>JASDDO010000031.1:294963207-296392653 GCA_030015575.1 Agapanthus africanus
ATGAAAAACATTTTTTCTAGAGGAGGTAACATGGACTCAAAACGGATCTTTGTTAAACTATCTACCTAACAGCCTAACTAGGAGTTGTTAACTACTCGGTTAAGAGGTTATACATTTCTTTCTTGAACTCCTTCGTCTTCAACTCTTGATGGTGTACGGATCGGCTTCACCCAGTCGTCTCCTTGCGCCGAAGATCGATCCACCCGAAAGCTTCTACCTTTGGCTTCTTCTTCGAACTTTGAAGAAACTAGTTCACTTGGTTTGCTAAACCTTGTGAACTAGAGTGAGTAGAGGAGAGTGTGTTGGGATTTTTCTCTATGGTTCTTGCTTCTCAACACATGAGACAAGTCAACCATAGACTAGAGAGAGAGCAAGAGGAAGAGGGAGAGCTCAAGCAAGAGAGAGAAAGGAAATGAGAGAATAAGCAAGACTTTTTCCCTCTTGGCTCTCATAATCCAAATTCATCATAACAAACAATAGCAATCAAGTATTATGTGATGGTTTAAATCAAAATAGCCATATCATTTCATGCACTCATTTTGCACAAGAGAAACAAGCAAGCAAAAGTCTTTGCCATGAAATGATAGCTATTGTCATGATGATGGTTAACTAGTCCAACCTAGTCAACCAGTCAACAAAGTCAACAAGTCAACAAAGTCAACCCCTCAACAACCATGTCACTATAATACTTAATTAATATTATTGTTAATTATATTTCTGATTCTCATTAGGGTTTAGCAAAAAGTCAATAGTCAACAGTCAACAACCCTAATGAGAATCCCCTGCCTCTGTTTCTCTGTCAACTGTGCATACACACCCGCATCCGCGTTCCGAGGAACATGAATACATACGAGATAAAACCAATCCCAAATCGTACACTAGGATCTGGCTTAAACCAAAGCCCGCTAGTGTTAATTGTCCGGACACTAAACGTGCACAAGTGCACGGGTGTGACCGAACCCTGTCGCAAAACCATGCGACCTCTACTCTTTTGCCTAAAGGCGAATTGCTCTCTGTGTAGGACTCTAAAGACTCGACACTACGCTGGCAGTGGGTTTAATCACAGACCGCAAGCGGCACTAGCTGTGCGTAACGGCCCCCAGGTAGATGCCGACAAGAAGACTGACGAGGTGAAACCCATCTGAACTACTACTGATCCTGAATGTGACAGTCTCCATACAGTCCGGTCTGTTCGTCTGATACATCGTATGACGGGCCTAGGCGGCGGTAAACGTCAGTCCCCCAATAGCGGTACAAGTCGTGTCGGAGTGAAGCCCAGAACACCCTGAGATAACACTGGAAACCTACCAGTATATCTCGCTTTCCCTTGCCAGGGACTACTCGTGTAATGGCTCTCCTAGACACAACGCGATGTCAACCCCCAATACCGAGAGAGACGAATCTAGTCTAACCGTCACTGCCTCCAAATGCTTCAGGACTGCACCCAACTACTACCTGTTTGCACGACTCTTTTGAGCCGTGGTAGGGTAGTAATCTAAGTACAGTGTGAACACACTCGAGGCGAAGTGACAGTGTCAAGTCAGCGGACTAAGCTGTACTCATGTCACCTGGGAACTGATAACTCACGATAGGTATAGTACCAACCAACAGTTCCCGACGAGTCCTGTCTAGTGTACTCGTAACCCAACGAGCACCCGCATACTATCTCTAGTACGACGTACTGATGGCTGTAGGACAGACCATCTCCCACACTGGGATAAGAAGCGCATACGCTAGTCTACTCCGGAGTATCGATGCCCTGTCTGGATAGTCCTGCGACTAGGGACCTGCATAAGGATGTGCTTATAGATTACCCAACCCCTACTATTGTGACTGCCATCACAACGCTGGTAATCAAGCAAAGATCCTAAGGGCTCCACTAATGTGTATAGGTGATATACTAAAATAAACACATGTACACATTGATGTAGAAACAAACCAAGTAGCATACTACTATATTGAGCAAGATTGTTTATACAAGGTGAATATCCCAAGCTTCCATTAAGTAATATACAAACTAGTATGATACAGTAATGGCCTCTAGGGCATATACACTAACAATCTCCCACTTGCACTAAGGCCTTGTACTGGCGTATCGAAGACCTTTCATCTCGATCAGCCGCTCGAACTGAGTCTAGGTTAGGCCTTTGTGAGTGGATTAGCAGTGTTATCTTCCATAGAAACTCTCCGAACCTCGATCTCCTAGCGACCCACGATCTCCCTGATCAAGTGATACCGCCTCAAGATGTGTCTGGACTTCTGAAGGGACCTTGGTTCCTTCGCTAAAGCTATAGCCCCGTTGTTGTCGCAATAAAGAGGTATTGGATCAACAATGGACGGAACCACCTGAAGTTCAGTTAAGAACTTTCTTACCCAGACAACTTCTTTTGCGGCATCTGCAGCAGCGATATATTCCGCTTCCATCGTCGAGTCAGCAACGGTTTCCTGTTTGGAACTCTTCCAACACACCGCCCCTCCATTGAGGGTAAAGACATAACCCGATATGGACTTGGAATCATCCTTGTCACTTTGGAAGCTGGAGTCAGCAAAGGCCTCGATCTGGAGGTCTTTTCCGCCATACACCAAGAACATCTCCTTAGTCCTTCTCAGGTACTTAAGAATGTTCTTTACTGCTATCCAGTGTTTCTCCCCAGGGTTTGACTGATACCGGCTTACCACACTCAGTGCATAAGCTACATCTGGTCTGGTACACAACATCGCATACATTATAGAGCCTACCGCAGAAGCGTAGGGTATAATAGACATGCGATCCCTTTCCAAATCAGTCTTGGGAGACATCTCTTTGGAGAGGGTGATCCCGTGACAAGCCGGTAGATTACCGCGCTTGGAATCTACCATACTGAATCTTTTCAGTATGGTGTCGATGTACCTGGACTGTGAGAGTCCCAGTATCCTCTTGGATCTGTCACGATAGATCCGGATCCCCAGAATGTATGAGGCATCACCCAGGTCTTTCATGGAGAACCTGTGTGACAAGAACCCCTTGACAGATTGTAGCATAGGAATGTCATTTCCTATTAAGAGAATGTCATCCACGTATAAAACGAGCAATACTACAGTTCTCGCTACAAATCTACTATAGATGCATGGTTCATCTGGATTTTTAATAAAGCCAAATTCCTTGACCGTCTCATCAAAACAGATGTTCCAACTCCGCGATGCCTGCTTTAGTCCATAGATGGACTTAAGCAACTTGCACAACTTTCCGCTGCTCCCACTCTGAATGAAACCTTCTGGCTGGTCCATATAAACACACTCCTCTAAATTTCCATTTAGAAAAGCGGTCTTTACGTCCATCTGCCAAATCTCATAATCGTGGAAGGCAGCAATGGCAAGAAGGATCCGAATGGATTTCAGCATAGCTACTGGAGAAAAGGTCTCGTCATAGTCCAAACCAGGTCTTTGACGAAAACCCTTTGCAACCAATCTAGCTTTATTGGTCTCAACCTGTCCATCTACACCAATCTTCCTTTTGAAGATCCACTTGCATCCTACGGGTTTTACCCCATCTGGAGCAACGTCCAACGTCCATACTTTGTTGGTGTACATGGACTCCATTTCGGTCCGCATTGCATCCAGCCATTTTACGGAGTCAACGCTCTGAATGGCCTGCTGGAAGCTAGTCGGCTCATCATAATCTATGATGCAATCCTCTCTATCCCCGTCTATAAGAAAACCGTAGTATCTCTCGGGCGGATGAGACTTCCTACTACTTTTGTGGAGCGGCGTAGGAATGTCCTGATCTTTCGAACCCTCTGGTTCTACTAAGCTTTCAGTAATAGCTCGTGGTTCTGGAATTTCTTCCAGTTCTATTGTGTTCCCACTTATCTGATTTTCCAAAAATTCAGTTTCCAAGAAGTGGACATGACGAGAAACATAAATCTTTTGTTCCTCTTCGCAATAGAAGAAATATCCCTTGGAGTTCTTTGGATATCCCACAAACTTGCAATGTACTGAGCGTGCCTTGAGCTTGTCTGCATGCTGCTTTTTGACAAAAGATGGACATCCCCATGTCTTAATGTGATTAAGATAGGGTCTCTTCCCACACCACATCTCATATGGTGTAGTAGGCACAGTCTTAGTTGGAACTCGGTTCAAAAGGTATGCAGCTGATTCTAGTGCATATCCCCAGAATGATCGCGGTAACTCAGCGTTACTCATCATGGACCGTACCATATCCAATAGGGTTCGGTTCCTTCTCTCCGATACACCGTTATGTTGCGGAGTGTAAGGAGGAGTAAGCTGAGAGAGAATTCCGTTCTCTTTTAAGTAGTCCAGGAACTCGGCACTCAAGTATTCACCACCTCGATCCGATCTTAGAATCTCGATACTTTTGCCGGTTTTTTTTTCTACTTCATTCATATATTCCTGGAATTTTCCAAAGGCTTCGGACTTACGTTTCGTTAAGAAGACATAACCGTACCTTGAAAAGTCATCCGTAAAAGTAATGAAGTAAGAATAACCGCTTCTCGCATGTGTAGACATTGGACCGCACGCGTCGCTGTGTATGAGTCCCAAGAGCTCGCTCGCTCTTACTCCGTGTCCAGTGAATGGAGTCTTTGTCATCTTTCCTTTGAGACAGGATTGAAAAGTGGCATACGATTGATATTCGAACGGATTCAAATATCCTTCTGTATGTACTTCGTCAACCTTCTCTCATTGATGTGACCCAGTCTACAATGCCATAAGAAAGTCTGATTTATTTCCGGAGACTTTCTTTTGTATGTATTCTGGACATTGAAAATCTGTGGTTGGTTTAATACGTATATACCATTGCTTAATGTACCTGACCCAATCAGAACTTGATTAAGGTGAATGTTTACAACATTACTTAAAAACGCAAATTCATAACCTTCTTTAGAAACCAAAGATACAGAAATGATATTACAAGTTGCGTTGGGTACAAAAAAGCAATTACGTAAAACCAAAACATGTCCATCTGACATTCCCAGGTGATAGTCCCCCATGGCCTTAGCATCTATGCTAGCTCCGTTTGCAACTTTGAGGGTCATGTCACCTGCCTTCAAAAACCTACGGTTTCTTAACGCCTGCAAAGAATTATAGATATGAGATCCTGATCCGGTATCCAATACCCAGAAAGTAGAGTTTATTGATAGACAGTTTTCAATAACATACACACCTGAAGCTGAAGCCGCAACTTGCTTCAGATCCTATGTTCTGGCCTTCCAAGCCCAGCAATCTTTCTTCCAGTGACCACTCTTATGACAGAAAAAGCACTCTTCCTTATCCACAAGCCTTCCCGCTACCTTTGTTGCTTTTGCTTTTCCCTTCGTATCCACTTTACTAACACCGCCCTTGGTTTGGCGGAGGCTTTCTTCTTCTTTCCCTTGGCTTTCGCCTTGGACCTAGAAGATGAAGATCCTCCTACAAACAAAGCGGATGTTTCCCTACCTTTCTGTAGGGTGCCCTCTGCACTCCTCAGCATGTTGAGGAGTTCTGAAAGTTCAACTTCTTTTTCTTGTAAGTTGAAGTTCAGGATAAACTGGGCGTAAGTGGAAGGAAGGGACTGGAGAATCAAGTCCCTATAGAGCTCGTTCTCTAACGTGGTCCCAAGTTCCGCGAGCTCCTCAATGAAGCCAATCATCTTAAGCACGTGTTCCGCTACCGATGATCCGATAGCCAACCTTGCCGAAAATAACTTCTTCGACACTTCGTATCTTGCGATATGAGATTGCTCTCCATACAGTTCTTTTGTATGGAGAAATATGGATTCGAGGTCTATATTCTCGTGCCTCCTCTGATGTTCGTTGTCCATAAAGGCAAGCACGAGGCACCTGGCCTTCGCGCAATCGATCTCCCAAGTCTTTACGGATTTCCTTATCCGTGACGCTGGAGGTGGGACCTAGGATAGGGGGAGCTTTGGTGGTAAGGAGATACCCCAACTTGTCATAAGTGATTGCCATTTTAAAATTCCTGAGCCAATCTTTGTAGTTTGGCCCTGTCAGTATGTTTTTATCTAGAAGCAACTTTAGTCCAGTCATGTCGATTGGTCGCTGCAATTAGGAGAGAGAGAAGAAACACTCAGCATGATGCTCTTGCAAGTTTAGAGTGGTTTTTAGTTTGTCTAAACAGGATGGCTCCCACTGTCTCTCGAATCCCTACTCAAACCATAAAGGAAGAATTAGTCAGGATCAATCTCACCGTACAATACTTGCTTAACCGTTCGGCCAGGCTGGTGTCGGTACTTCGAGGGAGGTTTTCCAACGCTTTCGCGAAGTTCCTTAATTAAATAACATCTTTTCCCTGTGGGCGTAGCCCCGCTAACACCTTTCTAGACACCTACTTGGTTTATAGCATTGATCGTTAAGTGAGAAATTTCCCGAGGAATAGCATATACTCACAGTAGGATCGGGATCCAAATATCATCGCGTGACGAAACTGAAGGAATCCTACCAGAATCATCACACTCCAAATGGTATGCAACACTAGAAAGTTTCAGTTCTTTTGAAACTCCCGATGTGGATTTTTGCCCCATGCTCTTTTGACCTTGACTTTGGCCAACAAACCATAAGTCACATGTCAAGTTCTACCCTTCATTATCCAGGTTAATTTGAGCCCACAAGCACATACCCTTGACTTTGGCCAACAAGGTAGAACGACTGCCCCAAACCAACACTTCTATCTATGCTGCACATGAATACCCAATAGCTACCAATCACTATGCCTTGACTTTGGCCAACAAACATAGCTTGAATACTATTGACCATCCATGTGAAATGACGGAGGGCTACGAATGGTTTTGGCGAAACCGTGAACGTAGTGAACTTGATATAATCGATGGAACGAGATAGCTTTTAAAAGGAGTGGCTTAAGCTCCGCGTTTAAAAGTTATTTTGAAAAGAAACCGAGTGGTTTTTTAAAGTGTTCCAACGACTTTTACTTGGTTTATTTTTCTTTGCATTAGTTCTTTTAATGCGTATTTTTCTTGCATTTGTTCTTTTAATGCGTCCCATCATTTAATCCTACCATTGCAGAAAACAACCAAAATATGACGTACGCTTATGCCATTCGCATTCGCCACGGGGCCCCGTCATTACCCGTTAGGTTACTTAACTAACGACAGAGCGGGGGCTGGGCTAGCGCGGCTGCAAAACATAAGCAACGCCTAAATAATATCATATATAGATATATTGCAATGATAGCCATTTTAGATCACAGATGAATACATTAGATATACTAGGAATCCGCAATTCGTACGATCCTGTAACGAAAAGCAGATTACACGGTCGCGGTGAATAGCCAATACCCCATCCTAGACCCCTACGGGTGCGGCAAACTACCCGCCAAGTACCCGAAGAGAAGCAACCTCCCTCAACTCCGTGAGTAGGCCACTCGGCACTTCGGGATACCCGGTAGTTTGTGCACCCCCTCCATGGGTCTATCCTAGGAGCAAAAACAGTAAAAAGAAATTATACAATGACGGCTACAACCCCGAGCCGGTTGTGCGGCCATATAAATAATATTACATCAATTTACAAATTTACATGAATTGAAAGAAAAGAAAACTCTCATCTCACAACCCCTGGCTATTCACCCGCGACAGTCCAATGAATTCATGTACACATACCATCAACATTACAGATCACAGATTTGTATAACTCCCACTAATCGACATATAGCGATTAGAAGACGTTCAATACAAATATCACATCACAGATATAAACCCGTTAGCCTTAGTCTTTAGAAACTCGATCAAAATACGGATTTTAAAGCCCCCAAAACAAATTTTTCTTTCTGGAAAACCTGGGCTGAAAGAACATATACCAAAAATCCCAAAATACCCCATAGAACAAACTGCAACCAAAATTCCCCACGGCCGAGTCAACTCGGCCGCGGAATCGCGGTGGGAGCACGCTCCCGCCACGTTTACGCGGCGCTTTGATCGGATCAGTGGACCAATTTCTTGCAGTTTCTTCTAAAAACCCTGAGCCGAATTTTAAAGCATGATTTATCAATTTTTGAACAGTGGAAAAATTCGACAGAAAGTTGATAATCCGGATGTTTTTCGCGACTTTTTTTTCGATCGAATTTCTAGTTACTATGCTAACATGTTAGGTAGTGTTTAACTAGGCTCTGATACCACTGTAAGTCCATGCTACATCTCCCGGTACTTACGGGCTTGCGGAAATGATGAAAAACAATTTTTCTAGAGGAGGTAACATGGACTCAAAACGGATCTTTGTTAAACTATCTACCTAACAACCTAACTAGGAGTTTCTAACTACTCGGTTAGGGGGTTATACCTTTCTTTCTTGAACTCCTTCGTCTTCAACTCTTGATGGTGTACGGATCGGCTTCACCCCGTCGTCTCCTTGCGCCGAAGATTGATCCACCCGAAAGCTTCTACCTTTGGCTTCTTCTTCGAACTTTGAAGAAACTAGTTCACTTAGTTTGCTAAACCTTGTGAACTAGAGTAAGTAGAGGAGAGTGTGTTGGGATTTTTCTCTATGGTTCTTTCTTCTCAACACATGAGACAAGTGAACCATAGCCTAGAGAGAGAGCAAGAGGAAGAAGGAGAGCTCAAGCAAGAGAGAGAAAGGAAATGAGAGAATAAGCAAGACTTTTTCCCTCTTCGCTCTCATAATCCAAATTCATCATAACAAATAATAGCAATCAAGTATTATGTGATGGTTTAAGTCAAAATAGCCATATCATTTCATGAACTCATTTTGCACAAGAGAAACAAGCAAGCAAAAGTCTTTGCCATGAAATGATAGCTATTGTCATGATGATGGTCAACTAGTCCAACCTAGTCAACCGGTCAACAAAGTCAACAAGTCAAAAAAGTCAACCCCTCAATAACCATGTCACTATAATACTTAATTAATATTATTGCTAATTATATTTCATATTCTCATTAGGGTTTAGCAAAAAGTCAACAGTCAACGGTCAACGACCCTAATGAGAATCCCCTGCCTCTGTCTCTCTGTCAACTGTGCATACACACCCGCATCCACGTTCCGAGGAACACGAATACATACGAGATAAAACCAATCCCAAATCGTACACTAGGATCTGGCTTAAACCAAAGCCCGCTAGTGTTAACTGTCCGGACACTAAACGTGCACAAGTGCATCGGTGTGACCGAACCCTGTCGCAAAACCATGCGACCCGTCGCAAAACCATGCGACCTCTACTCTTTTGCCTAAAGGCGAATAGCTCTCTGTGTGGGACTCTAAAGACTCGACACTACACTGGAAGTGGGTTTAACCACAGACCGCAAGCGGCACTAGCTGTGCGTAACGGCCCCCAGGTAGATGCCGACAAGAAGACTGACGAGGTGAAACCAATCTGAACACCTACTGAGCCTGAATGTGACAGTTTTCATACACTCCGGTCTGTTCGTCTGATACATCGCATGGCGGGCCTAGGGGGCGGTAAACGTCAGTCCCCCAATAGCGGTACAAGTCGTGTCGGAGTGAAGCCCAGAACACCCTGAGATAACACTGGAAACCTACCAGCATATCTCGCTTGCCCTCGCCAGGGACTACTCATATAATGGCTCTCCTAGACACAGCGCGATGTCAACCCCCAATACCGGCAGAGACGAATCCTGTCTAACCGTCACTGCCTCCAAATGCTTCGGGACTGCACCCAACTACTACCTGTTTGCATGACTCCTATGAGCCATGGTAGGGTAGTAATCTAAGTACCGTGGGAACACACTCGAGGCGAAGTGGCAGTGTCAAGTCAGCGGACTAAGCTGTATTCATGTCACCTGGGAACTGATAACTGACGATAGGTATAGTACCAACCAACAGTTCCCGACGAGTCCTGTCCAGTGTACTCGTAACCCAACGAGCACCCGCATACTATCTCCAGTACGACGTACTGATAGCTGTGGGACAGACCATCTCCCACACTGGGATGAGAAGCGCATACGCTAGTCTACTCCGGAGTATCGATGCCCTGTCTCGATTGTCCTGCGACTAGGGACCTGCATAAGGATGTGCTTATAGATTACCCAGCCCCTACTAGTGTGACTGCCATCACAACGTTGGTAATCAAGCAAAGATCCTAAGGGCTCCACTAATGTGTATAGGTGATATACTAAAATAAACACATGTACACATTGAAGTAGAAACAAACCAAGTAGCATACTACTATATTGAGCAAGATTGTTTATACAAGGTGTATATCCCAAGCTTCTATTAAGTAATATACAAACTAGTATGATACAGTAATGGCCTCTAGGGCATATACACTAACAGGTTCACCTAAGATGTATACAGGTGCTCATTGGGTTATGAGTACACCGGAAAGGACTCGCCGAGAACATGCTAGTTGGTCTTATACCTGACGTCAGATAGCAGTTCCCTGGTGACATGTGTACAGGTTAGTTCATCGACCTGAGGATCGTCATTTGTCTCATGTGAGTTCCCACTGTACTTTGATTACTACCCTACCACGCTAAAAGGAGACGTGCAAACAGGTTTTAGTTGGGTAAAGTCCCGAGCCACATGGAGGCAGTGAGCGGATCTTCAGGGGTTTTTCTCTCCCGGTATTAGGGGTGAGGTCGCTCTGTGTCTAGGAGAGCCATTACACGAAGACCTCAGCCGAGGCAGGAGATTTACTGGTAGGTATTCCAGTAGTATCTCAGGGTGTTCTGGGCTACACTCCGACACGACTTGTACCGCTTTTGGGGGTCTAACTTTTACCAACCCCCTAGGCCCGCCATGCGATGCTCATAGACGAACGGACCGGACTTTTACGGATATTGTCAATGACAGGCTCAGTAGGGTGTCAGGATGAGTTCGCTCGTCGACGTCCCTTTTGGTCAATAGCTGATAGCCCGTCACGTATGGCTAATACCTCTGACGTGCTAGTGGTTAAATCCACAGCCATAGTATTGACGAGTCTTTAGAGTCCCCCACAGACAGTTGCTCAAGTTTCGGGCGAAACGTTGTAGAGGCCGTATGGAGATATGGCAGGGTTCGATCAGATACGTACGGCATTGCACGGATCAGGATCGGACGGATAATACTAGCGGGCTTTGGTTTGAGCCGGATGCTAGTATAGTACAGTGTAGATTTTGTCTCATTGCATTTGTATTTCGGTCGGAATACAAATGCGGGTATCTATATACAGTAGCGGGGTTTTCCTGTAATTTATTACGGGATCAGTTTTTTAGAGTTGCCAGTTTGTTTTTGGTTTCGGCCATATTTCTTTGTATCTTTCATTGGCTGAAGTTTGGTGGAGGAGGGCTTATTTGCATTTGTGCAAATAAACATTTTGGAGGGTTGTCTTTGCATATTGTTGCTTCATGATAGCTCTTGTTTGACCTTGACCTTCTTGACTTCTTCATGATTGCTTGACTTTGGAGTATTGATGATGGTTGATTTGGAGTATGGACTTTTGGTTGTGATCATTGGACTTTCTCATCATAACCTTTTCTCTCTTGATTATTAATCCACCCCCTCTTGGATTCTTGCCCACTCCTTTTACAAGATGAGGCCGGCAACATTTGTGGGAAGGGGATTTTTCCCTTTTGGTTGTGAGGAAAAATGTTGATCTCATTCATTGCATGCTACATTTTTCTTACCTCTCTCCAAATTCATTTCCTCCACAAAAGAAAAGGCAACTTCCTACAACCCCAATTGAGACATAGCACTACATTATTCTACAGCAAATCTTGGGCACGTCGACTCGCCAACTTCGTGCCCGAGTTGCCTCGGTCCAGAGGTGGGAGCCCGTAAAAGAAGCCGGTGAAGTGGTGCCCTTCCGGCGACATGATGGAGACCGGAGATTCCGCGGGGAGATCGGGACGACGACGAGAAGACCGAAGGACACGGATCGCTCGGTATATCTCTCTACCCCCTCTCTAGATAGCTAGGACTAGATTAATGGCACGATCCGAGAATTTTGTGCGCGGCGGTGCCGGTTTACAAGTTCGTAAAAAGTTTCGTTTCCGCATTCCGGCGTCGGATTGACGGCCGAGGCGCCGCCGTGCACTTACAAAACACACGTCCCAAAAGCCCTCTAAATCTCATGTCGTATCCCAAATACGAATCACAATATATCACCGATCTCATGGCACTATGCCCAATCTCATCGACTCATCTCCAAACATCCACGACACACTATAAGCTATCATAAATAGTACATATATACTGTACTAAACATCGAACTGCAGGGGTGCTATACGCCATCCACCCGACTTCCCTCGTAGATATAATCTACTCACCTGATCTTCATTTGTCGACGTCGCCACGCGCTTGATTGTCGTCCCGAAGTCTTCATGGCGTACCTACACATCAACGTTGTTGGAGATAGTTCCCTCAGAGTCAATTATTGGATCACAGGCACGTGATTGCAATGATTGAGGGAGGACCTATCCCGGTAGGACAGTCTTACTCGAGATGATAGTATGCTATCTGGTTTATCTTTATCATCGTGTACTGCTTTAGGTGACCTGACATGTCGCTATTACACGTTGATAGAGCCCCTAGGATTCTTGCTTGATCACCAGCAGTATGATGGCGATCATATACGTGGGAGCTGGTAGTCTATAAGCAAATCCTTAAAAGGTCCCTAGTCGTAGGAGTTTCGAGACAGGGCATCGATACTCCATTAGTAGACTAGTGTATACATCGAGACCCCGACGAGGGGCGGTGGCCGGTCTCACAAGCCACTGGTGTCAGTTGGTTCACCTAAGATGTATACAGGTGCTCATTGGGTTATGAGTACACCGGACAGGACTCGCCGGGAACCTGCTAGTTGGTCTTATACCAGATGTCAGATAGCAGTTTCCTGGTGACATGTGTACAGGTTAGTTCATCGACCTGAGATCGTCATTTGTCTCGTGTGAGTTCCCACTGTGCTTTGATTACTACCCTATCACGGCTCAAAGGAGTCGTGCAAACAGGTTTTAGTTGGGTATAGTCCCGAGCCACATGGAGGCAGTGAGCGGATCTGCAGGGGTTCGGCTCTCCCGGTATTGGGGGTGAGGTCGCGCTGTGTCTAGAAGAGCCATTACGCAAAGCCCTCGGCCGAGGCAGGAGATTTACTGGTAGGTATTCCAGTAGTATCTCAGGGCGTTCTGGGCTACACTCCGACACGACTTGTACCGCCTTTGGGGGTCTGACTTTTACCAACCCCCTAGGCCCGACATGCGATACTCATAGACGAACGGACCAGACTGTACGTATATTGTCACTGACAGGCTCAGTAGGGTGTCAGGATGAGTTCTCTCATCGAAGTCCCTTTTGGTCAATAGCTGGTGGCCCGTCACGTATTGGCTTATACCTCTGACGTGCTAGTGGTTAAATCCACAGCCATAGTATTGACGAGTCTTTAGAGTCCACCACACCTTCAGTTACTCAAGATTTCGGGCGAAACGCTGTAGTGGCCGTTTGGATATATGGCAGGGTTCGATCAGATACGTGCGGTATTGCACGGATCAGGATCGAACGGATATTACTAGCCGGTTTTGGTTTAAGCCGGTCCTAGTTTAGTACAGTGTAGATTTTGTCTCATTGCATTTGTATCCGGACGGAATACAGATGCGGATGTGTATGCACAGTATGGGGGTTTTCCTGTAATTTATTATGGGACCAGTTTTCTGGAGTTGCCAGTTTGCATTCCGTTCCGACCGGTTTTCCTTTGTTCTTTCCCGACCGGACATTTCCGATGGAGGGGGTTATTTGCAAGTTTGCAAATAACATTTGTGGAGGGGGTATCTTGCATATTGGTGGCATCATGATAGTTTCTCATGATGAGATGCTTTCTAAGTCTTTTCATTTGCTTTTTGAGAAATGATTGATTAGAGTTGATTAAGTGTTTTGGATGTGAGGTTTGCTTTATGATGTGGTCACCTCTTCTCTTTCTCCTACACTCACCTCCCTATTGATATCCCTCCACCATTCTCATTTGAGGGGGCCGGCCACTTTTTGCATGGGGAGAGAAAATGAGAGGGTTCATTTTGTATGAGGAATTCATTTTCATCTCATTCTTCTTGCTACTAAATTTCTCACATCACTCCAAAGTTCATTCCTTTGATCCCTCCATCAAGGCAACAAAACCCAAGTGAGACATACCCTATACACTTTCTACAGCAAACCTTGGGCACGTCGACTAGCCAGCTTCGTGCCCGAGTTGCCTCGGTATTGAGGTGGGAGCCCGTAAAAGATGCAGACGATGTGGTGCCCTTCCGGCAAGGAGGCGACGACCGGAGTTTCCGCGGGAGATCGGGACGACGACGAGAAGACCGGAGGACACGGATCACTCGGTATATCTCCCACCCTTTCTCTTGTTAGCTAGTATCGGTTAATGGTTACGATCCGGGTATATTGCCGCGGTAGCGCCAGTTTAAAAGATAAGAAAATTTTGATTCCGCATTTTGGCCTCGGATAGACGGCCGGGGCGCTGCCGTGGCGCAACATGGTATCAGAGCCACGCCATTAACCTTGCCTAGCTTGTTCTAATGTGTTTTACTTATCCGATCGACCAAAATTCCAAAATCCGCGTTTTGCATGCATCAGTTTTCTGTCGATATTTTCCGGGCTCGAAAATTTTTTCAGGTTGTAGAAAAGTGATGTACAAGGAATTGTAAGAACACTGTGAAAATTTGGTAGGATGATCTCTCCATAAGACCGCGGAACCGCGGCCGTAACACTTATTTGGCCGCGGTTCCGCCGCAGGAATAGTGTATCATTGCACCAAATTTTTGCAGTGGGCTTTTGGGCTTATGATAGGGGTTTTGGAATATTAAAATTGGGCCCAGAATTTCTGTGAGTGCTACAGTATTACTTGGGGGCCCACTTGTTAATTTTTGATCGATTGGATATTTTAAACACGTTATTTCACAGTATTTACATTATATCTGCGACCGTGAATGTCACTTGATCGGTAAATCCTGTCTAACTGTTATAGCCCGGTTAGACGGATTTACCAACATGACATTCACGCTGATGTTCTATGTTTATGCTGTGTTGTTGCGGAACGGTCGTGGGGGATAGCCTGGATGCAATGCTAGTACTGTGTTGTTGTATTATGTACATTTGATATTGCGGGGAGAGCGTCCGACATGTGGACTGCCGTCACTGCCTGATTGTATTATTCTTTTGGGGCACGACCTAGTTGCGGTCGATGTATCCGTTGTATGTATATTTTACTTTCTGTACTAGGACTACCCCGCGGAGGGGTGCACGGATAGCCGGGTTCTAGAGGGCAACGGGACCGCATCTCATGGCATTGAGACGGAGGGGGCTTCACTCTAGGATTGGCGGGCTATTCGCCGCACTCGTAGAGGGTACAGGTTGACCCAGGAGGGGTGCCCAAGTTACCGGATTCCGTGAAGTGCTGGGTGGTCCATTCACGGTGCTGAAGGGGGCTGCCTCGCTTCAGGTTTTGGCGGGTGACTTGCCGCGCCCGTAGGGGTCTAGGATTTCATTGCACAGGCTATCCACACGACCAGGGGAACGTCGGGTTTCAGCAGCGGCTCTGTGAAACCCGGGGCTTCCAGATATCTGTATTCTGAGATGTTGTATATTTCTGTGATGTTGCATTTTATCACGCCTTGAGCGAATATAATATATTGGTATATATATTAGTAGATGTTGTATATGTTTTACATCCGCGCTAGTCCAGTCCCCGCTCTGTCGTTAGTTAGCTAACCTAACGGGTAATGACGCGACCCAGTGGCGAATGCGGATGGCATATACGTACATCAGTATATTTTCGTTCTATGTGGTGTGATCAATTGATGGGACTGCGTTGATTCGGATCAATGCAGATAAACAAACCTATTCTGATGTTGTTGGAACAATTTTTCAAAAACCTGTTGTTGCAAGGGCGTTCTCTTTTGTTTTGCATCGTGGTATTCATTTGGAATATCCTGCTCCTCAGTCGACGAGGCAAGGGCCGAGATCCCTTCACCGGGAGTGACCCCTTGGACCGAAGTTTGCGTCAGGGAAATAACTTCACTATAGCCGATTACTTTTGCTTTGCATCGTGGTATTCAGTTGGAATATCCTGCACCTCATTCTACGTGGAAAGAGCCGAGATCCCTTCACCGGGAGTGACCTCTTTAGTAAAGGTTTTCGTCACTATATTTTTATAAAAAGCTATGCAGTTCCTTCAACGATATCAAGTTCATTACGTTAAAAGTTTTTCGCCAAAAACTAGACGTAGCGCTCCGTCATTTCTTACAAGTATTACTTAGTATTCGTGCTGCGTTTGTTGACTGTGTCAAGGCGTAGTGTGCGGTAGCTAAGTAGTGTTTGTTTGTAGCATATTAAAAGGATTGGTTAGGATAGAAGTGCGGCCTTGTTGACTGTGTCAAGGGCTCGTACGGATGGGTTTAATGCAATCCAGGATAATGACGGGTTGAACTTGACTAGGACTCTTTGATTTGTTGACTGTGTCAAGGTCACATGGGTCCTAGGGGTAAAAATCACATCGGGAGTTTCAAAAGAACTGAAACTTGCAAGGCATGAGCATACCTTCTGGAGTGTGGTGACTTGAGTGGATTCCGTCAAGTTATCATGCGATGATAATTGGATCCCGATTCCCACTGATGAGTTAGTTTACTCCTCGGGTGACCCCGACTAATTCGTCTTTCAGGTTTGGAGAAGAATTTAAGGTTACAGTGGGAGGTTTCCTGATTAGATAAAGTGATAACCATTCTGATCTAGGTTAAGTGCACGCTGAGTGTTTCTTTTCTCTCTCTCTTTGGCAGCGACCATTGACCCGACCCTGGACTATGACTCTGTGACCAAGTTGACCGAACTTTCTTAACACTGACTTTTGGATTGTCAGAGTTGCAAACCTCATTGCCACTCCTACTTTTACCCTTTTCTCCAGGACACCTCGTATTACTACGAACGTCCACTTCCATTGGACAAAACCATCGTATGGTTATATACGAACTCGAAGGACTTCGAGGATGGTTTCTGGTTCTGGAGAAAACGAATAGGATTATTCAGTTGTCTTTTCCTTTTACCTTCTCTCAGGTTGTGAGTACTCCTTGGTTTAGGAGATAGCACACCTATTACGCAAATTGGATAGTCTTCTTCCAAACCTTAGGCTGGTGCCGACCGGTAGGGAATGAAGAAAACCAATTAGCCTAAACGGTGTGCAGAAGGTATTAAGATTAAGACAAAGCAAGGGATTAGTAAGAGGGCAAAGTAAATTGCGACTGTTATTCACGACCGAACCAAGTATTTCTTCGCCAATCCTAAATCACCTTTGTATTTCTCCAGGACACTCCGTATAACTACGAAGATCCACAGTTTATTTGGATACTCCATCGTATGGTTATATACAAACTCGAAAGGAACTTGTTCCAGTTCGGGGATCGACTCTGGTCCAGGAGAAATAGGAATAAGGTTTATTCGGTTGTCTTTTATCTTCACCTTCTCTCGCATTGCGAGTGCTCCTAGGACTAGGACAGTACACCCATTATGCTTATTGGATAGTCTTCTTCCAAACCATAGGCTGGTGCCGAACGGTAAGGAAGGAAGAAAACCATTTGGCCTAAGGGGTGTGCAGAAGGTAATGACTAAAGACATATAAAGGGATTTGGAGAGGTGGCAAAGAATTACAAGGTTACAGTTGTGAATCTGGATAATGGAAGAGGCATTACTAAGAATACTGGAATACCCTATCGAAACATTTCAATGTTTCAGTTCAGCTGTGTACTGTTAAAAGAAAACTGATTTCCCGATTGGACACTTGCTCCAGGGTATGTATTTACCAGGTTTGATTCTCACATCTGTATGGTTTTACAGATGATGAGTGGGAGTAAGTTATTGGGAATAGGGTAATCATCCTCATTATATCGGGATTCGTTGTAATCGGTGATATTTGAGGAGATCATCTGCGTTGTTTGCCGGTCAGCAAATATTTGGTTTTGAATATCCGCTGTTGTGCACCAATTTCAAATTGATATATCTGTACGTATATTTTCATAGAGTGAGATATACCTTTTGATATTATGTCGATGACATTTACCTATATCAGTGGATGGTTAGGTAAGGAGCATTAAACAGCGGTGTAATTCTTCTTAACCATAAGTACAGTTTTCAACCTGCGACACACAGTGAAAGAGTTGTTAGACTCAGCGGACTTATACAGAGTATTGTATGTTGTCCAGTGTCCATTAGGACAGAGGGGTTGGTCCTCATACTATATTCTGTTTACTTTTAACTTCTCTAGTTCTTAGACATGTGTTTCGTAGGAACACAGGGTCTAAGTTTTGAGGAGTTATCGGTATTTGAATAGAGTAGAGAACCAGGTGTAGCAAGTATCGGGATTCTTCAAAGTGATCGAAGATGTAGATACTTGTGTATGGTGTTCAGTTGATAGTAATGATTAAGAGAACTAGCTTCTCTTTCAGATTACTCATAATTGGAAACATTCCTAAGTTGAGTAATGCTGATCGGCCTCCTTCCATTTAGTTGACATGCACTGGAGACAGCTGCATGATTTGAATCTGGTTCAATTAAATCAGTGCCTCTGTTTCTATATTGGATATAGAACAGTTCATATCTTGACATTGTTAAGGTACGGGGAGTTGTCCGGCTTATGATTAAAACCAGACACTGGACAATTCAAGGCACGTTTCTGTAATGGCTGTTTGTGGGTTGACCCAGGCTATGACGAGGGTTGACATTCTACCATCTGGGAGATCAATAGTAATATTGTTCTAGACTCGCCACAGTTTTAATAAAAATGGATTTTTTCAGAAAACAGTAGTGGGAGTATGGTAGAACTGGAAGTAATTCCAGAACCACAAACGTTACTGAAGATTTGATAAAGAACCTAAAGATTCAATCTGGTTTGACATTCCATTGGCCACTCCGCAGATAAGGTGGGTAACTTCAGACACCCGAGAGGTGCTCCGGTAGCCTCAAGGACGGTGACAGGGTAGTTCTTGTTTACCCAGACTTACCATTGCTGTTGTTCCAGACTGTGAAACCCGGCAGGAGGATGAGTATAGCATCGTTCTAAACTAGCTTTAGAAGTGCACGTCTATATGACTCTGGCAGAGGGTTGTCGTAGTCAGTGGGAGCAGCGGAAGCATTGGTGGTCATCAGGCTTATGTCTATTTATAGACTAAAGCAGATACAGCGGAGATAGATCATCTATTTCTGATGTGACAGTCATAGGTTTGACTTCATCAGAATAGGGGATGGATCTGTTGAGAAGGTAGTAGGGTGTGATGTCATGGTATTTGGATGACATACACAGAGTAGGAAGTGATATTCCTATACTACGATCGGTTATACTTTGGTTGTCACACAGTAGTTTCTCCACACAGGACTTGGATATTGTATCAGACATTCTGGTTACTAGATCTATGGTTTTAGATCTAGATTTGGGTAGTTTCCCAATCTGGGTACCTTGACAGCATTCTATGAGTATTTAGAATGGACGACTCCTGGCACGGTAGTGTACCTGCAGGTGATGGAGTCACCCTCTCTAAAGGTGTCTTACAGACTAAAGGGGAGAGGGATACACATGATTGGCAGATCATATGCTTAGGCAATTGAGTCAATCATGAGATGTCAAGTACCACAACAGATGTTGTTCTTGCAGTAGGTGCAATAAGTTGATATTAATCCAATCCTGGAGAAACAGTCGGAAGCAGTTTTAGAACATAAGTTAATGTTCTAGGGATGTGATAACGACAGCCTCTTTTAGGAGACGGTTATCATTCCAGGCTTCCAAGGTGACATGGATGGCAAAGTGGCTGTCAGAGTTGTAGTTTTCCCTCTGACGAGGGGCAGTATTTTGGACAGGTGGTCCAGTTGGATACTGAGGGAAGGCATGGCGCAGGATACTGATTAAGTTCAGTTATCGATACAGTCTAAGAAGTTTGGATTTGGAGTTCATTTATGAGCTAAGTCCCATCAGATATCCAAACATACTCTAAGACAGGTATTGCTCATTTCGGGAGATGGTTTTCTCCGCGAACTTGAGATATAGAGAGACATAGAAAGAAACTTCTCTGCGGATCCACTCAGAACGCAATAGTTTCGCAAACGGGTTTTGTGAGACTGACTAGTAGAGGAGTTGGGTGTTCGGTATCACACGGGCTGTGAGTATGCGACATCGCAATAATTAGCCTTGAGTGCAAGTGGGAGATTGTTGGAGATAGTGCCCTCAGAGTCAATTATTGGATCACAGGCACGTCATTGCAATGATTGAGGGAGGACCTATCCCGGTAGGACAGTCTTACTCGAGATGATAGTATGCTATCTGGTTTATCTTTATCATCGTGTACTGCTTTAGGTGACCTGACATGTCGCTATTACACGTTGATAGAGCCCCTAGGATTCTTTCTTGACCACCAGCAGTATGATGGCGATCATATACGTGGGAGCTGGTAGTCTATAAGCACATCCTTAAAAGGTCCCTAGTCGTAGGAGTTTCGAGACAGGGCATCGATACTCCATTAGTAGACTAGTGTATACAGTCGAGACCCCGACGAGGGGCGGTGGCCGGTCTCACAAGCCACTGGTGTCAGTTGGTTCACCTAAGATGTATACAGGTGCTCATTGGGTTATGAGTACACCGGACAGGACTCGCCGGGAACCTGCTAGTTGGTCTTATACCAGATGTCAGATAGCAGTTCCCTGGTGACATGTGTACAGGTTAGTTCATCGACCTGAGATCGTCATTTGTCTCGTGTGAGTTCCCACTGTGCTTTGATTACTACCCTACCATGGCTCAAAGGAGTCGTGCAAACAGGTTTTAGTTGGGTACAGTCCCGAGTCACATGGAGGCAGTGAGCGGATCTGCAGGGGTTCGTCTCTCCCGGTATTGGGGGTGAGGTCGCGCTGTGTCTAGGAGAGCCATTACGCAAAGCCCTCGGCCGAGGCAGGAGATTTACTGGTAGGTATTCCAGTAGTATCTCAGGGCGTTCTGGGCTACACTCCGACACGACTTGTACCGCCTTTGGGGGTCTGACTTTTACCAACCCCCTAGGCCCGACATGCGATACTCATAGACAAACGGACTGGACTATATGGATATTGTCACTGACAGGCTCAGTAGGGTGTCAGGATGAGTTCGCTCATCGACGTCCCTTTTGGTCAATAGCTGGTGGCCCGTCACGTTTTGGCTTATACCTCTGACGTGCTAGTGGTTAAATCCACAGCCAAAGTATTGACGAGTCTTTAGAGTCCACCACACCTTCAGTTACTCAAGCTTTCGGGCGAAACGCTGTAGTGGCCGTTTGGATATATGGCAGGGTTCGATCAGATACGTGCGGTATTGCACGGATCAGGATCGAACGGATATTACTAGCCGGTTTTGGTTTAAGCCGGTCCTAGTTTAGTACAGTGTAGATTTTGTCTCATTGCATTTGTATCCGGACGGAATACAGATGCAGGTGTGTATGCACAGTGTGGGGGTTTTCCTGTAATTTATTATGGGACCAGTTTTCTGGAGTTGCCAGTTTGCATTCCGTTCCGGCCGGTTTTCCTTTGTTCTTTCCCGGCCGGACTTTTCCGATGGAGGGGGTTATTTGCAAGTTTGCAAATAACATTTGTGGAGGGGGTATCTTGAATATTGGTGGCATCATGATAGTTTCTCATGATGAGATGCTTTCTAAGTCTTTTCATTTGCTTTTTGAGAAAGGATTGATTAGAGTTGATTAAGTGTTTTGGATGTGAGGTTTGCTTTATGATGTGGTCACCTCTTCTCTTTCTCCTACACTCACCTCCCTCTTGATATCCCTCCACCATTCTCATTTGAAGGGGCCGGCTACTTTTTGCATGGGGAGAGAAAATGAGAGGGTTCATTTTGTATGAGGAATTCATTTTCATCTCATTCTTCTTGCTACTAAATTTCTCACATCACTCCAAAGTTCATTCCTTCGATCCCTCCATCAAGGCAACAAAACCCAAGTGAGACATAGCCTATACACTTTCTACAGCAAACCTTGGGCACGTCGAATAGCCAGCTTCATGCCCGAGTTCCCTCGGTATTGAGGTGGGAGCCCGTAAAAGATGCAGACGATGTGGTGCCTTTCCGGCAAGGAGGCGACGACCGGAGTTTCCGCGGGAGATCGGGACGACGACGAGAAGACCGGAGGACTCGGATCACTCGGTATATCTCTCACCCTTTCTCTTGTTAGCTAGTATCGGTTAATGGTTACGATCCGGGTATATTGTCCGCGGTAGCGCCAGTTTAAAAGATAAGAAAATTTTGATTCCGCATTTTGGCCTCGGATAGACGGCCGGGGCGCTGCCGTGGCGCAACAAACGTATCGTAAATGCGTATTAAAACCAAAATGATACACAAAAACTAAACGACACGCTTAAAGGCCTATAGGTGTGAACCTATGGGTACGCTTTCAAAACCATCGAACGACCCTCGATCTCGTCGTGCAAACGTCAAGTGATCGAGGTAAAACACAGATATATAAATCCAGAATTCAAAATACGGAATACGGAAACATGAATCCAAAACAGAAACTAGAGAAAAGGCTCCCAGATTTCACCCTAGGTCAAATTGGACAATTTTGCACATGCCAGGGGTCCAATTTATAGATGTTGGAGCTAAAGAACCAAAACGAGCCAAAATGGTGGGACCCAGGCCGCAAATTGCGGCCAAAAAGATTAAATCTCTGGCCTGGTTTGGGAGGTAAGGCTAGGGTTTTGGTGGTAACTTTCTGGGTGCCTGCATGTATCACTATGTTCACAAAATAATTTTCACGGTCTTCTAATGATAGCAGATTTCAATTAACTCTCACAGATTCCAGAATTCTTCCGATATCGGTTTCTAAATCCGTATTCCGAGTTTCTAATCTCTGGTTTGAGCCTGAATTCTAGCACTAGGGGGTTTGTATAGCCTCAACTGAGCTCAAATGCTCACCACAACTCACAATTCCTTCAAACGCTAACTAGGTTTTTCCTAAGTGCATAAAACCACTCGACATCGATATCAAACATGTATGGATGCAAAAGCAATGGGAATACTAAGCTAATGGTTCAGAAAATACCTCATTTGGCAACTCAAGAAAATTCTTGAGTTGCCCCAAGTGGCCAAAATCCTTGCTTTCTTGGTCCAATATGCTTGTCTTGAGCTTGTGTACACTTTTTATGAAATTGGAGTGGGGTTTTGAAGTGTTTTTCATGGAGTTTTTGTGGATTGAAGAGGAGGAGGAGGAGGGGGCAGCAGCAGCTGCAGAAAATGAAGAGGAGAGGAGGGATGATAAGAGTGAAGGAATGGGGGAGGTAATACCAAAGTCAAAATTAACCCCTCTCTCTCACACACACACCTATACCCCATTCTTTATTCCTTTTTATTTTTCTTTTCTAATTCCCATCTCACATCAATAGTAACCCCAAAATAACTAGCCATGCACCCAAAACATGTAGGAAAATGCAACAAGTGTAGAAAAAAGAAATGGTGCATGTTTTGCACAAAACAAGCTTAAACGCGATTAGCGATTTTTAATCGCGATTAGCACTAAATTAGTGTCAAACTAATCATAAAAACTTAAAATTTTCATAATTCACATAAAACACACTCTTTTAGTAATTTCTACAATTTTCCAAATTTTTCCCTAATTTATCGGTATTTAATTATACTGAAATATTAAAATATTCATTAAAATTAATATTAAATTATAAAAATTCCCTGAAATAATATTTTATTTTTTTTAAATGTTTCAATCTTCCCCCCTTAAAGAAATTCGGTCTCGGAATTTAGTTTAAAACCCCTCAAATACTAAAAAATTTCAGTAAAAGTCCAAGTCGTCGGGGTTCCGAAATCATCAATACATAAAACGCATCATAGCGCAATGCATGCGCATGAGTAATGAGCAGATAACTAAAAATCAAAACTCCGTCAAGCATCCTGCAATCATAAGAGTCATGGTAGAGACACGAACGTCAAATCCAAAATAAAACCAATATGATATAAATCAGAACTATACATGTAGACATCAAACCAATACATGTAAATAGCTGAAGTAAATGCATGCCAAACCCTTTTAAGTCGCTGTGCGATACGCATAACACTGCACAGTGGCGGACGTCTAATATAAGAAAATAACCATATACGCATATATCTTTTGTTTAATATGTACGTTCCGCCGTTTTTGAAAACAATTTAGAAGGGTTTCCCTGTTTTAAACGTTTCGTGTCATATCGGACACGTAGGTAAATACTGAGACTATAGCTCGCTTTTTAAAAATCCCTTCGATAACTATCAATGCATGCAAAATATATCTAGGTACTGTCCTCTGACTAGTCCTGCCCAGTATGAAAACACATAGCAAATATCATAAAAACGTACTGATCCATAAGGAATCAATCCTAAAATGTATATAATAATACCATGAGTGTCTGGTGCGCACAGAAATCAAAATCCATATATGTGCCATACAGGTGCACAGAAACAACATCTAGGTGCAACGGGTGTGCACGAAACATCTGCCATAGGCAACGTGTGTGCCTGGAAGAAAACTCAGGTGCATCTGACATGCACGAAGAATCCCGATTTAGTGCATCTGGTGTGCACCAAAATCGTATCTCAAAACATGCGCTCAACACACGCGAAAATCCAAATCAGGTGCATCCAACATGCATGAATAAATTCTAAATCCTGCGCACTCAACATGCACGAAATCACGAAATCCAATAGCAAGCGTCGAACATGCGCAAGTCCCGATCAAATGCACGGAGTGCAAGAAATCAACATCAATATCAGAATCAAAATCGACATATCGAATGACATCAAATCGAAGTCAGGTGCAACCGTAGTGCACCAAATATAAATCCGGTGCAATAAAGGCACGGAATATAAATCTTGTGCGATAAATGCAAGAAACATAAAACTGGTGCGACAAACGCACGAAGTATAAAACTGGTGCATCCTGTACACAAATACCAAACAAAAACTCAAATGTGTAAGCAGCAACACCGAGTGTACCCGGGTGTAAATAAAATTATAAACGTGTGCAACTACGTGCACAAAACACATATCAATGCACATATAAGCAATACCGAGTGCAAAAATCAAATCGTGTGCGTAACATATGCACAAAATCAACTCAACCGTATGAAATCCATTAAGTCATAATCAGGTGCAGCCAAGGCACGAAAACGATATCAGGTGCAATAACTGTGCACAAATCATAAATCAACACAACGGTGTAAAAACCACATCTCAAGTGTAATAACTATGCACAAGATATACATACCCAGTAGGTGCAACCATGGTGCACGAAAACAAATATCATGGAACTCAGCCAGCAAGACTAAATCATGCGAATAAATCGCCCAAAGTACCGAAATCCAAGTGACGGATACGTGATAAACGAATCACAAAATCACAAATCATAAATGCTGTCGTCGATAACTCCTTCTTCAAAGTCGAGAAGGTGTTAGTGCATCCAATATTAGCAGTGCAAGATATCTACTTGCCTCTTGCTCGCGGTCTGGTATCCTCTGTCTTCGGGTCCTTATATTCCCTGTAGATTACCTATCTCGCAATCCATCGGTTTATCGGCCCTGTCCGGTGTGCTAACGGGGACGATTCCGTTCTGGCACTTCTCTGGTCATCTCTCGGTCAATCCTCACGACCACTCGTAAAGCAGCACGTCACTGGCGCCGACCTATGGTCCTCTGAATGCACATCACATATCTGCTCCTGGTGCAAATCTTATTGCAGCAGTGTCCCGGAAGGAATCCTTCTCAAGGTCTTTTCTAATCTCGCCTAAGCCGAACTGTACGGAGGATGGTACTCTGGCATAATCTTTCCTCGCTCTCTGGACATCTGCGTCCTCAGTACAACATTTACTCGGAAGCTAGTCGCATCCCAACGCCTCTGTATGCGTATCGCATCTCTGATGTCAGCGGAGTGGAACGTCATCTCGTCGAAATCTCTTACGAACCCTTTACTTCACTCTGCTCCAATGTCGACTGATTCGTACTCGTCTCATCGTGGCTGCATGGACTGCGCTCCAACGGCTATACTCGTATCTGGAGACTCCCAAGCAATGTGTCCCATCACATGATATCCGAATGATGTCGAATCATCCGACCGATTTGTCAAAACCACATAATCCCCCAAGAGCTCAACGTCTTGGGTACAGTTTAATAGTATCGAGTACCTACCACAGATCGGTGGTCCAGCCGTAGAAGGGCAAACCCAAGCCTCACTAATGGCGCCGCGGAACAGCCGCAAACCCTAAGGTTCAAAGGCTTTCACACGGTCATTATGTTGAGTTAGGGTTTCATTCTTCTAGAGGGTCCATAGAATCGCTTGCATGTCTTTCCGAATACTTTAAACTTGGAACATGGGTTTCGGACATTCGATCGTCTCTATCGACTCCCAACGAATCTGCATGAAGTCGTCTCTAGCTGGAATCAATCTAGCTGATGACCAAGCATCGGGGTAAGCGAACGAACCACATGTCCTAGTCATTCATCCTCGAGTGACTAGCGACTTACCATCGTATCTCTGAGTATATACTCATGCTGAAGTAGATCCAATCATCTGGGCGATATCTCGTCATTTGCAGCAGCAACTGGCTCATTCGTCGGTACGCTGAACAACGCCTCAATCATCATGAATAAGTGATATATCAATGGTCATCACCTCTGGCTGGCCTCTAGCAATAGCCTGATCCTCTGGTGCCAATCAGCACATTCGTGAAATCTCGTAAAAGCGATCTGTCAAACGCTCATGGCGCGAAAACGCAACAAAACGAAGCCTCTATACGCGATCGTACGTCTCTGGAATCACGCCCTGGTCAGTCCTCATCCGTGACGAGCTCAAGATGACGCAACTCTAGCTGTATCTCTCTCTACCCATGTAATCATGGCAGCAAAATCATAACCAGTACCGATGAGGATAGATCATAGGAATGAATATAATACTGTGCAAGGAAATGTACAACCTAAGGTTTCTTAAGCGGAGTAGCGTATCGTAAATATACCGTGGAACATACGTACGGTACGTCACTCTACTCAAGCTACCTTTTCCATCAACCAAGGGTCATCCTACGCGACGAAAGTTCGGGTATAATACCCCCTCGACTAAGTCTATGTTCCGTAAAGTCAAGCCTAAGTTCCGTATATATATATATATACACGCTCTAGGCTCCGCATAGTCAAACTTAGACTCGAACCATAGTTAACCTAGCGCTCTGATACCAACTTTGTCACGACCCGAAATAGCCAGTGACTGGCACTTGAATCATATGAAATCTATAAGACCCCATCCAATCCAAGTAAGCCTAAAGCCCAGAAATCTAAAACCATTTTAAGGAGTAACTAAGAAAACTAGTTTTTAATAAGTAAAGAAAACATGTTTTGAAAATAAGGTTTTTAAATAAGTAAGCCGAATATGCATTTTAAAAATGTATAGTCTGTTCTAAAAATTTCGGCAGAGTTTCCATTGTAAATACTAGCATCGAACGGGGTACAACAAGAATAATATATATGCAATGATAAAATGCATCCCCAAGCGGGAGCTAGCTCTTCGTCAATCGACGGTCACAACCACGCAAGCAATATAATATACAACGCCGAAGGGCGAGGATCAAAACTCAGAAAGAAACTCAAAACAGCATGAAAACCGTAATACTACAACGTGCGACTCTAAGGTCGAAATAATACATAACTGGTTTCTAAGTCTGAAACAATATACAAGTTTTGGTTGATGGAATTACTAGATACAACTGAATAAAATAATACAAAGGTGGTCACGATGCGAGTGAACCCACCTATCAATACAATCACCCAGAAAGGAAGCAGTGTGCCAGAAAAGCCGCAATGGAACCTGTACGGAAAAACCTGCAAGAACAGTGGCACAACGGGGGTGAGTTGCCAACTCGTGAATAGAGAACATCGCAGAGTAGAAATCGTATTCCTGACATAATCCTAGGTCAATAAGATCAGATACAATATATCCTCAAATGAATAAATCGGAAGCATGATAAGGTGGCAATGTAACATCTATACATGTTTGTAGTGCCAAGTGCTCGTGCCAGTGCCTCAGGTAATAACATATCATAAATATGAGGTATGATCAATGTAATCAAGTTTGTATGTATGTGGATCCTGTCCACGTGTCACCCAATGACAATAACCATCATGCATGTAAATATCATAAAGCATATGCATGGAAATATGTGGATATAAATCAACATGTGTCGCTCGCGACATATAAAATTCATGGAACCTGAGTGTCAAGCATCGACACCCGAAAACATCATGAAACCTGTGCCTAACATCAGCAGGTAAATCTTCATATATCGGGCTCCGTCTGCGGAATCGGCCCTCGGCCCCGGCAGTACGGGTCGTCCCATATCCATCTATCGACTATGGTCAGTATCCACCGGATAACCGCCAGGTCCAACCAATCACCGGTAGGTACTCGCCACCCTGCTAGGCTCATCGTCTGCTGTACGAATAACATTTCTTGCCCCGGGGAACCATACCGGGTCCACCATGTACCCGCAAACGGAATATCGAACTCCTCGAATCGGGTTTCACATGTCTCTCTCAGCACCGAGAAAACACATGGTGGACGCACTGATATATCATATCAAGGGTAACCGGGTTTTTAAAACAATTACATACTCTCTTTGAAATTCCCACGGTTCCTAAATCCCGAAATATCATGGAAACAACATATCTCAATGCGTATAATCGAAAAGCATGATTTATGCGACATGTAAAAGAAATGTAAGCATATCAGTGTATCATGCGACATGGAATAGTAATATGCACATATTGAGGGAAACCACTCTTTTAAAAGGAATCAGTTTTGAAGAGTATCTTGCGGTTCCCAAATCTCTAATCAAGCCAGAATCATCTATGTATGTGCGAATACGTATGTGTGTACAATAGGTATGTGCACAAGTATGTTATGCAAATGTCATATCCTGAATGCAACAGTACTACTGTGTAGCGACATGGCAATTATCGATGATGATGTGTGTGAGCCGGCAAGCAGTGTACGTGGAACATACACATCATCGATAATGGTGCTGGTGTCCTAACAGCATGGTTGTAATATAGCAATAAACACAAGCAATGCAATGCAAATAGCATGAACATGCGGAGTAGAATAATCAACGCAACAGTGAAGAATCTACATCAATAAATATATCATGCAGCTTTGCCATTTGAAATTAGACGAATCAGGGTTTTTAGTAAAATAAGGGCTACAGTGTTTTAAGAAAAGATGCGTCGTTTGAAAATATCCGTAGAATCCCTTTTGCCTATTTTTAAAATATCCCCGATTCGTTAGTTTTGAAATAGGTATGACTCGGGTCTAGTCTAATGTCTACTAAGTAATCTACAGACCTAACCAACAAGCTAAATAAGAGGGGTATGGAAACCACCTACATCTGAGTCGATATATATATATATATATAATAGTCGGTGATCTCGCCTCAATTGTATCACGTACGATACAGTATTTCATATGATGTCCTCGATTCACGAGTGCGGATTTATCATCAATGTAAAACTCGCACGGTAAATCGTCGTACGGTATCCTTATAACTGGGTACGGGTCAATATCACAATTGTCTCATCAATTATCTGGTATCTTTATCATCATATCACATGAATCTTTGGTACTGATCTAAGTCTAGTACAATCGACACCATCTATATAAATATGAATGCGTGTGTGAAACACACGTCCCAAAAGCCCGCTAAATCTCATGTCGTGTCCCAAATACGAATCACAATATATCCCCGATCTCATGGCACTATGCCCAATCTCATCGACTCATCTCCAAACATCCACGACACACTATAAGCTGTCATAAATAGTACATATATACTATACTAAACATCGAACTGCGAGGGTGCTAGACGCCATCCACTCAACTTCCCCCGTAGATATAATCTACTCACCTGATCTTCATTTGTCGACGCCGCCACGCGCTTGATTGTCGTCCCGAAGTCTTCATGGGGTACCTGCACATCAACGTATCGTAAATGCGTATTAAAATCCAAAATGATACACGAAAATTAAAACGACACGCTTAAAGGCCTATAGGTGAGAAACTATGGATACGCTTTCAAAACCATCGAACGACCCTCGATCTCGTCGTGCAAACGTCAAGTGATCGAGGTGAAACACTGATATATAAATTCAGAATTCAAAATACGGAAACATGAATCCAAAACAGTAACTAGAGAAAAGGGTCCCAGATTTCACCCTAGGTCAAATTAGACAATTTTGCACATGCCAGGGGTCTATTTTATAGATGTAGGAGCTACAGAACCAAAACGAGCCAAAATGGTGGGACACAGGCCGCATATTGCGGCCAAACAGATTAAATCTGCGGCCTGGTTGGGGAGGTAGGGGCTATGGTTTTGGTGGTAGCTTCCTGGGTGCCTGCATGTATCACTATGTTCACAAAACAATTTTCAGAGTCTTCTAATGATAGCAGATTTCAATTAACTCTCACAGATTCCAGAATTCATCCGATATCGGTTTCTAAATCTGTATTCCGGGTTTCTAATCTCTGGTTTGAGCCTGAATTCTAGCACTAGGGGGTTTGTATGGCCTCAACTGAGCTCAAATGCTCACCACAACTCGCAATTCCTTCAAACCCTAATTAGGTTTTTCCTAAGTCCATAAAACCACTCGACATCGATATCAAACATTTATGGATGCAAAAGAAATGGGAATACTAAGCTAATGGTTCAAAAAATACCTCATTTGGCAACTCAAGAAAATTTTGAGTTGCCCCAAGTGGCCAAAATCCTTGCTTTCTTGGTCCAATATGCTTGTCTTGAGCTTGTGCACACTTTTTGTGAAATTGGAGTGGGGTTTTGAAGTGTTTTTCATGGAGTTTTTGTGGCTTGAAGAGGGGGAGGAGGAGGGGGCGGCAGCAGCTGCAGAAAATGAAGAGGAGAGGAGGGATGATGAGGGTGAAGGAATGGGGGAGGTAATGCCAAAGTCAAAGTTAACCCCTCTCTTTCTCTCTCTCACCCATACCCCATTCTTTATTCCTTTTTCTTTTTCTTTTGTAATTCCCTTCTCACATCAATAGTAACCCCAAAATAACTTGCCATGCACCTAAAACATGTAGGAAAATGCAACAAGTGTAGAAAAAAGAAATGGTGCATGTTTTGCACAAAACAAGCTTAAATGCGATTAGCGATTTTTAATCACGATTAGCACTAAATTAGTGTCAAACTAATCATAAAAACTTAAAATTTGCATAATTCACATAAAACACGCTCTTTTTGTAATTTCTACAATTTTCCAAATTTTTCCCCAATTTATCGGTATTTAATTATACCGAAATATTAAAATTAATATTAAATTATAAAAAATCCCAAAAATAATATAATTTTTTTTAAATGTTACACCAGTAGTGTTGATTTTCTGGAAATACCAGAGACTTGAGCTCAATACACGAACTTAGAATTTCCCCGATATCGGTTTTTGGTGAATTGTGACATCTCTGTAGGATCTGCTATTACCCGAGACCGGCATAAAATAAGTTCCCTTCACTGTGAGACGAGCAGGAAACCATGAAGCTACCCTTAAAACCTGATCCCCTACACCCAAGTCCAGGCCGCAAATATATTCTTGGTGGCTGCAAATTGCGGCCACATCGGGGAGGAATTGTGTGATTTTTGGTCTGTAGCTCCCTTATCTGATATCTAGAAAAACCCTATATGCAAAATGACTTGATTTGACCTAGGGTAGAATCTGGGAGAGATTTCCTTAGTTGATGATTACTTATTTTCCGATTTCTGAACTTGGGTTTTGGTATTTGATATTGTATTTCGTCGTTGGACGTTTTTACGTCAACGACGAGGGTTATTTGGCTATTTAGTATGCATAGGCTATAGGTTCTAACCTATGAGCACATCGTGTGCCGTATCGATTTTCGAACTTAGTTTAATAACGTTACAACGTGTGTTGATATGTTGGTACCTTCGCATGGACTTCCGAGACGACGAAGGAGATCAAGAAGCACATCGACTTCGACCAAGCAAAGTGATTGCAGGTGAGTAGATTTATATCTACGGGGGAAGTCGGGTGGACGGCGTTTAGCATCCCCGAACTATAATGATGAATGACCGATATATAAGTTATAATTTATAGAAAAGATACGCTACGAACTTACGGAGATGATTAAAGATTTTAGTATGAGATGATATGATAAAAGATGACATTAGTGGATATGTTGGCTTAAGAATGCAAGGAAATGTACATGTTATATTCATATACCAATGGATGATATGAGATTTTACATACATACAAATGAGAATATGATATATATACAAGATGACTTGATGTGGGATATAGATATGATGAAAATAGATTATGATGAAGTAAGATAATTTGGCTTAATATGTCGATATACGGATATGAGGCGATATGAGAATATAGATAATTTTGCCAAGATATGATATTAGAGCGTTAATGATATGAAATGAGATTGTTAATGAGCGGATATGTTTGATATGAGATCGATAGGGATATGACATGATATATATATATATATATATATATATATATATATATATATATATATATATGAATGTATATGTATATGAATGTATATATGAGAATACAAGATGATATTGTAACACCTTAGAATGTGTTTTGTAGCTAATTATATTTTAATGTATGGTTTTTAATAAAAAGTTTACCAAATTAAGTTTCAAATATTTTATCCTATTTAATGAGTATTTTATTAGATTTTTCCTAGGCTTGCACACACTTGTGCATGATAACTAGGGTTGTTTTTGGGGGTTTAACCATGATTAGCAACATTGTGAACTAACCATTCCCTAATCTAGTTTAATATTCTATTAGGTTCTCTTGGGTTTTTATTTGTATATGGTTCTTTTCAAAAATAAAATGAATTTAAAAAGTTTTTTTTTAAATGATTGCTTTGTGTTGACTTGGTGAGAGAGAGAGAGGGAGCATGATGAGGCATGATGGCTTGCCCATGCCTTCATTTAATGAAGAGAGAGAAAGAGGAGGGGGTTGACTTGTTGGTGTTCTCTCATTCTCACTCATTTCTCTCATCCTCTCACTCTCAAACTCACACACACACACCCACACATCATCATCAGCAGCAGCAAAGAGAACAACAACAAGAATATCAGCAGCTTCAGCAGCAGAGGCAGCAACACCAGCATCAGCTCCAGCTCCAGCTTCTTGAGAGCAGTAGCAGCAGGAGCTTCAGCAGCAACAAGAGAAGAAAGTATGTCACGACCCAAAGTTTGACCCGTGACCGGCACTTAACCACGTAACGTCTACAGGCGTTACGCGACTAAGTGAACCGAAAACCCAGAAATCAAACCAGTAAAAGTATAGAGTGTTTTAAGTTTTAAAAGAACACATTTATTACATGTTAAGAGATCCAAGTAAACAATATACGACGCCGTAGCGAAGATCAAGAGAAGCAAGTGAGAACATCACAGATAGAATAAAACTGTATAAAAAAAGTCGGCTCACAACGAGCTCGACACCAGAATACCAATAATATACATCATTGTCCTCACACTGTCTCTAAGTCTAATACATACATGGTAGATGGAGAATACTAGATACAACAATATACATAACTGAAAGATAAACAGATACCGCACAAAACCACCTATCAGCAAAAGAGCTATTACACCAACTATGGGGGTATCTGTGTCAAAAGATGCAAAACGCAGCCTGCCGCGACTACTCCGAAGGGCAACCTGCAAATACTGTGGCACAACGGGGGTGAGTTGCCAGCTCGTGAATAGAAATAACATATAAAGGTAATCGCGAGCATGCACGTACTGCGCTACTCTAACATATGCCAGCAGATGATATCAATGCGAGGTAAGCGGTATGTACAATAATCATGCAAGTGCTCTATCAGGTGATATAACTACACGATGAGATGCAATAATGAATGCTGAGCTTGGGAATATAACATCTACACGGAATGTCAAAGTGGAATAAATATATATATGCACCGCAAATCCCAACAACCCAGACGCCGGCACTCCCATCGGCCCTCAAATCCTGTACATCCCTGAGAATCACGAGTGCCCAACATCGGCACCCAAATATCATAAATACTCGTGTCTAGCATCGACACGCAAATCCTCCTCTATCGGGCATCCGTCAGTCCGGGTCAGCCCTCTCTCAATATATCGAGCATCCGTCAGTCCGGGTCAGCCCTCTCTCAATATATCGGGCATCCGTCGGTCCGGGTCAGCCCTCTCTCAATATATCGGGCATCCGTCCGTCCGGGTCAGCCCTCTCTCAATATATTCACTCTAGCACCGAGAAAACACAGGGTGGACGCACCGAAATATCATATCAAGTGAACCGGGTTTTTAAATGATTACATATTTGAAAAGGCCACGGTTCCTAAATCCAGAAATCACATGTAATCCCAACCAATATGCATGTAAATGTGATGTGATATGTGCATCAAGTATGAATATCATGTCAAGTCACATAAAAGATGAGCTACAGCATAATGATCCGGTGTGATATATGCATCAAGTATGAGTATCATGTCAAGTCACATAAAAGATGAGCTACAGCATTATGATCCGGTGTGTGTGTAACATGCGGGGAAGTGCTCGTGCAACATGAACTGTCAGTAAGGGTGCGGTGTTCTATCAATTCTAGTTTATGTACAAATAGCAGGAAATGCAGTATGCACTAAATAGTAGCCATGAACAATCAATGTATGTAAATGTAGCTATAAGGTCCTATCAGCCCTGACGTAGAACGCCATGCGGGCGATATCCCCGTAGATGTTAAATCTACTCACCGTAGTCTCCCGCTAGGTATAGCCGATGACTTGCTTCCCCTTCTTCGCGGCGTCCGTCGCACTCGCCTGCGAACCTAGAATTCCACAGAATATCACGCATAAGCTCAAACCATACAAACACGACATTTAAGGTCAACTAGAAACCCGTGTCGCAAACCAAGCGCATGTGTGCGCGATACGCTAAAACGTGCCATTACGCGCCTGAAGCCACTCCGACGCGTCGCGATACGCAGAAACCCCAAACCCACACACGCGAATCACGCGTGTCGCGAAAGATTAAAAAATACGGGAAATAGGGATTCTACTCCAGATTTTGATACAGAACATACATTAAAAATATATATATATATATATACCAAAATACTACAAATAGCAGCAGACTCAAGTGACCCAAACCCCAACTCCCAACTCACCCATCTGGCCGCAAATTGCGGCCAGAATGATTATTCCGGCAGCCTGGGTAGGGGGTGGGCTCCCAGGTTTTGTGTGTGCACTCTATACGCCCCATACAAGCTACAGTAATATCTAGTTTTTCTCTGGAACATCTCAGGTAGTAGCAGATCCTACAGAGCCTTAAATCAAGTTAAAATCCACACTTTTGCACTAAAATGGAACTTTGTGGTATTTCTGTACAAACTGAAACAAACCTGGCCTACAATAGCTCTAATAACACATAATAGAGCTAACCAAACTAACAAAACCCTAATCTAACATGTGAATCACAAATATCCTTCAATATCACTAAAAATGCACAAAAATGAGATTTTTACTAAAGAATACTACAAGTTTATGGAAAAGGAGTGCTAACATGAGATAGTACCTTCAAAAGACCCTATGAAACACCAAAAATCCCAGCTCTAACATAAAGTGTGCAGATTTGCCTCCAAACACCTCAAAAAGCTCACTTTTCCATAGTTTTGTGATGAAAATGTGTTGATTGTGTAGGGTTTTTGTGTAGGAATCAAAGAGAAGTGAAAAGAGAAGGAAAATGTGATGAATTTCTGATGTTGCTGCAGCCTCTCTGCAGAGAGTTCCAGAAAAATGAAGAAGAGAGAGAAGGAAATGGGTCAAAAGTCAAGTTCTTTACCTAACCCCCATGCCTCATTGTTTTATTTGGATTTTGATATTTAAAAAGGGTTATGACTTGATAAAAGGGTGGGGGGGGGAAAAATAATAACAACCATGCAAAAAAAGAATGGCTAACACTTTAAACCTAGGTCTCAAAAAGGCTAAGTGTGCAAGTGTACACAACAAAGAAAAATTTCCCAATTTGCTAACACGACTAAAAATAACTAGCAATCCTATGTACACATATATAATAACACGCACAATTACTAATTATCACGAAAAACATTCTAACGGAAAAATTCAAAGTGTTACAAAGTAGCAGCTGCAGAACCAAGGTAGCAGCACCAGGGGCAGCAACAACAACCTCGACATCAACAACAACAACAACAGAGACAACAGCAACAACCATCATCATCATCAGCAGAAGCAGCCTCAGCCTCAGTAGCAACAGCAGGCAGCAACTACAACAGCTCTCTTCTTCCCCCATCCACTTCTTCACCTACCTTCTAGGGTATATTAGGGTATATTTCTGAACCCAAATCCCCTAGTTGCTTAGCTTGTGTGCTTATTAACGTCGGTTTATGTTAATTAGCTAGTTTAGTGCTAATTGTGGTGATTTATGAGGGAATTTATTTTAGTGATGTTTGTGTTAGCTAACTTAGCTTATTTTAGTGTTATTAGGGTCACTTCAACTGAGATTTAACCCAGATTACACTAAAATACCATAGGGTTTGCCTTTTGTGCTAAATATCGTATTTTGGCGTCGTTTTACGACATCTGTGATTTGCTATTGACCCGGGGCCTTCAGGTTAAATTTGAGAATACTGGAGCATACTGATTAGGTCTAGAACACACCACCAGAATACGAACCCTCCAATCCCAATTATGGCCGCCGGTTTAATCAATCTGGCCGCAATTTGCGGCCAGGAAGAGGGGTAGGGTCTTGGGGTTTTGGGTACGGTACTATGCAGTGTTGTCTAGTGCTTTCGCATGTCTAGTTTTGTAATATTTGACCTGTAGGAAAATCTGGGACAATATACCGTTTTCCATGTCCGTTGTGATTGCGCGATACGCGCGATACGTGAGTGGATTCTGTGATCCAGCGTATCGCGGCGTGTCGCGATGGTTTTAGACACGTATACACACGTTTCAGCGTATCGTGGACACGCGCGTTTAGTTCGCGAAGCGAGTTTCTCGTTTTGGTTCGATATCGCGTTTTGCGGAATATTTGGCTTATATATGATTTCCATGTCTTATTTGCAGGCAGGGACTATGGACACTGCAACAGGGGGGAGCAGATGGGAGGATTCACCTAGCGTGGAGCATAAGTGAGTAGATTTAACATCTACAGGGGAATCGCCCGCATGGCGTTATGCGTCTGGGCTAGGATTCAATACTTGTCGCATATTCTACATCATTGTTAGAATTGCGCCTTTACCCGATTTACTTCGATATAGTTGTACTGTGACTAGTAGCCGTAGGGCACTGCACACATTATTGATGGTTCATGTTGCACGGGCACGTATTGTATGCTACACACACCGTCAATAATTTCCATGTCACACACTAACCATTATAGATACTATTGCTTATCACACTTGACATCTAGCTTATCGGTATACCTATAGTGTATCTTACCATTAGTGATAGGTACATCTACACCTTGCGATACAGCTACAAGTATACCTTGCACATATTTTACTTATAACCGGGGGGTATCCTTCATATTCTATTTATACCCAGGGGGGTATACGACATCTTTTACTTATAGGTAGATACCTATACTTAGCTGTAGCTTATTGATTTCGCATACATCTGGTTTCAGCTACATATTTTCATTTATATGCCCGCATTTCAGATATATCGCATATATGTAATCCTGGATTTGCGCATTCTTATTTTGATTTCACCTGATGATTTCTGGATTTGGGAACCACGGGAGTTCATGAAATTATGCATACATTGAAAAACCCAGTTTCCTTGATATGATATTTGCGCAGCCACCATGAGATCTATTGGTTCTGATTATATACTCCATACGAAGTGTGGTTGCCGTATGAGGGTACATGTTGGGGCCCGGTATGGTTCCCCTCGGCAAGAAGATCGATGGATGTTGCCGATTGAGCCTAGAGGCGGGCGAGTACCTACCGGTGACAGTACTAATGACTCGGCGGGGGTCATGGAGACACCGTGGGGAGTCATGCACGTATGCATACGTCGAAAGGCGAGGGTCAGAGCTAGGCACTCTTGCTTTCGGGACAGCGTATGATATGTACCTATCAGGATTTCTGTGTCGATGCTTGGCACATTGTTGTCATGATATTTCTTTTAATACCTTTGTATATATAACATGGGATTTAGCCGTTGTTATATATACCCTTACACCAATATTAGTGGAATGGGACGCTAATATATGTGTATTGCCCCCATCATATTTATTTCTGTACATACTTACCTTTAGGATGTTAGATTCTTACTTGAGATTTGACTTGGGATATTAGGTGATTCATTGAGATTGGATATTGGACATACCTATGCGATTACTGATTTGTACATTCGGGATATAGGAGATTACTCGATATTGTACATTGAGGAGATGTGAGACTTATATGATGTGAGAGCCCAATGTGGGGGCTGATTTGAGGAATTGGGATTTGAGTGTCTTGATGGATTGTGATCCTACCATGATGACAGGATTCCGTGGATGACATATTTCACTCCATACCTCGTACCTTTTCACTTATGCACTGTTCCATGTCTTAGGAGTACCTGTCAGTGTACCCTTCATGATAGCTGCATATTTGCCTTCTCATATTCCTATTGCATAGTTATTGCACACTATTGTCATGTTATTATTTCTTGAAATATTGATTATACCTGGTAGTGTACTTTCCATTATTCAGCATTTGCATGACATGTTATTACTGTAATCGCATATCATAGATTCATGCTGTACGTACATTCCTGCGATTACCTGAATATGTTTTCTAATATTCACGAGTTGGAAACTCACCCCCATTGTGCCACAGGTGTTTCAGGTTGTTCCCAAAGTAGTCGAGGCAGGCTATTCAGTATCCATCTATCATCTTTTGCTACAGTTACCGCATCAGCTCACAGTACTATTTTGCTTAGGTGGATTTTGGTGGTTATCTGTGTATTGTATTGTACCTTCGTTGTATTTGTACTGTACATCTACTATCATGTTGTTGACCTAGAGACTTGGTGAGGACGATATTGTATATTATTTATGGATTTGTTGTTTTTTATATACAGCTTTCTCTCCATTGTCGTTATTTCTCAGCTACGGCGTCGTATATTTGTGTTGTATTCATCTTGGCTAGTTTTTACAAAAAAGTGGTGTTGCCAAAATTTTAACGAAAGAAAGTGGGACTTTTAAAGAATTTGGGTTGCGATTTCAAATGTTTCAAAAACTTATATTATCTTTTCCGTATTTTTGTGGTTTAGATTTCTAGGTTTTGGCTTTCTTTTACTACGTTACGCCTTAGGGCATTGTGTAGTATTAGGGCCGTCACGGGCCAATTTCGGGTCGTGACAAAGTTGGTATCAGAGCGCTAGGTTTTACCTTTCGGAGTGTAGGATGACCTTAGTATGATGGAGTAGGTAGCTTAAGCAAAGTAACGTAGTGTGTGTATGTCTGCAGCATACCCATGATGCGATACTTCGCCTAAAGTGACCTAAGTACAAATTGTTTGAAATTCCTTCCTTGATGATTCATATCCTTGAGATTCGATTCCTTATTCTCATCGAATCTTATATCTATTTATAGCCTTGCCGCCGATGACTATGGGGACTCAGAGTGATGCAGCGAGGGCCGAGGTCAGAGTTGGCTCGGGTGAGACGAGTAATGACCAGTATGGCACTCTAGTTGCACAGGTGCAGACGGATCAGCCTACAACATATACTATTGATAGACTTTTGGCAGAGATGCCGGACTTCCGCCAGACTATGAGTTCATTGGTTGATGTCGTTCGGGAGCTACGACAGGAGGTTGTCACCCCTGTTACTCAGTTGTCACTTACGATCAGCATGCAACAGTCCGTCACCTACATAGCGCCAGTGGTTGCATCTCCAGTTGACGAGGCTCATATTCCAGAGGCTCAGAGAGTTCCAGGACAGTGGAGGACTCATACCAGTATACCAGCCCAGAGGCAGAGGTTTGGTCATCAAGACAGATTTCGTCGCCGTCGCGGGAGTAGCAGAGGCTTAGGATGAGGACAGTCGTTCAGCTCTCATCCTCAGGATGGTCAGCAGTCAGCGCGTGGATGTTTTCGATGCGGAAGCCTTCAGCACTTCGTCAGGGATTGCTCCTTAGCACCTCGTCAGGATCGTTTTCAGAGAGGCCGTGGATGTGGGAGGTTCGCTCAGAGGGCTCAGTCTACCAGAGGAGTTCATCCAGCTGCGGGTAGAGGGCAGACACAGGAGTTTGCTTCTACTCATCGGGACGCGCAGACGTCCAATGCAGAGTTCTCAGGTATCCTTATTTCACATGTTCTTTTGATGCGTTCATTTGTTTTTCATGCTTGTACCGTGGTTGGGTAGATTAGTCGTAGTTGTGCTAACTTCTGTCAGCGATTCTTTTGTTGCGCGACACGTATTCAGTTGTGTGCGAATCGGATAGGAGATAGAGATTCGTCCGTCGTTTTGGTCCTTCTAGAGATGTTGGATTTGACGTTCTCCTAGGCACAGACTGGTTAATTACGTGCTAGGAGTCTATGGACTACCGTGAGGAAACAGTCAAGTTTGTTTTCGCGGCAGGTCAGTTCTTGTTGTGCAGGTGGATAGTTGTGCCGCCTCTCACAGCTTGAATTCAGCTTTTTTCGCTAGTCGGCTTCTGAGGAGATGTCATGGATTCTTGGCGTTCATTCGTGATACCGTAGCCACAGAGGGTTTGTTGGACCGGTGTTCCTTTCGTGCGAGAGTTTTTCTGACGTTGTTCCGGATGAGCTGGCGAAGCTTGGGGAGCTTAAGGATCAGCTGCAGAGTTGTGGTTTGGGGAGTTTTGTGCATCTGAGTGCTTCGCATTAGGAGGCTCCTATTTCTGTTCGTCAAGGAGAAAGACGGCAGTTTAGGGTTGCGTATCGACGGATCGTTAGTTGAACCGGCTTACGGTGCGGATAGGTATTCTTCACCTCGCCATGACGATTTCTTCGATCAGCTCCAGAGTGGGAGACATCTTCTAAGTTTGTTTGGGATCACGTCATCATTATTGCGGATTCGGGGTGATGGCATTCCGAAGACTGCCTTATGCGTGCGACGGGCTTTGTGTGTTTTTGTGTGTCGTTGGATTCACTGATGCCCAAGCAGCATTCGTAGATGTGATGAACCAGATTTCTTCAGGCCGTTCCTCAACCAGTGTTGTTGTGTTATTTACGACATTCTGGTCTATCTAATGTGTCTTGAGGAACAGGAGTAGCACTCGAGGATTTGTTATTTAGATACTGGGAGAGCCCCAACAGTTTGCTAAATTCTCGGAGTGTTTCTTCAGGCTTGTTTTGTGTTGACTTCTAGGTCTTGTAGTCACGGGAGATGGTTTCGTATGGTTCCGAGGGAGATCGTGGCTGTACAGCTTAGGTCCAGACTTGTGTGCAGGACGGAGGTCCGCGGATTTTTGGGCTTAGCAGGTTCTTACCGCCGTTTCGTGTAGGATTGCTAGAGTAGTGTTGCACCATCGACTGAATGGACCGGAAGGGAGGTTTCTTTTCTGTGGACTGAGGCATGTGTGCGGATTTTTCGGCAGTTGAAGATTCTGTTAACAACTGCATCAGTTCCTTCTTTGCCTTTGGTTCGGGCGACCTTGTTGTTTAACTGTAATGTTTCTTTAGTGGGGCTCGAGTGTGTACTGAGGTGAAACTACAGAGTTATCGCTTTTGCTTCTCTACATTTGGAGGAAGTACGAGAAGGATATTCCACTCATGATCTGGAGATGGCCGCGGTGGTTTTGCATTGGAGATTTGGAGACACTACTTGTTCGAGAGTCGTGTCATATTTTCCACGGGCCACTAGAGCTTAATGTACATCTTCCTGCAGCGGATTTTGATTGTTGTGATAGTCCTCTGCAGATTTACAGTTCTTGTGTGATCGTTGAGTACAACTTAAGTTCGTCTCTACGGAGGGGACAGCTTGCTCATGTCCGCGCCCGACCACTTTTCTTAAATCGCTTTCGCGAGACACTGCCCGCCGATGCTCGTTCGTCAGAGATACTTGAGCATACTCGGCTGGGTAATAATTCGGAGTCCTTGATTTGTGACAATGGTGTGCTAAGTTAGGGACGCGTTTTTGTACCTGATATTATCAGGTAGAGACGTGAAATCCTAGAGCAGGCACATCTGTCAACTCTCTATATTCATTCAAGTTCCACCAACATTTACGTGACTTGTGAGATAGTTACGGGTGGACAGGGATGTAAAGAGAAGTTTCAGGTTTCGTTTCAAGGTGTCTGTCTTGTTGGGTGCTTGGGTCGAGCATCTGAGGCCGGCTGGAGAGTTGCCATCTTTAACCGTTCCGAAGTAGGAGTGGGAGCAGACCTCCATGAATTTTGTTATGGTTTCTACCCAAGTTTAGTCAGGGTGTGACTCCATTCGGATTCTTTTCGTCCGGTTATACTCAGTTTGCTCAGTTGTTCTTTGTTAAGCTGTGTGTTTGTGTTAGTTGTCGTCAGCAGTTGGGGATCGTCACTCGCCATCGTTAGGGTTTTCCTTCGATAGCTGTTATCAGGAGACACTCCAATTGGCCACCTTTAGGTTTAGAGGTTAGGTCGTGTCGATCACCAGTCTGTTGTTTTTCTGACTCTGCGTAAGTAGGATTTTGGACCCCAGCTGTGTCTAGAGACTTCAGAGATGGTCCAGTTGCGTTAGGTCAGGATGGGAATTGTCCATTTGCGAACTGAGGTCTTATGCCGACTGCGTTGGTCATAGACTCGAGTTCACAGGGACAGATCATGTATTCCTACGGACTTTCCGATGAATGACGTGTTGGATTTTGGGAAGCTTGTCCCAGGATTTAGGTCCTTCTGAGATCCTATAAGCGAGTCAGTTTCGTTGCCTTTAATTTGGCACTTCCGCCCAGATTATTGAATTTTCACCCCGTATTCCTTGTGATGATACTTTACAATTACCTTCCTGATCTTTCTCACATGATTTGGCACCAGACCAGTTAGCTTGGACGCGATCTTTCGTTCACCAGCAGCCATGTGTGTTAATGGCTCGGCAGGTGGGGGAACATCGGTCAAGGGTCTTGCCATCTGTGAAAGGTTTTCTTGGACGTAGCCATATAGTGAGATGCTCACTTGGGAGGCTGAGAGCGAGATTTGAGACTTGTAATCTTCTCTTTGAAGGTATGCGTAGCAGTATATTTTTAAATTCGGGGACGAATTTTTTTTAAGGGGGGGAGATTGTAACACCTTAGAATGTGTTTTGTAGCTAATTATATTTCAATGTATGGTTTTTAATAAAAAGTTTACCAAATTAAGTTTCAAATATTTTATCCTATTTAATGAGTATTTTATTAGATTTTTCCTAGGCTTGCACACACTTGTGCATGATAACTAGGGTTGTTTTGGGGGGTTTAACCATGATTAGCAACATGGTGAACTAACCATTCCCTAATTTAGTTTAATATTGTATTAGGTGCTCTTGGGTTTTTATTTGTATATGGTTCTTTTCAAAAATAAAATGAATTTAAAAAGGGTTTTTTAAATGATTTCTTTGTGTTGACTTGGTGAGAGAGAGAGAGGGAGCATGATGAGGCATGATGGCTTGCCCATGCCTTCATTTAATGAAGTGAGAGAAAGAGGAGGGGGTTGACTTGTTGGTGTTCTCTCATTCTCACTCATTTCTCTCATCCTCTCACTCTCAAACTCACACACACACACACACATCATCAGCAGCAGCAGTAAAGACAACAACAACAAGAATATCAGCAACTTCAGCAGCAGAGGCAGCAACACCAGCATCAGCTCCAGCTTCTTCAGAGCAGCAGCAACAAGAGAAGCAAGTAGCAGCTGCAGAAGCAAGGAAGCAGCACCAGGGGCAACAACAACAACCTCGACTTCAACAACAACAACAACAGAGATAGCAGCAGCAGCCATCATCATCAGCAGCAGAAGCAGCCTCAGCCTTAGCAGCAACAGCAGGCAGCAACTACAGCAGCTCTCTTCTTCCCCCATCCACTTCTTCACCTACCATCTAGGGTACCTTAGGGTATATTTCTGAACCCAAATCCCCTAGTTTCTTAACTTGTATGCTTATTAACGTCGGTTTGTGTTAATTAGCTAGTTTAGTGCTAATTGTGGTGATTTATGAGGGAATTTATTTTAGTGATGTTTGTGTTAGCTAACCTGGCTTATTTTAGTGTTATTATGGTCACTTCAACTGAGATTTAACCCAGATTACACTAAAAAACCATAGGGTTTGCCTTTTGTGCTAAATATCGTATTTTGGCGCCGTTTTACGACATCTGTGATCTGCTATTGACCCGGGGCCTTCAGGTTAAATTTGAGAATATTGGAGCATACTGATTAGGTCTAGAACACACCACCAGAATACGAACCCTCCAATCCCAATTATGGCCACCGGTTTAATCAATCTGGCCGCAATTTGCGGCCAGGAAGAGGGGTAGGGTCTTAGGGTTTTGGGTAGGGTACTCTGCAGTGTTTTCTTGTGCTTTGGCATGTCTAGTTTTGTAATATTTGACCTGTAAGAAAATTTAGGGTAATATACCGTTTTCCATGTGTGCTGTGTTTGCGCGATACGCGCGATACGTGAGTGGGTTCTGTGATCCAGCGTATCGCGGCGTGTCGCGATGGTTTTAGACGCGTATACACACGTTTCAGCGTATCGTGCACACGCACGTTTAGTTCGCGACGCGAGTTTCTCGTATTGGTTCGATATCGCGTTTTGCGGAATATTTGGCTTATATATGATTTCCATGTCTTATTTGCAGATTTGCAGGCTGGGACTACGGACACTGCTACAGGGGGAGAAGATGGCAGGATTCACCTAGTGTGGAGCGTAAGTGAGTAGATTTAACATCTACAGGGGAATCGCCCGCATGGCGTTATGCGTCTGGGCTAGGATTCAATACTTGTCGCATATTCTACATCATTGTTAGAATTGCGCCTTTACCCTATTTACTTATATATAGTTGTACTGTGACTAGTAGCCATAGGGCACTGCACACATTATTGACGGTTCATGTTGCACGAGCACGGATTGTATGCTACAGACACCCCGTCAATAATTGCCATGTCACACACTAACCATTATAGATACTATTGCTTATCACACTTGACATCTAGCTTATCGGTATACCTATAGTGTATCTTACCATTAGTGATAGGTACATTTACACCTTGCGATACAGCTACAGGTATACCTTGAACATATTTTACTTATACACGGGGGTGGTATCCTTCATATTCTATTTATACCCAGGGGGTATACGACATCTTTTACTTATAGGTAGATACCTATACTTAGCTGTACCTTATTGATTTCGCATACATCTGGTTTCAGCTACATATTTTCATTTATATGCCCGCATTTCAGATATATCGCATATATGTATTCCTGGATTTGCGCATTCTTATTTTGATTTCACCTGATGATTTCTGGATTTGGGAACCGCGGGAGTTCATGAAATTATGCATACATTGAAAAACCCGGTTTCCTTGATATGATATTTGCGCAGCCACCATGAGATCTATCGGTTCTGATTATATACTCCATACGAGGTGTGGTTGCCGTATTAGGGTACATGGTGGGGCCCGATATGGTTCCCCTCGGAAATAAGATCGATGGATATTGCCGATTGAGCCTGGAGGCGGGCGAGTACCTACCGGTGACAGTACTAATGACTCGTCGGGGGTCATGGAGACACCGTGGGGAGTTATGCACGTATGCATACGTCGAAAGGCGAGGGTCAGAGCTAGGCACTCGTGCTTTCGGTACAACGTACGATACGTACCTATCGGATTTCTTTGTCGATGCTTGGCACATTGTTTTCATGATATTTCTTTTAATACCTTTGTATATATAACAGGAGATTTAGCCGTTGCTATATATACCCTTACACCAATATTAGTGGAATGGGACCCTAATATATGTGTATTGCCCCCATCATATTTATTTCTGTACATACTTACCTTTAGGATGTTAGATTCTTACTTGAGATTTGACTTAGGATATTAGGTGATTCATTGAGATTGGATATTGGGCATACCTATGCGATTACTGATTTGTACATTCGGGATATAGGAGATTACTCGATATTGTACATTGAGGAGATGTGAGACTTATATGATGTGAGAGCCCAATGTGGGGGCTGATTTGAAGAATTGGGATTTGGGTGTCTTGATGGATTGTGATCCTACCACGATGACAGGATTCCGTGGATGACATTTTCACTCCATACCTCGTACATTTTCACTTATGCACTGTTCCATGTTTTAGGAGTACCTGTTAGTGTACCCTTCATGATAGCTGCATATTTGCCTTCTCATATTCCTATTGCATAGTTATTGCACACTATTGTCATGTTATTATTGCTTCACATATTGATTGTACCTGCTTGTGTACTTTCCATTATTCAGCATTTGCATGACATGTTATTATTGTAATCGCATATCTTAGATTCATGCTGTACGTACATTCCTGCGATTACCTGCATATGTTTTCTATTATTCACGAGTTGGCAACTCACCCCCGTTGTGCCACAGGTGTTTCAGGTTGTTCCCCAAAGTAGTCGAGGCAGGCTATTCAGTATCCATCTATCATCTTTTGCTACAGATACCGCATCAACTCATAGTACTATTTTGCTTAGGTGGGTTTTGGTGGTTATCTGTATTTTCTATTGTACCTTCGTTGTATTTGTACTCTCCATCTACTATCATGTTGTTGATCTAGAGACTTGGTGAGGACAATATTGTATATTATTTATGGATTTGTTGTCTTTTATATACAGCTTTCTCTCCATTGTCGTTATTTCTTCGCTACGGCGTCGTATATTTGTGTTGTATTCCTCTTGGCTAGTTTTTACAAAAAGGGGGTGTTGCCAAAATTTAAAGAAAGAAAGTAGGACTTTTAAAGAATTTGGGTTGCGATTTCAAATGTTTCAAAAACTTATATTATCTTTTCCGTATTTTTATGGTTTAGATTTCTGGGTTTTGGCTTTCTTTTACTACGTTACGTCTTAGGGCGTTGCGTACTATTAGGGCCGTCACGGGCCAATTTCGGATCGTGACAGATATGTTGTACGAGACTATAGATCCGTACCTTTGTTGATGAATAGGACGATAGGATCCCTATTTTGTTTGTTGCCATCGTACGATGGATTACCGTAAGCGATGAGTTTTACCGGATGATTGATCCGCGCTAGTGATTTGAGGATGATAATCGAGAATATTTCCATATCGGATACTATGAGGCTGGATCGCCGACGTAAGATGTCTCCTGAACGAGATTTATTTCCAAAACTGACGAATCGTATGCACTTTTAAATGGAAACCTAAAGGAAATCTATGGATTTTCAAATGGTGTCTTTTTCTCAAAAACACCGTAGCCCCTACTTTCAAAACTACAATTCGTATCTTTAAAACTAATCGTATGGTTCATGTGTAGTTTTATATCTTTTATTAGTTCATGTTTATGTTGGATTATCCCTCGTGAGATACGTGTTATGTTTTCGGTATTTACCGCTTTATGATATCATCTGCTAGTACACGTGCACAATTACCGATGATGCACATGTTACACTTACACAGATTTGCCGGCTCATACATTCATCATCGGCAATTGCTATGCCACTTGCACAGTAAAACTGCCATATCATGATATTAATCATAACCGTAAAAGTACATTCTTTGTTCAGCAATATCATAGGACATGCTTGCATGATATTCTTGTTATGCTCACATTACTATTCTATGTTTGCATACATCGTACTTTATGGTTTTATACATTGAGACGTTGTTTTCATGAGATTTCTGGATTTGAGAACCGCGGTTATATTTCATAGGAAATTTTGAATTGTTTTAAAAACACGGTTTCTCGTGATGTGATTTCGAGGCGTCCACCTTGAGTTTTCTCGGTTCTGAGATTGTTTTCGAGACCCGATTCGAGGAGTTGGATAAGCCGTCTGCGGGTACATGGTGGACCCGGTATGGTACCCCGGGGCAAGAGCGGTTTTGTAGGGATGACGATGAGCCTGACAGGGGATCTAATACCTACTGGTGATAGTTTGGATCCGGCGGTTATCCGGAGGATACCGACCGGAGTCATGAGATGGATATGAGGGCCGATCAGAGGATGCGGCGTCATAGGGCCGATCTGAGCATGAGGCGCCTGAGATATGAGGTTTTGCTTGTCGATGCAGGACACGAGTTTTCATGATGTTTCGAGTGTCGATGTTGGACACTCAGGTTCCATGATATTGTTTGTGTCGTTGATGGACACACGTGGATGATATCCACATGAATACAGGCATATGATTTCAGATGTTTATTTGTATATGTCATTTGCATTGACTCTATTGTTTACATATATGCATACATGGTCACCTTAGATACCATAGTATTACCTTCATGATACAGTATGACCTGGGAAGCGTTGTTTATTCGATTTCTACCGGCTGATGTTTTTTTACTCACGAGTTGGCAACTCACCCCCGTTGTACCACAGTTTCCTTGCAGGTTCGACCGTTAAGATCAGTAGCAGTATCGCTGGAACACAGCTTCGTCCAGGGTGTTTTTCTATGGTTGGTAGGACATATTGTATCGTTCCCACTCTTGTACTTATTATTCTATTATATCTAGATAAACTCTATCAATCAGAAACTAGACTTTGTATATTAGTAGACCTAATCAGACTTGTGTATTTGCGAGACTTAGAGCGATAGGTGTTTGTTCTCTTCTTGAGATGATGATATCTTGCTTTTTTACTTATTCTTTCTGTGTTGATCTTCGCCGTTGGGCATCGTATATATATTGCTTGCTTGCGTGGTTGTGATTCCGCCAATTGGTGAAGAGCTAGCTCCCGCTTGGGAATGCCTATATATATTGCATGTATGTGGTTTGGACCGAAATATACAAGGGAGGTGCTGCCCAAAATTTCAAGGACGAAAATGTTTTCAAAGATAGAATACATTCATTGCCTTTTTATATTATATGACTTATACTTTTAAAAATGAAGGCTTGAATTTCTTATGCGATGATTCAAAACTGCACCCCCACTATTTTCCGCAAAATGGTTTAGATTTACTGGGCTTCGGCATACTAGAATTAGCTTACTCCTTTAGACGTTGTGTGATTAAAGTGCCGGTCATGTGCTAAATTATGGGTCGTGACAAAGTTGGTATCAGAGTGTTAGTTTTAACCTTGGTTCAAATTTAGGCTTGACCTTACGGAACATAGACTTGACTGGGGGGGGTATTAGACCAGATCTTTCGTCACGTAGGTTGACCTTGATTGATGGAGTAGGAAGCTTGAGTAGAGTGATGTACCGTGTGTTTATTTCGCGGCATACTTACGACACGCTGCTCCGCTTAAGTGACCTTAGGATGTACATTTCTTGAAATTCATGATTTCATTCGTTTACTTCCATTGATTTCATTCCTTCTTATTATCATATATCCATTTCAGACCTGTTGATTCCTTTCGTTTACTTGATCTATCTTCCTCGATACCTGGTTGAGGTTCCTGTCCCCATGGTGTTGAGCGCAGAAAGAGCTGCTGCTAGAGATGCGGTCAAAGCGAGCTCGTCTTCGACGAGGGCTGACCATGATGATTTCCGGTAACATAGGAACGTATCGGTATAGTGTTTGTGTTGAGATCTCTCGTTTCAGGCGAGTGTTTGGATTTGCACCGGATGATCGATCCAATGATAGAGGCTGCACATTGAGTGGGCTGTTGTTGTACAACCTACCCCAGAGGTCGCGATGTTGTCTACTGTGCAGACAGATGACCCAGCTGTTGCTGAGAATGATGGGATGTTTCCTCCAGAGTTTATGAGCTCAAACCGCTGGAGCATTCAGATAGAAATGTGACAGAAGACCGCTAGTCCATCTTGAATAGAGCGACTAAGATGATTCGTATGATTTGATGCGCCGACACAGGCTCAGTTGAGTTGAAGAATTCCAGTTTGAAGGATCTTACTAAGATCTAGAGTAAATCGATCAGGAGAGGACGTTGTTCGTTGGATGCTTTGATGTGAAATCGGTAAGTTGACCAGTTTCGGATAGAAGGACCTCACCCAGATGCATTGTTAGTTGATTGAGAACAGACGAATGAATTACAGTACGCGGACAGCAAGACGTGATTTCGATGTGGACGATAATGAAGAACGGTGAAATAATTAGTTAGTGGGAGATATTACCGAGCTATGTTACTCCCCATTGATACCAGAAGATCGATATGTATGTAGAGGCATTGGATACGGCCAAAGTTCTAGAGAAAAGCCGTGCTGAGAATGCAGCCGTCCGGATATGTGAAAAAGATTTAAGTAAAGAGTGCCAACCTCCATACAGTTCAGCATCGGTGAGATCGGAAGAGACCTAAGCAGGTTCTTTCCAGGATTCCGCAGTGATAAAGATTTGCACCCAGGATCAGTTGCATCACGCGTATTCAGAGGGCCAGATGCCGACACCAGTGACGTACTACTTTACGAGTGGTCATGCTAATCGGCCGAGAGATGAACAGAGGAGTGCCAGAGCAGAACAGTTCCGCAATTATACCTAACCAGGCCAACGAGTAGAAGGATTGCGAGATTGGTAATCCACGGAGGAAACAAGGACCCAGAGATAGAGGACGCCAGACCGTGAGCAGCAGGTAAACGGATGTTCTTGCTCTGCCAGCTTTGGGCGCACCGACTTTTTTCGACATTGAAAGTGGTGTACCTCAATATCATTTATTGTGATTTGCGTTTTGTGATCCGAGTATCACACTTTTATCGCTTGGACTTGAGTTTTGATGATTGGGTTTCGTGATATTGTTTTCGTGCACCATGGCTGCACCTACTGGATATTTACATTTTGTACACAGTTATTGCACTTGATTTATCTATTATACACCGTTACGTTGGTTTATGATTTGTTCATATCTATTGCACATGATATCGATTTTGTGTCTTGGCTGCACGTATTTGTGACTTTATGTATTTCGATATAGTCGATTTGCTTTCATACATGATGTATGCACTCGACATGACTTATGCACTCGGTATAGCTTACATGTGCTTGCAGTGCATTGATATGAGTTTTGTGCATGCAGTTGCGCACATTTATGGTTTTATACACCTTGGCACGCTCGGTGTTGTTTTTGTGCGAATTTGAGATATTGATGAGTTTTCGGGCACCTAGTGCCCCTGATTTAAGTTTTGGTGCATTTGTTGCACTAGAGTATGTTTTCGTGCACCATTGCACTTGACGTTCACTTTTCGTGCGCTATACTGCACTAGATATTTTGTGCAGACCTGACGCACTTGATTTGGATTTTCGCGCATATTGGGCACAAGGCATGAGATTTTATGCACACCGGATTCACTTAATTGAGATTTTTATCCGTGCATGTTAGTTTCACTTGGTTGAGATTTTCGTGCACTTTAGATGCACTTGATCTTGTTGTCGTGCACACCCGTTGCACTTGACAGATGCTCTCGTGCACACCCGTTGAACTTAGTTTGGCTTTTTTGCACATTTGTAGCACTTGTATTTGGCTTTGATTTCCGTGCGCACCAGACGCAAGTGATATTAGATACGCCTTTTGAGGTTGTTTTTTTGTTCTTGAGCATTATATTTTGATGTTGGTACTATATTATATAGTACCTGAGCATGATTGATCTGAGGATAGTGCCTGAGTACTTATGCAGGCATAAAAGTTTACCAGAGGTTTTCAAAAGGAGTTATAGTCTCGCTATTTCCCACGTGTCCGTGAATGACATGAACTTTTACAAAGGAAAATCTTATGGGATATTTCAAAAAGGCGGGACGTATATTTTGTCAAAACATATATAGATATATATCTATTTCTTTACAAATGAGTGTCCGCCACTTGTACCATGAGTTACGCATCGCACGACGTTTCGGAAAAGATTTTGCTTGTGTTTTATTCAATTTTTAGAGGATTTTACGATGATGCGTACTATATACGTATTATAGTATTTCACTAGAGTGTATTGGATTTCAGCAGTGGATTTTGATATTTGTGTTTCCTTTATAACTACAGTGATTGCATGACGCTTGACGGGTTTCGATTTTGAGTTTCGCATTCGTTTACATGCGTTTACATGCGCACTCGATGCACTATGATATTCTTGAGTGTTCCGTGATTTCGGAACCCCGTTGATTTGAGCTGATTATTGAAATGTTTTAGTATTTGGGGTTTAAATTTAAATTTGGGGACCAAATTTGTTTAAGGTGGGAAGATTGTAACATTTCAGAAAGATAAAATATTATTTTCGGAATTTAAATATTAAAATATTATATTTTGCGAAAACTATTCGATTTGCGAATTGGTGTTTTCGTAAAATGGTATAATTATACACCAATATTTGGAAAATAATAAAGGATTTATATGCTTTATTTATTTAAGAGATATTTATTGGATTTGAGCATTTTATAATTAATTATGCAAGTTTATATTAAACTTGATTAAGTGCACTACTAATCATGATTAAGCCAAATCTGTATTTTTAATTAGCCGTGGCTAGTGCACCATAACATGTTAAATTTTGGTTGGATGTTGTTTTCATTATCATTTGTGATTTCTTTGTGAGTGAGAAAAGAGAAAGAAAGAAAAGAAAGAGTGGATAATTGAGGAGAGAGAGTGTCACGACCCAAAATTTGGCCCGTAACCGGCACTTAAACTACGTAACGTCTACAGGCGTACGCAACTCAAGTAAGCCGAAACCCAGAAATCTAAACCACCCAAATCTGGATCAACAAAGAAAAACATAGTTTTTAACATTTGGAAAATCACAAGTAAAATCTCTAACTCTAGTTTTCTTTCTTGAAAATTTCGGCAGCACCTCCTTTGTAAAAACTAGCCCCGAAACGGGTGCAACACAGATAATATATAAAGCATCCCAAATGGGAGCAAAATCACGCCCAACGGCGGAGACAACCACTACAAGATATAAATACGACGCCGAAGCGAAGAATATAAAAGGAAGCTGTAATTAGAAGTAACTTTCCAACATAACCAGCTCCCACGAGCACGGCACCCAAAGTCACTAAAATAATACAACACTGAATCCTCAAAAGTCGTCTCTAAGTCATATACAACAGTGGTAGATGGAGAATACTAGATCCAACAAAAAGATATACAATGTACAGGCAGATAACCGCAAACCCACCTAAAAGCAAAGGCCTCACTGCCTAACGTAGCGGTATCCGCTAAAGTAGTGATGATAAGACCCCCTGCCGCGACTACTCTGAGGGAAAGTCCTGCAAAACACTGTGGCACAACGGGGGTGAGTTGCAAACTCGTGAATAGTAAATAACATCATAATGTAATCGCAGGTATGCACGAACAGCGATCTATCTATCACATGTAATCCGATAGCATAAGTATGATAAGTGAATATGCAACAATCATGTAAAGGTACATCATCAGGATACTACAACTATATGAAGCAATGCATATCAACATAATCCTGAGTGTGGGATGATATAATATACAATCTCATGCAAAAACATCAGCATGGAAAAACACCAGTGTCCCTCACTGACACATCAAATCCCAAATCCTCAGGCACCGCATCCTCAGATCGGCCCTCACATCCTGTAAGTCTCATGGAACCTGAGTGTCTATCATCGACACCCGAAACATCATGAAAACATATACCTGTAAGTATATATATATATAAGGATATCAACCCCGTATGTCCACCGACGATACATAAAAATCATGAAAACCTGAGTGTCTAACACCGACACTCGAAACATCATGAATCCTGTGTATAGCATCGACACGTAAATCCTCATAACTCAGGCGTTGTCAACACGACTGGCCCTGACGATATGTCATACCTCACTCCGGTCGGTATCCCCATGATAACCGCCGAGTCCCAATACAATCACCGGTAAGTAGTAGTCCCACCTCTAGGCTTATCGTCTACACCACGAAATCACCACTCGCCCCGGGGTACCTTACCGGTTCCACCATGTACCCGCAGACGGTGCCTCCAGCTCCTCGAATTGGGTATCACAAGCCAAATCTCAGAACTGAGAAATCACATAGTGGACGCACTGAAATTGTAAGTGTATATGCCCTAGAGGCCATTACTGTATCATACTAGTATGTATATTATTTGATGGAAGCTTGGGATATTCACCTTGTATTGACAATCTTGCTCAAAATAGTAGTATGCTACTTGGTTTATTTCTGCTTTAATGTGTGCATGTGTTTCTTTTAGCATATCGTCTTTACACATTAGTAGAGCCCTTATGATCTTTGCTTGATTACGAGCGTTGTGATGGCAGTCACACTCGTGGGGGCTGGGTAATCTACAAGCACATCCTTATGCAGGTCCCTAGTCGTAGGACTATCGAGACAGGGCATCGATACTCCGGAGTAGACTAACGTATGCGCTTCTCATCCCAGCTTGGGAGACGGTCTGTCCCACAGCCGCCAGTACGTCGTACTTGAGATAGTATGCGGGTGCTCGTTAGGTTACGGGTACACTGGACAGGACTCGTCGGGAACTGTTGGTTGGTATTATACCTATCGTCAGTTATCAGTTCCCAGGTGACATGAGTACAGCTTAGACCGTTGACTTGACACTGTCACTTCGCCTTGAGTGTGTTCCCACTGCACTTTGATTGCTACCCTACCACGGCTCAAAGGAGTCGTGCAAACAATTAGTTTTTGTGTGCAGTCCCGAAGCACTTGGAGGCAGTGGCGGTTAGACAGGATTCGTCTCTCCCGGTATTGGGGGTTGATATCGCGCTGTGTCTAGGAGAGCCATTACACAAAGTCCCTGGCCAGAGCAAGCGAGATAGACTGGTAGGTTTCCAGTGTTATCTCAGGTGTTCTGGGATACACTCCGACACGACTTGTACCGCAAGTAGGGGACTGACGTTTACCGCCCCCTAGGCCCGCCATGCGATGTTCTTAGACGAACAGACCAGACTGTACGGAGACTGTCACATTCAGGCTCAGTAGGAGTTCAGATAGGTTTACCTCGTCAGTCTTCTTATCGGCATCTACCTGTGGACCGTTACGTACAGCTAGTGCCGCTTGCGGTCTGTGGTTAAACCCACAGCGAGCGTAGTGTCGAGTCTTTAGAGTCCCACACAGAGGGTTATTCGCCTTTAGGCAAAATGAGTAGAGGACGCATGGTTTTGCGACGGGGTTCGTTCACATCCACACACGTGTGCACGTTTAGTGTCCGGACAGCTTATACTAGTGGGCTTTGGTTTAAGTCGTATCCTAGTATATGATTTGGGATTGGTTTTATCTCATTGTATTCGTGTTCCTCGGAACACGGATACGGGTGTGTATGCACAGTTGACGGAGGCAGAGGCAGATGACTTTCATTAGGGTTGATGACCATTGTTATTTACTTAACCCTAATGTTTATGTGTGAAATATGATTTATTAATATTAGCTAATTATAATTGTGCATGGTTAGGGTTGTTGACCATTTGACTATACTTGACTTGTTGACCTAGGTTGACAAGTTGACCATCAGCATTCCATATGAAAGATGCTCTTTGATCCTTGCAAAAGCATTTAATATGAAATGATAATGGTCATTTGTTGATTAACCATCACAATTATCTTTAGCTAATTATCTATTTTTCATAATTCACATATATGTGAGAAGGTTGGATTATTCTTCTCATTCTATCATTCTCATTCTCTCTCCTCCTCTTCATCTCTCTCTAGCTCTCCCCTCTCATTAGTTGAGAACAATTTGAGCTTGAGATAATCCATTCAAAAATACTCTCTACTCTTTCTAAGGTCCTAGGTTTAGCACACCAAGCACCTTAGTTACTTCTAGTTTTAGGTTGGAGCCAAAGGTAGAGGCCCTCTGGTGGATCTTTCTTCGGCAAGGGAAGGCGACAAGGAGAACCCGTTCTTTCACTCCAAGGAGCAAGAAGAGAAGGATTTGAAGACCTAGGTATAACCCCCTTTCCGAGTAGCTAATTCTTTTAGCTTGTTAGTTAGTTTTGTTTAGCAAAGATCCCTCCTTTAACATAGTCCATGTTGCCTAGTGTTGTAAAAATCCGATTTTTCATAACGTTTCCGCCTCCCCGCAAGCACCGGGGTGGACAACGTGGACTTACAGAAATATCATATCAAGAGATACCGGGTTTTGAAACAATACATAGTTTTATTGAAACACCCCCACGGTTCTCAAATCCATAAATCATAAGAAATCCATATCTCATTGCGTAAAACAATGAAAACCGATATATGCAACATAAGACTACAATATGAGCATATCGAGGGAAATCCGCTTTTTCAAATGAATCCATCTTTAAAATATAACTTGCGGTTCCCAAAATCCTCCGAAAAACAAGTGCAGCAACATATAATGTGTACATGTAATTGTAGCAAGGTTTAAGTATCTACATGTAAGCAAGTGGGTATGATGCATTTCATAAGCGCAATGATCAACAACTCAATATCACATATAAAAACAATACCTCTTAGGGTATATACAATTATAGCAAGCATATGCGGTATACATGTCAGTATGTGTGCATGTTGTACATGTAGCTGTAATAGACTATGTGGGTGTACATGTCAATATGTATGCATGATGTACAAGTAACTGAAATCTAGTATGTGGTGTACATGTCAATATGTATGTATGATGTACAAGTAGCTATAGTGAGATATACGAGAAGTGGAATAAGGGTCACTACCTCAACTATTCCTGCCCAATGCAATATCACGTATGTATGTGCCCACAATATTTCATATGCACAATGGAATAGAAGTTACTACTCCAATCATTCCTATCCACTACCATATCACGTATGTAGGTGTTTGTGCGTGTCATGGAAATTACTGACGATATGTGTGTTGCATACAATTTAGTGCTCGTGCAACATGAACCGTCAGTAATGTGTTATATCTAAAGGTACGAGTCAAGTACTACAGATAATGCTATGCAATGACATTCATATGAAAGTAACTAATATGCAAATACATGCAGCTATCATATCATATTCGCCCCGACTCATAACGCCATACGGGTGATTCCCCGTAGATGTCAAATCTACTCACCAAAGGTCTCCAGCTATGAAAATCCGACCACCTGCTTCCCCTTGTTCGCAGCGTCCGAAGTCCCCGCTTGCGACGCTATATTTCCACAAACATAAGAAATAATGCGAACATCTCAGAATCGATCAATATAACGCAAAACTACGTATTAAATAACGCACCAACGCTAAACTAACTCGCGAGTGTGCGTTTAGTGGCTAACGTGCGTAATGATACCACAAAACCTAACCAAACACAGCAGCTGCACCAGATCACGATTCGTGTCGCAAAATGTAACACGCGGACTCAAAACACTAGATTATAGGTTATCGATCGCAGATTTTGCATACTGAATTTACTAAAAAAGTAAACAGTACCAAACACCCCTAACCAACAGCAGACAACTACCCACAGAACCCAAACCCCAACACTCTTCTACAAAACCGGCGTCGCCGGAATTCGCCATAGGGGTCGCCATCCCCATCCCTCAGGTGGTGTGGTCCCCTTCCCTCAGGTGGTGTCTCATGTTCACTAGTACATCACTATAATTTTGTTTGGTCAAACACTAAATTTTCCAGGTCACGGCAGATATAAAAGCACTAAAAAGACACTAAAAACCCGATATTGCACAAATCGATATAAAAAGCGTTCTACGCTACAACCAACGAGCAAAACAACATAAGAACTTCTAAATAACAGTGTAGGGATTATACCTAACAATCTTGCTCACATGATCTAAGCTTTCCCCAACTCCAAGTGATCCAAGTAGGCAAAAACAAGACTTGGTGTATATATTTGGGAATTTTGGAGATTTTTGATTTTGGATTGATGCAAAACGAGAAGGAAAAGAGCAAGGGTAGTAGGAAAAGAAGGGATCTCGGCCAAGAGAGGAGGTGGGAGTTTTGTGAGGGATTTCCTAGCAATTACCAACATTAAATGCCTTCATACACACATATGCACACATGCATGCACCTCTTATTTTCTTTTCTTTTCTTTAATCCAATAAAACCTAACCTCCACACAAATATCTAAATACCAAGTGAAGGGTTTATTAACTCAATCTTAATTTATGAAAAGTTCTCTTTGTAGAAATTTCCCAAAATGTAAATACCGTATTAAAAAATATTAAAATGGGGAAAATTTCAAATTGAACCAAAACGTCCCATATACCCCCAAAGCTCGCACACTAGCTTTATTTTAGCTAAACTATGTGCTGGCAAGTCTATATGGTCGTTGGATCACAGTCGGGTTAAAACGGGAAAAACCGACAATTTTACCCTAAAACGGAAAAAATCGCATAATGATTTCTAAAATGTTACAATCTCCCCCATTATAGAAATTTGGTCCCCGAATTAAAATTTCATACTAAGCGTACCTTCAAAAAGATGAGGGAATTTCTTCCGCATCTCGCTCTCGGCCTCCCAAGTGATCTCCTCACTAGTAGGGTTACGCCAAAGAACTTTTACAGACGGCAAGACCCTTGACCGAAGTTTCTTCACCTGCCGATCCAAAATAACTACCGGCTGCTCGGTGAACTAAAGATCGCGCTCAAGCTGAACGGTCTCGTGCTGAATCATATGAGAAGGATCATGAAGGTATCTACGAAGTATCGACACATGGAAAACAGGGTGAACATCCGGAAAACTGGGCGGGAGCGCCAAACGATAAGCAACAGAACCCACTCGCTCAAGGATCTCGAAAGGACCTACAAATCTGGGACTGAGCTTCCCCTCTTCCCAAATCGCATAACGCCCTTCATCGGAGAAATACTCAGGAATACATGATTCCCCACTGCAAACTCAAGTCTGCGACGACGACGGTCGGTATAAGACTTTTGCCTGCACCGGGCTGCTCTCATCCTGTCCTGAATCAGCCGGATCTTCTCCGTAGTCTCCTGAACTAGCTGGGGTCCTAAAACCAGACTCTCACTAAGCTCGGTCCAACAGACTGGCGATCGACCCTTCTTACCATATAAAGTCTCAAAAGGTGCCATCTCAATAGTCTCCTGAAAGCTGTTGTTGTAGGAGAACTCAATCAACGGCAAGTGACGATCCCAACTGCCACCAAAATCAAGCACACATGCACGGAGCATATCCTCCAGAGTCTGAATAGTCCGCTCTGACTGACCATCGGTCTGCGGATGAAAAGCGGTGCTAAAACTCAACCGGGTACCCAAAGCTTCGTGAAGCTTCTGCCAAAGACGGCTAGTAAACTAGGTGCCTCTGTCGGATACTATGCATGTGGGAACACCGTGCAAACGTACAATCTCATCTATATACAGCTGAGAATACTGAGCATAACCGAAAGTGGTCTTTACTGGAAGGAAGTGAGCCGCTTTCGTCAACCGGTCAACAATCACCCAAATGGAGTCATACCCCCTACTGTTCCTGGGTAAACCCACAATGAAGCCCATGGAAATCTGCTCCCATTTCCACTCCGGAATGGGTAAAGGCTGTAACTCTCCAGCCGGTCTCTGATGCTCAGCCTTGACTTGCTGACAAGTCAGGCACCTCGAAACGAAGTCCGAAATATCGCGTTTTATCCCTTCCCACCAGTAAAAGTCTCTCAAGTCACGGTACATATTGGTGGAACCTGGATGAATGCTAAAGGCTGACTGATGTGCCTGCTCTAGGATCTCACGTCTCAACCCTTTCAGCATCCGGTACACATAAGCGAGTCCCGCATCGTAGCACACCCTGGTCATCAATCATGAACTCCGAAACTGTACCCTGTCGAACAAGCTCAAAAATCTCGGACAAACAGGTATCACTGGGTTGCGCCTCACGGATACGATCAAATAATAGTGGACGGGCGTGGACATGAGCAAGTTGTCCCCCAGAGGAGATGAACTCGAGATGCACTCTACTATCACACAAGAGCTGCCAATATGCAGACGACTGACGCTGAACTGCGCTCAACTGGGACAAGCTACCCCCGGGCCTACGACTCAAAGCATCAGCTACCACATTCGCCTTGCCCGGGTGATAAAGGATCTCACAATCATAATCCTTCACTAGATCCATCCATCGGCGCTGTCTCAGGTTCAGATCCCGCTGCTGGAAGATATACTTCAAGCTCTTGTGATCCATAAAGATTTGACACGACTCTCCGTACAAGTAGTGTCTCCAAATCTTCAGCGCAAAGACCACTGCGGCCATCTCAAGATCGTGAGTTAGGTAATTCTGCTCGTGCTTCTTCAGCTGCCTAGAAGCATACGCAATCACCCTATCATGCTGCATCAAAACACAGCCGAGCCCCACTCGAGAAGCATCACAAAAAACAACTTAGCCGCCTGATCCAGAAGGTAAAGAAAGAACTGGTGCTGTCGTCAACCGAGTCTTCAACTGCTGAAAACTCTGCTCGCACGCATCAGTCCATAGAAAAGGAACTCCCTTCCGGGTCAGTCCCGTCAGCGGTGTAGCGATACTCGAGAAATCCTGCACAAAACGACGATAATAACCAGCTAACCCCAAAAAGCCGCGGACCTCAGTCACCGATACAGGTCTGGGCCAAAGCAGTACAATCTCGATCTTCCTCGGGTCTACAAGAATACCATCACCAGTCACCACATGACCCAGGAAGTCAAATCTATCAAGACAAAATGCGCACTTTGAGAACTTAGCATACAGCTGGTGCTCTCTCAATATTTGCAAAGTAATCCTCAAGTGCTGCCCATGCTCCTCACGACTCCTAGAGTAGACCAGTATGTCATCAATAAACACTATAATGAACTTGTCGAGGAACGGCCTGAAAATCCGGTTCATCAGATCCATGAACGCTGCTGGCGCATTGGTGAGTCTGAACGACATCACCAAAAACTCATAATGCCCATAGCGCGTACGAAAAGCAGTCTTCGGAATGTCATCATTCCGAACCCGCAACTGATGATAACCCGAACGCAAATCAATCTTTGAGAAATGTTTCACACCCTAGAGATGATCGAATAAATCGTCAATGCGAGGTAAAGGATACCTATTTCGTACCGTAACTCGGTTCAACTGACGATGATCCACACATAGCCTCAAACTGCCATCCATTCTTCTTGACGAACAGAACAGGAGCTCCCCACAGTGAAACACTCGGACGCACAAGTCCCAAATCAAGAAACTCTTGCAATTGATCTTTAAGCTCTCTAAGCTCTGCCGGAGCCATCCGATAAGGCGGTATGGAATTAGGCTCCGTGCCAGGAATCAGATCAATGCAGAACTCAATATCGCGCTCTGGCGGCAACCAAAGTAACTCATCGGGAAAGACATCGGGAAACTCTCGCACGGTAGAAACCTGGTCCAACGACTCCACTGTGGCTCCAACATCATGAATGAAAGCTAAGAATCCCCGACATCCCCTCCTCAAAAGCCGACTAGCGCATAGGACAGAAATCAAACTACGGGGGGCGGCACCACGGCCCCCCTGCACAACAAACACTGACTCGCCGGGAAAACAAAATCTAACTATCTTCTCGCGGCATTCCACGGACGCATAGCAAGTAGCTAGCCAGTCCATGCCCAACAGAACATCGAAGTCCAACATCTCAAGAAGGATCAAGTCGACGGACAGATCTCTGTCCGCTATACGGACAACACACGACCAGAACACGTGTCGTGCATCAAACGACTCTCCCACAGGAGTAGTCACGACAAGCGGCTGATCTAGCAAACACGACTCTCGTCCTAACCTCGGCACGAAGTGCGTAGAAACATACGAATGCGTAGATCCCGGATCAAAAAGAACATGTGCATCATAAGAACATACAGAAAGGGTACCTGAAACCACAACATTGGATGCCTGAGTGTGCTGGTGAGTCAATGCAAAAACCCGAGCATGTCCTCTACCGGTTACTGGCAGTCCCCTGCCTCTGCCACCTCATCCTCTCGGCACAAAACCACCGCGACCACGACCTCTCTGAGCAGGAGTCTGACGCGGCGCAACTACAGGAATAAGAGGCAACGCTCTCTGAGGCGGAGAAGGCGGTAAGGTAACCTGGGGTACTGCTGGACCTCTCTGACGTACCACGGTACTATCCCAAACAAGGTGATGTAGACTGCCACACCCGAAGCATCCACAAGACGGTCGCTGGCCCTCCTGGGAATAAGAACTAAATAACTGGCCACGTCCCACGTCTCTGCTACTCCCCGAGTCTGAAGGAACTCTGCCTCGGCGTGCAAACATCTGTCTCCGTACTGGTACATCCGTACGAGTCCTCTTCGGTTCCGGAACAACCGATGACTCAGCTAGACGCTCCTCCACCAATAGAGCTGCATCGACAGCTGCCGCATACATGTCGCAATGCTGAATGCTGATGGCTAGGAACAACTGGGTAAGTAGGCCTCGAACAAACCTCTTCACCCTCATCTCCTCAGTCACCACCAGGTACGGAGCATACACCGACAACTCGGTAAACAACACATCATACTCAGGCACCGTCATCCCCGGAGTCTGACGTAACGACTCAAATTTACGCGCTCGCGCATCCCTGACACTCGGTGGAAGAAACCGGGTGAGAAACACTGTCACAAACTCAACCCATGTCATAGGAGCAAGACCAGCAGCTCTGCCCCTCTCCAACGACTCACACCACTTCTGGGCCACACCCTCCAACCGAAAATTCGCAAACTCTACCCATCTCTCGTCGGAGCATCGGAGTGTGCGACAGATCATGGCCATCCGGTCGATGAACGACTGCGGATCCTCAGTAACATCTGTGCCCGTAAACACCGGAGGCCTCAGCCTCATAAAATCTGTCAGTGACACGGTAATAACCTCCGGAGCTGTAACTGCAACTGCCGGAACTGTAAGTACCATCGTGGTCCCTGCAACGGGTGGAACAACTGCCGAACCCTGCGCTCGAATGGCCTCTACCAAGGTCCCCATCATCTGGCGCAGGTCCTGCATACCAGCCCCAAACATTGCAATGTGCTCCGGTACGACAGGTGTACCGTCCTGGTCAGTCCTCGCCTCAAACGAGTCAACCCTGACCTCGGCCCTCGCGGCCGCTCTTTGTGCCCTCGTAGTCTTCGGCGTCATATAGGCTGGAAATTGAAACAAGATTCGATAAGGAACAGGAATCGAATCACAAGGATGTATATCATCACAGAAGAATATCAATCAATAAGTCCTAAGGTCACTTAGGCGGAGTACCGTGTCGTAAGTATGCCGCGGAACATACACACGCTACGTTACTCTGCTTAAGCTACCTACTCCATCATACCAAGGTCATCATATACTCCGAAAGGTAAAACCTAACGCTCTGATACCAATTTTGTAACGACCCAAAATTTGGCCCGTAACCGGCACTTAAACTACGTAACGTCTACAGGCGTACGCAACTCAAGTAAGCCGAAACCCAGAAATCTAAACCACCCAAAACTGGATCAACGGAGAAAAACATAGTTTTTAACATTTGGAAAATCACAAGTAAAATCTCTAACTCTAGTTTTCTTTCTTGAAAATTTCGGCAGAACCTCCTTTGTAAAAACTAGCCCCGAAACGGGTGCAACGCAGATAATATATAAAGCATCCCAAATGGGAGAAAAATCACGCCCAACGGTGGAGACAGCCACCACAAGATATAAATACGACGCCGAAGCGAAGAATATAAAAGGAAACAGTAATTAGAAGTAACTTTCCAACATAACCGGTTCCCCACGAGCACGGCACCCAAAGTCACTAAAATAATACAGCACTGAATCCTGACAAGGCGTCTCTAAGTCATATACAACAGTGGAAGATGGAGAATACTAGATCCAACAAAAAGATATACAATGTATAGGAAGATAACCGCAAACCCACCTAAAAGCAAAGGCCTCACTGCCTAACGTAGCGGTATCCGCAAAAGTAGTGATGATAAGACACCCTGCCGCGACTATTCTGAGGGAAAGTCCTGCAAAACACTGTGGCACAACGGGGGTGAGTTGACAACTCATGAATAGTAAATAACATCATACTGTAATCGCAGGTATGCACGAACAACGATCTATCTATCAGATGTAATCCGATAGAATAAGTATGATAAGTGAATATGCAACAATCATGTAAAGGTATATCATCAGAGTACTACAACTACATGAAGCAATGCATATCAACATAATCCTGAGTGTGGGATGATATATTATAAAATCTCATGCAAAAACATCAGCAAGGAAAAACACCAGTGTCCCTCACTGACACATCAAATCCTAAATCCTCAGGCACCGCATCCTCAGATCGGCCCTCACATCCTGTAAGTCTCATGGAGCCTGAGTATCTATCATCGACACCCGAAACATCATGAAAACATATACCTGTAAGTATATATATAAGGATATCAACCCCGTATGTCCATCGACGATACGTAAAAATCATGAAAACCTGAGTGTCTAACACCGACACTCGAAACATCATGAAACCCGTGTCTAGCATCGACACGTAAATCCTCATAACTCAGGCGCTGTCACCACGACTGGCCCTGACGATATGTCATACCTCACTCCGGTCGGTATCCCCATGATAACCGCCGAGTCCCAATACAATCACCGGTAGGTAGTGGTCCTACCGCCTGGCTTATCGTCTACACCACGAAATCACCACTCGCTCCGGGGTACCATACCGGGTCCACCGTGTACCCACAGACGGTGCCTCCCGCTCCTCGAATCGGGTATCACAAGCCAAATCTCAGAACCGAGAAATCACATGGTGTACGCACTGAAATATCATATCAAGAGATACCGGGTTTTCAAACAATACATAGTTTTATTGAAATACCCCCACGGTTCTCAAATCCATAAATCATAAGAAATCCATATCTCAATGCTTAAAACCATGAAAACCGATATATGAAACATAAGACAACAATATGAGCATATCAAGAGAAATCTGCTCTTTCAAATGAATCCATCTTTAAAATATATCTTGCGGTTCCCAAAATCCTCCGAAAAATAAATGCAACATCATATAATGTGTACATGTAATTGTAGCAAGGTTTAAGTATCTACATATAAGCAAGTGGGTATGATGCATTTCATAAGCGCAATGATCAACAACTCAATATCACATATAAAAACAATACCTCTTAGGGTATATACAACTATAGCAAGCATATGCAGTATACATGTCAGTATGTGTGCATGATGTACATGTAGCTGTAATAGACTATGTGGGTGTACATGTCAATATGTATGCATGATGTACAAGTAACTAAAATCGAGTATGTGGTGTACCTGTCAATATGTATGCATGATGTACAAGTATCTATAGTAAGATATACGTGAAGTGGAATAAGGGTCACTACCTCAACTATTCCTGCCCAATGCAATATCACGTATGTATGTGCCCACAATATTTCATATGCACAATGGAATAAGAGTTACTACTCCAATCATTCATATCCACTACTATATCACGTATATAGGTGTTTGTGCGTGTCATGGCAATTACTGACGATGTGGGTGTAGCATACAATTTAGTGCTCGTGCAACATGAACCGTTAGTAATGTGTTATATCTAAAGGTACGAGTCAAGTACTAGTGATAATGCTATGCAATGACATTCATATGAAAGTAACTAATATGAAAATACATGCAGCTATCATATCATATTCGCCCCGACGCATAACGCCATACGGGAGATTTTCCCTTAGATGTTAAATCTACTCACCAATGGTCTCCAGCTATGAAAATCCGACCACCTGCTTCCCCTTGTTCGCAGCGTCCGAAGTCCCCACTTGCGACTCTATATTTCCACAAACACAAGAAATAATGCGAACATCTCAGAATCGATCAATATAACGCAAAACTACGTTTTCAATAACGCACCAACGCTAAACTAACTCGTTAGTGTGCGTCTAGTGGCTAACGTGCGTCACGTTACCACAAAACCTACCCAAACACAGCAGCTTCACCAGATCACGATTCTTGTCGCAAAACGTAACACGCGGACTCAAAATAGTAGATTATAGGTAATCGATCCCAGATTTTGCATACTGAATTTACTAAAAAAGTAAACGGTACTAAACACCCCTAACCAACAGCAGACAACTACCCACAGAACCCAAACCCCAACACTCTCCTACAAAACCGGCGTCGCCGGAATTCGCCATAGGGGTCGCCGGCCCTGGCCGGTGGGCTGGTCCCCATCCCCCAGGTGGTGTCTCAGATTCACTAGTACATTACTATAGTTTTGTTTGGTCAAACACTAAATTTTCCAGGTCACAGCAGATATAAAAGCTCTAAAAAGACACTAAAAACCCGATATTGCACAAATCGATATAAAAAGCGTTCTACGCTACAACAAACGACCAAAACAACATAAGAACTTCTAAATAACAGTGCAGGGATTATACCTAACAATCTTGCTCACAAGATCCAAGCTCCAAGTGATCCAAGAAGGCAAAAACAAGACTTGGTGTATATTTGGGGATTTATTTGGGAATTTTTGAGATTTTTGAGTTTGGATTGATGCAAAATGAGAAGGAAAAGAAGGGATCTCGGCTAAGAGAGGAGGTGGGAGTTTTCTGAAGGATTTCCTAGCAATCACCAACATTAAATGCAATTAAATACATTCATACACACATATGCACACATGCATGCACCTCTTCTTTTCTTTTCTTTAATCCAATAAAACCTAACCTCCACACAAATATCTAGATACCAAGTGATGGGTTTATTAACTCAATCTTAATTTATGAAAAGATCGCTTTATAGAAATTTCCCAAAATGTAAATACCGCATTCAAAAAATATTAAAATTGGGAAAATTTCAAATTGAACCAAAACGTAAACCGACTATTTTACCCTAAAACGGTAAAATTCGCATAACGATTTCTAAAACGTTACAGAGAGAGGGGACATAATGATGAGGCATGGGCATGGGCATGTGAGTGAATGAGAGAGAGGGGGTATGGTACCTGCACTTGACCCTCATCCATTCATTCTTCTTTCTTCATTTCTTCCTTCATTTTCTTCATCTTCTTCTTCCTCTCAAGTTCCTCCACCTCCTCCACCTCATGAAAACATCTCCAAATTATCATCAAAACCCCACACTCCCTTCATAAAATTTGATCCCCACCTCATCCTAAACCCTATAGACCAATCAAGTGGAGATTTTGAGCACTTTGGGCAACCCAAGATTTTCTTGAGTTGCCAAATGAGGTAATCCCTACACTTTTAGTTAAGTGTTTGTGTTTAAGATATCCTATTTTAGTTTAGAGTTAAAATTTTGTGGTTTTGTGATCTTAGAAATTTCCAAGATGATGTTTAGTGGGAGACATGACTTGTAAGTGGTAAATTGAGGTGTTGTGAGTGTCTACAAGACAGTGGTGATGATTTTCTGGAAAGACTAGAGACTAGAGCCCAATACACGAACTTAGAATTTCCCCGATATCCGTTTTTGGTGAATTGTGACATCTCTGTAGGATCTTCTATTACCCGAGACCAGCATAAAATAAGTTCCCTTCACTGTGAGACGAGCAGGAAACCATGAAGATACCCTTAAAACCTGAGCCCCTACACCCAAGTCCAGGCCGCAAATATATTCGTGGTGGCTGCAAATTGCGGCCACATCGGGGAGGAATTGTGTAATTTTTGGTCAGCGGCTCCCTTATCTGATATGTAGACAAAGCCTATATGCAAAATGTCTTGATTTGACCTAGGATAGAATCTGGGAAAGATTTCCTTAGTTGCTGATTTCGTGTTTTCCCATTTCTGAACTTGAGTTTTGGTATTTGATATTGTATTTCGTCGTTGGACATTCGTACATTAACGACGATGGTTATTTGGCTATTTTAGCATGCGTAGGCTATAGGTTCTAACATATGAGCACATCGTGTGCCGTATCGGTTTTCGGACATTGTTTAATAACGTTACGACATGTGTTGATGTTAGTTATATGTATGCCCTAGAGGCTATTATTATACATGTGATGTATATTATAGTGGATGCTTGGACATATATAGGAAGTACTTTCTTGCTCGACATGATAGTATGCTATCTGGTTGCACTTTATCTTAACAGGTATACATATTGTCTCTCTATTACATGTTGTTAAAGCCCTTAGGATGAGTACTTGACTACCAGGATTATGATGCGGATCATACTGTTGGGTTACCTACCACGGCAGCAAGGCTTCGGGAGGCATCGTCGATGCCAATTTTAAAAATTTGGCGTATTAGCTAACCTTAACCCTAGAATCGATACTAGAAAATCCGACGAAATGATATGTAAAAAATTTACAACTAATTGAATGAGGGAATACAACCTTTGTAGACCGGTCCTTCACTTCTAAAGCTCCATGATGTAGTCCCTTCGCTGCGAATGGTGAACTCCCGGACTGTAGAGAGGGTTCACTTGAAGAAACGAACAAGCTTGCTCAATGTCTTCGATGCCGAAGATGATCTATGTCGAGAAGACACGAGCTCATGCTACCTCTTCACTAATGGTGAGAATAGTGAAGCAAACACCCTAAACTAAATGGCTAAAAGTAGAGGATGATGAAGTAGGAAGTGGGCTCACTTTAGTTTTATTTTTCTCACAAGATTTCATCACTTAGAAAAAACTTAGTGAGTTTTTTCTTTGATGAAGAAGAAGAAGAATGAACTCATGAGAGAGTGTGATGTTAGAATTGCAACCATGGGTGAGTTAGTGTCATGCCTAACTCATGCAGAGAATAAACCATAGTCTAAGGTTAAGGGTTGGGTTAACAAATATCTTAAGCTAGACAAACAAGTTGAATAAGTCAATGTATCCATAAGTTTCTACAAGCGTATCCATGACTAATTCAAAATGTATTGTGAATTACTTAATGATAAATAAAACCCAAACATAAACCCTAGCATGGTATAAGTCTCATACACCCTTGTTGCATATGTAACCTAGCATGACAAATGAATATATATCACATATATATTTATGTGTCAAAAGAAAACAATACATATATCACATATATGCAAAGCGTATCAAATGTGAGAAAAAGAATTACTTAAGTGAGCTAATATTAGTTAATGTAATATAATATATCAAATATATAATTATACATTAAATTATTAAATCAGCACTTGATTTAATAATCCGGGTATATCATATACAACCGACTAATTTTATATGAATCAACTTATCGAATCAACTCTTGATCCGATAACCCGGCTATATCAAATATAACCGACCGATATCATATATCGCGAGAATGGAATGCAGTATCACATACACGCATTAATCTCGGTCCTGCACATATCACATATGTGCTCCTAGTCCGTTTCCCTTGAGCCAGGAAAACTCTGTGTAGGACTCTAAATACTCGTCAATACGCCGACAGCAGGTGATGATCATATAAAATACCCACAAGCCGCAAGCGGTCTGCTAAACGTAACGGCCCCCCGGATATTGAACGATCAGAAGATCAACAAGCAATCCTGCTCGTACTCCGGCGAATCCAATCTGTAACACTACCGTACAGTCCGGTCTCTTCGTCTGATATGTCGCATATCACAGCCTGGGGGTGGTATAACTTCAGACCCCAATAGCCTGATAAGTCATGCCGATGCAAGGTCCGTAACGGTTCTAGAAACAACTGATAACACTTACCAGTAAATCTCAGCAACCCTGGCCAGGTATTTTCTGTTATGGCCAATCGAGCATAGCGCAACATCAACTCCCAATACCGGGAGTGCCAAAACCCCTCCTATCGCTCATTGCCTCCATGTGACTCGGGAGTGTACCCAAAAACCACCTTTTTGCACGATCTCTTGACCATGGTATGGTGGAAATCAAAGCACAGTGGGAATCACACAAGATTGTATGACGATCTCGGGTCTACAGACTAACCTGTACCAGTGTCGCCAGAGAACTGCTATCCGACGATAGGTATAATACCATCTAGGAGTTCTCGGCGAGTCCGTTCAGTGTACCCAGTCTCCACTGAGCACCCGTATACCATCTCTGATGTCCAACACCAATGGATATGGCATCATCCATCGCCCATCACATGGGTCGAGAATCGTATACGCTAGTCTACTCTGGTATATCGATGCCCTGTCTCGATACTCTCACGACTAGGAACATTTGAAGGATGTACTTAACGAATACCCTATCCCCACTAGTATGATCTTCATCATAATCCTGGTAGTCAAGTACTCATCCTAAGGGCTTTATCAATTTGTAATAGAGAGACAATATGTGTACATGTTAAGATAAAGTGCAACCAGATAGCATACTATCATGTCGAGCAAGAAAGTCCTCCTTATATATGTCCATGCATCTATTACAATATACATCACATGTATAGTAATGGCCTATAGGGCATACATATAACTAACAATTTCCCACTTGCACTAAGGCCATTTGCTGCAGTATCTCATACTCAACAATTTAGCAGTGGTTGTAGTATCCCATACTCAACTATCCAATAGAAGTATCTCTAGGGGTATGGCCTTTGTGAGTGGATCCGCTGTGTTATTCTTCATGTCTACTCTCCTCACCTCGATCCCTTGGAGATCAACCATCTCCCTGATCAGGTGATACTTGTCTCAGAATATGTCTGGAACGCTGATGGGACCTGCGTTCCTAGGCCAAAGCCACAACTCCATTATTGTCACAATAACAGTTATTGGACGCTCAATGGTGGGAACCTTGTTCATCTCATGAACAAGAAATGCCCAGACACCCACTTTGGCAGCATCTTTGGTAGCAATGTATTCATCCTTTATCGTCTAGTATGTTACGGTATCTAGCTTGGAACTCTTCCAACATACCGTCCCTCTACTGAGAGTAAATACAATGCATGTGACTGACTTTCAGTCGACCTTATCACTATGGAAGCTCGAACCAAGAACTTTCTTTTAGTGCTTCTCAAGTACTTAAGAATGTCCTCCATATCTGTCCAGTGATTCTCCCAAGATCCGATTGATTCCTTATCACTACACCTAGTGAGTCATCCACATCTGGTCTGGTACATAACATCGCATACTCTGATAGAGCCTACTGCCGAAGCATAGGTATCCCTTGCATGCGAACTCTCTTCAATTCAGTTTCGGGAGACATCTTTTTGGAGAGAGTGATCCATGAGTAAGTGGGGGAACCACCACGTATAGAATCATCCATACTAAACCCTTTTTGGTGTTAATGTACCTGGAATTGGGACACTCCCAACATCCACTTAGATCTATCACCATAGATCATAATCCACAAGATGTAGTAGGTATCATCCAAATCTTCTATTGAGAATCCTCGTGATAAGAGGAGCTTGACCGAGTGTATCATAGGAAACCATTTCTTATCAAGAGTATGTCATCTACGTACAATACGTAGAAGACAACCTTACTCTCTACGACTTTCTTGTATACACAAGGTTCATCTACCATTTTGACGAAGTCAAACTCTTTGACTGTCACATCAAAACAGATGTTCCAACTCCGCGATGCTTGTATTGATCCTGATGGATTTAAGCATAGCTTTGAAAGTCTCAACTTTTCCATCTATACCAAGAATCTTCTCAAGATCCATTTGCTCCCAATGGGTTTTACCCCTTCAGGTGCAACATGAAAAGTCATACTTTGTTGGTGTACATGGATTCCATCTTTGATCGCATAGCATCCAGCCATTTCACGGAGTCTCCACTCGTGATGGCCTGCCTGAACCTAGTTGGGCCATCATCTACCATGATGCAATCCTCGCTTCCACTGTCGCCGAGAAGACCATATTGTCTCTCAAGTGGATGAGGAACCCTACAGATTCACGGAGAGGCTAAGGTTTCTTGGAAACTATTCAATCCTTTAGTTTCAACAAATCATCAGTTGTCAGTTTGTCTAGCTGGAACTCCTTCCAGTTCTACCTCATGACCATGAAATTCTTCACAAGAAATTCCTTTTCTAAAGAAAACCGAGCTCACCGGAATTTGCCTATGTGTCGCCGGCCAAATCCGAGCCCCTGGGGTTCGTGCTTCAGGTGAATTCTTAGGGTCTCAAGTACAACACTACTACACTGTGAGATTTTCCAGTATACACCCGGGGACACAACAGGTCACAGATATCATAATATGACACTAAAACTACGATATGTGCACACAAACTTAACTTTATGTGTTCTAAACTACAACTAACAAGCTACACAACACTATAACATCTATTTAATAGTTTAGAGATCATTACCTAACTGCAAAGCTCAAAGATCCTAGCTTTCCAAGCTCCAAGGGATCCTACAAGAAAAACAAGACATGAGATGTAATTTGGGTGTGATTTGATGAAGTATAGTGATGGTTTAGTGATGGAAAGGTGAGTGTTCAGTTGAGAGTTGAGGGAAAGATAAAAGAAATGAGAAAGAGATAGAGTGAGAGAGAATGAGAGTGAAATTGGTGAGTTAGAGAGAGAGAGGTGTGAATAATGGTGAGAGGGTAAGTGCACCCTAGCAATAACTCTCCCATTAATGCAAGCCATGAATCCCTCATGATCACAAAGCCATCTTCTCCCAATCTAAAACACCAAATGAAATATCTCTCCCCACACAAAATATCTAAGGGTTTAGGGTTTAAGGAAAGCAAGGATGGATTAACTTAAGTTTGACATGGTCACTAATAAGATTACACAGACAACCCTCACATTAACATGCACACGTGCGTGCAAGCCACAACAAATAATAATAAAATATTAATTAATTGTTATAAAATGTGAGAAAACCCGTATTATCGTTTAATTAACACTAATCGCATTCTAAGGTGTTACAATCCCCCCCTTAAAGAAAATTCGTCCCCGAATTAAAATTCTAACTATGCATACTTTCAAAGAGATGAGTGCAAAACTCTCAAATCTCACTCGCAGCCTCCCAAGTGATCTCCTTACTAAATGGCTACGCCAAAGAAAGCTCCACAGATGGCAAGACCCTTGACCAAAGTTTCTCCACCTGCCGATCCACAACACTATCGGCTGCCGGTGAACGAAAAGATCGCTTCCAAGCTAATGGTCTGATGCTGAATCATGTGAGAAAGGTCATGAAGGTATTGCAAAGTATTGACACAAGGAATACGGGGTGAATACTCAGAAATCTGGGCGGAAGTGTTAAATTATAGGCAACGGAACTAACTCGATAAAGGATTTCAAAAGGACCTACAATCTGGGACTAAGCTTCCCAAAACTCAACACAACATTCATCGGAAGAATCCGTAGGAATACATGATCTCTCACTGCGAAATCAAGTCTGCGACCACCACGGTCGGCATAAGAATTCTGTCTGCACTGGGCTGTTCTCATCCTGACCTGAATCAACTGGATCTTCTCCGAAGTCTCTGGACTAGCTGGGGTACAAAAATCCTGCTCTCGCGGAGTCAGTAAAACAGACCAGCGATTGACAAAACCTACCACACAAGGCCTGAAAGTTGCCATTTGAAAAGTTTCCTAATAACTGTTATCGTAGGAGAACTCCATCATTGGAAAGTGACGATCCCACAGTCAACAAACACTTAGCACGTACGCAAAAGCATATCCTCCAGAGTCTGTATAATCCGCTCTGTCTGACCATCGGTCTACAAATGGAAAAGCGGAGCTAAAGCTCAACCAGTACCCAAGTCTTCCTGAAGCTTCTGCCAACGACGGCTAGCAAACTGGGTGCCTTTATTGGATACAACACATGAAGGAACTCCTTGCAAAAACACAAACTTATCGAAGAACAACTAAGCAAACTGATCATACTGAGCATAACCGGACAACAATCATCCGAATGGAGTCATACCCTCGACTAGACCTGGGTAGACCCAAAACGAAATTCATAGAGATCTGCTCTCATTCCTATCCCGGAACGGTTAAAAGGTTGCAACTCTCCAGCCGGTCTCCAAAGCTCAACCTTAGCTCCCAGATAAGCCAAGCACTTCAAAAAGAAATCCTAAACTTCAATCTTCAACCCTGCCCACCCGTAACTATCTCTCAAGTCACGTTACATCTCATTGGAACTTGGTGAATACTAAAAGCCGAATGATGTGCCTGATCTAGGACCTCACGTCTCTACCCATCGGTATCAGGTACACACAAACGCGTCCCTAAACGTAGCACACCCTGGTCATTAATCAAGAACTCCAAATCTTTACCCTGCTTAACCTGCTCAAGAATCTCAGACAAACGAGCATCGGCGGGTTGTGCCTCACGAACGATTAAGTAAAAGTGGACGGGCGCGGACATGAGCAAGTTGTCAACTTAGTAGAGGCGAACTTAAGCTGTACTCAACGGTCTCACAAGAACTATAAATCTGCAGAAGACTGTCTCTGAACTGCGTACAACTGGAACAACCTACTCCCGGGCCTACGACTAAAAGCATCAGCTACCACAATCGCCTTGTCATGGGTAATAAAGGATCTCACAATCACTGTCTCAACATCAGATCTCGCTGCAGGAAGATTAAGCTCTGATGGTCCGTGAAAATATGACACGACTCTTCGTACAAGTAGTGTCCCCAAATCTCCAGCGCAAGACCACCGCGGCCATCTCCAGATCATGAGTGGGATAAACCCTGCTCTTACATCCTCCAACTCCCAGGAAGCATAAGCGATAACTCTATCATGCTAAATCAGTACACAATCGAGCCCCACTCGCGAAACATCACAATAAATGACAAAGTAACCCGATCCAGAAGGAAATGATAGAACTGGTGCAGTCGTCAATCGGGTCTTCAACCGCCGAAAACTCACCATGCATGCCTCAGTCTAAAGAAAAGGAACCCCTTCCTTGTCAGTACGGTCAATGTTGCAGCGATACTCAAGAAATCCTGCACGAAACGGCGGTAAAAAACCGGCTAAGCCCAAAAATCTGCGGACCTCTGTCCCTGATACAAGACTGTGCCAAAGCTGTACAGCCTCGATCTTCCTCGGGTCCATACGAATACCGTCTCCCGTAACCACATGACCTAGGCAGCCAACACTATCAAGCCTGAAGGAACACTTCGAGAATTTAGAAAACAGCTATTGCTCTCCCAATGTCTGCAAAGCAATCCTCAAGTGCTTCCCATGTTCCTCGCGACTCTTAGAATAGACCAGAATGTCATCAATAACCCAACAATAAACTGGTCGAGGAATGGCCTGAAGAAATCTGGTTCGTCATATCTATGAATGCTGCTAGGGCATTGGTGAGTCCAACGACACCACCAAAAACTCATAAAGCCCGTAACGCACACAAAGCAATCTTCGGAATGTCATCATTCCGAACCCGCAAATAATGATGACCTGATCCCAAAACAACTTAGAAAAATGTCCCGCACCCTGGAGCTGACCAAAGAAATCGTCAATACGAGGTAAAGGATGCCTAATCCGCACCGTAACTCGGTTTAATTGACGATCAATCAATACACAACCTCAATCTGCCGTCCTTCTTGACGAACAGAATAGGAGCTCTCCAAAGAGAAACACTCTATCTAGCAACTCTGCAGCTAATCCTTAGGCTCCCTGAGCTCCGCCGGCTCATCTGGAACAACGTCGGAAAACTCTCGCACAATAGAAACCCTGTCCAATGAATCCACAGTGGCTCCGGTATCACAAATGAAAGCACAAAATCCTCGAAAACCTTTCCTCAAAAGCAGACTAGCGTAAAAGGCTGAAATCAAGCTGTGAGGGGCGGCACCACAGCCCCCCTGCACAACAAGAACTGACTCACCGGGAAAACAAAACCTAATTGTTTTCTCGCGGTAGTCCACAGACGCATAGCATGTAGTTAACCAATCCGTGCCCAGGAGAACGTCAAAGTCCAACATCTCTAGAAGGATCAAATCGACGGACGAATCTCTATCTCCTATCCAATTGGTACATGACTGAAACACGTGTCGTGCAACCAAAAGATCGCTAACAGGAGTAAAAACAACAAACGGCTGATCAAGCATACACGACTCTTGGCCCAACCAAGGTACGAAGTGTGTAAAACAAACAAGTGCTTAGATCCCGAATTAAACAAACATGCGCATCAAAAGAACATGCGAAAGGATTACCTGAAAACTCTGCATTGGACGTCCGCGCATCCCGATGAGTAGAAGCAAATGCTCGTGCCTTCTCTCTACCCGCAACTGGTTGTCCTCCTCCTCTACCATCCTGTACTCTCTGAACGAACCCTCCACGACCACAACCTCTCTGAACATAAGTCTGACACGGTGCGACAACAGGCGCAAGTGGCAACGCTCCCTGAGTTGAAGGTGGTAAGGTATCGTATGGTATTGCTGCTCTCCTCTGGCGTACCATGGTACAATCTCTGACGAAGTGATGGAAACTCCCGCACCGAAAACATCCATACGATGGCTGCTGATCCGCTTGGGGATAAGAGCTAAATGACTGTCCTCGTCCTAAGCCTCTGCTACTCACACGACGTAAACGAAATCTGTCGCGGCAACTAAGCCTCTGTCTCTGGGATGATACACCTGTACGAGCCCTCCTCGGTTCCAGAACTTCCAAATTCTTAGGAAGATGCTCCTCATCTAGTAGGACTGCGTCGACTGGTGCTGTATACGTGACGCAATGTTGTGTGCTGATAGCAAGGAATAACTGGGTAACAGGGATGGCAACCTCTTGTCGCTGCGCTCGATTGGCCTCAACCAACGACCTCATCATCTGGCGTAAGTCCTGCATATCTGCCTCAAGCCTAGCGATACGATCTATCGAAGGGGGATCAAACTGCTCCTGTACAACGACCATTCCCTCCCGGTCAGTCCTCGTCCCAAACGAGTCAACTCTGACCTCGGCTCTCGCTGCCTCTCTTTAAGCCCTCATAGTAATCGGCGGCAAAAGGCTAAAATGGAAATAAGATTCGATAAGAACACATAAATCGAATCAAAAGGATATGTATCATCAAGGAAGGAATTTCAAGAAATTAGTACTTAGGTCACTTAGGTGGAGTACCGTGTCGTAAGTATTCCGCGGACATACACACACTACGTCACTCTGCTTAAACTACCTACTCCATCATACCAAGGTCATCCTACACTCCGAAAGGTAAAACCTAGCGCTCTGATACCAACTTTGTCACGACCCGAAATTTTGCACGTGACGGCCCTTAAACCACGTAACATCCACAGGCGTAACGCAATCTAAGTAAGCTGAAAACCCAGCAAATCTAAACCATCAAACTAGTAAGAACATTGTTTAAAGATTTTGGGAATTTCAAGTAAAAATCTTTAAAGTCCAAAATTTACTTCTTTTAAAAATTTGGCAGCACCTCCTTTGTAAAACAAGCCCCGAAACGGGTACAAACAAAAGAATAAGTAAAGCATCCCCAACGGGAGCAAATCCACGCCCAAAGGCGGAAACAACCACCACAACAGATATACGAAGCCGTAGCGAAGAAAAAGACGATATAAAGTGACAACAGCATAAAAGACCTCCAAAGTCACAAAATAATATACAATATTGTCCTCACAACTCGTCTCTAAGTCAACACATGAAGTAGTAGATGGAGAGTACTGGATACAACGAATATACAATGAGCAACATCGGATAACCGCAAAACTCACCTATAGCAAAACTGCACACAGTCAGCCGTAGCAGTATCCGCTACAAAAGATGATACGATAGGAAGAAGAAGCCCTGCCACTACCACTCTGAGGGACTACCTGCAAAACACTGTGGCACAACGAGGGTGAGTTGCCAACTCGTGAATAGTAAATAACATATGCATGTAATCGCGAGTATGCACGTACTGCGCTAATGTATCACATGCAACAGTCATGAAAGGTACTCTATCAGGTAATACTAATACATGAAGCAATGCAAATCAAATAAATCCAGAGTATGCGATAAAACATGTCATCCTCACGGAATCTTCATCGTGGCAGGACTAGTGTCCATCAAGACAATCTAAATCCTAATTCCCTCAAATCGGCCATCAGATCGGCCCTCATAACCTGTATGTCTCATGGAACCTGAGTGTCCAACATCGACACCCTAAAACATCATGAAAACTAGTGTCCAGCATCGACAGATAAATACTCATATCCATACGTTCCTCGAATCCTAAGTGTCCAATATCGACACCCATGATCCACGTATCGGTTTTTTTTCTAATATCCATACGTTCCTCGAATCCTAAGTGTCCAATATAGACACTCATGATCCACGTATCGGTTTTTTTAATATCCATACGTTCATCCAATTCTAAGTGTCCAATATCGACACTCGTGAACCACGTATCGGTTTTCTAAAATAAGTCTCAGAGTGGATGTATCCAAATATCAAGTAAAGAATAAGGATACTTGCATAGATCATTATGATGATATATTATATATATACATATATAACAGCGTCCCATACCACTGACATATATATATATTTACATACATATATAACAGTGTCCCATACCACTGATATATATCATCAGGAGTAAAATATCAAGAAAACATCATGTGAAATCCATATCTCGATGCGAAAATCCACGAAATATAATATATGCAATATCAAACAATAATATGAGAATATAAAGGAAAAACCGCTATTTAACTACAACAAGTTATTAAATAAATCATGTGGTTCCTAATTTCACCAAAATCCAACGCAACATCATATAAAAGTGAACATGTAGCTATAGAAAGGTATATGTGTATTTATCTATCAATAATGATGTAATACCATATGAGAGTATGTATAGCTATAGCAAGGTATATGTGTGTACATGTAAGTATGTATGCACGATGTACATCTAGCTATGTCTCATATGTGTATATACCTGTCACTAATGGTACAATACCATATAGGTATATGGGTAGCTAGCATGTAGGCATGGCAAGGCATATATGTAAGTATGTAGGTATACAGGTATGCTATATGTCATATGCAAAATGGAATAGGAATCATTGTCTCAATGTCACAAACATGCAATATCACATATGTATGTGTGTTGTGCGTGTCATGGAAATTATCGACGGTGTGGGACGCATACAATCGGTGCTCTTGCAACATGAACCGTCAATAATAGTGCAGTGTCCAATGGGTACAAGTCCAAGCACAACAAGTAATAATATGCAATGAAGTTTTATGCACAATCTCTATATGTTCAATATAAACATGCAACTAATATCATATCATCTCTAGCCCTGACACATAACGCCATGCGGGCGATTCCCCTGTAGATGTTAAATCTACTCACAGATGATCTTGGGCTAAGTAAAGCCAACCACTCGCTTTCCTTCTTCGCAGCGTCCGAAGCCTCCGCCTGCGTCCCTAAGATCATAAAACAACATAACAAGTGTATATTAGCAATCGACCAATAACACGTATCTACTACGTTTGACCGACGCACCAACTCCAAACAAACTCTCAAGCGTTCGTTTAGTGGCTAACGTGCGTAGCGACACTAAGAAACCAACCTAAGAGCAAAAGCTACACAAGGTACACGTACCGTGTCGGATAACGTAACACGCGTAGTCATAACACTAGAAACAAGCAAAGTGATCCCAGATTTTGTATACTGTCAAAACTCAAAAATCAAACAGGACCAAACACTTTTAAACCACTGCAGACAGCTACCCTACCAAACCCAAGTCCCAACTCCCCAAGAAGACCGAGCGTGCCGGAATTTGCCTATGTGTCGTTGGCCAAATCCGAGCCCTTGGGGTTCGTACTTCAGGTGAATGCTTAGGGTCTCAACTACAACACTACTACACTACTATATTTTCCAGTATACACTCGTGGTCACAGCAGATCACATATATCATAATATGACACTAAAAATACGATATGTGCACAAAAACATAACTTTACGCGTTCTAAACTACAACTAACAAGCTACACAATACTATAACATCTATTTAACAGTTTAGAGATCATTATCTAACCACAAAATCTCAAAGATCCGAGCTTTCCAAGCTCCAAAGGATCCTAGAGGCGAAACAAGACATAGGATGTGATTTGGGTGTGATTTGATGAAGTTTAGTGATGGTTTAGTGATGGAAAGGTGAGTGTTCAGTTGAGGGTTGAGGGAAAGATGAAAGAAATGAGAAAGAGATAGAGTGAGAGAGAATGAGAGTGAAATGAGTGAGTTAGAGAGTGAGGTGAGAATAATGGTGAGAGGGCAAGTGCACCCTAGAAATAACTCTCCCATTAATGCAAGCCATGACTCCCTCATGACTCACCAAGCCACCTCCTCCCAATCCAAATCACCAAATGAAATATCTCTCCTCAAAAAAAATATCTAAGGGTTTAGGGTTTAAGCAAACCAAGGATGGATTAACTTAAGTTTGACATGGTCACTAATAAGATTACACAAACAACCCTCACATTAACATGCACACGTGCGTGCAAGCCATAACAAATAATAATTAATTGTTATAAAATGTGAGGAAACCAAATTGGTAAACTTTTTACAGAAAACCCACTTTATCGCTTAATTAATACTAATCACAATCTAAGGTGTTATAATGCGCAAGTATTCTACTCCCGATCACATCCTAGGACTTAATACTTCTACCCATCTGGTTCTCAACTTCAAGCTTATATTCCTTTGAGTTTCTCAAAAGTTTCAGACTTTTGTTTCAACAGGAACATATGTCCGAATCCTGAGAGATAGTCGATGAATATAACGAAGTGCGATGTACCTTCCCTTGCATTTGTAGACATAGGACCGTAAACATCATTATGTATGCATCCCAAAAGTTCATTAACTCTTTCTCTGTTTCTAGTAAACGGAGTATTGGTCATTTTATCTATGAGACAAGACTGGCAAGTATCATAAGATGAAAATTGGAACAAATTCTCATATTCATCCTTATGTAACTTAGCTGGTCGTATCGCATTGATATGACCTAGTCTACAATGCCTCAAGAATGATTCGTTCATTTCTGAACGACTCTTCTTGTGTGTGTTCTACATATTTTGAACTGTGGTTTGATTTAGAACGTATATCCTATTATATAACGTGCTTGATTGAATCAACTCTTGATTCAGGAAAATTTTCACAACATTATCCTTCAATAGTGAATTATATCTTGTTTAACTTAATAAAGAAACTGATTTAATGTTGTATATTAGGTTCGGTATCTAATGACATTTGTTCAGAATCAATGTATTAATACAAGGTGATATCTGCCAACAGACTCGGCTGCAACAATTGCACCATTGTCTAACACTTAGAGACATATCACCCATTCTTAGTTCTCTACCTTTCTGTAGCCCATGTAACATATTACATATGCGGGATCCTGATCCGGTATCTCATACCTAGGACGTAGAGGATACTAAGAAACAGTTCTCGGTAAATAAGGACACCCGAAGAATATGCATCAACATGCTTAATCCTCGATTGGGTGGCATGGGAATCAGGATATTCTCCTATTTCCTGTTCAGACTTATAACAATTATAAGAAAGAACGGAACCAACGTTCCCTAGCACATTATAATAAGCAGGTTCGGTCAATGCATCCATTTTATTATCTTCATTAAGGCTTGATATGGTCTCTACCAGGAGAGAGAGAGAAGAAAACACCCTGCGTGCGCTCTTGTAAGATTAGATTGGTTTTTATTTTATCTAATCAGGATGGCTCCCACTGTTTTAGTCAAATCTACCTTCAAACCCTAAATGGTAAGACTAGCCGGGATTAATTACACCCTACAAGTTCGCCAATCTTTCGGCCAGGCCAGTGTCGGTACATTAAGGGAGGTTCCCCGTGCTATCGCACGGACCTAATTAAAATAAACCTCGTTTTCCTAGGGGCGTAACCCCGTTAACACCTTTCTAGAAACCTACTTAATCGTCTAATTGTAATGTGTAAAACTGTTCCAGGAGTAACTCTTACTCGCAACGGGTATCGGGATCCAACTATCTCATAGAAGGTAAGCAATCTCATTGCAAATTTCAACACTTGAAATTCCCAATAATACTCTGCCCCTAGCGTCCTATGACCTTGATGAAATTCAACAAACCATAGTCCTCTAGTCATGTTCAACCCGTACATTTTATGATTGAATTAAACCCACCCGCACGACCCTTGACGAAAGCTAACAAACTCGTACGACTACCCTAATCCAATCGCATCATATGCTTAAGCAGATAAGTACTAATCAGCTACAGCACACTACGCCTTGACGAAAACCAACAAACGCGGCACGAATACTAAATACTACTTATCTGAAATGTCGGAGGGCTATGACAGGTTTTTAAGAAAACTTTTTGCGTAATGAACTTGATATCGTTGTAGAATCGAGTGAATTTTAAAAGGAATGTTTTTGATGCTTTTACTAGTTTTGCTAAAGAGGTCAATCCTAGTGAAGGGATCTCGACTCTTTCCTTATCGAATAAGATGCAGTATATTTCAAAAATACCACTATGCAGAGCAAGAACTAGAGCTACCAGTTTTTAAAACAAGTTTCTACAACATCTTTTAGGTTTCTTTTATTTCATTAATCTCATTAATGAATTCCCATCAATTATGCTTCCCAAGCATCACATAAGAAACGAAAGCAGCAATATTTATTATATCTCATATATATAATATAGGCATTCGTCTGAGAACATATCAAGTGATCACATCACAGAATATCAGCAGCAGAAGAATCACATATGAAATATTGGATATACTACGAATTCCGTGTTTTATTTAAGCCAGTAAAAATGCGGATTCCACAGTCGTGATGAATAGCCAAACCCACATCCCTAGACCCCTACGAGAGCGGCAAGCAACCTTACCAATTCTAGAGTTAGGTGACCCGGTCTCAACTACTTGAGATGGTCTCCCACTGGACTCCAGAACCCGGGTACTTATGCTCCCCGCCTTGGGTCTATCCTAATGCGGAAAAGTAAATAATATACATCAATGGTGACATCATCCTCAACCCGGAAGTGCCCCAATAAAAGAATATTACATACAATGAATTTTACATGAATGAAAATAAAAACCCTCATCTCACATAAAACCCCAAGCTATTCAAAACACGACGATCCAATATAACATATCACAGCAACACATAACATCACATGTCATCAACGTAAGTAAATATGCGTATCTCAATTGTCGTTGACATATAGAAACGAAACCGGCGATACACTACATATTACACTTACGGTCGCAGAAAAGAAAGTGAAAAACTACAACAGTCGGAATCCGCAACGACCTTAGACATCATAAACCCAATATATCACATACTTTGGATTTCATGCCCAACCAAATGAATTCCTTAGACATCACATGCCTAACAATTATAAACCCCGCATTTTAGTCTCGATATTGAAAACACTTTCCAATAACCTGTCGGGTAATTCAACAAGATTTCTGATAATATGATCGAATGCTCGTTGGAAACTTTAATAGACGTCCGCACCCCCCGATGCCGTCGACGAAGTGCACTAAGGCGGAACACCGCGTCCACGAGCACCCAAATGGATGCTTTTGGCGACGGGGTTCTCCTACAGTCACTTGGTCGGGGCTTTGGGGCATGGCTATCTAATAAGGTTACTCGGCGAGTATCCGCGTACACTACGTAATTGCGACGAACTTTTGATCGACATCAAAATTCCGTGGCAACCGATCAAATGAGACTAAACTGCTAGATTTATAAAATTCAAACTAGTTATCTCATAACCAATTATGTAGATTCCAAATATTGTATCAAAATCATAGATAGTTAGAGGAAGTTAAACTTTTCGATCGAATAAACAAACACCCAAAATTTCCCAACAAGCTCAACACATGAGCGGAGTTCAAAAAATACCCAGAAAACATGCCACAGCACCTTTGAACCAGCCATAGAAGGGTCAACCAATGTCTCACCTGTGGACCAGTGTACTACCACAAACCCTAGGGTTTGATGGCGGTTCTGACGGTCACAGAATCGAGTTAGGGTTTTGTTCTTCTAGAGGGTCCACAAAATCGCTTGCAAGATTTTCCGAAGATTTTAAACTCGGAAAAAATCCAACTCTTGAAAATTTTCCAGCGGGGGAAAAATTAGGTTATTGATATCCGTTCGAACTTTTTAACATCTTCTAAATCAATCGAATACATGTTAGAATTACGATTACGAAACACTCCGAGTTGCTTTTGCAGAAAGTTAACATCACATGAAAATTTAGCAAAAACAAACAACACCTGAAACACCCAAACCCAGAGACTGGAACACCCTGAAAATTTGAAGTCAAAACTCCAAATTTGGGCCAAGGAGGCCGGTTTTTCTCCCTATGTGGCCGGCCATATTTACACAAAACCCCCTCAAATTTTCATGGTGTTCATGTCATATCTTATACAACATTCTGCAGTTGTTTAAAAAAAATTTTGAAGACCTTTTAAATTCGACAGAAACCAAGTTTTTGTATCGGGTGTTTCGGAGTAGTTTCGGTTTCGTAATCCTAGCAAACATCGTCTAATTTTCTAGCATGGCTCTGATACCACTGTTGGGTTACCTATCACGGCAGCAAGGTTTTGGGAGACATCGTCCATGCCAATTTTAAAAATTTGTCGTATTAGCTAACCCTAACCATAGAATCGTTACTAGAAAATCCGATGAAACGATTTGTAAAACACTTAACAACTAAGTTAATAAGGGAATACAACCTTTGTAGACCGGTCCTTCACTTCTAAATCTCCATGATGTTGTCCCTTCGCTGCGAATGGTGAACTCCCGGACTCTAGAGAGGGTTCACTTGAAGAAACAAACAAGTTTGCTCAATGTCTTCGAGGCCGAAGATGATCTAAGCAGGGAAGACTCGAGCTCATGCTACCTCTTCACTAATGGTGAGAATAGTGAAGCAAACACCCTAAACTAAATGGCTAATAGTAGAGGATGATGAAGTAGGAAGTTGGCTCACTTTAGTTTTATTTTTCTCACAAGATTTCATCACTTAGAAAAAACTTAGTGAGCTTTTTCTTTGATGAAGAAGAAGAATGAACTCATGAGAGAGTGTGAGGTTAGAATTGCAACCATGGGTGAGTTAGTGTTATTCCTAACTCATGTAGAGAATAAACCATAGTCTAAGGTTAAGGGTTGAGTTAACAAATATCTTAAGCTAGACAAACAAGTTGAATAAGTCAATGTATCCATAAGCTTCTACAAGCTTATCCATGACTAATTCCAAATGTTTTGTGAATTACTTAATGATAAATAAAACACAAGCATAAACCCTAGCATGTTATAAGTCTCATACACCCTTGTTGCATATGTAACCTAGCATGACACATGAATATATATCACATATATATTTATGTGTCAAAAGAAAACAATACATATATCACATATATGTAAAGTGTATCAAATGTGAGAAAAAGAATTACTTAAGTGAGCTAATATTAGTTAATGTAATGTAATATATCAAATATATAATTATACATTAAATTATTAAATCAACTCTTGATTTAATAATCCGGCTATATCATATACAACCGACTAATATCATATGAATCAACTCTTGATCCGATAACCCGGCTATATCATATATAACCTACTAATAACACATATCGCCAGAATAGAATGCGGTATCACATACACGCATTAATCTCGGTCCCGTACATATCACATATGTGCTCCTACTCCGTTTCTCTTGAGCCAAGAAACCTCTGTGTAGGACTCTAAAGACTCGTCAATACGCCGGCAGTAGGTGATGATCATATAAAACACCCACAAGCCGTAAGCGGTCTGCTAAACGTAACGGCCACCCGGGTATTGAGCGATCAGAAGATAAACAAGCATGCTTACTCGTACTCCTGCGAATCCAATCAGTAACACTACCGTAAAGTCCGGTCTCTTCGTCTGATATGTCGCATATCACAGCCTGGGGGTGGTATAACGTCAGACCCCAATTGCCTGATAAGTCATGCCGATGCCAGGTCCATAACGGTTCGAGAAACTACTGATAACACTTACCAATAAATCTCAGCAACCCTTCCCAGGGATTTCCTGTTATGGCCAATCGAGCAAAGCGCAACATCAACTCCCAATACCGGGAGAGACGAAACCCCTCCTATCGCTCATTGCCTCCATTCGACTCGGGAATGTACCCAAAAACCATCTTTTTGCACGATCTTTTGACCATGGTATGGTGGAAATCACACAAGACTCTATGACAATCTTGGGTCTACAGACTAATCTGTACCAGTGTCACCAGAGAACTGCTATCCGACGATATGTATAATACCATCTAGGAGTTCTCAGCGAGTCCGTTCAGTGTACCCAGTCTCCACTGAGCACCCGTATACCATCTCTGGTGTCAAACACCAATGGATATGGGATCATCCATCGCCCATCACATGGGTCGAGAAGCGTATACGCTAGTCTACTCTGGAGTATCGATGCCCTGTCTTGATACTCCCATGACTAGGAACATTTGAAGGATGTACTTAACGTCTACCCTGTCCCCACTAGTATGATCTGCATCATAATCCTTGTAGTCAAGTACTCATCCTAAGGGCTTTATCAATATGTAATAAAGAGCCAATAAGTGTACATGTTAAGATAAAGTGCAACCAGATATCATACTATCATGTCGAGCAAGAAAGTCTTCCCTATATATGTCCAAGCATCCACTACAATATACATCACGTCTACAGTAATGGCCTCTAGGGCATACATATAACTAACACATACTAGTGGGGCAGAGGTAGTCAGTATGTTCATCCTTCAAATGTTCCTAGTCGTGGGAGCATCGAGACAGGGCATCGATATTCCAGAGTAGTCTAGCGTATATGCTTCTTGACCTATATGATGGGCGATGGATGATCCCACATCCATTGGTGTTTGACATCAGAGAAGGTATACGGGTGCTCAGTGGAGACTGGGTACACTGGACGGACTCGCCGAGAACTCCTAGATGGTATTATACCTATTGTCAGATAGCAGTTCACTGGTGACACTGGTATAGGTAAGTCTGTACACCCGAGATCGTCATAGAGTCTTGTGTGATTCCCACTCTGCTTTCATTTCCACCTTACCACTTTCAAGAAATCATGCAAAACGGTGTTTTTTGGGTACAGTCCCAAGTCACATAGAGGCAATGAGCGATAGGAGGGGATTCGTCTCTCCCGGTATTGGGGGTTGATGTTGCGCTATGCTCAATTGGTCATAATAGGAACTCCCTGGCCAGGGTTGCTGAGATTTACTGGTAAGTGTTATCAGTAATTTCACGAACCGTTATGGACCTTGTATCACCATGACCTATCAGGCTATTGGGGTCTAACGTTTTACCACCCCCGGGCTGTGATATGCGACATATCTGATGAAGAGACCAGACTGTACGGTAGTGTTACTGATTGGACTCGCAGGAGTATGAGCAGGCTTGCTTGTTGATCTTCTGATCGCTCAATACCCGGCTGGCCGTTACTTTTTGCAGACCACTTGCGGCTTGTGGGTGACTGATATGATCACCACCTACTGAAAGATCAAGTAAAGCAAGGAGCCTTAGGCAAAGGGACTTCGGGTGGATCATCATGGACAAGGACGGACTCTAGCGATCCATTCCAAACTCTCAAAGGTCCAAGGAGATCTACAAAGGTTGTAATCTCTTCACTTAATGATAGTTTCTCATTTGTATGTGATACTTGTTCATTGTTACCCTAAAATTCTAGTTAAGATTCTAGTTTAGTTTACTTAGCACCTTAAAAATTTAAATTTTGGCATGCGTGATGCTTCCAAACTCTAGATCAGGTGCTAGGTAAACCCAACAAGCGCAACATCAACCCCCAATACCGGGAGAGACGAAACCCCTCCTATCGTTCATCGCCTCCATATAAATCAGGACTGTACCAAAAATCCACCTGTTTGCACAAATCCAATTGAGTGTGGTAGGGAGGAAATCAAAGCACAATGGGAGCCACACAAAACACTATGACGATCTCGGGTCTACAGACTAACCTGAACCAGTGTCACCAGAGGACTGCAATCTGATGATAAGTATACTACCACATAGGAGTCCTCTGCGAGTCCTGTTCAGCGTACACAGTCTTCACTGAGCACCCGTATACCATCTTTGATGTCAAACACCAATGGATGTGGGTTCATCCATCGCCCATCATATGGGTCAAGAAGTGTATACGCTATTCTACTCTAGAATATCGATGCCCTGTCTCGACATTCCCTCGACTAGGAACAATTAAAGGATGTACTTGTGAACTAACCTGGGCCCACTAGTATGATCTCCATCATAGTCCTGGTAGTCTAGTATATATCCTAAGGGCTTTATCAACATGTGAGAGCAAGACAGTATCATAATACAAGTCACATGTTAAGACAATGAACTACCAGATAGCATACTATCATGTCGAGCAAGAAAGTCCTCTCTATATATGTCCAAGCATCCACTATAATATACATCATATGTACCATAATGGCCTCTAGGGCATACATATAACCAACAATCTTCCACTTGCACTAAGCCCATGTATTGTAGTACCTCATACCCAACATTCCAAAAAGTCTCTCAAATTGTATCTGGGGGAGGGCCTTTGTGAGTGGATCCGCTACGTTGTCCTACGTGTCAACTCTCCTCACCTCGATCTCCCGGTGATCAACTATCTCCCGGATCAGGTGATACCGCCTCAGAATATGTCTAAATCTCTTATGGGACCTGGGTTCCTTGGTCAAAGCCACTGCGCCATTGTTATCATAATACACAGGTATTGGATGCTCAATGGATGGAACCACACCAATCTCAGCAGTGAACTTCTTCATCCAGACAGCTTCTTTGGCAGCATCGTTGGCAGCGATGTATTCAGCCTCCATCGTCGATTCTGCAACGGTGTCTTGCTTGGAACTCTTCCAACAAATCGCCCCTCCGTTGAGGGTAAAGACAAAACCCGAGACCGATTTACTGTCTTCCTTATCACTCTGGAAGCTCGATTCGGTAGAGGACTCCACTTGGAGTTCACCGTTACCATACACCAAGAACATCTCTTTAGTCCTTCTCAAGTACTTAAGAGTGTTCTTCACAGCTGTCCAGTGATTCTCTCCTGGATTTGCTTGATACCTACTCACTACACTTAATGAGTACGCTACATCGGGTCTGGTACATAACATCGCGTACATGATAGAGCCTACTGCCGAAGCATAGGGTATCCTTTGCATGCGAGCTCTCTACAAATTAGTCTTGGGAGACATCTCTTTGGAGAAAGTGAGTCCTGAGATCATGGGTATATTCCCATTCTTGGAATCTTCCATACTAAACCTCTTTAGAATGGTGTTTATGTACCTGGATTGGGACAATCCCAGTATCCGTTTAAATATATCTCAATAGATCTTAATCCCAAAGATATAGGAGGCATCACCTAGATCTTTCATTAAGAATCTTTGTGATAAGAAGAGCTTGACCGAGTGCCGCATAGGAACATCATTTCCTATCAAGAGTGCGTCATCCACGTACAATACGAGGAAGACGACCTTACTCTCTGCGACCTTCTTGTATATACAAGGTTCATATACGTTTTTGATAAAGTCAAACTCATTGACTAACTCATCAAAACAGAAGTTCCAACTCCGCGATGCCTGCTTCAACCCGTAGATTGATTTAAGCAACTTGCACACCTTTCCGCTGCTCTCATTGTCTACGTAGCCCTCTTGCTGAGTCATGTACATGCTCTCTTCTAAATCACCATTTAGAAAGGCGGTATTAACATCCATTTGCCAGATTTCGTAGTCATGGTATGCAGCGATGGCAAGTAGGATCCGGATGGACTTAAGCATAGCCACTGGAGAAAAGGTTTCATCATAATCCACACCTGGTCGTTGACGAAAACTTTTTGCAACAAGTCTAGCTTTGAAAGTCTCAACTTTTCCATCTACACCAAATTTCTTCTTAAAGATCCATTTGCTCCCAATGGGTTTTACCCCTTCGGGAGCAACTTCCAAAGTCCATACTTTGTTGGTGTACATAGATTCCATCTCAGATCGCTTTGCATCCAGCTATTTCACAGAGTCCCCACTCATGATGGCCTGCTCGAAGCTAGTTGGGTCATCATCTTCCATGATGCAATCCTCGCTCCCACCATCAATGAGAAAATCGTAGTATCTCTCAGGTGGATGAGGAACCCTACTAGATCTACGGTGAGGCTGGGGTTTGTTGGAGACTACTGAATCCTCTGATTCCAATAAATCATCAGTTGTAGTTTGTGTTGCTGGAACTTCTTCCATCTCTACCTCTTTGCCATCAATTTCTTTTACAAGAAATTCCTTTTCCAAAAACGTGGCGTATTGAGAAACAAACACCTTTTGTTCTTCAGCGTGGTGGAAGATATATCCTTGTGAATTCTTTGGATATCCCATAAACTTGCAAAGAACTTAACATACCTCGAGTTTTTCCGGATTTCGCTTTTTTACATAGGCCGAACAACCCCATATCTTAACTCGTTTAAGATATGGTCTCTTTCCACTCCATATCTCATATGGTGTGGTAGGTAACGATTTAGATGGAACTTGATTCAATTGGTATGCTGCTGTTTCAAGCGCATAACCCCAAAAGGAAATAAGTAACTCAGCGGTGCTCATCATAGAGCGCACCATATCCAATATGGTGCGATTCCTCCGCTCCAATACACCATTGTGCTGTGGTGTATACGGAGGAGTAAGATAAGAGAGAATCCCATTCTCTTGTAGATAGTCATGGAATTCCGTGCTCAAGTATTCTCCTGCCCTATCAGATCGAAGGATTTTAATAATTTTACCCGTCTGGTTCTCAACTTCATGCTTATATTCTTTGAATTTCTCAAAATCTTCAGACTTGTGTTTCAACAGGAACACATGACCGAATCTTGAGAGATCGTCAGTGAATGTAATGAAGTACGAGGACCCATTCCTGGCATGTGTAGACATGGGACCGCATACATCACTATATAACAGTCCCAAGGGTTCCGTAACTCTTTCTCCGTGTCCTGTAAACGGAGTTTTGGTCATCTTTCCTTTAAGACATGATTGGTAAGTTTCATAAGATGAAATTCGAACGAATTCAAATATCCATCCTTATGTAACTTAGCTAGTCGTGTCGCATTGATATGACCTAGTCTACAATGCCACAAGAAGTATTCTTTCATTTCTGAACTTTTCCTCTTGTGTGTGTTCTGTACGTTAAGAACTGTATTTTGATTCAGAACGTATAATCCGTTACATAACGCACCAAACCCAATCAACACTTGATTTAGGGAAATATTCATAATATTATTCTCTACTACAAAGTTATATCCTTCTTTATCTAATAAAGAAATTGATATTAAATTGCATATCATAGAGGGTACGTAATAACCGTCATTCAGGATCAATGTATTCCCAGTTGGCAATACATGGTGATATTCACCAACTGCTTTGGCTGCAACACTTGCACCATTCCCAACTTTTAGAGAATGATCACCTTTTCCCAGTTCTCCACCTTTCCTTAGCCCATGCAACAAATTGCATATGTGGGATCCCGATCCGGTATCTAATACCCAGGATGTAGAGTGTACTGAGAAACGGTTCTCTGTAACTAACACATCCGAAGAAGATGCATCAACATGCTTATTCTTCATTTGGGTGGCGTGGGAATCCGGATATACACCTATTTCCTGCTCGGACTTATAACACTTCTAAGTTGGAGCGGAACCAACGTTCCTCTACTCAATATGACAAGCAGGTTCGGTTAATACATCCATATTATTATCTTGATTAAGGCATGGCATTGGTTGCTGCCTGGAGAGAGAGAGAAGGAAACGCGTTAGCGTGCGCTCTTTGCAAGGTTAGATTGGTTATTATCTTATCTAATCAGGACGACTTCCACTGTTTTTTTCAAATCTTCCTTCAAACCCTAAAAGCTAAGAATAGACGGGATTAATTACACCTTACAAGTTCGCCAATATTTCAGCCAGGCCAGTGCCGGTACTTTGAGGGAGATTCCCCGTGCTTTCGCACGGACCTAATTAAAATAAACTTAGTTTTCCCAGGGGCGTGACCCCGTTAACACCTTTCTAGACACCTACTTGATCGGCTAATTGTGATTTGTAAAATTCTCCCAGGAGTAACTCTTACTCTCAGTGGGTATCGGGATCCAACTATCTCATAGAAGGTATGCAATCTCATTGCAAATTTCAACACTTGAAATTCCCGATAATATTTTGCCCCTAGCAACTTATGACCTTAACATAGTCAACAAATCATAACCGCTAGCAAAGTTCAACCCGTCATTTCCTGATTGAATTAAACCCACCTGTTTGACCCTTAACATAGTCAAAAAAGTCCCGAGACTACCGTAATCCAATCGTATCTCATGCTTTAGCAGATAAGCACTAATTAGCTACCGCACACTACGCCTTAACATAGTGTTCGGAACAATTTATTACATTTTAATACCGCCCATTTTTTTTATCATTTTGTCAATAAACAGTGCTATTTAATCCATGTTTGTTCATTTATACAGAGTACAGGTACGCAAACAGATACATGGGTTTTTGTACGCGACATGCACAAAATGACGGATTTTTAACTGTACTGCAAACAAGACGGAATACAGATCCAGAAGTGAAATGAGTTTGCAACATAAACATGTGTGTGTACAAAGTTTTTGTATGAAATGGTCCAACACATACTTGTGTGAACCTTTGTGAAGATGCATGAACCTTGGGAGCTGGTTTGGTACAATAATGATGAGTGGTGCAAGTGGTAAAAAGGTGATTGACATATGATTTGAAGTGTGAACACACACTCACCCACTTCACCCCTTCTCTGTGATTTAGCTCCAGAATTCACAAATGTGCTACATATAAAAAATTGAAAATACCATGAGATACCCATTTGACCAGAAGACTACTGAAGCTTGGTAGGCCCCAGACTGAACTTCCAGGCCGCAAATATATTCAGATTGGCCGCAAATTGCGGCCAAGTGGGCTCCATTTTGGCTCGTTCAAATTGTGTGGGTCCCTGGTGGTCACTTTAGTCTATTGTCACTTGCAACTTTTGCTTTTGATTTCTCTATAAATAGCAGATCCAGACATGAGGCCAAGGAGCACTTTTTGCATACTTGTGCACTCTTGTTAAAATTCTTGTAGCTCTTGGAATTAAGTTGAGTTCTTTGCCTTTCTCTGGTCTTGCAACCTCTCTTTTTGAGCTTGCAAGATTAGATTTTGGTAGTTGAACTCATTTACGTGTATTTTGTACCATTGCAATAAAATCTCCATTTTATTCAAGTTTGATTCTTGTATCTCTTTTTCTTATTTTGTCATTCTTTTCATTATTCAGTTGTGTATTGCTATGATGATGTGTGAGTAGTTATTCTTGTGCTATGGTGAGGTAGGATGTGGAATGACTTTACTTCCAACCCCTCCCTTTTGATTCTTGCATTTTTTCACTTCTTTTCCTAACATCGCAAGTTTATTATGTTTTGCATGATAGGATATATCGTTTTGAATGGTTGCAAATCAACCTTTAACATATATCCTATCCTTTATTTACATTTTATCGTTGCTAAGTTACGATTTGAAGTAGGCGTGAATACGGAATTACGTTATGTGTCGCAACTAGCTAGATAGGATATATAGCATTCTTGCATATATTCTATGCTTTCTACTTCACTTAACTAAGTCCATATCCACTCCATTTTCTATCTCATTCTTGTTAGTTTCTGTTTTTCTAACCTTGATATCGTATTTCATCCCGATACATTTTCCGGATAAATACGGCATGCTTTCGCTATTCTAATGGAAACTAAAAAGAAATGAATCTTGAATCAAAATGGAGAGTTGGGGGTAAATATCATATTTCACTTCTACTGAAGCTTAGCCTAAGTTCTCGTATCCCAAAACCTTGTTCCTTTTAGGTATTACACTAAAAACATGACAAAACACCATTTTCCCACTTATTGATCCTTAACTCAATTTGATGTCATGATATCCACTCCTTGTGGTTCGACCCGTGCTTGCCGGCTTGCTTTAACGCACCGTGCACTTGCGGTATTTTTAAACTCGATACTCACGTCGTGCATTATTTTTCCAACAAAAACCGACATATTCGATATTGACCTTATTCTCCAAAAGCACGTCACCGTGGGTTTCGAACAAGTTTTTGGCGCCGTTGCCGGGGAGTGGCAATACCAAGAAGATTATTTTGAGTTATCTCTGTACATATTTTGTATAGAACAAACAAAACACTAAAAACACCTCAAATATCCGACTTGTTTCTCTCTATGTTTTCTGTTCTGCTATTGATATTGTTGTGCTAAAAATATTTTGCATACAGAAAGGGGATACTAATAGAAATTTAAGAAGACACAGAGAAATTGGAGCAATATTACCAGGACCAGGCCGCAAATATATCCATATTGGCCGCAATTTGCGGCCTAACCCTGGTGTTTTGCCCCAAATTTTCTGTCACTTCTTTACTTCTCTGTTATTAGTCCATTTTTATATGCAAAATTGTATAATTTTATATCTACAGAACTTTGGCCATAAATATCGTATTATGCACTAAATATTGTATTTTTTTCAAATTCCAGATAGCAACTGAAATTCGAACTACGATCGTGCGGAGCTGAGAACAGAACTCTGGAGAAAGGCAATACGAAGTTAACAGTGCCAAAGATCCGGGTAGATCGACCCGTACAAGAGAACCACTCAAGTGATCACGGATCAAGTCAACGGGAGTTTCTAAACTCAAAAATTCAAGGTACGCATTTTTTCTAAACCCCTTCTCCTCAAACCCGACGCTCCAATACTTCAATTTTTGTGCAGGATTTCTTTCGCAAACTCCGCTGCACAAGTGCCAAAAAGAAACTAACCGTATTTTTTGCAGCGCGCCACTAAAAAAAATAAAAAATGATTGGTTGATGATTTGAACAACTTTTATTGTTTGCGCATTGCATAAATTTAATACGGACTTATGGGCAAAGAACACCAACAAGATACGGTAAGGGATTTTATCACCCTTCTCCGTGGCCCACAAACCACAAAGAACGAGCATTTTCACACCCTCATTAACTTTAAAAGAAATTAGACTTTCAGCCTCTAAGGACTTCGCGCTCACTAGGGTAAGTTAAGTGTATTTCTAACACCGTCCAACGGTACATTGTTCCTGAAGTGTCTAGGAAAGTGTGAAAGGCGCAACCGCCGAAAGAGAGAAGGTTATTCTAATTAAGGAACCTCGCGAAAGCGAGGGAAAACCTCCCTTCCTCTCTGCACTTACCTGGCTTCTCGATCAGTCTATCTTAGTCCCGTTTCGCAATACATTTTTACTTCAAAAGGCAGGTTTTTTTTAGCAGGTCTAGTTGACCTAGGCAACCCTAGACTGATTAGGTGTGTGCAGTGTGTTACCCACATATGTTACCCACAGCGTTCATCCCTTCCTTCATGCATAGTATTGCCTACCATTGCGGCAAACAACTATGAGATCAAACCGCAATTCATACCACTACTCCCCAAATTCCACGGACTCGAGTCCGAAGATGCTTACCAATTAATCAGTGAATTTGAAGGAGTATGTGAGATGATGAAGATTCACGGAGTGGGAGAGGATGTCGTTAAGCTCAAATTCATTCCCTTTGCGCTTAAGGATAATGCGAAAAGCTGGTTAAACAGTTTACCAGCTAGATCGATCACGACATGGGATGACTTTGTAATGGTTTTTCTTAAAAAAATTTACCCTATTCACAAAACCGTGCGAATTCGCAACGAACTCCACAATTTTAAACAAAAAGAGGGTGAAATTTTTTGGAAATGCTTAAAAAGATTTAAAGACATCTTAATCAAATGTCCCCATCACGGGTTAGAACAGTGGAGGTTATGTCAGATTGTCTACGAGGGGTTAGATTCCAGTTCACGCATGATGTTAGAATCCATGTGACAGTGTAAATTTCTGAACTATGGTGCTAAGGACGCATGGAACTTTTTGGAAGAACTGGCTGACAAAACCATCCAGTGGGAGAGTGTGAGTGAGAAACCATCGGCGACAAGGAGTGGTGTACACATTGTTGACACCTCTATAGCTGCCGAAGCAAAAATCGCCACTCTTGTAGGGCGAATGGAAGCTTTAGAGGGCAAAAATTCACCGCTACCAGTCAATCAAATTTCTCCGTCTTTGTGCGCTAACTGTCAGCATCCTAATCACATAACGGAAGAATGTCCATTTCTCGTTGGGTCCCAGGAACTTGAAAACGATAATGCGTTGTATCAGAACCAGCGTCCCAGGAACGACCCCTTCGCACCGACGTACAACCCTGGTTGGAAGAATCATCCCAATTTTGCTTGGAATCTGGCCCCTTTTCAAAACAACAATTCAAACCCGCCTTTCCAACAATTTCAAAATTCAAATTTTCAAAACCAAAAATTGGGATATTCAACTAACCATCCCCAGCAACCCCAATAGCCGAATCAGCACAACCCAACCTTTACAACCCCTGGTTTGGCCCAAGATGACAAGAGGGTGACATCCATCGAAAAAGGGTTGAAAGCTTTGATTAAAACTTCTGTGCAGACTTCATCTAGTCTGGCTACTTTTATGCAAACATCCGGTCAGTTGCATAGCGCTAACACTCAAGCGATAGCCAGATTAGAAATCCAAATCAGTCAACTGGCTGCAGCAGTTAATGAATGTGAGAAGGGAACATTTCCCTCTCAACCTGTGATGAACCCAAGAGAGCAGAGAAACAACAACGCTCATGTTGTTCAGAAGAACAATATTGAGAATGCGAACGCTGTCACCGTCCTCAGATCAGGACGAACGTTTGATAACAAGGTTTTCAACCCCAGCGACTCATCCAAGCGTGTGGTTGTCAGTTTACCAGCACGCAGTTCATCTTCTGCTCCGCATTGTGATCCATCGTCGTCTTCATCACCTCCTTCTTCTTCTCCTCATCCTGCTTCTTCTTCGTCGTCTGCTACACATCCTTCAAAGAAACTTGAGAATTCTCTACACGACCACACTGATGATCCAGCAAAAACATTCCCGTCTTCTTCACCTATTCCATCTGTAGCATCTCCAAACTCAGCGTTTGGACCTAAGGCTCCCTATCCTAATATGTTGAAATCAAAGAAGCCTTCTGCAAACATGGAAAATGTGTTAGAGGTTTTTAAACGCTGTGAGGTCAACATTCCTTTGTTGGACGTCGTCCAACAAGTTCCGGCATCCGCAAAATTTCTGAAGGACTTGTGCACCCAGAAACGATGCACAAACGTCCTCAAAACCGTCTTCTTGGCTGCCACTCTAAGCGATGTTTTGTCTAAGTCCATTCCTGTGAAATATAAGGACCCAGTCTGTCCTACTATTTCTTGCACCATTGGGGACAAACAAATTAACCGGGCCTTGTTAGACTTAAGGGCAAGTATGAACCACCTTCCCTACTCAGTTTAAACAACCGGGATTGGGAGAACTCAAGCCGACCAGAGTGACTCTGCAACTGCCAGATCGTTCAACAAAAGTACCGACGGGAGAAATTGATGATGTTCTAATCAAGGTCGGGGAATTCATATTCCCCGTAGACTTCATTATTTTGGAGACTGAACCCGTCACCAATCCCAGCGGTTAAATTACAGTCATACTGGGACGGCCTTTCCTAGCCACATCCAACGCGTTGATAAACTGTCGTAATGGGGCTATGAAACTTTCTTTTGGGAACATGACAGTGGACCTCAACATTTTCACGCTAGGAAACCAGGCGAGTGAGAAACATGATGACACTTTTGAAGTCAACGCTGTATACGATATGTCTGAGGAGGGGACATTTGACTTCAAAAACGAGTGTCTGGACGAGACTTTTGAAGAACTGTTTTCTGAGGAGCTTCTTTTCCTTGAGAAGCTAAATCCTGAACAGGCATCCTACGCACATTGGGGGCCCCAATTTGAACCTCTTCGCAACGAACCAGCTCCTAAAGTGTGACCATCTATAGAGGAGCCACCGAAACATGGCCTGAAAGTTCTTCCTGACCACCTCAAGTATGCCTACATGGGAAATGATGAAACGCTTCCAGTAATAATTGCAACCAACCTTGCGCCTGAGCAAGAGTCAGCCCTCATGGATGTTCTGAGAAAGAACATGGAAGCGATTGGATGGTCAATGGCTGATATCAAAGGAATCAGCTCTGCTATCTGCCAGCACAGAATCCATATGACTGATGATTTCAAACCCCTCAAAGATCCTCAACGCCGGCTTAACCCGGTAATGAAAGAAGCGGTAAGGAATGAAATGCTGAAGTGACTGGACAATGGGATCATTTATCCCATATCTGATAGCAAATGGGTAAGCCCCATTCACATGGTACCAAAGAAATCGGGACTCACAGTTGTCATGAATGAAGCAAATGAGCTAATCCCAACCCGCACACAAACGGGATGGAGTGTCTGTATTGATTACAGAAAGCTCAACGCAGCAACTCGCAAGGATCATTTCCCGCTGCCCTTCATTGATCAAATGCATGAACGCCTAGCTGGACACGCCTACTATTGCTTCTTAGATGGGTATTCCGGCTATAATCAGATCCCGATTGATCCAGAAGATCAGGACAAAACAACCTTCACTTGTCCTTTTGGTACCTCGCCTACCGCCGCATGCCTTTTGGGCTGTGCAATGCACCCGCAACATTTCAGCGGTGCATGATAAGCATCTTCTCTGATATGGTAGAGCAATTTTTAGAGGTTTTCATGGATGATTTCTCCGTCTTTGGAGATTCATTTTCTGAGTGTTTGAGGCATCTAGAGCTAGTAATACTACGATATAGAGAAAATCACCTCACACTCAACTGGGAGAAGTGTCATTTCATGGTTAAACACGGTATCGTGTTAGGCCATATCATTTCTGAAAAGGGAATTGAAGTCGATAGAGAAATAATCGACGTTATCTTAAGCCTCCCACCTCCACAGACTGTCCGTGACATTAGGGCATTCTTAGGCCACGCCGGGTTTTACAGGCGTTTTATCAAGGATTTTAGCAAACTGGCTAGACCCTTGACTTCTTTGCTGGCCAAAGTAACACCCTTTGATTTCAACTCTGAGTGCCTTCTCGCGTTCAAGCTTCTGAAGTCGGAACTCACTTCCGCTCCGATTTTAAGCGCACCAGACTGGAGCGAACCTATTGAACTAATGTGCGACGCTTCTGATTTTGCAATAGGCGTTGTCTTAGGACAGCGATTTGAAAAGAAGCCGCATGATATCCATTATGCTAGCAGGACGTTGAATGACGCACAGCTAAATTACACCATGACTGAAAAAGAACTCTTAGCTGTTGTGTTCGCACTTGAGAAATTTCGTCCCTATTTGATCGGAACCCACGTCACTATTTACACTTATCATTCTGCGCTTAAGCACCTCTTTGCAAAAAAGGATGCCAAGGCCAGATTGATACGTTGGATCCTCCTTCTTCAGGAATTTGACTTAACCATCAAAGATAAAAATGGGACCGACAATGTTGTAGCCGGTCATCTGTCTCGCATACCAAATGCATCGAATGAGGAAATTCCAATCAATGAGCATTTTCCGGACGAACAACTTCTCTCCGTATCAAGCAAACCATGGTTCGCTGATATCGTGAACTTTCTAGTCACCGGAGAAACACCATCTTTTTGGTCAAACCAGGACAAGTATAAATTTCTCTCCCTGGTCAAATTCTTCTACTGGGATGAACCATACCTATTCAAATATTGTCCTGATCAAATCATTAGAATGTGCATCTCTAACTCTGAGACAAGAAGTGTTTTGTCCTTCTGCCATGACCAAGCCTGTGGGGGCCATTTCGGGCCCAGAAAAACAGCTGAAAAGGTTTTGCAGAGCGGCTTCTACTGGCCGACACTTTTCAAGGATGCTTTCGAATACTGCAAAACCTGCAACCGATGCCAACACATGGGCAAGATTGGAAAACGGAATCAAATGCCCCTACAGTCCATTCTTATTATAGAAATTTTTGATGTCTGGGGCATTGATTTCATGGGGCCATTCCCAAACTCTATTGGGAATTTGTACATTTTGCTGGCTGTGGACTATGTGTCCAAATGGGTAGAGACCATCCCTTGTCGAACCAACGACAACAAGGTTGTAGTAAAATTCTTAAAAGAAAACATTTTTTCTCGGTTTGGTACGCCTCGCACCATCATTAGCGATAATGGAACGCATTTCTGCAACCGATCTTTTGAATCGCTAATGAAAAGGTATTCCATCAGCCACAAATTGTCAACACCCTATCATCCTCAAACATGCGGTCTGGTTGAAGTCTACAACAGACAAATTAAACAAATTTTGGAAAAGACTGTCAACAATAACCGCAAGGATTGGTCATTGAAGTTAAGTGACGCGCTCTGGGCATTCCGCACAGCCTTCAAAACGAACCTAGGTATGTCCCCATACCGACTCATCTTTGGAAAGGCATGTCACTTGCCTGTTGAATTAGAGCACCGCGCTTTTCGGGCAATCAAACAGCTCAATATCGACTTAGAAAAAGCCGGCGAAGCGCGAAAACTTCAATTAAATGTACTCAACGAGATACGCAATGATGCGTACGAGAATGCCAAACTGTACAAGGAAAAGACGAAAGTCTTTCATGACAAGGCAATTCTCAGGAAAACGTTCACCGTAGGGCAAAAGGTTCAGCTCTATGACTCCGGACTACATTTATTTCCTGGGAAGTTGAAATCACGATGGACAGGCCCATTTCTTGTGCGCACCGTTTTTCCGCACGGTGCTGTCGAAATTGAAGATCAGCATTCAGGAAACATGTTCAAAGTCAATGGCCAACGGCTAAAACCATTTATATAATTGCCCGCGAAAACGGAGGAGCTCATGTTTTTACATGAGCCGCATTATATCGATTAAAACACCCCCCATGATGTTTCCTGTATATACTCTTTTTGAGCCTTTTTGTAAATTTTTAGTTTTCTTTTACCAATTCTTTTTATAAAGGGGTGTCTTTGTAAATAACCCTTTATAACCTGTCCCAACCCCAACCCGAGATTTAACTTCTTATTTTGCCCAAACCCTGAAGCTCTCTCCTCATCAGAAACCCGATCTCAAATCATCAGCCCCAGATCTCAGTCTCCGGCCGCCGAAATATCCCTAGAAGCCGCAAATTGCGGCCTGATCTACTCCGATAGCTCCGATCTCCTTTCTCCTCTGTAAGATTTCCTCTCTTCTTGTTCAATTTCCACGCAGAATTTCAGATCTACAATGGTAGATTTTGATTGTGAGAAAAATTTCTTTGAGATTTTCTCCGACGTAACCTATGGACAATATTTCTACAATGAAATCTGTCAAAGAGGGTGGGATTATTTAATCTACTGAGGCAATGATTTGTTTGCTGTGAGAGAATTGGTATAGGATTTTTACGAAGCGTTAATACATGGCCGACGTAGGATTTTTCAGGCCAAAACCATTTTTAGGATTACAGGTATCCCTATGAGCGTCGGAAATCAACAACCGCGAGAATTGGCGGTTTATAGATCAGTATTGGGGGACTTTGTGGAATTGAAAGATAAGGGGCTGAATCCAGCCCAGATGTACAGAAACGTGCTTGCGGTTTGCCTATGGGAAAACCGCAACATCAGGGGAAAGAGCCATGTTTCATCCTTTCCGACTGGGGTGGGACATATTGTGCATTGCTTGATAGAGAAGGACCAGTATTTCTGTGTTGTAACACAACTGTTCGACACAATCATGTAGGGGGTGGCCCAGAACAAACCCCTGCTGCCAGTGCTAGTAACCCAGCTTGCAAGGTACAACATGGATGTGATTGAGTTTGAGGGATATGCGACTGTTTATGCACATTGGCCGGTCGAAATAGAGAGAATATCACTACGATTCACCGGCAGCCATTATAAGCAGAAAAATTGGACAGGGGAAGACCCAAGCGAACATCCGAGTCCCGAAAGCTCGACAGATGCACTTTTGAATGAGCCAGAACCAGATAACGAGAAGGACCTGCAGCGCCTGACATTTAGGAGTATTCGCCACATACTCAAGAAACAACAGAAAATGCAGGAGCAACTAGACAGGATTGAAGCGGCTTAACAGGCATCGCATGACGACGCTAGTGGAAGCAAAAAGGGCAAGGGAAAAGCCGGCAGACATTAAGGACAATGAATGTTTCAAGTTGGGGGTGGTAGCATATAGTTTGCATTTGCATATTTCCAGCATTTCAGCATTTACTTATTGTATTTTTTCTTTTCTTTTGCATGTAGTTGCATTTCATATCTGCTTTTGTACTGCATTTTATAAAAATTGAAAAAAAATTGAAAAATTTATAAACATTGAAAAAATTCCTGAAAATTAGAAAAACTTGGTCAGGTTGGCTAGCAGGGGAATGTTGATTCAAAATCTGACGGTTAAATTGATAAGGTAGAAATATCTTAATTCAAGAATTGAGATTGACAACCTGAAAAATAACCCGCCGGTGCGTTTGACCTTAGCTGATACACGTCTTTTATATCATTTACACATGCCGTATGTTTTTGAGAATTTAATGAATGTCTGACATGTCTGTAAAAACTTTTAAATTGTTAAACATCCTTAGGATCAAACAGGTTTGGCTGAGTTAAGCAATATCAAAGATAATTCATACAATGAAATAGATACGAAGAATTTTATAGAGGCTTTTTTACAGAAGCTATAAGTCCGTAATATTACCCATCTGGAACCTTGTGGAGTAATTACACACCTTATCACATGTAACGTCTTCTAGTTCTAAAAGAATGAGCTGGCTATATCTCCGTTTTACTAAAAAGTGCTAAAAATTTAAAATAAAATGAGTCTTTTGTTTTGTGGTCTTGGTAACTTGGGTAATTAAGTCCTTGGGGTGTCTCCACACCTAATGCCCTAAAACCATCTGGTTTGGGAGTTATTGACCCAAAACTCGCTAAGTTTCCAATCGCCAGATAAAACAAGCTAAGCAAGTGTCCTCTCCGAGTTAAAAGTCCTTATGGCTCTTTGTGGGAGAATAATCTTGGCGGTGACAAATTTTCTAGTAAAACGGATTTTTCGCGGAGATATGAAGGTTTGGATTTTGTAACACCTTAGAATGTGTTTTGCGGCTAATTATATTTTAAGGTTTGGATTTTAATAAAAAGTTACCAAATTAAGTTTCAAATATTTTATCCTATTTAATGAGTATTTTATTAGAATTTTTCTAGGCACACACACACTTGTGCAAGTTAACTAGGGTGTAATTTGGGGTTTAACCATCACTTAATCTAGTTTTAAGTTTTGTTTAAGTGTTTTGGGTTTTAAGTGTTATGGTTGTTAATATAAATGAAAAATGAATTTTAAAAAGGGATTTTATTATGGTTTGAGGTGTTGACCATGAGAGAGTGAGCATGGTGCTACATGGTTTTAGACCATGCCTCATTAATGAGGGAAGAGAGAGAGAGAGGTTTGGTCTTGCTCTCATTTCTCCTCCTCATTATTGTTCTCTCATTCTCTCTCTCTCGCTCAGACACACACACACACACACACACACTCAACAGCCACAGCAACAGAAGAAGCTCCAGCAACAGTTCCTAGTAGCAGCAACAGCATCATCATCAGCAGCAGCTCCAACATCTGCAGCAGCTGCAGCATCAGCAGCAGCAGCAGCAACAGCAACTCACCTATTCTTCTCCTCATCCTTTCTCCTTGCATCGTAGGGTCGTGTGAGGTATAATCCTTAAACCTACTTCCTTGTTTTCTAAGTTTGTGTAGAAGTAGCTTCGGTTTGAGATAAAAGTGAGTTTTGTGCTAGATTATGGTGTTTTATGTGGAATTTGGGTTAGAATGGGATTGTGTTAGTTAACCCTACTTATTTAAGTGTTGTTAGGGTCACCTTAACTAAGAAATTCCCCAGATTTCACTAAAATACCATAGGGTTCTATTTTGTGCAAATTGGTGATTTTAAAGCGACTTTGTGACATTTTGTAATCTGCTTTTGACCCGGTGCCTTCAGGTTAAATTTGAGAATACTGGAGCATGTAAACTAGGTATAGATACCACAACATGAACACGAGACCCTATCCCTAAAGCCTGGCCGCAGATCTAATCTTATTGGCCGCAAATTTCGGCCAGGGTAGGGTGTTGGGTCTTGGGGTTTTGGGTAGGGTTGTCTGCTGTGTATTGTAGTGTTTTGGCATGTCTAGTTTTGTAATATTTGACCTGTAGGAAAATCTGGGATCAAATATCGTTTTGCATGTCCGTTGTGTTTGCGCGATACGCGCGATACGTCAGTGGGTTCTGTGATCCAGCGTATCGCGGCGTGTCGCGGTAGTTTTAGACGTGTATACACACGATTCAGCGTATCGTGCACACGCGCGTTTAGTTCGCGACGCGAGTTTCTCGTTTTGGGTTCGATATCGCGTTTTGCGGAATATTTGGCTTATATATGATTTCCATGTCTTATTTGCAGGTTTGCAGGCAGGGACTACGGACACTGCTACAGGGGCGCAGATGGTAGGATTCACCTAGCGTGGAGCGTAGGTGAGTAGATTTAACATCTGAAGGGGAATCGCCCGCATGGCGTTATGCGTCTGGGCTAGGATTCTAATACTTGTCGCATATTCTACGCCATTGTTAGAATTGCGCCTTTACCCTTTTTACTTAGATATAGTTGTACTGTGACTAGTAGCCGTAGGGCACTGTACATATTATTGACGGTTCATGTTGCACGAGCACGGATTGTATGCTACACACACACCGTCAATAATTGCCATGTCACACACCAACCATTATAGATACTATATTGTTTATCACACATGACATCTAGCTTATCGGTATACCTATAGTGTATCATACCATTAGTGATAGGTACACATACACCTTACGATACAGCTATAGGTACACCTTGCTCATGTTTTATTTATATCCAGGGTGCTATCCTACATATTCTACTTATACCCAGGAGGGTATACGACATCAGTTCTTATAGGTAGATACCTATACATTGCTACACCTGTATGTCACCCACATGTTCAGTTGCTGTTACATATTTACTTTTACTGATGTTACTTAGCTGTACCTTATTGGCTTCGCATACTTATAGTCCCAGCTATACATTCTCATCTATATGCTCGCATTTCAGATATATCGCATATATTTATTCCTGGATTTGCGCATTGTTATTGGGATTTTAGATGATGTTTTCTGGATTTGGGAACCGCGGGAGTTCATGAAATTATGCATACATTGAAAAACCCGGTTTTCTTGATATGATATTTGCGCATCCACCATGAGATTTATCGGTTCTGATTTATATATATACCCCTACGAGGAGGCGTCGAGGCCGTAGAGGGTACATGGTGGGGCCCGGTATGGTTCCCCTCCGCAAGAAGATCGATGGATTTTGCCGATTGAGCCTGGAGGCGGGCTAGTACCTACCGGTGACAGTACTGATGACTCGGCTGGGATCATGGAGATACCGTTGGGAGTCATGCACGTATGCATACATCGAAAGCCGACGGTCAGAGCTAGGCACTCGTGCATTCGGGATAGCATATGATACGTACCTATCAGGATTTCTGTGTCGATGCTTGGCACATTGCTTCATGATATTTCTTTTAAACACCTTTGTATATATAACATGGGATTTAGCCGTTGTTATATATATCCTTACACCAATATTAGTGGAATGGGACGCTAATATATGTATATTGACTCCGTCATATTTATTTCTGCATATGTATATATATATAATATGCTAGAATCTTACTTGAGATTTTGACTTGGGATATTAGGTGATTCTTTGAGATTGGATACCACATGGGATTATTGACTTGTACATTCGGGATATAGGAGATTACTCGATATTGTACATTGAGGAGACGTAAGACTTATATGATGTGAGAGCCCAACGTGGGGGCTGATTTGAGGAATTGAGATTTGAGTGTCTTGATGGATTGTGATCCTACCACAATGACAGGATTCCGTGGAACGGCATATTTCACTCCTTACCGCATACCTTTTCACTTATGCACTGTTCCGTGTATTAGGAGTACCTGTTAGTGTACCCTTCATGATAGCTGCATATTTGCATTCTCATATCCCTATTGCATAGTTATTGCATACTATTGTCATGTTATTATTGCTTGACATATTGATTGTATCTGCTAGTGTACTTTCCATTTTTCGGCATTCACATGACATGTTATTACTGTAATCGCATATCTTAGATTCATGCTGTACGTGCATTCCTGCGATTACATGCATATGTTATCTATTATTCACGAGTTGGCAACTCACCCCCGTTGTGCCACAGGTGTTTCAGGTTGTTCCTAGAGTAGTCGAGGCAGGCTATTCAGTTATTCAGCTATCATCTTTTGCTGCAGATACCGCATCGGCTCACAGTATACTATTTTGCTTAGGTGGGTTAGATGATTATCTGTATTTCATATTGTACATTCGTTGTATCTTGTACTCTCCATCTACTATTAAGTTGTTGACTTAGAGACTTGGTAAGGATGATATTGTATATTATTTATGGATTTGTTGTCTTGTATATACAGCTTTCTCTCTATTGTCTTTATTTCTTCGCTACGGCGTCGTATATTTGTGTTGTATTCATCTTGGCTAGTTTTTACAAAAAGGGGGTGTTGCCAAAATTTTAAAGAAAGAAAGTAGGACTTTTAAAGAATTTGGGTTGCGATTTCAAATGTTTCAAAAACACATATTATCTTTTCCGTATTTTCTTGGTTTAGATTTCTGGGTTTTGGCTTTCTTTTACTGCGTTACGTTTTTAGGCGTTGCGTAGTATTAGGGCCGTCACGGGCCAAGTTCGGGTCGTGACAAAGTTGGTATCAGAGCGCTAGGTTTTACCTTTCGGAGTGTAGGATGACTTTAGTATGATAGAGTAGGTAGCTTAACCAAAGTAACGTAGTGTGTGTATGTCTGCAGCATACCCACGATGCGGTACTTCGCCTTAAGTGACCTAAGTACAATTTTCTTGAAATTCCTTCCTTGGTGATTCATATCCTTGAGATTCGATTCCTTATTCTCATCGAATCTTATATCTATTTATAGCCTTACCGCCGATGACTATGGGGACTCGGAGTGATTCAGCGAAGGCTGAGGTCAGAGTTGGCTCGGGTGAGACGAGTACTGGCCAGGATGGCACTCTAGTTGCACATGTTGAATATATGTATGCCCTAGAGGCCATTATATGATAGTGGATGTATCTATACATGTATATATATTCAGTATACATTCTTGCTCGACATGATAGTATGCTATCTGGTTCTTCTTTATCTGACATGTTGATTTGATCATGCTTATTATTCACTCATACATGCTGATAAAGCCCTGAGGATATTGGCTTGACTACTCTGATTATGATGGAGATCATACTAGTGGGACATCTGTAGTCTATAAGCATATCCTGGAAAGTCCCTAGTCGTAGGTATATCAAGACGGGGCATTGATATACCAGAGTAGACTAGCGTATATGATACTCAGACCCATACGATGGGCGATGGATGTTCCCACATTCATCGATGTTTGACATCAAGATCATATACGGGTGCTCAGTGGTGACTGGGTACACTGTACGGACTCACCGAGAACTCCTATATGGAATTATATCTATCGTCGGATAGCAGTTCTCAGGTGACACTGGTACAGGTTAGTCTGTAGACCCGAGATCGTCATGGAGTCTTGTGTGTTCTCCCACTGTACTTTGATTGCCACCCTACCACGGCTCTACTGAGTCGTGCAAACAGGTGGCCGTTTGGTACAGTCCCGAGACACACGAAGGCAATGAGCGATAGGAGGGGTTTCGTCTCTCCCGGTAATGGGAGTTGATGCTGTACTGTGCCCGACTGGTTATATCAGTAAGTCCCTGGCCAGGGCTGCTGAGAATTGCTGATAAGTGTTATCAGTAGTTTCTCGATCTGTTATAGACCATTCACGGGCATGACTTATTGAGTTATTAGGGTCGATGTGACCATCCCTAGGCTCGATATGGAGCATATCTGACAAGGAGACCGGACTGTACGGTATTGTTGCCAGTTGGCTCGACGGGAGTTGTAGCAGGTTCGCTGGTTTTTTTCTGATCGCTCAATACCCGGGTGGCCGTTACGTTTAGCTGACCGCTTGCGGCTTGAGGGTACCTGATATGATCATCACCCTCTGCCGGCGTATTGACGAGTCTTAGAGTCCCACAAAGGAGCTACCCAGTCCAGACGAAACGTTGTGGTGCGCGTATGCGATATGCGCATGCACCCAATTAAATTGAGCGTATAGGATACCGAACATTGATCGGGCGGCTTGCTTTTGTTGGGGTCATATGTGATATGGCCGGATTAATGAATCAAGTGTTGATTTATCATTTAACCACTAGTTTTCTCACTTAAAACCTTTCTAGTATATGATGGATGTATGCATGCATGCATGTGTTTCTTTCTTTCATTCTAGTTTCATGCACATGTGGATGTGCATACATGCATACATACATACACCCATCTATCATGGTTGCTAGCACATGGAAATGGTGGCAATATAAGACTCACACCATGGATTAAGTGATGGTTTATTATTTAATTTTGTATTTAAAACAAATTGAAAAGATAAGGATAATCTTTACTAGCTTCTACATTCTTCTTCTAACCTAACCAAGCTCACCTACCTCTAACCATGGGTTATCCTTCTCTTTATCATTTAAAACTCAAGTTAAATAAACTCTCCATCACATAACCATGGTTGGATGTAAGAAGGAATAAAATATAAAAGGTTATATTTCATTTCTTTTTCCAAGGGTCATCTTTTATCTTTTACATTTGCTAAAAAGAAAAGCCACCATCTTCATCCTCCTTCACCATTTGCTCTCTAGGTTTTTCTAGTGAGTTAAACACACTTAAAGAAATGTTTTGAAGGATTTTGAAGTGAGATTCCAAACCACAACATCATTCTATGCAAGTTTAGCCAACTTGTTTAGAGTGTTCTCTTCGGTTTTACGAAGTTGCGAGCTTGGACGGGGAACTCCGGGTGGATCGTCGTGGACGTGAGAGGACTTCAAGAGGACCTTCTTCCAACACCCAAGACACCAAGGAGTCCAACAAAAGGGATCTACAAAGGTTGTAGTCTCTAAACCCTAACGTTATATGTTTTAAGTTTCAAAACCCTAATTTTCTAGGATCGATTCCTTTGCATGCTTGTTTAGCACCATCAAAATTCAAACTTTTGGACATGTAATGCTTCAAAACTCTTCATAGGGTGCTAGACAAATCTTACATTGGTATCAGAGCCGACCTAGAACATTAGGCGACCTTTTTACGAAGTTAAAACTCCGATCGAACCGAAATACGGCCTTTTAGAGTGCTCTCTGGAAATTTTCTAAATTTTGACATTTTTCAGAATTAAAAATATGTAAAAAATTCAGCAGGTAAAAATAAGGATTACGGTACAAAAATTATTCAATGAACAGTAATTATTGCCGCGGAAACGCGGCCTAAGCTTGCTTAGGTCGCGGTTCCGCAGCCGTATACATCAATTCATGAATAATTTTTTTTCGGTAATTCTGGAATCTGCTTGTATATTTTTTAGGGTATTCTTAATCTGTATTCAGTTTTGAAAAATTCTGGAGATGGTTTTGGACTCGTCGATTCGATCGGAATTTTGATTTCGTGGTTTTTCCAGGTAAATTAGAAATTATTGAAGTGTTTGAACGAGTATCATTTGCTCACTATTCACGGGGTTTAAATACTTTGGAGATACGTGCAAGTCTTTTTACGGTGGTCCATCTAGAAGACAACAAACCTTAACTCGATTATTTGACCGTCTCGAACTGCCCTTTGAACCTTAGGGTTTGGGGCAGTACGGCGTGCCACATGTGAGGCGTTGGCTTGACCCTTCTACGGCTGGACCGCTACTACTGTGTCACACTCCGGGTTTTTGAACCCTGCTCAAGTGTTGAGCTTTAGTGAATCTTGGGTACTTGATCGTTCGTTCGAAAACTTTAATACTGTCTGTTTATCTGGAATTTGATACAATATGTGGAATTCATATAGTTTAGGCATGAAATACGAAATATGTGATATTTCGCATTTATGATGTCTAAAGAGAATGTGGATTCCAAATATTGTAGTTTTACACTTTCTTTTCTGTGACCGTAAGTGTAGTATGTACGATATCACCAGTTTCGTTGCTATACATCAACGACAATTGGGGTATGCATACTTACTTACGTTGATGATATGAGATATTATGTGTTGCTGAGATATGATGTGCAGGATTGTCGCGATTGAATAGCCGGGGGTTTTATGTGAGATGAGAGTTTTATATTTTCATTCATGTAAATTCAAATGTAATGTAATATTCTTTTATTTGGGGCACTTCCGGGTTGAGGTTGTGTCACCAGTGTTGTATATTATTTACTTTTCCGCATTAGGACAGACCCAAGGTGGGGAGCACAGGTGACCGGGTTCTAGGGTTCAGTGGGAGGCCATCTCGAGGAGTCGAGACCGGGTCTCCTAAACTCCAGAATTTGTAGGGTCGCTTGCCGCTCTCGTAGGGGTCTAGGGGTGTGGGCTTGGCTATTCATCGCGACTGTGGAATCCGTATTTTCTATTCTGGCTAAATACTAAATACGGACGTCCTAGTATATCCCACTTTATATCTATGTTTCTGCTGCCTGTGTTCTATGATATCTGAGACGAATGACATATTATATATATGATATATAGTAGACGTTGCTTATGTTTTACACCCGCGCTAGTCCCGTCCCGGTATGCCGTTAGTTAAGTAACCTAACGGTGCATAACGGAACATTGCGGCGAATGCGGATGGCATAAGCGTACGGGTTATTTTCGTTTCTTTTCTGTGATTGGCTTTAGACTTAAATGATGGGATTACATTAATATGATTAATGTAAAGAAAATAAACCTAAAAAGATGTTGTAGAATCAAATTTGAAAATCACTCGGCTCTTTATGAAAAAGCTATATTTCAAAACTGCGGAGCACAAGCCACTCCTTTTGAAAACCGTTTGATTCTGCAACGATATCAAGTTCAAAGCGTTAAAGATTTTCTTAAAAATCATTCGCAACCCTCCGTCATTTTAGGAAGTAGAGTACTTAGTATTCGTTCTACGTTTGTTGACTTTAGTTTAGGCGTAGTGTACGGTAGCTAAGTGATGTCTTCCTACACTGCATATGATGCAGATTAATTAGGACATTCATGTGACTTTGTTGACCATAGTTAAGGGTCATATGGGTGGGTCTAACTGATCAAGAAATGACGGGTAGAACTTGACTGGTACTTATGATTTGTTGACCATAGTTAAGGTCATAAGTACTAGGGGTAAAAATTACATCGGGAATTTCAAGTGTTGAAATTTGCAATGAGATTGCATACCGTCCATGTGATGGTTGGATCCCGATCCCACTGTGGGCAATAGTTGCTCCTAGGAGAGTTTTGCAGTTTACAATTAGCTAACTCATTAGGTGTCTAGAAAGGTGTTAACGGGGCTACACCTCTGGGAAAACGAGGTTTACTTTAATTAGGTCCGTGCGAAAGCACGGGGAACCTCCCTCAAGTACCGACACTGGCCTGGCTGAACGGTTAGCGAAGTTGTAGACTGTAATTAATCCTGGCTAGTTTAATTTTTAAGGTTTGAAAGAAAAACTTGATTAAAGCAGTGGGAGACATCGATTAGACAAGATAATAACTAATCTGATCTGTGCAAGAGCTTTCGCTGAGTGTATTCTTTTCTCTCTCTCTTAATGGCAGATACCAATGACTGGACTTAAGCTTCTACTAGATAAAAACAAACTGAATGGGACCAACTATAAAGACTGGCTGCGGAATCTGAAAATCGCCTTGACTTATGATAAAGTATCATATGTCCTCACGGCTTCAGCACCGCCCGTCCCAGGTCCAAAATCCTCAGTTGCGGACGTTGAAGTCCGCAAGACATGGGACGCTGACTGTGCCACGGCCAAATGCCTCGCGCTTGCATCGATGGACAATACACATCAAAAGCAGCACGAGAATATGGACATTCAAACCATATTTCTCCATACAAAGGAGATGTATGGAGAGCAATCCCGCGTATTACGATACGAAGCATCAAAGAAACTGTTTCAGATGCGAATGGCCCCTAGCACACCAGTAGGAGACCATGTTCTGAAGATGATAGCTCTTATAGAAGAGCTTGAGGACCTAGGATGGACAATGGACAATGAACAATATATAGATATTATTCTGCAGTCCCTCCCCTCCACCTTTTCTCAATTCATAGTGAACTTCAACATGCATGGCATGGAGAAGGAACTCCCTGAACTCCTTAATATGTTAAGGAGTGCAGAGAGCACTATGAAGTTAGCAAAAACTCCCGTTATGACTATTGGACAGTCTTCCTCTTCTCGCCCGAAAGCTAAGGCCAAGGGAAAGAAAAAGAAGAAACCCACTAATCCGAAGGGCGGAGTTAAAAAGGTGAAGGGAAAGGAAAAGTCCAAGGATGGAGACTCGGGGAAAGGCAAATGTTTTCATTGCCACAAGACAGGACATTGGAAGCGCAACTACACGGAGTACTTAAGTCTCAAGAAGAAGCATGGTGATGCTTCTTCTTCAGGTGCGTTTGTGACAGAAAACTGTTTTTCAATAAACTCTGCTTCCTGGGTATTGGATACCGGTTCAGGTTCTCACATTTGCAATTCTATGCAGGGGCTGAGAAATAGCAAGGTTTTGAAGACAGGTGACCATACTCTCCGCGTTGGAAATGGTTCCAATGTACATACAGTCGCAGTGGGAGAGTATCACTTAGGGTTGCCATCTGGATGTATTTTGATTTTGAATCCATGTTATTTTGTACCAAGTATGCTATGTAATATAATATCCGTTTCTTTGTTGGACAATGAAGGATATAATTTTTTATTGCAGAACAATGTTATGAACATTCACCTAAATCAAATGTTGGTTGGGTATGGTACGCTTAATAACGGAATATGTCCTAAATCAACACACAGTTTTCAGTATACAACACACTAATAAAAGAAAACTTTCAGAATTAAATGAAGCTTTTCTTTGGCATTGTAGACTTGGTCATATTAACGAAACAAGACTAAACAAGTTACACAAAGATGGATATTTAAATTCTTTTGAATATAAATGTTATGCGACTTGCCAGTCTTGTATCAAGGGTAAAATGACTAAAACTCCGTTTACCGGACACGGAGAAAGAGCTACTCAGCTCCTTGGCCTCATACATAGTGATGTATGTGGGCCAATGTCTACACAGGCTAGAGGCGGTTTTTCATACTTCATTTCATTCACCGACGATTTCTCAAGATTCGGTCATGTATTTTTATTAAAGCACAAGTCCGAAGCTTTCGAGAAATTCATTGAATATAAACAAGAAGTAGAAAAACAAACCGGCTTGAGTATTAAGATGCTTCGATCAGATCGAGATGGGGAGTATCTCAGTACAGAATTTGCAAACTTCCTAAAAGAGAATGGGATTCTCTCTCAGCTCACTCCTCCTTACACACCACAGCACAACGGTGTGTCAGAACGACGGAATAGGACCCTATTAGATATGGTCCGGTCCATGATGAGTGACGCTGAGTTACCAGTCTCGTTTTGGGGGCATGCATTGGAGACTGCAGCGTTTCTGCTAAACAGGGTTCCAACCAAAGCCGTGTCTACCACGCCATATGAGATATGGAATGGGAAGAGACCATCTCTTAAGAGAATTAGGATTTGGGGTTTCCCGGCCTATGTTAAAAAGCAGAATCCGGACAAACTCGAGACACGGTCAGTCATGTGTAGCTTTGTGGGAAATCCAAAGAATTCTTATGGATATCTGTTCTACCACAAAGAGGAGCAAAAGGTGTTTGTTTCTCAGTATGCCACATTCTTGGAAAAAGAGTTTTTCACAGATAAAGATGATGGCAAGGTAGTGGATCTAGAAGAGGTTCTGGAGACATAAACTACAAATGACGATTTGGTTGAACCGGCTGTTGCAACAGAAACTGAAGAACCTCGGCCACTCCGTAGGTCTGGTAGGACTTCTCGCCCACCGGAGAGGTACTACGGTTTCCTCATTGATGGTGACAGAGAAGATTGCATCATGGATGATGATGATCCTACCAGTTTTCAGCAAGCTATCACGAGTAGTAACTCTGTGAAGTGGCTGGATGCCATGAGATCCGAAATGGAGTCTATGTACACCAACAAAGTATGGACTTTGGACGTTGTACCCCTTAGGGTAAAGCCTGTAGGGTGCAAATGGATCTTTAAAAGAAAGATTGGTGTAGATGGGCAGGTAGAGACCTATAAGGCAAGACTTGTGGCGAAAGGTTTTCGTCAAAGACCAGGTTTGGACTATGACGAAACTTTTTCGCCTGTAGCCATGCTTAAATCCATTCGAATCCTACTTGCTATTGCTGCTCACTACGACTATGAAATCTGGCAGATGGACGTTAAAACAGCATTTCTAAATGGAGATTTAGAAGAATGCGTTTATATGGATCAGCCAGAGGGCTTCATTGACAGTGGGAGCAGCGAGAAAGCATGTAGACTGCTTAAATCCATATATGGGTTAAAGCAGGCATCTCGGAGTTGGAACATCTGTTTCGATGATGTTATCAAAGAGTTTGATTTCATCAAAAATCCAGATGAACCTTGTGTTTATAAGAAGGCTGTAGGAAGAGCTGTCACATTCCTCGTATTGTACGTGGATGACATTCTTCTGATAGGAAATGATATTCCTATGCTACAGTCGGTCAAATCATTCTTATCACTAAGGTTCTCCATGAAGGACCTGGGTGATGCCACATACATCCTGGGCATAAGGATCTATAGGGATAGATCCAAAAAGTTATTGGGATTGTCCCAAGCCAGGTACATCAACACCATCCTAAAAAGGTTTAGTATGGAAGACTCCAAGCGGGGTGCCTTACCCGCTTGCCATAGAGTCACTCTCTCCAAGGATTCTTGTCCAAAGACCGATGAAGAGAGAGCTCGCATGAGCATTATACCTTATGCTTCGGCAGTAGGATCTATAATGTATGCGATGTTATGTACACGCCCAGATGTAGCTTATGCACTTAGTGTTGTAAGCAGGTATCAATCCAACCCAGGGGAGAACCACTGGACAGCTGTGAAGAACATTCTTAAATACTTACGAAGGACTAAAGAATTGTTCTTGGTGTATGGTAATACAGATCTCCAAATGGAGGCCTTTACCGATTCGAGCTTCCAGAGCGATAAGGATGACGGCAAATCTATCTCAAGGTTTGTATTTACCCTCAGTGGAGGGGCGGTAAGTTGGAAGAGTTCCAAACAGGATACCGTTGCAGACTCTACGATGGAAGATGAGTACATTGCTGCAAATGATGCCGCCAAGGAAGCCGTCTGGATGAAGAAGTTCGTCTCGGAGCTAGGAGTAGTTCCAACCATTATTGATCCAATACCCTTGTATTGTGATAATAATGAGGCTATGGCATTAGCCAAGGAGCCCAGGTCCCATCAGCGGTCCAGACACATCCTGAGGCGCTTTCATTTGATCCGGGAGATTGTAGATCGCCGCGAGATCGAGATTAAGAGAGTAGACACAAAGAATAACGTCGCGGATCCACTCACCAAGGCCCTCCCACAGCCACAGCATGAGCGACTTTTTGAGATGTTGGGTATGAGATACGCCAATAACTGGCCTTAGTGCAAGTGGGAGATTGTTGGATATATGTATGCCCTAGAGGCCATTATATGATAGTGGATGTATCTATACATGTATATATATTCAGTATACATTCTTCCTCGACATGATAGTATGCTATCTGGTTCTTCTTTATCTGACATGTTGATTTGATCATGCTTATTATTCACTCATACATGCTGATAAAGCCCTGAGGATATTGGCTTGACTACTCTGATTATGATGGAGATCATACTAGTGGGACATCTGTAGTCTATAAGCATATCCTGGAAAGTCCCTAGTCGTAGGTATATCAAGACGGGGCATTGATATACGAGAGTAGACTAGCGTATATGATACTCAGACCCATACGATGGGCGATGGATGTTCCCATATTCATCGATGTTTGACATCAAGATCATATACGGGTGCTCAGTGGTGACTGGGTACACTGGACGGACTCACCGAGAACTCCTATATGGAATTATATCTATCGTCGGATAGCAGTTCTCAGGTGACACTGGTACAGGTTAGTCTGTAGACCCGAGATCGTCATGGAGTCTTGTGTGTTCTCCCACTGTACTTTGATTGCCACCCTACCACGACACTACTGAGTCGTGCAAACAGATGGCCGTTGGGTACAGTCCCCAGACACACGAAGGCAATGAGCGATAGGAGGGGTTTCGTCTCTCCCGGTATTGGGAGTTGATGTTGTACTGTGCCCGACTGGTTATATCAGTATGTCCCTGTCCAGGGCTGCTTAGAATTGCTGATAATTGTTATCAGTAGTTTTTCGATCTGTTATAGACCATTCACGGGCATGACTTATTGAGTTATTGGGGTCGACGTGACCATCCCTAGGCTCGATATGCAGCATATCTGACGAAGAGACCGGACTGTACGGTATTGTTGCCAGTTGGCTCGACGGGAGTTGTAGCAGGATCGCTTGTTTTCTTCTGATCGCTCAATACCCGGGTGGCCGTTACGTTTAGCTGACCGCTGGCGGCTTGAGGGTACCTGATATGATCATCACCCTCTGCCGGCGTATTGACGAGTCTTAGAGTCCCACTATGGAGCTACCCAGTCCAGACGAAACGTTGTGGTGCGCGTATGCGATATGCGCATGCACCCGATTAAATTGCGCGTATAGGATACCGAACATTGATCGGGCGGCTTTCTTTTGGTGGGGTCATACGTGATATGGCCGGATTGATGAATCAAGTGTTGATTTATCATTTAACCATTAGTTTTCTCACTTAAAACCTTTCTAGTATATGATGGATGTATGCATGCATGCATGTGTTTCTTTCTTTCATTCTAGTTTCATGCACATGTGGATGTGCATACATGCATACATACATACACCCATCTATCATGGTTGCTAGCACATGGAAATGGTGGCAATATAAGACTCACACCATGGATTAAGTGATGGTTTATTATTTAATTTTATATTTAAAACAAATTGAAAAGATAAGGATAATCTTTACTAGCTTCTACATTCTTCTTCTAACCTAACCAAGCTCACCTACCTCTAACCTTGGGTTATCCTTCTCTTTATCATTTAAAACTCAAGTTAAATAAACTCTCCATCACTTAACCATGGTTGGATGTAAGAAGGAATAAAATATAAAAGGTTATATTTCATTTCTTTTTCCAAGGGTCATCTTTTATCTTTTACATTTGCTAAAAAGAAAAGCCACCATCTTCATCCTCCTTCACCATTTGCTCTCAAGGTTTTTCTAGTGAGTTAAACACACTTAAAGAAAGGTTTTTGAAGTGAGATTCCAAACCACAACATCATTCTATGCAAGTTTAGCCAACTTGTTTAGAGTGTTCTCTTCGGTTTTACGAAGTTGCGAGCTTGGACGGGGAACTCCGGGTGGATCGTCGTGGACGTGAGAGGACTTCAAGAGGACCTTCTTCCAACACCCAAGACACCAAGGAGTCCAACAAATGGGAGCTACAAAGGTTGTAGTCTCTAAACCCTAACTTTATAAGTTTTAAGTTTCGAAACCCTAATTTTCTAGGATCGATTCCTTTGGATGCTTGTTTAGCACCATCAAAATTCAAACTTTTGGACATGTGATGCTTCAAAACTCTTCATAGGGTGCTAGAAAAACCTTACAGCACAGGTGCAGACGGATCATCCTACGACATATACTATTGATAGACTTTTGGCAGAGATGCAGGACTTCCGCCAGACTATGAGTTCATTGGTTGATGTCGTTCGGGAGCTACGACAGGAGGTTGTCACCCCTGTTACTCAGTTGTCACTTACGATCAGCATGCAGCAATCCGTCACCTACATAGCACCAGTGGTTGCAGCTCCAGTTGACGAGGCACATATTCCAGGACAGTGGAGTACTCGTACCAGTGTACCAGCCAAGAGAAAGAGGTTTGGTCATCGAGACAGATTTCGGCCGTCGCGGGAGTAGCAGAGGCTTAGGACGAGGACAGTCGTTCAACTCTCATCCCCAGGATGGTCAGCAGTCAGCGCGTGGATGTTTTCGATGCAAAAGCCTTCAGCACTTCGTCAGGGATTGTTCCTTAGCACCTCATCATGATCGTTTTCAGAGAGACCGTGGACGTAGAAGGTTCGCTCAGAGGGCTCAGTCTACCAGAGGAGTTCAGCCAGTTGCAGGTAGAGGGCAGACACAGGAGTTTGCTTCTACTCATCGGGACGCGTAGGCGTCCAATGTGGAGTTTTCAGGTACCCTTATTTCGCATGTTCTTTCGATGTATTCGTTTGATTTTCATGCTTGTGACGTGGTTGGGTAGATTAGTCGTAGTTTGTTGTTTTAACTTCTGTCAGAGATTCTTTTGTTGCGCGACACGTATTCAGTTGTGTGCCAATAGGATAGGAGATAGAGATTCGTCCGTCGTTTCGATCCTTGTAGAGATGTTGGATTTGACGTTCTCCTGGGCACGGACTGGTTAACTACGTGCTAGGCGTTTGTGGACTGCCGTGAGGAAACAGTCAGGAATTGTTTTCCCGGCGAGTCAGTTCTTGTTGTGCAGGTGGATAGTTGTGCCGCCTCTCACAGCTTGAATTCAGCCTTTTTCGCTAGTCGGCTTCTGAGGAGATGTCGTGGATTCTTGGCGTTCATTTATGATACCGCAGCCACAGAGGGTTTGTTGGACCGGTGTTCCTTTCGTGCGAGAGTTTTTCCGAAGTTTTTCCGGATGTGCCGGCGAAGCTTGGGAGCTTAAGGATCAGCTGCAGAGTTGTGGTTTGGGGAGTTTTGTGCGTCTGAGTGTTTCGCTTTTGGAAGCTCCTATTTCTGTTCATCAAGGAGAAAGACGGCAGTTTGAGGTTGTGTATCGACGGATCGTTAATTAAACCGGCTTACGGTGCGGAGAGGTATCCTTCACCTCGCATTGACATTTCTTCGATCAGCTCCAGAGTGCGAGACATTTTCTAAGTTTGTTTGAGATCGGGTCATCAATATTGCGGGTTCGGAGTGGTGGCATTTCGAAGACTGCCTTGTGCGTGCTACGGGCTTTGTGTGTTTTGGTGTGTCATTGGACTCACCAGTGCCCTAGCAGCATTCGTAGATATGATGAACCTGATTTCTGCAGGCCGTTCCTCGACCAGTTATTGTTGTGTTATTTACGACATTCTGGTCTATTTATTGTGTCTTGAGGGACAGTAGTAGCACTTGAGGATTTGTTATGCAGATACTGGGAGAGCACCAGCAGTGTGCTAAATTCTCGGAGTGTTTCTTCAGGCTTGTTTTGTGTTGACTCCTAGGTCTTGTAGTCACGGGAGATGGTTTCGTATGGTTCCGAGGGAGATCGTGGCCGTACAGCTTAGGCCCAGACTTGTGTGCAGGACGGAGATCCGCAGATTGTTGGGCTTAGCCGGTTTTTACCGCCGGTTCATGCAGGATTGCTAGAGTAGTGCTGCACCGTCGACTGAATGGACCGGAAGGAAGGTTTCTTTTCTGTGGACTGAGGCAAGTGTGCGGAGTTTTCAGCAGTTGAAGATTCAGTTAACAACTGCATCAGTTCTTTCTTTGCCTTTGGTTCGGGCGACCATGCTGTTTAACTGTAATGTTTCTTGAGTGGGGCTCGAGTGTGTACTGAGGTGACACTATAGAGTTATCTCTTTTGCTTCCATACATTTGGAGGAAGTACGAGAAGGATATTCCACTCATGATCTGGAGATGGCCGCGGTGGTTTTGCGTTGGGAGAATTGGAGACACTACTTGTTCGAGAGTCGTGTCAGATTTTTCACGGACCACAAGAGCTTAATGTACATCATCCTGCAGCGGATTTTGATTGTTGTGATAGTCTTCTGCAGATTTACAGTTCTTGTGTGATCGTCGAGTACAGCTTTAGTTCGTCTCTACGGAGGGGACAGCTTGCTCATGTCCGCGCCCGACCACTTTTCTTTAATCGTTTTCGCGAGACACTGCCCGCCGATGCTCGTTCGTTAGAGATACTTGAGCATACTCGGCTGGGTAATGATTCAGAGTCTTTGATTTGTGACAATGATGTGCTAAGTTAGGGACGCGTTTGTGTACATGATATTATCAGGTAGAGATGTGAAACCCTAGGATAGGCACATCAGTCAACTCTCTGTATTCATTCAAGTTCCACCAACATTGACGTGACATGTGAGATAGTTACGGGTGGACAGGGATGTAAAGAGAAGTTTCATGGTTCGTTTTAAGGTGTTTGTCTTGTTGTGTGCTTGGGTCGAGCATCTGAGGCCGGATGGAGAGTTACAACCTTTTACCGTTCCGAAGTAGGAGTAGGAGCAGATCTCCATGAATTTCGTTATGGTTTCTACCCAGGGTTAGTCAGGGTGTGACTCCATTCAAATTCTTGTCGTCCGGTTATACTCTATTTGCTCAGTTGTTTCTTGTTGAGTTGTGTGTTTGTTTTGATTGTTGTCAGCAATTGGGGATCGTCACTCGCCATCGTTAGGGTTCTCCTTCGATAGCTGTTATCAGGAGACACTCCAATTGGCAACCTTTAGGTTTAGTGGCTAGGTCGTGTCGATCACCAGTCTGTTGTTTTCTGACTCTGCGTAAGTAAGATTTTGGACCCCAGCTTGTCTAGAGACTTCGGAGATGATCCGTTTTTTCAGGTCAGGAAGAGAGTAGCCCAACGCAAATAGAGGTCTTATGCCGACTGTGTTGGTCGTAGACTTAAGTGCGCAGTGGCAAACCATGTATTCCTGCGGATTTTTCCGATGAATGACGTGTTGGATTTTAGGAAGCTTGTCCCAGGATTGTAGGTCCTTTCGAGATCCTATAAGCGAGTTAGTTTTGTTGCCTTTAATTTGGCACTTCCGCCCAGATTATTAAGTTTTCACCCCGTATTCCTTGTGATTATACTTTACAATTACCTTCTTGACCATTCTCACATGATTTGGAACCAGGCCATTTAGCTTGGAAGCGATCTTTCGTTCACCAGCAGCCAATTGTGTTAATGGCTCTGCAGGTGGAGAAACGTCGGTCAAGGGTCTCGCCATCTGTGAAGGGCTTTCTTGGACGTAGCCGTATAGTGAGATAATCACTTGGGAGGCTGCGAGCGAGATTTGAGGATTTTAATCTTCTCTTTGAAGGTACGCGTAGCAGTATGTTTTTTTTAAATTTGGGGACGAATTTCATTTAGGGGGGGATTGTAACACCTTAGAATGTGTTTTGTGTCTAATTATATTTTAAGGTATGGATTTTAATAAAAAATTTACCAAATTAAGTTTCAAATATTTTATCCTATTTAATGAGTATTTTATTAGAATTTTTCTAGGCGCACACAGACTTGTGCATGTTAACTAGGGTGTAATTTGGGGTTTAACCATCTCTTAATCTAGTTTTATGTTTTGTTTAAGTGTTTTGGGTTTTAAGTGTTATGGTTGTTAATATAAATGAAAAATGAATTTTAAAAAGGGTTTTTATTATGGTTTGAGGTGTTGACCATGAAAGAGTGAGCATGGTGCAACATGGTTTTAGACCATGCCTCATTAATGAGGGAAGAGAGAGAGAGAGAGAGGTTTGGTCTTGCTCTCATTTCTCCTCCTCATTATTGTTCTCTCATTCTCTCTATCTCACACACACACACACACACACACTCAGCAGCCACAGCAACAGAAGAATCTCCAGCAGCAGCTCCTAGTAGCAGCAACAGCATCATCAGCAGCAGCAGCTACAACATCAGCAACAGCTCCAGCATCAGCAGCAGCATAGCAGGCAGCAGCAACAACAACAGCTTACCTATTCTTCTCCTCCTCCTTTCTCCTTGCATCATAGGGTCGTGCGAGGTATAATCCTTAAACCTACTTCCTTGTTTGCTAAGTTTGTGTAGAAGTAGCTTCGGTTTGAGATAAAAGCGAGTTTTGTGCTAGATTATGGTGTTTTATGTGGAATTTGGGTTAGAATGGGATTGTGTTAGTTAACCCTACTTATTCAAGTGTTGTTAGGGTCACCTTAACTAAGAAATTCCCCAGATTTCACTAAAATACCATAGGGTTCTATTTTGTGCAAATTGGTGATTTTAAAGCGACTTTGTGACATTTTGTAATCTGCTTTTGACCCGGTGCCTTCAGGTTAAATTTGAGAATACTGGAGCATGTACACTAGGTATAGATACCACAACCAGAACACGAGCCCCTATCCCTAAAGCCTGCCCGCAGATTTAATCTTATTGGCCGCAAATTGCGGCCAGGGTAGGGTGTTGGGTCTTACGGTTTTAGGTAGGGTTATGTGCTGTGTATTGTAGTGTTTTGGCATGTCTAGTTTTGTAAGATTTGACCTATAGGAAAATCTGGAATCAAATATCGTTTTGCATGTCCGTTGTGTTTGCGCGATACGTGAGTGGGTTCTGTGATCCAGCGTATCGCGGCGTGTCGCGGTAGTTTTAGACGCGTATACACACGATTCAGCGTATCGTGCACACGCGCGTTTAGTTCGCGACGCGAGTTTCTCGTTTTGGTTCGATATCGTGTTTTGCGGAATATTTGGCTTATATATGATTTCCATGTCTTATTTGCAGGTTTGCAGGCAGGGGCTACGGACACTGCTACAGGGGGGAGCAGATGGTAGTATTCACCCAGCGTAGAGGGTAGGTGAGTAGATTTAACATCTACAGTGGAATCGCCCGCATGGCGTTATGCGTCTGGGCTAGGATTCTAATACTTGTCGCATATTCTACGCCATTGTTAGAATTGAGCCTTTACCCTTTTTGCTTATATATAGTTGCACTATGACTAGTAGCCGTAGGGCACTGCACATATTATTGACGGTTCATGTTGCACGAGCACGGATTGTATGCAACACACACACCGTCAATAATTGCCATGTCACACACCAACCATTATAGATACTATATTGCTTATCACACATGACATCTAGCTTATCGGTATACCTATAGTGTATCATACTATTAGTGATAGGTACACATACACCTTACGATACAGCTACAGGTATACCTTGCTCATGTTTTATTTATATCCAGGGGGTATCCTACATATTCTACTTATACCCAGGGGGGTATACGACATCAGTTCTTATAGGTAGATACCTATACATTGCTACACCTGTATGTCACCCACATGTTCAGTTGTTGTTACATATTAACCTTTACTGATGTTACTTAGCTGTACCTTATTGGCTTCGCGTACTTATGGTTCCAGCTATACATTCTCATCTATATGCTCGCATTTCAGATATATCACATATATTTATTCCTGGATTTGCGCATTGTTATTAGGATTTTAGATGATGTTTTCTGGATTTGGGAATCGTGGGAGTTCATGAAGTTATGCATACATTGAAAAACCCGGTTTCCTTGATATGATATTTGCGCATCCACCATGAGCTTTATCTGTTCTGATTTATATATATACCCCTACGAGAAGGCGTCGAGGCCGTAGAGGGTACATGGTGGGGCCCGGTATGGTTCCCCTCGGCAAGAAGATCGATGGATTTTTCCGATTGAGTCTGGAGGCGGGCTAGTACCTACCGGTGACAGTACTGATGACTCGGCGGGAATCATGGAGATACCGTTGGGAGTCAGGCACGTATGCATACATCGAAAGGCGAGGGTCAGAGCTAGGCACTCGTGCTTTCGGGATAGCGTATGATACGTACCTATCAGGATTTCTGTGTCGATGCTTGGCACATTGCTTCATGATATTTCTTTTAAACACCTTTGTATATATAACAGGGGATTTAGCCGTTGTTATATATACCCTTACACCAATATTAGTGGAATGGGACGCTAATATATGTGTATTGACCCCATCATATTTATTTCTGCATATATATATATATATATATATATATATATATATATATATTTAGGGTGCTAGAATCTTACTTGAGATTTTGACTTGGGATATTAGGTGATTCTTTGAGATTGGATACCACATGGGATTATTGACTTGTACATTCGGGATATAGGAGATTACTCGATATTGTACATTGAGGAGACGCGAGACTTATATGATGTGAGAGCCCAACGAGGGAGCAGATTTGAGGAATTGGGATTTGAGTGTCTTGATGGATTGTGATCCTACCACGATGACAGGATTCCGTGGAACGGCATATTTCACTCCCTACCTCATACCTTTTCACTTATGCATTGTTCCGTGTATTAGGAGTACCTGTTAGTGTACCCTTCATGATAGCTGCATATTTGCATTCTCATATCCCTATTGCATAATTATTGCATACTATTGTCATGTTATTATTGCTTTACATATTGATTGTATCTGCTAGTGTACTTTCCATTTTTCGGCATTCACATGACATGTTATTACTGTAATCGCATATCTTAGATTCATGCTGTACGTGCATTCCTGCGATTATCTGCATATGTTATCTACTATTCACGAGTTGGCAACTCACCCCCGTTGTGCCACAGGTGTTTCCCACAGGTGTTTCAGGTTGTTCCCCAGAGTAGTCGAGGCAGGCTATTCAGTTATTCAGCTATCATCTTTTGCTGCAGATACCGCATCGGCTCACAGTATACTATTTTGCTTAGGTGGGTTAGATGATTATCTGTATTTCATATTGTACATTCGTTGTATCTTGTACTCTCCATCTACTATTATGTTGTTAACTTAGAGACTTGGTGAGGACGATATTGTATATTATTTGTGGATTTGTTGTCTTGTATATACAGCTTTCTCTCTATTGTCTTTATTTCTTCTCTACGGCGTCGTATATTTGTGTTGTATTCATCTTGGCTAGTTTTTACAAAAAGGGGGTGTTGCCAAAATTTTAAAGAAAGAAAGTAGGACTTTTAAAGAATTTGGGTTGCGATTTCAAATGTTTCAAAAACTCATATTATCTTTTCCGTATTTTCTTGGTTTAGATTTCTGGGTTTTGGCTTTCTTTTACTGCGTTACGTCTTTAGGCGTTGCGTAGTATTAGGGCCGTCACGGGCCAATTTCGGGTCGTGATTTATTAAGGCGTTTTGCGCGATATTGAAAGGTGTGTATGAACTAAAATAGGTAAAGGATAGGAGTGAGCATTACGACTATGGTTCTCTGATAAAATCGATATATATTCTGACTTGAAGCCTAATTGGAGAATAAAACTTGAGAAAATCTTAATTCTTTTCGAACTTATATGATCCTTTTGATGTATACCTTGGTCTGTAACTTTTGACATGATGACCTAATCAAGTTCTTGAAAACCTGACGACACTACCGCACTATCACGAGAAGACGCATATTAGCTTGTTAAACAAATTGCGAGCAGTGAAGAATAGGGTTTAATGTTTCTAACTTGGGTGATAGATGTTCTAGATTTGATACTTAACCTCATGTTTTGAATCAACTGTTTTCTAGCAAAACTAACTGTACTTGATTTTGTGGGTGCAATCCGCTGAAAACCCTCAGGAGACAACACTCCTCCTACTAGGGACACCTAGAGGTTTAACGACTTGTTGCATGTGTTCAGTGCAATCGCGTTCCCTGCGAAAGTGAGGCTAGGAATTTTTGTTTTGCTCGGGACGAGCAAAAGGTAAGTTTGGGGGTATTTTGTTCCGCACAATTTATTACATTTTAATACCGCCCATTTTTTTATCATTTTGTCAATAAACAGTGCTATTTAATCCATGTTTGTTCATTAATACAGAGTACAGGTACGCAAACAAATACATGGGTTTTTGTACGCGACATGCACAAAATGACCGATTTTTAGCTGTACTGCAAACAAGACGGAATACAGATCCAGAAGTGAAATGAGTTTGCAACATAAACATGTGTGTGTACAAAGTTTTTATGTGAAATGGTCCAACACATACTTGTGTGAACCTTTGTGAAGATGCATGAACCTTGGGAGCTGATTTGGTACAATAATGATGAGTGGTGTAAGTGGTAAAAAGGTGATTGACATATGATTTGAAGTGTGAACACACACTCACCCACTTCACCCCTTCTCTGTGATTTAACTCCAGAATTCACACATGTGCTACATATAAAAAATTGAAAACACCATGAGATACCCATTTGACCAGAAGACTACTGAAGCTTGGTGGGCCCCAGACTCAACTTCTAGGCCGCAAATATATTCAGATTGGCCGCAAATTGCAGCCAAGTGGGATCCATTTTGGCTCGTTCAAATTGTGTGGGTCCCTGGTGGTCACTTTATTCTATTGTTACCTGCAATTTTTGCTTTTGATTTCTCTATAAATAGCAGATCCAGACATGAGGCCAAGGAGAACTTTTTGCGTACTTGTACACTCTTGTTAAAATTCTTGTAGCTCTTGGAATTAAGTTGAGTTCTTTGCCATGCTCTGGTCTTGCAACCTCTCTTTTTGATCTTGCAAGATTAGATTTTGGTAGTTGAACTCATTTACGTGTATTTTGTACCATTGCAATAAAATCTCCATTTTATTCAAGTTTGATTCTTGTATCTCTTTTTCTTATTTTGTCATTCTTTTCATTATTCAGTTGTGTATTGCTATGATGATGTGTGAGTAGTTATTCTTGGGCTATGGTGAGGTAGGATGTGGAATGACTTTACTTCCAACCCCTCCCTTTTGATTCTTGCATTTTTTCACTTCTTTCTTAACATCGCAAGTTTATTATGTTTTGCTTGATAGGATATATCATTTTGAATGGTTGCAAATCAACCTTTAACATATATCCTATCCTTTCTTTACATTTTATCGTTGCTATGTTACGATTTGAAGTAGGCGTGAAAACGGGATTACGTTATTTGTCGCTACTAGCTAGATAGGATATATAGCATTCTTGCATATATTCTATGCTTACTACTTCACTTAACTAAGTCCATATCCACTCCATTCTCTATCTTATTCTTGTTAGTTTCTGTTTTTCTAACCTTGATATCGTATTTCATCCCGATACATTTTCCGGATAAATACGGCTTGCTTTCACTATTCTAATGGAAACTAAAAAAAATGAATCTTGAATCAAAATGGAGAGTTGGGGGTAAATGTCATATTTCACTCCTACTGAACCTTAGCCAAAGTTCTCGTATCCCAAAACCTTGTTCCTTTTAGGTATTACACTAAAAACGTAACAAAACACCAATTTCCCACTTATTGATCCTTAACTCAATTTGATGTCGTGATATCCACTCCTTGTGGTTCGACCCGTGCTTGCCGGCTTGCTTTAACGCACCATACACATGCGGTATTTTTAAACTCGATACTCATGTCGTGCATTATTTTGCCAACAAAAACCGACATATCCGATATTAACCTTATTTTCCAAAAGCACGTCACCGTGGGTTTCGAACACATAGCCAACAAACGGCACGAATACTAAGTAGTACTTATCTGAAATGATGGAGGGATACGACAGGTTTTTAAGAAAACCTTTTGCGTAATGAACTTGATATCAGTATAGAATCGAGTGATCTTGAAAAGGAGTGTTTTTGAGGCTTTTGCTAGTTTTTCTAAAGAGGTCACTCCCGGTGAAGAGATCTAGGCTCTTTCCTCATCGAATGCGGTTTTGGATATTCTACAAGGAATACCGCTATGCAAAGCAAGAACTAAAAAGACAATCAAAAGCAAAACCGAGTGGGTTGTTGCATCTACTAGTTTCGCTAAAGAGGTCACTCCTGGTGAAGGGATCTCGGCTCTTTCCTTATCGAATAAGGTGCTGGATATTCTACAAGGAACACCACTATGCAAAGCAAAAACTAGAGCTACCGTTTTTGAAAATTTGATTCTACAACATCTTTAGGTTTCTTTTCTTTCATTAATCTCATTAATGAAGTCCCATCAATTATGCTTCCTAAGCATCACAGAAGAAACGAAAATACAACGTACGCTTATGCCATCCGCATTCGTCACAGTGTCCCGTTATGAACCGGTGGTTACTTAACGAACGGCATAGCGGGGCGGGACTAGCGCGGGTGCAAAACATAAGAAACGTTTATTATATATCATATATAAAATAATAAAGCATTTGTCTCACTCATATAAAGTGATCACATCACAGAACATCAGCAGCAGAAGATAACATATGAAATATTGGATATACTAGGAATTCCGTGTTTTAAATTATGCCAGTATAAAAGACGGATTCCACGGTCGCGATGAATAGCCAAATCCACATCCCTAGACCCCTACGAGAGCGGCAAGCAATCCTACCAATTCTAGAGTTAGGAGACCCAGACTCGACTCCTCGAGATGGTCTCCCACTGGACTCTAGAACCCGGTTACTTGTACTCCCCGCCTTGGGTCTATCCTAATGCGGAAAAGTAAATAATATACAACAATGGTAATATCATCCTCAACCCGGAAGTTCCCCAATAAAAGAATATTACATACAATGAATTTTACATGAATGAAAATAAAAAATCTCATCTCACATAAAACCCTGGCTATTCAAAACACGACGATCCAATATAACATATCCCGGCAACACATAACATCACGTGCCATCAAATAGCTAGACGATGTTAAACATTCCGAACGAATCAAAAAACACCTAAAATTTCCCAAAAAGCTCAACACTTGAGCGCAGTTTAAAAATACTCAGAACATGCCAAAGTACCTATGGACCAACCGTAGAAGGGCCCACCCTTGCCTCACCTATGGCACCGCGGAACTAACGCAAACTCGAGGGTTTGGCGGCGGTTCTTACGGTCATAGAATCGAGTTAGGTTTTCATTCTTCTAGAGGGTCCATCGAGTCACTTGCATGATATTTGAATGTTTTTTAACTTGAAAAAAAATCCAACTATTGGAAATTTCCAGCGAGGGTTAATGTGGGTATTTGATATCCGTTCGAACTTTTTAACACAGTCTAAATAACCCAAAATAAAGTTAGAATTCCGACTATGAAACACTCCGATTTGCCTTTATAGAAGATTAACATCTCATGCAATTTTTAGGAAAAACATGCAACACCTGAAACACCAAAACCCAGAGACCAGAACACAAAAAAAATACGAAGCCCAGAACTCTTCATGGGGCCAGCCTGCTCGGTTTTTAGAGCCTTGTGCTCGGGTCAAATCCGGTGGAATTGGTCGTATTTTTTCAGTGTTCATGTAACATCACATAAAACATTCTGCAGTTGCTAAAAAATTTTCGACGACTTTAAAATTTTGACAGAAACTAGGTTTTAGCGTTTCAAGTTTCGGAGCAGTTTTGGTTTCGTAATCTAACAAACATTGTCTAGTTATCTAGCTTGGCTCTGATACCACTGTAGGTGTTTCGCAGCACGACAGCAAGGTTTCGGGAGGCATCGTCCATGCCATTTTCAAAAAAAATCCATGCTAAAGAACCCTAAACTTAGAATCTTTAACTAAAGATTTAGACAAAAGCAAATATAAACAACTTTACATCTAAAGAACAAGAATACAACCTTTTTATACCGGTCCTTCACATCACTTTCTCCGTGTAGTAGTCCCGCGACTCCACTAGGCTTATCTTGAGACTTTGAACGAGCTTCCTCCGATGACCTTCGTGCCGAAGATGATCCACGCGAAGCCCCTCCAACTCAAGCTACCTTTACACTAAACTCTTTTGCGTATGAAACACGCTACACTCGATCGCTGGTCAAGTGTTGGATGGTGAAGTAAGGGATGTTAAGAGCTCACAAGTTTGTGTTCAAGCTTCATGATTCACATCACATGTGAGGGTTGAAGCTTGAACCATGACATGAGGAGGAAGAAGAAGCTAGAGAGCAACCATGGGAGCAACTTAAGAAAAATGGCTAAGTGTTGAGAATGAGCTAGAATTAATGGCAACTCTTAACCCTCACTCATTCAAGCATGGAATTATGGAATCTAAAATTGCAACCATGCTTGAATAGTGAGTCAAGATGAATAAACAAAAGTAAATCCCATGCTTGCAACCATGCTTTCACTTTCTACCTCATTTCTATTTTCACAAAATAGAAATTCAAATGCCGTGCTTCATTTTTATATATATACATAACATATATATTAATAAATATATAATGAAGAATAATTAGCGAGCTAAAGATACCGGTTAAGATATAATTATATCACATATAATGTATATCACATTATTAAATCAACACTTGATTTAATAATCCGGTTATATCACATATGACCGACTAATATCATTTATCTGTATATCACATTATCAAATCAATACTTGATTCGACAATCTGGTTATATCATATATAACCGAATCGATAACAGATGACTGCCAAATTACAATACGGTATCACATACTCGTATTTAATCAGGCCCACTCACATATCACATATGTGTCCTACTTCGTTTCGCTTGAACCAAGAAAGTTCTGTGTGGGACTCTAAAGACTCGTCAATATGCCAGGAGTAGGTGATGATCACATCAGTCACCTACAAGCCGCTAGCGGTACTAGCTGGACGTAAAGGCTACCCGGGTATTGAGCGATATGAAGATCAACAAGCAAGCCTGTCCATAGTCTCCATGAAGCCTATCAGTAACACTACCGTACAGTCCGTTCTATTCGTCTGATATGTCGCATATCATGTCTAGGGGTTGAAATCGTCATACCCTAGTAACGTGATAAGTCATGCCGATGTCTGGTCTATAACGGTACGAGAAACTACTGATAACACTTATCAGTAAATCTCGGCGGCAGCCCTGGCCAGGGACTTCCAGTTATAGCCAATCGAGCATAGCGCAACATCAACCCCCAATACCGGGAGAGAAGAAACCCCTCCTATCGCTCATCGCCTCCATGTGACTCGGGACTGTACCCAAAGTCCACTTGTTTGCACAAATTCTCTTGAGCGTGGTAGGGTGGAAATCAAAGTACAGTGCGAGCCACACAAGACTCTATGACGATCTTAGGTCTACATACTAACCTGTACCAGTGTCACCAGAGGACTGATATCTGACGATAGGTATACGACCACATAGGAGTCATCGGCGAGTCCTGTTCAGCGTACCCAGTCTCTACTGAGCAACCGTATACCATCTTTGATGTCAAACACCAATGGATATAGGATCATCCATCGCCCATCATATGGGTCAAGAAGCGTATACGCTAGTCTACTCTGGAATATCGATGCCCTGTCTCGATATTCCCTCGACTAGGAACAATTAAAGGATGTACTTATGAACTAACCTGGCCCCACTAGTATGATCTCCATCATATTCCTGGTAGTCAAGTACATATTCTAAGGTCTTTATCAACATGTGAGAGGAAGACAATGTCACAATACAAGTCTACATGTTAAAACAAAGAACAACCAGATACCATACTATCATGTAGAGCAAGAAAGTCCCCTCTATATATGTCCAAGCATCCACTATAATATACATCACATGTACAATAATGGCCTCTAGGGCATACATATAACTAACAAGGGGTCCCGCTTCCGGAACCCTCCCGAAAAGGGATTCCCGCCATCGGGATCCCCCTCTCAGAGGTCCCGCTTTCGGAACTACCCCGAAAGGGTTTTCTGGCTTTGGAGCACCCCTTTTCTAGGGATCCTGCTTTCGAGACCCCCCAAGGGGTCTCGGTCGTCCCGGGAGGCCTCCTAAACTCGAGATGCCACCAAAGCGAGCTCTCTCTCTCCATTTCCCCAAGTCGGGAACCCTTCGGACACACTCAAAACACTTCCGCTGTTAGAAAACAATTTCTATGAGGCACTGCTCCACACCCCGCAAGGGGCTACTAGCCCCCTTGACCTTTAGCCAGCAGACCGGACAGCGGGACCCCCGTAAACTCTGCGATATTTCCAAAGCCCGCTCAATTTTTTTCAAAATACAAAACGCGCATATTGCACACTGAGCTCGCATGATCGCAAGACCCGTTAATCGTAGGTTCTCTCCCCTTAAAGCGAGGGGTAATTAACGGCAGCTTTGTCTACGGCTGCCGGAGATTAGAATCCCAACAATCAACAAACCCCCGCCTACCTAAGGTAAAGGGAATCTGTACACGCTTATGTTGGCTATAGTGCCTTCAAGTCAATTATTGTAATCGCAGGCACGAGAATGTAATGATTGAGGGAGGACCTATACTAGTAAAATAGTCTTACTCAAAATGATAGTATGCTATCTGATTTGTCTTTATCTATAACGTTTTAGAAATCTGCGAATTTTTCAGTTTTAGGGTTAAATTGTCGGTATTTTCCGTTTTAACCCGACCGTGTTCAAACGACCATATAGACTTGCTAGCACCTAGTTTAGCTAAAATAAAGCTAGTGTGCAAGCTTTAGGGGTATATGGGACATTTTGGTTCAATTAGATTTTTTCTCAATTTTAATGTTATTTTAATGCGGTATTCGCTTTTTGGGAAATTTCTCTTTTGTAATCTTTTCCATAAATCAAACTTGAGTTAACCAAAAACACACATAATATCTAGATTCATTGTGTGGACTAGGGATTTAAGTTTAAAGTTAAAGAAAAGAAAAGAAAAGGATCAAAGTGATGCATGAATATGAGTGTGATTGAATTTATGTGCATTTGTTGATGAATTAAGCTAGAACAATCCACACAAAGCCCCCACCTCCTCACTTGGACGAATCCCTCTCTCTCTCTCTACTGCTCTTGATCATTTCCCTTCCTTTTTGCATCAATCCAAGCCAAGTCCTTGTTTTTGCTTCTTGGATCACTTAGAGCTAGGGAAGCTTGGAGCTTGTGAAAAAAGTTGATAGGTATAATCCCTAATATGTTAAAATGAAGTTTTTTATGATGTGTAGTTCGTTGGATATTGATTAGAACACGTTAGATATCGATTAGTGCAATATCGTATTTTTTAGTGTCTTTTAGAGACTCTGTGAACTGCTGTGACCTGGGTTTTTTTTACAGAAAAATCAAACAAAATTGTAGTGATGTACTAGTGACCCTGGAGCACCACCTGAGACATGAGGACCACCCCACCGGCCGGGGCCGGCGACCCCTTTGGAGAATTCCGGCGACGCCGGCTATGTAGGGAGCAGTTGGGGTTTGGCTTTTGTGGGTAGTTGCATGTAGTGGTTTATGGGTGTTTGGTACTGTTTACTTTTTTTGTAAATTCAGTATGAAAAATCTGGAATCGTTTACCTATAATCTAGTGTTTTGAATCTGCGTGTTACGTAATCCGACACGAAACGTGATCTGATGCAGCTGGTGTACTCAGTTTGGTTTAGTAGTGTCGCAACGCACGATAGCCACTAGACGGAGACTTGTGAGTTAGTTTAGTGTTGGTGCGTCGTTAAAGTGTAGTTTTACGTTATATTAGTCGTTTATGAGATCTTTGCACTATTTGTGTGTTTGTGTATTTATAGCGTCGCCAGCGGGGACTTCAGACGCTGCGAACAAGGGGAAGCAGGTGATCGGATTTTCATAGCTGGAGACCATTGGTGAGTAGATTTAACATCTACGGGGAAATCTCCCGTATGGCGTTATGCGTCGGGGCTGATATGTTAGGATAGCTGCATGTTATTGCATATTGGTTAATTTCATATGAATGTCATTGCATAGTAGTATCTGTTGTACCTTTAGATATAACACATTACTGATGGTTCATGTTGCACGAGCACTAAATAGTATGCTACACCCACATCGTCGGTAATTGCCATGACACGCACAAACCACCTACATACGTGATATGGTAGTGGATAGGGATAGGGGAGGTAGTAATTCTTATTCCTTTGTGGTTAGGAGATATTGTTGACACCTATATACGTGTTATTGTATTTGACATTGATAGTTAAGATAGTAACTCTTAATCCATTTCACGTATACCTCACTATAGCTACTTGTACATCTTGCATACATATTAACATCTACACCCACATAGTCTATTACAGCTACATGTATATCTTGCACACGTATTGACATGTACACCCGCATATTTTCGCTATAGTTGTATGTACCCCAAGTGGTATTGTTTTGATATGTGATATTGAGTTGTTGATTATTGCGCTTATGAAATGTATCATACATACTTGCTTACATGTAGATACTTAAACCTTGCTATACTTATATGTACACCACATATGATGTTGCACTTGTTTTTCGGAGGATTTTGGGAACCGCAAGATATATCTTAAAGATGGATTCATTTAAAAGAGCGGATTTCCCTTGTTATACTCATATTGTTGTTTTATGATGCATATATCAGTTTTCATGGATTTACGCATTGAGACATGGATTTCTTATGATTTATGGATTTGAGAACCGTGCGGGTATTCCAAGAAAACTATGTATTGTTTGAAAACCCGGTTTCTCTTGATATGATATTTCAGTGCGTCCACCATATGATTTCTCGGTTCTGAGATTTGGCTGGTGTTACCCGATTCGAGGAGCGGGAGGCACCATCTGCGGGTACATGGTGGACCGGGTATGGTACCCAGGGGCGAGTGGTGATTTCGTGGTGTAGACGATAAGCCTGGTGGTGGACCAATACCTACCGGTGATAGTATTTGGACTCGGCGGTTATCGTGGGGATACCGACCAGAGTGAGGTATGACATATCATCAGGGGCAGTCGTGGTGACGGCGCCTGAGTTATGGGGATTTATGTGTCGATGATAGACACGGGTTTTCATGATGTTTCAGATGTCGATGTTTGACACTCAGGTTCCATGAGACTTACAGGATGTGAGGGCCGATCTGAGGATGCGGTGCCTGAGGATTTGGGATTTGATGTGTCAGTGAGGGACACTGGTGTTTTCCATGCTGATGATTTTTGCATGAGATTTTATATTATATCTTCCCACACTCAGGATTTCTTTGTTATGCATTGCTTCATGTAGTAGTAGTACCCTGATGATGTACCTTTACATGATTGTTGCATATTCTCTTATCATACTTATGCTATCGGATTACATGTAATAGATAGATCGCTTTTCGTGCATACTTGCGATTACAGTATGATGTTGTTTACTATTCACGAGTTGGCAACTCACCCCCGTTGTGCCACAGTGATTTCCAGGACTTACCCTCAGAGTAGTCGCGGCAGGGCATCTTATCATCTCTACTTTTGCGGATACCGCTACGTTAGGCAGTGAGGCCTTTGTTTTTAGGTGGGTTTGCGGATATCTGCTTGTACATTGTATATCTTTTTGCTGGATCTAGTATTCTCCATCTACCACTGTTTGTATATGACTTAGAAACGACTTGTGAGGATTCTGTGTTGTATATTTTGGTGACTTTAGGTGCCTTGCTCCTGGGAGCCGGTTATGTTGGAAAGTTTTACCTCTTTATGCAGTTTTCCTTTATATTCTTCGCTTCGGTGTCGTATACTTTTTGTGGTGATTGTCTCCGCCGTTGGGCATGATTTTGCTCCCGTTTAGGATGCTTTATATGTATTATCTGTGTTGTACCGTTTTCGGGGCTAGTTTTTACAAAAGAGGTGCTGCCGAAATTTTCAAGAAAGAATACTAGAGTTCGAGATTTTACTTGTGTTTTTTCCAAATGTTAAAACTATGTTTTTCTCCGTTGATCCAGATTTGGGTGGTTTAGATTTTTGGGTTTCGGCTTACTTGAGTTTCGTACGCCTGTAGACGTTACGTAGTTTAAGTGCCGGTTACGGGCCAAATTTTGGGCCGTGACAAAGTTGGTATCAGAGCGCTAGGTTTTACCTTTCGGAGTGTAGGATGAACTTGGTATGATAGAGTAGGTAGATTACGCAGAGTGACGTAGCGTGTGTATGTTCCGCGGCATACTTACGACACGGTACTCCGCCTAAGTGACCATAGGACTTATTGATTGATTTCCTCCGTGATGATATACATCCTTATGATTCGATTCCTGTTTCCTCATCGAATCTTGTTTCAATTTCCAGCGCATATGCCGCCGAAGACTATGAGGGCACAGAGAGCGGCTGCGAGGGACGAGGTCAGAGTTGACTCGTCTGAGGCGAGGACTGACCAGGGCGGTACGCCTGTTGTACCGGAGCATATTGCTATGATTGGGGCTGGTATGCAGGACCTGCGCCATATGATGGGGACTTTAGTAGAGGTCATTCGAGCACAGGGGTCGGCAGTTGTTCCACCCGTTGCAGGGACCACGATGGTACCTACCGTTCCAGCAGCTGCAGTTACAGCTCCGGAGGTTATTACTGTGTCACTGACAGATTTTATGAGGCTGAGACCTCCGGTGTTTACTGGCACATATGTTACTGAGGATCCGCAGTCGTTTATCGACCGGATGGCCAGGATTTGTCATTCGCTCCGATGCTCCGATGAGAGATGGGTATAGTTTGCGAGTTTCCGACTGGAGGGTCTGGCCCAGAAGTGGTGTGAGTGTTTGGAGAGGGACAGAGCCGCAGATCTTGCTCCTATGACCTGGGCTGAGTTTGTGACTGTGTTTCTCACCCGTTTTCTTCCACCGAGCATCAGGAATGCGCGAGCCCGCAAATTTGAGTCGTTACGTCAGACTCCGGGGATGACGGTGTCTGAGTATGATGTACTGTTTACCAAGTTGTCCGTGTATGCTCCGTACCTAGTGGCAACTGAGGAGATGAGGGTGAAGAGGTTTGTTCGAGGCCTGCTTACCCAGTTGTTCCTGGCTATCAGCATTCAGCATTGCGACACGTATGCGGCAGCGGTGGATGCAGCCCTATTGGTGGAGGAGCGTCTAGCTGAGTCATCGGTTGTTCCGAAACCGAAGAAGACTCATACGAAGGTACCAGCACGGAGACCGAGGTTTGCACGCCGAGGCAGAGGTCCTTCAGACTCGGGGAGTAGCAAAGACGTGGGACGTGGCCAGTTATTCAGTTCTTATTCCCAGGAGGGCCAGAGACCGTCTTTTGGATGCTTCAGGTGTGGCAGTCTACATCACCTTGTTCTGGATTGTACCGTGGTGCGTCAGAGAGGGCCTGCAGTACCCCAGGTTACATTACCACGTTCTCTGCCTCATAGAGCGTTGCCTCTTATTCCTGTTGTTGTGCCGTGTCGGACTCCTGTTCAGAGAGGTCGTGGTAGCGGTGGTTTTGTGCCAAGAGGACGAGGTGGCAGAGGCAGGGTACAGCTAGTACCCGGTAGAGGAAAGGCATGGGTTTTTGCCTTGACTACCCAGGATGCTCAGGCGTCAAATGCTGTGGTTTCAGGTACCCTTTCTGTATGTTCTTTTTGATCCGGGATCTACGCATTCGTATGTTTCTACGCACTTTGTGCCGAGGTTAGGCCGAGAGTCATGTTTGCTAGATCAGCCGCTTGTCGTTACCACTCCTGTGGGAGAGTCGTTTGTTGCACGATACGTGTTCCGGTCTTGTGCTGTCCGTATAGGAGATAGAGATCTGTCCGTCGAATTGATCCTTCTTGAGATGTTGTACTTCGACGTTCTGTTGTGCATGGACAGGTTAGCTACTTGCTACACATCCGTGGACTGCCGAGAGAAGAAAGTAAGATTTTGTTTTCCCGGCGAGTCAGTGTTTGTTGTGCAAGGGGACCGTGGTGCCGCCCCTCACAGTTTGATTTCTGTCCTGTGCGTTGGTCGGCTTTTGAGGAGAAAATGTCGGGGATTCTTGGCTTTCATTCAAGATACTGGAGCCACAGTGGAGTCGTTGGACCAGGTATCTACCGTGCGAGAGTTTCCCGATGTCTTTCCCGATGAGTTACCTGGGTTGCGGCCAGAGCGCGATATAGAGTTCTGCATTGATCTGATTCCTGGCATGGAGCCTATTTCTATACCGCCTTATCGGATGACTCCGGCAGAGCTTAGAGAGCTTAAAGATCAATTGCAAGAGTTGCTCGATTTGGGACTTATACGTCCGATTGTTTCGCCGTGGGGAGCTCCTGTTCTGTTTGTTAAGAAGAAGGACGGCTGTTTGAGGCTGTGTGTGGATTATCGTCAATTAAACCGAGTTACTGTGCGGAACAGGTATCCTTTACCTCGCATTGACGATTTATTTAATCAGCTCCTGGGTGCAAAACATTTCTCTAAGATTGATTTACGTTCGGGTTTTCATCAGTTGCGGGTTCGGAATGATGACATTCCAAAGACTGCTTTTCGTGCACGCTATGGGCACTATGAGTTTTTGGAGATGCCGTTCGCACTCACCAATGCGCCGGCAACGTTCATGGATCTGATGAACCGGAATTTCAGGCCGTTTCTCGACCATTTTATTATAGTGTTTATTGATGACATACTGGTTTACTCTAGGAGTCGTGAGGACCATGAGCAGCACTTGAGGATTACTTTGCATATTTTAAGAGAGCACCAGCTGTATGCTAAATTCTCAAAGTGCGCGTTTTGGCTTAGAGTTGACTTCCTGGGTCATGTGGTGACTAGTGATGGTATTCTTGTAGACCCGAGGAAGATTGAGGTTGTACAGCTTTGGCCCAGACCTGTATCGGTGACTGAGGTCCGCAGCTTTTTGGGCTTAGCTGGTTATTATCGCCGTTTTGTGCAGGATTTCTCGAGTATCGCTGCACCGCCGACGGGACTGACCCGGAAGGGAGTTCCTTTTCTTTGGACTGATGCGTGCGAGCAGAGCTTTCAGCAGTTGAAGACTCGGTTGACGACAACACCAGTTCTTTCTTTGCCTTCTGGATCGGGCGGCTATGTTGTTTTTTTGTGATGCTTCTAGAGTGGGGCTCGGCTGTGTATTGATGCGGCACGATAGAGTGATTGCTTACGCTTCTAGGCAGCTGAAGAAGCACTAGCAGAATTACCCCACTCACGATCTTGAGATGGCCGTGGTGGTCTTTGCGTTGAAAATTTGGAGACACTACTTGTATGGGGAGTCGTGTCAGATCTTCATGGATCACAGGAGATTGAAGTACAGCTTCCAGCAGTGGGATCTGAATCTGAGACAGCGCTATTGGATAGAGCTAATAAAGGATTATGATTGTGAGATCCTTTATTACCCGGGCAAGGCGAATGTGGTGGCTGATGCTTTGAGTCGTAGGCCCGGGGGTAACTTGTCCCAATTGAGCGCAATTCGGCGTCAGTCGTCTGCAGATTGGCAGCTCATGTGTGATGGTAGAGTGCAGTTCGAGTTCACTTCCACTGGGGGACAGTTTGCTCATGTCCGCGCCCGTCCACTACTATTTGATCATATCCGTGAGGCGCAACCCAGTGATGCCCGATTGTCCGAGATTCTTGAGCTTGTTCGACAGGGTACAGTTTTGGAGTTCATGATTGATGACCAGGGTGTGCTATGATGCGGGACTCGCTTGTGTGTGCCAGATACTGATGGGTTGAGACACGAGATCTTAGAGCAGGCACATCAGTCAGCCTTTAGCATTCATACAGGCTGCACCAAGATGTACCGCGATTTGAGAGACTTTTACTGGTGGGAAGGGATGAAACGCGATATTTCGGACTTCGTTTCGAGGTGCCTGACTTGTCAACATGTCAAGACAGAGCATCAGAGACCGGCTGGAGAGTTGCAGCCTTTACCCATTCCAGAGTGAAAATGGGAGCAGATTTCCATGGACTTCATTATAGGTTTACCCAGGACCATTAGAGGGTATGACTCCATTTGGGTGATTGTTGACCGGTTGACGAAAGCGGCCCACTTCCTTCCAGTGAAGGCCACTTTCGGTTATGCTCAATATGCTCAGTTGTACTTAGATATGATTGTGCGTTTGCACGGTGTTCCCACACGTATAGTATCCGACAGAAGCACCCAGTTTACTAGCCGTCTTTGGCAGAAGGTTCAGGAAGCTTTGGGTACCCGGTTGAGTTTTAGCACCGCTTTTCATCCACAGACCGATGGTCAGTAGGAGCGGACTATTCAGACTCTGGAGGATATGCTCCGTGCATGTGTCCTTGATTTTGGTGGCAGTTGGGATCGTCACTTGCCGTTGATTGAGTTCTCCTAAAACAACAGCTTTCAGGAGACTATTCTGATGTCACCTTTTGAGGCTTTATATGGTAGGAAGTTTCGATCGCCAGTCTGTGGGACCGAGCTTAGTGAGAGTCTGGTTTTGGGACCCAGTTACTTCAGGAGACTACGGAGAAGATCCAACTGCTTCAGGACAGGATGAGAGCAGCCTAGTGCAGGCAGAAGTCTTATGCCAACTGTCGTCGTCGCAGACTTGATTTCGCAGTGGGGGATCATGTATTCCTGAGGATTTCTCCGATGAAGGGCGTTATGCGATTTTCGAAGAGGGGGAAGCTCAGTCCTAGATTTGTTGGTCCTTTCGAGATCCTTGAGCGAGTGGGTTCTGTTGCTTATCGTTTGGCGCTCCCGCCCAGTTTTCCGGATGTTCACCCTGTTTTCCATGTGTCGATGCTTCGTAGATATCTTCATGATCCTTCTCACATGATTCAGTATGAGACCGTTCAGCTTGAGCGCGATCTTTCGTTTACCGAGCAGCCGATAGTTATTTTGGATCGGCAGCTGAAGAAACTTCGGTCAAAGGTCTTGCCGTCTGTGAAGCTTCTTTGGCGTAGCCCTATTAGTGAGAAGATCACTTGGGAGGCCGAGAGCGAGATGCAGAAGAAATTCCATCATCTCTTTGAAGGTACGCTTAGTATGAAATTTTAATTCGGAGACCGAATTTCTATAAGGGGCGAGATTGTAACGTTTTAGAAATTGTTATGCGAATTTTTCTGTTTTAGGGTTAAATTGTCGGTATTTTCCGTTTTAACCCGACGGTGTTCAAACGACCATATAGACTTGCTAGAACCTAGTTTCGCTAAAATAAAGCTAGTGCGCAAGCTTTGGGGGTATATAGGACGTTTTGGTTCAATTAGAATTTTTCCCAATTTTAATGTTATTTTAATACGGTATTCGCTTTTTGGGAAATTTCTCTTTTGTAATCTTTTCCATAAATCAAACTTGAGTTAACCGAAAACCCACATAATATCTAGATTCATTGTGTCGACTAGGATTTAAGTTTCAAGTAAAAGAAAAGAAAAGGATCAAAGAGATGCATGAATATGAGTTTGAATGCATTTATGTGCATTTATTGATGAATTAAGCTAGAAAAATCCACACAAAGCCCCCACCTCCTCACTTGGCCGAATCCCTCTCTCTCTCTACTGCTCTTGATCATTTCCTTTCCTTTTTGCATCAATCCAAGCCAATAAATCTCCAAAATTCCTAAATAAATCCTAAAAATACACCAAGTCCTTGTTTTTGCTTCTTGGATCATTTAGAGCTGTGAAAGCTTGGAGCTTGTGAGCAAAGTTGATAGGTATAATCCCTAATCTGTTAAAATGAAATTTATTATGATGTCTAGTTCATTTGATATTGATTAGAACACGTTAGATATCGATTAGTGCAATATCGTATTTTTTGTGTCTTTTAGAGCCTCTATGAACTGCTATGACCTGGGTTTTTTACAGAAAAATAAAACAAAATTGTAGTGATGTACTAGTGACCCTGGAGCACCACCTAAGACATGAGGACCACCCCACAGGCCAGGGCCGGCGACCCCTTTGGAGAATTCCGGCGACGCCGGCTATGTAGGGAGCAGTTGGGGTTTGGCTTTTGTGGGTAGTTGCATGCTGTGGTTTAGGGGTGTTTGGTACTGTTTACTTTTTTAGTAAATTCAGTATGAAAAATATGCAACTGTTTACCTATAATCTAGTGTTTTGAATCCGCGTGTTACGTAATCCGACACGAAACGTGATCTGATGTGGCTGCTGTACTCAGTTTGGTTTAGTAGTGTTACAACGCACGATAGCCAATAGAAGGAGACTTGTGAGTTAGTTTAGTGTTGGTGCGTCGTTAAAGTGTAGTTTTACGTTATATTAGTCGTTTCTGAGATTTTTGCACTATTTGTGTGTTTGTGTATTTATAGCGTCGAAAGCGGGGACTTCGGACGCTGCGAACAAGGGGAAGCAGGTGGTCGAATTTTCATAGCTGGATACCATTGGTGAGTAGATTTAACATCTACCGGGAAATCTCCCGTATGGCGTTATGCGTCGGGGCTGATATGTTAGGATAGCTGCATGTTATTGCATATTGGTTAATTTCATATGAATGTCATTTCATAGTAGTATATGCCGTACCTTTAGATATAACACATTACTGATGGTTCATGTTGCACGAGCACTAAATTGTATGCTACACCCACATCGTCAGTAATTGCCATGACACGTACAAACTACCTACATACGTGATATGGTAGTGGATAGGGATAGTGGAGGTAGTAATTCTTATTCCTTTGTGCTTAGGAGATATTGTTGACACCTACATACGTGTTATTGTGTTTGACATGGATAGTTAAGATAGTAACTCTTAATCCATTTCACGTGTACCTCACTATAGCTACTTGTACATCTTGCATACATATTGACATGTACACCCACATAGTCTATGACAGCTACATGTATATCTTGCACACGTATTGACATGTACACCCGCATATTTTCACTATAGTTGTACGTACCCCAAGTGGTATTGTTTTGATATGTGATATTGAGTTGTTGATTATTGCGCTTATGAAATGCATCATACATATTTTCTTACATGTAGATACTTAAACATTGATATGCTTACATGTACACCACATATGATGCTGCACTTGTTTTTCGGAGGATTTTGGGAACCGCAAGATATATCTTAAAGATGGATTCATTTAAAAGAGCGGATTTCCCTTGATATACTCATATTGTTGTTTTAAGATGCATATATCAGTTTTCATGGATTTACGCATTGAGACATGGATTTCTTATGATTTATGGATTTGAGAACCGTGGGGGTATTTCAAGAAAACTATGTATTGTTTGAAAACCATGTTCCTCTTTATATCATATTTCAGTGTGTCCACCATGTGATTTCTCAGTTCTGAAATTTGGCTTGTGATACCCGATTCGAGGAGCGGGAGGCACCGTATCTGGGTACATGGTGGACCCGGTATGATACCCCGGGACGAGTGGTGATTTCGTGGTGTTGACGAAAAGCCTGGCGGTGGGACCACTACCTACCGGTGATAGTATTTGGACTCGGCGGTTATCGTGGGGATACCGACCGGAGTGAGGTATGACATATCGTCAGGGCCAATCGTGGTGACGACGCCTGAGTTATGGGGATTTAAGTGTCGATGATAGATATGGGTTTTCATGATGTTTCTGGTGTCGATGTTAGATACTCAGGTTCCATGAGACTTACAGGATGTGAGGGCCGATCTGAGGATGCGGTGCCTGAGGATTTGGGATTTGATGTGTCAGTGAGGGACACTGGTGTTTCCATGCTGATGATTTTTGCATGAGATTTTATATTATATCATCCCACACTCAGGATTTAGTTTTTATGCATTTCTTCATGTAGTTGTAGTACCCTGATGATGTTCCTTTACATGATTGTTGCATATTCTCTTATCATACTTATGCTATCGGATTACATGTGATAGATAGATCGTTGTTCATGCATACTTGCGATTACAGTATGATGTTATTTACTATTCACGAGTTGGCAACTCACCCCCGTTGTGCCACAGTAATTTGCTGGACCTACCCTCAGAGTAGTTGCGGTAGGGCTTCTTATCATCTCTACTTTTGCGGATACCGCTACGTTAGGCAGTGAGGCCTTTGTTTTTAGGTGGGTTTGCGGATATCTGCTTGTACATTTTATATCTTTTTGCTGGATCTAGTATTCTCCATCTACCACTATTTGTATATGACTTAGAAACGACTTGTGAGGATTCTGTGTTGTATATTTTGGTGACTTTGGGTGTCGTGCTCGTGGGAGCCGGTTATGTTGGAAAGTTTTACCTCTTTATGCAGTTTTCCTTTATATTCTTCGCTTCGGCGTCATATACTTTTTGTGGTGATTGTCTTCGCCGTTGGGCGTGATTTTGCTCCCGTTTGGGATGCTTTATATATATTATTTGTTTTGTACCGTTTTCGGGGCTAGTTTTTACAAAAGAGGTGCTGCCAAAATTTTCAAGAAAGAAAACTAGAGTTAGAGATTTTACTTGTGTTTTTTCCAAATGTTAAAACTATGTTTTTCTCCGTTGATCCAGATTTGGGTGGTTTAGATTTCTTTGTTTCGGCTTACTTGAGTTGCGTACACCTGTAGACGTTACGTAGTTTAAGTGCCGGTTACGGGCCAAATTTTGGGTTTGACATTATCATCATGTACATGCATTATGTGTTATTGCAGATCATTATTACATGTAGATAGAGCCCATAGGATTCTTGCTTGACTACCAGTATTATGATGGCGATCATATACGTGGAAGTTGGATGGTCTATAAGCACATCCTTAAATGTCCTTAGTCGGGGGAGTATCGAGACTGGGCATCGATACTCCGGAGTAGACTAGTTTATACTTTTTGAGACCCCGACGAGGGGCGGTGGCCGGTCTCACAAGCCATTGGTGTCAATTAGTTACCTAAGATAGTATGCAGGTTCTCATTGGGTTATGAGTTACACTGGACGGACTGGCTGGGAACATGCTAGATGGTATTATACCTATTGTCAGATAGCAGTTCTTAGGTGACATGAGTACAGGTTAGACTGTCAACCTGAGATCATCGTTTGACTCGTGTGAGTTCCTACTGTGCTTTGATTACTACCCTACCACGGCTCAAAGAAGTCGTGCAAACAGGTTTTAGTTGGATACAGTCCCGAGCCACATGGAGGCAGTGAGCGGATCGTCGAGGATTCATCTCTCCCGGTATTGAGGGTTGATTTCGCACTGTGCACGGGTGTCCATCACAAGAAATCCTTGGCCAAGGTAGACGAGAATTACTGATTTGGATCAGTAGTTTCTCAGTGGGTGATGGTCTTCACACCGACACGAAAAATCGCATTATTAGGGGTCTGACTTTATCCACCCCATAGACCCGATATGCAATAATCTTAGACAAACAGACCGGACTGTATGGAGATTGTCACAGACAGGATCAGTAGGAGTTCAGATGAATTTGCTCGTCGGCCTTCCTTTCGCTCAATACCTGGGTAGCCATTACATACAGCTAGTGCCGCCGACGTTCTTATGGTTAAACCCACTGCCGGTGTATTGACGAGTCTTTAAAGTCCCACAAATAGGGTTTCCCTGGTTCAGGAGAAATGATATAGTAGCCGTATTTTGTAAGTGTTGGTTATAGTGCCCTCAAGGCAATTATCATAGTCGTGGGAAGGTGATTGCGATGATTGAGGGAGGACATATACCGGTGGAACAGTCTTACTCGAGATGATAGTATGCTATCTGGTTTGTCTTTATCATCATGTACATGTTGATAGAGCCGATAGGATTCTTGCTTGACTACTAGCATTATGATGATGATCATATACGCATGAGATGGTGGTCTATAAGCACATCCTTAAATGTCCCTAGTCGTGGAAGTTTCGAGACTGGGCATCGATACTCCAAAGTAGACTAGTGTATACTTATCCATACCCTGACGAGGGGCGGTGGACGGTCTCAAAAGCCATTGGTGTTAGTTTGTTCACCAATGATAGTATACATGTGCTCATTGAGTTATGAGTACACTGGACGAACTTGCCGGGAACCTGCTAGATGGTATTATACCTATTGTCAGATGGCAGTTCCCTGGTGACATGTATACAAGTTAGCCTATCGACCTGAGATCGTCATTTGTCTCGTGTGAGTTCCCATTGTGCTTTGATTAATACCCTACCACGGCTCAATGGAGTCGTGCAAACAGGTTTTAGTTTGGTACAGTCCCGAGCCACATGGTGGCAGTGAGCGGATCGTCGGGGATTCGCCTCTCTCGGTATTAGGGGTTGATGCCGCGTTGTGCACGGGTGGCCATCACCAGAAATCCTCGGCTTGGGTAGACGAGAATTACCGATCTTGGATCGATAGTTTCTCAGGAGGTGATGGGTTTAATACCGACACTAAATGTTGCGTTATTAGGGCCTGACTTTATCCACCCCCTAGACGTGATATGCGATACTCTTAGACGAACAAACCGGACCGTACGGATATTGTCACTGTCAAGCTCAGTAGGGGTTCAGGATGAGTTTGCTCGTCGGCCTCCCTTTCGCTTAATAATTGGATAGCCGTTACGTACAGCTAGTGCCGCTGACGTGCTTATGGTTAAACCCACTGCCAGCGTATTGACGAGTCTTTAGAGTCCCACATAGAGGGTTTTCACGGTTCAGGCGATATGGTGTAGATGACGTATGTTTGTGCATACATGTGTCCGATTAAATATGCGTGTAGGCTGCACAGAATTTAATCGGACGGTTGATAATACTAGCGGCTTAAGATCAAGCCATATTATTAAATCAGGTTTTGATTTAATAATTTATATATATGTATTTATATGTATGTATTCTAATATTATTGTTCACTATTCATTTTTTTCTTGGCTATTTGTATTTTTATATGAATACGCGTATATGTATTTCGATACGTGTACCGGGAAGTATTCCGTATTTATACGAAATAGCTTCTAGAAGATTTGACACCACATTATTTGATTTTCTTTTTAGAAAATCAATTTGGGAAATGAGGTGGAGGATGAGTTGGCAATTGCATGGGCTTGAGCATGTAGAGAGTTATGGCATGGATTTATTTATTTGTAAAATGAGGAGATATTTTTTGTGTGTGTATGCATGATTGAAAAATGGGGGGGGCTGCCATCATTCATGGGGGCTTGCTCTTTTTCTTTTCTTCACTTGCTCACTCTCATTTCTCGCTCGGAGAAAACACTTAGCCATTTTTCTTTAGTTGCTCATGCCACATGTTTTCTCACCTCCTTCATCTTCTTGAGTTTCTCCTTGAGCAATTTTGATGAGAGAAAAATTATAGTGAGGTATTGCTACACCTCCACTCTTCATTGCTAGCAACCTTGGAGCGTCGGTTGCCTCGTTTGGCGAGGCTGAAGCTTGTGTCGTTTCCCTCGGGTGGATCATCGTAGATGGAGGACGACCGGCAACCAAATTCGATCCGCGACCACTAAGAGCTTGGGATGATGGTTCAAGACCTGAAGGACTTGGTTCTTTTGGTATAACCATCTAACTTCTGTATATTGCTTGCTAGTATAGGTTTTTGGTTCGATCTTGTGCGGGTTTTATTTGCGCCAAAGTTTTGAAAATTTTTGTTCCGCATTTGGCCACGAATTGATGGCCGGGGCGCCGGAAAAACTCAACATGGTATCAGAGCCAACCAAACAACTTAAACTAGCTAGTTACCACATTACAAATCATTTTTTTTCGGGCATCGAAAACTGTCGGAAAAAAAGTCCTGAATTTTGGAGTTTTGAGATGTTTGCACACCCTGCGGGCTCTCGGTTTGAACCGAGAAGCCGCAGGTGCTGCGTGGGCACCCCGAGGAGACCTCGGGGGGGGACCGAACAGCTGGGCCCACTCCCCAAGACCACCACAAGGTTGTCTTGGGGGTGGGAATCCGAAACTGCCCCTGCAAGGGCAGTTTCGGGGTCTGCGTCACCCTATGGCCACCTCGTGGTGGCCTCGGGGGTGGGGTACCCCCTCTAGGCCCCCCGACTCGAAGTTAATTTCGTGTTCTAACTCCCCACGAAGGTTCGGGCGTGTTTCGTTTTGATTCGGACCTCCGAATTGACTCAAAACTGGACTTTTTTGGATGTTTAGTGCACTTGGTTTTTGATCCTTCGTAAATTTTGCAGGGTTACTGATTGAAAGGATTAAAGTTAACCGCAATCAAGACAGTGTCGCTATGTAGCTAGCCGGTTGAGCACGGGTCGATCCACAGGGAGATGCTTGTATGTCCTTTCTTGTTTTAGACGAGTCAATAAAGAATTTGTATGACTTTGTTCAATCTAACCTATGTGTATTATTTGCAAGTATAAAGTTGTTAAGAAAAAGATACGAAATTGTATGCTAAAGAAATCCGTACTCAAAACCTTTGAGCCGAGTCTTGACCAATTGAAGCTAGAGCAATCGGCAACAACGTGGATTAGGGGATTTAAGCGCGGTATTCGTGGAATACGGCTTATTTACCCTTGTCCTTCCTTTCTTGTCTCTTGCTTTCGCCTCCGGCCAAACCGAACGCAACCGGTCGCGGTTAGGAATCACCGTTACCTTGTTAGGGTAGGGTGCCTAACGGAGCGCTTGCGTATCGTTTGGGCTGAGTTCAATGGAAAATATGGGAAAAGGAAATGGGCAAAGAAAAGTTAACTTATAATATCGTATTTCTTCTTAACAATAATAATTACAACCATTCACAAAACAAACCAAAAAGAGCAAAAGAAAAGAACAAAGAAAAGAAAAGATTACAACCAAGTAATTAAAGTGCATGGTAATAAATTGCAAGTAATTAAAGACACGAATGAAAATTGCAAGAAAGTAATTACAAGAACCATAGAACTCAAAACAAGCATGGGATCAATAGCCAACCCTTAAACTTGCAAGCTCAATCAAGAGGTTGCAAGAACAAGAGAAGGGTAAAGAACTCATGTGAAATGAAGCACTAAGGAGAGAACAAAATGATAAAACCCCTTGAGACCAATTGCCAAAGCTTAAACATGCAAGCTCACTTAAGAGGTTGCAAGATCAAGTTAAGGTAGAGAGCTCAAGGGGGAACCTAAACAAAAAGAATAATACAAAAAACCCTCATCTTTATTCTCATCCACTCAATGCTCTCACTACATTTCCATGGAGGAAGAATGAAGAAGAAGAAGAAGAAGAACTAAAACTACACTAAAGTGGCTAAAAGAATGGACACAAAATTGGACCCTTGGCTTAGCTCAGTTCTGGAGTATTTATAGGCAGGGAACTGGAAATCTAGGGCAAGAATCTGCCCTAAATGAATGTACCAAAATGCCCCCAAAAAACGACAGAACGAGGAGTCTATACGGCCGCGGAACCGCGGCCTAAGCATGGTTATGCCGCGGTTCCGCGGCCCTTTTGGGGAGTTGGGCCCTCAAATTATGGGTGCTTCCCTGGTTCTCTGTCCTATGTTATTATACATATACCAAATTGCAGTTTTCTTCCACAGTTGCATCAGATTTGCAATGGTCCAAAGTGGCAACAAAAATAATACTTTTGACCTTTTCTCCCTCGAGCTCCGCGCACCCATTGATTCTTGTGCTGCCCCTCTCGTGCTCTGTGCTTGTCCGAGACACGAATGACCGCTGTCATATGTCTTGTCTCTGGAACCGGTACGCAGCACTGGACGGATATGGATGACCGGAACCCGGATTTTATCTGCTGTCAACAGATGTTCTGTATTTGGTGAACTGCGGAGATTTTGTCTTGATTTGCAATATTTGTACTGGAAACCTGTAATCTGTAAATATGTAACAAACACGGATTAAAAGCACCTACCTATAAACACACGAGCATAAGAATGGGCGGTATAAAATGCAGTATTCTGTTATGAACAAATACCCCCAAACTTAACTTTTGCTCGTCCCGAGCAAAACCAATTATTTACAAAAAAGAATCCTAACCGCACTTTCGCAGGGAACACGATTGCACTGAGCACGTGCAACAATCCGTTAAACCTCTAGGTGTCCCTAGTAGGAGGAGTGTTGTCTCCTGAGGGTTTTCAGCGGATTACACCCACAAAATCCCGTCAAGCTAGTGTCATAAGTTAACATCGATTCTACTCCTACAGTTTAGTATTTAGAAATTCTATCATCCCAAGTTAGAAATATCCAACCCTTATGTTTCACACCTCCTATCTATTTAACCTTAGATCATATACGTTCAAAAAAAGTTTAGAAAGATGTTGGTACTGCTGAGTTTTCCTTCTAAAGTGCGGCCTCAAATCAGGGATTTTTATCAACTTTACAGAAAACACAAGTCTTATTCTTTATTTCTATCTTTTATTCAAACATCGATTGTATACCCCTACGTGTGTGTATATTTGCACCCCTACACTCAAGAATTCAATTCAAGCTATAATACCCTTGCCCTAATACCTAATACTACTTCTTTTCATTAAGGATGGACGGTTTTGCTCACAAACCTTTCATGCGACTATTAATGCTTCTTGAGGTACTAACAGCCGATTACTGAATGTGTGAGCTTAAAGTGTAAATAGCAGTTTCCAGGTCTTGACTTTATTCTATTTTTCTTTTTCTTTTTCTTTTTCTTTTTCAAGACCGGATATATTTTTCAATATGCTCTTTTGGTGTTTAGCTTTAAATACCGTTTTTTCTTTCATACTAGGTTTTCAGGCAAGAGTATTTCTAGGTATCCTCTACTATCCCAAGTTTCAAGGTGCGTGTATGTGCAGTTTGTAGGGTATATACTTTCTAAATTTGAACTCAAGAAAAAAACTATTTTTCAGACTTATTCTTCAGTAGAGCATCAATACTTTCCCTTCATCTTGACTTAACTAAAGAACTGAACTCAAGATTACCTATTTCTCAAGAAAAACTGTAAGGACCTATACTTACCAAGTTTAAACAGAATGAGGGTTATTTTTAGGGTTTTCAATTCCTAAGCCTAGAATTTAGTTATTTCTATCATATCAACTAATCTTTCGGAATAAAGATCTAAGTTACCCTATTAGCTAACTTGACGACAAAGTTTTTATATTTTTGGAAAATTTTCGATTTTTGTGGGTTTTTAATAAGGTATGCAAATGCAAAATATACAAATGAATGCGAAGGAAGAAAGCTTACCGAGCACACCCCCAAACTTAAACTTGACAGTGCCCTCACTGTCAGGCTATACCAAGAGGGTCAAAATTGTTGGCGCTCCCCCTAAAAACAAATTATATACAAAAAGGAAAACAAAAAGTATATACAAAAAAGATGCCCCCCCCCAAACTTAAGTAAAACAGTGTTTCCACTGTTAAGCGTTGAAGTTCAGGATTAGGGGGGAAAGAACAGTATCAAGCTATACAAGGCCTTACACAGGCCAAAAGTGAGCACCAACCATTCAAAGATCTTATCGTGATAAAGCAGTGGCTGGTGAAAGAATGCGGAGAGGTAAGAAATGGAGACTACGCGAGACCGTATGGAGATAGAAGCGGGATACGGTCTCGGTATATCAGAAGAAGAATGGCGGAAGAGAAAAAGAAGTGGAGTACGAACTTGAGGGTGCAAATGGAGTGAATAGATTAGCACAATTTGTGATGAGCGATGTGTAAACAGCGATTGTGCTAATCTATTAACCCGTCGAGAGATTGGGTCAAATCCTTCAAGATTCATAAGAAACCATGGGTACGCCGAACTCGGTAAACCAGACATACGAAATGAAAGTGAGACGGTTTCTTGCAAGGTCGGAACGATGGAAAGAATGGAGGGATGTGATCGAGGATGGGTATCGGTTAAAAGTTCAGGAGGGTGTACACAGTCAATGACAGGGACAGGATGAATAGGAAAATCCGACTCATCAATTAAAACTGGTTCATCCTCAAAACTATCCTCAATATTCACCTCAAAATTTATCTCATCCCTGCATTTATTATCAAAATCCAGACGCATATGGGGTTCGGAAAAAACATTTAATGAGTCGGGATGATGATTTGAAGAGAAAAACTCAGCCAAATCTATGGGTTCATCATCCAAATTATTCCCCGCGTCAATATCCTCAATCAAGTGAAAGTCAATTTTCTCAGACACCTCATCAAAAGCATGGATTTCAATCGATTTTTGTTCTAAGATGGAGGTGTAGAGGTCAAAAGGATTGGGTGTGGTTTCACTTGGCATGGTCCCTTCACAATCTGGCAAATCAAACACTACAAAGTCGCACAACTCATTAATCATTCTATCTTCAATTGATAAAGCATGTGGGACACTCGATAGACTTTCAAAACAAGAGTTGTGGGATTCAACTTGGGAAGGATAGGTTTGATTTGGAAGGGGGTACATCTCACTCTCTCCACTCAAATTCACTGCCTGTCCTACCGCCTCTTCACACATTGGAAAATTTGGTGCTAGCTGGAAACTAGCTACCGATTCAGTAGGTTGTATGAGAGCGGCCATGGACGCATTGAAATCCATCATCTGTTGGCTTGATGCTACCCTAAAGTCTTCCAACGACTGTTCCAGACTAGACATGGGTTGTGAAGGGGTTTCGGTAAAAGATTCAAAGTTGTTTGGATACTGAAAACTCCCAAATGGCGGTTCTGAAGTAATGTCTAGGGAAGGTGCAAAAGTAGGGTAGGATTGGTAGGAATTGAATGGCTGGACAGGTGCATGATCAACATTTGGATAGGAAGGTGAATGGAATTGTTGATCCCAAGAACTTGAAGTGGTGAAAGGAGTGAAAGATCGGCTACGAGATTGTTCAATACGTTCAGCGATGGACAAAGGATGACTTGCAAAAGGGGTATCAACATAAGCGGGTGCGGGAGGTTGAAAAGGTTGATACAAAGTGGAATGAGGAGTGCAAGTGTTTTTCCTAGACGCTGCTATGCGATCTTTCAGTGAAACTTTGGGCATGGAGGGATCGTTCGATGTTCGGCCAAAGCAAGAACCGTAGGAAGTTATGTCTGGTTGTGGGTACCAAAGTTCGGCAAGAGTTTTGCGAGGTGGGGTACCCATGATATGAAGAGAGAATGAAAGAAAGGTAGAAAAAAGGAGGGGAAAAGGATGTGGATTTTTTTATTTTTTTTAGTTTATATATTAACAGAAGAATGAAATATACACACAAAAAGAATATGGACAAAAACAATCACGACACAAAAATACAACACACCTAATCGTTCTAGGGTTCTCCTAGGTCAACTAGACCTGCTCCAGAACTTGATTGTCGAAGTAAAACTGTGTCGAGAAACGGGCTCAAGATACACAGATCACGAGGCTAGGTAAGTGCAGAAAGAAGGGGAGGTTTTCCAACGCTTTCGCGAAGTTCCTTAATTAAATAACCCTTTCTCTTTTGGCGGTTTCGCCGTTAACACTTTCCTAGACACCCCGTAAACAATATACCGTTAAGCGAGGTTCTAAATACAGTTAACTTCTCCTAGTGAGCGCGAAGTCCTTAAGGCTTAAAGTCTAGTTTCTTTTAAATTTTGTGCGGGTAAACGTTATGCTCAAGTTCGTGATTTGTGGGCCACGGAAAAGGTGATGAAATCCTTTACCGTATATTGTAGGGTTCGCTTGCCCTTAAGTCCGTATTAATGTATGCAATGCGCAATTCAATAAAAATTCTATAAAGAATCAAACAATCGGTTTTTAGTTTAAGCGCGGCACTGCAACAAATACGGTTTAGTCAATTTTTAGCGTTTGCTAGCGAACTTGCAAAGAATCCTGCAAAGAATAGTATATTGGATGCGTCGGATTTGAGAAGAAGGTGTTAGCAAAGTACGTACCGTTAAGTTTTGGGTTAGGAAACCCCCGTTGAATCATATCCGGTAAGCTTGAAAAGTTCGCTTGCGCGCGTCAAACTACCCGGATCTTTGGCACTGTACTTTGCAATCACCTTAGCCTTGAACGTACACTTTGCTCCCCACAATCGCAGTTTGCAAATCCGCAAAAATCTGCACTCTTGCCCACAAAAATTATCAAAAATAACAAAAAGATTTTTTTTTTGTTGTTTTTTTTATAAATATATACAAAAAGAATATTAACCCGAATAACAAGAAAGAAAATACGCTACCGTTTCCCCGGCAACGGCGCCATTTGATTGAAAGAATTAAAGTTAACCGCAATCAAGACAGTGTCGCTATGCAGCTAGCCGGTTGAGCACGGGTCGATCCACAGGGAGATGGTTGTATGTCCTTTCTTGTTTTATACGAGTCAATAAAGAATTTGTATGAGTTTGTTCAATCTAACCTATGTGTATTATTTGCAAGTATAAAGTTGTTAAGAAAAAGATACGAAATTGTAAGCTAAAGAAATCCGTACTCAAAACCTTTGAGCCGAGTCTTGACCAATTGAAGCTAGAGCAATCGGCAACAACGTGGATTAGGGGATTTAAGCGCGGTATTCGTGGAATACGGCTTATTTACCCTTGTCCTTCCGTTCTTGTCTCTTGCTTTCGCCTCCGGCCAAATCGAACGCAACCGGTCGCGGTTAGGAATCACCGTTACCTTGTTAGGGTAGGGTGCCTAACGGAGAGCTTGCGTATCGTTTGGGCGGAGTTCAATGGAAAATACGGGAAAAGGAAATGGGCAAAGAAAAGTTAACTTATAATATCGTATTTCTTCTTAACAATAATAATTACAACCATTCACAAAACAAACCAAAAAGAGCAAATGAAAAGAACAAAGAAAAGAAAAGATTACAAGCATGTAATTAAAGTGCATGGTAATAAATTGCAAGTAATTAAAGACAAGAATGAAAAATGCAAGAAAGTAATTACAAGAAACATAGAACTCAAAACAAGCATGGGATCAATAGCCAACCCTTAAACTTGCAAGCTCAATCAAGAGGTTGCAAGATCAAGAGAAGGGTAAAGAACTCATGTGAAATGAAGAACTAAGGAGAGAACAAAATGATACAACCCCTTGATACCAATTGCCAAAGCTTAAACTTGCAAGCTCACTTAAGAGGATGCAAGATCAAGTTAAGGTAGAGAGCTCAAGGGGGAAGCTAAACAAAAAGAATAATACAAAAAACCCTCATCTTTATTCTCATCCACTCAATGCTCTCACTACATTTCCATGGAGGAAGAATGAAGAAGAAGAATAAGAACTAAAACTACACTATAGTGGCTAAAAGAATGGACACAAAATTGGACCCTTGGCTTAGCTCAGTTCTGGAGTATTTATAGGCAGGGAACTGGAAATCTAGGGCAAGAATCTTCCCCTAAATGAATGTACCAAAATGCCCCCAAAAAACGACAGAACGAGGAGTCTATACGGCCGTGGAACCGCGGCCTAAGCATGCTTATGCCGCGGTTCCGCGGACCTTTTGGGGAGTTGGGCCCTCAAATTATGGGTGCTTTCCTGGTTCTCTGTCCTATGTTATTATACATATACCAAATTGCAGTTTGCTTCCACATTTGCATCAGATTTGCAATGGTCCAAAGTGGCAACAAAAATAATACTTTTGACCTTTTCTCCCTCGAGCTCCGCGCACCCATTGATTCTTGTGCTGCCCCTCTCGTGCTCTGTGCTTGTCCGAGACACGAATGACCGCTGTCATATGTCTTGTCTCTGGAACCGGTACGCAGCACTGGACGGATATGGATGACCGGAACCCGGCTTTTATCTGCTGTCAACAGATGTTCTGTATTTGGTGTAACTGTGGAGATTTTGTCTTGATTTGCAATATTTGTACTGGAAACCTGTAATCTGTAAATATGTAACAAACACGGATTAAAAGCACCTACCTATAAACATACGAGCATAAGAATGGGCGGTATAAAATGCAGTATTCTGTTATGAACAGTTACCTACGACGGCAACAAAGTTTCGGGAGGCATCGTCCATGCCAAATTCAAAAATTTGCCGTTTTTGCTAACCCTAACTAGTATCGTAAACTAGAAATATACGGAATAACATATGCAAACACTTTGCAAAAAGAAGTGAGCAAGGAATACAACCTTTGTAGACCGGTCCTTCACTTCAATAGACCGTGTAGTAGTCCCTTCGCTGCGATCGTGAACTCCGGACTCTAGAGAGGCTCCACAAAGAAAACGAACATGCTTGCATCGATGACTTCGAGGCCGAAGATGATCTACGTCGAGGAGACACTAACCCAAGCTATTTCTTCACTAGGTCATGAACTTTGTGAAGAGAACACCCTATACTAAATGGCAAGTAGTAGAGGATGATGAAGTAGGAAGTGGGCTCACTTTAGAATTGATTTTCTCATATTTTATCTTATACCTCCATTAAAGCTAGAAAGCTTTCTGAGGAGGAAGAAGAAGAAGAAGATGAACTCTAGTCAATAATTCATCCAAATGAATTATATCTACCATGGGTAAGTTAAGCCCTCATGCTTAACTCATGTAGAGAATAAACCAAGGTATATGGTTAAGGGTTGGGTTAACTAATATCTAAAGAAATGACAAAAGAGTGGACTTTGTCAATGATTCTACAAGCATCATCAAGCATGACAACATTGACCAAGTCTTACTCTTTTGTTAAATCTTAAGAAATAAATAAACCCTAACTTAACCCTAAAATGGTATAAGTCTCATACACCTTTCTTGTATGTATCATCAAGCATGACAAAAACATTTGCACACAAATATATATCACATATACACTTATGCACAAACATGTGATAAAAGAAATCATAAGTGAGCTAATACTAGTTAATGTAATGTAATATATCAAATATATAATTATACATTAAATTATTAAATCAACTCTTGATTTAATAATCCGGCTATATCATATACAACCGACTAATTTTAAATGAATCAACTTATCGAATCAACACTTGATCTGATAACCCGGCTATAACATATATAACCGACCGATATCACATATCGCGAGAATAGAATACGGTATCTCATATCGTATCAATCTCGGTCTCGCACATATCACATAGATGCACCTACTCCATTTCTCTTGAGCCAGGAAACCCCTGTGTAGGACTTTAAAGACTCGTCAATACGCCGGCAGTAGATGATGATCATATCAAACACCCACAAGCCGCAAACGGTCTTCTAAACGTAACGGCCACCCGGGTATTGAGCGATTAGAATATCAACAAGCAAGCCTGCTCACACTCCTGCGAATCCAATCAGTAACACTACCGTACAGTCCGGTCACTTCGTCTGATATGTCGCATATCTCGTCTAGGGGTGGTAAACATGAGACCATATGAGGCTCATAACTGGTCGAGAAACTACTGATAACACTTACCAGTATATCTCTAAAGCATCCTTGGCCATGGACTTCCTGTTATAGCCAATCGAGCACAGCGCAACATCAACTCCCTATACCGGGAGAGACGAAACCCCTCCTATCGCTCATTGCCTCCATGTGAGTCGGGACTGTACCCAAAAGCCACCGTTTTGCACGTTCTCTTGAATGTGGTAAGGTGGAAATCAAAGCACAGTGGGAATCACACAAGACTCTATGACGATCTCGGGTCTACAGACTAACTTGTACCAGTGTCACCAAAGAACTGCCATCTGACGTGAGGTATAATACCATCTAGGAGTTCTCGTCGAGTCCGTCCAGTGTACCCAGTCTCCACTGAGCACCTGTATACTGTCTCTGATGTCAAACACCAATGGATATGGGATCATCCATCGCCCATCTGTATTGGTCGAGAAGCTATACGCTAGTCTACTCTGGTATATTGATTCCCTGTTTCGATATACCTACGACTAGGAACATTTAAAGGATGTACTTAGCGACTACACTGTCCCCACTAGTATGATCTGCATCATAGTCCTGGTAGTCAAGTACTCATCCTAAGGGCTTTATCAACATGTAACATAGAGACAAATAGAGTACATGTTAAGATAAAGAGCAAGCAGATAGCATACTATCATGTCGAGCAAGAAAGTCCTCCATATATATGTCCAAGCATCCACTACAATATACATCGTATGTAAAGTAATGGCCTCTAGGGCATACATATCACTAACAATCTCCCACTTGCACTAGGGCCATCTGTTGTAGTATCTTATACCCAACAAGCAACAGTGGTTGAAGTATCTCATATTCAACCATCCCATAAAAGTCTCTACTGGGAAATAGGCCTTTGTGAGTGGATCCGCGTTGTTTTCCTCTGTGTCTACTCTCCTATCCTCGATCTCTCTGGAGATCAACCAGCTCCATGATCAGGTGATACTTCCTAAGAATATGTCTGGATCTCCGATGGGACGGGAGTTCCTAGGCCAAAGCCACAACTCCATTGTCTCACAATGGTAGGAACGAAGTTCATCTCATGAACTAATATGCATCCATACTACCGCTTTGGTAGCATCCTTGGTAGCAATGTATCCAGCCTTTATCGTTTAGTATGCCACGGTATCTAGCTTGGAACTCTTCCAACATACCGTCCCTCCATTGAGGGTAAAGACATTGCCTGTAACTGACATTCAGTCGACCTTTCCACTTTGGAAGCTATCCAGTGATTCTCCTCAGGATCGATTGATACCAACTCACTACACCTAGTGATAATCCTAACATCCAATTAAAACTATCTCATAGATCCAAAACCCAGGATTTAGGAGGTATCACCTTGATCCTATATGGAGAATCCTTGTGATAAGAGGAGATTGATCGAGCGTAGCATAGGAAACTCCTTTCCTATCAAGAGTATGTCATCCACGTACAATACGAGGATCGCCACCATACTCCCTACTACCTTTTTGTATATACAAGGTTCATGTACCATTTTGATGAAGTCAAACTCTTTGACTACCACATCAAAACAGATGTTCCAACTCCACGATAGCTGCTTTAACTCATAAAAAAACTTGCACACGTTTCCGCTGCTCTCACTGTCTACGAAACCCTCTCGCTGTGTATTTATAGAAGCCCTTTTCTAAATCACTATATAGAAAAGCAGTTATGACACCCAACCGCCAGATATCGTAGTCATGGTATGTAGTAGTGGAAAGTAGGATCTGGATGGACTTAAGCATAGGCACTAGAAAAGGTTCATCATTATCCACACCTGGTCGATGATGAGAACCTTTTACAACTAGTCTTAGCTTTGAAAGTCTCAACTTTTCCATGTACACCAAGTAATCATCTCAAGATATACTTGCTCCTGATGGGGATTTAACCCTTCAGATAAAGCGACCAAAGTCAATACTTTGTTGGTGTATATGGATTCCATCTCAGATCGCTTAGCATCCATCCATTCTCAGAGAGTCCCCACTCCTGATGGCCTGCTCGAAACTAGTTGGTTCATCATCTCTTGATGCAATCCTTACTCCCACTGTCATAGAGAAACCGAAGTATCTCTCAGGAGGATGAGGAACCCTACCAGATCGGCGGAGAGGCTGAGATTTGTTGGGAACTATTGAATCCTCTGGGTTTACCAAATCATCAGCTGCTGTTTGTATAGCTGTAACTCCTTCCAGTTCTACCTCATGACCGCTAATTTCTTCACAAGTAATCCTTTTCTCAAAAGGTGGCATGCTGAGAAACACAACAACTTTTTGGTCCTCAGTGTAGTAGAAGATATTCACTTGCGAATGCTTGGGATAACCAACAAACTTCCACATAACTGACCTTGTCTCGAGCTTGTCCGGATTTTGCTTTTAGACATAGGCCGGACAACCCCAAATCTTAACATCCTTAAAAGATGGTCTCTTCCAATACCATATCACATATGGAGTGGTAGGCACCTGATTTGGTTAGAACCCTATTCAATAAGTATCCAGCTTCACAAGTGCATAACCCCCAAAATGAAATAGGTAACCCAGTAATACTCATCATAGAGCAAACCTTATCACATAGGGTGCGATTGCTCCGCCCCGATACAACGACGTGCTGTGGTGTATACGGAGGAGTAATGCTGAGAGAGAATCTCATTCTCCTTTAGAATAGTCCAGGATCTCCGTGCTCAAGTATTCTCCTCCCTGATCACATCATAGGACATAATACTTATACCTTTTTTTGATTCTCTACTTCTAACTTATATTCTTTGAATTTCTCAAAAGTTTCAGACTCGTGTTTCAACAGAAACATATGTCCGAATCTTGAAAGATCATCAGTGAATGTAATGAAGTATAAAGAACCAGTTCTGGCATGTGTAGACAGGGGACCTTCATACATCATCATGTATCAATCCCAAGAGTTCATGTAACTCTTTCTCTGTTTCCAATAAACGGAGCTATGATCATATTTATCTTTGAGACATGACTGGCAAGTTTCAGAAGATGTAAGTTTAAACTGATTTAAATGTGCATCTTAATGTAACTTAGCTAGTCAGGTCGCATTGATATGACCTAATCTACAATGCCCTAAGAAGAATTCGTTCATTTCTGAACTCTTCCACTTGTGTGTATTCTGTACGTTAAGAACTGTAGTTTGATTTAGAACGTATATGCTTTTAGATAACGTGCCTGAACGAATCAACTCTTGATACAGGAAATTATCAAAACATTATCCATCAATACAAAATTATATCCTTCTTTACTAAATAAAGAGACTGATATGATGTTGTATATCAGGTTCGGTATCTAATTGTTTGTTATATGTATGCCCTAGAGGCCATTATTGTACATGAGATGTATATTGTATTGGATGCTGGGACATATATAGGTAGGACTTTCTTGCTCGACATGATAGTACGCTATCTGGTTGCTCTTTATCTTAACATATATACTTGCAGTCTCTCTATTACATGTTGATAAAGCCCTTAGGATGTGTGCTCGACTTCCAGGACTATGATGCAGATCATACTTGTGGGGCCTCGGTAGTCAATGAGTACATCCTTCAATGTTCCTAGTCGTGGGAATATCGAGACGGGGCATCGATATTCCAGAGTAGACTAGCATATATCTTCTCAATCCATGTGATGGGCGATGGATGATCCCATATCCATTGGTGTTTGACATCAGAGATGGTATGCGGGTGCTCCATGGTGACTGGGTACACTGAACAGACTCGCCGAGAACTCCCAGATAGTATTATACCTCACGTCAGATGGAAGTTCTCTGGTGACACTGGTACAGCTTAGTCTGTTGACCTGAGATCGTCATAGAGTCTTGTGTGTTTCCCACTGTGCTTTGATTTCCACCCTACCACGGCTCTATTGAGTCGTGCAAACAGGTGGTTTTTGGGTACAGTCCCGATTCACTTGGAGGTAATGAGCGATAGGAGGGGATTCGTCTCTCCCGGTATTGGGGGTTGATGTTACGCTATGCTCGACAGGCCATAACTGGAAATCCCTGGCCAGGGTTGCACTGATTTACAGGTAAGTGTTATCAGTAGTTTCGTGCTTGTTATGGACCTAACATCGGCATGACTTATCAAGCTACTGGGGTCTGACGTTTACCACCCCAAGGCGAGATATGCAACATATCAGACAAACAGACCGGACTGTACGGTAAGTGTTACTGGTTGAATTCACAGGAGTGTGAGCAGGCTTGCTCGTTGATCTTCTGATTTCCCAATACCCGGGTGGCCGTTACTTTTAGCAGACCGCTTGCGGCTTGTGGGTGTTTGATATGATCATCACCTACTGCCGGCGTATTGACGAGTCTTTAGAGTCCTACACAGGGGTTTCCTGGCTCAAGGGAAACGAAATAGGAGCGCATATTGTAAGTCTACGGTAGCGCCCCGGCCGTCTACAGACGCCGAAATGCGGAACAAAAACTTTTAACTGGCGCTATCGTATACTTTCACCTGGATCTGCCATTATTGCTAAACTAACAAACTGTAAAGAGTGTAGAAAGGTTATACCGAACGATCCGAGTCTTTCGTTCTTCAACCATCATCCCACGCTCCGTTGCGGCTGCTCCGATCTCGTCGATCTCCGATCTCCTCGTCGAGGTGGCACCACGTCGACGATTCTTTAAACGGGCTCCCGCCTCTGACTTGAGGCAACTCGATCGTCAAGTTTGCTAAAAGAGACGACCAAGAATGATGTAGAGATTGAGTAGATGACTTTGTCTCACTTCGTCCAAAACCGTGGACGATCGGTTAATGAAGTTGCCGAGGGAATTGGGTGATGGAATGAAATGAACTGTAAAATTCCATGCACCCCAAATACTATCATATCTTTTTACAACCATGAAAAACTCAAGTGAGAGAGAGAGAGGGGGGGCCGGCCTCTTATAGCAAGAAGGGGGTGACCGTAAGAGAAAGAGGGTAACCTTAAGCAAAAGATATTATGAACAAATATCCTAAGGAAAACAAAACCATTAATATCAATGCATGAGTCATTAAAAACATCATCAAAAAATCATTAATGCACTAATGAGTCATGAAGCCTAGTCATCATCTAGAAGCTTCTAGAAGCTTCTAGAAGCATGACTCTCTCTCATCGAAGAAATGATAAATCCGTCTTTAACGAATGTTAAAAGACGGCTGATAGAAAACTGGAAACTGGCAACTTCCAAAAGTGATCCTGAAACGACTTTCAGGATAACCACGAAACTGTATAAATATACCCGCATTTGTATTACGACCGAATACAAATGCAACTGAGACAAAGATATTATACCAACTCAATATAATACTCGGATCCGGCTTAAACCAAAGCCGACCAGTATCATCTGCCCGAAAAATAACACGTGCGTAAACGCACGTGCATTTTCCGAACCCTGCCATAAAACCATACGGCCTCTACAACGTTTCGCCCGAACTTGGGAAACTATCTGTGGGGGACTCTAATGACTCGTCAGTACCCTGGCAGTGGGTTTAACCACAAACCGTCAGCGGCACTAGCAATGCGTAACGGCTGCCCATGGACTGACCTCAAGGGATGCCGATGAGCGCACTCATCCGGAAAACCCTACTGAGCCTAACAGTGACAATGTATATACAGTCCGGTCCGTTCGTCTATGAGTATCGCATATCTGCCTAGGGGGCTAGTAACGTCAGACCCCCAATAGCAGTATAAGTCGTGTCGGAGTGAAGCCCAATAACACCCTGAGATACTACTGGAGTACCTACCAGTAAATCTCCTGCCACGGCCGTGGGCTTTGTGTAATGGCTCTCCTAGACACAGCACGATCTCGCCCCCAATACCGGGAGAGACGAATCCCCTGCCGATCCGCTCACGTGCCTCTATATGGCTCGGGACTGTACCCAAAAACTACCTGTTTGCACGACTCCTTTGAGCCGTGGTAGGGTAGAAATCAAAGCACAGTGGGAACTCACAAGAGACAAATGACGACCTCAGGTCGATGAACTAACCTGTACACATGTCACCAGGGAACTGCTATCTGACGATAGATATAATACTAACTAGCAGGTTCCCGGCGAGTCCTGTCCGGTGTACTCATAACCCAATGAGCACCTGTATACATCTTAGGTGGTCCAACTGACACCAGTGGCTTGTGAGACCGGCCACCGCCCCTCGTCGGGGTCTCGACTATACACACTAGTCTACTCCGGAGTATCGATGCCCTGTCTCGAAACTCCCACGACTAGGGACCACAATTAAGGATATGCGTATAAACCACCCAACTCTCACGTATATGATCGCCATCATACTGTTGGTGGTAAAGCAAGATCCTAAGGGCTCTATCAAAGTGTAACATGGAATCAGTCACCTGATCATGTACACGACTGATAAAGGCAAACCAGATAGCATACTATCATCTCGAGTAAGACTGTCCTACCGGTATAGGTCCTCCGCAATCATTGCAATCACGTACCTGTGATCCAATAATTGACTATGAGGGCACTATCTCCAACAATCTCCCACTTGCACTCAAGGCTAATTATTGCGATGTTGCGTACTCACAGCCCGTGTGAAACCAACACCCAACTCCTCTACTAATCAGTATCACAAAGCCCGTTTGTAAAACTATTGTGTTCGAGAAATAGCCTTAGTGAGTGGATCCGCCTAGAAGTTTCTTTCTATATCTCTCTTAATCTCAAGTTCGCGGAGAAAGCCATCTCCCGAATTGAGTAATACCTGTCTTAGAATATGTCTGGATATCTGATGGGACCTAGTTCATAAATGAACTCCAAATCCAAACTTCTTAGACTGTATCGATCACTGAACCTAATCAGTATCCGGCACCATGCCACCCACAGTATCCTCTTGGACCACCTGTCCATAATACTGTCCCTCTTTGTCAGAGGGAAAAACTATAACTCTGACAATCACTCTGTCAACCATGTCACCTTTGAAGCTTGGAATGATAACCGTCTTCCGAAGGAGGCTGCCGTCATCAAATCCGTAGAACATGTACTTATGTTCTAAAACTGCTTCCTCATGTTTCTCCAGGATTGGATTAATACAAACTTATTGCATCTAGTGCAAAACCAACATTTGGTGTGGTACTTGACATCTCATGATTGACTCAATTGCCTAAGCAAGTGATCTTCCAATCATGCACATCCCTCTCCACTTTAGTCTGTAAGACACCTTTAGAGAGGGTGACTCCATCACCTGCAGGTACACCACCATGCTAGGAGTCATCTATTCTAAAAACCATTAGAATACTGTCAAAGTACCCACATTGGGAAACTACCCAAATCCAGATCTAAAACCATAGATCTAGAAACCAGAATGTCAAATATTATATCCATATCCTGTCTGGAGAAACAACTGTGTGACGACTACAGTACAACCGATCGTAGTATAGGAATTTTACTTCCTACTCTGTGTATGTCATCCAGATACCATGACATCACACCCTACTACCTCCTCAACTGATCCATACCCTATTCTGATTGAAGTCAAACCCATGACTGTCACATCAAAATAAGATGATCTATCTCCGCTATAACTGCTCAAGTCTATAAATAGATATAAGCATCTTGCCCACTATGCTTCCGCTGCTCCCACTGACTACGACAACCCTCCTACCGGGTCTCATATCCTGGAACAACAGTAGTGTCAAGTTTTGGTAGATAAGAACCTCCCTGTCACCGTCTCTGAGGCTACCGAAGTACCTCTCGGGCGTCTGAGGTTACCTACCATACCTGCGGAGTGGCTATTGGAATGTCAAACCTGATTGAATATATAGGTCCTATTAAATTTTCCATAATCGTTCGCGGTTCTGGAATCACTTCCAGTTCTACCATACTCCCACTACTGTTTTCTGAAAAAGATCCATTTTACTAAAACTGTGGCGAGTCAAGAACAATATCACTATTGATCTTCCAAATGGTAGAATATCAACCCTCATCATAGCCAGGGTCAACCCACAAACAGCTATTACAGAAACGTGCCCTGAGTTATCCAGAGTCTGGTTTTAAGCATAAGCTGAACAACTCCCTGTACCTTAATTTCTTTTAAGGTACGATCCATTCTATATCCAATACAGAAACTTTGGCACTTATTTAATTGGAACCATATTCAAATCATGCAGCTGTCTCCAGTGCATATCAAATTAATGGAAAGAGGCTAATCAGCATTACTCAACTTAGGAATCCATCCAATTATGAGTAACCTGAAAGAGAAACATGTTTCTCAAAACCATTACTATCATCTGAATACCAATCACAAGAATCTACATCTTCGATCTCTTTGAAGAATCCCGATACTTGTGGTACCTGGTTCTCTACTTTATTCTTACTCCCACAACTTCTCAAAACTTAGACCTTGTATTTCTACGAAACACTTGTCTAAAAACTAGAGAAGTCATAAGTAAACAGAACATAGTACGAGGACCTACCCCTTTGTCCTGATGGACACTGGACAACATACAATACTCTGTATAAGTCCGCTGAGTTAAACAACTCAAAACCTGTGCGTCGTAGGTTGAAACTGTACCGTGGCGATTTCCTCAAATATCACCAATTACAACGAATTCCTATATAATGAGGATGATCACCTAATTCCCAATATCTTACTCCCACTCATCATCTGTAAAACCATACAGATATGAGAATGAAACCTGGTAAATACATACCCTTGGAGTAAGTGTCTAATCGGGAAAACAATTTTTCTTTAACGATGCACTGAAACAGAAAAATGTTTCGTAGGGGTATCCTGGTATTCATAGCAATGCCTCTTCCATAATCCAATTCATGACTTCAACCGTATATTTTATTGCCATCTCTCCAAATCCCTTTATTTGTCTTTGGTCGTTACCTTCTGTACACCATCGTTAGGCTAAATGGTTTTCTTCCTTCCCTACCGTTCGGCACCAGCCTATGGTTTGGAAGAAGACTATCCAGTAAGCATAATAGGTGTACCCTCCTAAACCAAGGAGTACTCGCAACTGAGAGAAGGTGATGATAAAAGACAACTGAATAATACCTTATTCTTTTAAAGGTGAAATAGGAGTGGCGATGAAGTACGCGGTTTTGGTCGTGAATGATATCAGTCGCAATTTACTTTGCCCTCTTTCTAATCCCTTTATTTTGTCTTTACATATTACCTTCTGCACTCCCTACTTAGGCTAATTGGTTTTCTTCATTCCCTACCTTTCGGCACCAGCCTATGGTTTGGAATAAGACTATCCAATAAGCGTAATAGGTGTACTCTCCTAAACCAAGGAGCTCTCGCAACCTGAGAAAAGGTGATAATAAAAGACAACTGAATATACCAATTCTATTTCTCCTGAACCTGGATCCATCCTCGAAGAAGTCCCTTCGAGTTCGTATATAACCATACGATGGATCTATCCAATGGAAGTGGATATCCGTAGTAATACGGGTGTTCTGAGAAATGCAAAGGGTAAAAGAAGGAGTGGCAATGACTTATGCAACTCAGACAATCCAAAAGCCAGTATTTCAAGAAGGTTCGGTCAACCTGGTCACTGAGTCATAGTCTAGGGTCGGTCAAAGGTCGCTGCCAAAGAGAGAGAGAAAAGAAACACTCTGCGTGCACTCTAACCTAGATCAGAATGGTCATCATTTTATCTAATCCGGAAACCTCCCACTGTCCTGTCAAATTCTCCTCCAAACCTAAAGAAGAATCAATCGGGATCACCCGAAGAGTAAACCAACTCATCAGTGGGAATCGGGATCCAACTCTCATCGCATGATAACGTGATGGAATGCATCCACGTTACTCATACTCCAGAAGGTATGCGCATACTTGGCAAGTTTCAGTTTCTTTAGAAACTCCCGATATAGTTTTTGCCCCATGCTCTTATGATCGTGACTAAGGGCCAGCCCATCATAAGTCACATGTCAAGTTCTTCCCATCATTATCTTGTTAATTTGAACCCACCCGTACTCGCCCTTGACTAAGGGCCAACAAGGCTGTACGACTGTCCCAAACCAACTCATCTATCTATGCAACATGTGAACACCCCAGCAGCTACCAATCACTATGTCCTAGCTAAGGGCTAGACCAACATAGCTTGAATACTACTGACCATTCATATGAAATGACGGAGGGCTACGGCTGGTTTTTGGCGAAAAACCTTTAACGTAGTGAACTTGATATCGCTGAAGGAACCTGATAGCTTTTTAAAATATAGTGGCGAAAACCTTTTGCTAAAGAGGTCACTCCCGGTAAAGGGATCTCGGCTCTTTCCTCGTGGAATGAGGTGCAGGATATTCCACTGAATACCGCTATGCAAAGCAACATGTAATCGACTATAGTGAAGTTATTACCCCGACGCAAACTTCTGCCCAAGGGGTCAGTCCCAGTGAAGGGATATCGGCCCTTGCCCCGTCGAATGAGGTGCAGGATATTCCACTGAATACCACTATGCATCACAAAAGGAAACGTCTTTGTAACAACACTTTTTAAATTTGTTCCAACAACTGTAAACAGGTTTGTTTTACTTTGCGTTGATCAGAATCAACACAGTCCCATCATTTAATCACACCAGAAAAGAACGAAAATAAAATGTACGTATATGCCATCCGCATTCGTCACTGGGTCCCGTCATCACCCGTTAGGTTACTTAACTAACGACAGAGCGGGGACTGGACTAGCGCGGGTGTAAAACATATACAATATCTAATAGTATATAAACCAATATACAATAATCGCTCCAGGCGTGATAGTATGCAACATTACAGAAAAGTAATAAGCATCACAGAACAATACAGATATCTGGGATCCCCAAGTTTCACAGAGCCGCTGCTGAAACTCGACGTTCCCCTGTCGTGTGGATAGCCTATGCAATGAAACCTAGACCCCTACGGGTGCGGCAAGTTACCCGCCAAAACCTGAAGCGAGGCAGCCCCTACAGCATAGTGAATGGACCACCCAGCACTCCACGGAATCCGGTAAGCTTGGGCACCCCTCCTTGGGTCAACCTGTACCCCCTACGAGTGTGGCGAATAGTCTGCCAATTCTAGAGTGGGACCCCTCTGCCTCTCAAAGCCATGAGATGCGGACCCGTTGCCCCCCAGAACCCGGCTATCCATGCACTCCGTCTCGGGGCAAAACCTAGTACAGTAATGAAAAATAGTACAATAGGTACATCGACCGCAACCTGGTCGTGCCCCAAAAGAATATTATACAACAGGCAGTGACGGCAGTCCACAAGTTGGACGCTCGCCCCGCAATATCAAATGTACAAATAAACACAAACTGTACTACCATTGCACACTGCTATCCACCACGACAAATCCGCAACATCACAGCACAACACAGAACATCAACGCGAATGTCACGTTCGCAAACCCGTCTAAAAGAACTATAGCAATCAGACACGGTTTACCGATCAAATGACATTCCCGGTCGGAGATATAATGTAAGCACTGTAAACTAACATGTTTAAATTTCGATCGACCAAATATCAAAAAGTGGGCCCCACGACTTACTGGGGAACAGTAACAAAACCTGGGCGCAAATGATATATACCAAAAACCACAAAATCCAGAGAAGAACATACTGTTCAATTTTGGGAGCATGATCTCACCAAGTGGCGGCGGATCCGCGGCGAAACCATGGGTTTGGCCGCGCTTCCGCGGCGGCTTGGTGGGATCACGTGCCCAAATTTGGTACGTGTTCTTAGAAAAGCCTGCACACATTTCTGAGACATGCAGAATAATTTTACGAGATCATTTGAAATCGACAGAAACTGTGAGCATGAAAAAATGTGATTTTTGATTTCCGGTTCGATCGATGTTTTAAACGCGTTAGCACAAGTTAGTATAGCAAAATGGTGAGGCTCTGATACCACTGTAAGTCTACGGTAGCAGCCCGGCCGTCTACAGACGCCAAAATGCGGAACAAAAACTTTTAACTGGCGCTATCGTATACTTTCACCCGGATCTGCCATTATTGCTAAACTAACAAACTGTAAAGAGTGTAGAAAGGTTATACCGAACGATCCGAGTCCTTCGTTCTTCAACCATCATCCCACGCTCCGTTGCGGCTGCTCCGATCTCGTCGATCTCCGATCTCCTCGTCGAGGTGGCACCACGTTTGCTAAAAGAGATGACCAAGAATGATGTAGAGATTGAGTAGATGACTTTGTCTCACTTCGTCCAAAACCGTGGACGATCGGTTAATGAAGTTGCCGAGGGAATTGGGTGATGGAATGAAACGAACTGTAAAATTCCATGCACCCCAAATACTATCATATCTTTTTACAACCATGAAAAACTCAAGTGAGAGAGAGAGGGTGGGCCGGCCTCTTATAGCAAGAGGGGGGGTGACCGTAAGAGAAAGAGGGTAACCTTAAGCAAAAGATATTATGAACAAATATCCTAAGGAAAACAAAACCATTAATATCAAAGCATGAGTCATTAAACACATCATCAAAAAATCATTAATGCACTAATGAGTCATGAAGCCTAGTCATCATCTAGAACCTTCTAGAAGCTTCTAGAAGCATGACTCTCTCTCATCCAAGAAAAGATAAATCCGTCTTTAACCGAATGTTAAAAGACGACTGATAGAAAACTGGAAACTGGCAACTTCCAAAAGTGATCCTGAAACGACTTTCAGGATAACCCCGAAACTGTATAAATATACCCGCATTTGTATTACGACCGAATAAAAATGCAACTGATACAAAGATATTATACCTACTCAATATAATACTCGGATCCGACTTAAACCAAAGCCGACCAGAATCATCTGCCCGAAAATTAACACGTGCGTAAACGCACGTGCATTTTCCGAACCCTGCCATAAAACCATACGGCCTCTACAACGTTTCGCCCGAACTTAGGAAACTGTCTGTGGGGGACTCTAATGACTCGTCAGTACCCTGGCAGTGGGTTTAACCACAAACCGTCAGCGGCACTAGCAATGCGTAACGGCTGCCCATGGACTGACCTCAAGGGATGCCGATGAGCGCACTCATCCGGAAAACCCTACTGAGCCTAACAGTGACAATGTATATACAGTCCGGTCCGTTCGTCTATGAGTATCGCATATCTGCCTAGGGGGCTAGTAACGTCAGACCCCCAATAGCAGTATAAGTCGTGTCGGAGTGAAGCCCAATAACACCCTGAGATACTACTGGAGTACCTACCAGTAAATCTCCTGCCACGGCCGTGGGCTTTGTGTAATGGCTCTCCTAGACACAGCACGATCTCGCCCCCAATACCGGGAGAGACGAATCCCCTGCCGATCCGCTCACGTGCCTCCATATGGCTCGTGACTGTACCCAAAAACTACCTGTTTGCACGACTCCTTTGAGCCGTGGTAGGGTAGAAATCAAAGCACAGTGGGAACTCACACGAGACAAATGACGACATCAGGTCGATGAACTAACCTGTACACATGTCACCAGGGAACTGCTATCTGACGATAGATATAATACTAACTAGCAGGTTCCCGGCGAGTCCTGTCCGGTGTACTCATAACCCAATGAGCACCTGTATACATCTTAGGTGATCCAACTGACACCAGTGGCTTGTGAGACCGGCCACCGCCCCTCGTGTCACGACCCGAAAGTACGGAACATGACCGGCACTTAAACTACGAACGTTTCGAGGCGTACGTAATCTAAGTAAACCGAAAACCCAGAAATCCAAACCAAGAAATGTAGTAGAGTGCAGAAAAAACCAGCTTAAAGAAAGTAGTTTCAATAGCATAAGCCGAATTATGCGGTTTTTAAAAACATCAGAAATTTACTGAAAATTTCGGCAGAGTCTCCTTTGTAAATACTGGCCCCCAAACGGGATACAACATGAATAGTATACGAAATCAAGAAAAAGGCATCCCCAAGCGGGAGCTAGCTCTTCGTCAATCGACGGTCACAACCACACAAGCAATATAATATACAACGCCAACGGCGAGGATCAAAACTCAAAAGGAAACTCAAAACCACCAGAAATATAACGAGTGACTCTAAGGTCGAAAGAATAAACAACACTGGTCTCTATCTCAATAAATGCATGTTTGGTTGATGGAATTTACTAGATACAACGGAATAATATTATACAATGTAATATGATGGGTACGATACAAGAAAAACCCACCTAGTAGCAAGTCACCCGAATGAAACTGAGCCCGCAAAGCCGTAATTAAACCTGTACGGCAAAACCTGCAAGAAACTGGGGCACAACGGGGGTGAGTTGCCAACTCGTGAATAGAAAAACATTTACGCACAGAAATCGCATAAATAACGCAACCTAGGTCAATGATCATAATATATCCTCAAAAAATATACATAACAAGCAGCCTATAACAATGGCTAGGGTAATATCTAACCGAGTGAAATCTCATGTGCCCGTGTCAGTGCCTCAGGTAGCAATATATCATATGAATGAGGTATGAATGCATGAAAACAGAATACATGTAAATGAAGAACTGTTTTCATACATAGTGAGATTTCCTTCGTATTTTTAAACTGAGGTATCATAATGAAATCAGTATCAACAGTGTCTAGCATCGACACAAAACATAAATCTCACTGTCTCGAAATATCAATGTCTCAATCACAATATCTAGGGCGCCGTCAGTCCAGACCGGCCCCTACCATCCATCTCAAGACCACGGCGGTATCCTCCGGATATCCGACGCGTCGGGTAATATCACCGGTAGGTAATCTGTCCCCTGCCAGGCTCAACGTCAACACCACATTCATCTTGCCCCGGGGTACCATACCGGGCCCACCATGTACCCGTGACGGTTCCTCCACTCCTCGACACGGATCTCGAAAACCACAGCAAACTCATGGTGGACGACACTTACATCACTAGAAAACCGCAATTTACATATTTTAAAAGGTTAATAAGTTTAGAAATTTTGCGGCTTTCCCCCGAAATCCAGAAATATCATAAATCTCAAGAAGTCATCACAAGTGCATATGTCAATGCTAATGAATGTATATGGTGTCAATAACCAAGTTGCAATGTATGATTAATAACTAGGCATGAACAATGGAATAACAGTATGCATGAAGTGACAAGTAATAACTACAATGTCTAAACTGGCATATAACCCAGGTACACTAATATCATATCAACCTACTAACTAACAAGCTAAGTCAAGCAAATATATTCTCTAAAGTGTACGTGACATGGCAATTACCGATGAAGATGTGTGTGAGCCGGCAAGTAGGTGTACGTGGTACATACGCATCATCGGTAATGGTGCTGGTGTCCTAACAACATGCTATTAATAATGCAATAAGAAATTATAATATAAATATGCGATGCGGAGCGAACAGTAAAAATGAGCGGGAGCTGAATACTAGACACAACGATAACTAAACTGTAATAATCTAATATAAATCCTACAAATGGTGCCTTTTGAAATAACACAAATCATGGGGTTTTGAAAATAGGGGCTACGGTGTTTTTATGAAAAGATGAGTCTTTTGAAATATCCGTAGGATCCCCTGGACTGTCTTTTAAAATACCCACGATTCGTTAGTTTTTAAAATAGGTAGGAGTCTAATCTAATCTAACAGCTACACTAAACTATACGGCTGAACTAACAAGCTGAACTACAGGTAAGGAAACCGCCTATCATCTGAGTCGATACATATACATACCTGTATATATATTAGTCGGTGATCCCGCCTCAATAATATCATATCCGATACCATATCTATAATCAGACATCCCAAGTCAAGAGTGCGGATCAATCATCAAGATATAGCTCGTACGTAAATCCGTTGTACGGCATCCCCCAATTCTGGGTACGGGTCAAAATCACATTCATCATACTATTAACCTGGTATCCTCTTTATCAATATCATGATCTGGTACCGATCTACGTCTAGTACAATACTGATATCGCCTAAGTATGCATACACGTGTGTAAAAACTACGTCCAGGACCCGCTACAACGTCATGTCGTATCTAAGATACGAACCCTGCTATATCACCGATCTCACGGCCTCAATCAAAGCTCATCGACTCATCTCAACCCCAAGTATCATCCTCAATCCGTATGTGAACACGTAGTCCCATACCCATGTGAACACATAAATATATTCCCATACACGCACATATGAAATAAGGATTGTATGCAAGTATGTATATGTGTGTATGTGTAAGTGTAGTGCACCCACTACCTAAGGTTTCGTAACCATGCACCAATCCAACACCAATATCCATCTAAAATCATCAATAATAAATCCTAACAACATATCATAAATTGTTGGTGTGTATACGCATCCGTATACATCACCACGGACTGCGGGGGTGCTATACGCCATCCACCCGACTTCTCCCCGTAGATATAAATCTACTCACCTGGTCCTCGCTAGCCGGTGCCGACGTCGCCACGCGCTTACTTGTCGTCTTGAAGTCCACATGGGGGTACCTACATATCATAACGCACCATTTCGCATTAAAACTAAATTCGAAATCGAAACGGCATACGAAAATCAAATCGGTACGCGTATCACGCATAGGTCCAAACCTATCGCCTACGCATGCAAGAATAGTCAAACCAACCCTCGATGTCGATGTACAAACGTCAAACCATCGAGAAAAATCCAATCACACTCATTTGCACATTCACGAACACTAATTTTAATATAAACTAGGTTAAAACTCACAAAAACCACAATTTTACTTAAAAAGTCATTTTTCCGAAAATCTGGCAAGCACAATTCGCCGTTTTTGTACAAAACAGGATGTTTAAATGAATGTAGCGGCCAATATACTTATTAAATATCTTAAATAAGTTATAGAAACAAATTCCGGAATTTAATCTCATTAAATTCCCAAAACCCTAATATTCTAGTTTACAAAAATACCCTTTTTAACAATTTCAAAGCAAAAATACACAAACTACAATATAGCTTAGATTTGCATGATCTAAAGCATTAAACCACACTTAATAAAGTTAATGAAGTCATGAAAAACCTAAACACATTTTTAATCCCAAGTATTTAACCAATTTCAAAAATCTAGTAGACAAATTAGCACATTAACACAATTTTTTTTAAACTAACCATTAGCACTAGCTACTAATCTTGTATTAACATGACAAAAAGCCTAAATATAACACACAACCATACACCAATTTTACAAAACCCTAACTTGCATTCAAATTCATAACTTGAATTCTAAAACTTGCAATTAAACTCACATATCCAAATTAACACTTAATTAAATTAGCTTAAGAAATTAGTAACAAATTAAGCAACAAAAATGTTTAGAATTATACCCAAAACATATGAAGATCCACAAGCATCCTTGGCCTTCCAAAATGCTCTCTTTTCACAAGGATCCATGCTATACGGGCTAAGCTAAAATGGGTAGGAGTCGGATTTGGGTTTTGGGATTTTTTTTTGATGGATTTGAGGCAATTTTTGATGAAGTTTGAAGAGAAAAGAGAAGGGAATTGGGGGGGCTGCTGCTGCTGCTGTAGGAGGGGGGGCTGCAGGAATGGGAGTGGGAGAGGAGAGAGAGGGAGGTAGAGAAAGTGGGGGAAGAACTCAAAGTCAATTCAAGGTCAAAGGTTCACCTCATTTCTCCATTTTCTTTTCTTTTCTTTCATTTCTTTCCTTTGAAATTATAGTGGGGAAAATAAATGGGGGTTGCTGAATTCAGCCATGGGGAGGAGTAAGTGGGGGTGTGTGGGTGTGGGTACGGGTGTGGGGTGATGAAAAATGATAAATACAATACCCCAAACATCCATTTACGCTAAAAAAAAGCCTTTTTTCCTCAATAATTTCTAAACCGTTTTGGCAAATGATTTCGTTCCAAAAACCACATGATAAAATTTTATTTAATGTTTTATGATGAAAAAAATTTGTTTCAACTCATTCCAATTTGTAATTTTCCCTAATTAAATGTATTAGTGACGGCTTAAAATAATAATAAAATAATATTTTTTCAGAAAATTTGAAATTTCACCAGCGGCTCAATAAACACCAAATAGTAGCAATTACATAGCTAGAATATGTATATTTAATTTTTATAATAAGATATTTGTATTTTGAATTTTTACAGAAAACCCCCTTATTTTTCCGATTTTTCGAAATTTCACCGAAACAATTTTCAAAACGTTACAATCTTCCCCCCTTAAAGAAATTCGGTCCCCGAATTTAAATTCAAACTCCCCCAAATACTAAAACATCTAAGAAAAACCATCAAGTCGTCGGGGCTCCGAAATTGTAACTACATAAAACAAATCGTAGCGCAGCGCATGCGCTTGAAAAATGAGCATATAACTCAAATCGAAACTCCGTCAAGCATCCCGCAATCATCGGAGTCATGGAGAAGACATCAATGCCAAATCCAAATCAAAACCAATATGACATAACTCGAAACTATACATGTAAATATCGATTCTATATATGTAAGTATCTGAAGGAAATGCATACCAAATCTCTTTAAGTCGCTGTGCACGCGTATAACACTGCACAGTGGCGGACGTCTATCATAAGGAAATAACTATATACATATATACCTTTGTTTGAAATGTACGTTCCGCCGTTTTGGAAACAATTTAGAAGGGTCTCCTTGTTTTAAACATTTCGTGTCATATCAGACACGTAGATAAATACTGAGGCTATAGCTCGCTTTTTGGAAATCCCCTCAATAACTATCAATGCATGCAAAATATATTCAGATACTGTCCTCTGACTAGTCCTGCTCAGTACGAAATCACATAGCAATATCATAAAAACGTACTGCTCTATACGAAATAAATCCCAAAATATGCACATGAATGCTACGTGCGTCTGGTGCGCACGGAAATCAAAATCCATGAATGTGCCATACATGCGCACAGAAACAACATCTAAGTGCATCGGGTGTGCACGAAACATCTGTCGTAGGCAACGTGTGTGCCTGACAGCAAAATCAGGTGCATCTTACATGCACGAAAAATCTCGAATTAGTGCATCTGGTGTGCACCAAATCGCATCTCGTAACAGGCGCCCAACAGGCGCTAAAAATCCAATCCGGTGCATAAAATGCACAAAACAAATGTCGAGCATCACCCTCGAAATCGAAATCCAGTGTATCCAAGTGCACAAAATACATGTCACTGCACTCCCAGCATATATAAACTATACAGAGTGCAGGAACCAAATCCCGTGCGTGCATACGCACAAAATCAACTCAACTGTTTAAAACCGTAAAATCACAAACATGTGAAACTAAAGCACGAAAACGATATCAAGTGCAACACTGTGCAAAGATCGTAAATCCTCAATCATCAAAATCAAATCATACGAATAAATCACCCAAAACATCGAAATCAATAATGGCGGAACAGTACCGCTCAAGTGCATCCTCTAAGAATCTCGGGCCAACTGTCACGGTCACTAGTGGGACGTCTCGTCGATGATCATGAACTCTGGCCTGCTGGTGTGCGTAACATGACCACTCCTGGGTCCAAGTCTTCTCCGTGGATTACCAATCTCACAATCCATCGGCTCATCGGCCCTGTCAAGGCAGCATATCACTGGCGTCGGCCTCTGGCTCTCTGAATGCACGTGACACATCTGATCCTGGGTGCAAGTATCATTGCAGCAGTGTCCTGGAAGGAATCCTGCTTATGGTCTCTTCCATGTCTCGTCTCTGCCAACTGTCCGGAAGTCATTGTCCTTTCCTATATCTGCATCTCGCTCTGGAATGACTGCATACTCAACGCGACTCCTTCTGGAAGGTAAGTCCAAGTACCATGCCTCGGCATGCGCATCGCCTCTCTGATGTCGGCGGAGTGGAACGTCATCTCATCTAGATCTGGTGCGAACCTCTTACTCCACTTTTCTCTAATGTCGTCTGCTTTGGACTCGTCTCGTCGCGGCTGCATGGACTGAGCTCCAACGGCTATCCTCGTATCTGGAGTCTCCCAAGAATGCATCTCACCACCTAGCATCCGAATTAAGTCGAGCCATCCGATCGAGTCGTCAAAACCTCATAATCCCCCAAGAGCTCAACCTCTTGGGCACAGTTTAATAGTATCGAGTACATACCACAGCATCGGTGGTCCAGCCGTAGAAGGGCAAACCCAAGCCTCACTAATGGCGCCGTAGAACTGCCGCAAACCCGAAGGTTCAAAGGCTTTCACACGGTCATTAAGTCGAGTTAGGGTTTCATTCTTCTAGAGAGACCATAGAATTGCTTGCATGTCTTTTCGACTACTTTAAACTTGGAATAATAGGTTTCTGACATTCGATCGTCTCTGTCGACTACCAACGTCTCCACGTAAAGTCGTCTCTAGCTGGAATCAATCTATCTGATGACCTCGCATCGGGTTAGGCGAACGATCCACATGTCCTAGTCATTCATCCACGATGACTAGCGACCTTCTATCATCTCTTAGTACAACTCGTTCTGCACTAACTCCAGCATCTGGGGCAATACCTCGTCGTTCGCAGCAATAACTGGCTCGCTCGTCTGCACGCCGAACAGTGCCTCGATCATCATGAATAAGCAACACACCAACGGTCATCAAGATCTGGCTGGCCTCTATCATTAGCTCAATCCTCTAATGTCGATCAGCACATCCGAGTAACCTCAAAAAGGCGATCCGCCAAACGCTCGTGGCGCGGAAACACAGTCAAAAGACACCTCTCTATAATCGGGTGTCGCCGGAATCATGCCCTGGTCAGTCCTCGTTCGTGCCGAGCTCGTGCTGACCGCAACTCTAGCCGTAGCTCTCCCTGCCCGTAATCGTGGCAGCAAAACCAAACTGGTACCGATGAGGCTAGATCAGGAAGGAATATAATACTGAACAAGGAAATGTACATCCTAAGGCTTCTTAAGTGGAGTGGCGTGTCGTAAATATGCCGCGGAACATACCAACGGTACGTCACTCTACTTTAGTCACCTATTCCATCAACCAAGGGTCATCCTACGCTCCGTAGGTAAAACCTAACGCTCTGATACCAACTTTGTCACGACCCGAAAGTACGGAACATGACCGGCACTTAAACTACGAACGTTTCGAGGCGTACGTAATCTAAGTAAACCGAAAACCCAGAAATCCAAACCATGAAATGTAGTAGAGTGCAGGAAAAACCAGCTTAAAGAAAGTAGTTTCAATAGCATAAGCCGAATTATGCGGTTTTTAAAATCATCAGAAATTTACTGAAAATTTCGGCAGAGTCTCCTTTGTAAATACTGGCCCCCAAACGGGATACAACATGAATAGTATACGAAATCAAGAAAAAGGCATCCCCAAGCGGGAGCTAGCTCTTCGTCAATCGACGGTCACAACCACACAAGCAATATAATATACAACGCCAACGGCGAGGATCAAAACTCAAAAGGAAACTCAAAACCACCAGAAATATAACGAGTGACTCTAAGGTCGAAAGAATAAACAACACCGGTCTCTATCTCAATAAATGCATGTTTGGTTGATGGAATTTACTAGATACAACGGAATAATATTATACAAGGTAATATGATGGGTACGATACAAGAAAAACCCACCTACTAGCAAGTCACCCGAATGAAACTGAGCCCGCAAAGCCGTAATTAAACCTGTACGGCAAAACCTGCAAGAAACTGGGGCACAACGGGGGTGAGTTGCCAACTCGTGAATAGAAAAACATCTACGCACAGAAATCGCATAAATAACGCAACCTAGGTCAATGATCATAATATATCCTCAAAAAATATACATAACAAGCAGCCTATAACAATGGCTAGGGTAATATCTAACCGAGTGAAATCTCATGTGCCCGTGTCTGTGCCTCAGGTAGCAATATATCATATGAATGAGGTATGAATGCATGAAAACAGAATACATGTAAATGAAGAACTGTTTTCATACATAGTGAGATTTCCTTCGTATTTTTAAACTGAGGTATCATAATGAAATCAGTATCAACAGTGTCTAGCATCGACACAAAACATAAATCTCACTGTCTCGAAATATCAATGTCTCAATCACAATATCTAGGGCGCCGTCAGTCCAGACCGGCCCCTACCATCCATCTCAAGACCACGGCGGTATCCTCCGGATATCCGACGCGTCGGGTAATATCACCGGTAGGTAATCTGTCCCCTGCCAGGCTCAACGTCAACACCACATTCATCTTGCCCCGGGGTACCATACCGGGCCCACCATGTACCCGTGACGGTTCCTCCACTCCTCGACACGGATCTCGAAAACCACAGCAAACTCATGGTGGACGACACTTACATCACTAGAAAACCGCAATTTACATATTTTAAAAGGTTAATAAGTTTAGAAATTTTGCAGCTTCCCCCCGAAATCCAGAAATATCATAAATCTCAAGAAGTCATCACAAGTGCATATGTCAATGCTAATGAATGTATATGGTGTCAATAACCAAGTTGCAATGTATGATTAATAACTAGGCATGAACAATGGAATAACAGTATGCATGAAGTGACAAGTAATAACTACAATGTCTAAACTGGCATATAACCCAGGTACACTAATATCATATCAACCTACTAACTAACAAGCTAAGTCAAGCAAATATATTCTCTAAAGTGTACGTGATATGGCAATTACCGATGAAGATGTGTGTGAGCCGGCAAGTAGGTGTACGTGGTACATACGCATCATCGGTAATGGTGCTGGTGTCCTAACAACATGCTATTAATAATGCAATAAGAAATTATAATATAAATATGCGATGCGGAGCGAACAGTAAAAATGAGCGGGAGCTGAATACTAGACACAACGATAACTAAACTGTAATAATCTAATATAAATCCTACAAATGGAGCCTTTTGAAATAACACAAATCATGGGGTTTTGAAAATAGGGGCTACGGTGTTTTTATGAAAAGATGAGTCTTTTGAAATATCCGTAGGATCCCCTGGACTGTCTTTTAAAATACCCACGATTCGTTAGATTTTAAAATAGGTAGGAGTCTAATCTAATCTAACAGCTACACTAAACTATACGGCTGAACTAACAAGCTGAACTACAGGTAAGGAAACCGCCTATCATCTGAGTCGATACATATACATACCTGTATATATATTAGTCGGTGATCCCGCCTCAATAATATCATATCCGATACCATATCTATAATCAGACATCCCAAGTCAAGAGTGCGTATCAATCATCAAGATATAGCTCGTACGTAAATCCGTCGTACGGCATCCCCCAATTCTGGGTACGGGTCAAAATCACATTCATCATACTATTTACCTGGTATCCTCTTTATCAATATCATGATCTGGTACCGATCTACGTCTAGTACAATACTGATATCGCCTAAGTATGCATACACGTGTGTAAAAACTACGTCCAGGACCCGCTACAACGTCATGTCGTATCTAAGATACGAACCCTGCTATATCACCGATCTCACGGCCTCAATCAAAGCTCATCGACTCATCTCAACCCCAAGTATCATCCTCAATCCGTATGTGAACACGTAGTCCCATACCCATGTGAACACATAAATATATTCCCATACACGCACATATGAAATAAGGATTGTATGCAAGTATGTATATGTGTGTATGTGTAAGTGTAGTGCACCCACTACCTAAGGTTTCGTAACCATGCACCAATCCAACACCAATATCCATCTAAAATCATCAATAATAAATCCTAACAACATATCATAAATTGTTGGTGTGTATACGCATCCGTATACATCACCACGGACTGCGGGTGTGCTATACGCCATCCACCCGACTTCTCCCCGTAGATATAAATCTACTCACCTGGTCCTCGCTAGCCGGTGCCGACGTCGCCACGCGCTTGCTTGTCGTCTTGAAGTCCACATGGGGGTACCTACATATCATAACGCACCATTTCGCATTAAAACTAAATTCGAAATCGAAACGGCATACGAAAATCAAATCGGTACACGTATCACGCATAGGTCCAAACCTATCGCCTACGCATGCAAGAATAGTCAAACCAACCCTCGATGTCGATGTACAAACGTCAAACCATCGAGAAAAATCCAATCACACTCATTTGCACATTCACGAACACTAATTTTAATATAAACTAGGTTAAAACTCACAAAAACCTCAATTTTACTTAAAAAGTCATTTTTCCGAAAATCTGGCAAGCACAATTCGCCGTTTTTGTACAAAACAGGATGTTTAAATGAATGTAGCGGCCAATATACTTATTAAATATCTTAAATAAGTCATAGAAACAAATTCCGGAATTTAATCTCATTAAAATCCCAAAACCCTAATATTCTAGTTTACAAAAATACCCTTTTTAACAATTTCAAAGCAAAAATACACAAACTACAATATAGCTTAGATTTGCATGATCTAAAGCATTAAACCACACTTAATAAAGTTAATGAAGTCATGAAAAACCTAAACACATTTTTAATCCCAAGTATTTAACCAATTTCAAAAATCTAGTAGACAAATTAGCACATTAACACAATTTTTTTTAAACTAACCATTAGCACTAGCTACTAATCTTGTATTAACATGACAAAAAGCCTAAATATAACACACAACCATACACCAATTTTACAAAACCCTAACTTGCATTCAAATTCATAACTTGAATTCTAAAACTTGCAATTAAACTCACATATCCAAATTAACACTTAATTAAATTAGCTTAAGAAATTAGTAACAAATTAAGCAACAAAAATGTTTAGAATTATACCCAAAACATATGAAGATCCACAAGCTTCCTTGGCCTTCCAAAATGCTCTCTTTTCACAAGGATCCATGCTATACGGGCTAAGCTAAAATGGGTAGGAGTCGGATTTGGGTTTTGGGATTTTTTTTTGATGGATTTGAGGCAATTTTTGATGAAGTTTGAAGAGAAAAGAGAAGGGAATTGGGGGGGGGCTGCTGCTGCTGCTGTAGGAGGGGGGGCTGCTGGAATGGGAGTGGGAGAGGAGAGAGAGGGAGGTAGAGAAAGTGGGGGAAGAAGTCAAAGTCAATTCAAGGTCAAAGGTTCACCTCATTTCTCCATTTTCTTTTCTTTTCTTTCATTTCTTTCCTTTGAAATTCAAGTGGGGAAAATAAATGGGGGTTACTGAATTCAGCCATGGGGAGGAGTAAGTGGGGGTGTGTGGGTGTGGGTACGGGTGTGGGGTGATGAAAAATGATAAATACAATACCCCAAACATCCATTTACGCTAAAAAAAAGCCTTTTTTCCTCAATAATTTCTAAACCGTTTTGGCAAATGATTTCGTTCCAAAAACCACATGATAAAATTTTATTTAATGTTTTATGATGAAAAAAATTTGTTTCAACTCATTCCAATTTGTAATTTTCCCTAATTAAATGTATTAGTGACGGCTTAAAATAATAATAAAATAATATTTTTTCAGAAAATTTGAAATTTCACCAGCGGCTCAATAAACACCAAATAGTAGCAATTACATAGCTAGAATATGTATATTTAATTTTTATAATAAGATATTTGTATTTTGAATTTTTACAGAAAACCCCCTTATTTTTTCGATTTTTCGAAATTTCACCGAAACAATTTTCAAAACGTTACACCTCGTCGGGGTCTCGACTGTACACACTAGTCTACTCCGGAGTATCGATGCCCTGTCTCGAAACTCCCACGACTAGGGACCACAATTAAGGATATGCGTATAAACCACCCAACTCTCACGTATATGATCGCCATCATACTGTTGGTGGTAAAGCAAGATCCTAAGGGCTCTATCAAAGTATAACATGTAACCAGTCACCTGATCATGTACACGACTGATAAAGGAAAACCAGATAGCATACTATCATCTCGAGTAAGACTGTCCTACCGGTATAGGTTCTCCGCAATCATTGCAATCACGTACCTGTGATCCAATAATTGACTATGAGGGCACTATCTCCAACACATATGAGATATGTGCGGGACCGAGAATAATACCAGTATGTGATACTGTATTCTATTCTCGCGATTTGTATCATCAGACGGTTATATGTGATATAGCCGGGTTACCGAATCAAGTGTTGATTCGATATATTAATACACTACATATTAGTCGGTTATATGCGATATGACCGGATCATTAAATCAAGTATTGATTTCTCACTTGATGTGGACAAGTTGTATATATGATATATGTTTGTGCACTAGTTTGTATCATGATTGATGATACTTGCAAACTTGGGTGTGTGTATGACTTACACCATGTTTAGGTTAATGGTTAGGGTTTTATTTGTTATATTTATTTTGGCAAAAATAAAATGGTGGCTTTCTTTGTTTTATGCTTGAAGCTTCATGAAGCTTTTTAGCATCTTTGAAAAGTCTAACTATTTTGTTTTGTTCTTTGACCTAACCATCAACCTAAACTCTGGTTTAGTCTCTACAATGGTTTACTCACCCATGGTTGCAACATGATAGACTTCACTTGATTATTCATTTTAGATAATTGATTATTCATATTCTTTTCTTCTTCATCTTCTTCTTGAAGTGAAGAAAGCTTTCTTGAAATTTTTCAAGTGAAGAAAAAGAGTGAGAAATCCAAATCCAAAGTGAACCCACTTCCTATTTCTTCATCCTCTACCACTTGCCATGTTGTATAGGGTGTTCTCTTCACAAAGTTCTTGACCAAGTGAAGGAATAGCTTGAGTTTGAGTCTCCACGACGTAGATCATCTTCGGCCTCGAAGTCAATGACCTAGACCGCTCTTTTCTCCGATGAAACCAACGCTAGGGTTCGGGATCCTGATGATCGCAGCGAAGGGACGTCAACACGGAGCTTTAGAAGTGAAGGACCGGATCTACAAAGGTTGTATTCCCATTCACTTAGTAGCAAAGTAGTTTGGTTGCTTGTAGTTTCGCCTTACCTCTAGTTAACGATCTTGCATAGAGTTGTTAGGCACACAAAAATTGTATTTTAGCATGGTTGATGCATTGCGGAACCTTATGAGTGTGCCTAGTAACCCTACAGTGGTATCAGAGCCTAGCTAGAGCTTTAGGCGAAGTGTAGACGAAGTTAGAAACCCGATCGAACCCCGAAACCCTAATCGATACCCTTCTCTGTACATTTTCTGAAAATGTGGATTTTTGTGAATTAAAAATATCCAAAAAATTCAGCAGGGTTTTCTAGGAGTTACTGCGCAGCACGTGCCCCCAAATCGACTAATGCGCCGCGGAACCGCGGCCCCACCCTTGCTTGCGCGGCGGTTCCGCGGCCATAATTGTGAATCATGGCACATGGTTTGCACAGTAATTTCTTTCTGTAATTCCTGTGTTTTTTGGGAATTTTTAATTTAAACTCAAGAATTGAGTTTTCTGGTTTGTATTGAGGACTCGATGATTCGATCGGGTTATTTCACTTTGTTTATTTTGTTTTTCCGGGTATTTTAGAACGTGTTAAAATGTTCGACCGGATATCAATATCTCACTTTTTCCCCTGCCGGAAAATATTCAAGTGTTGGATTTTTCTGTAGTTTAAGAACGTTCTAAGTTGTGCAAGTAACGCGATGGACCCTCTAGAAGACAACAAACCTTAACTCGATTATGTGACCGTCTTGAACTACCTTTTGAACCTTAGGGTTTGCGGCAGTACGGCGTGCCACATGTAAGGCATTGGCTTGACACTTCTACGGCTGGACCATTGGTACTGTGGCATGAAATGGATGCTTTTAAACTTATCTCAAGTGTTAAGCTTTTCGGGAAAACTTGGGTGTTTGATTATTCGATCGGAAAGTTTAACATTGTCTATTTTTCTGGAATGTGCTACAATATTTGGAATCCACAAGTAGTTATGAGATAACTATTTTGAATGTTATAAATCTAGCAGTTTAGTCTCACTTGATAGGTTGCCACGGAATTTTGATGTGATCAAAAGTCCGTCGCAATCACGTTTCGTATGCAGATACTCATCGGGTAAGCTTAATAGATAGCCAAGCCCCATAGCCTCGACCAAGTGACTGTAGGAGAACCCCATCGCCAAAAGCATCCGTTCGGGTGCTCGCGGCAGTGGTGTTCCACCTTAGTGCACTTCGTCGACGGTATCGGGGGTGCGGCCGTCTACTAAAGTATGCGACGAGCATTCATTCAGGATGTCGGGAATCTTGTTGAATTGCCCGACTTGATATTGAAAAGAGTTTTCGATAATGAGACTAAAATGCGGGGTTTGTAATTGTTAGGCATGCGATGTCTAAAGAGGTTGCGGATTCCAACTGTTGTAGTTTTACACTTTCTTTTCTGCGACCGTAAGTGTAATATATGATATCGCCGGTTTCGTTGCTATATGTCAACGACAATTGGGATGGGCATATTTACTTACGTTGATGACATGTGATGTTATGTGTTGGTGGATATGTTATATTGGATCGTCGTGTTTGAATAGCCGGGTTTTTTTTATGTGAGATGAGTGTTTTTCCATTTTTCATTCATGTAAAAAACTTGTATGTAATATTCTTTTATTGGGGCACTTCCGGGTTGAGGATGATGTCACCATTATATATTATTTACTTTTCCGCATTAGGATAGACCCAAGGCGGGGAGCACAAGTAACCGGGTTCTAGGGTCCAGAGGGAGACCATCTCGAGGAGTCGAGTTTGGGTCTCCTAACTCTAGAATTGGTAGGGTTACTTTCCGCTCTCGTTGGGGTCTAGGGGTGTGGGATTGGCTATTCATCACGGCCGTGGAATCCGTGTTTTATACAGGCTCAAAATAAAATACGGACGACCTAGTATATCCAATATTTCATATGATATTTTCTGCTGCGTTATCTGTGATGTGATCATGTGATATGTTCAGATTGATACTGTATATATGATATATTATATAGACGTTGCTTATGTTTTACACCCGCGCTAGCCCTGCCCCGCTCTGCCGTTAGTTACCTAACCTAACGGTGCAGACGGGACATCGAGGCGAATGCGGATAGCATAAGTGTACGTTGTATTTATCTGTGATGTTTAGGTGGACTTAAATGATGGGACATTCATTAATGTGATTAATGAAAGAAAATAAACCTAAAAGATGTTGTGGAATCGAATTTCAAAATAAAATCAGGTAGCTCCAGTTGTTGCTTTGCATAGAGGTGTTCCTTGTAGAACATCCAGCACCTTATTCGATAAGGAAAGAGCCGACGATCCCTTCACCGGGAGTGACCTCTTTAGCAATAATTAGCAGATGATACAACCTTCGGTTTGTCTTTTGACTGCTTTTCTAGTTCTTGCTTTGCATAGTGGTATTATGAATATCCTGCACCTCATTCGACGAGGAAAGAGCCGAGATCCCTTCACCGGGAGTGACCTCTTTAGCGAAACTAGCAAAAGCCTAAAAAACACTCCATTTAAAACCATTTGATTCCGCAACGAGATCAAGTTCAAAGCGTTAAAGGTTTTATTCAAAACCATCCGCAACCCTCCATCATTTTAGGAAGTAGAGTACTTAGTATTCGTGATGTGTTTGTTGACCATAGTCAAGGCACAGTGTACGGTAGCTAAGTGATGTCTTCCTACACCGCATATGATGCGATTAGTTAGGACAGTCGCGTGACTTTTTTGAACTTAGTTAAGGGTCATGTGGGTGGGTCTAATTAATCACGAAATGATGGGTAGAACTTGACTAGTGCTTATGATTTGTTGACCATAGTTAAGGTCATAAGTGCTAGGGGTAAAAACCTTTATCGGGAGTTTCAAGTGTTGAAATTTGCAATGAGATTGCATACCTTCTATATGATAGTTGGATCCCGATACCCACTGCGAGTAATTGTTACTCCTGGGAGAGTTTTGCACTTTACAATTAGCCGATCAAGTAGGTGTCTAGAAAGGTGTCAACGGGGTTACGCCCCTGGGAAAACGAGGTTTATTTTAATTAGGTCCGTGTGAAAGCACGGGGAACCTCCCTCAAAGTACCGGCACTGGCCTGACTGAAAGATTGGCAAACTTGTAGAGTGTAATTAATCCCGGCTAGTCTTTCCTTTTAGGGTTTGAAGGAAGATTTGATAAAAACAGTGGGAGCCATCCTGATTAGATAAAATATATAACCAATCTAATCTTGCAAGAGCGCACGCAGATTATTTTCTTCTCTCTCTCTCCAGGTAGCGACCATGTCACTCTTTAATCAAGATAATAATATGGATGTATTGACCGAACCCGCTTGTTATACTGAGCTGGGGAACGTTGGTCCTGCTCCAACTTATAATTGTAATAAGACAGAGCAGGAAATAAGGGAATACCAGAATTCCCGTGCCGCCCAAACGAAGAAAGTGCATTATGATGCATCTTCTTCGAGTGTGTTCATTACAAAGAACTGTTTCTCTGTATCCTCTACATCCTGGATATTAGATACCGGATCAGGATCCCGCAAATGTAATCTGTTACATGGGCTACAGAAAGGTAGAGAACTGAGAACGGGTGATAAGTTTCAGGAGACAGAAAACGGTGCAAGTGTTGCAGCCAAGTCTGTTGGTCACTATCACCCTGTATTACCAGAATACACTGATTCTGAACCAATGTTATTAGATACCGAACCTGATATACAACATCATATCAATCTCATTATTTATTAAAGAAGGATATAATTTTGTATTGTTGGATAATGTTTTGCACATATCCTATATCAAGAGTTGATCGGTTCAGGCACGTTATCTAAAAGCATATACATTCTAAATCAGACCACAGTTCTTAACGTACAGAACACACCCAAGAGGAAGAGTTCAGAAATAAACGATTCCTTCTTGAGGTATTGTAGACTAGGTCATATCAATGCGAACCGACTAGCAAAGTCACATTTAGATGCATATTTAAATCAGTTTAAATTTACATCTTATGAAACTTGCCAGTCATGTCACAAAGATAAGATGACCATAGCTCCGTTTACTGGAAACAGATAAAGAGTCAGTGAACTCTTGGGACTGATAAATAGTGATGTATAAAGGTCTCCAGTCTACATATTCTATAACTGGTTCTTTGTACTTCCTTACATTCACTGATGATCTCTCAAGATTCGGACACATGTTCCTGTTGAAACACATGTCTGAAGCTTTTGAGAAATTCAATGAATATAAGTCAGAAGTAGAGAACCAATATAGGTCTAAGTATTATGTCCTATGATGAGATCAGGGAGGAGAATACTTGTGCATGGAATTCATGGACTATTCTAAAGGAAAATGAGATTCTCTCTCGGTGTTACTCATCTGAATACACCACAGCACAACGGTGTATCGGGGCGGAGCAATCGCACCTTATATGATATGGTGCACTCTATGATGAGTACTGCTGAGTTACCTATTTCCTTTTGGGGGTTATGCACTTGAGAAGCTGCATACCTATTGAATTGGGTTCTAATCAAATCAGAGCCTACTACTCCATATAAGATATGGTGTGGGAAGAACCTATCTCTTAAGAAAGTTAAGATTTGGGGTTGTCCGGCCTATGTCAAAAGCTAAATCCGGACAAGATTGAGGCAAGGTCAGTTCTGTAAAACTGGAAAGATTTCCAGCTATACAAACTACAGCAGATGATTTGGTAGAACCAAAGGGTTCAATAGTCCCCGATGAACCTCAGCCTCTCCGCCGATCTAGCAGGGTTCCTCATCCGCCTGAGAGATACTTTGGTTTCTCGATGACAGTGGGAGCGAGGATTGCATCATGAGATGATGACCCAACTAGTTTCGAGCAGGCCATCAAGAGTGGGGACTCTGTAAGAATGGTTGGATGCTTAGCGATCTGAGATGGAATCTATGTACACCAACAAATTATGGACTTTGGATGCTGTATCTGAAAGGTTAAATCCCCATTAGAAGCAAGTATATCTTGAGAAGATTACTTGGTGTAGATGGAAAAGTTGAGACTTTCAAAGCTAGACTTGTTAGTAGTTTTCGTCATCGACCAGGCGTGGAAAATGATGAAACCTTTTCCAGTGGCTATACTTAAGTCCATACGGATCCTACTTGCCACGGCTACATACCATGACTACGATATCTGGCGGTTGGGTGTCATGACTGCTTTTCTAAATATTGATTTAGAAGAGAGCGTCTATAAGTACACAGCCAGAGGGCTTCGTAGACAGTGCGAGCAGCGAAAACGTGTGCAAATTGCTTTACAGGATAAAGCAGGTATCGCGGAGTTGGAACATCTGTTGTGATGTAGTAGTCAAAGAGTTTGACTTCATCAAAATGGTAGATGAACCTTGTACATACAAAAAGGTAGTAGAGAGTAAGGTGGTCATCCTCGTATTGTGCGTGGATGACATACTCTTGATATGGAAAGTGTTTCCTATGCTACGCACGGTCAATCTCCTCTTATCACATGGATTCTCCATAGAGGATCAAAGTGATACCTCCTAAATCCTAGGTTTTTGATCTATGAGATTGATCTAAATGGATGTTAGGATTCTCACTAGGTGTAGTAAGATGGTATCAATGGATCCTGGGGAGAATCACTGGAAAGGTTCCATGGTGATAAGGACGACTGAATGTCAGTCGCAGGCATCGTATTTACCCTCAGTGGAGGGACGGTATGTTGGAAGAGTTCCAAGCTAGATACCATGGCACACTAGACGATAAAGGTTGGTGACATCGCTATCAAAGATACTACCAAAGAGGAAGTTTGGGTGTATATAAGTTCATGAGATGAATTAGGTTCCTACCATTGTGTGACAATGGAATTGTGGCTTTGGCCCAGGAAACCCGGTCCCATCAGTGACCCAGACATATTCTGAGGCAGCATCACCTGATCATGGAGATAGTTGATCTCAAGGGTGATCGAGGTTAGGAGAGTAGACTCAGAGGACAACACGGTGGATCCACTCACAAAGGCCCTTTCCCAGAGAGAGACTATTAAGGGATGGTTGAGTATGAGAAACTACAACCACTGCTACAGATGGCCCTAGTGCAAGTGGGAGATTGTTAGTTATATGTATGCCCAAGAGGCCATTACTGTACATGAGATGTATATTGTATTGGATGCTGGGACATATATAGGTAAGACTTTCTTGCTCGACATGATAGTACGCTATCTGGTTCCTCTTTATCTTAACATGTATACTTGCAGTCTCTCTATTACATGTTGATAAAGCCCTTAGGATGTGTGCTCGACTTCCAGGACTATGATGCAGATCATACTAGTGGGGCCTGGGTAGTCAATGAGTACATCCTTCAATGTTCCTAGTCGTGGGAATATCGAGACGGGGGATCAATATTCCAGAGTAGACTAGCGTATATCTTCTCGATCCATGTGATGGGCGATGGATTATCCCATATCCATTGGTGTTTGACATCAGAGATGGTAAGCGGGTGCTCGGTGGTGACTGGGTACTCTGAACGGACTCGCCGAGAACTCCCAGATGGTATTATACCTCATGTCAGATGGCAGTTCTCCGGTGACACTGGTACACCTTAGTCTGTTGATCCGAGATCGTCATAGTGTCTTGTGTGTCTCCCACTGTGCTTTGATTTCCACCCTACCACGGCTCTATTGAGGCGTGCAAACAGGTGGTTTTTGGGTACAGTCCCGATTCACATGGAGGCAATGAGCGATAGGAGGGGATTCGTCTCTCCCGGTATTGGGGGTTGATGTTGCGGTATGCTCGACTGGCCATAACTGGAAATCCCTGGCCAGGGTTACACTGATTTACTGGTAAGTGTTATCAGTAGTTTCGTGCTTGTTATGGACCTTACATCGGCATGACTTATCAAGCTACTGGGGTCTGACGTTTACTGGTTACCGAATCAAGTGTTGAGCAGACGAACAGACCGGACTGTGCGGTAAGTGTTACTGGTTGGATTCACAGGAGTGTGAGCAGGCTTGCTCGTTGATCTTCTGATCGCTCAATACCCGGGTGGCCGTTACGTTTAGCAGACCGCTTGCGACTTGTGGGTGTTTGATATGATCATCACTTATTGCCGGCGTATTGACGAGTCTTTAGAGTCCTACACAGGGGTTTCCTGGCTCAAGCGAAACGAAATAGGAGCGCATATGAGATATGTGTGGGACCGAGAATAATACCAGTATGTGATACTGTATTCTATTCTCGCGATTTGTATCATCAGACGGTTATATGTGATATAGCCGGGTTACCGAATCAAGTGTTGATTCGATATATTGATACACTACATATTAGTCGGTTATATGCGATATGACCGGATCATTAAATCAAGTATTGATTTAATGATTTAATGTATAATTATATATTTGATATATTACTTTACATTAACTAGTATTTGTTCACTTAAGATTGATTTTCTCACTTGATGTGCACAAGTTGTATATATGATATATGTTTATGCACTAGTTTGTATCATGATTGATGATACATGCAAACTTGGGTGTGTGTATGACTTACACCATGTTTAGGTTAATGGCTAGGGTTTTATTTGTTATATTTATTTTGGCAAAAATAAAATGGTGGCTTTCTTTGTTTTATGCTTGAAGCTTCATGAAGCTTTTTAGCATCTTTGAAAAGTCTAACCATTTTCTTTTGTTCTTTGACCTAACCATCAACCTAAACTCTAGTTTAGACTCTACAATGGTTTACTCACCCATGGTTGCAACATGATATACTTCACTTGATTATTCATTTTAGATAATTGATTATTCATATTCTTTTCTTCTTCATCTTCTTCTTGAAGTGAAGAAAGCTTTCTTGAAAATTTTCAAGTGAAGAAAAAGAGTGAGAAATCCAAATCCAATGTGAACCCACTTCCTATTTCTTCATCCTCTACCACTTTCCATGTTGTATAGGGTGTTCTCTTCACAATGTTCTTGACCAAGTGAAGGAATAGCTTGAGTATGAGTTTCCCCGACGTAGATCATCTTCGGCCTCGAAGTCAACGACCTAGCCCGCTCTTTTCTCCGATGAAACCAACGCTAGGGTTCGGGATCCCGTTGATCGCAGTGAAGGGACATCAACACGGAGGTTTAGAAGTGAAGGACCGGATCTACAATGGTTGTATTCTCATTCACTTAGTAGCAAAGTAGTTTGCTTGCTTGTAGTTTCGCCTTACCTCAAGTTAACGACCTTGCATAGAGTTGTTAGGCACACAAGAATTTGATTTTAGCATGGTTGATGCATTGTGGAACCTCATGGGTGTGCCTAGTAACCATACACTAATAACATTCGTTCAGAATCAATGTATTTTGTAATACAGGGTGATAACTGCCAACATACTTGGCTGCAACACTTGCGCCTTTTCCAACTCTTGAAACTTATCACCCCTTCTCAGTTCTCTACCAATCTGTAGCCCATGTAACATATTAGATATGTAGGATCCTGATCCGGTATCTCATACCCAGGACGTAAAAGTTACTGAGAAACAGTTCTCTGTAATGAACACACCCGAAGATGATGCATCATCATGCACTTTCTTCGTTTGGGGGGCAGGGGAATCCTGGTAATCCCTTATTTCCTGCTCGGTCTTATAACAGTTATAAGTTGGAGCGGGACCATCGTTCCCCAGCTCAGTATAACAAGCGGGTTCGGTCAATCAATCCGTATTATTTTCTTGATTAAGGCGTGACATGGTCGCTACCTGGAAAGATAGAAAAGAAAACACTCAGCGTATGCTCTTGCAAGATTAGATTGGTTATTAATTTATCTAATCAGGATGGCTCCCACTGTTTTAGTCAAATCTTCCTTCAAATCTTAAAAAGAAAGACTAGCCGGGATTAATTACACCCTACAAGTTCGCCAATCTTTCAGCCAGGCCAGTGCCGGTACTTTGAGGGAGATTCACCGTGCTTTCGCACGGACCTAATTAAAATAAACCTCGTTTTCCCAGAGGCATAACCCCGTTGACACCATTCTAGACACCTACTTGATCGGCTAATTGTAATGTGTAAATCTCTCCCAGGAGTAACTCTTACTCGAAGTGGATATCGGGATCCAACTATCTCATAGGAGTTATGCAATCTCATTTCAAATTTCAACACTTGAAATTGCCGATAATAATTTACCCCTAGCATCCTATGACCCTGACGAAAGCCAACAAACCATAGGCTGCTAGTCAAGTTCAACCCGTCATTTCCCGATTGAATTAAACCCACCCACACGGCCCTTGACGAAAGCCAACAAAGTCGCACGACTACCCTAACTCAATCGCATCATATGCTTATGCAGATAATCATAAATAGCTACCGCACACTACACCTTGACGAAAGCCAACAAACGTAGCACGAATACTATGAAGTACTTATCTGAAATGACGGAGGGCTATGACATGTTTTTAAGAAAACCTTTTGCGTAATGAACTTGATATCGTTGTAGAATCAAATGATTTTAAATGGAGTGTTTTTTAGGCCTTTTCTAGTTTTGCTAAAGAGGTCACTCCCGGTGAAGGGATCTCGGCTCTTTCCTTATCGAATAAGGTGCAGGATATTCACAATACCACTATGCAAAGCAAGAACTAGAAACGCAATCAAAAGACAAACCGAGGGTTGTAGCATCTGCCAGTTATTGCTAAAGAGGTCATTCCCGGTGAAGAGATCTCGGCTCTTTCCTTATCGAATAAGGTGCAGGATGTTCTACAAGGAACACCGCTATGCAAAGCAACAACTAGAGCTACCTATTTTGAAAATTCGATTCCACAATATCTTTAGGTTTCTTTTATTTCATTAATCTCATTAATGAAGTCCCATCATTTTAAGTTACCTAAACATCACAGATAAATACAACGTACGCTTATGCCATCCGCATTCGCCTCGATGTCCCCTCGTGCACCGTTATGTTAGGTAACTAAGGGCAGAGCGGGGCAGTTCTAGCGAGGGTGTAAAACAAAAGCAACGTCTATATAATATATCACATATACTATATCCTGTATCCATCTCAACATATCAAATGATCACATCACAGATATCGCTGCAAAAGAACAATCAAATGAAATATTGGATATACTTGGATTTCCGTATTTTAAATTAAGCCTGTATAAAACACAGATTCCACGGTCGTGATGAATAGACAATCCCACAACCCTAGACCCCTACGAGAGCGGCAAGCAACCCTACCAATTCTAGAGTTAGGAGACCCGGTCTCGATTCCTCGAGATGGTCTCCCACTGGACTCCAGAACCCGGTTACTTGTGTTCCCCGCCTTGGGTCTATCCTAATACGGAAAAGAAAATAATATACAATGGATACATCATCCTCAACCCAGAAGTGATAAAAGAATATTACGTACAATGAATTTTACATGAATGAAAATAAAAACCCTCAAATCACATAAAACCCCCGGCTATTCAAAAACACGATGATCCAATATAGCATATCCAAGCAACACATAACACCACATGTCATCAACATAAGTAAATATGCGTATTCCAATTGTCGTTGACATATAGCAACGAAACCGGCGATACACCACATATTGCATTTACGGTCGCAGAAAAAAAAGTGAAAAACTACAGCAGTTGGAATCCGCAATCTCCTTAGACATCGCATGCTTAACCAAATGAATTCCTTAGACATTGCATGCCTAACAATTATACACCCCGCATTTTAGTCTCGATCTCGAAAACACTTTTCAATATCAAGTTGGGTAATTCAACAAGATTCCCAACATCCTGATCGAATGCTTGTCGGAAACATTAGTAAACGGACGCACCCCCCGATGCCGTCGACGAAGTGCACTAAGGCGGAACACCGCTGCCGCGAGCACCCGAACGGATACTTTTAGCGAAGGGGTTCTCCTACAGTCACTTGGTCGGGGCTATGGGACATGGCTATCTATTAAGTTTACCCGACGAGTATCCGCGTACGTTATGTGATTGCGACGGACTTTTGATCACATCAAAATCCCGTGGCAACCGATCAAATGGGACTAAACTGCTGGATTTATAACATTCAAATTAGTTATCTCATAACTACTTATGGATTCTAAATATTGTATCCCAACACATAATATCCGGACGACGATAAACTCTTCGATCGATTCATCAAAGTCCCACAATTTCCCGACAGCTCAACACTTGAACACAGTTTTAGTAATACCCAGAAGATGCCACAATACCTATGAACCAGCCATAGAAGGGAACCAACGCCTCACATGTGACAACGCTAAACTACCACAAACCCTAGGTTCAAGTGGCGGTTTTGACGGCCACATAATCGAGTTAAGGTTTACGTTCTTCTAGAGGGTCCACAGAATCACTTGCATATTTTTCCGAATACGTTAAACTTGGAAAAATGGGTTTTTGACATTCGATCGAACTTTTTAACTTCGTCTAGACAATACGTGAAAAACCCGAAATGATGTTAAAACTACGAATACAAAACACTCCGAATTGCTTATAGTGTAAGATTACATCACATGCAAAATTAGCAAAAATAAACAACACCTGAAACACCAAACCCAAGTCACTGGAACACACCACAAAACTCAACCCATTCCACCATAGGAAATCCGGCGTCGTCGGAAAACCTAAGCATGTCGCCGGCCAATTTCTGAGCACTAGGGTTGGGTTTTGTTGTGTGTTCATATGGTATCACATACTACATTCTGCAATTGTTTAAATAATTTTTTGAACTCTTTTCAAAATCGACAGAAACTATGATTTTCAGTTTCAAGTTTCGGAGTCGTTTCGGTTTCGTAATCTTAACAAATTCCGTATTAATTTCTAGTATGGCTCTGAGACCACTGCAGGGTTACCTATGACGGCAACAAGGTTTCGGGAGGCATCGTCCATGCCAAATTCAAAAATTTGCCGTTTTAGCTAATCCTAACTAGAATCGTAAACTAGAAATATACGGAATAACATATGAAAACACTTTGCAAAAAGAAGTGAGCAAGGAATACAACCTTTGTAGACCGGTACTTCACTTCAATAGCTCCGTGTAGTAGTCTCTTCGCAGCGATCGTGAAATCCGGACTGTAGAGAGGCTCCATAAAGAAAACGAACATGCTTGCTTCGATGACTTCGAGGCCGAAGATGATCTACGTCGAGGAGACACTAACCCAAGCTAATTCTTTACTAGGTGATGAACTTTGAGAAGAGAACAACCTATACTAAATGGCAAGTAGTAGAGGATGATGAAGTAGGAAGTGGGCTCACTTTAAAATTGATTTTCTCACATTTTATCTCATACCTCCATTTGAGCTAGAAAGCTTTTTGAGGAGGAAGAAGAAGAAGATGATGAACTCTAGTCAATAATTCATCCAAATGAATTATATCAACCATGGGTGAGTTAAGCCCTCATGCTTAACTCATGTAGAGAATAAACCAAGGTATGTGGTTAAGGGTTGGTGATCACACGCTTTTGGCGTGTCGGATGTTCAAAGTTCTAAAGTTATAACCGCGATCAGGACGGTGTCGCTATGCAGCTAGCCGGTTGAGCACGGGTCGATCCACAGGGAGATGGTTGTATGTCCGTTCTTGTTTTAGACGAGTCAATAAAGAATGTGTATATGTTTGTTCAAATCTAACCTATGTGTTTTATATGCAAGTATAAAGTTGTTAAGAAAATGATACGAAAGTGTAAGCTAAAGAAATCCGCACTCAAAAACTTTAAGCCGAGTCTTGACCAATTTAAGCTAGAGCAATCGGCAACAACGTGGATTAGGGTACTTAAGCACGGTATTCGTGGAATCCGGCTTATTGACCCTTGGCCGTCCGTTCTTATCTCTTGCTTTCGCCTCCGGCCAAACCGAACGCAACCGGTCGCGGTTAGGAATCACCTATACCTTGGTACGGTAGGGCGCCTAACGGAGCGCTTGCGTAACGGTTGGGCGGAGTTCAAAGGAAAATAATGGGAAAAGAAAATGAGGATTGAAACCTTAACTTACAATATTGTATTTATTCTTAACAACAACATATTACAACCATTAACAAAATGAACCAAAAAGAGCAAAAGAAAAGATAAACAAAGAAAAGAAAAGATTATAAGCAAGTAATTAAAGTGCATGGAATTTAAGTGCATGAAAGTAAATGAGCAAGAAATGAAACTAGGAACCATAGAACCCAAAACAAGACATGGGTTCAATAACCAAATCTTAAACTTCCAAGCTCACTTAAGAGGTTCCAAGATCAAGAAAAGGCAAAGAACTCATGGAGAATGAAGCACAAAAGAGAGAACAAAATGATACAACCCCTTGAGATCAATGACCAAAGCTTAAACTTGCAAGCTCACTTAAGAGGTTGTAAGATCAAGTTAAGGTAGAGAGCTCAAGGGGGAAGCTAAGCAAAAAGAATGATACAATATAACCCTCATCTTTATTTAACATCCACTCGAAAGCTCTCACAACAATTTAATGGAGGAAAGATGAAGAAGAAGAAGAAGAAGAAGTAAACTAAAAACTAACAAAAAGAGGGCATGAAAACAACACACTTGGCTTGGCAAGTTCTCGGCAATTTAAAGGCAGGAAACAGAGAACCTAGGGCAACATTCTGTCAATTTATGAAATTCCAAAACTGCCCCTGAAATTTGACCAAGGGCGGAGCCCACATGGCCGCGGTTCTGCGGCCTAAGCGCGCTTATGCCGCGGTTCCGCGGCCTTTTAGAGGGCTTGTGCCTTCATCTTTTATCGTATCCCCTAGTTTGTGGTCCTTTTCAGTGTGGTATAGTACTTTTCTCAGAATCTCTTCACAATTCTTCCAGAATTTCAGTAGATCAAAAGGTGATGTGATGTGGATCTTTTGCCATGATTTCCTCGAGCTCCGCGTAGATATGTTGGATCTTGTGTTGACATTGAGCTTTGTGCATGAAAATGACATCGATTTGCCATTTTGTCCCTTAAACTGGTGTGTGGCAACACACGGATAGAGAGCGGAGACCCGTGTTTTATCTGTTGTTGGCAGTAATCCGGAATTTGTCGTACTTTTCCATGAATTTCACTGTTTAGAGCTGAGAACTTGTATCCTGCAATTGACTAGCAAACACGGCTCAAGAGTACCTACCGATAAGCAATGTGATAAAAATTGGGAGGTATAAAAATGCAAAAATCTGATATGAACAGTTGGGTTAACTAATATCTAAAGAAATGACAAAAGAGTGGATTTTGTCAATGTTTCTATAAGCTTCATCAAGCTTGACAACATTGACCAAGTCTTTCTCTTTTGTTAAATCTTAAGAAATAAATAAACCCTAAAATGGTATAAGTCTCATACACCTTTCTTGTATGTATCATCAAGCATGACACAAACATTTGCACACAAATATATATCACATATACACTTATGCACAAACAAGTGAGAAAAGAAATCATAAGTGAGCTAATACCAGTTAATGTAATGTAATATATCAAATATATAATTTTACATTAAATTATTAAATCAACTCTTGATTTAATAATTTAATGTATAATTATATATTTGATATATTACATTACATTAACTGGTATTAGCTCACTTATGATTTCTTTTCTTACTTGTTTGTGCATAAGTGTATATGTGATATTATCATATGCAACCGACTAATATTAAATGAATCAACACTTGATTCGATAACCCGGCTATATCATATATAACCGACCGATATCACATTTCGTGAGAATAGAATACGGTATCTCATATCGTATCAATCTCGGTCCCGCACATATCACATACGTGCTCCTACTCTGTTTCACTTGATCCAGGAAACCCCTGTGTAGGACTCTAAAGACTCGTCAATACACCGGCAGTAGATGATGATCATATCAAACACCCACAAGCCGCAAGCGGTCTACTAAACGTAACAGCCACCCGGGTATTGAGCGATATGAAGATCAATAAGCAAGCCTGCTCACACTCCTGCGAATCCAATCAGTAACACTGTCGTACAGTCCGGTCTCTTCGTCTGATATGTAGCATATCTTGTCTACGGGTGGTAAACGTCAGACCCCAGTAACCCGATAAGTCGTGTCGATATGAGGCTCATAACTGGTCGAGAAACTTCTGATAACACATACCAGTACATCTCTGAAGCAGCCTTAGCCAAGGACTTCCTGTTATAGCAAATCGAGCACAGCGCAACATCAACTCCCTATACCGGGAGAGACGAAACCCCTCCTATCGCTCAATGCCTCCATGTGAGGGACTGTACCCAAAAGCCACCGTTTTGCACGTTCTCTTGAACGTGGTAAGGTGGAAATCAAAGCACGGTGGGAATAACACAAGACTCTATGACAATCTCGGGTCTACAGACTAACCTGTACCAGTGTCACCAGAGAACTGCCATCTGACGTGAGGTATAATACCATCTGGGAGTTCTCGGCGAGTCCGTCCAGCGTACCCAGTCTCCACTGAGCACCCGTATACTGTCTCTGATGTCAAACACCAATGGATAAGGGATCATCCATCGCCCATCTGTATTGGTCGAGAATCTATACGCTAGTCTACTCTGGTATATCGATGCCCTGTTTCGATACACATACGACTAGGAACATTTGAAGGATGTACTTAGCGATTACACTGTCCCCACTAGTATGATCTACATCATAGTCCTGGTAGTCAAGTACTCATCCTAAGGGCTTTATCAACATGTAACCTAGAGACAATCAGAGTACATGTTAAGATAAAGAGCAACCAGATAGCATATTATCATGTCGAGCAAAAAAGTCTTCCATATATATGTCCAAGCGTCCACTACAATATACATCGTATGTACAGTAATGGCCTCTAGGGCATACATATCACTAATATATTTAGGATGTGCGCTAATTGTATTTTTGAATTCTAATGTCGTGACTTCGTTTGCATGCGTGGATGTGTTGGTAACGTTGTCTAATTGCTATATGCTCAATTAAACGGGGTTACACACTTAATTCGGTTACTTGTTTTTCTGGATATATATCTTGTTATGGTTTATGCATATTGCCGTGATGGATAGCCTTGGGTGCAATGGTAGTGCATTTTTGTTTCATTTATACATTTGATATTGCGGGGCGAGCGTCCGACATGTAGACTGTCGTCACTGCCCGTTTGTATATTATTTGTTTGGGGAACGACCGGGTTGAGGTCGATGTCACCCTTGTACATATTATTTTCTTTTCTGTACTAGGATTACCCCGCAGTGGAGTGCACGAATAGACGGGTTCTAGAGGGCAACGGGTCCGCCTATCATGGCGTTGAGATGGAGAGGACCTTACTCTAGAATTGGCGAGCTATTTGCCGCACTCGTAGGGGGTACAGGTTTACCCACGGAAGGGTGCTCAAGTTACTGGATTCCTTGAAGTGCCGGGTGGCCCTTTCACTTTGATGAAGGGGGTTACCTCACTTCTGGTTTTGCCGGGTAACTTTCCGCGCTCATAGGGGTCTAGGTTTTCATTTCACACGCTATCCACACGTCCGGGGAACGTCAGGTTTCATTTGCAGCTCAAAGGAAACCCGAGGCTCCTAGATTATCCGTTATTCTATGATGTTTCTGTGATGTTGCTTATATCATGCTTGGGACAAATGTTATATATATATTTATATATACTAGTAGATGTTGTATATGTTTTTCACCCGCGCTAGTCCAGTCCCCGCTATGTCGTTAGTTAAGTAACCTAACGGGTGATGATGGGACCCGGTGGCGAATGTGGATGGCATATACGTACATCATATAATTTCGTTCTTTTCTGGTGTGATTAATTAATGGGACTACGTTGATTCTGATGAATGCAAGGATAAAATAAACCTATTTGATGTGGTTGGAACCAATTTTAAAAATGATATTACAGACGTTTTCTTTTTCTTTGCACAGTGGTATTCGGTTATGAATATCTAGCACCTCATTCGACGAGGCAAGGGCCGAGATCCTTTCATCGGGAGTGACCCCTTGAGTAAAAGTTTACGTCAAAGTAATAACTTTACTATAGTCGATTCTTTTTCTTTTCATCGTGGTATTCGATTAGGAATATCCTGCACCTAATTCGACGAGGAAAGAGCCGAGATCTCTTCACAAGGAGTGACCTCATTAGCAAAAGTTTGCGCCACTATATATTTCAAAAGCTATCTGGTTCCTTCAACGATATCAAGTTCATTATGTTAAAGGGTTTTCTCCAAAAATCATTCATAACCCTCTGTCATTTCAGACGGGTAGCACTCAGTATTCATGCTATGTTTGTTCGCCTTCGTCAAGGCATAGTGTATTGTAGCTACTTATTACTTTTCTGTTGCATAGATAGATGAGTTGGTTTGGAACAGTCGTACTACTTTGTTAGCCTTCGTCAAGGGCATGTACGGATGGGTTCAAATTAACCTGAACAATGATGGGTAGAAATTGACATGTGACTTATGATTTGTTGGCCTTCGTCAAGGTCAAAGAGCATGGGGTAAAAATCACATCGGAAGTTTCAAACATATAGGAAACTTGCTAGTCATGTGCATACCTTCTGGAGTGTGATAACTTGAGTTGATTCCATCAAGTTATCATGCGATAATAGTTGGATCCCGATTCCCACTGATGAGTTGGCTTACTCCTCGGGTGATTTTAAATGATCCCGACTAATTCTTCTTCTGGGTTTGGAGGAGAATTCGAGGAAACAGTGGGAGACATCCAAATTAGATAAAGTGATTAACCATTCTAATATAGGTTAGAGTGCACGCTGAGTGTTTCTTTTCTCTCTCTCTTTGGTAGCGACCTTGGCCCGCCCTAAACTAAAACTCATGAACCAAGTCAACCAAACCTTCTTAAAACACTTTGGCTTTTGGATTTTCATTTTGTCGCATAAATCATTGCCGCTCCTTCTTTCCCTTTGCATTTCTCCAGAACACTCCGTATCACTACGAAGATCCATATTTATAGGATATGCCATCGCATAGTTACATACAAACTCAAAGGAATTATTTCCAGTTCGAGGATGGTTTCCGGTTCTGGAGAAATCGAATAGGATTATTCAGTTGTCTTTTCCTTTTACCTTCTCTCAGGTTGCAAGAGCTCCTGGTATTAGGAAGGTACACCTATTGCGCTTATTCGATAGTCTTCTTCCAAACCATAGGCAGGTGCCAAAAGGTGGGGATGGAAGAAAACCAATTAGCCTAACGGTGGTGTACAGAAGGTAATAAGTAAAGACATATAAAGGGATTAAAATAACGACAAAGAAAATTGCGACTGCTATCATTCATGACAAAACCGTGTATACCCCTGCCACTCCCACATCCACTTTGGATTTCTCCAGAACACTTCGTATCACTATGAACATCCATAATGCTTGGACATGCCATTGTATAGTTACATACGAACTCGAAGGAATTCGTTCCAGATTCGAGGATGGTTTCCGGTTCAGGAGAAATAGAATAGGATTATTCAGATGTCTTTTCCCATTACCTTCTCTCAGGTTGCGAGGGCTCCTGGCATAAGGAGTATACACCTATTACGCTTATTGGATAGTATTCTTCTAAACCTTAGGCTGGTGCAGAAAGGTAGGGAAGGAAGAAAACCAATTAGCCTAAAGAAGGTGTACAAAAGGTAATAAGTAAAGACATAATAAAGGGATTGGAGTGAGGGCATGGAACTATACGGTTATAGTCATGAATCAGGATAGTGGAAGAGGAATTAATAGGAATACCCGGATACCACTTCGAAACATTTTCATGTTTCAAATTTACTGTGAAATGTTAATTGAAAACTATTTTCCTAATTAGAATCTAACTCCAGGGTATGTATTTACCAGATCAGTTTCTCACATCTGTATGTTATTACAGATGGTGAGTGGGAGTATGATATTGGGAATTGGGTGATTAGATCCTCATTATATCGGAATTCGTTGTAATTGGTGATATTTGTGGAAATCATCTGGGTTTTGCCTAACGGCAAATATTTGATTTTGAATATCCATTATTATGCACCAATTTCAAACTGATATATCTGTACGTTTATTTTATAAAGTGAGATATAACTTTTTGAAATTATGTCTGTGACATTTACTTATATCAGTTGATGGTTAGGTAAGGTGTATTCAACAGCGGTGTAATTCTTCTTAGCCATAGTACAGTTTTCAACCTACAACGCATAAGGTTTGAGTTATTGAATTCAGGGGACTTATACAAAGTATTGTATGTTGTCCAGTGTCCATTAGGACAAAGGGGTTGGTACTCGTACTATATTCTGTTTACTTGTGACTTCTCCAGTTCTAGACAAGTATTTCGTTGAAATGAAAGGTCCAATTACTGATTAGTTATAGGTATAAGAATAAAGTAGAGAACCATTTGTTGGAAGTACCAGGATTCTTCGAGGTAGTCGAAGATGTAGATACTTGTGTTTGGTATTCCAATGATAGTAATGGTTTTGAGAACTTGCTTCTCTTTCGGCTTACTCATATATGGATGCACTCCTAGTTGAGTAATGTTGTTTGGCCTCATTCTATTTGGTTGATATGCACTGGAGACAGCTGCATAATTTTGAATCTGGTTCCAATTAAATTAGTGCCATTCTTTTTATATGGTATATAGAATCAATTTGTATCTTAACGATGTTAAGATATAGGGAGTTGTCCGCCTAATGCTTAAAACCAGAATCTGGACAAACTCAAGGCACGTTTCAGTAATGGCAGTTTGTGGGTTATCCCGGGCTTTGACGAGGGTTAACTTTATTTCATCAGGAAGATCAATAGTGATATTGTTCTTGACTCGCCACAGTTCTAGTAAAATGGATTTTTTCAGAAAACAGAAGTGGGAGTATGGTAGAACTGGAAGTGATTCCAGAACCACAAACGATTACTGAAAATTTAATAGAACATAAAGATTCAATTGGATTCGAAATTCCATTACCCACTCCGCAGATTTGGTGGGTAACCTCAGGCACCCGAGAGGGACTTCGGTCTTCTCAGAGACAATGACATGGAGGTTCTTGTTTACCCAGACTTGCCAATGCTATTGTTCTAGGCTATAAGAACCGGCAGGAGAATGAGTATAGCGTCATTCTAAACTAGCTTCAGAAGTGCACGTGTATATGACTCTACCAGAGGGTTGTTGTAGTCAATGGGAGCAGCGGAAGCATAGAGGGAAAGTAGCTTATTTCTATTCGTAGACTAAAGCAGTTATAGAGGAAATAGATCATCTATTTTTGATGTTACAGTCATGGAGTTTGACTTCATCAGAACAACAGATAGATCTGGTAAGAAGGTAGTAGGGTGTGATATCCTGGTATTTGGATGACATGCACTTTATAGGAAGTGAAATTCCTATAGTACGATCTGTTATACTGTAGTTGTAACACAGTTGTTTCTCCACATAGGATATGGATACAATATCAGGCATTCTAGTTACTAGATCTATGGTTTTAGATCTAGATTTGGGAAGTTTCCCAATTTGGGTACTTTGACACTATTCTAAGGGTGTTTTAGAATGGACGACTCCTGGCGTGGTGGTGTACCGACAGATGACGGAGTCACCCTCTCCAAAAGAGATGTCTTTCAGACTGATGAGGAGAGAGATCTGCATGATTAACATATCACTTGCTTAGGCAATTGAGTTAATCATGAAATATCAAGTACCACACCAGATATTGTTTTTGCAATAGCTGCAAGAAGCATATATATTAATCCAATCCTGGTGAAATATTGGGAAGCAGTTATGAACATAAGTGGATGTTCTTGGGATATGGTTATGGCACCCTCCTTCAGGAGACGGTTATCATTTCAGGCTTCCAAGGTGCTTGGATGACTGAGTGACTGTCAGAGTTTTATTTTTCTCTCTTTTGAGGGACAATATGTTAGACAGGTCGTCCAAGCGGATACTGAGTAAGGCATGGCGCAATATACTGATTAAGTTCAGTGGATGATACCGTATAAGAAGTTTGCTGGATTTGGAGTTCATTTGTTAACTGGGTCCCATCAGATAATCAGACATATTCTAAGACAGGTATCGCCCATTTCGGGAAATAGCTTTCTCCGCGAAGTTGAGATATAGAGAGATACAGATAGAAACACTGGAGCGGATCCACTCACTGAGGCTATTTCTCGAACGCAATAGTTTCGCAAACGGGCTTTACGAAACTGATTAGTAGAGGAGTTGGGTGTTCGGTTGTTACGACCCGAAATTTGGATGTGACCAGCATTTAGATTGTATGACATCTAAAGATGTCGACACCATCTGAGTAAGCCAAAAACCAAGATCAAAAATCCTTTTTGCGGAATTTAGAAAATTTTAGTTTTTAAGTAAAAGAATGAGGTAGTATGTCGAATGATTTTAAGAAATGAAATCTAAACAACTGATTTTTAGCATTTAAAATGTTCGACAACACCTTCTTATTAATCATTAATAAAAGCAGTTATAAAGTATTTAAATAAGTTTCATCCCTAGTTGGGAGCAAAACAACGCCAAACGGCGGAAATCAACACGCAATAATAATACGATGCATCAAGTAAAGAATTTCATGCATACATAGAGAAAGCATAAATTAACACAACTAGATGATCTCGCTCAAACACATATAAAACATATGCAAACATATCTCATTCTAATTCAAATATACAGGGTCTTATAAAGAATTTTTAGATCCAAAATACATATACCAAAATAGGAGGTTACTGCGTAGGTAACCCACCTAGCAAAATAAGCGATAAAAGATGACAAGTGGATCCGCACTGCTGCGACGTGTCCACGCGTCTCCTGCAAGGAACTATGGCACAACGGGGGTGAGTTGCCAACTCAATGAATAAAACTAACATCTAACAGCTCATAATGTAAGTATGACGAACTAGTGTTAACAGTAGTAAAGATAAGTATAATGTATGATAACATGTGGAAGCATGACTATGTACTAACTAAATGTATAAATCAACACCGAAATCTCATCAATTATTTCCAAATAAGGCTCATTTTTCCATGTCCAACATCGACACAAATCTTCTGTTTCCAGTATGCATCGTTCCTCGAACGATCCTGTCAATCCATAACATCGGTCGGTATCCTCAAGATATTCGCCATGTTTCACACTATCTCCGGTATCGAGTATCCTCGCTAGGCTCCCCGCCTCAAATGCGGCTATCCTGCAACTCAGTCTCGACCGGGTGCACCATGAATCCGACTGTATAACTCCCCCACTCAGTCCGGATAACGTAAAAATCCGCAAGCATATAGCTCCCCCACTCGGTTCGGAATAAAACCAAATCATAAAAACAACATCTCATGGTGGACATAACACATCAAACACGAAGAATCGCCGAATATACTACGTAGCACATAAAACTCAAAACCAGAAATCCGCATAATTCTTTGCATTTTATAACAATTTGATAATACTTGGAAATGAAGCAAGATATGTGTTTATAACAACATTGTTGCAAAATTACCACTATTACCGATGCTTACGGTATGAAGTGAATCATATGTGACATAGCAAGTACTAAGTGTATATATGACATGTCAATATCGACGAGGTGTAGTGTAACATTTAAATATATGCACGTGCAACATGACTCGTCGATAATTTATGCAGTGTTCTAGCAATTGTTAAACATGACATTTTATATATATGAATGCATACGAGAAATTTTCTAAATTCACTTTTATACACAAGGAACAATTATAACTAGCTTAAATCATGGGAGTATTACGCCATCCTTACAAAATCCCCCGATAGATGCTAATCTACTCACCTGAATACGTCGAAGTCACTCGGATGTCATCAATCCTTTTCCTTTTCTTGCGGTCTCCGAAGTCTCCGCGGTCGAACCTAACATCGGATTTAATTTTCGTATAAGAAACAGCTAAACTCCGATACGGCGGAAACGTGAAACTACAAGGCTTACATACTAAATATGCTACGTACGAATATTGTGAACTATCTAAAACTTAAACTAACCTGAGCTAACCCCTTGCTGTTCATAACAGGCAAAAAACAGAATCGTGTCACAAACATCCGTGTCGTATTTAGAACCTTTAACCCCAAAACGGATATTTGCTTCCATATTTTATATACAGAAAATATAACATAAACTAATAATACCAGACATCCTAAAATATAAGCAGAGAGCTACCCTAAAAACACCAACACCTAACTTCATAAGAAAACCGGCAAGCTCGGATTTTGGGCAGATGTCACCGGCCGATTGTCCAAGGAATTGGTTCGTTTTTCTGGTGTGTATTTTAGGTCCAATCATTAAGGCTAAGATACTGTTTGATTTTATTATAGATTAACTATACTATAGCAGATCAAAACAGAGTAATAATCCAACATAATACGATATTTTACCAATATTACACATCTATGTTAGAACAATATTGAACTAAAAGAACAACAGGGTTGGAAATTATACCTATCTAGAAGATCAACAGAATGTTTCCTTCAAGGATGTACAAGCACAATTTCCTAGCTTGATGGTGGTGGGAATGATCCTTAGCACTTAACTTTTCTTCACTTCTCTCTTTTTCTTTGGGGTGTTCTAAGATTTTCTTTTTCTTTTTCTAAACTAGTTAGTTTGTTTCAACTTGATATATAGTATATCAACTGAACAATTTTAATCAATATAAGAAAATGAGTGATAATGCTAGTAGGTGGTGTCACCATGAAAATGGTGGTGTTTTCATGCAAGCATGAAGTGTAGGCGTAAGGTACTACCTAAGGTGTAGTGTGTGTTAGGTTCACTTTAATCTTAACCATTACCTAACCTTCTTTATATAATAATCCTCACAAAATCCTAATTAGCATAAGGAAGCTAACATTTTCATAAAAACCCCTCATGACACATATAATTATATAAACAAACTATTTCTTTACTAAATTATTTCTACTACATATTAAAAGGTCCTCTTTACTATACTAAAATTAAAAAAAAATCTATTTAAATAAATAATTTAATTAATTATCTAAAATATTTCAAAATGTTACAATATTCCCCTTAAGAAAATTCGGTCCCGAATTTAAAACAAAAACACATGTACCTTCAAAAAGGTGCGGGAACTTCTTTCGTGAATCATCCTCAGCCTCCCAAGTGACCTCCTCGCTATTTGGCCCTCGCCAAAGAACCTTTACAGATGGAAGTACTCTTGATCTTAGCTTCTTTACCTGCCGGTTCACTTTAATCTTAACCATTACCTAACCCTCTTTACATAATAACCCTCACAAAATCCTAATTAGCATAAGGAAGCTAACATTTTCACAAAAACTCCTCATGACACATATTATTATGTAAACAAACTATTTCTTTACTAAATTATTTCTACTACATATTAAAAGGTCATCTTTACTATACTAAAATTAAAATAACATTTTCTATTTAAATAAATAATTTAATTAATTATCTAAAATATTTCAAAATGTTACAATATTCCCCCCTCAAGAAAATTCAGTCCCCGAATTTAAAACCTAAACACATGTACCTTCAAAAAGGTGCGGGAACTTCTTTCGTAAATCATCCTCAGTCTCCCAAGTGACCTCCTCGCTATTTGGCCCTCGCCAAAGAACCATTACAGATGGAAGTACCTTTGATCTTAGCTTCTTTACCTGCCGGTCTATAATAGCTACCAGCTGCTCAGTATAGGATAAATCCTGCTCGAGCTGTAAAGACTGATACTGGATGGCATGAGAAGGATCGTGAAGATACTTGCGAAGCATAGACACATGAAACACTGGATTATATCGGGAAAACTTGTTGGAAGTGCTAAACGATAAGCTACAGCACCCACCCTCTCCAGAATCTCATAGGGTCCGACATACCTGGAACTGAGCTTCCCCTTTTTCCCGAAACGCATCACATCGGAGAGACATGGAGGAACACATGGTCTCCCACATCAAACTCAAGTCTGCGACGACGTCGATCAGCATAAGATTTCTGTCTGCACTAGGCCGCTCTCATTCTGTCTTGTATCAACTGGATCTTTTCTGTAGTCTCCTGCACTAGATGCGGTCCCAAAATGCTGCTCTCGCTGAGTTCTGTCCAACAAATGGGTGATCGACACTTTCTCCCATACAAAGCTTCGAAGGGTGCCATCTGAATCGTCTCTTGAAAACTATTGTTGTAAGAAAATTCTATCAAGGGAAAGTGACGATCCCAACTGCCCCCGAAGTCTAGACTGCGGGCTCGGAGCATATCCTCAAGAGTATGTATGGTCCGCTCTGACTGACCGTCGGTATGCGGGTGAAAAACTGTACTGAAACACAATCGGGTGCCTAGATCCTCATGAAGTTTTTGCCATAATCGGCTGGTGAACTGGCCGCCTCTATCGGATACTTTGCAAGTCGGAACTCCATGCAATCGTACAATCTCCTCAACGTAGATCTGGGCATACTGCGCATATCCATAAGTAGTCTTCACCGGAAGAAAATGAGCTGCTTTCGTCAATCGATCAACAATCACCCAGATGGAATCATACCCTCTACTGGATCTGAGCAGACCTTCAACAAAATCAATATAGATCTGCTCTCATTTCCACTCTGGAATGAGCAAGGGCTGTAACTCTCCTGCCGGCCTCTGGTGCTCGGCCTTGACTTACTGGAAAATCTAGCATCTAGAAAAAACTCCGTAACATCTCTCTTCATCCCTTCCCAACAGTCAACATTTCTCAAGTCATGATACATCTTGGTGGAATCCGGATGAATACTATATGATGACCGATCCGCCTCCTCTAAGAACTCGCGTCTCAGTCCCTAAGAATATGGCACACAAAGATGAGTCCCAAACCGTAACACTCCATGGTCATCGATTTTTAATTCAGAATCTCCACCCTGTCTAACCTGCTCTATGATCTCCGACAAGCAAGCATTGGCGGGCTGTGCCTCTGGGATGCGATCAAGTAACTGTGGACGGGTGCGGATATGAGCAAGCTGTCCCCCTGTCGATGTAAACTCAAATTGTACTCTGCTATCACATAAAATCTTCCAATCTGCGGAATACTGCCTCAGCACTATGCTCAAATAAGATAAGCTACCTCCTGAACTCCGACTCAAAGCATCTGCCACCACATTCTCCTTGCCCGGATGATAGAGAATCTCGCAGTCATAGTACTTTACAAGCTCCATCCAACGAAGCTGCCTCAAATTCAGATCCCGCAGCTGAAAGATATACTTTAAGCTCTTGTGGTCTTTGAATATCTGGCATGACTCACCGTATAAGCAGTGCCTCCAAATCTTGAATGCGAAGACCACTGCGGCCATCTCTAAGTCATGAGTGGGATAGTTCTGCTCGTGCTTCTTCATCTGCCGAGAATCATAAGCGAGGACCCTGCCGTGCTGCATCAATACACAGCCTAAACCCACTCGAGAGGCGTCACAATAGACAACAAAACCACCTGACGCAGAAGGTAACGATAAGACTGGTTCCGTCGTCAAGAGAGTCTTCAACTGCTGGAAACTCCGCTCGCATGCATCTGCCCAAAGAAATGGAACTTACTTCCTGGTCAACCCGGTCAGCGGTGCAGCGATACGAGAAAATTACTGCACAAAACGTCGGTAGTAACCGGCCAAACCCAAGAAGCTGCGAATCTCTGTAACTGATATAGGTCTTGGCCAGTGCTGTATTGCCTCGATCTTCTTTAGGTCCACACGTATACCGTCTCTCGTAACTACGTGACCCAAATATTCCACACTGTCCAGCCAGAAGGCACACTTGGAGAATTTAGCGAACAACTGGTGTTCCCTTAAAATCTGCAATGTAATTCGCAAGTGGTGCTCATGCTCCTCTCGACTACGGGAGTATACAAGAATATCATCAATGAATACAATAATGAACTGATCAAGAAACGGACTGAAAATGCGGTTCATCATATCCATGAAAGCTGCTGGGGCATTGGTAAGCCCGAACAACATTACCATAAACTCATAATGCCCGTATCACGTGCGAAAAGCAGTCTTCGGAATATCATCGTTCCGGAATCTCAATTGGTGATACCATGAACGCAAATCGATCTTCGAGAAATAGCCAGCTCCCTGCAGCTGATCGAATATGTCATCAATACGAGTTAATGGATACCTATTTTGCACCGTAACTCGATTCAGCTGCCTGTAGTCGATGCACAATCTCATGCTGCCGTCTTTATTTTTAATGAATAAGACAGGAGCTCCCCACGGCGATACACTTGGTCGAACGATCCCCGTATCAAGCAATTCTTGCAACTGACCTTTAAGCTCCTTCAACTCCGTCAGGACCATCCGATAAGGTGGTATATAAATAGGCCCCGCACCGTGAATCAAGTGAATGCAAAATTTGATATCACGATCAGGCGATAATCCTGGTAATTCAGCAGGGAACACATCCGGAAATTCTCGTACGATCGGAACCTGGTCCAACAGAACCTCAGTATGATGGCGATCATATACGTAGGAGCTAGGTTCTGTAAGCATATCCTTATAGTGTCCTTAGTCGTGGGAGTTTCGAGACAGGGCATCGATACTCCAGAGTAGACTAGTGTATACAGTCGAGACCCCGACGAGGGGCGGTGGCCGGTCTCACAAGCCATTGGTGTCAGTTTGTTCACCTAAGATGTATACAGGTGCTCATTGGGTTATGAGTACACCGGACAGGACTCGCTGGGAACCTGCTAGTTGGTATTATACCAAGCGTCAGATAGAAGTTCCCTGGTGACATGTGTACCTGTTAGTTCATCGACCTGAGGTCGTCATTTGTCTCGTGTGAGTTCCAACTGTGCTTTGATTTCTACCCTACAACGGCTCAAAGGAGTCGTGCAAACAGGTCTTTTTTGGGTACAGTCCCGAGCCACATGGAGGCAAGTGAGCGGATCGGCAGGGGATTCATCTCTCCCGGTATTGGGGGTGAGATCGCGCTGTATCTAGGAGAGCTATTACACAAAGCCATCAGTCGAGGCAGGAGATTTACTGGTAGGTACTCCAGTAGTATCTCAGGGTGTTCTGGGCCACTCTCTGACACGACTTATACCGCTAATGGGGGTCTGACGTTACCAGCCCCCTAGGCAGATATGCGATACTCATAGACGAACGGACCGGACTGTATATATATTGTCACTGTTAGGCTCAGTAGGGTTTATGGATGAGTTCGCTCGTCAACTTCCCTTCCAATCAACACATAGGCAACCGTTACGTACAACCTGTACCTCTGATGTGCTAGAGGTTATACCCTGTGCCAGTGTGTTGATGAGTCATTAGAGTCCCCCACAGACACTTTCCCAAGTTCGGGCGAAACGTTGTACAGGCCGTATGGTTTTATGGCAAGGTTAGGAAAATGCATGTGCGTTTTCGCACGTGTCATTTTTCGGGCAGATAATACTGGTCGGCTTTGGTTTTAGCCAGAACCCAGTATTATACTATGTAGATATAATATCTTTGTCTCAGTAGCATTTGTATTTTGTCGTAATACAAATGCGGGTATGTTTTATACTGTTACGGGGTTATCCTGAAATTCGTTTCAGGATCACTTTTGGAAGTTGCCAGTTTCCAGTTTTCTATCAGCCGTATTAAACTTTCAGTTTAATACGGATTTATCTTTTCTTGAGATGAGTGTGGAAGCTTCTAGATGATGACTAGGATGGTGAGGTGTTAAGTGACTCTTTAGTGCATTTAATGATTCATTTAATGCAAGGGTGACTAGGTTAATGACTAAGGGTTATGATTCATTGTTTCTTTAAATGAGTTCATACAAGGTGTTTAGGTGATTCATTCTCTTCATTAATTGTTGTGGTCACCTCCCTCTCCAAAACTCACCTCCCCCCACTCTATATATGGCCGGCCCCTCCCCTCCTCTTTACTCACTCTCTCACTTGTTATTAAAAAGATTATGATAGTTTGGATTCATGGAAATTAGATAGCCTCATTTCTCATTTCACCCGATCCAAAAGGCAACTTCATTAACCGTTCGTCCATAGCTTTGGACGCAACGAGACAAAGTGTTCTACTCATTCTCTACTTCATCTTGGTTATCTCTTTTTGCAAACTTGACGACCGAGTTGCCTCGGTTCAGAGGCGGGAGCCCGTTTAAAGATCCGTCGACGTGGTGCTACCTGGACGAGAAGACTGGAGATTAAAGAGATCGGAGCAGCTGCAACAAAGCGTGGGATGATGGTTGAAGACCGAAGGACTCGGATCGTTCGGTATAACTCCTCTACCCACTTTTTAGTTTGTTAGTTTAGCTTTAATGGCTGATCCGGGTTTTAGTACGCGATAGCGCCAGTTGTAAAAAGTTTTTTTTCCGCATTTGGCGTCTGTTAGACTGCCGGGGCGCTACCGTGGACTTACAGTGGTATGAGAGCCTCACCATTAAGCTATACTAACTCGTGCTAACACGTTTAAAACATCGATCAAACCGAATTTCGAAAAACACAATTATCAAGTGCTAAACTTTCTGTCGATTTTAAATCAAGTCTAAAAATTATATTGCATATCACAGAGAATTGATCAGGGTTTTTGAAGAGTTACGGTAAAATTTGGACACGTGTTACCTCTATACCGCCGCGGATCCACGGTCAAAGCTTAGGTTTGACCGCGGAACCACGGCCAGTATGTGGCAACAGTGGACCAAATGTTTCCAGTGTGTTCTTCACATGAAATTGTGGCTTTTGGAATATTTCTTATGGGCCCAGATTTTGTTACTGTACAACAGATGTTTATGGGGCCCACTTTAGGATATTTGGTCGATCGAAATTTAAACGTGTTAGTATACAGTACTTACATTATATCTCCGACCGGGAAAGTCATTCGAGCGGTAAATTGCATCTGATTGCTATAGCTCTTTTAGACGGATTTGCGAACGTGACATTCGCGTTAATGTTCTGTGTTGTGCTTCAATGTTGCGGATTTGTTGTGGTGGATAGCAATGTGCAATGTTAGTACAGTTTGGATTTATTTGTACATTTGATATTGCGGGGCGAGCATCCAACATGTGGACTGCCGTCACTGCCAGTTTGTATAATATTCTTTTGGGGCACGACCGGGATGAGGTCGATGTACCCGTTATATATTCTTATTTCTGTACTAGGTTTACCCCGCGACGGAGTGCACGGATAGCCGGGTTCTGGAGGGCAACAGGTCCGTATCTCATGGCTTTGAGAGGTAGAGGGGCCTCACTCTAGAATTGGCAGACTATTCGCCGCAATCGTAGGGGGTACAGGTTGACCCAAGGAGGGGTGCTCAATTTACCGGATTCCGTGAAGTGCCGGTTGTTCCATTTACTATGTTGTGGGGACTACCTCGCTTCAGGTTTTTGCGGGTAACATGCTGCACCCGTAAGGGTCTAGGTTTCATTGCACAGGCTATCCACACGAGCAGGGGAACGTCGGGTTTTCAGCAGCGGCTCTGTGAAACCCGGGGATCCTAGATTATCTGTATTGTTCTATGATGCTTATTACTTTTCTGTAATGTTGCATATTATCACGCCTGGAGAGATTATTGTATATTGGTATATATACTATTAGATGTTGTATATGTTTTACACCCGCGCTAGTCCAGCCCCCTCTCTGTCGTTAGTTAAGTAACCTAACGGGTAATGACGGGACCCAGTGACGAATGCGGATGGCATATACGTACATTTTATTTTCGTTCTTTTCTGCTGTGATTTGTTGATAGGACTGCATTGATTCTTATCAATGCAAGGATAAAACAAACCTATATTAGATGTTGTTGGAACAAATTTTAAAAGGTGTTATTACAAAGATGTTTCCTTTTGTTTTGCATACCGGTATTCAGTTGGAATATCCTGCACCTCATTCGAAGAGGCAAGGGCCGAGATCCCTTCACCGGGAGTGACCCTTGGGCAGAAGTTTACGTCAGGGTAATAACTTCAGTATAGTCGATTACAAGTTGCTTTGCATAGCGGTATTCAGTTGGAATATCCTGCACCTCATTCCACGAGGAAAGAGCCGAGATCCCTTCACCGGGAGTGACCTCTTTAGCAAAGGTTTTTCGCCACTATATTTTTTATAAAAAGCTATCAGGTTCCTTCAGCGAGATCAAGTTCATTACGTTAAAGGTTTTTTCTCCAAAAATCAGCCGTAGCCCTCCGTCGTTTATTTTGGGTATTCAGTAGTATTCAAGCTATGTATTTTTGCCAAAGTCAAGGCATAGTGTTTGGTAGCTGCTGGGTATTCATCTGTTGCATAGATAGATGAGTTGGTTTGGGACAGTCGTTCTGCCATTTTGGCCAAAGTCAAGGGCATGTGCCGATGGGTTCAAATTGACCTTGATAGTGACGGGTAGAACTTTGCATGTGACTTATGACATTTTGACCAAAGCCAAGGTTATAAGAGCATGGGGCAAAAATCATATTGAGAGTTTCAAACATACAGGAAACTTGCCAGCCATGCACATACCTTCTGGAGTGTGATAACTTGACTGGCTTCCATCAAGTTATCATGCGATGATAGTTGGATCCTGATTCTCACTAATGAGTTGATTTACTCTTCGGGTGATCCCGACTAATTCTTCTTTCAGGTTTGGAGGAGAATTTGAGATTACAGTGGGAGGTTTCCTGATTAGATAAAGTGATAACCATTCTGATCTAGGTTAGAGTGCACGCAGAGTGTTTCTTTTCTCTCTCTCTTTGGCAGCAACCTTTGACCGACCCTAGACTATGACTCAGTGACCGAGTTGACCGAACCTTCTTAAAATACTGGCCTTTGGATTGTCTTAGTTGCATAATTCATTTCCGCTCCTTCTTTTACCCATTGTATTTCTCAGAACACCCCGTATTATTACGGACATCCACTTCCATTGGATAGATCCATCGTATGGTTATATACGAACTCGGAAGGACTTCTTCGAGGATGGATCCAGGTTCAGGAGAAATAGAATTAGTTTATTCAGTTGTCTTTTATTATCACCTTCTCTCAGGTAGCAAAGGCTCCTTGGTTTAGGAGAGTACACCTATTACGCTTATTGGATAGTCTTCTTCCAAACCATAGGCATGGTGCCAAAAGGTAGGGAATGAAGAAAACTAATTAGCCTAAGTAGGGTGTACAGAAGGTAATAACTAAAGACAAAATAAAGGGATTAGAAAGAGGGCAAAGTATATTGTGACTGTTATCATTCACGACCAAACCGCGTACTTCATCGCCACTCCTGTTTCACCTTTGCTTTTTTCCCCAGTTTGGGAGAAATAGAATAAGGTATTATTCAGTTGTCTTTTATCGTCACCTTCTCTCAAGTTGCGAGTACTCCTAGGATTAGGAGAGTACACCAATTATGCTTACTGGATAGTCTTCTTCCAAACCATAGGCTGGTGCCAAACGGTAGGTAAGGAAGAAAACCACTTAGCCTAACGATGGTGTACAGAAGATAATGAATAAAGACAACTAAAGGGATTTAGAGAGATGGCAAAGTAATATACGGTTAAAGTCATGAATAGGATTATGGAAGAGGCATTACTAGGAATACCAGGATACCCTACGAAACATTTTCATGTTTCAAGGCATTGTTAAAGGAAAACTGATTTCCCGATTAGATACTTACTCCAGGATATGTATTTACCAAGTATGATTCTCACATCTGTATGGTTTTACAGATGATGAGTGGGAGGAAGTAATTGGGAATTAGGTGATCATCCTTATTATATCGGAATTCGTTGTAATTGGTGATATTTGAGGAAGTCGCCTGGGTTATTGCCGGCAGGCACGTATTTGGTTTTGAGTATCCGTTGTTGTGCACCAATTTCAAATTGATATTTGTACGTTTATTTTTATAAAGTGAGATATAACTTTTTGATATTATGTCGATGACATTACCCATATCAGTTGGTGATTGGGTAAGGAGCATTGAACAACGGACTAGTTCTTAACCATAAGTACAGTTTTCAACCTACGATGCACAGGTTTTGAGTTATTAAAATCAGTGGACTTAAACACAGTATTGTATGTTGTCCAGTGTCCGTCAGGACAAAGGGGTAGGTCCTCGTACTATGTTCTGTTTACTTATGACTTCTCTAGTTTTTAGACAAGTGTTTCGTAGAAATACAATGTCTAAGTTTTGAGAAATTGTGGGTATAAGAATAAAGTAGAGAACCAGGTATCGCAAGTATCGGGATTCTTCAAAGAGATTGAAGATTTAGATTCTTGTAATTGGTATTCAGATGAAAGTAATGGTTTTTTAGAAACTTGTTTCTCTTTAGGGTTACTCATAATTGGATGCATTCCTAAGTTGAGTAATGTTGATTATCCTCTCTCCATTAAGTTGATATGCACTAGAGATAGCTGCATGGTTTTTGAATCTGGATCCGATTAAATTGGTTCCTCCATTTCTATATGGTATATAGAATGGTTCATATCTTAACGATGTTAAGATACGGGGAGTTGTCCAGCTTATGCTTAAAACCAGACACTGGATAACTCAAGGCACGTTTCTGTAATGGCAGTTTGTGGTTTGACCCTGGCTTTGACGAGGGTTGACATTTCTACCATCTGGAAGATCAATAGTGATATTGTTCTTGAATCGCCATAGTTTTAGCAAAATGGTTTTTTTCAGAAAACAGTAGTGGGAGTATGGTAGAACTGGAAGTGATTCCAGAACCGCAAACAATTACGGAAAATTTAATAGGACCTATATATTCAATCAGGTTTGACATTCCAATAGCCACTCCGCACAGATGGTGGGTAACCTCAGACACCCGAGAGGTACTCTGGTACTCTCAAGGACGGTAACATGGCGGTTCTTGTTTACCCAGAATTGACACTATGGTTGTTCCAGGCTATGACACCCGGCAGAAGAATAAGTATAGCGTCGTTCTAAACTAGCTTTAGAAGTGTACGTATATATTATTCTGCCAGAGGGTTATCATAGTCAGTGGGAGTAGCGGAAGCATAGTGGGCAAGTAGCTTATATCTATATATATGCTTGAGCAGATATAGCGGAGATAGATCATCTAATTTTGATGTGAGAGTCATGGGTTTGACTTCATCAGAATAGGGGATGGATCTGTTAAGAAGGTAGTAGGGTGTGATGTCCTGGTATTTGGATAACATACACAGAGTAGGAAGTAAAATTCCTGTACTACGATCGGTTCTATTTTGGTCGTCACACAGTTGTTTCTCCAAAAAGGACATGGATATAATATCTGACATTCTGGTTACTAGATCTATGGTTTTAGATCTAGTATTGGGTAGTTTCCCAATAAGGGTACTTTGACAGTATTCTAATAGTATTTTAGAATAGATGACTCCTGGCATGGTGGTGTACCTGCAGGTGATGGAGTCACCCTCTATAAAGGTGTCTTAGAGACTAAAGGAGAGAGGGATGTGCATGATTGGCAGATCACTTGCTTAGGCAATTGAGTCAATCATGAGATGTCAAGTACCACACCAGATATAGTTTTTGCACTTGATGCAATAAATTTATATTAATCCAATCCTGAAGAAACATAAGGAAGCCGTTTTAGAACATAAGTGCTTGTTCTATGGATTTGATGACGGCAGCCTCTTTCGGGAGACGGTTATCATTCCAGGCTTCCAAGGTGACATGAATGACAGAGTGATTGTCAGAGTTATAGTTTCCCTCTGACGAGAGACAGTATTATGGACAGGTGGTCTAAGAGGATACTGTGGGAGGCATGGTGCTGGATACTGATTAGGTTCAGTTATCGATACAGTCTAAGAACTTTGGATTTGGAGTTCATTTATGAACTAGGTCCCATCAAAAATTCAGACATATTCTAAGACAAGTATTACTCGATTCGGGAGATGTCTTTCTCCGCGAACTTGAGATTAACAGAGATACTGAAAGAAACATCAGGGCGGATCCACTCACTGAGGCTATTTTTCGAACACAAGAGTTTTACAAACTAAGCTTTGTGAAACTGATTAGTAGAGGAGTGTTCACACCATAATATTGCATTATTATATTTCCCATTCTTATTCTTTTTATAAATAACAGGTGCTTTTGACGCATGTCTGCTACATGTTACAGGTTACAGGTTCTTGGACAGAAAACAGTGAAAACGTTGTAAAGACGATGAAAAAGTGGACTTTGACCAACAAACAGAAGACTCTTGATCAAGCCTACATCAAAGATAAAATTTACAAAGTACAAGGCAATGCAAGGTCCAGGATTTCAAAGCGAACGGTTAAAAGTCCACTGCACTACACACTGTGAAGATCTCGATAATAAACAGAAGTCAATATGAGAAAAGACATATATAAACAGGAAGCCAAGGTCACCATAAACCAGCCCAAGAGAAACCAGATGCCAACACCACAGTTTGACCGCGGAACCATGGCCAAACCCTCGCTTCGGCCGCGGTTCCGCGGCTGGCATGAGCGTTCGATGGAATATTATTTTACCATAACTCATGGGCGGCGCTGACTAGTCAACCTGAGGGCTATTTTTGTAATTTAAGACATGCGAATCAAATGTAACCTAGGGTTTCCTATTCTCTATAAATAGGAACTCTAAAGCATTGTATTTTCTTATGTCTCCTTTTAATAATAAATTTCAGAATTCTTTCTGGAGAGCATCGGTGTTTCTTTTCAATTCATGAATTCAGATCTAACAACCTGCGTTGATGTTTGGAGAGAGTCACCTGTAAGTAGATTTATTTAATTGCACTAGTTTAGATTTAAATTCTTTGCCCTAGGTAGATTTAATTCCTTGCCGTAGATAATTGTTTAGAGTTAGCTTTGGGGAAGGCTTTTGAGAGATGAGATCTCTCATCCCTTTCTTGCCCATTATGTCTTTTCAATAGGACTCCATGCATACACGCACACACTGCGCCCTACGGCACCCTATCCCTTGAGGTAGCGGTGATACCGTAGTGTAAAAGCCCGGTTGCGCGCGTTTTCCATGGAGGTTAGGGTAAGGATCTCTAAAGGAAGGACAAGAACCTAGAGGAAGGAACACCTTCCCGAATGGATCTAATCCCTTTTATTGATAATTACCATAACTCCTCTTAGATCCTAAATTGGGTATAGAAAGCATTGAGATTTACTTGCATTTCCAAACCATCCCTAAACCTAACCCTAGCAAGACTAGATATAAATAATCGTAGTATAGAATAATTAGGTTTTTAGATTTAATAAGAAATCCAAACACCCTTAGGAATTAACTCGTTAGCGCGACTAGGAGATTCACATCATCCCTGTGGACCGACCCATACTCACCGGCTAGCTGCAAAGCGACGCCGTTCTTGATTGCGGTTACTAGATATTTTTGAGACCAATCAAATGGCGCCGTTGCCGGGGATGGCGTGTTATTTCCTTTTTGCAATTTCGGGTTAATCAAAATTTAAAAAAAATCATAAAAATCTGAAGAAAAAAATATAGAAAAATATTTCATCTGTTATTTTTGGAAGGGATACTTTGTTGTTTGAATTTTTTCAGGATCTACAATCGAGACGGATCTGGAAATCTACAGAAAGAGAAATAGAAAATAACAGATCAGAACAGAGGGAGATTTGAAGAACAGGAAAGCAGAAAAAAATTTGGAGCATTGAACCCCCCACCGCGCCGCCTTTTCGCGGCCGAAACCTGACATAGACCGCGGAATCGCGGCCTTGTTGCCGATTCAGCGCATACAAAAAATTTTGGGGAACCGTGCCGTCCAGAGAACCGCTAACCCGCGGCAATAAGGCACTTGGGCGGCGGAAACGCGGCCATCTCGTTGCATTATCTCGTGAAAATTTTTCTGTAAGCTTGTCTGTTCCTCATCTGTAATTTTTGAAATATCTTTTCTGGAAATTCCTGCAGGATTCCGTGAGCTATAAAATATATTCCCTCCCATATAACAATCTTGTGCAGGATTTTTGGGCCCAGCTTAAAATAAAAACTGATTGCAAGTAATATTTTTCTGTTACATATCTTTAACTAAAAATCTTTTTTGCAACAATTTTCAAATAAAGAAAAAGAAAGAGGAAATTTTTTATTAGAGAACTTGCAAACATTTGCCGCAAATTAATCCTTGCACCACCACCCAACTTTCTTTCTTTCACCCTTTCTTCTAACATGGGTACCCCACATAATAAATCGCTTCCCGAACTTTGGTATCCCAAACCTAATTTTGCGTCGTACGTCAATTTTTTCGGTCAATTTAAAGACGATCCTTCCTTGCCTAAAATATCTTTGAAAGATCAAATAGAGGCGTCTAGGAGAAACAGTTCGACTTTTCAACCCACTTTGTGTCAACCAAGTTAACCTTTACCACCTCCATATGTTGACACCATTTTTTCGAGTCCTTCTGTCACTCCTAAGCCGATGTCCATTGCTGAGCATATTGCTCAATCTCGCAGCCGATCATTCACCCTTCTCCACTCATCTAGTTCTAGGGGCCCACATGATTATTCACCTTTTTATCCATATGTTGACCCTACCCCTGCCCACCCACCCACTTCCTACCAGTCCTACCCGACCATTCCACCTTCACTAGACACTGCTTCTACACAGCCTGTTGGGAGTTTTGCATATCCACACGATTTCGAATCTTTTATCGAAACCCCCTTACCACCCAAGTCTAGTTTGGAAGAGTCGTTGGAGGCGTATATCGCAGTAACAAACAAAATGGTTAGGAATGTGGAAGCGTCCATAGCCGCTCTTATGCAACCTACAGAACCGGTAGCTAGTTTCTCACTAGCTCCAAATTTTCCAATGTATGAGGAGGCGGTTGGACAGAGTGAGAATTTGAGAGGAGCAAGTGAGTTCTACACATTCCCAAATCAAACCTACCCATACCCAATTAAAGCCCACAACTCCGGTTTTTCATCGATTGTCCCAAATGCTTCGCAAGTTACAAACAAAACATCAAACGAGTTGTGTGACCTTGTAGTGCTTGATTTGCCGGATTGTGAAGAACCCCATTCGAGTGAAACCACACTTAACCCTTTCGATCTTTACACCTCCAATCTAGAACATGAATTGATAAATATCCATGCTTTTGATGAGGTGTCTAAAGAAATTGATTTTCACTTGATTGAGGATATAGACGCCGGGAATATTTCGGATGATGAACCTGTCGATTTGATTGAAATTTTATGTTCAACTCATCATCCCGAGTCATTAGATGTTTCTCCCGAACTTCATATGCGTCTTGATGTTGATGATGATGGCATGGATGAGTTAAATATTGAGGAGAATTATAAGGATTGTATTAAGGAGAGTTTTGAGGATCGTATTGAGGTTGAACCATTTTTGTTTGATGTGTCTGATTTTCCAATTGACCCTCTTGAACGTTTAACAAAATCACCCTCCCTCCTTTCCATCGTTCCGACCACGCTTGAAGACTGTGACCTTGAAAAATTTTACTTTGAATCTGACACAGTTCTCACAGACGATAACACTTACGAGTGTTTTACTTTTTCGGACGATGTTGATGACTCACCGCCCGAGTTTGAGTCCTTTACATTTTCAGATGAGTTAGTCGAACCATAAGACTCGGTTGCTTACAGTAGTTTCGAACTATTGTTGGAATCTTTCCAGTTCGAGACAGTTTACTACGGTGAGAATGAGACTATCCCTAATCCACTCCCTTTCGTCCTTCCTATCGTTCCGAACTTGCAAGTGACCGTTACGCTTTCATCTCCAATACCAAGTTCAGCGTACCCATGCAATCTTGTGAATCTTGAGGGATTTGACCCCATTTCTCAACGGGTTGATAGGTTAGCGCAATCGTTTTTAACACATCGGTCATCACAAATTGCGCTAATTTATTCACTCGATTTACACCCTCAAGATCGTACTCCACTTCTTTCTTCTTCCCGCCATTCTTCTCCCCCACCGAGACCATATTCTCTTCTTCCCATTCGGTCTCGTGTGTTTCTCATTTCTTTCCTTTACACACCATTCTTCCACCAACCCTACCATTACCATGATAAGATCTTTGAATGGTTGGTGCTAACCTTTGGCTTGTGTAAGGCCAAGCTTAAGTTTGGGGGGAACCTTGTTGTATATATGTACATATATTTTTTTTTGTTTTCTTTTTCTATAAAAAAAATTAAAAAAAATATTTCAGAACATTAAAAAAAAAGATAAATTTTATTATAAATAAATAAACAGGGGAGCGCCGGAAATTTTAACCCTCTTGGTGCAGCATGACAGTGAGGACACTGTCAAGTTTAAGTTTGGGGGTATGCTCGGTACGTCTTCTTCCTTCGCATTCATTTGTACATATTTTGCATTTGCATACTTATTTGAAAACCCATAAAAAATTGAAAATTTTCAAAAATTATAAAAAATATTGTATTCAATTTTGGCTTATTTGACTATAGTTTGACAGATAGGTTAACTATCTAGGAACAACTAGATCTTTGACGTAGTAAATTAAAAACCCTAAAGATAACCTTCCTTAAAGTTTAGCGGTAGAAAGTATATGTCTTTGTAGTTTATTTAGAAATAGGCAAATTTTGGATTCACTTCTTGGGCTAAGTCGAAACAAAGGAAAAGTATTGATGTCTTTATTAGAGTATGAGTTTGAAAAATAATTCCTAGCTTAAGTCTAGATTCTGAAAATGTATAACCTACAAATTGCACAATCACGCACCACGAAACTTGGAATAGTAGAAGAGACCTTGAAATGCTCTTTTCTAAAGTCCTTAGTACAATGAAAAATATAAATAAAAATACAAGTGTGAATAAAGAAAAAAAATGAACACTGGTTTTTGTAATTACTTAAGGCTGCAAAAATAGAAAAATATTTAGAGAGGGTGCTTCATCACCTAGTGCCTTAGACCAACTGATTTGGGAGTCACTGCTAAAGCCTTGGATGTTGCAGGACTAGGAATTACGCTTTAATGTGCAAACCCATCTTGTAATCGGTTGTTGGTACCTCAAGAAGTATTAACGATCGCATGAAGGATGTGTAAGCAAAAATTCAATTAAAAATTCACCAATTAAGAAGTACTTTGGACAACGGACAAGAGTATGATTTCTTGATTTGAATTTCCAAGTGTAGGGGTGATATTTACACACACATGGGGATATGTGATTGGAGTTTAGATGAGAGAAAGGAGTGAAGAATAGAACTTGTATCTTTAGTAGAGTTGATAGAAATTCCTAAGTGGAGATGGAACCCTAGAAGGAAAACTTAAGAAATGCCGAAAGCTAAGTAAGTCTATAGAACATATTTAATCTTAAGTTAAATGATGAGGAAGTGTGAAGAATATGGGTGGATAATTTACGGGTCAAAGATAATAGAGTTCCTTGTTAGAAAACCTAATTGGAGAACAAAAGTTAATGGGCCGAATTGATAGGATTTTGTAGGTAGTATCCGCTGAAAACCCTCAGGAGACAACACTCCTCCAACTAGGGACACCTAGAGGTTTAACGGCTTGTTGCACGAGCTCAGTGCAATCGCGTTTCCCTGCGAAAGTGCGGTTAGGTTTTTGTAGTGAATAAAAAAATAAGTTTGCTCGAGGACGAGCAAAAGATAAGTTTGGGGGTATTTTTTCACACCATAATATTGCATTATTATATTCCCCATTCTTATTATTTTTATAAATAACCAGGTGCTTCTGACGCATGTCTGCTACATGTTACAGGTTACAGGTTCTTGGACAGAAAACAGTGAAAACGATGTAAAGACGATGAAAAAGTGGACTTTGACCAACAAATAGAAGACTCATGATCAAGCCTACATCAAAGATAAAATTTAAAAAGTACAAGGCAATGCAAGGTCAAAGATTTCAAAGCGAACGGTTAAAAGTCCACTGCACTACACACTGTGAAGATCTGGATAATAAACAGAAGTCAATATGAGAAAAGACCTATATAAACAGGAAGCCAAGGTCACCATAAACCAGCCCAAGAGAAACCAGATGCCAACACCACAGTTTGACCGCGGAACCGCGGCCCAACCCTGGCTTCGGCCGCGGTTCCGCGGCGGGCATGAGCGTTCGATGGAATATTATTTTACCATAACTCATGGGCGGCGCTGACTAGTCAACCTGAGGGCTATTTTTGTAATTTAAGACATGCGAATGAAATGTAACCTAGGGTTTCCTATTCTCTATAAATAGGAACTCTAAAGCATTGTATTTTGTTATGCCTCCTTTTAATAATAAATTTCAGAATTCTTTATGGAGAGCATCGGTGTTTCTTTTCAATTCATGAATTCAGATCTGACAACCTGCGTTGATGTTTGGAGAGAGTCACCTGTAAGTAGAATTATTTAATTGCACTAGTTTAGATTTAAATTCTTTGCCCTGGGTAGATTTAATTCCTTGCCGTAGATAATTGTTTAGAGTTAGTTTTGGGGAATGCTTTTGAGAGATGAGATCTCTCATCCCTTTCTTGCCCATTATATCTTTTCAATAGGACTCCATGCATACACGCACACACCAAGCCCTACGGCACCCTATCCCTTAAGGTGGCGGTGATACCGTAGTGTAAAAGCCCGGTTGCGCGCGTTTTCCATGGAGGTTAGGGTAAGGATCTCTAAAGGAAGGACAAGAACCTAGAGGAAGGAACACCTTCCCGAATGGATCCAATCCCCTTTATTGATAATTACCATAACACCTCTTAGATCCTAAATTGGGTATAGAAAGCGTTGAGATTTACTTGCATTTCCAAACCATCCCTAAACCTAACCCTAGCAAGACTAGATATAGATAATCTTAGTATAGAATAATTAGGTTTTTAGATTTAAAAAGAAATCCGAACACCCTTCGGAATTAACTCGTTAGAGCGACTAGGAGATTCACAACATCCCTGTGGACCGACCCGTACTCACCGGCTAGCTGCAAAGCGATGCCGTTCTTGATTGCGGTTACTAGATATTTTTGAGACCAATCAAGGAGTTGGATGTTCGGTATCACACGGGCTGTGAGTATGCGACATCGCAATAATTAGCCTTAAGTGCAAGTGGGAGATTGTTGGAGATAATGCCCTCAAAGTCAATTATTGGATCGCAGGTACGTGATTGCAATGATTGAGGCAGGACCTATACCGATATGACAGTCTTGCTCGAGATGATAGTATGCTATCTGGTTTGTCTTTATCATCGTATACATGCTTTAGTTCGCTATTGCATATTGATAGAGCCCATAGGATTCTTGCTTGACTACCAGCTGTATGATAGCGATCATATACGTGGGAGCTGGGGTCTGTAAGCACATCCTTATAGTGTCCCTAGTCGTGGGAGTTTCGAGACAGGGCATCGATACTCCAGAGTAGACTAGTGTATACAGTCGAGACCCCGACAAGGGGCGGTGGCCGGTCTCACAAGCCATTGGTGTCAGTTTGTTCACCTAAGATGTATACAGGTGCTCATTGGGTTATAAGTACACCAGACAGAACTCGCCGGGAACCTGCTAGTTGGTATTATACCTAGCGTCAGATGGTAGTTCCCTGGTGACACGTGTACAGGTTAGTTCATCGAACTGAGGTCGTCATTTGTCTCGTGTGAGTTCCCACTGTGCTTTGATTTCTACCCTACCACGGCTCAATGGAGTCGTGCAAACAGGTCTTTTTTGGGTATAGTCCCGAGCCACATGGAGGCAAGTGAGCGGATCGGCAGGGGATTCGTCTCTCCCGGTATTGGGGGTGAGATCGTGCTGTGTCTAGGAGAGCCATTACACAAAGCCCTCGGCAGAGGCACGAGATTTACTGGTAGGTACTCCAGTAGTATCTCAGGGTGTTCTGAGCCACTCTCTGACACTACTTATACCGCTAATGGGGGTCTGACGTTACCAGCCCCCTAGGCAGATATGCGATACTCAAAGACGAACGGACCGAACTGTATGTATATTGTCACTGTTAGGCTCAGTATGGTTTAGGGATGAGTTCGCTCGTCAGCTTCCCTTCCAATCAACACATAGGCAACCGTTACGTACAGCCTGTACCTCTGACGTGCTAGAGGTTATACCGTGCCAGTGTGTTGATGAGTTATTAGAGCCCCCCACAGAAACTTTCCCAAGTTCGGGCGAAATTTTGTAGAGGCCGTATGGTTTTATGGCATGGTTCGGAAAATCCACGTGCGTTTTTGCACGTGTCATTTTTCGGGAAGATAATACTGGTCGGCTTTGGTTTAAGCCGGAACCCAGTATTATACTGTGTAGATATAATATCTTTGTCTCAGTTGCATTTGTATTCGGTCGTAATACAAATGCGGGTATGTTTTATACTGTTATGGGGTTATCCTGAAATTCGTTTCAGGATCACTTTTGGAAGTTTCCAGTTTCCAGTTTTCTATCAGCCGTATTAAACTTTCGGTTTAATATGGATTTATATTTTCTTGAGATGAGTGTGGAAGCTTCTAGATGATGACTAGGATGGTGAGGCGTTAAGTGACTCATTAGTGCATTTAATGATTCATTTAATGCAAGGATGACTAGGTTAATGACTAAGGGTTATGATTCATTGTTTCTTTAAATGAGTTCATACAAGGTGTTTAGGTGATTCATTCTCTTCATTAATTGTTGTGGTCACCCCCTCTCCTACACTCATCTCCCCCCACTCTATATATGTCCGGCCCCCCCTCCACTTTACTCACTCTCTCACTTGTTGATTAAAAAGATTATGATAGTTTGGATTCATGGAAATTAGATAGCCTCATTTCTCATTTCACCCGATCCAAAAGGCAACTTCATTAACCGTTCGTCCATAGCTTTGGACGCAACGAGACTAAGAGTTTTACTCATTCTCTACTTAATCTTGGTCGTCTCTTTAGCAAACTTGACGACCGAGTTGCCTCGGTTCAGAGGCGGGAGCCCGTTTAAAGATCCGTCGACGTGGTGCCACCTGGACGAGAAGACTGGAGATTCAGGAGATCGGAGCAGCCGAAACAAAGCGTGGGATGATGGTTGAAGACCGAAGGACTCGGATCGTTCGGTATAACTCCTCTACCCACTTTGTAGTTTGTTAGTTTAGCTTTAATGGCAGATCCGGGTTTTAGTACGCGATAGCGCCAGTTGTAAAAAGTTTTTGTTCCGCATTTGGCGTCTGTTAGACAGCCGGGGCGCTACCATGGACTTACATCGTGTTCCTTGGAGCACGGATGCGGGTGTGTATGCACAGTTGACAGAAGCAGAGGCAGAGGATTCTCATTAGGGTTGTTGACCATTTGGCTTTGGTTAACTTGTTGACCGTTGACCTTTTTTTAAACCCTAATGAGAATATGATATATGATTAATAATATTAATTAATTATTATTATGCCATGGTTGAGTTGAAAGTTTGACTTTTGTTGACATGTTGACTTTGTTGACCGGTTGACCATTTTGGACTTGTTGACCATCATCATTTCATGGCTATCATTTCATGGGTATGACTTTTGCTTGCTTGTTGTTTGCAAAATGCAATAATAGCATGAAATGATAATAGTCATTGAAACTAAGCATCACCATATACTTAATTATTATTATTATTATCATTATTCTCACTTTTGTGAGAAGGGTTTGGATTATGAGAGCTCATTCTATCATTCTCTTTCTCTCTCCCTCTTCCTCTTCAACTCTCAAGGTTCAAGTGTTCCATGAGTTGGAAATCATGAACCTTTGAGACAAAACCACCATCACTCTTCTCTACTCAATCTAAGGTATTAGGTTTAGCAAACCAAATACATTAGTCATCTCTAGGTTGAGATTGGAGCTCAATTTCGAGACCCTCGGGTGGATCCATCTATGGCAAAGAGGAGACGACAAGGAGGATCCGATCAAGCAACTACAAGGAGCAAGCAAGAGGAAAAACAACTACAAGAAGAGAAGGAGTTCAAGACCAAGGTATAACCATTCTACATAGTAGTTATAACTTGTAGAATATATGTTAGTTCTTGTTTAGCAACGATCCTTTTTGTACGGTCCATGTTACCTAGTTAGGAAAAAATTTTGTTTTACCTATTCCGCCTCCCCTAAAGGACCGGGGTGGGTAACATGGACCTAACATCTAGCCCAGAAGTGGTGTGAGTCCTTAGAGAAGGGCAGAGCCGCGGGTCTTGCTCCTATGACCTGGGCTGAGTTTGTGACGTCGTTTCTTGCCCGTTTTCTTCTACCGAGCGTCGGGGATGCGCGAGCGCGCAAATTTGAATCGTTACGTCAGACTCTGGGGATGACATTGTCTGAGTATGATATGCTGTTTACCGAGCTGTCAGTGTATGCTCCGTACCTGGTGGCGACTGAGGAGATGAGGGTGAAGAGGTTTGTTCGAGGCCTACTTACCCAGTTGTTCCTAGCCATCAGTATTCAGCATTGCGACATATATGCGGCAGCTGTAGATGCAGCCCTATTGGTGGAGGAGCGTCTTTCTGAGTCATCGGTTGTTCCGCTACCGAAGAGGGCTCGTACTGGTATAGCATCCAGGAGGCAGAGGTTTAGATTCCGAGACAGAGTACGATCAGACGCTGGGGGCAGCAGAGACGTGGGACGTGGCCAGTTGTTCAGTACTTTTCCCCAGGAGGGTCAGCCATCGACACGTGGATGTTTTGGGTGTGGCAGTTTACAGCACCCAGTGAGAGATTGTACCGTGGTGCGTTTGAGAGGGTCAGTAGTACCGCAGGTTACCTTACCACCTTCTCCGCCTCAGATAGCGTTGCCTCTTATTCTTGTAGTTGTGCCGTGTCATACTCCTGTTCAGAGAGGTTGTGGTCGCGGGGTTTTTGTACCGAGAGGTCGAGGTTGCGGAGGCGGAGGACAGCCAGTAGCAGGTAGAGAGCAGGAACGGGTTTTTGCCTTGACTCACCAGGAAGTTCAGGCGTCAAATGTTGTGGTTTCAGGTATACTTTCTGTATGTTCTTTTGATGCTCATGTTCTTTTTGATCCGGGATTTACGCATTCTTATGTTTCTACGCACTTCGTGCCGAGGTTAGGCTGAGAGTCTTGTTTTCTAGATCAGCCGCTTGTCGTGACTACTCCTGTGGGAGCGTCGTTTGTTGCACGACACGTATTCCGATCGTGTGCTGCCCGTTTAGGAGACAGAGATCTGTCCGTCGACTTGATCCTTCTTGAGATGTTGGACTTCGACATTCTGTTGGGCATGGACTGGCTAGCTACTTGCTACGCGTCTGTGGACTGCCGCGAGAAGACAGTTAGGATTTGCTTTCCCGGCGAGTCAGTATTTGTTGTGCAGGGGGATCGTGGTGCCGCCCCTCACAGTTTGATTTCTGTTTTGTGCGCTAGTCGGCTTTTGAGGCGGGGATATCGGGGATTCTTGGCTTTCATTTATGATACTGGAGCCACAATGGAGTCGTTGGACCAGGTTTCTAGCATGCGAAAGTTTCCCGATGTCTTTCCCGATGAGTTACCTGGGTTGCCGCCAGAGCGCGATATTGAGTTTTGAATTGATCTGATTCCTGGCACGGAGCCTATTTCCATACCGCCTTATCGGATAGCTCCGGCAGATCTTAGAGAGCTTAAAGATCAATTGCAAGAGTTGCTTGATTTGGGACTTGTGCGTCTGAGTGTTTCGCCGTGGGGAGCTCCTGTTCTGTTCGTCAAGAAGAAGGACGACAGTTTGAGGTTATGTGTGGATTATAGTCAGTTGAACCGAGTTACGGTGCGGAACAGGTATCCTTTACCCCGCATTGACGATTTATTTGATCAACTCCAGGGTGCAAAACATTTTTCAATGATTGATTTGCGTTCGGGTTGTCATCAGTTGCGGGTTCGGAATGATGACATTCCGAAGACTGCTTTTCGTACGCGCTATGGGCACTATGAGTTTTTGGTGATGTCGTTCAGACTCACCAATGCGCCAACAGCGTTCATGGATCTGATGAACCGGATTTTCAGGCCGTTCCTCGACCAGTTCATTATCGTATTTATTGATGACATACTGGTTTACTCTAGGAGTCGAGAGGAGCATGAGCAGCACTTGAGGATTGCTTTGCAGATTTTGAGAGAGCACCAGCTGTATGCTAAATTATCAAAGTGCGCATTTTGGCTTGATAGAGTTGACTTCCTGGGTCATGTGGTGACTGGTGATGGTATTCTTGTGGACCTGAGGAAGATTGAGGCTGTACAGCTTTGGCCCAGACCAGTATCGGTGACTGAGGTCCGCAGCTTTTTCGGCTTAGCTGGTTATTATCGCCGTTTTGTGCAGGATTTCTCGTGTATCGCTGCACCGCTGACGAGACTGACCCGGAAGGGAGTTCCTTTTCTTTGGACTAATGCTTGCGAACAGAGTTTTCAGCAGTTGAAGACTCGGTTGACGACAGCACCAGTTCTTTCTTTACCTTCTGGATCGGGCGGCTATGTTGTTTATTGTGATGCTTCTCGAGTGGGGCTCGGCTGTGTTTTGATGCAGCATGATAGAGTGATTGCGTATGCTTCTAGGCAGCTGAAGATGAACGAGTAGAATTACCCTACTCACGATCTTGAGATGGCCGCGGTGGTATTTGCGTTGAAGATTTGGAGACACTAGTTGTACGGGGAGTCGTGTCAGATCTTCACGGATCACAAGTGCTCGAAGTCTATCTTCCAGCAGCGGAATCTGAACCTGAGACAGCGCCGATGGATGGAGCTAGTGAAGGATTATGATTGTGAGATCCTTTATCACCTGGGCAAGGCGAATGTGGTAGCTGATGCTTTGAGTCGTAGGCCCGGGGGTAGCTTATCCGAGTTGAGCGCAGTTCAGCGTCAGTCTTCTGCAGATTGGTAGCTCTTGTATGATAGTAGAGTGCAGTTCGAGTTTTCTTCCACTAGGGGACAGTTTGCTCATGTCCGCGCCCGTCCACTACTATTTGATCGTATCCGTGAGGCGCAACCCAGTGATGCTCGTTTGTCCGAGATTCTTGAGCTTGTTCGACACGGTACAGTTTCGGAGTTCATGATTGATGACCAGGGTGTGCTACGATGCGGGACTCGCTTGTGTGTACCAGATGCTGATGGGTTGAGACGCGAGATCCTAGAGCAGGCACATCAGTCGGCCTTTAGCGTTCATCCAGGTTCCACCAAGATGTACCGTGATCTGAGGGCTTTTTACTGGTGGGAAAGGATGAAACGCGATATTTCGGACTTCGTTTCGAGGTGCCTGACATGTAAGCAAGTCAAGGCTGAGCATCAGAGACCGGCTGGAGAGTTGCAGCCTTTACCCATTCCGGAGTGGAAATAGGAGCAGATTTCCATGGACTTCAGTATGGGTCTACCCAGGACCAGCAGGGGGTATGACTCCATTTGGGTGATTGTTGACCGGTTGACGAAAGTGGCTCACTTCCTTCCAGTGAAGGCCACTTTCGGTTATGCTCAGTTTTCTCAGCTGTATATAGATGAGATTATGCGTTTGCACGGTGTTCCCACATGCATAGTATCCGACAGAGGCACCCAGTTTACTAGCAGTCTTTGGCAGAAGCTTCAGGAAGCTTTGGGTACCCGGTTGAGTTTTAGCACCGCTTTTCATCCGCTGACCGATGGTCAGTCGGAGCGGACTATACAGACTCTGGAGGATATGTTCCGTATATGTGTGCTTGATTTTGATGGCAGTTGGGATCGTCACTTGCCGTAGATTGAGTTCTCCTACAACAACAGCTTTCAAGAGACTATTCAGATGGCACCTTTTGAGGCTTTATATGGTAGGAAGTGTCGATCGCCAGTCTGTTGGACCGAGCTTAGTGAGAGCCTGGTTTTGAGACCACAGCTAGTTCAGGAGAACACGGAGAAGATCCATCTGATTCAGGACAGGATGAGAGCAGCCTAGTGCAGGAAGAAGTCTTATGCCGACCGTTGTCGTCGCAGACTTGAGTTCGCAGTGGGGGATCATGTATTCCTGAGGATTTCTCCGATAAAGGGCGTTATGCGATTTGGGAATAGGGGGAAGCTCATGTTGGAGATAGTGCCCTCAGAGTCAATTATTGGATCATAGGCGCGTGATTGCAATGATAGAGGGAGGACCTATGCCTGTAGAACAGTCATACTCAAGATGATAGTATGCTATCTGGTTTATCTTTATCATCGTGTACTTCTTTAGGTGACCTTATAGGTCGCTATTACACATTGATAAAGCCCATAGGATTATTGCTTGACGGCCAGCAGTATGATGGCGTTCATATACATGGGAGCTGGGGTCTATAAGCACATCTTTGAAAGGTCCCTAGTCGTGGGAGTTTTCAAGCCAGGGCATCGATACTCCAGAGTAGACTAGTGTATACAGTCGAGAACCCGACGAGGGGCGGTTGCCGGTCTCACAAGCCACTGGTGTCAGTTGGTTCACCTAAGATGTATACAGGTGCTCATTGGGTTATGAGTACACAGGACCGGACTCGCCGGGAACATGCAAGTTGGTTTTATACATGACGTCAGATAGCGGTTCCCTGGGGACATTGTACAGGTTAGTTCATCGACCTGAGATCGTCATTTGTCTCGTGTGAGTTCCCACTGTACTTTGATTACTACCCAACAACGGCTCAAAGGAGTCGTGCAAACAGGTTTTATTTGGGTACAGTCCCGAGCCACATGGAGGCAGTGAGCGGATCTGCAGGTGATCGTCTCTCCCGGTATTGGGGGTGAGGTCGCGCTGTGTCTAGGAGAGCCATTACATGAAGTCCTTGGCCAAGGCAGGAGATTTACTGGTAGGTATTCCAGTAGTATCTCAAGGTGTTCTGGGCTACACTCCGACACGACTTGTACCGCTTTTGGGGGTCTGACTTTTACCAACCCCCAAGGCCCACTATGCGACGCTCATAGACGAACGGACCGGACTGTACGGATATTGTCACTGATAGGCTCAGTAGGGTGTCAGGATGAGTTCGCTCATCGACCTCCCTTTTGGTCAATACCTGGTAGGCCGCTACGTACGGCAAATACCTATGACGTGTTAGTGGTTAAATCCACAGCCAAAGTATTGACGAGTCTTTAGAGTCCCCCACAGACAGTTTCTCAAGTTTCGGGCGAAACGCTGTAGAGACCGTATGGATATATGGCAGGGTTCGATCATATACGTGCGGTATTGCACGGATCATGATCGGACGGATAATACTAGCGGGCTTTGGTTTAAGCCGGATCCTAGTATTGTTGTCACGACCCGAAAATGGCACGTGACGGCCCTAATACTACACAACGTCTACAGGCCTAACGCAGTAAAAGAAAGCCAAAACCCATAAATCTAAACCAGTAAAAGACAAGAAAAGATAAGAAATATTGTTTAAAAGTCTTTGAAATCACAACCCAAATTCTTTAAAAGTCCAACTTTATTTCCTTTAAAATTTTGGCAGCACCTCCTTTGTAAAAGCTAGGCCCAAAAATGGGTACAACATAAATATAAAGTAAAGCATCCCCAACGGGAGCAAATCCATGCCCAAAGGCGGAAAACAACCACCACAACAAATATACGACGCCGTAGCGAAGAAATAAAAGACGGTAGAAAGGAAACTGTATAAAAGACAACAAGTCACAAATAATATACAATATCGTCCTCACCAAGTCTCTAAGTCAACAAGAAAATATTAGATGGAGAGTACAGGGATACAACGAATATACAATACAACGAATAACCACAAAACCCACCTAAGCAAACTGCACACTGTGAGCTGATGTGGTATCCGTAGCAAAAGATGATAAGATGTGTGATAATAGCCTGCCTCTGACTATCCTGAGGAACACTTGCAAACACTGTGGCACAACGGGGGTGAGTTGCCAACTCGTGAAAAGTAAATAACATATGCAGGTAATCGCGAGTATGCACGTACACCGTGAATCTAACATGTGCAATTAATAGCAATAAAAAGTCATATGAATGCAATAATCATGAAAGGTACACTAGCAGGTACAACTAATACATGAAGAAATGATATGAATAAAGGTATGTAAACGCAACAGTCATGGAAGGTACTCTAACAGGTACACTAATGCATGAAGCAGTGCATAAATAGTAAATGTAGAGTATGGAATGAAATATGTCATTTCCACGAAATTCTGACAACGTGGTAGGATCAAAATCCATCAAGACAATCCAAATCCCAATTTCCTCAAATCAGCCACCAATTTGGCTATCATATCAAGTAAGTCTCACATATCCTTAATGTACAATATCAAGTAGATCGCACATATCCCGTATATACAATATCAAGTAGATCCCACATATCCCGTATGTACAATATCAAGTATATCTCACATACCCCGAATGTACAATATCAAGTAGATCTCATATATATCCTGTAATCAATATCAAATAAATTCTCAAATGTCCTAAATCCAATGTCAATGAGTCCTTTACATTCTAGGTATATTTGCATGAATAAATATGATGATGTATATAATTTAATGTCAATACACATATATTAGCGTCCCATTCCACTAATATTGGTGTAAGGGCATATATAACAGCGGCCTAAACCCCTGTTATATATACAAAGGAGTAAAAAGAAATATCATGAAACCAATGTGTCAAGCATCGACACAGAAATGCAGGTCTATCAGGTGCTGTCACCACGACTGGCACCCTGATAGGTACGTATCATACGCTATCCCAAAAAATCGAGTGCCTAGCTCTGACCCTCGCCTCTCGACGTATCTATACGTACATGACTCCCATCGGTATCCCCATGATAACCGCTGAGTCATTGGTAATGTTACCGGATGGTATGGTTCCCCCACTAACTCATAGTCTACTCCACGACTCTTGCCCCGGGGTACCTCCGGGCCCCACCATGCACCCGCACACGGACCCGTCCGTTCCTCGCGTGGGGTATATATATATCTGAAACGATAAATCTCATGGTGGCTGCTGAAATATCATATCAAGGGAAACCGGGTTTTTCAAATAATGCATAATTTCATGAACTCCCACGGTCCCTAAATCCAGAAAACATCATGAAAAATCCATATCTCAATGCGAAAATCCATGAATATAATATACGCATCATAAATCTGAAATGCGAACATATAAAGGAAAAGCAGCAATTAACTGTAACAAGTTAATATAATATCATGCGGTTCCTAATCTCTCCAATTCTAAAATAACATCAAGTAAAGGTAAACATGTAGCTATAACCAGATATATGTGCAACATAAAGGTATAACAAGATATATGTATTTAACTATAAGTAAATGATATAGTATACCCCCTGGGTATAAGCGAAATAGGTGTGCAAGGTATACCTGTAGCTATGTCGTAAAGTGTACATGTACCTATCACTAATGGTACAATACTCTATAGGTATACAGGTAACTAGCATGTAAGTATGTCAGAACATATGTGTAAGCATGTAGGCATACAGGTATACTATAAGTCAATGAGTAAAGAAATATGAATCAAAGTCTCAATGTCCCTAACCAAGCAATATTATATCTATAAGTGGGTTATGCGTGACATGGCAATTATTGACGGTGTGTGTAGCATACAATCAGTGCTCGTGCAACATGAATCGTCAATAATATGTGCGGTGTCCTAAGGATACTAGTCCAAGCACAACAATATTTAAGTAATAGGGTAAATGCGCAATTCTAAATATGACATAGAATATACGAAACAAATAGCATCTCTAGCCCAGACGCATAGCGCCATGCGGGCGATTCCCCTGTAGATGTTAAATCTACTCACCAATGCTCCTGGCTAAGTGAAGCCTACCACCTGTTTTCCCTTATCGTAGCGTCCGAAGTCCCCGCTTGCGAACCTAAAATTTCACAAACACAACACATAAGCAAATATCCTACATCGACGAAAAGACATCGAAACGCAAGAATGACGCCCTGAAAATTACACTGCGCGCTTAGCGCATCTATCGCGCACGACATCGGCCAAAAACCCTAATTGGGGTCGCTAAACTACAAAACACAAGTCTAGACCCCGATCGTCCCGATCGCACAACACAACACAAAAATTACAAGGAATACAATAGATATAACCTCGCAACGACCAATCGAACCCACGTCGGAAAACCCCCGAAATCTAGTAAGCAACCTATCGCAATATTTCGCACTCGTTTCAAGCTAACACATATCTAGCGATTATAAACACCTTAAAATAGCTTAACTAAGCTATAAAAACCATTTCTATATTTTTAACACTTGCTAAATAAATTTTAGCAAAAACCTAGTAAGCAAAATTGCATAATTAAACAAAGTGTTCATTAGCAAAAATTAACATTTTCTACTAGGTTAATCTTCTCCAAAACACAAATTAACACTTCAAATAAACATTAAACACATAAATCAAGTTTTACCCTAACTAGATTATCATAAAATTCAAGTCTTGAATTTCAAACATGAAATTAAAAGCTTAAATAAACAATTAATATACTAATTAGAAATTTAGAAACAACAAAAAGGATTAGGGTTAGGGTTTTATACCTCCTCAAGAGATCAAAACCAAGAAACCAAACTCACCATCTTTTCCTCCAAAATGATGTTTTGAATGAAGATCCAAGCTAGCTTTGAGTTCAAGAATGAAGGAAAATGAATATATTTGAGTTTTTGTGATTTTATTTGGATTTTTCATGATTTATTTGATGCAAAATGAGTTGAAAAAGAGTGAGAATGATAAGAGGCAACAAAGGGAAGGGTAGGGCCGGCCAAGTGGGTGAGGGGGGTATTTTTGTGAATTTTTGTGAAGAAAATGCTAGGAAAAAGAGTAATAAATGCTATATGCCACCTTTACACATTTTCTTTTATTTTTAAAATAAAACCTTTTACACTTCAAAAAAATATCTAGATATTTAAAAAGATGTTTCCAAAATATTCTAGTGACAAAAAAAAAATTTATTCTCAAGAGAAGAAATTTCCCGATTTACGTGCACCAAATACCGCTTAAAATAATATTTTATTTGGGAAAAAATCTATCTGAACCAAAACCTCCCAAATACCCATAAAGTTCGCGCACAAGCTTTATTTTAGCTAAAAAAGGTGCCGGCAAGCTTATACTGACGTTTGATCGAAATCGGGTTAAAACGGAAAATACCGACAATTTTGCCCTAAAACGGGAAAATTTGCAAAACGATTTCTGAAACGTTACAATTGTACAGTGTAGATTTTGTATCATTGCATTTGTATTCAGTCGGAATACAAATGCGGGTATGTATATACAGTCGCGGGGTTTTCCTGTAATTTATTACGGGATCGCTTTTTGAAGTTGCTAGTTTGCATTCCGTTTCGGCCATTTTTCCTTTGATGGGAAGGGCTTATTTGCAAATGTGCAAATTAGCAAAGTGGAGGGTGTTTTTTGTAAGTGGTTGCTTCATGATGGTTCTAGATTGGGGTTGACTCCATTTTGCATCATGACTTTCTTTTTTGTGAATGGAATGATTAGGAAATGGGTGTGAAAATACTTCCTCATCATCATCACACTTTTTCCTTATGCTCACCCATTCCATTTCCTTGTGCTCACCCCCTTTGATTTTCCCTTTGCCATATACATAGCCGGCCACTTGAAGAAGTGGGCTGTCCAAAATTTTTGGGGTGGGATTTGTATCTCATTTGCTTTCACAAAATGATATAGCTCCATTTCAAAGCTCATCTCCTTCACCTCCGCTCCAAAAATGGAAACTTCATTTACAGTTGAGACATAGCGTTCTACACTTAGCCTACAGTAATCTTGGACATGTCGGCTTGCCAACTTCGTATCCGAGTTGCCTCGGTCCAGAGTTGGGAGCCCGTAAAAAGACTCGGTGATGTGGTACCCTTTCCGACGAGGAGATCGAGACCGGAGATGCGGCGTGGAGATCGGGATGGTGGCCGAATACCGAAGGACATGGATTGCTCGGTATAGCTCTCTACCCTTTCTCTAGTTAGCTAGTAGTAGGTTAATGGTCCGATCCGGGTTTATAGTCCGCGGTAGCGCCAGTTTCTAAGTAAAGATAAGTTTTTGTTTCCGCATTTTGGCCTCGGACAGACGGCCGGGGCTGTCACGACCCGAAAGAGCACGTGACTGGCCCTTGAACCATGTGAAGCCTATAGGACTCCATCTGATCCATGTAAGCCAAAAGCCCAGAAATCTAAAACCATTTTAAGAGTAAGTAAAGAAAATTGGTTTAAAGAAGTGAAGAAAACATGTTTGAAGTCAAGGTTTTAAAATAACAAAGCCGAATATGCATTTTAAAATGCCTTTGTCTATTCTAAACATTTCGGCAGAGTTTCTTTTATAAATACTGGCCCCGAACGGGGTACAACAAGAATAATATATATGCAATGATAAAAGGCATCCCCTAGCAGGAGCTAGCTCTTCGTCAATTGACGGTCACAACCACGCAAGCAATATAATATACAACGTCGAATAGCGAGGGTCAAATCCAAAAGAAACTCAATAAGCATTAAAACCGCAATACTGCTAAGCGCGACTCTAAGGTCGAAATAATACATCACTAATGTCTAAGTCTGAAACAACATACAAGTTTTGGTTGATGGAATTCTAGATACAAAAGAATAATACAAGTACAATGGTGGTTCTTGATGCAAAAGAAACCAGCTACCAAAAACAACTCACCCGCAAAGAAGCAGTGTGCCAGAAATGCCGCTATGGAACCTGTACGGCAAAACCTGCAAGAACTGTGGCACAACGGGGGTGAGTTGCCAACTCGTGAATAGAGAATATCAACAAGCAGAAACCGAATGCATGACATAATCCTAGGCCAATACAATCAGATATAAACCTCAAAGAATAAGCCTGAAGCATGATAAGGTGGCAATGTAACATCTAAACATGTAGGTAGTGCCAAATACTCGTGTCAGTGCCTCAGGTAATAACATGTCATAAACATAAGGTATGTCTGCATGAAGTAAATATGATGAAGTATAAAAATGAATATCAATACACATATATTAGCGTCTCATTCCACTAATATAGGTGTAAGGGTATATATAACAGCACCCTCATACCCTGTTATATATACAAATGAAGTATGATCAATGTAATACTAGTCTGTATAAATGTGGATCCCGTCCACCTGTCACCCAAATGACAATATGCATCATGCATATAAATGTGAGGGTATAATCAAAATCATGGAAACATCATGAAACCTGTGCCTAGCATCGGCACGTAAATCCTCGTCCATATGGGGCTCCGTCTGCGATATCGGCCCTCGGCCCCGGCAGCACGGGTCAACCCATGTCCATCTCTCAACTCCGGTCGGTATCCCCAAGATATCCGCCGAGCTCAAATACAATCACCGGTAGGTATTCGCCCACCTCCAGGCTCAATCGGCATAATCCTTCGATCATCTTGCCGAGGGGAACCATGCCGGGCCCCAGCATGTACCCTCATACGGCACACACTCCTCGTATGGGGTATATAATCAGAACAGATAAATCTCATGGTGGCTGCGCATATATCATATCAAGGAAACCTGGTTTTTCAAATAAGTACATACTCTCCTTTGAAATTATCCACGGTTCCCAAATCCATAAATATCATGAAAACAATATCCCAATGCGCATAATCAGAAAGCATGACGTATGTGACATATAATTGAGATGCTAGTATAACAGTATATCATGCAACATAGAATAGTGGTATGCACATACAAGGTCATATCCTGATGCAATAATACTACTGTGTAGTGACATGGCAACTATCGATGATGAAGTGTGTGAGCCGGCAAGCAAGTGTACGTGGAACATATGCATCATCGATAATGGTGCTGGTGTCCTAATAGCATGATTGCAATATAGAAATAAACACATGCAATGCGATGCGGAATCGAATAATCAATGCAGCAGTGAAGAATCTACACCAATATGTACATGTCATGCAGTGGTGCCATTTGAAATAAGACGAATCGGGGTTTTTAGTAAAATAAGGGTTGCGGTGTTTTTAAGAATAGATACGTCTTTTGAAAATACTCGTATTATCCCTTTACTTGTCCTTAAGATACTCCCGATTCGTTAGTTTTATGACTCGGGTCTGGTGTAACATCTACTAAGCCAAGTCCATCAGGAGGTGTATGGAAACCACCTAAATCTGAGTCGATATATATATAATAGTCGGTGATCCCGCCTCAATAGTATCGCGTACGATAAAGTATATCATCTGACATCCTCGAGTCATGAGTGCGGATCTATCATCAATATAAAGCTCATACGGTAAATCGTCGTACGGCATCCCAATAGTTGGGTACGGGTCGATATCACAATCAACTAATAAATTATTTGGTATCCTCATCATTATATCACATAATCTGGGCTACTAATCTAAGTCTAGTACAACTGATACCATCAATACGACTGCGTGTGAAAACACACGTCCAAAGGCCCGCTAGAAATCACATGTCGTATCCCAAATACGAATCATATCAAATCACCGATCTCGCGGCACAAAACCCAATATCATCGACTCATCTCTAAAGTCATTCACTATCCATCATTATCACAGTATAAGTATAGCGAATCAACATGTGTGTGCGTGTTGGTGTAAACCTATCCTAGGGTTCGTAACTAGGAAATATTCTAGTTTACTTCTAACCCTATCACATGATATCACATCTCAAATAATCCACTACACTATACTGTCATAAATAATTTATACATATAAGGTATACGAACTACGGACTGCGGGGGTGCTATACGCCATCCACCCGACTTCCCCCGTAGTTATAATCTACTCACCTGCGTCTTTATCTGTCGACGTCGCCACGCGTTTGCTTGTCATCCCGAAGTCTTCATGGGGTACCTACACATTAAAGTATCGCAAATGCGTATCAAAACCAAATCAAAGCTAAAGCGACACACGAAAACCAAAACGATACGCTATGGGGCCTATAGGTTAGAACCTATGGGTACGCCTCCAAAACCATCAACAACCCTCGATATCGTCGTATAAACGCCAAGTAGTCGAGGTAAAACACCATAAGCAAATTAAGAATTAGAAATACGGAATACGGAAACACGAATCCAAAAAAGCAACTAAAGAAATAGGCTCCAGATTTCACCCTAGGTCAAATTAGATAAATCTATACATGCTACGGGTCTAAACTACTGGAAATAGGGCCATGCACCAGAAACGAGGAAATTCCCTCCTGCTCTGGCCGCAATTTGCGGCCAGAAGGAATTAATTGGCGGCCAGAACATGGTGGTTGGGGCTAGGGCTTTGGGTGTTGGTTTCTATTTTCCTGCACATCTCACTGCCAACTCAAAATTATTTTTAGACGTCTCGGGTGATAGTAGATTCCCAAACACTGTGACAGATTTGCAGTTTTCCCCGATATCGATTCCGTAAATCCGTATTCTGGGTTCATGTTCCAGGTATTGTCCAATCTATCATCACACCAGGGGTTCTAGGGTCATCACAAGCCTCAATTTCACTTTTAATTTCAGGTCTAACCCTAAACCCTAACTTGAAGTTCACAACCATCAAACGACACCATATCGACATGAAACTAGAATTGACGTAATAAGAATTGAAATACTAAACTAGGGGTGCAGAAATTACCTTCTTTGGCAACTCAAGAAAATTCTTGAGTTGCTTAAAGTCCTCAAGATCAGCCCTAACTTTAGTCCATTGTGTAGCTATTGAGCTTGGGAGCAACTTTTATGAAATGGGGATAGGGTTTTGGTTAGGTTTTAATGGTGGATCTAAGTTGAAGAGGGAGGAGGAAGAAGTGGGAGAGGGCAGGAGCAGCAGGAGCTCTATGAAGGGAAGAGAGGAAATGAGGTGGAAATGATGGAGGAAAGGGTCTAAAGTCAAAAGCAACCAACTCTCTCTCTCTCATCATCATGCTACTTTTTCCTTTTTCTTTTCTTTTCCTTTTTCCTTTTCCTTCTCACTCCATGATGAACCCTAAGCAACCATGTACCCAAAACATGTAATAAGTGTAACAAGTGTGGAAAATGATATGTGCACATTTTTGCACAAAAATGCCAAAAATCCGATTAGCGATTTTTAATCGCGATTAGCACTAAAATAGCATATAACTAATCATAAAAACTTAAAAATGACATAATTCCATATAGTACCCTATTTTAGAATTTTCCATAATTTTTCCCCATTTATTGTATTTAATTATACCAGAATGTTAAAATATTCATTAAAATAATATTAAATTATAAAAATTTCCAAAAATCATATTTTATTATTTTGAAACGTTACAATCTACCCCCTTTAAAGAAATTCGGTCCCCGAATTTAAATTTAAACCCCCAAATACTAAAACATTTCAGTAAAAGTCCAAATTGTCGGGGTTCCGAAAACATCAATACATAGCGAATATCATAAAAAAATCTACTGCTCTATATGAAATCAATCCCCAAAAATGTATATAAGAATACCCCGTGCGTCTGGTACGCACGGAAATCAAAATCCATATATGTGCCATACATGGGCACAAAACAACATCTAGGTGCAACGGGTGTGCACGAAACATCTGTCAGAGGCAACGTGTGTACCTGACAACAAAATCAGGTGCATTTGACATGCACGAAGAATTCCGATTTAGTGCATCTGGTGTGCACCAAAATCGTATATCAAAACACTAAAGGTGCATGAAAACTATGCTGGAAACGTAAATCACATCACTGGCATAAAATAGGCATGAAATCACAATCAATATCTCAAATGTAATAACAATGCGCAAAATATAAATACCCAGTGGGGGCATGAAACAAATATCATGAAACTCAGTCATCAAAACTAAATCATGCAAACAGAACGCGCAAAATACCGAAATCCAAAATGACGGATACATGATAATCGAATCACAAAATCACAAATCATAAATACCTTTGTCGGTAGTCCCTCCGTTAAAGTCGAGAAGGTGTCGGTGTATCCAATGCTAGAAGTGCAAGATATCTACTTGCCTCTTGCTCATAGTCTTGCGTCCTCTGTCTCTGGGTCCTTATCTTCTCTGTGGATTTCCAATCTCACAATCAATCGGCTCATCGGCCCTGTCAGGTGTGCTAACGGAGACGATTCCGTTCTGGCACTTCTCTGGTCATCTCTCGGTCAATCCTCATGACTACTCGTAACGCAGCATGTCACTGGCGTTGGCCTCTGATTCCTTGAATGCACAACACCCATCTGATCCTGGGTGCAAACATCATTGCAGCATTGTCCTGGAAGGAATCCCGCTCAAGGTCTCTTCCAATCTTGCCTAAGCCAAACTGTACGGAGGCTGGTACTCTGTCATAATCTTTTCTCACTCTCTGGACATCCGCGTCCTTAGTACAACATCTACTCGAAAGTTGGTCGTATCCCTGCACCTCTGTCTGCATATCAGATCTCCGGTCTCGACGGAAAGTAATGACAGCTCGTCAGCGTCTCGCACGAACCTTTTGTTCCGCTTGTCTGTATCGTCGTCCACAACTCTATCGGCGCACTGCAATGTTCTCGGCCACGGTCAATCCGAAGTCTCTCGCACGGACTCGAAATCGCGTACTCTGTAGCTCCATCATTCTGTAGAAGATGTCTGGCCGAACAGGTCCTCGGGAATACGTCCCAACCATCGGATGAATACTCAATACTTGTCCGTCCTCGATCAACTAGCAATGCATCTGGGTAAGGTCCTTTATCCGAACCTGGTCAACTACCTCGTCGACGATGTCGAGCTCTGGCCTGCTGAGTGTGCTCAATATGACCCCTCTTGGGTCCTGGTCTTCTCGTATAGTATTCCAGAAAGGTCCTGTCGAGGTTTCTCTCAAATCTCATCCCTGCCGAATTGCCCGGAAGTCATCGTCCTTTACTGAAGCTAATCCTTGTTCCGGAACGGCTGCATACTCATCGCGCCCCTTTTTCTGGAAGATATATCCATAAACAATGCCTCTGCGTGCGTATCGCATCTCTGATGTCAGCGGAGTAGAACGTCATCTCGTCGATCTCTCTTGCGAACTCTTTACTTCATTCTGCTTCAATGTCGACTGATTCGGACTCGTCTCATCGTGGCTGCATGGACTGTGCTCCAACGACTATACTCGTATCTGGAGTCTCCCAAGAAATGCATCTCACCACCTAGCATCCGAAAGGGGTCGAACCATTCGATCGATTCGTCAAAACCACATAATCCCCCAAGAGCTCAACATCTTGAGTACAGTTTAATAGCATTGAGTACATGCCACAGCGTCGGTGGTCCAGCCGTAGAAGGGCAAACCCAAGCCTCACTAATGGCACCGCAGAATTGCCGCAAACCCTAAGGTTCAAAGGCTTTCACATGGTCATTAAGTCGAGTTAGGGCTTCATTCTTCTAGAGGGTCTATGGAATCGCCTGCATGTCTTTCCGTATACTTTAAACTTGAAAAATGGGCTCCTGACATTCGATCGTCTCTGTCGACTCTCAACGTCTCCACGTGAAGTCGTTTCTAGCTGGAAGCATTCTATCTGATGACCTCGCATCGGGGTAAGCGAATGAACCACATGTCCTAGTCATTCATCCTCAGTGACTAGCGACTCATAATCATATCTCGAAGTATATACTCATGCTGCAGTAGCTCCAATCATCTGGGTGATATCTCATCGTTTGCAGCAGCAACTGGCTCATTCGTCTGTACGCTGAACAGCGCCCCAATCCTCCAGGAAAGGCGATACATTGGCGGTTATCTCTAAATCGGTCTGCTCTAGATCTGAGTAAGACTCTCCACAATGGAAATCTTTATCTCAACTGGGCCTGCTCCGGCGCACAATCGAACGAATCACCTTCGTCTCTCAAATTGGGTAGACTAGCTATCATCTGTCTCATATCCGTCTGGAAGCTCCGGCGATCTCAGCTCGCAAGCTCCGGAAGCGACATCATGTCAATCTAAGCAACAGCTGGTCGATATGTCTGCACGGTAGGCGATATCATAATCTCTGAGGTATGCTGTACATCAACAGTCCTCTCTCAACTGGCAGCTCTAACAATGGCCCGATTATCCGGTGTAAAACCAAGCACTCGCCTCCACAAGAGGTCACAATCATCGATACTAACTCGAGACGTTCCCATGTCACCAGAAAACACAATGGTCGGCCCTTGTACCCGACGAGCTCGCCCCGACCATAACATTATCAGCAGCTCAACTGCGCTCAAACAATGGCGACAGGAACTTCAATCGAGTATCGAAGAGAGCAGATCAATGGCAAGAAAGAAAACAACAGATCCAGAGTGGATACATGATCATAAGAAGGAACAACATCAATGAAGGTATGATCATAGAACTAATAGAATCAAGGATCTCAAATAGATGTATAATCATGGATATGAAGAGAATCTCTGATCTCGAAAATATATACATCCTAAGGTTCCTTAAGCGGAGTGGCGTGTCGTTAGTATGCCGCGGAACATACCCACGTACGTCACTCTACTTTAGTCACCTATTCCATCAACCAAGGGTCATCCTACGCGACAAAAGTTCGGGTCTAATACCCCCTCGACTAAGTCTAAGTTCCGTAAGGTCAAGCCTAAGTTCCGTATATACATAGACGCCCTAGGCTCCACATAGTCAAACATAGACTCGAACCAAGGTTAACCTAGCGCTCTGATACCAACTTTATCACGTCCCGAAAGAGCACGTGACTGGCCCTTGAACCATATGAAGCCTATAGGACTCCATCTGATCCAAGTAAGCCAAAAGCCCAGAAATCTAAAACCATTTTAAGAGTATGTAAAGAAAACTTGTTTAAAGAAGTGAAGAAAACATGTTCGAAGTCAAGGTTTTTAAATAACTAAGCCGAATATGCATTTTAAAATGTAAAGTCTTTTCTAAAAATTTCGGCAGAGTTTCTTTTGTAAATACTGGCCCCAACGGGGTACAACAAGAACAATTTATATGCAATGATAAAAGGCATCCCCAAGCGGGAGCTAGCTCTTCGTCAATTGACGGTCACAACCACGCAAGCAATATAATATACAACACCGAATGGCGAGGGTCAAATCCAAAAGAAACTCAATAAGCATTAAAATCGCAATACTGCTAAGCGCGACTCTAAGGTCGAAATAATACATCACTAATGTCTAAGTCTGAAACAATATACAAGTTTTGGTTGATGGAATTTAGATACAAAAGAATAATACAAGTACAATGGTGGTTTTTTGATGCAAAAGAACTCACCTACCAAAAGAAATTCACCCTCAAAGAAGCGGTGTGCCAGAAATGCCGCTATGGAACCTATACGGCAAAACCTGCAAGAACTGTAGCACAACGGGGGTGAGTTGCCAACTCGTGAATAGAGAATATCTAAAAGCAGAAACCGAATGCATGACATAATCTTAGGTCAATACAATCAGATATAAACCTCAAAGAATAAGCGTGAAGCATGATAAGGTGGCAATGTAATATCTAAACATGTAGGTAGTGCCAAATACTCGCGTCAGAGCCTCAGGTAATAACATGTAATAAACTTAAGGTATGTCTGCATGAAGTAAATATGATGAAGTATAAAAATGAATATCAATACACATATATTAGCGTCCCATTCCACTAATATTGGTGTAAGGGTATATATAACAGCACCCTCATACCCTGTTATATATACAAATGAAGTATGATCAATGTAATACTAGTCTGTATAAATGTGGATCCCGTCCACCTGTCACCAAAATGACAATATGCATCATGCATGTAAATGTGAGGATATAATCAAAATCATGGAAACCTCATGAAACCTGTGCCTAGCATCGGCACGTAAATCCTCGTCCATATGGGGCTCCGTCTGCGGTATCGGCCCTCGGCCCCGGCAACACGGGTCAACCCATGTCCATCTCTCAACTCCGGTCGGTATCCCCCGGATATCCGCCGAGCTCAAATACAATCACCGGTTGGTACTCGCCCGCCTCCAGGCTCAATCGGCATAATCTTTCGATCATCTTGCCGAGGGGAACCATACCGGGCCCCACCATGTACCCTCATACGGCAAACACTTCTCCTATGGGGTATATAATCAGAACCGATAAATCTCATGGTGGCTGCGCAAATATCATATCAAGGAAACCGGGTTTTTCAAATAAGTACATACTCTCCTTTGAAATTATCCACGGTTCCCAAATCCATAAATATCATGAAAACAATATCCCAATGCGCATAATCAGAAAGCATGATCTATGTGACATATAATTGAGATGCAAGTATAACAGTATATCATGCAACATAGAATAGTGGTATGCACATACAAGGTCATATCCTGATGCAATAATAATACTGTGTAGTGACATGGCAATTATCGATGAAGAAGTGTGTGAGCCGGCAAGCAAGTGTACGTGGAACATATGCATCATCGATAATGGTGCTGGTGTCCTAACAGCATGATTGCAATATAGAAATAAACACTTGCAATGCGATGCGGAATCGAATAATCAATGCAGTAGTGAAGAATCTACACCAATATGTACATGTCATGCAGTGGTGCCATTTGAAATAATACGAATCGGGGTTTTTAGTAAAATAAGGGTTGCGGTGTTTTTAAGAATAGATACGTCTTTTGAAAATACCCGTATTATCCCTTTACTTGTCCTTAAGATACTCCCGATTCGTTAGTTTTGAAATAGGTATGACACGGGTCTGGTGTAACATCTACTAAGCCAAGTCCATCAGGAGGTGTATGGAAACCACCTAAATCTGAGTCGATATATATATAATAGTCGGTGATCCCGCCTCAATAGTATCGCGTACGATACAGTATATCATCTGACATCCTCGATTCATGAGTGCGGATCTATCATCAATATAAAGCTCGTACGGTAAATCGTCGTACGGCATACCAATAGCTGGGTACGGATCGATATCACAATCAACTCATCAATTATTTGGTATCCTCATCGTTATATCACATAATCAGGGGTACTGATCTAAGTCCAGTACAACGGATACCATCAATGTGACTGCGTGTGTAAACACACGTCCAAAGTCCCGCTAGAGATCACATGTGGTATCCCAAATACGAATCATATCAAATCACCGATCTCGCGGCACAAAACCCAATATCATCTACTCATCTCCAAAGTCATTCACTATCCATCATTATCACAGTATAAGTATAGTGAATCAACATGTGTGTGCGTGTGGGTGTAAACCTATCCTAGGGTTCGCAACTAGGAAATATTCTAGTTTACTTCTAACCCTATCACATGATATCACATATCAAATAATCCACTACACTAAACTATCAAAAATAATATATACATATAACGTATACCAACTACGGACTGCGGGGGTGCTATACGCCATCCACCCGACTTCCCCCATAGATATAATCTACTCACCTTGCGTCTTTATCTGTCGACGTCGTCACGCGTTTGCTTGTCATCCCGAAGTCTTCATGGAGTACCTACACATTAACGTATCACAAATGCGTATCAAAACCAAATCAAATCTAAAACGACACGCGAAAGCCAAAACGATACGCTATGGGGCCTATAGGTTAGAACCTATGGGTACGCCTCCAAAACCATCAACAACCCTCGATATCGTCGTATAAACGCCAAGTAGTCGAGCTAAAACACCATAAGCAAATTCAGAATTAGAAATACGGAATATGGAAACACGAATCCAAAACAGCAACTAAGGAAATAGGCTCCAGATTTCACCCTAGGTCAAATTAGACAAATCTATACATGCCAGGGGTCTAAACTACTGGAAATAGGGCCATGCACAAAAAACGAGGCAATTCCCTCCTGCTCTGGCCGCAATTTGAGGCCAGAAGGAATTAATTGGCGGCCAGAACATGGTGGTTGGGGCTAGGGCTATGGGTGTTGGTTTCTATTTTCCTGCACATCTCACTGCCAACTCAAAATTATTTTTAGACGTCTCGGGTGATATCAGATTCCCAAACAAAGTGACAGATTTGCAGTTTTCCCCGATATCGATTCCGTAAATCCGTATTCTGGGTTCATGTTCCAGGTATTGACCATTCTATCATCACACCAGGGGTTCTAGGGTCATCACAAGCCTCAATTTCACTTTTAATTTCAGGTCTAACCCTAAACCATAACTTGAAGTTCACAAGTCCATCAAACGACACCATATCAACATGAAACTAGAATTGATGCAATAAGAATTGAAATACTAAATTAGGGGTGAAGAAATTACCTTCTTTGGCAACTCAAGAAAATTCTTGAGTTGCTCAAAGTCCTCAAGATCAGCCCTTGCTTAGTCCATTGTGTAGCTATTGAGCTTGGGAGCAACTTTTATGAAATGGGGATAGGGTTTTGGTTAGGTTTTAATGGTGGATCTAAGTTGAAGAAGGAGGAGGAAGAAGAGGGAGAGGGCAGGAGCAGCAGGAGCTCTATGAAGGGGGGAGAGGAAATGAGGTGGAAATGATGGTGGAAAGGGTCAAAAGTCAAAAGCAACCTACTCTCTCTCTCTCTCATCATCATGCTACTTTTTCTTTTTTCTTTTCTTTTCCTTTTTCCTTTTCCTTCTTACTCCATGATGAACCCTAAGCAACCATATACCCAAAACATGTAACAAGTGTAACAAGTGTGGAAAATGATATGTGCACATTTTTGCACAAAAATGCCAAAAATCCGATTAGCGATTTTTAATCGCGATTAGCACTAAAATAGCATATAACTAATCATAAAAACTTAAAGATGACATAATTCCATAAAGTACCGTATTTTAGAATTTTCCATATTTTTTCCCCATTTATTGTATTTAATTATAACAGAATATTAAAATATTCATTAAAATAATATTAAATTATAAAAATTCCAAAAAATCATATTTTATTATTTTGAAACGTTACAAGTGCACTGCCGTGCACTTACCTGGTATCAGAGCCACTCCATTAACCTTTACTATCTTTCTCTAATGTGTTTAGAACTTCGATCAAACAAAAATTCCGAAACCGCGTTTTTAAAAGTAACAGTTTCTGTCGAATTTTGTTTGTTGTAAAAAAATTATTTGGTGCATTGCATAAATTCAGGCAGGGTTTTCTATGAAATCTGTGAAAATTTGGTATTCTGTTGTTACTGTAGCGCGGCGGAACCGCGGCCGTACCCCCTTTTGGCCGCGGTTCCGCGGCCGAACTGTATCAACAGTTCGCTATTTTTTCTATAGGGGTTCGTGACTTGAAAAAGGGGTTTCTGGAATATTTTGTTTGGGCCCAGATTATTTTTGAGTGCTACAGTTGTGCTTGGGGCCCACTTCGGGAAATTTAGTCGATCGAAAATTTTAAACATGTTAGTTCACAGTATTTACATTATATCTGCGACCCTGAATGTCACTTGATCGGTAAATCCTGTCTAACTGCTATAGCCCTTTTAGACGGATTTGCGAACGTGACATTCACGTTGATGTTCTGTGTTGTGCTGTGATGTTGCGGATTTGTCGTGGTGGATAGCCTGGATGCAATGTTAGTACAGTTTGGTTGTATATGTACATTTGATATTGCGGGGCGAGCGTCCGATATGTGGACTGCCGTCACTGCCTGTTTGTATATTATTCTTTTGGGGCACGACCGGGCTGAGGTCGACGTACCCGTTGTATATATTTTACTTTTTGTACTAGGATTACCCCACGGAAGGGTGCACGGATAGCCGGGTTCTACAGGGCAACGAGCCCGCATCTCATGGCGTTGAGACGGAGAGGGCTTTACTCTAGAATTGACGGGCTATTCGCCGCACTCGTAGGGGGTACAGGTTGACCCAAGGAGGGGTGCCCAAGTTACCGGAATCCGTGAAGTGCTGGGTGGTCCATTCACGTTGCTGAAGGGGGCTGCCTCGCTTCGGGTTTTGGCGGGTAACTTGCCGCGCCGATAGGGGTCTAGGACTTCATTGCACAGGCTATCAACACGACCAGGGGAACGTCGGGTTTCAGTAGCGGCTCTATGAAACCCGGGGATCCCAGATATCTGTATTGTTCTGTGGTGCTTATTACATTTCTGTGATGTTGCATTGTATCATGCCTTGAGCGATTATTATATATTGATATATATACTAGTAGATGCTGTATATGTTTTACATCCGCGCTAGTCCAGTCCCCGCTCTGTCGTTAGTTAAGTAACCTAACGGGTGATGACGGGAGCTAGTGGCGAATGCGGATGGCATATACGTACATCGTATTTTTGTTCTTTATTGGTGTGATCAATTGATGGGACTGCATTGATTCGGATCAATGCAAGCTAAAACAAACCTATTCTGATGTTGTTGGAACACTTTTCAAAAACTTGTTGTTGCAAGGACGTTCTCTTTTGTTTTGCACGGTGGTATTCGGTTATGAATATCCAGCACCTCAGTCGACGAGGCAAGGGCCGAGATTCCTTCACCGGGAGTGACCCATTGGACAGAAATTTGCGTCAGGGAAATAACTTCACTATAGCAGATTGCCTTTTGCTTTGCATCGCGGTATTCAGTTGGAATATCCTGCACCTCATTCTACGGGGAAAGAGCCGAGTTCCCTTCACCGAGAGTGACCTCTTTAGCAAAGGTTTTCGCCACTATACTCTTTAGCAAAGGTTCCTTCAACGATATCAAGTTCATTACGTTAAAGGTTTTTCGCCAAAAACCATTCGTAGCCCTCCGTCATTTCAGAAAGGTAGCACTTAGTATTCATGCTATGTATGTTGGCCTTCGTCAAGGCATAGTGTATGGTAGCTATTTGTTACTTTTCTACAGCATAGATAGATGCGTTAGTTTGGGACAGTCGTACTACTATTTTGGCCTTCGTCAAGGGTATGTACGGATGGGTTCAAATTAACCTGGATAATGACGGGTAGAACTTGACATGTGACTTATGATATGTTGGCCTTCATCAAGGTCATAAGAGCTTGGGGTAAAAATCACATCGGGAGTTTGTAAAGAAACTGAAACTTGCCAGATATGCGCATACCTTCTGGAGTGTGATAATGTGAGTGGATTCCATCACATTATCATGCGATGATAGTTGTATCCTGATTCCCACTGATGAGTTGGTTTACTCCTCTGGTGATCCCGACTAATTCTTCTTTCAGGTTTGGAGGAGAATTTGACGTTACAGTGGGAGGTTTCCTGATTAGATAAATTGGTAACCATTCTGATCTAGGTTATAGTGCATGCTGAGTGTTTCTTTTCTCTCTCTCTCTGTGACAGCGACCATGGTCCGACCCTTGACTATAACTCAGTGACCAAGATTAACCGAACTTTCTTATAACACTGGATTTTGGATTGTCAGAGTTGCAAACCACATTGCCACTCCTACTTTTACCCTTTTCTCCTGGACACCCCGTATTACTACGAACGTCCACTTCCATTGGATAAAAACATCGTATGGTTATATATGAACTCGAATGAACTTGTTCCGAATTCGAGGATGGTTTCCGGTTCTGGAGAAAACGAATAGGACTATTCAGTTGTCTTTTCCTTTTACCTTCTCTCAGATTGCGAGTGCTCCTTGGATTAGGACAGTAAACCTATTACGCTTATTGGATAGTCTTCTTCCAAACAATAGGCAGGTGCCGAACGGTAGGGAATGAAGGAAACCAATTAGCTTTACGATGGTGTACAGAAGGTAATAAGTTAAGACAAATAAAGGGATTAGAAAGAGGGCAAAGTAAATTGCGACTGCTATTCATGACCAAACCAAGTATTTCATTACCACTCCTACTTCACCTTTGTATTTCTCCAGAACACTCCGTATCACTACGAAGATCCACAGTTTATTGGATACTCCATCGTATGGTTATATACGAACTCGAAGGATCTTGTTCCAGTTCGGGGATGGATTCTGGTTCAGGAGAAATAGGAATAAGGTTTATTCAGGTGTCTTTTATCTTTACCTTCTCTCGGGTTGCGAGTGCTCCTAAGATTAGGACAGTACACCCATTATGCTTATTGGATAGTCTTCTTCCAAACCATAGGCTGGTGCCGAACGGCAGGGAAGGAAGAAAACCATTTAGCCTAAGAGGGTGTACAGAAGGTAATGACTAAAGACATATGAACGGATTTGGAGAGATGAAAAAGAAATATACGGTTACAGTTGTGAATCAGGATAATGGTAGAGGCATTACTAGGAATACCCGGATACCCCTACGAAATATTTCAATGTTTCAGTTTCACTGCGACTGTTAAAAGAAAACTGATTTCCCAATTAGGCCTTGCTCCAGGGTATGTATTTGCCAGGTATGATTCTCACATCTGTATGGTTTTATAGATGATGAGTGGGAGTAAGTTATTGGAAATTAGGTGATCATCCTCATTATATCGGAATTCGTTGTAATTGGTGATATTTGAGGAAATCGCCTGGGCTGTTTGCCGGACGGCAAATATTTGGTTTTGAATATCCGTTGCTATGCACCAATTTCAAATTGATATATCTGTACGTCTATTTCTATAGAGTGAGATATAACTTTTTGAAATTATGTCCATGACATTTACCTATATCAGAGGATGGTTAGGTGAGGAGCATTAAACAGCGGTGTAATTCTTCTTAACCATAAGTCCAGTTTTCAACCTACGACACACAGGGATTGAGTTATTAGACTCAAGGGACTTATACAGAGTATTGTATGTTGTCCAGTGTCCATCAGTACAGAGTGGTTGGTACTCGTACTATATTCTGTTTACTTGTGACTTCTCTAGTTCTTAGACATGTGTTTCGTAGAAACACAAGGTCCAAGTTTTGAGAAGTTATAGGTATATTAATAAAGTAGAGAACCAGGTGTTGCAAGTATCAGGATTCTTCAAGGCGATCGAAGATGTAGATACTTGTGTATGGTATTCAGTTGATAGTAATGGTTTTGAGAAACTTGTTTCTCTTTCAGGTTACTCATATCTGGATGCATTCCTAAGTTAAGTAACGCTGATAGTCTTCCTTCCAATTAGTTGACATGCACTGGAGACAGCTGCATGATTTGAATATGGTTAAAATTAAATCAGTGCCTCTGTTTCTATATTGGATATAGGACAGTTCATATCTTAACGATATTAAGGTACGGGGAGTTGTCCGGCTTATGCTTAAAACCAGACTCTGGATAACTCAAGGCACATTTCTGTAATGGCCGTTTGTGGGGTTGACCCAGGCAATGATGAGGGTTGACTTTCTACCATCTAGAAGATCAATAGCGATATTATTCTAGACTCACCACAGTTTTAAGTAAAATGGATTTTTTTTCAGAAAACTGAAGTGGGAGTATGGTAGAACTGGAAGTGATTCCAGAACCGCAAACGATTACTGAAAATTTCATAAGAACCTAAAGATTCAATCTGGTTTGACATTCCATTGGCCACTCCGCAGATATGGTGGGTAACCTCAGGCACCCGAGAGGTACTCCGGTTGCCTCAAGGACGGTGACAGGGAGGTTCATGTTTACCCAGACTTGACACTACTGTTGTTCCAGACTATGAGACCCGGCGGGAAGATGAATATAGCGTCGTTCTGAACCGGCTTTAGAAGTGCACGTGTATATGATTCTGCCAGAGGATTGTCGTAGTCAGTGGAAGCAGCGGAAGCATTGGTGGACAAGTGGCTTATGTCTTTTTATAGACTAAAGCAGATATAGCGGAGAAAGATCATTTATTTCTGATGTGACTGTCATATGTTTGACTTCATTAGAATAGGGGATGGATCTGTTAAAAAGGTAGTAGGGTGTGATGTCCTGGTATTTGGATGACATACACAGAGTAGAAAGTGATATTCCTATACTACGATCGGTTATACTTTGGTTGTCACACAGTGGTTTCTCCACAAAGGATATGGATATTATATCAGACATTCTGGTTATTGGATTTATGGTTTTAGATCTAGATTTGGGTAGTTTCCCAATCTGGGTACTTAGACAGCATTCTAAAGGTGTTTTAGAATGGACGACTCCTGGCACGGTGGTGTACCTGCAGGTGATGGAGTCACCCTCTCTAAAGGTGTCTTACAGACTAAAGGGGAGGGGGATGCACATGATTGGCAGATCACTTGCTTAGGAAATTGAGTTGATCATGAGATGTCAAGTACCACACCAGATGTTGTTTTTGCAGTAGATGTGATATGTTGATATTGATCCAATCCTGGAGAAACGATCGGAAGCGGTTTTAGAACATAAGTGAATGTTCTAGGGATATGATAACGGCATCCTCCTTCAGGAGACAGTTATCATTCCAGGCTTCAAAGGTGATCTGGATGACAGAGTGACTGTCAGAGTTATAGTTTTTCCCTCTGACGAGGGGCAGTGTTTTGGATAGGTGATCCAAGCGGACACTGAGGGAGGCATTACGCAGGATACTGATTAAGTTCAGTTGTCGATACAGTCTAAGAAGTTTGGATTTGGAGTTCATTTATGAGCTAGGTCCCATCAGATATCCAGGCATATTCTAAGACAGGTATTGCTCATTTCGGGAGATGGCTTTCTCCGCGAACTTGAGATAAAGAGAGACATAGAAAGAAACATCAGAGCGGATCCACTCACTGAGGCTATTCCTCGAACGCATTAGTTTTGCAAACGGGTTTTGTGAGACTGATTAGTAGAGGAGTTGGGTGTTCGGTATCACACGGGCTGTGAGTATGCGACATTACAATAATTAGCCTTGAGTGCAAGTGGGAGATTGTTGGAGATAGTGGCGTCAGAGTCAATTATTGGATCACAGGCACGCGATTGCAATGATTGAGGGAGGACCTATGCCTGTAGAACAGTCTTACTCAACATGATAATATGCTATCTAGTTTATCTTTATCATCGTGTACTATTTTTGGTGACCTTATAGGTCGCTATTACACATTGATAGAACCCATAAGATTCTTGCTTGACGGCCAGCAGTATGATGGCGATCATATACGTGGGAGCTGGGGTCTATAAGCACATCCTTGAAAGGTCCCTAGTCGTGGGAGTTTTCGAGACAGGGTATCGATACTCCAGAATAGACTAGTGTATACAGTCGAGACCACTACGAGGGGCGGTGGCCGGTCTCACAAGCCTCTGGTGTTAGTTGGTTTACCTAAGATGTATACAGGTGCTCATTGGGTTATGAGTACACCGGACTGGACTCGCCAGGAACATGCTAGTTGGTTTTATACCTAACGTCAGATAGCAGTTCCCTGGTGACATGTGTACAGGTTAGTTCATCGACCTAAGATCGTCATTTGTCTCGTGTGAGTTCCCACTGTACTTTGATTACTACCCTACCACGGCTCAAAAGAGTCGTGCAAACAGGTTTTAGTTGGGTACAGTCCCGAGCCACAAGGAGGCAGTGAGCGGATCTGCAGGGGTTCGTCTCTCCCAGTATTGGGGGTGAGGTCGCGCTGTGTCTAGGAGAGCCATTACACGAAGTCCTTGGCCATTGCAGGAGATTTACTCGTAGGTATTTTAGTAGTATCTCAGGGTGTTCTGGGCTACACTCCGACACGTCTTGTACCGCTTTTGGGTGTCTGACTTTTACTAACCCCCTAGGCCCGCCAGGCGATGCTCATAGACGAACGGACCGGACTGTACGGATATTGTCACTGACAGGCTCAGTAGGGTGTCAGGATGAGTTCGCTCATCGACCTCCCTTTTGGTCAATACCTGGTAGCCCGTTACTTACGGCTAATACCTCTGACGTGCTAGTGGTTAAATCCATAGCCAAAGTATTGACGAGTCTTTAGAGTCCCCCACAGATAGTTTCTCATGTTTCGGGCGAAACGCTGCAGAGGCCGTATGGATATATGGAAGGGTTCGATCATATACGTGCGGTATTGCACGGATCATGATCAGACGGATAATACTAGCGGGCTTTGGTTTAAGCCGGATCCTAGTATTGTACAGTGTAGATTTTTTCTCATTGCATTTGTATTCGGTCGGAATACAAATGCGGGTATTTATATACAGTCGCGGGGTTTTCCTGTAATTTATTACGGGATCGCTTTTTGAAGTTGCCAGTTTTCATTCCGTTTCGGCCATTTTTCCTTTGATGGGAATGGCTTATTTGCAAATGTGCAAATTAGCAAAGTGGAGGGTGTTTTCTGTAAGTGGTTGCTTCATGATGGTTATAGATTGGGGTTGACTCCATTTTGCATCATAACTTGCTTTTTTGTGAATGGAATGATTAGGAAATAGGTGTGACAATACTTCCTCATCATCATCACACTTTTTCCTTATGCTCACCCATTCCATTTCCTTGTGCTCACCCCCTTTGATTTTCCCTTTGCCATATACATGGCCGGCCACTTGAAGAAGTGGGCTGTCCAAAATTTTTGGGGTGGGATTTGTATCTCATTTGCTTGCACAAAATGATATAGCTCCATTTCAAAGCTCATCTCCTTCACCTCCACTCCAAAAATGGCAACTTCATTAACCGTTGAGACATAGCGTTCTACACTTAACCTACAGTAATCTTAGACACGTCGGCTTGCCAACTTCATGTCCGAGTTGCCTCGGTCCAGAGGTGGGAGCCTGTAAAAAGACCCGGTGATGTGGTGCCCTTTCCGACAAAGAGATCGGGACCGGAGATGCCGCGGGGAGATCGGGATGGTGGCCGAAGACCGAAGGATACGGATCGCTCGGTATAGCTCTCTACCCTTTCTCTAGTTAGCTAGTAGTAGGTTAATGGTCCGATCCGTGTTTATAGTCCGTGGTAGCGCCGGTTTCTAAGTAAAGAAAAGTTTTTGTTTCCTCATTTTGGCCTCGGACAGACGGCCGGGGCGCTGCCGTGCACTTACAGCTCAGTCCCAGATTTATAGGTCCTTTCGAGATCCTTGAGCGGGTAGGTTCAGTTGCTTATCGTTTGGCGCTTCCGCTCAGTTTTCCGGATGTTCACCCTGTTTTCCATATGTCGATGCTTCGTAGATACCTTGATGATCCTTCTAACATGATTCAGCACGAGACCGTTCAGCTTGAGCGCTATCTTTCGTTCACCGAGCTGCCCGTAGTTATTTTGGATCGGCAGGTGAAGAAAGTTCCGTCAAGGGTCTTGCCATCTGTGAAGGTTCTATGGCGTAGCCCTACTAGTGAGGAGATCACTTGGGAGGCCGAGAGCGAGATGTGGAAGAAATTCCCTCATCTCTTTGAAGGTACGCTTAGTATGAAATTTTAATTCGGGTACCGAATTTCTATAGGGGGAGATTGTAACGTTTTAGAAATCGTTATGCGAATTTGTCCGTTTTAGGGTAAGTTTGTCGGTATTTTCCGTTTTAACCCGACTCTGATCGAACGACCATATAGACTTACCAACACCTAGTTTAGATAAAATAAAGCTAGTGCGCAAGCTTTGGGGGTATATGGGACGTTTTGGTTCAATTTGAATTTTTCCCAATTTTAATGTTATTTTAATGCGGTATTCACATTTTGGGAAATTTCTATAAAGCGATCTTTTCATCGATTATGTTTGAGTAATTCACCCTTCTCTTCATATCTAGATATCTGTTGGGTTTTAGGGATTAAGTTTTAAAAGAAAAAGAAAAGAAAAGAAGAGGTGCATGCATGTGTATTTATGTGTGTATGAATGCATTTATTGGATTAAATGCTTGAAATTGCTAGGAAACCCTCACAAAACACTCACCTCCTCCCCTTGGCCGAGATCCCTTCTTTCTCTACTACCCTTGCTCTTTTCTTTCTCATTTTATATCAATCCAAACTCACAAATCCTCAAAAATCCCAAACATATCACAAAAATACCAAAAGTTCTTGATTTTTGCTCTTTGATCACTTGGAGCTAGGGAAAGCTTGGATCTTGTGAGCAAGATTGTTAGGTATAATCCCTACACTGTTAATTAGGAGTTTGTATGTTGTATAGCTCGTTGGTTATAGCGTAGAACGCTTTTTATATCAATTAGTGCGATATCGGTTTTTTTTAAAGTCTTTTTAGAGCTTTTATACCTGCTGTAAGTTGGAGAATTTAGTGTTTGACCAAAAAAAATTATAGAGATGTACTAGTGAACCTGAGACATCACCTGAGGGATGGGGACCACCTCACCGGCCGGGGCCGGCGACCCTAGGGCGAAATCCGGCGACGCCAGCTAGATAGGAGAGGGTTGGGGTTGGTCTTCTGTAGGCAGTTGTCTGCTGTTGGTTAGGGGTGTTTGGTACTGTTTACTATTTTAGTAAATTTAGTATGCAAAATATGGGATCGTTTACCTATAATCTACTGTTGAGTCCGCATGATACGTGTTGCGACACGAATCGTGATCTTGTGCAGCCGTTGTACTCAGTTTGGTTTGGTAGTATCGTTACGTGCGTTAGCCTCTAGACGTGCACTCGCGAGTTAGTTTAGTGTGTTGGTTCATTTTTGAATACGTAGTTTTGCGTTATATTGATCGATTTAGAGATGTTTGCATTATTTCTTGTGTTTTGTGAAATTATAGCGTCGCAAGCGGGGACTTTGGACGCTTCGAACAAGGGGAAGGAGGTGGTCGGATTTTCTTAGCTGGAGACCATTGGTTTGTAGATTTAACATTTACGAGGAAATCGCCCGTATGGCGTTATGCGTCGGGGAGGATATGATAGGATAGCTGCATGTTATTGCATATGAATGTCATTGCATAGTAGTATCTGTTGTACTTGACTCGTACCATTAGATATAACACATTACTGACGGTTCATGTTGCACAAGCACTAAATATTATGCTACACCCACACCGTCTGTAATTGCCATCACACGCACAAACCACCTGCATAGGTGAAACGGTAGTGGATAGGGATAGTAGAGGTAGTAACCCTTATCCCATTGTGCATATGAGATGTTGTTGACACCTACATACGTGATATTGTATTGGACATGGATAGTTAAGATAGTAACTCTTAATCCATTTCACGTATACCTTACTATAGCTATATTGTACATCTTGCATACATATTGACATGTAGACCCACATAGTCTATTATAGTTACATGTATATCATGCACTCATATTGGCATGTACACCGCATATTTTCGGTATAGTTGTAAGTACCCCAAGTGGTATTGTTTTGATATGTGGTATTGAGTTGTTGATCATTGCGCTTATGAAATACATCATACCCACTTGCTTACATGTAGATACTTAAACCTTGCTACACTTACATGTACAGTTCATATGATGCTGCATTTGTTTTTGGAGGATTTTGGGAACCGCAAGATATATTTTAAAGCTGGATTCATTTAAAAGAGCGATTTTCCCTTTATATGGTCATATTGATGTTTTCTGTTATATATCTGTTTTATATGGATTTTACGCATTGAGATATGGATTTCATATGATTTATGGATTTGAGAACCGTGGGGGCATTTTCAAGAAACTATGTATTGTTTGAAAACCCGGTTTCTCTTGATATGATATTTGATGCGTCCACCATGAGATTTCTCGGTTCTGAGATTTATGATATATACCCGATACGAGGAGTGAGTAGGCCGTGTGCGGGTACATGGTGGGGCCCGGTACGGTTCCCCTCGGCAAGATGTTCGTGGTACAGACGATGAGTCTGGAAGGTGGGCAAGTACCTACCGGTGACTGTATTTGGACTCGGCAATTATCGTGGGGATACCGACCGGAGTGATGTACGACATATCGTCAGGGCCAGTCGTGGTGACAGCACCTGAGTTATGAGGATTTACGTGTGGATGCTAGACACGGGTTTCATGATGTTTCGAGTGTCGGTGTTAGACACTCAGGTTTTCATGATTTTTACGTACCGTCGGTGGACATACGTGGTTGATATCCTTATATATATATATATAGTTACAGGTATATGTTTTCATGATGTTTCCGGTGTCAATGATAGACGCTCAGGTTCCATGAGACTTACAGGATGTGAGGTCCGATCTGAGGATGCGGTGCCTGAGGATTTGGGATTTGATGTATAAGTGAGGGACGCTGGTGTTTTTCCATGCTGATGATTTTGCATGAGATTTTATTGTACCATCCCAGACACTCAGGACTATTGTTGTTATGCATTGTTTCATGTAGTTGTAGTACCCTGATGATGTACCTTTACATGATTGTTGCATATTCACTTATCATACTTATGCTATCGGATTACATGTGATAGATAGATCGCTGTTCGTGCATACCTGTTATTACAGTATGATGTTATTTACTATTCACGAGTTGGCAACTCACGCCCGTTGTGCCACAGTGTTTTGCAGGACTTACCCTCAGAGTAGTTGCGACATGGCGTCTTATCATCACTACTTTTGCGGATACCGCTACGTTAGGCAGTGAGGCCTTTGCTTTTAGGTGGGTTTGCGGTTATCTGTCTGTACATTGTATATATTTTTGTTGGATCTAGTATTCTCTATCTACCATTGTTGTATATGACTTAGAGAAGATTTGTGAGGATTCAGTGTTGTATTATTTTGGTGACTTTGGGTGCCGTGCCCATGGGAGCTGGTTTTGTTGGGATGTTTACTTCTTATTGCAGTCTTTCCTTTGTTATTTCTTCGCTTCGGCGTCATATACTTGTTGTGGAGATTGTCTTCGCCGTTGGGCCTGATTTTGCTCCCATTTGGGATGCTTTATATATTATCTGTGCTGTACCCGTTTTCGGGGCTAGTTTTTACAGAGGAGCTGCTGCCGAAATTTTCAAGAAATAAAACTAGAGTTAGAGATTTTACTTGTGATTTTCTAAATGTTTTAAACTAAGTTTTCTCCGTTGATCCAGTTCTGGGTGCTTTAGATTTCTGGGTTTTCGGCTTACTTGAGTTGCATACGCCTGTTGACGTTACGTAGTTTAAGTGCCGGTTACGGGCCAAACTTGGGTCGTGACAGTGGTGATGGGTTTCATACCGACACTAAATGTCGCGTTATTAGGGGGTCTGACTTTATCCACCCCTAGACTCGATATGCGATACTCTTAGACGAACAGACCAGACTGTACGAATATTGTCACTGTCAGGCTCAGTAGGGGTTCAGGATGAGTTTGATCAACTGAAAGTTTTCTTCAAGGATGTTCAAGCACAATTTCCTAGCTTGATGGTGGTGGGAATGATCCTTAGCACTTAACTTTTCTTCTCTTCTCTCTTTTTCTTTGGGGTGTTCTAAGATTTTCTTTTTATTTTTCTAAGCTATTTAATTAGTTTCAACTTGATATATAGTATATCAACTGAACAATTTTAATGAAGATAAGAAAATGAGTGATAATGCTAGTAAGTGGTGTCACCATGAAAATGGTGGTGTTTTCATGCAAGCATGAAGTGTAGGCATAAGGTGAAACCTAAGGTGTGGTGTGTGTTAGGTTCACTTTAATCTTAACCATTACCTAACCCTCACAAAATCCTAATTAGCATAAGGAAGCTAACATTTTCACAAAAACCCCTCATGACACATATGATTATATAAACAAACTATTTCTTTACTAAATTATTTCTACTACATATTAAAAGGCCCTCTTTACTATACTAAAATTAAAATAACATTTTCTATTTAATTAAATAATTTGTTTAATTATCTAAAATATTTCAAAATGTTACATCGGTATCACACGGGCTGTGAGTATGCGACACCACAAAAATTAGCCTTAAGTGCAAGTGGGTGATTGTTGGCTATAGTGCCCTCAAGGCAATTATCATAGTGGCAGGCAGGTGATTACAATGATTGAGGTAGGATCTATACCGGTGGAACAGTCTTACTCGAGATGATAGTATGCTATATGGTTTGTCTTTATCATCATGTTCATGTTGATAGAGCCCATTGGATTCTTTCTTGACTACTAGCATTATGATGGCGATCATATACGTGGGAGCTGGTGGTTTATAAGCACATCCTTAAATGTCCCTAGTCGTGGGAGTTTTGAGACTGGGCATCGATACTCCAGAGTAGACTAGTGTATACTTATCCATACCCTGACGAGGGGTAGTGGCCGGTCTCACAAGCCATTGGTGTTAGTTTGTTCACCTATGATAGTATACAGGTGCTCATTGGGTTATGGGTATATTGGACGGACTCGCCGGGAACCTGCTAGATGGTATTATACCTATTGACAGATGGCAGTTCCTTGGTGACATGTGTACAGGTTAGTCTGTCGACCTGAGATCATCATTTGCATCATGTGAGTACCCACTGTGCTTTGATTGTTACCCTACCACGGCTCAAAAGAGTCATGCAAATAGGTTTTAGTTGGGTAAAGTCCCGAGCCACATGGAGGCATTGAGCGGATCGTCGGGGATTCGCCACTCTCGGTATTGGGGGTTGATGTCGCGTTGTGCACGGGTGGCCATCACCAGAAATCCTCGGCCGGGGTAGACGAGAATTATCGATCCAGGATCGATAGTTTCTCAGGTGGTGATGGGTTTCATACCGACACTAAATGTCGCGTTATTAGGGGTCTGACTTTATCCACCCCCCCGAGACTCGATATGTGATACTCTTAGACGAACAGACCGGACTGTATGAATATTGTCACTATCAGGCTCAGTAGGTGTTCATGATGAGTTTGCTCGTCGGCCTCGCTTTCGCTCAATACCTAGGTAGACGTTTCGTACAGCTAGTGCCGCTGACGTGCTTGTGGTTAAACCCACTGCCATCGTATTGACGAGTCTTTTGAGTCCCACACAGAGGGTTTTCACTGTTCAGGCGATATGGCGTAGATGTCGAATGTTGGTACATACAGGTGTCCGATTAAATATGTGTGCAAGCTGGACGGACTTTAATCGGACGGTTGATAATACTAGCGGCTTAGGATTAAGCCGGATTATTAAATCAGGCTTTGATTTAATAATTTATATATATGTATTTATATGTATGTATTCTAGTATTATTGTTCATTATTCATTTTCTCTCTTGGCTATTCGTATTTTTATACGAATATGCGTATATGTATTTCGATACGTGTACCGGGAACTATTCCGTATTAATAAAAAATAGCTTCTAGAAGATTTGACACCTCATTATTTTATTTTCTTGTTAGAAAATCAATTTGGGAAATGAGGTAGAGGGTGAGTGGGCATGAGCATGTAGAGAGGTATGGCATGGATTTGTTTATTTATAAAATGAGGAGATATTTTTTGTGTGTGTGTTCATGATTGAAAAGGGGGGCCTACCATCATTCATGGGGGCTTGCTCTTTTTCTTTTCTTCACTTGCTCACTCTCATTTCTCCCTTGGAGAAAACACTTAGCCATTTTTCTTTAGTTGCTCATGCCATATGTTTCCTCACCTCCTTCTTCATCTTCTTGAGTTGCTCCTTGAGCATTTTTTATGAGAGAAAAATTATAGTGAGATAATCCTACACCTCCACTTTCCATTGCTAGCAACCTTGGAGTGTCGGTTGCCTCGCTTGGCGAGGCTGAAGCTTGCGTCATTTCCCTCGGGTGGATCATCATAGATGGAGGAAGACCGGCAACCAAATTCGATCCGCGACCACTAGGAGCTTGGGATGATGGTTCAAGACCCGAAGGACTTGGTTCATTCGGTATAACCATCTAACTTTTGTGTATTGCTAGCTAGTATAGGTTTTTGGTTCGATCTTGTGCGGGCTTTGTTTGCGCCAAAGTTTTGAAAATTTTTGTTCCGCATTTGGCCACGGTTTGATGGCCGGGGAACCGACAAAACCCAACAGTAAGTGCAGAGTTCCTATCGAATGATTGTACTAATTACCCGGAATTTCGATTGGACGGTTCATTATACTAGCCGGCTCGGGTTTGAGCCGGATTATTAACTCAGGTATTGATTTATAATTTACGTATATATATTTCGGTTCTAGTATTATGTTCTTTGTGTTATTCTATCTCTTTGGGTATTCGTATTTTCCTACGAATACAGGTATGTATATACAGTTGAGTGTAATCCGTATTTATACGGAAAACATTCTAGAAGGTGGACACCTCATTTTGGATTAACCATTTATTTATTTAAATTGAAATGAGGTGTAAAGGTGATGAAGAGAGAATGGTGAGAACCATGCTTGAATAGTGTTGAAAAATGAATTGTTAATTCAATTGTACAAACTATTCAAGTATGGATGCAATATGTTTATTGAAAAAATGGTTTTACAAAACCTTACTTCATATTTCTTCTCACTAGATGGATGGTTATTTGGAAAAAGACTCTCAACATTTTCTTCTTCTCTCTTCACTACCTTTCTTGAGCTCCTCCTCCTCTTTCTTGATCTTCTACCCTATCATCTCATGTGTTGAGAATCAAGGGTAGAAGAGAGATATATACACAATTAGAGCTACTCACTACATCCTTAGGCACTCTAGATTAGCAACCTAGAGTCCCTAATTGTGTCACGACCCGGAAAAGGCACGTGACTGGCACTTGAATCATGTGACGTCTATAGGACCCCACCTAATTAAAGTATGCCAAAAGCCCAGAAATCTAAACATATTTAGGGAAAATAGTGGAGATACAGTTTTAAAATAAGGTACACTGAAATCAAGTTCCTTCTTTAAATCATAAAAAATATCATACGAAAAAATCAATGGTTTATAATTAACTTTAAAACGTGTTTTGTCGTTTAAAATTTGGGCAGCACCTCTTTTGTATATTTTAACCCAAAAATAATACAAACAGTAATAAATATTGGCATCCCCAAGCGGGACCTAGCTCTTCGCCAATCGGCGGAAACAGCCATGCATTGATATAAATATACAACACCGAATGGCGAGGATCAAAACACAGAAAGAAAATACGGAAACCAAAGCATTATCAAGAAACCAGAAACAATAATTAATACATGAGCATGATTCTAAGGCCGAAAGAATAAACAATAAATGTTTCTAAATCTACAAATATACAAGGTCTGGTTGATGGAGTTTTTAACTAGATACAACTGAATGAAATATACAAGTACAATGGTGGTCACGATGCAAGTGAACCCCACCTACCAATGCAATCACCGGGAAGAAAGTGGTGTGCCAGCGAAGCCGCTATGGAACTTGTGCGACCAAACCTGCAAGAAAACTGTGGCACAACGGGGTGAGTTGCCAACTCGTGAGTAAAAAACATCAACGAGTAGTAACCGAATGTATGACTATCTCTTAGGTCATACATTACAGCAATAATATATAAAGACATCGAGTGGTAGCAAGGATAAAAAGATATCCATATGTATAACAATACTCAAGTAATCATGCCCAAGTCATAAGGTAATACCATGGCATATGTAAATATATGTATGAGTGTAAATGTAATGACAAGTATTCGTGTCCGTGCCACAAAGTTACTACATGGCAAGTGTATCATGTATAAATATATCATCCAACGTGTGTCCAGCAACGACACACAAAATCATGATAAAACCTGAGTGCCCAGCATCGACACTCGAAAACATCATGAAAACCGTGTCCTTCAGCGACACATAATACTCATATCTCGGGCTCCGTCAGTCCGGATCAACCCATATCATCTGATCTCATGACTACGGTAGGTATCGTCCGAATATCCGCCGCGCCAAACTATCACCGGTCGGTAGTGCTCCCCTACCGGGCTCAACGTCCCAATCTCTATACGGCCTTCTTGCCCGAGGGTACCGTACTAGTGAAAGTCTACCCTAGCACCACCATGAGGTTTTAGTAGCATCAAGCATGCCAAATTTAAATTTTTTATTAGGTGCTAAGTTAGACTAACAAGATCTTTACTAGAAAATTAGTGTTTTGCTATGATGATATAAACTACTAGGGAGAAGGAAAGGAGGTTATACATATAAGTCCACGGTAGCGCCCCGGCCGTCTAACAGACGCCAATATGTGGAACAAAACTTTTACGACTGCCGCTATCGCGTACTATAACCCGGATCTGCCATTAAATCTAAACTAACAAATTGTAAAGAGGGTAGAATTGTTATACCGAACGATCCGAGTCCTTCGGTCTTTAACCATCATCCCACGCTTTGTTGCGGCGGCTTCGATCTTCTGAAACTCCAGTCTCGTCGTCCAGGTGCCACCACGTCGACGGATCTTTAAACGGGTTCCCGCCTCTGAACCGAGGCAACTCGGTCGTCAAGTTTGCTAAAAGAGAAGACCAAGATGATGTAGAGAATGAGTAGAACACTTTGTCTCGTTACGTCCAAGGCTATGGACGAACGTTTAATGAAGTTGTCAAAATACATAGCTTGAATACTACTGAATACCCAAAAGAAGTGACGGAGGGCTACGGCTGGTTTTTGGCGAAAAACCTTTAGCGTAGTGAACTTGATATCGCTGAAGGAACCTGATAGCTTTTTTAAAATATAGTGGCGAAAACCTTTTGCTAAAGAGGTCACTCCCGGTAAAGGGATCTCGGCTCTTTCCTCGTGGAATGAGGTGCAGGATATTCCACTGAATACCGCTATGCAAAGCAACTTGTAATCGACTATAGTAAAGTTATTACTCTGACGCAAACTTCTGTCCAAGGGGTCAGTCCCGGTGAAGGGATATCGGCCCTTGCCCCGTCGAATGAGGTGCAGGATATTCCACTGAATACCGCTATGCATAACAAAAGGAAACGTCTTTGTAACAACACTTTTTAAATTGTTCCAACAACTGTATATAGGTTTGTTTTTACTTTGCGTTGATCAGAATCAACGCAGTCCCATCATTTAATCACACCAGAAAAGAACGAAAATAAAATGTACGTATATGCCATCCGCATTCGTCACTGGGTCCCGTCATCTCCCGTTAGGTTACTTAACTAACGACAGAGCGGGGACTGGACTAGCGCGGGTGTAAAACATATACAACATCTAATAGTATATAAGCCAATATACATAATCGCTCCAGGCGTGATAATATGCAACATTACAGAAAAGTAATAAGCATCACAGAACAATACAGATATCTGGGATCTCCGAGTTTCACAGAGCCGCTGCTGAAACTCGACGTTCCCCTGTCGTGTGGATAGCCTGTGCAATGAAACCTAGACCCATACGGGTGCGGCAAGTTACCCGCCAAAACCTGAAGCGAGGCAGTCCCCCACAGCATAGTGAATGGAACACCCGTCACTTCACGGAATCCGGTAAATTGAGCACCCCTCCTTGGGTCAACCTGTACCCCCTACGAGTGCGGCGAATAGTCTGCCAATTCTGAAGTGGGGTTCCTCTGCCTCTCAAAGCCATGAGATGCGGACCCGTTGCTTTCCCGAACCCGGCTATCCGTGCACTCCGTCGCGGGGTAAAACCTAGTACAGTAATGAAAAATAGTACAATAGGTACATCGACCGCAACCTGGTCGTGCCCCAAAAAGAATATTATACAACAGGCAGTGACGGCTGTCCACAAGTTGGACGCTCGCCCCGCAATATCAAATGTACAAATAAACTCAAACTGTACTACCATTGCACACTGCTATCCATCACGACAAATCCGCAACATCACAGCACAACACAGAACATCAACGCGAATGTCACGTTCGCAAACCCGTCTAAAAGAACTATAGCAATTAAACGCGGTTTACCGATCAAATGACATTCCCGGTCGGAGATATAATGTAAGCACTGTAAACTAACGTGTTTAAATTACGATCGACCAAAGACCAATTATCAAAAAGTGGGCCCCACTGCTTACTGGTGAACAGTAACAAAACCTGGGCCAAAACTGTATTTACCAAAAACCCCAAAATCCATCCAAGAACCCACAGAAAAAAATTGGGAGCACGTGCTCCTCACGTGGCCGCGGAAGCGCGGCCAATACAATAGGGTTGGCCGCGCTTCCGCGCCTCCATGAAGAGATCATGAGCCCATATTTTGTCGTGATTCTTAGAAAAGCCTGCTCGGATTTTTAAGACATACAGAAATCAATTTTGATACCGTTTAAAATCAACAGAAACTGTCGGCTTGGAAAATGCAGTTTTTAGTTTTCCGGTCGGATCGATGTTTTAAACGCGTTAGCACAAGTTAGTATAGCAAAATGGTTAGGCTCTGATACCACTGTAAGTCTACGCTAGCGCCCCGGCAGTCTACAGACGCCAAATGCGGAACAAAAACTTTTAAACTGGCGCTATCGTATACTATAACCCGGATCTGCCATTATTGCTAAACTAACAAACTGTAAAGAGTGTAGGAAGGTTATACCGAACGATCCGAGTCCTTCGTTCTTCAACCATCATCCCACGCTCCGTTGCGGCTGCTCCGATCTCATCGATCTCCGATCTCCTCCGTCGAGGTGGCACCACATGATCGGTTCTTTAAACGGGCTCCCGCCTCTGACTCGAGGCAACTCGATCGTCAAGTTTGCTAAAAGAGACGACCAAGATTGATGTAGAGAATGAGTAAATGACTTTGTCTCTCTTCGTCCAAGTCCGTGGACGATCGGTTAATGAAGTTGCCGAGGGGATCGGGTGATGGAATGAAATGAGCTGTGAATTCCATACACCCCAAAAATCTATCATAATCTTTTCAAGAATGAATCAAGTGAGAGTATGAATGAGAGAGGAGGCCTTCCATTCATATATGAAGGAGGAGAGTGAGTGTAGGAGTAAAGGGTGACTATAAGAAAGCTTCTCACTCAAAAGATCAAGAAGAAATATCCTTAGCTAAACAAAACTCATTAATGAAAACCATGAGTCACTTAAAACACCTCATCATGCCTTTAATGAAACCATTAATGCACTAATGAGTCATATGCCTCATCATCACTTCTAGAAGCTTCTAGAATGATGACTCACTCATATCAGAAGAAAAGATAAATCCGTCTTTAACCGAATGTTAAAAGACGGCTGATAGAAAACTGGAAACTGGCAACTTCCAAAAGTGATCCTGAAACGAATTTCTGGATAACCCCGAAACTGTATAAATATACCCGCATTTGTATTACGACCAAATACAAATGCAACTGAGACAAAGATATTATACCTACTCAATATAATACTCGGATTCGGCTTAAACCAAAGCCGACCAGTATTATCTGCCCGAAAAATAACACGTGCGTAAACGCACGTGCATTTTCCGAACCCTGCCATAAAACCATACGGCCTCTACAACGTTTCGCCCGAACTTGGGAAACTGTCTGTGGTGGATTCTAATGACTCGTCAGCACCCTGGCAGTGGGTTTAACCACAAACCGTCAGCGGCACTAGCTATGCGTAACGGCTGCCCATGGACTGACCTCAAGGGTGGCCGAGGAGCGAACTCAAGGGAGACCGATGAGCGAACTCCTCCGAAAAACCCTACTGAGCCTAACAGTGACAATGTATATACAGTCCGGTCCGTTCGTCAATGAGTATCGCATATCTGCCTAAGGGGCTAGCAACGTCAGACCCCCAATAACAGTATAAGTCGTGTCGGAGTGAAGCCCAATAACACCCTGAGATACTACTGGAGTACCTACCAGTAAATCTCCTGCCACGGCCGTGGGCTTTGTGTAATGGCTCTCCTAGACACAGCACGATCTCGCCCCCAATACCGGGAGAGACGAATCCCCTGCCGATCCGCTCACGTGCCTCCATATGGCTCGGGACTGTACCCAAAAACTACCTGTTTGCACGACTCCTTTGAGCCGTGGTAGGGTAGAAATCAAAGCACAGTGGGAACTCACACGAGACAAATGATGACCTCAGGTCGATGAACTAACCTGTACACATGTCACCAGGGAACTGCTATCTGACGATAGGTATAGTACTAACTAGCAGATTCCCGGCGAGTCATGTCCGGTGTACTCATAACCCAATGAGCACCTGTATACATCTTAGGTGATCCAACTGTCACCAGTGGCTTGTGAGACCGGCCACCGCCCCTCGTCGGGGTCTCGACTGTACACACTAGTCTACTCCGGAGTATCGATGCCCTATCTCGAAACTCCCACGACTAGGGACCACAATTAAGGATATGCATATAAACTACCCAACTCTCACGTATATGATCGCCATCATACAGTTGGTAGTAAAGCAAGATCCTAAGGGCTCTATCAAAGTGTAACATGCAATCAGTCACCTGAACATGTACACGACTGATAAAGGCAAACCAGATAGCATACTATCATCTCGAGTAAGACTGTGCTACCGGGATAGGTCCTCCGCAATCATTGCAATCACGTACCTGCGATCCAATAATTGACTATGAGGGCACTATCTCCAACAATCTCCCACTTGCACTCAAGGCTAATATTGCGATGTCGACTACTCACAGCCCGTGTGAAACCGAACATCCAACTCCTCTACTAATCAGTTTCACAAAGCCCGTTTGTAAAACTATTGTGTTCGAGAAATAGCCTCGGTGAGTGGATCCGCCTAGAAGTTTCTTTCTGTATCTCTCTTAATCTCAAGTTCGCGGAGAAAGCCATCTCCCGAATTGAGTAGTACCTGTCTTAGAATATGTCTGGATATCTGATGGGACCTTAGTTCATAAATGAACTCCATATCCAAACTTCTTAGACTGAATCGATCACTGAACCTAATCAGTATCGGGCACCATGCCACCCACAGTATCCTCTGGAACCACCTGTCCATAATACTGTCCCTCGTCAGAGGGAAAAACTATAACTCTGACAATCACTCTGTCATCCATGTCACCTTTGAAGCCTGGAATGATAACCGTCTCCTGAAAGAGGCTGCCGTTATCAAATCCGTAGAACATGTACCAATGTTCTAAAACTGCTTCCTTATGTTTCTCCAGGATTGGATTAATACAAACTTATTGCATCTAGTGCAAAAACAACATCTGGTGTGGTACTTGACATCTCATGATTGACTCAATTGCCTAAGCAAGTGATCTGTCAATCATGCACATCCCTCTCCCCTTTAGTCTATACGACACCTTTAGAGAGGGTGACTCCATCACCTGCAGGTACACCACCATGCTAGGAGTCATCTATTCCAAAAACCATTAGAATATCTGTCAAAGTACCCACATTGGGAAACTACCCAAATCCAGATCTAAAACCATAGATCTAGAAACCAAAATGTCAAATATTATATCCATATCCTGTCTGGAGAAACAACTGTGTGACGACCACAGTACAACCGATCGTAGTATAGGAATTTTACTTCCTACTTTGTGTATGTCATCCAGATACCATGACATCACACCCTACTGCCTTCTTAACTGATCCATCCCCTATTCTGATTGAAGTCAAACCCATGACTGTCACATCAAAATTAGATGATCTATCTCCGCTATAACTGCTCAAGTCTATAAATAGATATAAGCATCTTGCCCACTATGCTTCCGTTGCTCCCACTGACTACGACAACCCTCCTACCGGGTCTCATATCCTGGAACAACAGTAGTGTCAAGTCTGGGTAGATAAGAACCTCCCTGTCACCGTCCTTGAGGCTACCGGAGTACCTCTCGGGTGTCTGAGGTTACCTACCATACCTGCGGAGTGGCTATTGGAATGTCAAACCTGATTGAATGTATAGGTCCTATTAAATTTTCCGTAATCGTTCGCGGTTCTGGAATCACTTCCAGTTCTACCATACTCCCACTACTGTTTTCTGAAAAAGATCCATTTTTTACTAAAACTGTGGCGAGTCAAGAACAATATCACTATTGATCTTCCAAATGGTAGAATATCAACCCTCGTCATAACCAGGGTCAACCCACAAACAGCCATTACAGAAACGTGCCCTGAGTTATCCAGTGTCTGGTTTTAATCATAAGCTGGACAACTCCACGTACCTCAATATCTTTTAAGGTACGAACTATTCTATATCCAATATAGAAACTTTGGCACTTATTTAATTGGAACCATATTCAATCCATGCATCTGTCTCCAGTGCATATCAACTTAATGGAAAGAGGCTAATCAGCATTGCTCAACTTAGGAATCCATCCAATTATGAGCAACCTGAAAGAGAAAACTCGTTTCTCAAAATCATCACTATCATCTGAATACCAATCACAAGAATCTACATCTTCGATCTCTTTGAAGAATCCCGATACTTGTGATACCTGGTTCTCTACTTTTTTCTTATACCCACAACTTCTCAAAACTTAGACCTTGTATTTCTACGAAACACTCGTCTAAATACTAGAGAAGTTATAAGTAAACAGAACATAGTACGAGGACCTACCCCTTTGTCCTGATGGACACTGGACAACATACAATACTCTGTATAAGTCCGCTGAGTTAAACAACTCAAAACCTGTGCGTTGTAGGTGGAAAACTGTACCCTGGCGATTTCCTCAAATATCACCAATTACAATGAATTCCGATATAATGAGGATAATCACCTAATTCCCAATATCTTACTCCCACTCATCATCTGTAAAACCATACAGATATAAGAATGAAACCTGGTAAATACATACCCTTGGAGTAAGTGTTTAATCGGGAAAACAATTTTTCCTTTAACAATGCACTGAAACATGAAAATGTTTCGTAGGGGTATCCTGGTATTCATAGTAATGCCTCTTCCATAATCCAATTCATGACTTCAACCGTATATTTTATTGCCATCTCTCCAAATCCCCTTTATTTGTTTTTAGTCGTTACCTTCTGTACACCATCGTTAGGCTAACTGGTTTTCTTCCTTCCCTACCGTTCGGCACCAGCCTATGGTTTGGAAGAAGACTATCCAGTAAGCATAATAGGTGTACCCTCCTAAACCAAGGAGTACTCGTATCTCGAGAGAAGGTGACGATAAAAGACAACTGAATAATACCTTATTCTTTTTAAAGGTGAAATAGGAGCGGCGATGAAGTACGCGGTTTTGGTCGTGAATGATATCAGTCGCAATTTACTTTGCCCTCTTTCTAATCCCTTTATTTTGTCTTTACATATTACCTTCTGCACACCCTACTTAGGCTAATTGGTTTTCTTCATTCCCTACCTTTCGGCACCAGCCTATGGTTTGGAATAAGACTATCCAATAAGCGTAATAGGTGTACTCTCCTAAACCAAGGAGCTCTCGCAACCTGAGAGAAGGTGATAATAAAAGACAACTGAATAAACCAATTCTATTTCTCCTGAACCTGGATCCATCCTCGAAGAAGTCCCTTCGAGTTCGTATATAACCATACGATGGCTCTATCCAATGGAAGTGGATATCCGTAGTAATACGGGTGTTCTGAGAAATACAAAGGGTAAAAGAAGGAGTGGCAATGACTTATGCAACTCAGACAATCCAAACGCCAGTATTTTAAGAAGGTTCGGTCAACCTGGTCACTGAGTCATAGTCTAGGGTCGGTCAAAGGTCGCTGCCAAAGAGAGAGAGAGAAAAGAAACACTCTGCGTGCACTCTAACCTAGATCAGAATGGTCATCATTTTATCTAATCCGGAAACCTCCCACTGTCCTGTCAAATTCTCCTCCAAACCTAAAGAAGAATCAATCGGGATCATCCGAAGAGTAAACCAACTCATCAGTGGGAATCAGGATCCAACTCTCATCGCATGATAACGTGATGGAATGCATCCACGTTACTCATACTCCAGAAGGTATGCGCATACTTGGCAAGTTTCAGTTTCTTTAGAAACTCCCGATATAGTTTTTGCCCCATGCTCTTATAACCTTGGCGTTAGGTCAAAATGTCATAAGTCACATGCCAAGTTCTACCCATCACTATCTTGTTAATTTGAACCCACCCGCACATGCCCTTGGCGTTAGGTCAAAATGGCAGAACGGCTGTCCCAAACCAACTCATCTATCTATGCAACAATTGAATACCCAGCAGCTACCAAACACTATGCCTTGGCGTTAGGTCAAAATACATAGCTTGAATACTACTGAATACCCAAAAGAAGTGACGGAGGGCTACGGCTGGTTTTTGGCGAAAAACCTTTAGCGTAGTGAACTTGATATCGCTGAAGGAACCTGATAGCTTTTTTAAAATATAGTGGCGAAAACCTTTTGCTAAAGAGGTCACTCCCGGTAAAGGGATCTCGGCTCTTTCCTCGTGGAATGAGGTGCAGGATATTCCACTGAATACCGCTATGCAAAGCAACTTGTAATCGACTATAGTAAAGTTATTACTCTGACGCAAACTTCTGTCCAAGGGGTCAGTCCCGGTGAAGGGATATCGGCCCTTGCCCCGTCGAATGAGGTGCAGGATATTCCACTGAATACCGCTATGCATAACAAAAGGAAACGTCTTTGTAACAACACTTTTTAAATTGTTCCAACAACTGTATATAGGTTTGTTTTTACTTTGCGTTGATCAGAATCAACGCAGTCCCATCATTTAATCACACCAGAAAAGAACGAAAATAAAATGTACGTATATGCCATCCGCATTCGTCACTGGGTCCCGTCATCTCCCGTTAGGTTACTTAACTAACGACAGAGCGGGGACTGGACTAGCGCGGGTGTAAAACATATACAACATCTAATAGTATATAAGCCAATATACATAATCGCTCCAGGCGTGATAATATGCAACATTACAGAAAAGTAATAAGCATCACAGAACAATACAGATATCTGGGATCTCCGAGTTTCACAGAGCCGCTGCTGAAACTCGACGTTCCCCTGTCGTGTGGATAGCCTGTGCAATGAAACCTAGACCCATACGGGTGCGGCAAGTTACCCGCCAAAACCTGAAGCGAGGCAGTCCCCCACAGCATAGTGAATGGAACACCCGTCACTTCACGGAATCCGGTAAATTGAGCACCCCTCCTTGGGTCAACCTGTACCCCCTACGAATGCGGCGAATAGTCTGCCAATTCTGAAGTGGGGTCCCTCTGCCTCTCAAAGCCATGAGATGCGGACCCGTTGCTTTCCCGAACCCGGCTATCCGTGCACTCCGTCGCGGGGTAAAACCTAGTACAGTAATGAAAAATAGTACAATAGGTACATCGACCGCAACCTGGTCGTGCCCCAAAAAGAATATTATACAACAGGCAGTGACGGCTGTCCACAAGTTGGACGCTCGCCCCGCAATATCAAATGTACAAATAAACTCAAACTGTACTACCATTGCACACTGCTATCCATCACGACAAATCCGCAACATCACAGCACAACACAGAACATCAACGCGAATGTCACGTTCGCAAACCCGTCTAAAAGAACTATAGCAATTAAACGCGGTTTACCGATCAAATGACATTCCCGGTCGGAGATATAATGTAAGCACTGTAAACTAACGTGTTTAAATTACGATCGACCAAAGACCAATTATCAAAAAGTGGGCCCCACTGCTTACTGGTGAACAGTAACAAAACCTAGGCCAAAACTGTATTTACCAAAAACCCCAAAATCCATCCAAGAACCCACAGAAAAAAATTGGGAGCACGTGCTCCTCACGTGGCCGCGGAAGCGCGGCCAATACAATAGGGTTGGCCGCGCTTCCGCGCCTCCATGAAGAGATCATGAGCCCATATTTTGTCGTGATTCTTAGAAAAGCCTGCTCGGATTTTTAAGACATACAGAAATCAATTTTGATACCGTTTAAAATCAACAGAAACTGTCGGCTTGGAAAATGCAGTTTTTAGTTTTCCGGTCGGATCGATGTTTTAAACGCGTTAGCACAAGTTAGTATAGCAAAATGGTTAGGCTCTGATACCACTGTAAGTCTACGCTAGCGCCCCGGCAGTCTACAGACGCCAAATGCGGAACAAAAACTTTTAAACTGGCGCTATCGTATACTATAACCCGGATCTGCCATTATTGCTAAACTAACAAACTGTAAAGAGTGTAGGAAGGTTATACCGAACGATCCGAGTCCTTCGTTCTTCAACCATCATCCCACGCTCCGTTGCGGCTGCTCCGATCTCATCGATCTCCGATCTCCTCCGTCGAGGTGGCACCACATGATCGGTTCTTTAAACGGGCTCCCGCCTCTGACTCGAGGCAACTCGATCGTCAAGTTTGCTAAAAGAGACGACCAGGATTGATATAGAGAATGAGTAAATGACTTTGTCTCTCTTCGTCCAAGTCCGTGGACGATCGGTTAATGAAGTTGCCGAGGGGATCGGGTGATGGAATGAAATGAGCTGTGAATTCCATACACCCCAAAAATCTATCATAATCTTTTCAAGAATGAATCAAGTGAGAGTATGAATGAGAGAGGAGGCCTTCCATTCATATATGAAGGAGGAGAGTGAGTGTAGGAGTAAAGGGTGACTATAAGAAAGCTTCTCACTCAAAAGATCAAGAAGAAATATCCTTAGCTAAACAAAACTCATTAATGAAAACCATGAGTCACTTAAAACACCTCATCATGCCTTTAATGAAACCATTAATGCACTAATGAGTCATATGCCTCATCATCACTTCTAGAAGCTTCTAGAATGATGACTCACTCATATCAGAAGAAAAGATAAATCCGTCTTTAACCGAATGTTAAAAGACGGCTGATAGAAAACTGGAAACCGGCAACTTCCAAAAGTGATCCTGAAACGAATTTCAGGATAACCCCGAAACTGTATAAATATACCCGCATTTGTATTACGACCAAATACAAATGCAACTGAGACAAAGATATTATACCTACTCAATATAATACTCGGATTCGGCTTAAACCAAAGCCGACCAGTATTATCTGCCCGAAAAATAACACGTGCGTAAACGCACGTGCATTTTCCGAACCCTGCCATAAAACCATACGGCCTCTACAACGTTTCGCCCGAACTTGGGAAACTGTCTGTGGGGGACTCTAATGACTCGTCAGCACCCTGGCAGTGGGTTTAACCACAAACCGTCAGCGGCACTAGCTATGCGTAACGGCTGCCCATGGACTGACCTCAAGGGTGGCCGAGGAGCGAACTCAAGGGAGACCGATGAGCGAACTCCTCCGAAAAACCCTACTGAGCCTAACAGTGACAATGTATATACAGTCCGGTCCGTTCGTCAATGAGTATCGCATATCTGCCTAAGGGGCTAGCAACGTCAGACCCCCAATAACAGTATAAGTCGTGTCGGAGTGAAGCCCAATAACACCCTGAGATACTACTGGAGTACCTACCAGTAAATCTCCTGCCACGGCCGTGGGCTTTGTGTAATGGCTCTCCTAGACACAGCACGATCTCGCCCCCAATACCGGGAGAGACGAATCCCCTGCCGATCCGCTCACGTGCCTCCATATGGCTCGAGACTGTACCCAAAAACTACCTGTTTGCACGACTCCTTTGAGCCGTGGTAGGGTAGAAATCAAAGCACAGTGGGAACTCACACGAGACAAATGATGACCTCAGGTCGATGAACTAACCTGTACACATGTCACCAGGGAACTGCTATCTGACAATAGGTATAGTACTAACTAGCAGATTCCCGGCGAGTCCTGTCCGGTGTACTCATAACCCAATGAGCACCTGTATACATCTTAGGTGATCCAACTGTCACCAGTGGCTTGTGAGACCGGCCACCGCCCCTCGTCGGGGTCTCGACTGTACACACTAGTCTACTCCGGAGTATCGATGCCCTATCTCGAAACTCCCACGACTAGGGACCACAATTAAGGATATGCATATAAACTACCCAACTCTCACGTATATGATCGCCATCATACAGTTGGTAGTAAAGCAAGATCCTAAGGGCTCTATCAAAGTGTAACATGCAATCAGTCACCTGAACATGTACACGACTGATAAAGGCAAACCAGATAGCATACTATCATCTCGAGTAAGACTGTGCTACCGGGATAGGTCCTCCGCAATCATTGCAATCACGTACCTGCGATCCAATAATTGACTATGAGGGCACTATCTCCAACATTATGACCGAATACAAATACAACTGAGACAAAGATATTACATCTACACAGTATAATACTGGGATCCGGCTTAAATCAAAGCCTACAAGTATTATCTGCCCAAAATATGACACGTGCGAAAACGCACGTGCATTTTCCGAACCCTGCCATAATACCATATGGCATCTACAACGTTTCGCCCGAACTTGGGAAAGTGTCTGTGGGGGACTCTAATGACTCATCAATACACTGGCACTGGGTATAACCACTAGCACGTCAGAGGTACAAGCTATACGTAACGGTTGCCTATGTATTGATTGGAAAGGAAGCTGACGAGCGAACTCATCCCTAAACCCTACTGAGCCTGACAGTGACAATATCCGTACAGTCCGGTCCATTCGTCTATGAGTATCGCAAATTACGCCTAGGGGGCCGGTAAACGTCAGACCCCCAATAGCTGTAAAAGTCATGTCAGAGAGCAGCCCAGAACACTCTGAGATACTACTGGAATACCTTCCAGTAAATCTCCATTACCCTGGCCAGGGATTTCATGTAATGGCTCTCCTAAACACAGCGCGATATCACCCCCAATACCGGGAGAGACGAATCCCCGAAGATCTGCTCACTGCCTCCATGTGGCTCGGGACTGTACCCAAAATATACCTGTTTGCACGACACCTTTGACCCGTGGTAGGGTATAAATCAAAGCACAGTGGGAACTCACACGACATAAATGACAACCTCAGGTCGATGTACTAACCTGTACACATGTCACCAGGGAACTGCTATCTGACACTAGGTATAATACCAACCAGCAAGTTCCCGGCGAGTCCTGTCCGGTGTACTCATAACCCAATAAGCACCTGTATACATCTTAGGTGAACCAATTAACACCAATGTCTTGTGAGACTGGCCATCGCCCCTCGTCGGGGTCTCGAATGTTTACACTAGTCTACTCTGGAGTATCGATGCCCTGTCTCGAAACTCCCACGACTAGGGATGCTTTAAGGATGTGGTTATAGACCCCAGCTCCCACATATATGATCGCCATCATACTGCTGGTAGCCAAGCAAGACTCCTATGGGCTCTATCAACATCTACATGATGATAAAGACAAACTAGATAGCACACTATCATTTCGAGTAAGACTGTCCTATCGGTATAGGTCCTCCCTCAATCATTGCAATCACGTACCTGCGATCCAATAATTGAATTAGAGGGCACTATATCAACCAATCTGCCACTTGCACTTAAGGCTAATTATTGCGATGTCGCGTACTCACAGCTCGTGTGATACCGAGCATCCAACTCCTCTACTAATCAGTTTCACAAAGCTCGTTTGCAAAACTATTGTGTTCGAGAAATAGCCTCAGTGAGTGGATCTGCTTTGATGTTTCTTTCTGTATCTCTCTATATCTCAATCTCGCGGAGAAAACCATCTCCCGAATTGAGTAATACCTGTCTTAGAATATGTCTGGATATCTGATGGGACCTAGTTCATAAATGAACTCCAAATCCAAACTTCTTAGACTATATCAATCAATGAAACTAATTAGTGTCTAGCACTATGCCTCCCACAGTATCCCCTTGGACCACCTGTCCATAATACCGTCCCTCGTCTGAGGGAAAAATATAACTCTGACAATCACTCTGTCATCCATGTCACCTGTGAAGCCTGGAATAATAACCGTCTCCCGAAGGAGGCTGCCGTCATCAAATCCGTAGAACATGTACTTATGTTCTATAACTGCTTCCTTATGTTTCTTCAGGATTGGATTAATATAACCTAATATCATCTAGTGCAAAAACGACATCTGGTGTGGTACTTGACATCTCAAGATTGATTCAATTGCCTAAGCAAGTGATCTGTCAATCATGTACGTCCCTTTCCCCTTTAGTCTGCAAGACACCTTTAGAGAGGGTGACTCCATCACTAGCACGTACACCACCATGCTAGGAGTCATCTATTCTAAAATACTATTAGATTACTGTCAAAGTACCCATATTGGGAAGCTACCTAAATCTAGATCTAAAACCATAGATCTACTATCCAGAATGTCAGATATTATATCCATATCCTTTGTGAAGAAACAACTGTGTGACTACCACAGTATAACCGATTGTAGTATAGGAATTTTACTTCCTACTTTGTGTATGTCATCTAAATACCAGGACATCACACCCTACTACCTTCTTAACAGATCCATCCCCTATTCTGATGAAGTCAAACCCATAACTGTTACATCAAAATTAGATGATCTAATCTCTGCTATATCTGCTTACGCCTATAAATAGACATAAGCTACTTGCCCACTATGCTTCCGCTTCTCCCACTGACTACGACAACCCTCTGGTAGAATAATATATACGTATATTTCTAAAGCTAGTTTAGAATGACGCTATACTTATCCTCCTGCCGGGTCTCATAGTCTGGAATAACAGTAGTGTCAAGTTTGGGTAAACAAAAACCTCCCTGTCACCGTCCTTGAGGCTACCAGTATTATCTCTCGGGTGTCTGAGGTTGCCGACTATATCTGCGGAGTGGCTATTGGAATGTCAAACCTGATTGAATGTATAGGTTCTATTAAATTTTCCGTAATCGTTTGCGGTTCTGGAATCACTTCCAGTTCTACCATACTCCCACTACTGTTTTCTGAAAAAATCTATTTTAATAAAACTGTGGCGAGTCAAGAACAATATCATTATTGATCTTCCAGAAGGTAGAAAATCAACCCTCGTCAAAGCTAGGGTCAACCCACAAACTGCCATTACAGAAACGTGCCTTGAGTTTTCCGATGTCTGTTTTTAAGCATAAGCTGGACAACTCCCCTTACCTTAACATCGTTAAGATATGAAGCAATCTATATCCAATATAGAAATATAGGCACTTATTTAATTGGAACCAGATTCAAATCCGGCAGCTGTCTCCAGTGCATATCAACTTAATGGAGAGACGCTAATCAGCATTACTCAACTTAGGAATGCATCCAATTATGAGTAACCTGAAAGAGAAACAAGTTTCTCAAAACCATTACTATCAACTGAATACCAATCACAAGAATCTACATCTTCGATTTCTTTGAAGAATCCCGATACTTGCGATACATGGTTCTCTACTTTATTCCTATACCCACAACTTCTCAATACTTAGACATTGTATTTCTACGAAACACTTGTCTATAAACTAGAGAAGTCACAAGTAAATAGAATATAGTACGAGGACCAACCCCTTTGTCCTGATGGACACTAGACAACATACAATACTTTGTATAAGTCTGCTGAGTTGAATAACTCAAAACCTGTGCGTCGTAGGTTGAAAACTGTCCCCAGGCGATTTCCTCAAATATCACCAATTACAACGAATTCCGATATAATGAGGATGATCACCTAATTCCCAATAACTTAGTCCCACTTATTATCTGTAAAACTATACAGATGTGAGAATGAAACCTGGTAAATACATACCCTGGAGTGAGTATGTAATCGGGAAATCAGTTTTCCTTTAACAATGCACTGAAACATTAAAATGTTTCGTTGGGGTATCCTGGTATTCTTAGTAATGCCTCTTCCATAATCCAATTCATGACTTTAACCGTATTTTTCATTGCCGTCTCTCCAAATCCCTTTATTTGTCTTTAGTCGTTACCTTCTGTACACCATCATTAGGCTAAATGGTTTTCTTCCTTCCATACCGTTCGGCACCAGCCTATGGTTTGGAAGAAGACTATCAAGTAAGCATTATAGGTGTACTCTCCTAATCCTAGGAGTACTCGCAAGTTGAGAGAAGGTGATGATAAAAGACAACTGAATAAACCTTATTCCTTTTTCTCCTGAACCAGTATCCATCCTCGAAAAAATATCCTTCGAGTTCGTATATAACCATACGATGGATTTATCCAATGGAATTGGATGTTCGTAGTGATACGGGTAGTTCTGGAGAAATGAATGGTGAAGTAGGAGTAGCGATGAAATACGTAGTTTTGTCATGAATGTTAGTAGTCGCAATTTACTTTGCCCTCTTTCTAATTCCTTTATCTTGTCTTTACACATTACCTTCTGCACACCGTACCTAGGCTAATTGGTTTTCTACATTCCTTACCTTTCGGCACCTGTCTATGGTTTAGAAGAAGACTATCCAATAAGCATAATAGGTGTACTCTCCTAAACCAAGGAGCCCTCGCAACCTGAGAGAAGGTGATAATAAAAGACAACTGAATAAACCAATTATATTTCTCCTGAACCTGGATCCATCCTCGAAGAAATCCCTCCGAGTTCGTATATAACCATACGATGGATCTATCCAATGGAAGTGGATATCCGTAGTAATATAGGTTGTTCAGAGAAATACAAAGGGTAAAACAAGGAGCGGCAATGACTTATGCAACTATAGATAATCCAAAAGCCAGTATTTTAAGAAGGTTCGGTCAACTTGGTCACTGAGTTATAGTCTAGGGTCGGTCAAAGGTCGCTGCCAAAGAGAGAGAGAAAAGAAACACTCTGCGTGCACTCTAACCTAGGTTAGAATGGTAATCACTTTATCTAATTAGGAAACCTCTCACTGTAATCTCTAATTCTCCTCCAAACCTGAAAGAAGAATTAGTCGGGATCACCCGAAGAGTAAATCAACTCATCAGTGAGAATCGGGATCCAACTATCATCGCATGATAACTTGAAGGAAGCCACTCAAGTTAACACACTCCAGAAGGTATGCGCAAGTCTGGAAAGTTTCCTGTATGTTTGAAACTCCCGATATAATTTTTATCCCATGCACTTATGACCTTGACGTAGGCCAACAAATCATAAGCCACATGTCATGTTCTACCCGTCGTTGTCCTGATTAATTTAGGTCATCGTACATACCCTTGACGTAGGCCAACAAGGCTGTACGTCTGTCCTAAACTAATGCATCTATCTATACAACAAATGAATACCCCAGCAGCTACCAAACACTATGCCTTGACGTAGGCCAACAAACATAACTTGAATACTACTGACCATCCATAAGAAATGACGGAGGATTACGGCTGGTTTTTGGCGAAAAACCTTTAACGTAATGAACTTGATCTCGTTGAAGGAACGTGATAGCTTTTTTTATAAAAAATATAGTGGCGAAAACCTTTTGCTAAAGAAGTCACTACCGGTGAAGGGGTTTCGGCTCTTTCCTCATGGAATGAGGTGCAGGATATTCCAACTGAATACCGCCATGCAAAACAAAAGGAAACGTCTTTGTAATAACTTCTTTTAAAATTTGTTCCAACAACATGAAATATAGGTTTGTTTTCTCTTGCATTGATAAAAATTAACGCATTCCCATCATTGAATCACACCAGAAAAGAATGAAAATAAAATGTACGTATATGCCATCCGCATTCGTCACTGGGTCCCGTCATCACCCGTTAGGTTACTTAACTAACGACAGAGCGGGGGCTGGACTAGCGCGGATGTAAAACATATACAACATCTAATAGTTTATATACTAATATACAACAATCACTCCAGGCGTGATAATATGCAACATTACAGAAAAGTAATAAGCATCACAGAACAATACAGATAATCTGGGATCCCCGGGTTTCACAGAGCCGCTTCTGAAACCTGACGTTCCCCTGGTCCCGTGGATAGCCTGTGCAATGAAACCTAGACCGCTACGGGTGCGGCAAGTTACCCGCCAAAACCTGAAGCGAGGTAGTCCCCACAACATAGTGAATGGAACACCCGACACTTCAAGGAATCCGGTAAATTGAGCACCCCACCTTGGGTCAACTTCTATCCCCTACGAGTGCGGCGAATAGTCTGCCAATTCTAGAGTGAGGTCCCTTTTCCTCTCAAAGCCATGAGATATGGACCCGTTGCCCTCCAGAACCCGGCTATCCGTGCACTCCTTCACGGGATAAACCCAATACAGAAATAAAAATATGTACAACGGGTACATCTACCTCGACCCGGTCGTGCCCCAAAAGAATATTATACAACAGGCAGTGACGGCAGTCTATATGTTGGACGCTCGCCCCGCAATATCAAATGTACAAATAATTCCAAACTGCATTATCATTGCACCCTGCTATCCACCACGACAAATCCGCAACATTACAGCACAACACAGAACATCAACGCGAATGTCACGTTCGCAAACCCGTCTAAAAGAACTATAGCAATCAGACGCGGTTTACCGATCAACTGACATTCCCGGTCGGAGATATAAAGTAAGTACTGTAAACTAACACGTTTAAATTTCGATCGACGAAATTTCCCGAAGTAGGCCCCACGTACATCTGGTGTACAGTAACAAAATTTTGGCCCAAAAGACATATACCAAAAACCACAATTTCCCATGGAAAACTCACTAGAAAAATTTTGCACACTGTTCCCACAAAAGCGCGGCGGATCAGCGGCCAAACCCTGGTCTGGGCCGCGGATCCCCGGCCGTTCAGTGGGATCACGTGACCAAATTTCACCAGTTTGCTTAGAATTGCCTGCTTAGATTTCTGTGATATGTAAAATAATTTTTAGACCGGATTAAAAATCGACAGAAACTTTGAACAGAAAATTGTAGTTTTGCGAAAATCCCTTCGATCGATGTTTTAAACGCGTTAGCACAAGTTAGTATAGCTTAATGGTGAGGCTCTGATACCACTGTAAGTCCACGGTAGCGCCCCGGCCGTCTAACAGATGCCAATATGCGGAACAAAACTTTTACGACCGGCGCTATCGCGTACTATAACCTGGATCTGCCATTAAAGCTAAACTAACAAATTGTAAAGAGGGTAGAATTATTATACCGAACAATCCGAGTCCTTCGGTCTTTAACCATCATCCCACGCTTTGTTGCGACGGCTTCGATCTTCTGAAACTCCAGTCTCGTCGTCCAGTTGGCACCATGTCGACGGATCTTTAAACGGGCTCCCGCCTTTGAACCGAGGCAACTCGGTCGTCAAGTTTGCTAAAAGAGACGACCAAGATGATGTAGAGAATGAGTAGAACACTTTGTCTCGTTACGTCCAAGGCTCTGGACGAACGTTTAATGAAGTTGCCAATTGGAATCGGGTAAATGGAAATTGGGCTATGAAATTTCCATACACTAAACTATCATAATCTTTTCTCAAGCAAATAACCATGAACGTCCACAAATGTGGCCGGCCACTTATAAAGAAGAGAGAGACTGAGTGTAGGAGAGGGGAGGTGACTATAAGCAATACTTATCATGAAGAAAGAATGAGTCACAAATTACACCTAGTATGAACTCATTAAATGAACCAATTAATGCTTAATGAGTCATGAAAACCTAGTCACCAAATAATCAATGCAAAAGAATGAGTCACTAATCTTGAAGCTTCCACACACAATGACTCACCCTCAAGAGAAAAAGATAAATCCGTATTTAACCGAATGTTAAATACGGCTGATAGAAAACTGGAAACTGGCAACTTCCAAAAGTGATCCTGAAACGAATTTCAGGATAACCTCGTATCAGTATAAACATACCCGCATTTGTATTATGAGCGAATACAAATACAACTGAGACAAAGATATTATATCTACACAGTATAATACTGGGATCTGGCTTAAATTAAAGCCTACCAGTATTATCTGCCAGAAATATGACACGTGCGAAAACCCACGTGCATTTTCCGAACCCTGCCATAATACCATACGGCATCTACAACGTTTCGCCCGAACTTGGGAAAGTGTCTGTTGGGGACTATAATGACTCATCAATACACTGGCACTGGGTATAACCACTAGCACGTCAGAGGTACAAGCTGTACGTAACGGTTGCCTATGTATTGATTGGAAAGGAAGCTGACGAGCGAACTCATCCCTAAACCCTACTGAGCCTGACAGTGATAATACCCGTACAGTCCGGTCCATTCGTCTATGAGTATCGCATATTAGGCCTAGGGGGGCGGTAAACGTCAGACCCCAAATAGCTGCAAAATTCGTGTCAGAGAGAAGCCCAGAACACTCTGAGATAGTACTGGAATACCTTCCAGTAAATCTCCATTACCCTGGCCAGGGATTTCGTGTAATGGCTCTCCTAAACACAGCGCGATCTCACCCCCAATACCGGGAGAGACGAATCCCCGAAGATCTGCTCACTGCCTCCATGTGGCTCGGGACTGTACCCAAAATATACCTGTTTGCACGACTCCTTTGACCCGTGGTAGGGTATAAATCAAAGCACAGTGGGAACTCACACGAGACAAATGACGACCTCAGGTCGATGAACTAACCTGTACACATGTCACCAGGGAACTGCTATCTGACGCTAGGTATAATACCAACCAGCAAGTTCCCGGCGAGTCCTGTCCGGTGTACTCATAACCCAATGAGCACCTGTATACATCTTAGTTGAACCAACTAACACCAATGGCTTATGAGACCGGCCATCGCCCCTCGTCGGGGTCTCGAATGTATACACTAGTCTACTCTGGAGTATCGATGCCCTGTCTCGAAACTCCCACGACTAGGGATGCTTTAAGGATGTGCTTATAGACCCCAGCTCCCACATATATGATCGCCATCATACTGCTGGTAGTCAAGCAAGACTCCTATGGGCTCTATCAACATCTACATGATGATAAAGACAAACCAGATACCACACTATCATTTCGAGTAAGATTGTTCTATCGGTATAGGTCCTCCCTCAATCATTGCAATCACGTACCTGCGATCCAATAATTGACTTAGAGGGCACTATATCCAACAATACCATCGTAGATCAAGTCCTTCTCTTCTTTAGCTCCGTGTTGTGGTTCACGCGACTTCACTAGGCTCCTCTTTGAGTTGAACGGGCCTACTTCTTGATCTTCGCGCCGAAGACGATCCACAAAGCCTCTCTAGCTCAAGCTACCTCTACACTAAACTCTTTTAGTGTAGAAGACACGCTACACTTGATCGCTAGTCAAGTGTAGGATGATGAAGTAGGGGTTTTGAAAGCTCACTAATGATCTCACAATCTCAATGATTCACATCACATGTGAGGGTTTTGAGCTTGGAGATGAGGTGAGGAAATTTTGGAGAGCAAGAGCTCATGAAAGGAAAATGGTTAAGGCATGAAATTAACCAAGTCATGAATGAATAATGAATATCTCTCCTCACTTATTCAATCATGGAATAAAATTGCAATTCTAAATTGCAACCATGCTTGAATAGTGAGTCAAGAGCAATATTATATGATAAAAACCCATGCCTTAAACCATACCCAAAATATCTCCACTTTTACACCTCATTTTTCTATTTTCATAAAATAGAAAAACATGCCTTGCTTCATATATAATATATATATATATATATATTTCAAATATGTATATTAACATATATATTAATAAAGCAATTAGTGAGCTAATGATATCAGTTAACATATAATTATATCAAATATAAATATACATCAAATTAATAAATCAACACTTGATTTAATAATCCGGTTATATCACATATAACCGACTAATACCATTTATCTGTTTATCACATTATTAAATCAACGCTTGATTAGATAATCTAGTTATATCACATATAACCTAACCGATAACAGATAACTGCCAGATTACAATACGGTATCACATACTCGTATTTATCAGGCCCACACACATATCAACATATATGCTCTACTTCATTTCTCTGGAACCAGGAATCTTCTGTGTGGGACTCTAAAGACTCGTCAATACGCCAGCAGTAGGTGATGATCACATCAGTCACCCACAAGCCGTTAGCGGTACTAGCTGGACGTAACGGCTACCCGGGTATTGAGCTATATGAAGATCAACAAGCAAGCTTGTCCATACTCTCCATGAAGCCTATCAGTAACACTACCGTACAATCCGTTCTCTTCGTCTGATATGTCGCATATCATGTCTAGGGGTGGTAAACATAAGACCCCAGTAACGTGATAAGTCATGCCGATGTCTGGCCTATAACGGTCCGAGAAACTACTGATAACTCTTATCAGTAAATCTCAGCAGCAGCCCTGGCCAGGGACTTCCAGTTATAGCCAATAGAGCGTAGCGCAACATACCGGGAGAGACAAAACCCCTCCTATCGCTCATTGCCTCCATGTGACTTGGGACTGTACCCAAAATCCACCTGTTTGCACAACTCCTCTTAAGTGTGGTAGGGAGAAAATCAAAGCACAGTGGGAGCCACACAAGACTCTATGACGATCTTGGATCTACAGACTTACTTGTACCAGTGTCACCTGAGAATTGCTATCTGACGATAGGTATAATACCAACCAGGAGTTCTCGGTGAGTCCGTTCGGTGTACCCATTCTCTTATGAGCACCTGTGTACAATCTTCGATGTCACACACCAATAGCTGTGGGATCAACCATCGCCCCTTAAGCGACAAGAAACGTACACACTAGTCTACTCTGGAATATTGATGCCTTGTCTCGATATCCCCTTGACTAAGAACTGTTAAAGGATGAACTTTTGGACCACCCTGGCCCCACTAGTATGATCTCTTCATAATCCTGGTAGTCAAGTACATATCATAAGGGCTTTATCAACATGTAAGAAACAGATAGTATAATAATAACCGTCTACATGTTAAGATAAATGTAACCAGATAGCATACTATCATGTCGAGCAAGAAAGTCCACTATATATATGTCTAAGCATCCACTATATCAACAATAATGGCCTCTAGGGCATACATATTCCTAACAATCTCCCACTTGCAGTAAGGCCAGTTGTTGTAGTATCTCATACCTAACATCCCAAAAATATCTCGAATCACATTTGGGGGGTGGGCCTTTGTGAGTGGATCCACTGTGTTATCCTCTATGTCAACTCTCCTGACCTCGATCTCCCGGAGATCAACTATCTCCCTGATCAGGTGATGCTACGTAAGAATATGTCTGGATCACTGATGGGACCGAGGTTCCTAGGCCAAAGCCACAGCTCCATTGTTATCACAATACACAGGTATTGGATGCTCAATGGTAGGAACCAAGTTCATCTTATGAACTTATTCATCCAGACAACCTCTTTGGCAGCATCGTTGGTAGCGATGTAATTAGCCTCTATCAACGAGTCTGCTACGGTATGTTGCTTGGAACCCTTCCAACATATCGTCCCTCCACTGAGGGTAAAGACAAAACCTGAGACTGACTTTCAGTCGTCTTTATCACTCTCGAAGCTCGAATCGGTAAAGGACTCCACCTGGAGTTCACCGTTACCATACACCAAGAACATCTCTTTAGTGCTTCTCAAGTACTTAAGAATGTTCTTCACAGCTGTCTAGTGCTTTTCCCCAAGATCTGATTGATACCTACTCACTACACTAAGTAAGTAAAGTACATCTGGTCTGGTACATAACATCGGATACATGATTGACATGACTGCCGAAGCATAAGGTATCCTTGTATACGAGCCCTCTCCAAATCAGTCTTGGGAGACATCTCTTTGGAGAGAGTGATTCATGAACAAGCGGGTACATTACCACGTTAGAATCTTCCATACTGAGCTTTAGTATGGTGTCTATGTACGTGGATTGGGACAATCCCAACATCCGTTTAGATCTATCTCTATAGATCTTTATCTACAGGATGCATGAGGCATCATGTAACATTTCAGAAAAATAAAATATTATTTTTGGGAATTTATATATTTAAATAATAAATATTATGACTATTTTAACAATGCAGTATAATTATATACAGATAAATTGGGAAATATTGCAAAATTAAATTGAATGGTGATTTTTGGAGGGATTTATGTGATTTAGGCAAATTATAATTTCTTATAATTAATTATATTCTATATTAATGCTAATCGCGATTAAATATCACTAATCATGCATTAAGCTTGTTTTGTGCACATGACATGCACCATGTCATATTTCACATTTTTACATTTTTCTACCAAGGCTTCTTTTTTTTAAGCATGGTTTGGTTTTAAATGAGAGAAAAAGAAAAGAAAGGAAAAGAAAAGAAAAGAAAAGAAAAGAAAGTGAAAGAGAATAAAGAATTGGGGGGACAAGGGAGCATGGGTTTTGAGGGAGGGAGGGAGGGAGAGAGAGAGGGTGAGAGGTCACCTTGAACCATGGCACTTTGTTTCTTCATTATTTCCTTCATCATTTTCCCTCTTCCTCTCACCATGGCTGCCCTCTTCTCCACCTCCTCTAAACCCTCATAAACACCCTCAATCCCATATCAAAACATCATCTTCTCTTCACTAAAAATGTGCACAAGCTCACTGCAAGCATTTTGGACCAAAAAAGCTAGGATTTTGAGCACTTGGGGCAACTCAAGAAATTTCTTGAGTTGCCAAATGAGATAATTCCTTCACACTTAGTTTAGTATTTCTTTCACTTTAGTATCTTTGCATGTTTAGAAGTGTTTTTGTGGAGTTTAGTGAAGTTAGGAAATTCCTAGAAGAGTTTTGAGGGATTCTTGAGTTGTGATTGTATAATTGAGGTTAATAGATACCATACAACCCTTCTGGTGTTAGAATTCAGGACAAAACGTGAGACCAAACCCCAATTTACGAACTTTAGATTTTCCGATATCGGAATTGTGTAAGAATTTTGGTGTGTTTTAGAGATCTTTTATGACCCGGGGGACATGAAAAATATTTAGCGATCACAGAGAGTCATGCAGGAAACCTATAAGCTAATCTAGAGACCCGAGCCCCAACCCCTCCATCCAGGCCGCAGATTTATTCCTTCTGGCCGCAAATTGCGGCCTGGGTAGGGGTTATTGGGTTAGTATTTGATTCATGGAACTATCTTCAGTAAACTAGACCCTCCACATATGCAAAATTTGCTAAATTCACCTGGGTAGAATCTGGAGGTGTTTTCTTGTGTTGTTGTTTCGTTTTGCGGCTTCGTTTTAACTTTGGTTTTGGTATTTGGGTTTTAACTCGATGTTTTGACGTTTGTACATCTACATCGAGGATTTGTTTGGCCTTTCTTGCATGCGTAGTCCGTAGGTTCTAACCTATAGCATGTCACGTGTCGTTTTGGTTTTGAATCGGATATTAATGCAATACGATACGCTGTGACATGTAGGTACCTCCACGTGAACTTCGGAAGGACAAGCAAGGGCGTGGCGAAATCGACTTCGGCAAGCAAAGATAAAGGTTAGTAGATATATATCTACGGGGAAGTCGGGTGGATGGCATATAGCACCCCCACAGTTTCGTAGTGTAGTATATATATGTATGTGTGTGTGTGTGTGTGTTTTGTGAGATTAATGATTATCAAGATAGGTTCTAAGTGTTCATTGGTTAGTGTTAGTGTAATTAGAAGTAACCTAGTTTAGCTTCTTAGTCGCGAAACCCTAGAGTATAGATTTGCAGACACACACGCACACACGCACACATTTGATTTACTTGTTCGTATATGGAGATATATATATATATATATACATATATGTATATGAGTATTTATATATATATATATATACATATACATGGATGATGAGGATAGTATATAGTACTTGGAGATGAGTCGACGTGATTGGGCATGATGCTACGAGATCGGTGATGTGACTTGGTTCGTATTATGAGATACGACATGATATTATAGCGGGTCTTTAGGCGATGCGTTTTCATACACACGCATATATATGTTGATGGTATCAGAATGTACTAGACTTTAGATCAGCACCCCTAATTCAGGATATGATGATAAGGATACTAGAGGAATAATGAGATAATGCGATATTCGACCCGTACCCAGATTTGGGATACCGTACGATGGATTTACCGTACATGATATAATTATGATGATAGATCCGCACTCTTGACTCGAGGATGTCATATTATATATTGTATCGTACGTGATACTATTGAGGCAGGATCACCGACTACAAGATATAAATATCGACTCAGACTTAGATGGTTATCCTTACCCTTTCGATTAGTCTGTTAGTTTAGTCCTGTAGTTTACTTAGTAGATGTTAGACTTGGCTCGAGTCATACTTATTTCCAAAACTAACGAATCGTGAGTATTTTAAAGACATGTCAAGCGATACTAAAAAAATTTCAAAGGACGTACCTTTTCTTAAAAACACCGTAGCCCCTATTTTCTAAACACACGATTCGTGTTATTTCAAATGTCAAAACTGTATGACTCATATATATAAGTATATATTATTATATGTTGCGTTTATTATTCATTTTCCGTATACTCTTGCTATTCGCATTGCATTGCATGCCTAAATGTGTTTTCATAGTTATTATTAAAATCATGCTGTCACGACACAATGTAATACCCCAGGTGGAGTTGGGGCTGAATACCACCTACCCCGTGAGAAGTGAGATGTTATCCGATATCGAGGTGGGGATGTAACCGATACGGATGCACACGGGGACCCACCAGAACAATGGGGAGTATCGAATTCCATTCCGAAAGAGGTTATAATCTGAACTATAAATGGAATGATACCATTCTTATAACACAGAGGCACCTTTTGGATGAATCAGAACTCTAGAGTTTGAAGAACTCTGTAGTTAAGCGTGCTTGAGCCAGAGAAATTCTAGGATGGATGTGTAGGGTTCCTAGGCACACTAATGAAGTCTCACAAGTGATCAAACATGGCCAATTTAAATTTTACAAGAGCCGAGAAACCCTAATACGGATCGTTAACTAGATGTATAGGTGTTCATACAAGAATATTGCATTCTATACTGCCTATTCTTACGCTCGTTTGTTTATACGCAGGTGCTTTAAATTAGTGTTTGCTGCATATTTACAGGATACTGGTTCTCAGCTCTAAACAGTGAAATTCATGAAAAGTACGTCAAATTCCAGATTACTGCCAACAACAGATAAAATACGGGTCTCCGCTCTCTATCCGTGTGTTGCCACACACCAGTTTAAGGGACAAAATGGCAAATCGATGTCATTGTCATGCACAAAGCTCAATGTCAACACAAGATCCAAGAAATCTACGCGGAGCTCGAGGAAATCATGGCAAAAGATCAACATCACATCACCTTTTGATCTACTAAAATTCTGGAAGAATTGTGAAGAGATTATGAGAAAAGTCATATACCACACAGCAGACAATAGCAAACCAGGGAAACTCACCAAAACTCAAGTCCCAAATCCCCACTATGGCCGCGGAACCGCGGCCGTACGGACTCTTCTTGGTGTCGTGTTTCATAGGCAGTTTGTTCACTTCATTTAGGGGCAGATTCTTGCCCTAGGTTTCCAGTTCCCTTCCTATAAATACCCCAGATCTGAGCCAAGCCAAGGAGTTAAATTCTTTAGCCTCTTTTGTTAGGTTTTAGTCTTCATCTTCTTCTTCATTCTTTCCTCCATGAAAATTGTAGTGAGTGCTTTTTGAGTGGAAAATCAATGAAGATGAGGGTTTTTTGTATTATTCTTTCTGCTTAGCTTCCCCCTTGAGCTCTCTACCTTAACTTGATCTTGCAGCCTCTTAAGTGAGCTTGCAAGTTTAAGCTTTGGTCATTGGTCAGAAGGGGTTGTATCATTTTGTTCTCTCTTTAGTGCTTCATTTCACATGAATTCTTTACCCTTCTCTTGATCTTGCAACCTCTTGATTAAGCTTGCAAGTTTAGGGGTTGGCTATTGATCCCATGCTTGTTTTGAGTTCTATGGTTCTCGTAATTACTTTCTTGCATTTTTCATTCTTGTCTTAATTACTTGCAATTTATTACCATGCACTTTAATTACTTGCTAGCAATTTATTACCATGCACTTTAATTACTTGCGTATTGTTGTTGTTAAGAATCAATACGATATTGTAAGTTAACGTTTCTTTGCTCATTTCCTTTTCCCGTTATTTTCCATTGAACTCCGCCCAAACGATACGCAAGCGCTCCGTTAGGCACCCTACCCTAACAAGGTAACGGTGATTCCTAACCGCGACCGGTTGCGTTCGGTTTGGCTGGAGGAGAAAGCAAGAGACAAGAACGGAAGGACAAGGGTAAATAAGCCGGATTCCACGAATACCGCGCTTAAATCCCCTAATCCACGTTGTTGCCGATTGCTCTAGCTTCAATCGGTCAAGACTCGGCTCAAAGGTTTTGAGTACAGATATCTTTAGCTTACACTTTCGTACAATTTCTTAACAACTTTATACTTGCAAATAATACACATAGGTTAGATTGAACAAACTCATACAAATTCTTTATTGACTCGTCTAAGACAAGAACGGAAATACAACCATCTCCCTGTGGATCGACCCGTGATCAACCGGCTAGCTGCATAGCGACACCATCTTGATTGCGGTTAACTTTAATTCTTTCAATCAAATGGCGCCGTTGCCGGGGAGACGGTAGCGTATTTTCTTTCTTGTTATTCGGGTTAATATTCTTTTTGTATATATTTATAAAAAAAAATTCTTTTTTTTTTTTTGATAATTTTTGTGAGCAAGTCTGCAGATTTTTGCGGATTTGCGAACGACGATTGTAGGGAGCAAAGTGTACGTTCAAGGCTAAGGTGATTGCAAAGTACAGTGCCAAAGATCCGGGTAGTTTGACCCGCGCAAGAGAACTTTTCAAGCTTACCGGATTTGATTCAACGGGGCTTCCTAACCCAAAACTTAACGGTACGTACTTTACTAACACCTTCTTCTCAAATCCGACGCATCTAATAAACTATTCTTTGCAGGATTCTTTGCAAGTTCGCTAGCAAACGCTAAAAATTGACTAACCCGTATTTGTTGCAGTGTCGTGCTTAAACTAAAAAACGATTGTTTGATTCTTTATAGAATTTTTTGAATTGCGCATTGCATACATTAATACGGACTTAAGGGCAAGCGAACCCCACAACATACGGTAAAGGATTTCATCACCTTTTCCGTGGCCCACAAATCACGAACTTGAGCATAACGTTTACCCGCACAAACTTTAAAAGAAACTAGACTTTAAGCCTTAAGGACTTCGCGCTCACTAGGAGAAGTTAACTGTGTTTAGAAGCTCGCTTAACGGTATATTGTTTACGGGGTGTCTAGGAAAGTGTTAACGGCGAAACCGCCAAAAGAGAAAGGGTTATTTAATTAAGGAACTTCGCTAAAGCGTTGGAAAACCTCCCCTTATCTCTGCACTTACCTGGCCTCGTGATCAGTGTATTTTGAGCCCGTTTCTCGACACAGTTTTACTTCGACAATCAAGTTCTGGAGCTGGTCTAGTTGACCTAGGAGTACCCTAGAACGATTAGGTGTGTGGTATTTTTGTGTCGTGATTGTTTTTGTCCAGTTTCTTTTTGTATGTATATTTCATTCTTTTGTTAATATCTAACTAAAAAAAATATCACATTCTTTTCCCCCTCCTTTTCTCTGCCTTTCTTTCTTTTTCTCTTCATATCATGGGTACCCCACCTCGCAAAACTCTTGCCGAACTTTGGTACCCACAACCAGACATTACTTCTTACGGTTCTTGCTTTGGTCAAACGTCAAACGATCCCTCCATGCCCAAAATCTCTTTCAAAGATCGGATAGACGCATCTAGGAAAAACACTTGCCCTCCGCAATCCACTTTGTATCAACCTTTTCAACCTCCCCCACCCTCTTATGCTGATACCCCTTTTGCAAGTCGTCCTTTGTCCATCTCTGAACATATTGAACAATCCTGTAGCTGATCTTTCACTCCTTTCACCACTATAGATTCTTGCGATCAACAATTCCATTCACCTTCTTATCCAAATGTTGCTCCCGTTCCTGTCCAGCCATTCAATTCCTACCAGTCCTACCCGACTTTTGCACCTTCCCTAGACATTGTTTCTGAACCGCCATTTGGGAGTTTTCAGTATCCAAACAACTTTGAATCTTTTACTGAAACCCCTTCACAACCCATGTCTAGTCTAGAACAGTCTTTGGAAGACTTTAGGGTAGCGTCGTACCAACAGATGATGGATTTGAATGCGTCCATGGCCGCCCTCATACAACCTAGTGACCCGGTAGCTAGTTCTCAACTAGCTCCAAATTTTCCACTGTATGAAGAAGCGGTAGGACAGGTTGACAATTTGAGTGGAGAGAGTGAGATGTACCTCCTTCCGAATCAAGCCTACCCGTTTCAACTTGAATCCCACAACTCTTGTGTTGAAAGTCTATCAAGTGTCCCAAATGAATTATCAGTTGAAGATAGAATGTTTAATGAGTTGTGCGACTTTGTAGTGTTTGATTTGCCAGATTGTGAAGGGACCTTGCCAAGTGAAACCACATCCAATCCTTTTGACCTCTACACCTCCATCTTAGAACCTGAATTGATTGAAATCCATGCTTTTAATGAGGTGTCTGAGAATATTGATTTTCACTTGATAGAGGATATTGACGCTGGGAATATTTTGGATGATGAACCCATAGATTTGGCTGAGTTTTTATCTTCAAATCATCATCCCGAGTCATTAATTGTTTTTCCCGAACTTCATATGCGTCTTGATATTGATGATAAAGGCATGTATGAGCTTAACTTTGAGGAGAATATTGAGGATAGTACTGAGGATGAAACATTTTTAATTGATGAGTCGGATTTTCCATTTCATCCTGTTCCTTTCATTGACTGTGTACACCCTCCCAAAACCTTAACCGATACCCTTCCTCAATCACCCCCCCACCCTTTCCATCGTTCCGACCATACAAGAAACCGTATCACTTTCATTTCATATGTCTGGTTTACCAAGTTCGGCTTACCCATGGTTTCTTACGAATCTTGAGGGATTTGACCCTATCTCTCGACGGGTTAATAGATTAGCACAATCTCTTTTTACACATAGCTCATCACAAATTGTGCTAATCTATTCACTCCATTTGCACCCTCAAGTTCGTACTCCACTTCTTTTTCCCTTCCGCCATTCTTCTTCTGATATACCGAGATCGTATCCCGCTTCTATCTCCATACGGTCTCGCGTATTCTCCATTTCTTTTCTCTACGCCTTCTTTGACCAACCACTGCTTTTTCACGATAAGATCTTTGAATGGTTGGTGCTGACTTTTGGCCTGTGTAAGGCCTTGTATAGCTTGATACTGTTCTTTCCCCCCTAATCCGGAACTTCAACGCTTAACAGTGGAAACACTGTTTTACTTAAGTTTGGGGGGGACACTTTTTTGTATATATTTTTGTTTTCCTTTTTTTGTTTTGTATATAATTTGTTTTTAGGGAGCGCCGGCAATTTTGACCCTCTTGGTATAGCCTGACGGTGAGGGCACTGTCAAGTTTAAGTTTGGGGGTGTGCTCGGTAAGCTTTCTTCCTTCGCATTCATTTGTATATTTTGCATTTGCATACCTTATTAAAAACACACAAAAATCGAAAATTTTCCAAAAAATATGAAAACTTTGTCGTCAAGTTAGCTAATAGGGTAACTTAGATCTTTATTCCGAAAGATTAGTTGATATGATAGAAATAACTAAATTCTAGGCTTAGGAATTGAAAACCCTAAAAATAACCCTCATTCTGTTTAAACTTGGTAAGTATACGTCCTTACAGTTTTTTTAGAAATAGGTAATCTTGAGTTCAGTTCTTTAGTTAAGTCAAGATGAAGGGAAAGTATTGATGCTCTACTGAAGGATAAGTCTGAAAAATAGTTTCTTTTCTTGAGTTGAAATTTAGAAAGTATATTCCCTACAAACTGCACATACACGCACCTTGAAACTTGGGATAGTAGAGGATACATAGAAATACTCTTGCCTGAAAGCCTAGTATTAAAGAAAAAACGGTATTTAAAGCTAAACACCAAAAGAGCATATTGAAAAATATATCCGGTCTTAAAAAAAAAAGAAAAAAGAAAAAGAAAAAGAAAAAAATAGAATAAAGTCAAGACCTGGAAACTACTATTTACGCTTTAAAGTTCACACATTCAGTAATCGGTCGTTAGTGCCTCAAGAAGCATTAATAGTCGTATGAAAGGTGTGTGAGCAAATCCGTCCATCCTTAATGAAAAGAAGTAGTATTAGGTATTAGGGCAAGGGTATTATAGTTTGAATTGAATTCTTGAGTGTAGGGGTGCAAATATACACACACGTAGGGGTATACAATCGATGTTTGAATAAAAGATAGAAATGAAGGATAAGACTTATGTCCTCTGTAAAGTTGATAAAAATCCCTGATTTGAGGCCTCACTTAAGAAGGAAAACTCAGGAGAACCAACATCTTTCTAAACTTTTTTGGAACGTATAGGACCTAAGGTTAAATAGATAGGAGGTGTGAAAAATAAGTGTTGAATATTTCTAACTTAGGATAATAGAGTTTCTAACGTAAATACTAAACTGTAGGAGTAGAATCGATGTTAACTTATGACACTAGCTTGATGGGATTTTGTGGGTGTAATCAGCTGAAAACCCTCAGGAGACAACACTCCTCCTACTAGGGACACCTAGAGGTTTAACGGCTTGTTGCACGCGCTCAGTGCAATCGCGTTCCCTGCGAAAGTGCGGTTAAGATTTTATTTTTGTGAATAATTGGTTTTGCATGGGACGAGCAAAAGTTAAGTTTGGGGGTATTTGTTCATAACAGAATATTGCATTCTATACCGCCCATTCTTACGCTCGTTTGTTTATAGGCAGGTGCTTTTAATTAGTGTTTGCTGCATATTTACAGGATACTGGTTCTCAGCTCTAAACAGTGAAATTCATGAAAAGTACGTCAAATTCCAGATTACTGCTAACAACAGATAAAATACGGGTCTCCGCTCTCTATCCGTGTGTTGCCACACACCAGATTAAGGGACAAAATGGCAAATCGATGTCATTGTCATGCACAAAGCTCAATGTCAACACAAGTTCCAAGAAATCTACGCGGAGCTCGAGAAAATCATGGCAAAAGATCCACATCACATCACCTTTTGATCTACTAAAATTCTGGAAGAATTGTGAAGAGATTATGAGAAAAGTCATATACCACACAGCAGACAATAGCAAACCAGGGAAACTCACCAAAACTCTAGGCCCAAATCCCCACTATGGCCGCGGAACCGCGGCCTAAGCATGCTTAGGCCGTGGAACCGCGGCCGTACGGACTCTTCTTGGTGTCGTGTTTCATGGGCAGTTTGGTCACTTCATTTAGGGGCAGATTCTTGCCCTAGGTTTCCAGTTCCCTTCCTATAAATACCCCAGATCTGAGCCAAGCCAAGGAGTTAAATTCCTTAGCCTATTTTGTTAGGTTTTAGTCTTCTTCTTCTTCTTCTTCTTCATTCTTTCCTCCATGAAAATTGTAGTGAGAGCTTTTTGAGTGGAAGATCAATGAAGATGAGGGTTTTTTGTATTATTCTTTTTGCTTAGCTTCCCCTTTGAGCTCTCTACCTTAACTTGATCTTGCAACCTCTTAAGTGAGCTTGCAAATTTAAGCTTTGGTCATTGGTCTCAAGGGGTTGTATCATTTTGTTCTCTCTTTAGTGCTTCATTTCACATGAGTTCTTTACCCTTCTCTTGATCTTGCAATCTCTTGATTGAGCTTGCAAGTTTAAGGGTTGGCTATTGATCCCATGCTTGTTTTGAGTTCTATGGTTCTTGTAATTACTTTCTTGCATTTTTCATTCTTGTCTTTAATTACTTGCAATTTATTACCATGCACTTTAATTACTTGCTTGTAATCTTTTCTTTTCTTTGTTCTTTTCTTTTGCTCTTTTTGGTTTGTTTTGTGAATGGTTGTAATTATTATTGTTAAGAAGAAATATGATATTATAAGTTAACGTTTCTTTGCTCATTTCCTTTTCCCGTATTTTTCATTGAACTCCGCCGAAACGATACGCAAGCGCTCCGTTAGGCACCCTACCCTAACAAGGTAACGGTGATTCCTAACCGCGACCGGTTGCGTTCGTTTTGGCCGGAGGCGAAAGCAAGAGACAAGAACGGAAGGACAAGGGTAAATAAGCCGGATTCGACGAATACCGCGCTTAAATCCCCTAATCCACGTTGTTTCCGATTGCACTAGCTTCAATCGGTCAAGACTCGGCTCAAAAGTTTTGAGTACAGATATCTTTAGCTTACACTTTCGTACAATTTCTTAAAAACTTTATACTTGCAAATAATACACATAGGTTAGATTGAACAAACTCATACAAATTCTTTATTGACTCGTCTAAGACAAGAACGGAAATACAACCATCTCCCTGTGGATCGACCCGTGCTCAACCGGCTAGCTGCATAGCGACACCGTCTTGATTGCGGTTAACTTTAATTCTTTCAATCAATAGGCGATGCGATGCAAATAAATAAATAAATAAGTAAGTAAGTAAATAATCAAAAACCCTAACCATTTATGTAACCATGGTTTATTCTCTACACAAACCCAAGTGAGCTTGTATCATCAAACATGATACAAACAAGTGCACAAAAGTATATCACATATACAATGTGCATTTTTAGTGAGAAAATCCATTTAAAGTGAACCAATACTAGTTAATGCAAAGTAATATATCAAATATATAATTATACATTAAATCATTAAATCAACACATGATTCAATGATCCGGTCATTTCACATATAACCGACTAGTATCCAATGTATCGGCTTATCGAATCAATCCATGATTCGATAACTAGGTTATATCACATACAACCATTCGATACATTCATCGCGAGAATGGAATGCGGTATCACATACACGCATTATTCTCGGTCCCGCTCATATCTCAAATGTGCTCCTATTTCGTTTCGCTTGAGCCATGAAACCTCTGTGTAGGACTCTAAAGACTCGTCAATACGCCGGCAGCAGGTGATGATCATATCAAACACCCACAAGCCACAAGCGGTCTGCTAAACGTAACGGCCACCCGGGTATTCAGCGATCAGAAGATCGACGAGCAAGCACGCTCACACTCCTGTGAATCCAACCAGTAACACTTACCGTATAGTCCGGTCTGTTCGTCTGATATGTCGCATATCTCGCCTAGGGGTGGTAAACGTCAGACCCCAGTAGCTTGATAAGTCATGCCGACGTAAGGTCCATAACAATCATGAAACTACTGATAACTCTTACCAGTATATCACTGCAACCATGGCCAGGGATTTCCTGTTATGGCCAGTCGAGCATAGCACAACATCAACCCCCAATACCGGGAGAGACGAATCTCCTCCTATCGCTCATTGCCTCCATGTGAATCGGGACTGTACCCAAAAACCACCTGTTTGCACGACTCAGTAGAGTCGTGGTAGGGTGGAAATCAAAGCACAGTGGGAGACACACAAGACTCTATGACGATCTTGGGTCAACAGACTAAGCTGTACCAGTGTCACCAGAGAACTGCCATCTGACGCGAGGTATAATACCATCTGGGAGTTCTCGGCGAGTCCGTTCAGTGTACCCAGTCTCCACTGAGCACCCTCATACCATCTCCGATGTCAATAACCAATGGATATGGGATCATCCATCACCCATCACATGGGTCGAGAAGATATACGCTAGTCTACTCTGGAATATCGATGCCCCGTCTCGATATTCCCACGACTAGGAACAATGAAGGATGTACTCATTGACTACCCAGGCCCCACTAGTATGATCTTCATCATAGTCCTGGAAGTCGAGTACACATCCCAAGGGCTTTATCAACATGTAATCAGAGAGACAGAAAGTATACATGTTAAGATAAAGAGCAACCAGATAACATATTATCATGTCGAGCAAGAAAGTCCTACTTATATATGTCCCAGCATCCACTACAATACACATCCAATGTACAGTAATGGCCTCTAGGGCATACATATAACTAACATTCTCCCACTTGCACTAGGGCCATCTGTAGCAGTGGTTGCAGTATCACATACTCAACCATCCCATAAAAGTCTCTCTTTGGGAAAAGGCCTTCGTGAGTGGATCCGCTGTGTTGTCCTCTGATTCTACTCTCCTTACCTCGATCACCCTGGAGATCAACTATCTCCATGATCAGGTGATGCTGCCTCAGAATATGTCTAGGTCACTGATGGGATGATGGTTCCTTGGCCAAAGCCACACTTCCATTGTCACACAATAGTGGGAACCTAGTTCATCTTATGAACCAATATACACCCAAACTGTCTCTTTGGTAGTATCTTTAATAGCGATGTTACCAGCCTTTATCGTCTAGTTTGCCACGGTATCTAGCTTGGAACTCTTCCAACATACCGTCCCTTTATTGAGGGTAAAGACAATGCCTGCGACTGACATTCAGTCGTCCTTATCACCCTGGAACCTTTCCAGTGATTCTCCCCAGGATCAACTGATACTATCTCACTATAACTAGTGAGAATCCTAACATCCATTTAGATCTATCTCATAGATCCAAAACCTAGGATTTAGGAGGTATCACTTTGATCCTATATGGAGAATCTATGCGATAAGAGGAGATCGACCGATCGTAGCATAGGAAACTCCTTTCCTATCAAGAGTATGTCATCCACGTACTCTACGAGGATCATTACCATACTCCATACTACCCTTTTGTACATACAAGGTTCATCTACCATTTTGATGAAGTCAAACTCTTTGACTACCACATCAAAACAGATGTTCCAACTCCGCGATGCCTGCTTTATCCTGTAAAGCAACTTGCACACGTTTCCGCTTCTCCCACTGTTTACGAAGCCCTCTGGCTGTGTTCTTATTGACGTTCTCTTCTAAATCATTATTTAGAAAAGTAGTCATGGCACCCAACCATCAGATATCGCAGATTTGGTATGCAGCAGTGGCAAGTAGGATCTGGATGGACTTAAGCATAGTCCCTAGAAAAGGTTTCATCATTATCCACACCTGGTTGATGACTAAAACCTTTAACAAGTCTAGCTTTGAAAGTCTCAACTTTTCCATCTACACCAAGTAATCTTCTCAAGATATACTTGCTCCTGATGGGGATTTAACCCTTCAGATATCGCAACCAAAGTCCATACTTTGTTGGTGTACATGGATTCCATCTCAGATCGCTAAGCATCCAGCCATTCTTACAGAGTCCCTACTCTTGATGGCCTGCTCGAAACTAGTTGGGTCATCATCTCATGATGCATTCCTCGCTCCCACTGTCATCGAGAAATCGAGGTATATCTCAGGCAGGTGAGGAACCCTACCAGATCGGCGGAGAGGCTGAGGTTCGTCGGGGACTATAGAATCCTTTGGTTCTGTCAAATCATCAACTGCAGTTTTGTATAGCTGGAACCTTTCCAGTTCTACAGAACTTACCTTACCTCGATTTTGTCCGGATTTTGCTTTTAGACATAGGCCGGACAACCCCAAATCTTAACTCGCTTAAGAGATGGGTTCTTCCCATACCATATCTCATATGGAGTGGTAGGCACTGATTTGATTCGAACCTAATTCAATAGGTATGCAACTTCTTATGTGCACAACCCCTTAAAAGAAACAGGTAACTCAGTAGTACTCATCATAGAGCACACCATATCTAATGTGGTGTGATTGCTCCGCCCCGATACACCGTTGTGCTGTGGTATATTCAGAGGAGTAATACGGAGAGAGAATCTCATTCTCCTTTAGAATAGTCCAGGAATTCTATGCACAAGTATTCTCCTCCCTGATCTCATCATAGGACATAATACTTATACCCGTATTTTGGTTCTCTACTTCCAACTTATATTCTGTGAATACCTCAAAAGCTTCGGACTTATGTTTCAACAGGAACATATGACTGAATCTTGAGAGATTATCAGAGAATATAATGAAGTATAAAGAACCAGTCCTGGCATGTGTAGACAGGAGACCTTACATACATCATCATGTATCAGTCCCAAGAGTTCTTTAACTCTTTCTCTGTTTCCAATAAACAGGGCTATGGTCATCTAATCTTTGTGACATGACTGGCAAGTTTCACAAGATGTAAATTCAAACTGATTTAAATATGCATCTAAAATGTAACTTCAGCCAGTCGGGTCGCATTGATGTGACCTAGTCTACAATGCCTCAAGAAGGATTCGTTCATTTCTGAACTCTTCCTCTTGTATGTGTTCTGTATACTAGGAACTGTAGTATGATTTAGAACGTCAATGCTTTTAGATAACGTGCCTGAACCGATCAACTTTTGATATAGGAAATGTTCAAAACATTATCCATTAATACAAAATTTTATCATTTCTTTACTAATAAAGAGATTGATACGATTTTGTATATCAGGTTTGGTATCTAATATCATTTGTTCAGAATCAATGTATTGGTAATACAGGATGACAGTGACCAACAGACTTGGCTGCAACACTTGCCCCGGTTTTTGTCTCATGAAACTTATCACCCGTTCTCAGTTTTCTACCTTTTTTTGTAGCCCTATGTAACAGATTACATATCTGCGATCCTGATCCAGTATCAAATACCCAGGATTCAGAGGATACTAAGAAACAGTTCTTTATAATGAACACACCCGAAGGAGATGCATCATATCCACTTTCTTCGTTTGGGAGGCATAGGAATTCTGGTATTCCCCTATTTCCTGCTCTGTCTTATAACAATTATAAGTTGGAGCGGGACCAACGTTCCCCAGCTCAGTATAACAAGCGGGTTCGGTCAATACATCCATATTATTATCTTGATTAAGGTGTGATATGGTCGCTACCTGGAGAGAGAGAGAAGAAAACACTCTGCGTGCGCTCTTGCAAGATTAGATTGGTTATTTATTTTATCTAATCAGGATGGCTCCCACTGTTTTTATCAAATCTTCCTTCAAACCCTAAAAGGAAAGACTAGCCGGGATTAATTACACTCTACAAGTTCGCCAATCTTTCAGCCAGGCCAGTGTCGGTACTTTGAGGGAGGTTCCCCGTGCTTTCGCACGGACCTAATTACTGTAAAACCTCGTTTTCCCAGAGGCGTAACCCCGTTGACACCTTTCTAGACACCTACTTGATCGGATAATTGCAAAGTGCAAAACTCTCCCAGGAGTAACAATTACTCGCAGTGGGTATTGGGATCCAACTATCATATAGAAGGTATGCAATCTCATTGCAAATTTCAACACTTGAAACTCCCGATAAAGGTTTTACCCCTAGCACCTATGACCTTAACTATGGTCAACAAATCATAAGCACTAGTCACGTTCTACCCGTCATTTCGTGATTAATTAGACCCACCCACATGACCCTTAACTAAGGTCAACAAAGTCACGCGACTGTCCTAACTAATCGCATCATATGCGGTGTAGGAAGACATCACTTAGCTACCGTACACTGTGCCTTAACTAAGGTCAACAAACACAGCACGAATACTAAGTACTCTACTTCCGAAAATGACGGAGGGTTGCGGCTGGTTTTTATGAAAACCTTTAATGCTTTGAGCTTGATCTCGTTGCGGAATCAAATGGTTTTTTAATGGAATGTTTTTGAAGCTTTTCTAGTTTTGCTAAAGGGGTCACTCCCGGTGAAGGGATCGTCGGCCCTTTCCTCGTCGAATGAGGTGCGGGATATATCATATATATCACTGTGCAAAGCAGAAACTATAGAAGCAACCAAAATACAAACCGAGTGTGTAGCATCTGCCAGTTATTGCTAAAGGAGTCACTCCCGGTGAAGGGATCTCGGTCCTTTCCTCATCGAATAAGTTGCAGGATGTTCTACAAGGAACACCGCGATGCAAAGCAAGAACTGTAGCTACCTTTTTTATTTTTGAAATTCGATTCCACAACATCTTTTAGGTTTATTTTCTTTCATTAATCTCATTAATGAATATCCCATCATTTATGTCCACCTAACCATCACAGATAAATATAACGTATACTTATGCCATCCGCATTCGCTTCGATGTCCCGTCTGCACCGTTAGGTTAGGTAACTAACGGCAGAGCGGGGCAGGGCTAGCGCGGGTGTAAAACATAAGCAACATCTATATAATATATCATATATACTATATATTATATCTATCACAGAACATCACATGATCACATCACAGATAACGCAGCAGAAAATATCATATGAAATATTGGATATACTAGGACGTCCGTGTTTTTAATATGAGCCAGTATAAAACACGGATTCCACGGTCGTGATGAATAGCCAATCCCACACCCCTAGACCCCTACGAGAGCGGTAAGCAACCCTACCAATTCTAGGGTTAGGAGACCCGGACTCAACTCCTCGAGTTGTTCTCCCACTGGACCCCAGAACCCGGTTACTTGTGCTCCCCTCCTTGGGTCTATCCTAATGCGGAAAAGTAAATAATATACAATGGGTGACATCTTCCGCAACCTGGAAGTGCCCCAATAAAAGAATATTACATACAAGTTTTTACATGAATGAAAAAGAAAAACACTCATCTCACATAAAAACCCCCGGCTATTCAAACACGACGATCCAATATAACATATCCAGCAACACATAACATCACATGTCATCAACGTAAGTAAATATGCGTATCCCAATTGTCGTTGACATATAGCAACGAAACCGGCGATATCACATATTACACTTACGGTCACAGAAAAGAAAGTGTAAAACTACAACAGTTGGAATCCGCAAACTCTTTAGACATTGCATGCCTAATCAAATGAAATACTTAGACATCACATGCCTAACAATTATAAACCCCGCATTTTAGTCTCATTATCGAAAACACTTTTCAATATCATGTCGGGCAATTCAACAGGATTCCCGACATTCTGATCGAATGATCGTCACAAACTTTAGTAGGCGGCTGCACCCCCGATACCGTCGACGAAGTACACTAAGGCGGAACACCGCTACCGCGAGCACCCGAACGGATGCTTTCGGCGACGGGGTTCTCCTACAGTCACTTGGTCGGAGCTATGGAGTGAGGCTGTCTATTAAGTTTACCCAGCGAGTATCAGCGTACGCTACATGATTGCGACGGACTTTTCATCACATCAAAATTCCGTGGCAACCAATCAAGTGAGACTAAACTGCTGTGTTTATAACATTCATTCAGTTATCTCATAACTACTTGTGAATTCCAATTGTTGTATCACATTCCGGATAAATAGAAAAAATGTTAATCTTTCCGATCGAACAATCGAACACCTATGTTTTCCCGATAAAGCTCAACACATGAAATAAGTCTAAAAACATTCAGTTCGTGCCTCAGTACCAACGGTCCAGCCGTAGAAGGGTCAAGCCAACGCCTTACCTGTGGCACGCCGTACTGCCCCAAACCCTAAGGTTCAAAGGGCAGTTCAAGACGGTCACATAATCGAGTTAAGGTTTGTTGTCTTCTAGAGGGACCATCGCGTTACTTGCACTACATAGAAAGTCGTTAAACTACGGAAAAGTCCAACAATTGGAAATTTCCCGGCAGGGGAAAAATTGGGTATTTATATCCGGTCGAACTTTTTAACATATTCAAAAATTATCCGGAAAAACACATAGACAAAGTTTGATAATCCGATCGAATCTACGAACTCTTAATACAACCCAGAAAACTCAACTCTTGAGTTCAGATTAAAAATTCCCAGGAAAACCAACACTGCAAAATAGGAATTACTGTGCAAAATTGAACAACAGAGGACACTAGATGGCCGCGGAACCGCCGCATTAGGCATGCTAATGTCGCGGTTCCGCCACGCTTTTATGGCATTAGGCTACCAAATTTCACAGTAACTCTTACAATCTCCTACTGATTTTTCTGAATATTTTTAATATGGAAAAAACCCAGTTTTTGAAAAAAGTCCAGAGAGCATTTTGGAGTTAGGGTTTCGGTTCGATCGGATTTCAAACTCCGTCTGTGCATCGCCTAAGGCTCTAGCTAGGCTCTGATACCACTGTAGGGTTCCTAGGCACACTAATGAAGTCTCACAAATGATCAAACATGGCCAATTAAAATTTTACAAGTGCCGAGAAACCCTAATACGGATCGTTAACTAGATGTATAGGCGATGCGATGCAAATAAACGAATTTATAGCTAAAGGAAAGGGGCTACAACCTTTGTAGATCCGGTCCTCCACCTCCTAGGCTCCATGATGACGTCCCCTTGCTGTCCATATCGGATCCCAGACTCTAGCATCGGCTTCATCGGAGAAATGGGCGGGCTAGGTCGTCGGCTTCGATGCCGAAGATGATCTACGTCGAGGCAACACAAGATCAAGCTCCAACTTCACCAAGTCATGAAACTTGTGAAGAAAACATCCTATACTACTTGGCAAGAGGTAGAGGATGAAGAAATAGGAGGTGGGTTCACTTTGGAATTGGATTTCTCACTCATTTTCACAAGTTGCCATTGATGGAGGCAAGGTTTTCTTCTTGTTGAAGATGAAGAAGAAGAAGAAAGAATATGATAAGTTATTTTCAAAATAGAAAATAATATCAATACTTATCATATGACAACCATGATTAGGAGTAGAGAATAGACTATGGTTAGTGGGAATGGTTAGGGTTAAACATGAGACAAATATGGTGGACTTGTTCAAAGCTTCAAGAAGCTTCAACAAGCAAACAAAGAAAGCCACCATATCATTTTCTTTTCCAAAATAAATAAATAAATAAATAAGTAAGTAAATAATCAAAAACCCTAACCATTCATATAACCATGGTTTATTCTCTATACAAACCCAAGTGAGCTTGTATCATCAAACATGATACAAACAAGTGCACAAAAGTATATCACATATACAATGTGCATTTTAAGTGAGAAAATCCATTTAAAGTGAACCAATACTAGTAAATGCAATGTAATATATCAAATATATAATTATACATTAAATCATTAAATCAACACTTGATTCAATGATCCGGTCATTTCGCATATAATTGACTAGTATCCAATGTATCGGCTTATCGAATCAATCCTTGATTCGATAACTAGGTTATATCATATATAACCATTCGATACATTCATCGCGAGAATGGAATGCGGTATCACATACATGCATTATTCTCGGTCCCGCACATATCTCATATGCGCTCCTATTTCGTTTCGCTTGAGCCAGGAAACCTCTGTGTAGGACTCTAAAGACTCGTCAATACGCCGGCAGCAGGTGATGATCATATCAAACACCAACAAGCCGCAAGCGGTCTGCTAAACGTAACGGCCACCCGGGTATAGAGCGATCAGAAGATCGACGAGCAAGCCCGCTCACACTCCTGTGAATCCAACCAGTAACACTTACCGTATAGTCCGGTCTGTTCGTCTGATATGTCGCATATCTCGCCTAGGGGTGGTAAACGTCAGACCCCAGTAGCTTGATAAGTCATGCCGACGTAAGGTCCATAACAATCATGAAACTACTGATAACTCTTACCAGTATATCACTGCAACCCTGGCCAGGGATTTCCTGTTATGGCCAGTCGAGCATAGCACAACATCAACCCCCAATACCGGGAGAGATGAATCCCCTCCTATCGCTCATTGCCTCCATGTGAATCGGGACTGTACCCAAAAACCACCTATTTGCACGACTCAGTAGAGCCGTGGTAGGGTGGAAATCAAAGCAAAGTGGGAGACACACAAGACTCTATGACGATCTTGGGTCAACAGACTAAGCTGTACCAGTGTCACCAGAGAACTGCCATCTGACGTGAGGTATAAAACCATCTGGGAGTTCTCGGCGAGTCCGTTCAGTGTACCGAGTCTCCACTGAGCACCCGCAAACCATCTCCGATGTCAAACCCCAATGGATATGGGATCATCCATCGCCCATCACATGGGTCGAGAAGATATACGCTAGTCTACTCTGGAATATCGATGCCCCGTCTCGATATTCCCACGACTAGGAACAATGAAGGATGTACTCATTGACTACCCAGGCCCCACTAGTATGATCTTCATCATAGTCCTGGAAGTCGAGTACACATCCTAAGGGCTTTATCAACATGTAATCAGAGAGACAGAAAGTATACATGTTAAGATAAAGAGCAACCAGATAGCGTACTATCATGTCGAGCAAGAAAGTCCTACCTTTATATGTCCCAGCATCCACTACAATACACATCCAATGTACAGTAATGGCCTCTAGTGCATACATATAACTAACAGGATGACCTACTGGGAAGTTGCCCCGGGTTCATTCAAAGGAATAAAACCGTGCGGTTTTCGGCCAAAGCGGACAATACCATCTGGGTTTGGGGGTGGGTCATGGCAAATATGGTATCAGAGCCGGTCCCTCAAAAGTAGGTCTGTGGTTTGAGGACGAACCATTGTTCTAAGTGGGGGGGAATGTAATACCCCAGGTGGAGTTGGGGCTGAATACCACCTACCCCGAGAGAAACGAGATGTTATCCGGTATCGAGGTGGGGATGTAACCGATACGGATGCACACGGGGACCCACTAGAACAATGAGGAGTATCGAATTTCATTCCGAAAGAGGGCAAGATCTGAACTATAAATGGAATAATACCACTCTTATAACACAGAGGCGCCTTTTGGATGAATCGAAACTCCGGAGTTTGAAGAACTCCGTAGTTAAGCGTGCTTGAGCAAGAGAAATTCTGGGATGGGTGACCTACTGGGAAGTAGCCCCTGGTTCATTCAAAGGGACAAAACCGTGCGGTGTTCGGCCAAAGCGGATAATACCCTCTGTGTTTGGGGGTGGGTCGTGACACATCATCTAGATCTTTCATGGAAAACTTATGTGATAAGAAGAGCTTGACCGAGTGTAGCATAAGAACGTTACTCTCTACAAATGTAACGTTTTGAAAATCGTTTCGGTGAAATTTCGGAAAATCGGTAAAATAAGGGGGTTTTCTGTAAGAAATCAAAATATAAATATCATTATTATAAAATTAAATATAGATATTCTAGATATGAAATTGCTAGTGTTTGGTGTTTATTGAGCCACTGGTAAAATTTCTAATTTTCTGAAAAAATTTCCGAAAATAATTATTTAATATTATTTTAAGCCGTCACTAATACATTTAATTAGGGAAAATTACAAATTGGAATGAGTTGAAACAAATTTTCTGCATCATAACACATTAAACAATATTTTAACATGTCGTTTTTTGAAATGAAATGGTTTGCCAAAACGGTTTTAGAAAATATCGAAAAAAATGCTTAAATAGTGAAATTAGTGTAAATAGAAATTGGGGTATAATATTTATCATTTTCTTTCCTCACCCACACTCACCCACACCCTCTCACCCCCCTCCCCATGTGCTAGCCGAGCCTAGCTTCCCCCATCCCCAAACTTGTCCCCACTTCAAAGGCTAAAGAAAAGAAAAGAAAACGAAAACAACAAAGAAATGAGAATGGGTTGACTTGTGATATGGGTCTTTGACTTATCCAATCACTTTCCCTACCTCACTCTCTCTCCTCCCCCTCCCTAATCTGGCCGAGCCTCCCTCTAGCAACAGCCCCCCTTTTTGCTTCCTCAATTCTTGTGCTAAAATCCTCACAAATTCATCAAAAAACCCACAAAAATCAAAATATAATCCCTACGCATTTCTTATTGGCTATTCTAGTATGGATCCAGGGAACAAGATTTCAATTTGGGAGGCTAAGTGTGCTTGTGGGATCTTCAAATTGTTTGGGTAAATTCTAAACCTTTTACTTAATTTGTTGTTAATTGCTTCTGTTTAGTTTAATTAAGTGTTAATTAGGTTTTAAATGGGTTCTATTGCATGATTAAGGAATTCAAGTTAGGGTTTTGTTTTGAAATTAGGTTGTGATCAATTGAGCATGGTTATGTGATGTGGGCTTGCATCTTGAAACTTGTTAAAACTAATCTAGTTGCTAATTACAAGTTGTTACTTGAAAAATGTCCAAATTTAAGCTTTTTAACAAACTAGGTTTTTGTAAACCATGAATTTGATTAAGAGAAAAATGTAATTAGGTTTTTCATGACTTCATTAAAATTTTAAAATGTAGTTTAACGCTTTAGATCATGCAAATCTAGGCTAGATTGTTGTTTGTGCATTTTTGCTATAAAATTGTCGAAATTGGTTAAAATTGCAAACTAGGTTATTGAAATTGAATTAAATTGTGGGTTTAAAATTTACGTAATGGTTTCTATGGCATAATTAAGATATTAAGTTATCATCTTGGTCAGTAGAATTGTTAAAACATCATGTTTTGTACAAAAACGGTAAACCTTGCTTGCTAGGTTTTCGGAAAAATAGCTTTTAAAGTGAGTTTGGGGTTTTTGTGAATTTTAACCTATTTCATATTATAATTAGTGTTTGTGAATTTGCAAATGAGTGTGATTGGGTTTTTCTCGATGGTTTGACGTTTGTACATCGACAACGAGGGTTGGTTTAGCTATTCTTGCATGCGTAGACGATTGGTTTTGACCTATGCGTGATACACGTGCCGAATTGGTTTTTGTATACCGTTTCGATTTCGGATTTGGTTTTTATGCGTTACGATACGTGGCGACATGTAGGTACGCTAGGTGGACTTCGAGACGACAAGCAAGCGCGTGACAACGTCGGCACCGGCGAGCTCAGATCAGGTAAGTACATTTATATCTACGGGGAGAAGTCGGGTGGATGGCGTATAGCACCCCCGCAGTTCGTGGTAATGTATACGAATACGTATACACACATATATTTAGTATATGTTGAATTGAGATTATTGATGATAAAGATGGACTTTTGGTGTTCTGTGATTGGTTTAGTGTAGTTGTGAAACCCTAGAGTAGGGGTTGCATATATACTTTCTTTTACATGTGCGTATATGGGATTATATATTTATGTGTTCACATGGTTATGGGACTATGTGTTCATATACTGGATTTGAGGATAGTACTTGGGATTTGAGATGAGTCGATGGGATTTTATTTGAGGCCGTGATATCGGTGATTTGGCAGGGTTCGTATTTGAGATACGACATGACGTTGTAGCGGGTCCTTTGACGTAGTGTTTCACACACGTGCATGCATACGTAGGTGGTATCAGTATTGTACTAGACATTGATCAGTACCCGGATTATGATCTTTGATAAAGGGGATACCAGATGAATAGTGTGATGAATGTGATATTGACCCGTACCCAGATTTGGGATGCCGTACGACGGATTTATGTACGAGCTATATATTGATGACAGATCCGCACTCTTGACTTGGGAATGTCTGATTATAGATATGGTATCGGATGTGATATTATTGAGGCGGGATCACTGACTAATATATATATATATATATATATATATATATATATGTATGTATGTATGTATCGACTCAGATGCTAGGCGGTTTCCTTACCTTCAGTTAGCTGGTTAGTTCTGCCGTATAGTTTAGTGTAGTTGTTAGACTAGGTTAGATTCCTACCTATTTCAAAACTAACGGATCATGGGTATTTTAAAAGACAGGTCAAGGGATTCTATGGATATTTCAAAAGACGTATCTTTTCTTAAAAACACCGTAGCCCTTATTTTCAAAACCCCACGATTCGTGTTATTTCAAATGGCACTACTGTGGAACTCATATTTTATTAAATGCAGATTAGTTATCATTGTGTTTAGTATTCAGCTCTCGCACATTATTGCTGTTTGCTCCGCATCGCATACTTATTTTGTGATTCATATACCGTAATTGATATCATGCTGCTAGGACACCAGCACCATTACCGATGACGCGTATGTACCACGTACACTTACTTGCCGGCTCACACACATCTTCATCGGTAATTGCCATGTCATGAACACTTTAGAAAACACTATTTCATTGACATAGTTTGTTAGCTAATAGTTTAGACATGATATTAGTGTACTTGCCTTATATGCTAGTTTAGACATTGTAGTTATTACTTGCTACTTCATGCATGTTATTATTCATTGTTATGCCGCATTCATGGATTTTTATGCCTATGTTCACTGTTTACATGCTATTGAGGATTTGGATTCGGATTTTCATGAGATTTCCTGGATTTTGGGGAAAACCGCTAAAACATTTATAAACTTCTTTTCTCTCTCTTTTTAAATGAAAAGTGCGGTTTTTCTATGATGTATGAGTCGTCCACCATGAGTTTGCTGATGGATTTCGACACCCGATTCGAGGAGTTGGATGAACCGCTTCGGGTACATGGTGGACCCGGTAAGGTACCCCGGAGCAAGAAGTTCGAGTAGTAGACGATGAGCCAGGCAGGGGAAGACTACCTACCGGTGATTTTACCCGACACGTCGGATATCCGGAGGATACCGTCCTGGTCTTGAGATTGATGGTAGGGGCCGGTCCGGACTGACGGCGCCCTAGATAGTGAGATTGAGACATTAAGATTTTGAGACATCGAGGTACTGAGATTGATGATCCAGGCCAGCCCGGATAGCCGGAGCCTGAGATATTGAGATATTGGGATTTATGTTTTGTGTGGATGCTAGACACTGTTTATGCTGATTTCATTTTTGATACCTCGTTTCGAAAATACAGAAATCTCACTAAATTATGAAAGCAGATCTTCATTTACATGTATTCCGTTTTCATGCATTCATACCTCATCCATATGATATATTGCTACCAGAGGCACTGACACGAGCATTTGGTATTTCCGTTGTTTAGAGGTATACCCTTGCCATTGTTATAGGCTGCAGATTATATATTTGAGGATATATTATGATCGTATGACTTAGGAATGCGTTGTTCATGCGATTTCTGTTCGTAGATGTTTTCTACTCACGAGTTGGCAACTCACCCCCGTTGTGCCACAGTTTCTTGCAGTTTTTGCCGTACAGGTTTCATTACGGCTTTGCTGGCACTGCTTCTTTTCGGGTTACTTGCTAGTATGTGTGTTTACTTGTATCGTACCCATCATTATACCTTGTATATTATTATTCTGTTGTATCTAGAAATTCCATCAACCAAACATGTATTTATTTCAGAGATAGAGACCAGTGATGTTTATTCTATCGACCTTAGAGTCGCGCGTTGTATTTCTATGGATTTCTTGTTGTTTTTTGTTTTCTTTTGAGTATTGATCCTCGCCCTTGGCGTTGTATATTATATTCCTTGTGTGTTTGTGACCGTCGATTGACGAAGAGCTAGCTCCCTCTTGGGGATGCCTTTTTATTCATTTCGTATACTATTCATGTTGCATCCCGTTTGGGGGCCAGTATTTACAAAGAAGACTCTGCCGAAATTTTCAGGAAATATTTGATGTTTTTTTAAAAAACGCATAATTCGTTTTATGCTATTAAAACTACTTGCTTTAAGTTGGTTTTTCTTCACTCTACTGCTTCCTTGGTTTTGATTTCTGGGTTTTGGCTTACTTAGATTACGTACGCCTCGAGACGTCCGTATTTTAAGTGTCAGTCATGTTCCGTACTTTTCGGGTCGTGACAACGTTGGTATCAAAGCGTTAGGTTTTCCCTTCGGAGCATAGGATGACCCTTGGTTGATGGAGTAGGTGACTAAAGTAGAGTGACGTACTGTTCATATCAGATTATTGCATTTTTATACTGCCCAATTTTTATCATATTACATATCGGTAGGTACTCTTGAGCCGTGTTTGCTAGTCAATTGCAGGATACAGGTTCTCGGCTCTAAACGGTGAAATTCATGGAAAAACACGACAAAACCTGGGTTCCTGCCAACCACAGATAAAACACGGATCTCCGCTCTTTATCCATCTGTTGCCACACACCAGTTTAAGAGACGAAATGGCAAATCAATGTCGTTTTCATGCACAATGCTCAATGGCAGCACAAGATCCAAGAAATCTACACGGAGCTCGAGGAAATCATGACAAAGAGATCCACATCAAATCACCTTTTGCTCAACAGAAATTCTGGAAAAATCATGAAGAAAATCTGAGAAAATACATATACCATAATAAAAGGCACACAAAACCAGGAGAAACCACAAAACCTGAAGACCTAAGTCCTCTATATGGCCGCGGTTCCGCGGCCGTACGGCCTTGTCGGCTGATGACTTTTCAGGGGTATTTTGGTCTTTCTATGTACAGGCAGAATTTTGCCCTAGATTTCCATTTCCTTGCCTATAAATAGCCCAAATCCTTGTGAAGCCAAGGGTGCATAATCTTGTATTTTTCTAGGTTTTAGAATACTTGTTCTTCTTCCTCTTCTCATCTCTTCTCCATTGAAAAACTTGTAGTGAGCTTTTGTGAGTGAAGAATGATGAATAAAGAAGTTCCTTTTATTATTATGCTTGTCTTGTTCTCTTATTATTGCTTGTAATTTTCATTTGTTAACTTAGTTGTTGTTATATCTTGTTGTTTCTTTCTTTTCTTTTTTCCTTTATCCTTAAAACAACCATGATGCTTACGCTTCATCCTTGCCAAGGTGAGGTCGCAAATAGCTAGTTGTTATCTTCTAATCTCTTTCTTTCTATCTTCCTCTTTTGTTTTGTTTTCTTTTCATTATGATGTGTGACTAGTTTCATACTTGTTAGGGTAGGATAAGGGAAGTTTGAGAGAAGGAAATCTCTCTCACTCTTTCCTTGCCCCAACATCTTAAATCGACTCCCGTTAATTGAACCACAATCCGCTCCTTACGGCACCCTATCCTACATGATAGCGGTGATTCCGTAGTGAGACCGGTTGTGGTTGAATTAACCGGAGGTTATGGCTAAGAGCCTAGAACGGACGGACAAGCACCAAAAGGAAGAACTTATGCGTTGGAAAGCCTAGCTTATACTCGCAAGTTCCTTCCTAGTTGTGCTAATCCCCGTTGTTGCCGATTACCGTAACACCGATATTAAGAGTGGAAACGAAAGAGGTGAGTGACTCCTAACTCAAACTAACCTAATCCTAACCCTAACAAGCTCTCTTTACATATCATTTTAACACTCCGTTAATCACAAACAAATCTGGAAAACTATACTTAACTCGTTAAAGCACATAGAAAAAGATTCCCATCTCCCTGCGGACGACCCGTACTCAACCGGCTAGCTACAAGCGAAACCGTCTTGATTGCGGTAATTAACTAAACTTGAACACGCAGAATCTCTAACAATCAAATGGCGCCGTTGCCGGGGAGACGGTAGTTTATTTCTTTGTGTAATTTCGGGTTAACTTGTGAATATAAATATAACCGAAAAACAAAACAAAAAAATACACTTTGTAAAAAAAAATCATCTTGTTATTTTTGATTAGTTTTTGTGCAAGTGTGCAGGATAATACGGAGTTCAAGTTCAGTGCCAAAGACGTGGGAAGATAGACCCATATTTCGCGGCTACACCGCGACGGATCAAAACGAAGCAAACGTCTACTGAAACATTCTGGAGCAGATACAGTGAGTAAATAAATATTCAGGACATCCAGACAAGCAGAGGAGACCAAGACCAGCACCTCCATAAAATTTGAAAGCCCAACTCCCTGTTCCTGCCGCGGAACCGCGGCCACTTGGTGGCTTCGTCAACTCAAAAATCACTTTGAGTTCTTCTTGTCTTCTCCCCACTCCTCTGGACTCCAATAAATTGTGTTTTCTGCAGCATTCTTTGCGCAAACTCTCTTCCCCCTTCCAATAAACTGTTCTTGTGCTGGATTCTTTGCGCCGCGCTAAAAATAAAAATTGTTTGTAGTTGATTTGTTATCGCTTTGCATTCATTAATACGGACTTAAGGGGCTTGAAACCAATTCAGATTTGGTGGGGATTTCATCACCCTTCCCAGGACCCCAAAAATCACAAAAAGCATATGCATTGAACATTGTTAATTAAAAAATACTAGACTCCGCCCTAAGGACTTCGCGCTCAATAAGACAGAGGACAAGTTACAGGCATCGGCCGTTTATCCTATCTGACTTTTGCGGTGCCTAGGCAAGTGTGACGAAGGCAAGTGGTTATTTAATTAAGGAACTTCGCGAAAGCGTTGGATAACCTCCCACTTACCTGGTACTTATCTGGCCGCATTAGACGGAGAAGAGGCGGTTTGAGGTCCTATTTCTAGCCCTCTGGAACAGTTAGGAGCTGTCTAGCAGACCTAGGTGACCCTAGATTTAGGTGAGATTGTGCATTTCTTGTTTGTGATTGCTTAAAGCCGTAAGTCCGTACATATTTCTGTAAAGCTCTTTCTAAAAAAAAACAAAAAAAAGGAAAAAAATCAAAAACTTTTATAAAAACTTGCCCTTTGTCGCCAGATCCATTTTTCACCCACCACCCATCGTTTTTCTCCATTGACGTTTTCTTACCCTCATCTTCTCCGCTTTGACTATACTAAACTCGTTTAGTGTATGTCCGCTTGGACTCGGGACACTAGCGCCCGCCTAGTCCGCGTTACGTTAGTCGCTACCGACTACGATATCGACTCAGACGTCGAAACTCCGTCCACTCCTCTTTCACCCCTCCCTTTACCGGCCAACTCCGACGTTGACCGGAATTCTGTTCATACATCTTCACCTTCACCATCACCAACCTCTTCTTCCGCGATGTCAGGATTTAATCCGAACATCTCTTTGACTACCCCTGGATTGGCTCCACCTGCTACGGAGACCAATAACCCACCACCACCGCCTGTTGCAGCGCCGCAGCGAATTGCGCTCCAGGATCGTTTCTATCCCACCCGTTCTGCACTTCCCAGCTGCCTTTCTCTTCCACCGGCCAATGGGGACAACTTTGAAATTAAGCCCCACTTCATCAACATGCTTCCACGATTTCATGGGCTTGAATCTGAAGATGCCTATATCTTCATCAATAAATTTCAAAACGTCTGTGCCATGATGAAAACCACCCAGCTGTCGGACGATGCTATACGTCTACGGGTCATTCCATTCACTTTATGCGATCTTGCTGAAAAATGGCTGTATAGCACCGCTTCTCACTCAATAACCAGCTGGGACGAGTTTGTTAAAGCATTTCTAAAAAAATTCTATCCGAATCATAAAACCGCAAGGATTCGAAATGAAATCAACCAATTCTCTCAGCTTCCTTCTGAACCCTTCTAGAAGTGCTTTGACCGGTACAAAGACCTTCTTGTTCAGTGTCCTCACCACGGTATAGAGAAATGGCAACTTTGCCAAACCTTATACGAGGGCCTGAACCCAGCAACGAATCAGTTGTTGGAAACCATCTGTCAGGGCCACTTCCTATCGAAATTTGACGAGGAAGCGTGGCAGTTCTTTGACGACCTTGCGGAGCAAACGCTACAATGAGAGAGCACCAGACCGACTTCTTCTTCTTCTACCTCCACTTCTACCGGTCAGTCTAGGGTAGGAATTCACCAACTTGATGTCTCTATTGCGATGAAAGCTGAAATGGCTGCAATAACAAGAAAGCTTGAAGCGATAGAGAGCAAATTTTCTGCTCCTACTCCTTCCCCTGTTCTCCCCCTTCGTACCATCTACGCTTGTTGTTCCGATCCTTCTCACTTAACCCAAGAGTGTCCTTACAATCCACCATCGCAAGGACAGGATCAGGTTAACGCTGCATTTTAGCAAAGACCGAGGAATGATCCATACTCTTCCACTTACAATCCCGGTTGGAGGAACCACCCTAATTTCTCCTGGAATCAGAATCAGAATCAATTCCAAGACAACAATTTCCAGCGGGCCCCTCCTCCGCAACAACAAGCGCAACAACAAACTCAGTTTCAGCAGCCCTTCCAACCCCCACCTTTTCAAAATCAGGCAAACAACTTTGCACCCAACAATTATTTTCCACCAAACAACTTTGTTCCGTAAAACAACGATAAGGTTTCCTCGCTCGAACGAAGTCTGGAGGCGTTCGTTAAACAATCGACACAATCCACTGCCAACATCCAGTCTTCCATTCAGTCCTTAGTGCAACACACTGCCGCACACGGGCAAAGCATCAAGACCATCGAGGCCTAGATTGCACAGCTGAATGCGGCCTTAAGCGAGCGAGAAAAGGGGAAGCTCCCGTCCCAGCCACTCCCAAATCCCGGTCACCCACATAATGTACATGTTGCTCTTGAACAACAGAATCATAATGTGAGTGCCGTGACCACATTGAGATCGGGAAGGATGCTGCAAAACAACATTGGCACACGGATCAACGATGACACCCCGGCCGCTTCTTCTTCTACTTATTCTTCTTCTCCTGCTTTTTCGTCTTCTGAGCCTATTCTCCATTCTTCAAAAGGCTCTCCTTCTTCTTCTGCTCTGAACGGACCCGCTTCTCACTCCAAGAAAACACCTGTTCTGGGATCCGTTCCAACTCCACAATCTCCTCCTCCAACATTAGACTCAACCAATTTTAAAAATGTTCCATTTCCAAACCGGTTGAGGTCTAATAAACAAAATCCTCAGATGGAGAAGATTCTGGAGTTATTTAAGCAGGTTAACATTAACATTCCTCTTTTAGATGCTGTCCAACAAGTCCCGTCCTACGCGAAAATCTTAAAGGACTTGTGCACGAAAAAGAGGAAGTCTCAGGTACCCAAGAAAGTTTTCTTGGCTAGTGCTGTGAGTGATGCTCTTACCCAATCTTTACCACAAAAATGGAAGGACCCTGGCTGTCCTACGATTTCTATTACCATTGGGGATGAGAACATCAACCGCGCACTATTAGATCTTGGTGCCAGTATTAACCTGCTTCCGTACTCAGTATACGAGCAATTAGGCGTAGGAGAGCTGAAACCCACACACTGCACTCTCCAAATGGCCGACCAATCGATCACCCATCCTAGGGGTGAGCTAGAGGATGTGTTAATAAAAGTCGGGGACTTCATATTCCCCGTTGACTTCATTGTATTAGACACACAGCCTGTAGCTAACCCCCGGAATCAAATTCCGGTGATACTCGGTCGCCCATTCCCTGCAACCTCAAATGCTGTGATCAATTGTCGCAATGGTTCGATGAACCTCTCTTTTGGAAACATGATGATTGAACTCGACATTTTTAGGTTGGGGAATCATCCCGACGAACCTAATGCTCATATACTGGACGTCTGCTCGATCCAGGAGATCACCCCAGAAGAATGTGAATTCGAGGAGTTTCTGTTTGATCACGATAATCTTAACGCCACTAGTGCGTTCCTCCTCGAACCTGCTGCTGTTTGTGCGCCCGACAACGACTACGAGTGTTTCACGTTCTCGAACGATCTTAGCCGCGCACAACCCGAGTTTGAATCTTTCGAATTTCCGGATGAGTTACCTGAACCATCCAACTCGGTCGCCTACACTCGTTTTGAACCTTTGCTGGAGTCCTTTGAGTTCGAGACCTCTGCACCAATCTTGCCTTCAATCGTTTCACCTCCAGTGCTCGAACTCAAGCCTTTGCCGTCTCACTTTAAGTACGCTTACTTAGGTGAGAACGATACCCTCCCTGTCATCATTTCGGCTTCTCTAGCTCCAGAGCAAGAGAAAGCCCTTCTTGCGGTCTTGCACAGCAACACGCAAGCTTTTGGCTGGTCCATGGCGGACATCAAGGGGATTAGTTCCCTGATCGTTGAGCATCACATTCATCTGATAGATGATGCCAAACCAGCCCGGGATCTACAAAGACGTCTCAATCCAGTCATGAAAGAGGCTGTGAAGAAGGAGATCGTAAAATGTCTAGATAGTGGTATCATTTACCCTATCTCTGATAGCCAGTGGGTTAGCCCCATCTACGTTGTCACCAAGAAATCAGGTATAACGGTCATCACTAACGAGGCGAACGAGTTAATCCCTACTCGCACCCAAACGGGGTGGCGAGTGTGCATTGATTACAGAAAACTCAACGCCGCAACGCGGAAAGACCACTTTCCGCTACCTTTCATTGACCAAATGCTTGAACGATTGGCCGGACACGAGTACTACTGCTTTCTTGATGGCTACTCCGGCTATAATCAGATTCCCATCGCCGAAAAAGACCAGGACAAGACCACTTTCACTTGTCCTTTCGGCACATTCGCATACCGTCGCATGCCCTTTGGGTTATGCAATGCGCCCGCTGCCTTCCAGCGGTGTATGATGGGAATCTTCTCAGACATGGTGGAAAAATTTCTGGATATTTTCATGGATGATTTCTCCATCTTCGGCGATTCCTTCAACGAGTGTTTGCTGCATCTTGACGCTGTCCTCACCCGATGTAAGGACAAGAATCTCACATTGAATTGGGAGAAGTGCCACTTCATGGTGCGCGAAGGTATTGTCTTAGGACATATCATCTCGCAAAATGGCATAGAGGTTGACAAAGCGAAGATTGAGGTCATTTCCAATCTACCTCCTCCTAGATGCGTCCGAGATATCCGAGCCTTCCTTGGCCATGCCGGTTTCTATAGACGGTTCATCAAGGACTTTAGCAAGATTACTAGGCCCTTGACTCTTTTGCTGGACAAGGACACGCCATTCGACTTCAACTCGAGCTATGTCACTGCATTCGAGTCATTGAAACGCTCACTCACTTCTGCTCCCGTTCTTTCTTCACCTGACTGGACGCACCCATTTGAGATTATGTGCGATGCATCCGACTTTGCCATTGGTGCTGTCCTTGGACAATACATCAACAAGATGCCGCACGTAATCTATTATGCGAGTCGAACCCTGAACGACGCACAACTCAATTATACAACAACTGAGAAGGAATTCTTAGCTGTTGTATTTGCTTTAGAAAAGTTCAGGCCCTACCTCATCGGCTCTCCAGTCATTGTCTACACAGACCATTCTGCTCTGCGCCATTTTTTGCGAAGAAAGATGCAAAATCTCGGCTAATACGTTGGATCCTCTTGCTTCAAGAGTTTGACCTTTTCATTAAGGACAAACGAGGATGTGAAAACGTAGTTGCCGACCATCTCTCACGACTTCCTTCTTCTCCTTCGCTTCTAATTTCGATCAACGACGTTTTCCCGGATGAACAGCTCTTGACAGTATCTTGCGAACCCTGGTTCGCAGATATTGTGAACTATTTGGCCACGGGATTACTACCGACTGAATGGTCAAGTCAGGACAGACTTCGCTTCTTATCCCAAGTAAAACACTTTTACTGGGATGAACCCTATCTGTTCAAGTACTGTCCCGACCAGATTATTCGTCGGTGTGTCCCTGACGAGGAATTTAAGAGTGTGCTATCATTTTGCCACGATCAAGCGTGTGGCGGGCATTTTGGCCCTAGAAAGACAGCTGAGAAGATCTTGCAATGTGGTTTCTACAGGCCACAACACTTCAAAGACGCTCATGAATATTGCAAGACTTGCTCCCGGTGCCAACACTTGGGCCGGATATCCCGGAGGAACGAGATGCCGCTCCAACCAATCTTGGTTGTGGAGATTTTCGATGTTTGGGGGATAGATTTCATGGGGCCGTTTCCCAGCTCTTTTGGGAACTTGCACATCCTTCTCGTTGTTGATTACGTCTCTAAATGGGTCGAGGCTGTGCCCAGCCGGACTAACGACAACAAGGTTGTCGTTAGGTTCCTTAAAGAAAACATTTTCTCCCGGTTTGGGCACCCCCGAGCAATCATTAGCGACAATGGAAGTCATTTCTGCAACAAAACTTTCGAGGCCTTGATGCGGAAATACTCCATTACTCACAAGCTATCCACGCCCTACCACCCCCAAACCTGCGGGCAGGCCGAAGTTTCAAATCGGCAAATCAAGCAGATACTGGAGAAGACGGTTTCCAAGAACCGTAAGGATTGGTCGTTGAAACTCACTGATGCCCTTTGGGCATTTCGAACCGCTTATAAGACCGACCTTGGCATGTCTCCCTATCGGCTTGTGTACGGAAAAGCCTGCCACCTACCTGTCGAAATAGAGCATCGCGCATTTTGGGCGATAAAGGAGTTGAATCTGTCTCTCGAAGATGCGGGCAGCAATCGGAAGCTGCGGTTGAACGAACTGAGGGAGCTTAGGGATGAGGCTTACGATAACACTGTTGTCGTTAAAAATCGAACGAAGGTGTTTCACGATAAACACCTTTTGCGCAAAACCTTCGTACCTGGTCAACAGGTACTGCTTTACGACACCCGACTTCACTTCCATCCAGGAAAGCTCACATCTCGCTGGAAAGGGCCGTATTTTGTGCATAATGTATATCCGCAGGGCGCTGTGGATTTGGAGAATCCAGAGCACGGTTCATTTTTCAAAGTAAATGGACAACCACTTAAACCGTACCTTAGCGCCGAACCAACAGAGGAGCTCCTGTTCTTACAGGAGCCGGTTTACCCTGCATAATCTTCCTCTGCCTACTACCAAACTTCGGTTATCCAGCCAAGAACAGTGGACACTGTTCCAAATAAGTTTGGGGGTATGCATATACCATTTTGTATATATTTGTGGATATTCTTTTTCTTTTTTCTTTAAAAAAAAAAACAAAAAAAAATTGTATCGCTAACTGACAATTTTGACCCTTCAAATGATCTCTTCATGCAATGAAAGTGAGAACACTGCCCAGTTTAAGTTTGGGGGTACGCTCGGTACGCATTTCTTACCTTCGCATTCATATGTATATTTTGCATCTGCATATTAAAATCCATAAAATGCATAAAAATCTGAAAAATTTCTAAAAACATAAAAACTTTTCTGTCAAGTTAGCTAGTGGGAGGACTCTGATTCAATATTTCGACGGTTTTGTTTGATAAAATAAGAATAACTAAATCTTATGTTTAGATTTTGAAAACCTGAAAGATAACTCTCCTTTGAAGTTAACTTTAGCTGATATACGTCTTTACATCACACTCCACGTGTCTTGAGTTTTTGGAAATTAGATGACAAGTCTTTTATGTCGAAAAACTTTTAAATGGATCAATGATTTTCTGAGGATCAAATAGCTTTGTTCTGAAATAAGTAATATCAAGAATAGTTTATGAAGTGAGTGAATATGAAGGAATGTTATTGATGCCTTAATTGGAACTAAGTCTGAAAAATAACCCATCTGAAACTTGAATGGAATGATTACACACCGAACCCACTAAACACGTCTGTTATCCAAAAAAAATAATCGAATTACCGGTTATATCTCCGTTCGTATTGAATCATCTTGATTTTCACGCCAAACTGTCTTTTGTTTTTGGACCTAGGTAACTTGAGTAATTAAGTCCGCTGGGGTGTTTCTACACCTAATGCCCTAAAACCAACTGGTTTGGGTGCATTGGCCCAAAGCTCGCTAAGAAGCCTAGAAAGTCCAGATTAAAACAAAATCAAGAAAGTGTTCTCTCCGAGTTAAAATTCCTAACGGTTCTTTGTGTGAGAATAATCTTGATAAAAGACAGGCCTTTATAAAAATTTAGCGGAGATATGAAGGTTTTACTCTATGATAAAGACTATTGCACGTTCACAGAGGTGCGTATGAAATGAAAACAAGAAAAAGGTGGAATGAAGAATAAGACCTAGTTTCCTGTTAGGGAAGATAGAAATTCTAAAGTTGAAACTTTACTGGAAAACGAAACTTGAAAAAAGCTTAACTCTTTATAAAACTTATGTGATCCTTTCAAAATTTTTATCTGGGCTTTATTGTGTGACATAATGACGTAAACCGATCCTTCTGGAAACTTAACGACACTATTTGCACTGCACGTAAAGACTTATAAAATCTGTAGGTAAATAAGAAGCGAGGTGTGAAAAATAAAGGTTCGATCGTCTAGACTTAGGATAATAGAATTGTTATTTTCTGAAACAAAACTTTAGGGTTTGAATCTTAGTTATTTTACAAAAACTAGCTTGACCGGATTTTGTGGGTAGTATCCGCTGAAAACCCTCAGGAGACAACACTCCTCCTACTAGAGACACCTAGAGGTTTAACGGCTTGTTGCACCTGCTCAGTGCAATCGCGTTTCCTGCGAAAGAGAGGTTAGGAAATTTTTTGTGAATAAATTGGCTTTGCTCGAGACGAGCAAATGATAAGTTTGGGGGTATTTGTTCATATCAGATTATTGCATTTTTATACTGCCCAATTTTTATCATATTACATATCGGTAGGTACTCTTGAGCCGTGTTTGCTAGTCAATTGCAGGATACAGGTTCTCGGCTCCAAACGGTGAAATTCATGGAAAAACACGACAAAACCCGGGTTCCTGCCAACCACAGATAAAATACGGATCTCCGCTCTTTATCCATCTGTTGCCACACACCAGTTTAAGAGACGAAATGGCAAATCAATGTCGTTTTCATGCACAAGGCTCAATGGCAGCACAAGATCCAAGAAATCTACACGGAGCTCGAGGAAATCATGACAAAGAGATCCACATCAAATCATCTTTTGCTCAACAGAAATTCTGGAAAAATCATGAAGAAAATCTGAGAAAATACATATACCAGAATAAAGGGCACACAAAACCAGGAGAAACCACAATACCTGAAGACCTAAGTCCTCTATATCGCCGCGGTTCCGTGGCCTAAGCATGCTTAGGCCACGGAACCGCGGCCGTACGGCCTTGTCGGCTGATGACTTTTCAGGGGTATTTTGGGCTTTCTATGTACAGGCAGAATTTTGCCCAAGATTTCCATTTCCCTGCCTATAAATAGCCCAGATCCTTGTGAAGCCAAGGGTGCATAATCATGTATTTTTCTAGGTTTTAGAATACTTGTTCTTCTTCCTCTTCTCATCTCTTCTCCATTGAAAAACTTGTAGTGAGCTTTTGTGAGTGAAGAATGATGAATAAAGAAGTTCCTTTTATTATTATGCTTGTCTTGTTCTCTTATTATTGCTTGTAATTTTCATTTGTTAACTTAGTTGTTGTTATTTCTTTCTTTTCTCTTTTCCTTTATCCTTAAAACAACTATGATGCTTACGCTTGATCCTTGCCAAGATGAGGTCGCAAATAGCTAGTTGTTATCTTCTAATCTCTTTCTTTCTATCTTCCTCTTTTGTTTTGTTTTCTTTTCATTATGATGTGTGAGTAGTTTCATACTTGTTAGGGTAGGATAAGGGAAGTTTGAGAGAAGGAAATCTCTCTCACTCTTTCCTTGCCCAACATCTTAAATCGACTCCCGTTAATTGAACCACAATCCGCTCCTTAGGGCACCCTATCTTACATGATAGCGGTGATTCCGTAGTGAGACCGGTTGTGGTTGAATTAACCGGAGGTTATGGATAAGAGCCAAGAACGAACTACAAGCACCAAAAGGAAGAACTTATGCGTTGGAAAGCCTAGCTTATACTCGCAAGTTCCTTCCTAGTCGTGCTAATCCCCGTTGTTGCCGATTACCGTAACACCGATATTAAGAGTGGCAACGAAAGAGGTGAGCGACTCCTAACTCAAACTAACCTAATCCTAACCCTAACAAGCTCTCTTTACATATCATTTTAACACTTAGTTAATCACAAACAAATCTGGAAAACTGGTCTTAACTCCTTAAAACACATAGAAAAAGATTCCCATCTCCCTGCGGACGACCCGTATTCAACCGGCTAGCTACAAGCGAAACCGACTTGATTGCGGTAATTAACTAAACTTGAACACGCAGAATCTCTAACAATCACGTACCGTGAGTATGTTCCGCGGCATACTTACGATACCCCACTCCGCTTAAGAAGCCTTAGGATGTACATTTCTTTACTCAGTATTATATTCATTCATGATCAAGCCTCATCGGTACCAGTTATGGTTTTGCTGCCACGATTACGGGCAGGGAGAACTATGGATAGAGTTGCGGTCAGCACGAGCCCGTCACGAACGAGGACTGACCAGGGCGTGATTCCAGCGACACACGATTGCTGAGATGTGTCTTTTTTTTGTTTTTTCATGCCACGAGCGTTTGATGGATCACTGTATGAGATTTCTCGGACGTGCAGATCAGCACCAGTGGATTGGGCCACCGACAGAGGCCAACCTGATTTTGATGATCGTTGATGTATTTCTTATTCACGATGATTGATGCACTATTCAGCGTGCAGACGAGTGAGCCAGTTGTTGCTGCGAACGACGAGATATCGCCCAGGTGTTGGAGCTATTGCATTACGAGTTGTACTAAGAGATGATAAAAGGTCGCTAGTCACCGAGGATGAATGACTAGGACATGTGATTCGTTCGCCTACCCAGATGCGAGGCCTTCAGATAGATTGTTCCTGCTAGAGACGACTTCACGCGGATACGTTGAGAGTCGACAGAGACGATCGAATGTCAGAAACCTATTATTCCAAGTTTAAAGTATTCAGAAAGACATGCAGGCAATTCTATGGACCCTCTAGAAGAATGAAACCCTAACTCGTCATAATGACCGTGTGAAAGCCTTTGAACCTTAGGGTTTGCGGCAGTTCCGCGGCGCCATTAGTGAGGCTTGGGTTTGCCCTTCTACGGCTGCACCACCGATGCTATGGTATGTACTCAATACTATTAAACTGTTCCCAAGATGTTGAGCTCTTGGGGTATTATGAGGTTTTGGCAAATCGATCGGATGGTTCGACTTCATTCAGATGCTAGGTGGTGAGATGCATTGCTTGGGAGACTCCAGATACGAGTATAGCCGTTGGAGCACAGTCCATGCAGCCACGACGAGGTGAGTCCAAAGCAGTCGACATTAGTGAAAAGTGGAGTAAGAGGTTCGTACGAGATCTTGATGAGGAGACGTTCCACTCTGCCGACATCAGGGATGTGATACGCAAGCAGGAACATTGACTATGGATATATATTCCAGGAGGAGTTGTGATGAGTATGCAGCCATTCCGGAACAAGAAATAGATATAGTAAAAGGATGATCACTTCCGGGCAGTTCGGCAGAAACGAGAGTTGGGAGAGACTTCGACAGGACCTTTCTGGAGATACTGAATGAGAAGACCTGGACCCAGGAGCAGTTATATGACGCACACCCAGTAGTCCAAAGTTCGGCATTGTCGACGAGACATGTTATGAGTAACCATGATAGTTGGAGATCTTTAGAGGATGTGTCAGAGCGGGCTGCTTCCATTATCGTTTCTATATTGGACCGTTGAGCCGAGGAGCTATGTACTTAGCAATCTGCAGTGAGAGACGAGAGCCTAAGGGCATTAGACGACATGCCATGATCAGAAGGCAAGTAGATATCTTGCTCTGCTAGCATTGGATGCACCGACACCATCTCGACTTTAAAGGATGGACATATTGACGACAGTATTTATGAGTTGTGATTTTGTGATTGACCATCACGTATCCGTCACATTGGATTTCAGTATTTTTGGGTGATTTATTTCATGATTGAGTTTTGATGACCGAGTTTCATGATATTTGATTTCATGCCTAGGGCATGCATATGATTTGACTTATGCTTGCGGCATAGTTTTCATGCACTTTTAGTATTTGATTTGCTTTTGTGCACGTCGATCCACAGGATGGTGAAATTTTATACCACGGTATACCTGATTTGGGATTTTTGATTGCAATGTGTTGTATACCGTAGATTTCGAGTGTGATATTCGATATTCATTTTCGTGCACATTGTGCACTTGACTTGGATTTTGCCATACTTGACGCGCTTGATGCGATTTAGGTGCACACTAGATGCACTAAATCGAGATTTTTCGTGCACATCAGATGCACCTTGTTTCGCTGTCAGACACCACGTTGCCCTTGACAGGTGTTTTCGTGCACACCCGTTGCACATAGATTTGGGTTTTGTGCATATTTATGGCACATTCATGGATTTCGATTTCCGTGCGCACCAGACGCACGTGGTATTCATATATATATTTAGGATTGATTTCTTTGGAGCAGTATATTTTATGATACTTGCTATTTGGTTTAGTACTGAGCAGGACTAGTCACAGGACAGTACCTGAGTATATTTATGCATGCATTGATAGTTATCGAAGGGATTTCCAAAGAGGAGCTATAGTCTCAGTATTTACCTACGTGTCCGAGATGACACGAAACATTTTATAACGGAAACCCTTCTGAAATTGCTTTCAAAACGGCGGGACGTGCATATTAAACGAAGGATATATATATATGTATATATATATATATATATATATATATATAAATGTAGTTATTTCTTACAGTAAACGTCCGCCACTGTGCAGTGTTGCGAACAACTCACGGCGATTTGAAAAAAGGTTTGGCATGCATCGCTTCTAGATGATTTAATGATGTATATCATGTTGGTTTTCGTATTGGATCTTGACATTGATGTCTTCCCCATGACTCCGTTGATTGCGGGATGCTGGATGGAGTTTGATTTTAAGTTATATGCTCATATTTTTGCGCATGCGTTGCGCTACGATTTGTTTTAGGTACTTATGGTTTGGGAAACCCGACGACTTGATGGTTTCGCTGAAATGTTTTAGTATTTGGGGGGAGTTTTCATTTAAATTCGGGGACCGAATTTCTTTAAGGGGGGAAGATTGTAACATTTTTAAAATCATTTCGGTGAAATTTCGGAAAATCGGTGAAATAAGGGGGTTTTCTGTAAGAAGTCAAAATATAAATATCTTTGTTATAAAATTAAATATACATATTCTAGATATGAAATTGCAAGTGTTTGGTGTTTATTGAGCCACTGGTAAAATTTCTAATTTTCTGAAAAATTTTCCGAAAATAATTATTTAATATTATTTTAAGCCGTCACAAGTACATTTAATTACGGAAAATTACAAATTGGAATGGGTTGAAACAAATTTTGTGCATCATAACACATTAAACAAAATTTTAACATGTCATTTTTTGAAATGAAATGGTTTTCCAAAACGGTTTTAGAAAATATCGAAGAAAAATGCTTAAATAGTGAAATTAGTGTAAATAGAAATTGGGGTATAATATTTATCATTTTCTTTCCTCACCTACAGTCACCCACACTCTCTCACCCCCACTCCCCATGTGCTGGCCGAACCTAGCTTCCCCCATCCCCAAACTTGTCCCCACTTCAAAGGCTAAAGAAAAGAAAAGAAAATGAAAACAATAAAGAAATGAGAATGGGTTGACTTGTGATATGGGTCTTTGACTTATCCAATCACTTTCCCCACCTCACTCTCTCCCCCCCTCCCTAATCTAGCCGAGCCTCCCTCTAGCAACAGCCCCCCTTTTTGCTTCTTCAATTCTTGTGCTAAAATCCTCACAAATTCATCAAAAAACCCACAAAAAACAAAATCTAATCCCTACGCATTTCTTATTGGCTATTCTAGTATGGATCTAGGGAAAAAGATATCAATTTAGGAGGCTAAGTGTGCTTGTGGGATCTTCAAATTGTTTGGATAAATTCTAACCCTTTTACTTAATTTGTTGTTAATTGCTTGTGTTTAGCTTAATTAAGTGTTAATTAGGTTTTAAATGGGTTCTATTGCATCATTAAGGAATTCAAGTTAGGGTTTTGTTTTGGAATTGGGTTGTGATCAATTGTGCATGGTTATGTGATATGGGCTTGAATCTTGAAACTTGTTAAAACTAATCTAGTTGTTAATTACAAGTTGTTACTTGAAAAATGTCCAAATTTAAGCTTTTTAACAAACTAGGTTTTTGTAAACCATGAATTTGATTAAGAGAAAAATGTAATTAGATTTTTCATGACTTCATTAACATTTTAAAATGTTGTTTAATGCTTTAGATCATGTAAATCCAGGCTAGATTGTTGTTTGTGCATTTTTGCTTTAAAATGTCGAAATTGGTTAAAATTGCAAACTAGGTTTTTGAAATTGAATTAAATTGTGGGTATAAAATTTACGTAATGGTTTCTATGGTATAATTAAGATATTAAGTTATCATCTTGGTCACTAGAATTGTTAAAATATCATGTTTTGTACAAAAATGGTAAACCTTGCTTGCTAGGTTTTCGGAAAAATAGCTTTTACAGTGAGTTTGGGGTTTTGTGAATTTTAACCTATTTCATATTATAATTAGTGTTTGTGAATGTGCAAATGAGTGTGTTTGGGTTTTTCTCGATGGTTTGACGTTTGTACATCGACATCGAGGGTTGGTTTAGCTATTCTTGCATGCGTAGACGATAGGTTTTGACCTATACGTGATACGCGTGCCGAATTGGTTTTCGTATACCGTTTCGATTTTGGATTTGGTTTTTATGTGTTACGATACATGGAGACATGTAGGTACCCCAGGTGGACTTCAAGACGACAAGCAAGCGCGTGACGACGTCGGCACCGGCGAGCTCAGATCAGGTGAGTAGATTTATATCTACGGGGAGAAGTCGGGTGGATGGCGTATAGCATCCCCGCGGTTCATGGTGATGTATACGAATACGTATACACACATATATTTAGTATATGTTGAATTGAGATTATTGATGATAAAGATGGACTTTTGGCGTTCTGTGATTGGTTTAGTGTAGTTGCAAAACCCTAGAGTAGGGGTTGCATCTATACACACACACGCACATACTTGCATACATCATTTATTTTACAAGTGCGTATATGGGATTATATATTTATGTGTTCACATGGGTATGGGACTATGTGTTCATATACTGGATTTGAGGATAGTACTTGGGATTTGAGATGAATCGATGGGATTTGATTTGAGGCCGTGAGATCGGTGATTGGCAGGGTTCGTATTTGAGATACGACATGACGTTGTAGATGGTCTTTTGACGTAGTGTTTCACACACGTGCATGCATACGTAGGTGGTATCAGTATTGTACTAGACATAGATCAGTACCCGGATTATGATTGATAAAGGGGATACCAGATGAATAGTGTGATGAATGTGATATTGACCCGTACCCAGATTTGGGATGCCGTACGACGGATTTACGTACGAGCTATATATTGATGATAGATCCGTACTCTTGACTTGGGAATGTCTGATTATACATATGGTATCGGATGTGATATTATTGAGGTGGGATCACAGACTAATATATATATATATATATATATATATATATATATATATATATATATATATGAATCGAGTCAGATGTTAGGTGGTTTCCTTACCTTCAGTTAGTTGGTTAGTTCAGCCGTATAGTTTAGTGTAGTTGTTAGACTAGGTTAGATTCCTACCTATTTCAAAACTAACGGATCGTGGGTATTTTAAAAGACAGGTCAAGGGATTCTACGGATATTTCAAAAGACGTATCTTTTCTTAAAAACACCGTAGCCCTTATTTTCAAAACCCCACGATTCGTGTTATTTCAAATGGCACCACTGTGGAACTCATATTTTATTAAATGCAGATTAGTTATCATTGTGTTTAGTATTCAGCTCCCGCACATTATTGCTGTTCGCTCCGCATCGCATACTTATTTTGTGATTCATATACCGTTATTGATATCATGCTGCTAGGACACCAGCTCCATTGCCGATGACGCGTATGTACCACGTACACTTACTTGCCGGCTCACACATATCTTCATCGGTAATTACCATGTCACGAACACTTTAGAAAACACTATTTCATTGACATAGTTTGTTAGCTAATAGTTTAGACATGATATTAGTGTACTTGCCTTATATGCTAGTTTAGACATTGCAGTTATTACTTGCTACTTCATGCATGTTATTATTCTCTGTTATGCCGCATTCATTGATTTTTATGCCTATATTCACTGTTTACATTCTATTGAGGATTTGGATTCGGATTTTCACGAGATTTCCGGGATTTGGGGGAAAACCGCAAAAACAGTTATAAACTTCTTTTCTCTCTCTTTTTAAATGAAAAGTGCGGTTTTACCATGATGTATGAGTCGTCCACCATGAGTTTGCTGATGGATTTCGAGACCCGATTCGAGGAGTTGGATGAACCGTTTCGGGTACATGGTGGACCCGGTAAGGTACCCCGGGGAAAGAAGTTCAAGTTGTAGACGATGAGCCTGGCAGGGGAAGCCTACCTACCGGTGATTTTACCCAACGCGTCGGATATACGGAGGATACCGTCGTGGTCTTGAGATTGATGGTAGGGGCTGGTCCGGACTGACGGCGCCGTAGATAGTGAGATTGAGACATTGAGATTTTGAGACATCGAGGTACTGAGATTGATGATCCAGGCCAGTCCGGATAGCCGGAGCCTGAGATATTGGGATTTATGTTTTGTGTGGATGCTAGACACTATTTATGCTGATTTCATTTATGATATCTCGTTTTGAAAATACAGAAATCTCACTAAATTATGAAAGTAGTTCTTCATTTACATGTATTCTGTTTTCATGCATTCATACCTCATCCATATGATATATTGCTACCAGAGGCACTGGCACGAGCATTTGGTATTTCCGTTGTTTAGAGGTATACCCTTGCCATTGTTATAGGCTGCAGATTATATATTTGAGGATATATTATGATCGTATTACTTAGGATTGCGTTGTTCATGCGATTTCTGTTCGTAGATGTTTTCTACTCACGAGTTGGCAACTCACCCCCGTTGTGCCACAGTTTCTTGCAGGTTTTGCCGTACAGGTTTCATTACGGCTTTACTGGCACTGCTACTTTTCGGGTGACTTGCTAGTAGGTGGGTTTACTTGTATCATACCCATCATTATACCTTGTATATTATTATTCTGTTGTATCTAGAAATTCCATCAACCAAACATGTATTTATTTCAGAGATAGACACCAGTGATGTTCATTCTTTCGACATTACAGTCGTGCATTGTATTTCTATGGATTTCTTGCTGTTTTGAGTTTTCTTTTGAGTTTTGATCCTCGCCCTTGGCGTTGTATATTATATTGCTTGCGTGGCTGTGACCGTCGATTGACGAAGAGCTAGCTCCCGCTTGGGGATGTCTTTTTATTCATTTCGTATACTATTCATGTTGTATCTCGTTTGGGGGCCAGTATTTACAAAGGAGACTCTGCCGAAATATTCAGGAAATATTTGATGTTTTTTTAAAAACGCATAATTCGGCTTATGCTATTAAAACTACGTGCTTTAAGTTGGTTTTTCCTTCACTCTACCGCTTCCTTGGTTTTGATTTCTGAGTTTTGGCTTACTTAGATTACGTACGCCTCGAGACGTCCGTAATTTACGTGCCGGTCATGTTCCATACTTTTAGGGTCGTGACAGCAACCTTCTTATATATATTTTCTCACTTTTAACATGACAATTTCCTTACTTTTCTTAATCATCTAAAGGTGTTTGTTATAAATATAACACATATTAGAAGTTTATCTGCAAAATACCATTTACCTTGTGTTTATATATTATAATCAACATTATGAAAGAAAATATGCATAGTATTTTGATACGCTTATCATATCAAATTGTATTTTGAGATATTGTGCAAGTTTAGCTCTGGTCAGATATCAGGAATCAAGAATCTGCCGATAAAGTAAAGAAAGTCGAAGAATCAAATACTGGCAGAGTCTCGGAAAAGATAAGAAGGTTCCAGACATCAAGGAAGTAGGGTTTGGAAATTTTCTGGAATCTTCTTTGCAACAAACTTAGTTTGTTAGGGGCTTCTGTTACTGGTTTTGGGGCTATAAAAAGGACCGAGGGCTACAGATCAAAGGGGGGATCTAGATCTAAATCAAAAACATCTAATATCCAAGAAAAATTAATCTCAAAGATTAAAATCCAATCTATGATCAAGAATCTATGATCTTGAGATCCAAGATCAAAAAATCCATCGAGAAATCAATCAAGTGATCAATCAAGCAAGTCACCTTTACACGAAGCCAATCACCGTCAACGACCATGTGATCCACGACAGGTCCACGACTCGAGGTGATCAGGCGACGTGAAGATCGACGGAACATTTACTTCTTCGAGGCAGAGATCGAGAACAAATTCTACTTCCTATTGTAATCTAAATTTGGAGAAATGTATTGTGAAGTTGAGTAATAAAGGTAGATCATCAGTTTTATCAATTCGCTTACTTTTAATTTCTGCATTATGAATTCTTTCTCTATTCTTTCTTTTATTTTCATGATGTGCGAATAATTCTCCGCTTGATAGGATTCGTAGGATTAAGGTAGATCAATGGGTGAGAACATACTATACTCCTATTAAGTCTTATGAAGTTTATAAACTTTAGAAAAATAATCGTCAACATCCTTATCGGGCGTGATATCAATTTCTTGATAATCTCGACCACGATTTCAGATAAGATTGATGATCCTTTTATTAAGGGCTAGACATGAATGGAGATCAATGAAAGGACAAGAGTCAATAGAGGAGAAACCCTAGTTTCTTCCAAAGAACCCTAATTCTCATTCATCGCTATCAATCTAATTTTAAATCTATCAATAGATAAGAGGAGTAATCTTTATTAGTCATCCATGGCTACTAAATTCTAAAGAATCCTACAAGCATTCTTCATATAAATTTTCTTGATAATTCAATTAGATCTTGAAACAATTTTCTTGATAATTCAATTAAATCTTGAAACTATCTTCTTGATTTTCTTGATTTTCTCTTTGTATTTCTTTCAACCCATCTAAAGCAAGAACTATAAAATTCCACGAATCCCAGAGGACGGCCCGTATTCACCACAGCTAAGCTACACACGACGCCGTGTTGATTGCGGTTACTTTACTAAAACTTATAAACTTCTCTTCTTTTCTTTTCTTTTATCCAAAAATAAACGATCAATCAATATACATGGTTCATCTATATTTTTGATGAAGTCAAACTCTTTGACAGCTTCATCAAAATAGATGTTCCATCTTCGCGATGCCTGCTTTAATCTATAGATGGATTTAAGCAGCTTGCACACCTTTCCACTGCTCCTACTGTCTACGAAGCCCTCTAGCTGTGTCATGTACACGCTTTCTTCTAAATCACAATTTAGAAAAGAGGTTTTGACGTGCAATCTTCCAGATTTCATAGTTATGGTATGCAGCAATGGCAAGTAGGATCCTGATTGACTTAAGCATAGCGACAGGAGAAAAGGTTTCATCATAGTCGACACCAGGTCGTTGACGAAAATCTTTTGCTACAAGTCTAGCTTTGAAAGTCTCAACTTTTCCATCTACACCAATTATCTTTCTCAAAGATCCACTTGTTCCCGATGAGTTTTACCCCTTCAGGAGCAACTTCCAAGGTCCATACTTTGTTGGTATAGATGGATTCCATCTCAGATCGCATAGCATCCAGCCATTTCACAAAGTCACCACTCGTGATGTCCTGCTCGAAACTAGTTGGGTCATCATCTTCTATGATGCAATCCTCGCTCCCACTGTCTATGAGAAAACCGTTGTATTTCTCAGGTGGATGAGGAACCCTACTAGATCTGCGGAGTGGCTGGGGTTCGTTGGGTACTATTGGATCCTCCGGTTCCACCAAATCGTCAGTTGTAGTCTGTGCTGCTGGAACTTCTTCCAGTTCTACCTCACTGTCACTAATTTATTTTACAATAAATTCCTTTTTCTAAAAAGGTTGCTTGTCGAGAAACAAACACCTTTTGTTCCTCGGACTGGTAGAAGGTATACCCTCGCGAATTTTTGGGATATCCTATAAATTTGCATAGAACTGACCTTGCCTCAAGCTTGTCCGGATTTTGTGTTTTCACATAAGCCGGACAACCCTATATCTTAATCATATTAAGACACGGTCTCTTCCCTTTCCATATCTCATATGGAGTGGTAGGTACAGATTTGGTGGGAACCATATTTAATAGGTACATGGTTGTCTCAAGTGCATAACCCCAAAAGGAAGTGGGTAACTCAGTATTACTCATCATAGAGCGCACCATATCTAAAAGGGTGCGATTTCTCCGCTCTGATACATCGTTGTGCTGTGGGGTATACGGAGTAGTAAGCTGTGAGAGAATCCCATTCTCTTTTAGATAATCACGGAATTCCATGCTCAAGTAATCTCTTACTCGATCAGATCGTAGGATTTTAATACATCTACCTGTCTGGTTCTCAACTTCGTGCTTATATTCCTTGAATTTCTCAAAAGCTTCAGACTTGTGTTTCATCAAGAACACATGTCCGAACCATGAGAGATCATTGATGAATGTAATGAAGTATGAGAAACCATTCCTGGCATGTGTAGACATGGGACCGCATACATCACTATGTATCTGTCCCAAGAGTTCCATAGCTCTTTCTCCGTATCCAGTAAACGGAGTTTTGGTCATCTTACCTATGAGACATGACGGGCAAGTTTCATAAGATGAAAATTCGAACGGATTCAAATATCCATCTTTATGCAACTTAGCCAGTCTTGTCACATTGATATAGCCTAGTCTACAGTGCCACAAGAAGGCTTCGTTCATTTCTGAACATTTCCTCTTGTTTGTGTTCTGTATGTTAAGAATTGTACTTTGATTAAGAACGTATATACCGTTACATAACGTACCAAATCCAATCAACACTTGATTTTGGAAAATGTTCATAACATTATCCTCTAATGTGAGATTATATCCTTCTTTAGTTTGCAAAGAAACCGATATAATGTTGCACATCATCTTTGGTTCGTAGTAACAGTCGTTCAGAATCAATGTATTACCAGTTGGTAATATAAGGTGATATTCGCCAACTGCCTTGGCCGCAACAATTGTATCATTCCCTACGGTTAGAGATTTATCACCTTTTCCCAGTTCTCTACCTTTCCGTAGACCATGTAACAAATTACATACGTGGGATCCTCATCCAGTATCCAATACCCAGGACGTAGAAAAAACTAAGAAACGGTTCTCAGTAACAAACACACTCGAAGAAGATGCATCAACATGCTGTTTCTTCGTACGGGTGGTGCGGTAATCCTGATATTCCCCTATTCCTATGGAACCAACGTTCCCCAGCTTAGTATAATAAGTGGGTTCGGTCAATACATCAATATTATTATCTTGATTAAGGCGTGACATTGGTTGCTGCCTGGAGAGAGAGAGAGAGAAGGAAACGCATTAGCGTGCGCTCTATGCAAGATTAGATTGGTTATTATCTTATCTAATCAGGATGGCTCCCATTGTTTTTATCAAATATTCCTTCAAACCATAAAAGGTAGGATTAGCCGGGATTAATTACACCTTACAGGTTTGCCAATCATTCTTCCAGGAAGGTATCGGTGCTTCGAGGGTTGTTCCCCGTGCTTTCGCATGGACCTAATTAAAATAAACATCGTTTCCCTAGATGCATAACCCCGTTGACACCTTTCTAGACACCTACTGGATTAGCTAATTGTAAAGTGCAAAATTCTCACTGGAGTAACTCTTACTTGCAGTGGGTATCGGGATCTAACTATCATATAGAAGGTATGCAATCTCATTGCAAATTTCAACACTTGAAATTTCTGATAATGGTTTTTACCCCTAGCTTCCTATGACTTTGACGCTGGCCAACAAATCATAGGCCGCTAGTCAAGTTCAACCCGTTCATTTCTTGATTGAAACAAACTCACCCGCACGACCCCTGACGCTGGCCAACAAAGTCGTACGACTACTCTAATCCAATCGCATATCCTACTGCAGATAAGTTCGAATTAGCTTCCGCACACTAGTATTGACGCTGTCCAATAAACGTAGCACGGATACTAAATAGTACTTATCTGAAATAACAGAGGGCTTCGCAGGTTTTTGAGAAAACCATGAGCGTAATGAACTTGATATCGTTGTAGAATCTAATGATTTTGAAAAGGAGTGTTTTTTAGGCTTTTCTAGCTTCGCTAATGAGGCCACTCCCGGTGAAGGGATCTCGGCTCTTTCCTCATCGAATGAGGTGCTGGATATTCATCAAGGAATACCACTATGCAAAGCAAGAACTAGAGAAGCTTATAAAAAACAAAACCAAGTGAGTTGTAGGATTTGCTAGTTTCGCTAAAGAGGTCACTCCCGGTGAAAGGATCTCGGCTCTTTCCTCATCGAATGAGGTGCTGGATATTCATCAAGGAATACCACTATGCAAAGCAAAAACTAGAGCTACCCTTTTTGAAAATTTGATTCTACAACATGTTTAGGTTTCATTGTTTTCATTAATCTCATTAATGAAGTCCCATCATTTAAAGTTTCCTAAACATTACAGAAAAATGAAAAGAAATAAAACGTATTATGCCATCCGCATTCGCCACTGGGCCCCGTCATGCACCATTAGGTTACTTAACTACCGGCAGAACGGGGGCTGGACTAGCGCGAGTGCAAAATATAAGCAATGTTTATTGTATATCATATATATAATATAACATTCATCTCACGCAGTTATATGATCACATCACAGAACCAAGCCGCAGAAGCAACATATAAAATATTGGATATACTATGATTTCTGTGTTTTAAATTTAGCCAGTAATGTAAAACACGGATTCTACGGTCGTGAAGAAGAGCCAAACCCACATCCCAAGACCCCTACGAGAGAGGCAAGTAACCCTACCAATTCTAGAGTTAGGAGACCCGGTCTCAACTCCTTGAGATGGTCTTCCACTGGACTCTAGAACCCGGTTACTTGTGATCCCCGCCTTGGTTCTATCCTAATGCGGAAAAGTAAATAATATACATCAATGGTGACATCATTCTCAACCCGGAAGTGCCCCAATAAAAGAATATTACACACAGATTTTACATGAAAGAAAATAAAAACTCTCATCTCACATAAACCCCCCGGCTATTCTTTCACGACGATCCAATAAATCATTTCAATAGCAGCACATAACATCACATGTCATCAACGTAAGTAAATATGCGTATTCCGAAAATTCATTGACATATAGCAACGAGATCGGAATACCCCACATATTACACTTACGGTCGCAGAAAAGAAATGGAAAACTACAATAATTAGAATCTGTATATCCTTAGACATCATAAACCCGTAATATCGCATATTCCGGATTTCATGCCTAACCTATAAACCTTGTACTTTAGTCTCAAATTGAAAACACTTTTCAATTACATTAGTTGGGTAATTCAACAAGATTTCTGACTACATTCTCGAATACTCATTAGAAACTTTAGCAGATGGCCGCACCTCCGATACCGACGATGAAGTGCACTAAGGCGGAACACAGTGGCCGCAAGCACCCGAGTGGGTGCTTTTGGCAACGGGGTTCACCTACAGTCACTTGGTCGCGGCTATGGGGCGTGGCTGTCTACTAGAGTTACCAAACAAGTGTTCGAGTACAATACGCGACTGCGACGGAGTTTTGATCCGAATCAAAATTCCGTGGCAACCGATTTACCGAGACTAAAATATTAGATTTAAAATATACTAACTAGTCTTCACAAAAGTAATTATTTGGATTCTAACAATTGTATCACATATCATCAAAGTCTAAACGACATTAAACATTTCGATTGGTTTTGTAGGGTTACTAGGCACTCTAATAAGGTTCTACAATGCATCAACCATGCCCGTTTAAAATTTTAGCCGTGCCGAATAACCCTAAACAAGATCGTTGCTAGAAAATTAGGGTTTCACATGCAAGTTAATAGCATCTATAACTAAGTGAATACGAAATACAACCTTTGTAGATCGGTCCTTCACTTCTTTAGCTCCTTGTTGAAGTCCCTTCGCTGCGATCGTGGCTCTCCAAAGCTCTTGCATGGCTTCACGAGGCTAAAGGAGCGTCCTTGCTTGAAGTCTTCGAGACCGAAGATGATCTACGTCGAGGGGATGCCAACTCAAGCTTCTACATCACTAACTAGAGAATTAGTGAAGCAAACACCCTAAACTAAAGTGCTAGTCTAGTAGAGGATGGAGAAATAGGAAGTGGATTCACTTTAGAATTTAGTTTCTCACAATGTTTCTCACTTTGGATCAAACCGTAGAGAGCTTTTTAGCTCAAGGAAGAAGATGAAGGAAATAATATGAGAAGAGATAATGATCAAGTGAGAAAGCTAAACATGGTGAGTCAGTATCCTATACTAACTCATGTAGAGTCAGAACCATGGCTAATCCTTGTGGTTGGGTTAACAAATATCCATAGTAAAAACAAACTTAGTGGACTTAGTCAATGCATCCACAAGCTTCCACAAGCTTCATGCATTTTGCTAATTCTCCACTAATTTTGTAATTACTTTAAATATTAAAACCCAACATAAATAAATAGCATGGTGTAAGTCATATACACCCAAGTTATGTGTATCATCAACCATGATACAAAAAGAAAACACAATTTTAATATATATCACATATATATTAAAGTTGTGCACTTGTGAGATAAATCCTTATGTGAACAAGTGTTAGTTAATGTAAACTAGTATATCTAATATACAATTATACACTAAATTATTAAATCAACACTTGACTTAATAATCCGGTCATATCTCATATAACCGACTAACATCCATTGTATCGACTTATCAAATCAACACTTGATTCGATAACCCAGCTATATCATATATAACCAATCGATACAAAATGTCGCGAGAATAAAATACGGTATGACATACACGCATTATTCTCGGTCCCGCACATATCACATACCTGCTCTTATTTCGTTTTGCCTGAGCCAGTAAAACCTCTATGTAGGACTCTAAAGATTCGTCAATACGCCGGCAGTAGGTGATGATCACATCAAGCACCCACAAGCCGTCCGCGGTACTAGCTGGACGTAACGGCTACCCGGGTATTGAGCGATCAAAAGATCAGCAAGCAAGCCCGCTCCAACTCCTGTAAAAACCTGCCGGTAACACTTCCCGTACAGTCCGGTCTCCTCGTCTGATATGTCGCATATAAAGTCTAGGGGTGGTAAACGTCAGACCCCAATAACCGATAAGTCGTCCCGATGTGAGGCTCATAACGCGTCGAGAAACTACTGGTAACACTTACCAGTAAATCTCTAAATCAGCCCTGGCCAGGGACTTCCCTGTTACGACCAATCGAGCACAGCGCAACATCAACCCCCAATACCGGGAGAGACGAAACCCCTCCTATCGCTCATTGCCACCATGTGACTCGGGACTGTACCCAAAAACCACCGTTTTGCATGCCTTCTTGGACGTGGTAAGGTGGAAATAAAAGCACAGTGAGAATCACACAAGGCTCTATGACGATCTCGGGTCTACTGACTAACCTGCACAAGTGTCACCAGAGAACTGCCATCTGACGTGAGGTATAATACCATCTGGGAGTTCTCGGCGAGTCCGTCCAGTATACCCAGTCTCCACTGAGCACCCGTATACCATCTCTGATGTCAAACACCAATGGATATGGGATCATCCATCCCCCATCTCATGGGTCGAGAAGCGTATACGCTATTCTACTCTGGTATATCGATGCCCTGTCAAGATACACCCATGACTAGGGACCTTGAAGGATGTACTTATGGACTACCATGTCCCCACTTTTATGATCCGCATCATAGTCCAGGTAGTCAAGTACACATCCTAAGGGCTTTACCAACATGTAACTATAAGGCAGTATCAAGAGACAAGTATACATGTTAAGATAAAGAGCAAACAGATAACATACTATCATATCGAGCAAGAAAGTCCTCTCTATATATGTCCAAGCATCCAATATAATATACATCATCTGTACAATACTGGCCTCTAGGGCATACATACAACTAACAATCTCCCACTTGCACTAGGGCCAGCTGCTGTAGTATCGCATACCTAGCATCCCGAAGAGTCTCTCAAACTGTATCTGGGGAATGGACTTCGTGAATGGATCCGCAGTGTTGTTCTTCGTGTCAACCCTCCTGACCTCGATCTCCCGGCGATCAACTATCTCCCGGATCAGGTGATACCGCTTTAGAATATGCCTGGATCGCTGATGGGATTTGGGTTCCTTGGCCAAAGCCACCGCTCCATTGTTATCGCAATACAAAGGTCTTAGATGCTCAATGGATGGAACCACTCCAAGTTCAGTAATGAACTTCTTGATCCAGACAGCCTCTTTGGCAGCATCGTTGGCAGCGATGTATTCAGCCTCCATCGTCGAGTCTGCCACGGTTTCCTGCTTGGAACTCTTCAAGCTAACCGCCCCTCCGTAAAGGGTAAAGACAAATCCCGAGTGCGACTTAGAGTCGTCCTTATCACTCTGGAAGCTCGAATCGGTAAAGGACTCTACTTGGAGTTCTCCGTTACCATACACCAAGAGCATCTCTTTAGTCCTTTGCAAGTACTTGAGAATGCTCTTCACAGCTGTCCAGTGACCCTCTCCATGATCAGCTTGATACCTACACACTACGCTTAGTGAGTATGCTACATCGGGTCTGGTACATAGCATCGCGTACATGATAGAGCCTACAGCCGAAGCATAGGGTATCCCTTGCATGCGAGCTCTCTCCAAATCAGTCTTGGGAGACATCTCTTTGGAGAGAGTGAGCCCCGAGATCGTGGGTAAAACCCATGTTTGGACTCTTCCATACTAAACCTCTTTAGTATGGTGTCAATGTACCTGGATTGGGACAATCCCAATATCCTTTTAGATCATAATTCCCAGTATGCAGGAAGCATCACCTAGATCTTTCATTGAGAATCTTTGTGATAAGAAGAGCTTGACCGATTGCAGCATAGGAATGTCATTTCCTATCAAGAGTATGTCGTCCACGTACAATACGAGGAAGACAACCTTACTCTCTGCCACCTTCTTGTAGATACAAGGTTCGTCTACGTTTTTGACGAAATCAAACTCTTTGATAACGACGTCAAATCAGATGTTCCTACTCCGCGATTCTTGCTTTAATCCATAAATGGATTTAAGTAGCTTGCACACCTTCCCGCTGCTCCCACTATCTACGAAGCCCTCTGGCAGAGTCATGTACATGCACTCTTCTAAATCACCGTTTATAAAGGCGGTCTTAACATCCATTTGCCAGATTTCGTATTCATGATATGCAGCAATGGCAAGCATGATCCGGATGGATTTAAGCATAGCCACTGGAGAAAAGGTTTCGTCATAGTCCACACCTGGTCTTTGACGAAAACCCTTTGCAACAAGTCTAGCTTTGAAAGTCTCCACTTTTCCATCTACACCAAGTTTTTTCTTGAAGATCCACTTGCTCCCAATAGGTTTTACCCCTTCAGGAGCATCTTCCAAAGTTGATACTTTGTTGGTGTACATGGATTCCATCTCGGACCGCATTGCATCCATCCATTTCACTGAGTCCCCACTCGTGATGGCCTGCTCGAAGCAAGTTGGGTCATCATCAACCATGATGCAATCCTCGCTCCCACCATCCATGAGAAAACTGTAGTAACTCTCAGGTGGGTGAGAAACCCTACTAGATCGGCGGAGAGGCTGAGGTTCGTTGAGAACTACCGAATCCTCCGGTTCCACTAAATCTTCAGTTTGAGTTTGTGTAGCCGGAATTTCATCCAGTTCTACCTTGTCGCCACTAATTTCATTTGCAAGAAATTCCTTTTCTAAAAAGGTGGCATGTCGAGAAACAAACACCTTTTGTTCCTCGCTATGGTAGAAAAGATATCCATGTGAATCTTTGGGATATCCCACAAACTTGCATAAAACTGACCGTGCCTCGAGTTTGTCCGGATTTTGCCTTTTGACATAGGCCGGACAACCCCATATCTTAACTCGTTTAAGACATGGTCTCTTCCCACTCCATATCTCATATGGTTTGGTAGGTACAAATTTAGATGGAACTTGATTCAAAAGGTATGCTGCTGTCTCCAGCGCATACCCCCAGAAGGAAATAGGTAACTCAGCTGTGCTCATCATAGAGCGCACCATATCTAATAGGGTGCGGTTCCTCCGTTCCGATACACCGTTGTGTTGTGGTGTATATGGAGGAGTTAGCTGAGAGAGAATCCCATTCTCTTTTAGGAAGTCCAGGAATTCATTGCTCAAGTATTCTCCTCCTAGATCAGATCGAAGGATTTTAATACCTTTTCCGGTTTGGTTCCCGACTTCTTGTTTATATTCTCTAAATTTCTCAAAAGCTTCTGATTTGTGTTTCATCAGGAACACAAATCCGAATCTAGAGAGATCGTCAGTGAATGTAATGAAGTATGCAGAACCATTCCTGGCATGTGTAGACATGGGGCCGCATACATCACTATGTACTAGTCCCAAGAGTTCTGTAACTCTTTCTCCATTTCCCGTAAACGGAGTTTTGGTCATCTTTCCTTTGAGACATGACTGGCAAGTGTCATAAGATGAAAATTCAAACGGATTTAAATATCCATCCTTATGCAACTTAGCTAGTCGTGTCGCATTGATGTGACCCAGTCTACAATGCCACAAGAAGGATTTGTTCAGTTCTGAACTCTTTCTCTTGTGTGTGTTTGTTATGCTCAGAACTGTTGATTGGTTTAGAACATAAATGCCATTGCACATCATGCCTGATCCAACCAACTTTTGGTTAAGGAAAATGTTCATAACATTATCCTGTAATAAAAAATTATATCCCTCTTTACTCAACAAAGAAACCAATATAATGTTGCATATCAGGTTCGGCATGTAATAGCATTCGTTCAGAATCAATGTATTACCAGTTGGCAATACAAGGTGATATTCCCCAACGGTTTTAGCTGCAACAATTGCACCATTTCCAACCCTTATGTCTTTATCACCTTCTCCAAGTTCTCTACCTTTCCTAAGCCCATGTAACTGATTACATATATACGATCCTGACCCGGTATGTAATACCCAGGACGTAGAGGAAATGGAGAAACAGTTCTCTGTAACGAACACACCCGAAGAAAATGCATCAACATGTACTTTCTTCATTCGGGTGGTATGGGAATCATGGCATTCCCCAATATCTTGTTCAGTCTTATAACTTTTATAAGAAAAAACGGAACCAACGTTCCCCAGCACAGTATAACATGCGGGTTCGGTCAATACATCCATATTATTATCTTGATTAAGGCATGATATGGTCGCTACCTCGAGAGAGAGAGAAGAAAACACTTTAGCGTATGCTCTAGTAAGATCAGATTGGTTATTATTTTATCTAATCAGGATGGCTCCCACTGTTTTTATCAAATCTTCCTTCAAACCCTATAAGGAAAGACTAGCCGGGATTAATTACACCCTTCAACTTCGCCAATCTTTCAGCCAGGCCAGTGTCGGTACTTTGAGGGAGGTTCCCCGTGCTTTCGCACGGACCTAATTAAAGTTAACCTCTTTTTCCCATAGGCGTAACCCCGTTGACACCTTTCTAGACACCTACTTGATCGGCTAATTGTCCTGTGTAAAACTCTCCCAGGAGTAACAATTACTCGCAGTGGGTATCGGGATCCAACTATCTCATAGAAGGTATGCAATCTCATTGCAAATTTCAACACTTGAAATTCCCGATAATATTTTGCCCCTAACCCCTATGACCTTGACAAAGGCCAACAAATCATAGGATGCTAGTCAAGTTCAACCCATCATTTCTTGATTGAATCAAACCCACCCGCACGACCCTTGACAAAGGACAATAAGGTCGTACGACTACCCCAAAACAATTTGCATCATATGCATAAGCAGATAAGCACCATTCAGCTACCGCACACTACGCCTTGATAAAGTCCAACAAATGCAGCACGAATACTAAACAGTTCCTATCTGAAATGACGGAGGGCTACGACAGGTTTTTCTGAAAACCTATTGCGTAATGAACTTGATATCGTTGTAGAATCGAGTGAATTTTTTGAAATGGAGTGATTTTGAGGCTTTTATTAGTTTTGCTAAAGAGGTCACTCCCGGTGAAGGGATCTCGGCTCTTTCCTTATGGAATAAGGTGCATGATATATCATATATATCACTATGCAAAGCAAAACTCCAAAAGCAATAAAAAACAAACCGAGTGTTGTAGTATCTGCCAGTTTTGCTAAAGAGGTCACTCCCGGTGAAGGGATCTCGGCTCTTTCCTTATCGAATAAGGTGCAGGATATATCATATATATCGCTATGCAAAGCAAAAACTGTAGCTACCCTTTTTGAAAATTTGATTCTACATCTTCTTTTAGGTTTCTTCTCTTTCATTAATTATATTAATGAAGTCCCATCATTTAAATCACCTAAACATCACAGATAAATACGACGTACACTTATGCCATCCGCATTCGCCTCGATGTCCCCTTGTGCACCGTTAGGTTAGGTAACTAACGGCAGAGCGGGGCAGGGCTAGCGCGGGTGTAAAACATAAGCAACGTCTATATAATATATCATATATACTATATACAGTATTTCTTACAACATATCAAATGATCACATCACAGATATCGCAGCAGAAGAAACATATGAAACATTGGATATACTAGGACGTCCATATTTTATTTTGAGCCTCTATAAAACACGGATTCCACGGTCGCGATGAATAGCCAAACCCACACCCCTAGACCCCAACAAGAGCGTCAAGCAACCCTACCAATTCTAGGGTTAGGAGACCCGGACTCGACTCCTCGAGTTGGTCTCCCACTGGACTCTAGAACCCGGTTACTTGTGCTCTCCTCCTTGGGTCTATCCTAGTGCGGAAAAGTAAATAATATACAAATGGTGACATCAACCTCATCCCGGAAGTGCCCCAACAAAAGAATATTACATACATTTAATTTTACATGAATGAAAATAAAAACCCTCATCTCACATAAAAGCCCCCGGCTATTCATAACACGACGATCCAATATAACATATCCAGCAACACATAATATCATATGTCATCAACGTAAGTAAATATGCGCATCCCAATTGTCGTTGACATATAGCAACGAAACCGGCGATAACACATATTACACTTACGGTCGCAGAAAATAAAGTGTAAAACTACAACATTTGGAATCCACAATCTCTTTAGACATCGTAAATCTGAAATATCACAAACTTCGCATTTCAAGCCTAACTATATGAATTCCACATATTGTATCACATTCCAAATAAATAGACATTATTAAACTTTCCGATCGAATAATAAAATACCCAAGATTTCCAAAATAGCTCAACACTTGAGCGGAGTTCAAAAATTCAAGAATACGTCACAGTAGCAACGGTCCAGCCGTAGAAGGGTCAAGCCAACGCCTCACATGTGGCACGCCGTACTGCCCCAAACCCTAAGGTTCAAAAGGCAGTTCAAGACGGTCACATAATCGAGTTATGGTGTGTTGTCTTCTAAAGGGTCCATCGCGTTAGATGCACGATTTTCCAAAATATTTAAACTCAAGGAAAATTTCAACATTTGAAAGTTTTTCATGCCGGGAAATAATGAGTTAATGATATCCGTTCGAACATTTTAACAGTTTCTAAATATCCGGAAAACATAACGAAATTAAATATTCCGATCGAATCAATGATTACAAAATAAACCCCAGAACACTCAACACTTGAGTCAGATTAAAAATACCCAGAAAATAGTAACAACAGATACAAGTATTACTGTGCAAGCACGTGTCAATAATACCAAAGTACGGCCGCGGAACCGCCGCGGGAAGCAGGTTCCTGCCGCGGTTCCATGGCGACTTGATGTTATCATGAGTTCGTATTTCATGGTAATTCTTAGAATTCCCTGCTGATTTTTTAAGGTATTTTTAATTCAGAAAAATCACAGTTTTTAGAAATTGTCCAGAGAGGGGGTTAAATTTGCGTTTCGGGTTTCGATCGGGGTTTTAACTCCGTATACAATTCGCCTAATACTCTAGCTAGGCTCAGATACCACTGTAGGGTTACTAGGCACTCTAATAAGGTTCTACAATGCATCAACCATGCCCGTTTAAAATTTTAGCCATGCCGAATAACCCTAAACAAGATCGTTGCTAGAAAATCAGGGTTTCACATGCAAGTTAATAGCATCTATAACTAAGTGAATACGAAATACAACCTTTGTAGATCGGTCCTTCACTTCTTTAGCTCCTTGTTGAAGTCCCTTCACTACGATCGTGGTTCTCCCGGACTCTTGCATGGCTTTACGAGGCTAAAGGAGCGTCCTTTCTTGAAGACTTCGAGGCCGAAGATGATCTACGTCGAGGGGATGCCAACTCAAGCTTCTACTTCACTAACTATAGAATTAGTGAAGCAAACACCCTAAACTAAAGTGCTAGTCTAGTAGAGGATGGAGAAATAGGAAGTGGGTTCACTTTAGAATTTAGTTTCTCACAATATTTCTCACTTTGGATCAAACCGTAGAGAGCTTTTTAGCTCAAGGAAGAAGATGAAGAAAATAATATGAGAAGAGATAATGATCAAGTGAGAAAGCTAACCATGGTGAGTGAGTATCATATACTAACTCATGTATATACATAACCATGGCTAATCCTTATGGTTGGTTAACAAATATCCATAGTAAAAATAAACATAGTGGACTTAGTCAATGCATCCACAAGCATCCACAAGCTTCATGCATTTTGCTAATCCTCCACTAATTTTGTAATTACTTTAAATATTAAAACCCAACATAAATAAATAGCATGGTGTAAGTCTCATACACCCAAGTCATGTGTATCATCAACCATGATACAAAAAGAAAACACAATTTTAATATATATCACATATATATTAAAATTGTGCACTTGTGAGAAAAATCCTTATGTGAACAAGTGTAAGTTAATGTAAACTAGTATATCTAATATACAATTATACACTAAATTATTAAATCAACACTTGACTTAATAATCCGGTCATATCTCATATAACCGACTAACATCCATTGTATCGACTTATCGAATCAACACTTGATTCGATAACCCGTCTATATCATATATAACCGACCGATAGAAAAAGTCGCGAGAATAGAATACGGTATGACATACACGCATTATTCTCGGTCCCGCACATATCACATATTTGCTCCTATTTCGTTTTGCCTGAGCCAGTAAAACCTCTATGTAGGACTCTAAAGACTCGTCAATACGCCGGCAGTAGGTGATGATCACATCAAGAACCCGCAAGCCGTCAGCGGTACTAGCTGGACGTAACGGCTACCCGGGTATTGAGCAATCAGAAGATCAGCAAACAAGCCCTCTCCAACTCCTGTAAAAGCCTGCCGGTAACACTTCCCGTACTGTCCGGTCTCCTCGTCTGATATGTCGTATATCAAGTTTAGGGGTGGTAAACGTCAGACACCTATAACCGATAAGTCGTGCCGATGTGAGGCTCATAACGGGTCGAGAAACTACTGGTAACACTTACGAGTAAATCTCTAAATCAGCCCTGGGGAGGGACTTCCCGTTACGGCCGATCGAGCACAACGCAACATCAACCCTCAATACCGGGAGAGACGAAATCCCTCCTATAGCTCATTGCCTCCATGTGACTCGGGACTGTACCCAAAAACCACCGTTTTGCACGCCCTCTTGGACGTGGTAAGGTGGAAATCAAAGCACAGTGAGAATCATACAAGGCTCTATGACGATCTCGGTTCTACAGACTAACCTGCACAAGTGTCACCAGAGAACTGCCATCTGACGTGAGGTATAATACCATCTGGGAGTTCTCGGCGAGTCCGTCCAGTGTACCCAGTCTCCACTGAGCACCCGTATACCATCTGTGATGTCAAACACCAATGGATATGGGATCATCCATCGCCCATCTCATGGGTCGAGAAGCGTATACGCTAGTCTACTCTGGTATATTGATGCCCTGTCTCGATACACCGACGACTAGAGACCTTGAAGGATGTACTTATGGACTACCATGTCCCTACTAGTATGATCCGCATCATAGTCTAGGTAGTCAAGTACACATCCTAAGGGCTTAACCAATATGTAAATATAAGACAGTATCAAGAGACAAATATACATGTTAAGATAAAGAGCAACCAGATAGCATACTATCATATCGAGCAAGAAAATCCTCTCTATATATGTCCAAGTATCCAATATAATATACATCATTTGTACAATACTGGCCTCTAGGGCATACATACAACTAATAGGTTTAATCAACACCCACAAAATCCAAAGATCTCAACAACTTGAGAAAAATCAAAAATACCCAGAGAGTGCAAAACTACATAATGGAGCAGCACAGAAAAAATTAGCACACAACCCCACTAACCTGCCGCGGAACTGCGGCCAAACATGGGGTTTGGCCGAGCTTTCGCGGCCATTTGATGGAATTGGTTGCTCAAATTTCATGAGGCTCCATTAAAAAGCCTGCTCGATTTTTTTGATATTTTTAATTTCAAAAATTCCAACGTTTGAAAAATTCAACAGAAACATCAAGATTTAGCGGGTTTCGAAACCGATCGAACACTTTAACATCGTAACGACCGACCCAAAAGTTCTAGCTTGGCTCTGATACCAAGAAAGTCTACCCTAGCACCACCATGAGGTTTTAGTAGCATCAAGCATGCCAAATTTTAATTTTTTATTAGGTGATAAGTTAGACTAACAAGATCTTTACTAGAAGATTAGGGTTTTGCTATGATAATATAAACTACTAGGGAGAAGGAAATGAGGTTATACCCTCGTAGATCGAGTCCTTCTCTTCTTTAGCTCCGGATTGTGGTCCACGCGACTCCACTAGGCTCCTTTTCGAGTTGAACGGGCCTCCTTCGTGATCTTCGCGCCAAAGATGATCCACCGGAAATCCCTCTGGCTCAAGCTACCGCTACACTAAAATATTTAAGTGTAGAAAACACGCTACACTTGATTTCTAGTCAAGTGTAGGATGATGAAGTAGGGGTTTTGAATGCACACTAACGATCTCACAAACTCAATGATTCACATTACATGTGAGGGTTTTGATCTTGGAGATGAGGTGAGGAAATTTTGGAGAGCAGGAGAGCAAGATCTCATGAAAGAAAAATGGCTAAGGCATGAAATTAACCAAGGCATGAATGAATAATGAATATCTCTCCTCACTTATTCAAGCATGGAATAAAATTGCAATTCTAAATTGCAACCATGCTTAAATAGTGAGTCAAGAGCAATATTATATGATAAAAACCCATGCCTTAAACCATACCCAAAATATCTCCACTTTTGCACCTCATTTTTCTATTTTCATAAAATAGAAAAATATGCCATGCTTCATATAATTAATATATATATATATATATATATATATATATATATATATATATATATCAAATGTATACATTAACATATATATTTATAATGCAATTAGTGAGCTAATGATATTAGTTAAAATATAATTATATCAAATATAAATATACATCAAATTATTAAATAAACACTTGATTTAATAATCCGGTTATATCACATATGACCGATTAATATCATTTATCTATTTATCACATTATCAAATCAACACTTGATCCGATAATCTGGTTATATCACATATAACCTAACCGATAACAATTAACTGGCAGATTACAATACAGCATCACATACTCATATTTAATCAGGCCCACGCATATATCAACATATGTGCCCTACTTCATTTCTCTTGAAGTAGGAAACTTTTGTGTGGGACTCTAAAGACTCGTCAATACGCCGGCAGTAGCTGATGATCACATCAGTTACCCACAAGCCGTTAGAGGTACTAGCTAAACGTAACGGCTACCCGGGTATTGAGCGATATGAAGATCAACAAGCAAGCTCGTCCATACTCTCCATGAAGCCTATCAGTAACACTACCGTACAGTCCGGTCTCTTCGTCTGATATGTCGCATATCATGTCCAGGGGCGGTAAACGTCAGGCCCCAGTAACGTGATAAGTCATGTCGATGCCGTGTCTATAACGGTTTGAGAAACTACTAATAACTCTTATCAGTAAATCTCAGCAGCAGCCCTGGACAGGGACTTCTAGTTATAACCAATCGAGCATAGCGCAACATCAAAACCCAATACTGGGAGAGACGAAACCCATCCATCGCTCATTGCCTCTATGTGACCCGGGACTGTACCGAAAATCCACCTGTTTGCACAACTCCTCTTGAGCATGGTAGGGAGGAAATCAAAGCACAGCGGGATCCATACAAGACTCTATGACGATCTCGGGTCGATAGACTAACCTGTACCAGTGTCACCAGAGAACCGCTATCTGACGATAGGTATAATACCAACTAGGAGTTCTCCGCGAGTCCGTTCGGTGTACCCATTCTCTTATGAGCACCTATGTACAATCTTTGATGTCATACACCAATGGCTGTGGGATCAACCTTCGCCTTTTAAGGGACAAGAAACGTACACACTAGTCTACTCTGGAATATCGATGCCCTGTCTCGATATCCCCTCGACTAGGAACTGTTAAAGGATGTACTTTTGGACCACCCTGGCCCTACTAGTATGAACTCATCATAATCCTGGTAGTCAAGTACATATCCTAAGGTCTTTATCAACATGAAAGAGACAGACAGTATAATAATACCAGTCTACATGTTAAGATAAAGGTAACCAGATAGCATACTATCATGTCGAGCAAAAAAGCCTTCTATATATATATATGTCCAATCATCCACTATATCAACAATAATGGCCTCTAGGGCATACATAGTCCTAACAATTGGGTCCACTATGTACCCGCAGAAGGTGTCGCCCTCGCTCCTCGTGGCGGGTAATCTTATGGTGGAAGACACACATCATATAATGGGAAAAAATGCATTTTTCTTTTTAAACGAGCATAAGTTTTCAATTACACATGCGGTTTCCCAAAAATCCAGAAATCGCATGAAATCGGAATCTCAAATCATGAGATAATAATGATCAATGAATATCGGTATAAGGCCCTTCAACAATGCATAACAGGATGAATATATGAAAGCATGCGGCATCTAAGTAAAGAATGCTATATCAAAACTAGCAAGTGAGATCATGAATGCTAAACAATACTAGTAAACTACAAATTATCAGATAGTAAGAATGAATTAACGGTTCTCTAATGTGTACGTGGCTTGGCAATTACCGGTGATGATGTGTGTGAGCCGGCCAGTAGGTTTACGTGCAACATACCCATCATCGGTAATGGTCCATGTATCCTAGCAGACGAGATCGTAACAGCTAATGAATATATATATATATGCAATGAAATGGAATTAACATAAACATAGCAGAAAGGTAAATAGTAAACGCAGCAAGATAAGTTATACGTAGTTATATACGAGCCATACGGTTACCGTATTTGAAATAGTAAGAATCGTTGCTTTTGGAAAAGTAGGGGCTGCGGTGTTTTTGAGAAAAGAAATATCTTTTTGAAAATCCGTAGCGTCCCTCGTGTTGCTCTTTGAAAACACCTACGATTCGTTAGTTTTTAAAATAGGTATGAATCGAACTCTATTCTAACATCTACTTAAGTAATTAAGGGATTACACTAAAACGGTGTCGAAAGTGAAAGGAAATCTAAAGCATAACCGAGTCGATAAGTCTAGTAGTCGGCGATCCAGCCTCAAAGCATCGCATACGGTATAATCCATCGTACGACATCATCGAGTTAAGAGTGTGGATCAATCATCATATAAATATATCTCGTACGGTAAAATCCATCTTACGACATCCTCAAAATCGAGGGTACGGGTCAAATATCATATATATCATATAGTTCGTACGGTATCATTCGTCGTACAATATATTAATCAAGGGTACGGATCTAAGGTCACGTACAATCTATATTATATCATCAAGTCACATGTTATCGCATGTTATATGTATAACGCCCAACGATCCTTTAATATATCGCATCATAAACGATGTCTCATCTTAAATCACATATCGTAATCTCTTGACATCCTATTCGATCGTATCGACTCAAAACCATATAATATGTCATATCCTCATCATAAACGTATAAGTATAGTATAGTGTGTGTGTGTGTGTACACACACACACATACCGATATATATACATACATATATATATATATACATATACACACATATCATATCAAGTGTGTGCGTGCGTGCGTGTGCGACAATATAGAACTAACGGCTCATGACTAAGGAAATAACACTAGGGGTAGATCTTCCTATGAGTACGCCTAATCTAACCTAAGGTCTCCGAGAAACCCTATTTGCTAAGTATACATCTCGCATTAACATATAGATAATATATATATACCCTATTCTACGATTGCGGGGGTGCTATACGCCATCCACCCAACTTCCCCGTAGATATACATCTACTCACCTTCGATCATCGCTTGCCGAAGTCAACGACGCCTTGCTCTCCCTTGTCGTCCCGAAGTCCATACGGAGGTACCTACAGTTTACAACACGTAGTATTGTGAATAGAATCCAACACGAAAACCGATACGACACGTGGAGTGCACATAGGTTAGAACCTACGGCCTATGCATGCAAGAATAATCAAACAACTCTCGACGTTTTCGTACAAACGTCAATCGACCGAGATAAAACCCAAATACCAAAATCCAAGTTAACAAAACTCGCAAAACGAATTTAGAAACTTTGAAAAACACTTCCAGATTTTGCCTAAGGTGAAATTGGGATATTTTGCATATAGGATAGGTCTGATTAAGGGATAAAGAAGTCATGGAACAAACCTGGGGCCCATCTAACGATCCCAGGCCGAAAATTGCGGCCATTCTGGGTTTATTTGCGACCAACATTAGGAGTTGGGGCCTCGGGTCATAGGGGTAGCTTCCTAGGGGCCTGCTTGTCTCACGGTGTTTGTTAAATAATTTTCAGGGTCTCCGGGTTATAGCAGATCTCAAAAAAATCATCACAATGCCCACAAAAATCCGATATCGGCAAATTTCAATGTTCAAGTTTGGGATTCTAAACTCAGGTCTAGTCCAGAATTCTAACTCTACTGTGTTTTGTGGCCTCTACGAAACCTCAATCACACTTCACAATTTTTAAAATCTCTTAACCCTCATCTAGGAACTTTCCAAGATCACTAAAGCTCATTAGTTGTGCTCTAAACTACAATAGGACATTAGGAAAACTAAAAACTAAACAAAAGGGGTTGAAATATACCTCATGTAGCAACTAGGGAAAATTCTAAGGTTGCTCAAAGAGCCAAAAGTTCCAACTTGATGCATCCAAGTGTTTTGTAATGAGGTTGGGATCATTTTTTGTGAAGGTAGGTGAGGTTTTTGGTTGAGTTTTGAGGGTGGTTTAAGGGTGGTATAGGAGATGGAGGGTTGAAGGAGGAGGAAAAGAAGATGAAGATGAAGCAATGAATGAGGGAAAGGAAAAAGAGCTATGTGTGTAGAAACTTCCCTCTCTCTCTCTCTCTCTCTCACATAGCCATGCCTCATGTCCCCCCCATGCCATGTCACAAAATATCTTTCCATTTATTTTTCTTTTTCTATTATCTTTTTCATTTTAAAACAAAAGCACAAAAACCCAATAAAGAAATGAAGCATGGTTCAAAAATATGTAACCAGTGTTGCAATATGTTATGTTGCATATAATAACACATAAACAAGATTAATGCATAATTAGTGAAATATTAAATATGTTTAACAATAAAAATTGTATACAACCATCTATATAATAATCTATAAATGCACAATTCACATAATTTCTTTCAAAATCAATAATTCTTATTAATTTCCAAATAATTTTCAAACTATTGGTATATAGTTATACCATATTATTAAAACTAATTCTCATACTTTAAAAATCTTCATGAAATTTATTATTTTAATTATTTAAATTCTCAAAAATAAAATATTATTTTCTGAAATGTTACAAATTGCTTCACTAGATATTTAGTGTGGAGCTAGTGCCATGAGCTACATCCCTCGTGTGGATCATCTTAGAGGGAGGAAGACCGGCGACCAAACTCGATCGATGAAACTCTAGGAGCTATGGAATATGGTAGAAGACAGAAGGACACGGTTCATTCGGTATAACATTTCTATCCTTTGTAGCTAGTTTTAGGTTTATGGTTCGATTCTCGGACGGGTTTTTTAGCGCCAAAATTTTTAAACACCATTTTTGTTCCGCATCGATCAAGGTAGATGGACAGGGCGGTATCAAACCCCAACATGTTATCAGAGACACCCCATAAACCTTTAATAGCTAGCTTGCACAAGTTTAAAATATCGATCGACGGAATTTTCCGAATCGTATTTCCAAAACTATTTCTTGCTGTTCGAATTTTAAAGTTCAAATTTTTTTTATGGTTGTATTAAAATTATGTAAAGGCAAAACTAGAGCTAAGAAAAAAATTTAGGCAGCTAATCCTAAAAAATGACCGCGGAACAGAAGCAAAATGGCACATTTTGCTGCTGAACCGCGGTCCTTTTTGGGCTACAGTGCCCCAATTATTTTATGGAGCTCCGGTTCATGGAAATATTATTTTTGGGATATTTGGTTTTGGCCCAGATTTGTTTGAGTGCTTGTTTGCATTTGGGGCCAATGTGGAAAAGTTTTAGTTGATCGAAATTTTGAATACGTGTTTAGCAGTGCATGTGTTAATATCTACGACCGTGAATATCATTGAGCGATATAACCCTACTAATTGCTATATGTTCAATTAGACGGGTTTGCGAACATGATATTCACATTGATTTATAGTGTTGTGTTGATTTTGTGGATGTATTGTCATGGTGGATATCCTATAGTGCAATGGTAGTAGTACAGTTCAAATTTATTTGTATATTCATTATTGCGGGGCGAGCGTTCGACATGTGGACAGCCGTCTCTGCCTGATTGTATATTCTTTTATTGGGGCACGACCGGGTTGAGGTCGATGTCGCCATTGTATATATACTTTTCTTTTATGTACTAGGATTACCCCACGGTGGAGTGCTCGAGTATCCAGGTTCTAGAGGGGAACAGGCCCGCATCTCATGGCGTTGAGACGGAGGGGGCCTTACTATAGAATTGGTGGGCTATTCGCCACACTCGTAGGGGGTATAGGATGACCCATGGAGGGGTGCTTAAGTTTTAGGATTCTGTGAAGTGGTGGGTGGCCCATTCACTTTGTTGATTGGGGTTGCCTCACTTTTGGGATTGGCGGGTAACTTGCCGCACTCGTAGGGGTCTTGGTTATACATTGCACAGGTTATCCACACGACTGGGGAACGTCGAGTCTCATTTGCGGCTCAAATGAAACCCGGGGCTCCTAAATTATCTGTTATTCTGTGTTGCTTATCGCTTTTATGTGATGTTTATTATATCATGCCTGGGACGAATGTTATATATATATATTTATATATACTAGTAGATGTTACATATTTTTTCATCCTCTCTAGTCCATCTCCCGCTCTTCCGTTAGTTAAGTAACCTAACGGTGCATGACGGGGCCTCGTGGTGAATGCAGATGGTATATACATACATTGTATTTTTGTTCTTTTCTGGTGTGATATGGATTAATTGATGGGACTGCATTAATTCTGATTAACGAAAGAAAAAACAAACTTAAATGTTGTTGTTGGAACAAATTTTTTAAAACTGACATTACAGACGTTTCCTTTTGCTTTGCACAGCGGTATTCGATTATGAATATCCAACACCTCATTCGACGAGGCAAGAGCCGAGATCCCTTCATGGGGAGTGACCTCTTGGGCAAAAGTTTGCGTCTTTGTAATAACTTCACTATAGTCGATTCTTTTGTTTTGCATCGTGGTATTGAGTTTGGAATATGTTGCACCTCACTCGACGAAGAAAGAGCCGTGATCCCTTCACATGGAGTGACCTCTTTGGAAAAGTTTATGCTACTATATATTTGTAAAACTACTTGGTTCCTTCAACAATATCAAGTTAATTACGTTAAAGTATTTTTCACCAAAAACCCAGCCATAGCCCTCCGTCATTTCCTACGAGTAGTACTCAGTATTCGTGCTGCATTTGTTGACCTTGTCTAGGCATAGTGTACGGTAGCTGAGTGGTGCATGTTTGTAGCATATGATGCGATTAACTAGGGCAGTCACATAGCCATATTGATCTTATCAAGGGCTTATGCGGGTGGGTCTAGGGCAATCAAGATAATGACCGGTTGTACATGACTAGCGACATATGATTTGTTGACCTTGTTAAGGTCATAGGCCGTTAGGGGAAAAAAGCACATCAAAAGTTTCAAATATAAAGGAAACTTGCCAGGCATGCGCATACCTTCTGGAGTGTGGTGACTTGAGTGGCTTCCATCAAGTTATCATACGATGATTGTTGGGTCCCGATTCGTACTGATGAGTAGGTGTTACTCTTCGGGTGATTTTCAGATGAACCCGACTAATTCTCCTTTTTCCGGTTGAAAGAGAATTCGAGGAAACAATGGGAGTTATTCTGATTAGATAAAGTGATTAACCAATCTAATCTAGGTTAGAGTTCACGCTGAGTGTTTCTCTCTCTCTCTTTGGCAGCGACCATGGCCTGATCTTAAACTAAAACTCATGAACCAAGTTAACCTAATCTTCTTAAAACACTTTGGCTTTTGGATTGTCATTAAGTCGCATATATCCCTGCCACTCCTACTTTCCCTTTGCTTTTCTCCGGAACACTTCGTATCGCTATGAAGATCCATATTGCTTGGGTATGCCATCGTATAGTTACATACGAACTCGAAGAAACTTGTTTCAGTTCGAGAATGGTTTCCGGTTCTGGAGAAATTGAATAGGATTATTCGGCTGTCTTTTCTCTTTACCTTCTCTCAGGTTGCGAGAGCTCCTAATATTAGGAGAGCACACCTATTACGCTTATTGAATAGTCTTCTTCTAAACCATAGACAGGTGTCGAAAGGTAGGGAAGGAAGAAAACCAATTAGCCTAAGTGTAGTGTACAGAAGGTAATAAGTAAAGACATATAAAGGGATTAGAGTGAGGGTAAAGAAAATTGCAACTACTATCATTCACGACGAAGCCGCGTATATCCCTGCCACTCCTACTCCCCCTTTGCATTTCTCCAGAACACTCTGTATCACTATGAAGATCCATATTTCTTGGATATTCCATCGTATAGTTACATACGAACTCGAAGGAGCTTGTTTCGGTTCGAGAATAGTTTCCGGTTCGGGAGAAATTGAATAGGATTATTCGGTTGTCTTTTCTCTTTACCTTCTCTCAGGTTGCGAAGGCTCATAGTATTAGGAGAGTACACCTATTACGCTTATTGGATAGTCTTCTTCCAAACCTTAAGCTGGTGCCAAAAGTTAGGGAAGTAAGAAAACCAATTAGCCTAAGTATGGTGTACAGAAGGTAAGAAGTAAAGACATATGAAGGGATTGGAGTGAGGGCAAGGAAAAATGCGACTACTGTCATGAATCTGGATGGTGGAAGAGGCATTACTAGTAATACTCGGCCACCCCATCAAAACATTTTCATGTTTCGGTTTTACTATGCGGTGTTAATTGAAAACTGCTTTCCCAATTAGATTATGACTCCAGGGTATGTATTTACCAGACTTGATTTTCACATCTGTATGGCATTACGGATGCTGAGTGTGAGTAGAATATTGGGAATTGGGTGATTAGATCCTCAATATATCAGAATTCTTTGTAATTGGTGATATTTGAGGAAATCACCTGGGTTTTTCTTAACGGCAAATATTTGGTTTTGAATATCCGTGGTTGTGCACCAATTTCAAACCGATATATCTGTATGTTTATTTTATAAAGTGAGATATAACTTTTTTGAAATTATGTCTATGACATTTACCTATATCAGTTGATGATTAGCTAAGGAGCATTCAACAACGGTGTAATTCTTCTTAACCATAGCACAGTTTTCAACTTACGACGCACAGGGTTTGAGTTATTAAACTCAGAGGACTTATATAAAGTATTGTATGTTGTCCGATGTCCATAAGGACAAAGGAGTTGGTACTCGTACTATATTCCGTTTACTTATGACTTCTCTGGTTTTAGACAAATATTTCGTTGAAATACGAGGTCCAAATTTTGAGAAGTTATAGGTATAAGAATAAAGTAGAGAACCATATGTTGCAAGTATCAGGATTCTTCGGGGTGATCGAAGGTTTAGATACTTATGCTAGGTATTCCGTTGTAATTATTATATTTGAGAACTTGTTTCTCTCCCAGGTTACTCATCCGTGAGTACGCTCCTTGATGAGTAATGCTGCTCGGCCTTCTTCCATTTAGTCGATATGCACTGGAAACGGCTGCATGTATTTTGAATCTGGTTCCAGTTAAATTAGTGCATTTGTTTCTATCTTGGATATAGAATGGATTCATATCTTAACGATCTTAAGGTGTATGGAGTTGTCCGGCTTATGCTTAAAACCAGAATCCGGATAAAATCTAGGCACGTTTCAGTAATGGCAGTTTGTGGGTTTTTCCCGGGCTTTGACGAGAGTTAACATTCTACCATTTGGAAGATCAATAGTTATATTGTTCTTGACTCGCCACCCATTTTAGTAAAATGAATTCTTTTCAAAAAATATTAGTGGGGGTATGGTAGAACTAGAAGTGATTCTAGAACAACAAACGATTACTGAAAATTTAGTAGAACCTAAAGATTCAATTGGATTTGACAATCCATTATCCACTCCGTAGATTTGGTGGGTTACCTTAGCCTCCCGAGAAGTACTTCGGTCTCCTCAAAGACAGTGACAGGGAGGTTTTGATGACCCAAACTTTCCACTATTGCTGTCCTAGACTATGAGATCTGGCAGGTGGATGACTATAACGTCATTCTAAATTAGCTTTAGAAGTGCACGTGGATATGAGTCTGCCACAGGGTTGTTGTAGTCAGTGGGAGCAGCGGAAGCATGGTGGGCAAGTAGCTTATGTCTATTTATAGACTAAAGCAAGTATAGCGGAGTTTGATCATCTATTTTTGATGTGAAAGTCATAGAGTTTGACTTCATCGGAATAACAGATGGACCTAGTAAGAAGGTAGTAGGGAGTGATGTCCTGGTATTTGGATGATATGCTCTTGATAGGAAGTGATATTCATATACTATGATCGGTTATACAGTGGTTGTCACAAGGTATTTCTCCACATAGGATTTGGATAAAAATATCATGGATTCTGGTCACTGGATCTATGGTTTTAGATCTAGATTTGGGAAGTGTCCTAATTCGGGTACTTGACACTATTCTAAATTGTTTTAGAATAGAAGACTCCTGGCGTGGTGGTGTACCCACAAGTGATGGAGTCACCCTCTCTAAAGAGATGTCTTCTAGACTTATGAGGAGAGAGATTTGCATGATTGACATATCTCCGGCTTAGGCAATTGAGTCAATCCTGAGATGTCAAGTACCATACCAGATATTTCTTTTTTACTGGCTGCAATAAGTATATATTAATCCAATCCTGGAAAAACATTGGGAAGCAGTTATGAAAATAAGAGAATGTTCTTGGTATATAGTAACGACAGCATCTTTCAGGAGGCGGTTATCATTTCATGCTTTCAAGGTGACCTGGATGACAGAGTGACTGTCAGAGTTATAGTTTTCCCTCTTTTTTGAGGGGCAGTATGTTGGACAGGTGGTCCAAGAGGATACTGAAGAAGGCATGACCCATGTTGCTGATTAAATTCAGTGGAAGATACGGTTTAAGAAGTTTTTTGTATTTGGAGTTCATTTGTGAACTGGGTCCCATCAGATATCCAGACAAATTCTAAGACATGTATTGCTTATTTTGGGAGATAGTCTTTCTCCGCGAAATTGAGATATAGAAAGATAAAGATAGAAACATTGGAGCGGATCCACTCACTGAGGCTATTTCTCGAACGCAATAGTTTCGCAAACGGGCTTTGCGAGACTGATTAGTAGAGAAGTTGGATGTTCAGTATCACACGGGCTGTGAGTATGCGACACTGCAATAATTATCCTTAAGTGCAAGTGGGAGATTGTTCGCTATAGTGCCCTCAAGTCAATTATTGTAATCGCAGGAATGCGATTGTGATAATTGAGGGATGACCTATACGGGTAGAACAATCTTACTTAAAATGATAGTATGCTATCTGGTTTGTCTTTATCATCATGTACATGCATTATATGGTATTACAGATCACTATTACATGTTGATAAAGCCCATAGGATTCTTGCTTGACTACCGGCATTATGATGGCGATCATATACGTGGGAGCTGGGTGGTCTATAAGCACATCCTTAAATGTCCATAGTCGAGGGAGTATCGAGATTGGGCATCGATACTCTGGAGTAGACCAGTGTATACTTTTTGAGACCCCGATGAGGGGCGGTGGCCGGTCTCACAAGCCATTGGTGTCAGCTAGTCACCTAAGATAGTATATAGGTGCTCATTGGGTTATGAGTTACACGGGACGGACTCGCCGGGAACATGCTATATGGTATTATACCTATTGTTAGATAGCAGTTCTCAGTTGACAGGAGTACAGGTTAGTCTGTCGACCTGAGATCGTCATTTATCTCGTGTGAGTTCCCACCGTGCTTTTATTACTACCCTACCATGGCTCAAAGGAGTCGTGCAAACAGGTTTTAGTTGGATACAGTCCCGAGCCACGTGGAGGAAGTGAGCGGATCGTCGGGGATTCGTCTCTCGCGGTATTAGGGGATGATGGCACACTGTGTATGGGTGGCCATCACCAGAAATCCTTAGCCAAGGAAGACGAGAATTACTTATTTGGATCAGTAGTTTCTCAATGGGTGATGGGCTTCACACCGACACGAAATATCGCGTTATTAGGGGTCTGACTTTATCCACCCCTTAGACCCGATATGTGATACTCTTAGACGAACATAACGGACTGTATGGAGATTGTCACAGACAGGCTTAGTAGGGGTTCGGATGAGTTTGCTCGTCGGACTTCATTTCGCTCAATACCTGGGTAGCCGTTACGTACAGCTAGTGCCGCTGACGTGCTTGTGGTTAAACCCACTGCACGCGTATTGACGAGTCTTTAGAGTACCATACAAAGGGTTCTCCTGGTTAAGGAAAAATGATGTAGTAGCCGTATTTTGGTACGTGCAGGGTTACGATCGAATGATTGTACTAGTTACCCGGACTTTCGATCGGACGGTTGATAATACTGGCCGGCTCCGGTTTGAGCCGGATTATTAAATCAGGTATTGATTTAATAATTTACGTATATATATTTCGATAAGTATATTCTAGTATTATGTTCTTTCTGTTATTCTATCTCTTTGGGTATTCTTATTTTGGTACGAATACGGGTATGTATATACAGTTCAGTGTAATCCGTATTTATACGGAAAACATTCTAGAAGGTGGACACCTCATTTTGGATTATCCATTTATTTATTCAAATGAAAATGAGGTGTAAAGGTGATGAAGAGAGAATGGTGAGAACCATGCTTGAATAGTGTGTAGGGTTCCTAGGCACACTAATGAGGTCTCACAAGTGATCAAACATGGCCAATTAAAATTTTACAAGTGCCGAGAAACCCTAATACGGATCGTTAACTAGATGTATAGGCGATACAATACAAATAAACGAATTTATAGCTAAAGGGAAGGGGTTACAACCTTTGAAGATCCGGTCCTCCACCTCCATGGCTCCGTGATGAAGTCCCCTTGCTGTCCATATCGGATCCCGGACTCAAGCATCGGCTTCATCGGAGAAATGGGCGGGCTAGGTCGTCGGCTTCGATGCCGAAGATGATCTACGTCGAGACAACACAAGATCAAGCTCCAACTTCACCAAGCCATGAAACTTGTGAAGAAAACACCCTATACTACTTGGTAAGTGGTAGAGGATGAAGAAATAGGAAGTGGGTTCACTTTAGAATTGGATTTCTCACTCTTTTTCTCAAGTCACCATTGATGGTTGCAAGCTTCTTCATCTTGAAGAAGAAGAAGAAGAAGAAGAAGAAAAAGAATATGATGAGAATAATAATTCAAATGATAAAATCAAGTGAAGTTATCATAATGCAACCATGGTAGTGTGTAGAGAATGAACTATGGTTAAAGCAAATGGTTAGGGTTAAGGAAAGAAACAAAAATGGTCAAAGCTTTTCAAAGTTTCAAGATAAATCCAAAACGCCACCATTTTCTTTTCTTTCTTAAATGCACAAATAAAGAATTGAATAAGTAAATAAAGCATATGAAACCCTAACCATTAACCTAATTATAGTTTAAAGCATACACACAACCAAGTTTGCATGTATCATCAAACATGATACAAACTAGTGCACAAAACTATATCATATATACAATGTGCACATCAAGTGAGAAAATCCATTTAAAGTGAACCAATACTAGTTAATGCAAAGTAATATATCAAATATATAATTATGCATTAAATCATTAAATCAACACTTGATTCAATGATCCGGTCATGTCGCATATAACCGACTAGTATCCAATGTATCGACTAATCGAATCAATCCTTGATTCGATAACTAGGTTATATCGCATACAACCAATCGATACATTCATCGCGAGAATGGAATACGGTATCACATACACGCATTATTCTCGGTCCTGCACAAATCTCATATCCGCTCCTATTTCGTTTCGCTTAAGCCAGGAAACCTCTGTGTAGGACTCTAATGACTCGTCAATACGCCGGCAGCAGGTGATGATCATATCAAACACCCACAATCCGCAAGCGGTCTGCTAAACGTAACGGCCACCTGGGTATTGAGCGATCAGAAGATCGACGAGCAAGCCCGCTCACACTCCTGTGAATCCAACCAGTAACACTTACCGTACAGTCCGGTCTGATCGTCTGATATGTCGCATATCTCGCCTAGGGGTGGAAAATGTAAGACCCCAATAGCTCGATAAGTCGTATCGATGTGAGGTCTATAACAGTTCGAGAAACTACTGGTAACAATTACCAGTAAATCTCAGTAACCCTGGCCAGGGATTTCCGGTTATAGCCAATCGAACACAGCGCAACATTAACTCCCTATACCGGGAGAGACGAATCCCCTCCTATCGCTCATTGCATCCATGTGATTCGGGACTGTACCAAAAAACCACCGTTTTGCACGCCCTCTTAGACATGGTAAGGTGGAAATCAAAGCACAGTGAGAATCATACAAGGCTCTATGACGATCTCGGTTCTACAGACTAACCTGCACAAGTGTCACCAGAGAACTGCCATCTGACGTGAGGTATAATACCATCTGGGAGTTCTCGGCGAGTCCGTCCAGTGTACCCAGTCTCCACTGAGCACCCGTATATCATCTCTGATGTCAAACACCAATGGATATGGGATCATCCATCGCCCATCTGTATGGGTCGAGAAGGTATACGCTAGTCTACTCTGGTATATCGATGCCCCGTCTCGATACACCCACGACTAGGGACTTTGAAGGATGTACTTATGGACTACCATGTCCCCACTAGTATGATCCGCATCATAGTCCAGGTAGTCAAGTACACATCCTAAGGGCTTTACCAACATGTAACAGAGAGACAATCAGTATACACGTTAAGGTAAAGAGTAACCAGATAGCATACTATCATGTCAAGCAAGAAAGTCCTCCCTATATATGTCCCAGCATCCACTACAATATACATCCTATGTACAGTAATGGCCTCTAGGGCATACATATAACTAACAATCTCCCACTTGCACTAGGGCCATCTGTAGCAGTGGTCGAAGTATCTCATACTCAACCATCCCATAAAAGTCTCTCTCTGGGAATAGGCCTTCGTGAGTGGATCCGCCGTGTTATCCTCTGAGTCTGCTCTCCTTGCCTCGATCACCTTGGAGATCAACTATCTCCATGATCAGGTGATACTGCCTTAGAATATGTCTGGATCACTGATGGGATGGTCGTTCCTTGGTATAAGCCACAACTCCATTGTCACACAATGGGAGGAACTAAGTTCATCTTATGAACAAATATACACCCAGACAGCCTCTTTGGTAGCATCTTAAGTAGCGATGTATCCATCCTTTATCATCTAGTATGCCACGGTATCTAGCTTGGAACTCTTCCAACATACCATCCCTTTACTGAGGGTAAAGACAATGCCTGTGACTGACATTCAGTCGTCCTTATCACCCTGGAACCCTTCCAGTGGTTCTCCCCAGGACCAATTGATACCATCTCACTACAACTAGTGAGTATCCTAATATCCAATTAGATCTATCTCATAGATCCAAAACCCAGGATTTAGAAGGTATCATTTTGATCCTATATGGAGAATCCTTGTGATAAGCGGAGATTGACCGAGCATAGCATAGGAAACTCCTTCCCTATCAAGAGTATGTCATCCACGTACTCTACGAGGATCACTACCATACTCCCTACTACCTTTTCGTATATACAAGGTTCATCTACCATTTTGATGATGTCAAACTCTTTGACTAACTCATCAAAACAGATGTTCCAACTCCGCGATGCCTGCTTTAATCTGTAAAGCATCTTGCACACGTTTCTGCTGCTCCCACTGTCTACGAGGCCCTCTGGCTGTGTACTTAAAGACGCACTCTTCTAAAATATCATTTAGAAAAGCAGTCATGGCACCCAACCGCCAGATATCATAGTCATGGTATGTAGCCGTGGCAAGTATGATCTGGATGGACTTAAGCTTGGTTACTTGAAAAAGGTTTCATCATAATCCACCCCTGGTCGATGACGAAAAACCTTTAACAAGTCTATCTTTGAAAGTCTCAAATTTTTCATCTACACCAAGTAATCTTCTCAAGATATACTTTCTCCCGATGAGGATTTAACCCTTCAGATATAGCAACTAAAGTCCATACTTTGTTGGTGTATAAGGATTCCATCTCAGATCGATAAACATCCAGCCATTCTTACTGAGTCTCACTCCTGATGGCCAGCTCGAAACTAGTTGGGTCATCATCTCATGATGCAATCCTCGCTCCCACTGTCATAGAGAAACCGAAGTATCTCTCAGGTTGGTGATGAACCGTACTAGATCGGCGGAGAGGCTGAGGTTCGTTGGAAACTATTGAATCCTTTGGTTCTGTCAAATCATCAGCTGCAGTTTGTATAGCTGGAACATTTCCAGTTCTACATAACAGACCTTGCCTCGAGCTTGTCCGAATTTTGCCTTTTAGACATAGGCTGGACAACCCCAAATCTTAACTAACTTAAGATATGGGCTCTTCCCTTTCCATATCACATATGAAGTGGTAGGCAACTGATTTGATTTGAACCCTATTCAATAGGTATGCAACTTCATAAGTGCATAACTCCCAAAAGGAAATAGGTAACTCAGTAGTACTCATCATAGAGCGCACCATATCATATAGGGTGTGATTGCTCCGCCCCGATACAACGTTGTGCTGTGGTGTATTCAGAGGAGTAATGCTGAGAGAGAATCTCATTCTCCTTTAGAATAGTCCATGAATTCCATGAACAAGTGCTCTCCTCCCTGATCTCATCATAGGACATAATACTTATACCCGTCTTTTGGTTCTCTACTTCTAACTTATATTCTGTGAATATCTCAAAAGGTTCGGACTTGTGTTTCAACAGGAACATATATCTGAATCTTGAGAGATTATCAGAGAATTTAATGAAGTACAAAGAACCGGTTTTGGTATGTGTAGACAGGGGACCTACATACATCAACATGTATCATCCCAAGAGTTCACTAACTCTTTCCCTGTTTCCAGTAAACGGAGCTATGGTCATCTTATCTCGGTGACATGACTGGCAAGTTTCACAAGATGTAAATTCAAACTGATTTAAATATGCATCTAAGTGTAACTTAGCTAGTCGGGTCGCATTGATATGACCTAGTCTACAATACCTCAAGAAGGATCCGTTCATTTCTGAACTCTTCCTCATGTGTGTGTTCTGTATACTAAGAACTGTAGTTTGATTTAGAACATCAATTATTTTAGATAACGTGCCTGAACCGATCAACTTTTGATATAGGAAATGTTCAAAACATTATCCAACAATACAAAATTTTATCATTTCTTTACTAATAAAGAGACTGATATGATTTTGTATATCAGGTTCGGTATCTAATAACATTCGTTCAGAATCAATTTATTTGTAATACAGGGTGACAGTGACCAACAGACTTGGCTGCAACACTTGCCCTGTTTTCTGCCTCATGAAACTTATCACCCGTTCTCAATTCTCTACCTATCTGTAGCCCTATGTAACAGATTACATATCTGGAATCCTGATCTGGTATCACATACTTAGGACGTAAAGAATATTGAGAAACAGTTCTGTGTAACGAACACACCCGAAGATGATGAATCATATGCACTTTCCTCGTTTGGGCGGCACGAGAAATCTTGTATTCCCTAATTTCCTGCTCTGTCTTATAACAATTATAAGTTGGAGCGGGACCAACGTTCCCCAGCTCAGTATAACAAGCGGGTTCGGTCAATATATCCGTTTTATTATCTTGATTAAGGCGTGACATGGTCGCTACCTGGAGAGAGAGAGAAGAAAACACTCAGCGTGCGCTCTTGCAAGATCAGATTGGTTATTATTTTATCTAATCAGGATGGCTCCCACTGTTTTTTATCAAATCTTCCTTCAAACCCTAAAAGGAAAGACTAGCCGGGATTAATTACACGCTATAAGTTCGCCAATCTTTCGGCCAGGCCAGTGTCGGTACTTTGAGGGAGGTCCCCCGTGCTTTCGCACGAACCTAATTACTGTAAATCTCATTTTCCCAGAGGCGTAACCCCGTTGACACCTTTCTAGACACCTACTTGATCGGCTAATTGTAATATGTAAAACTCTCCCAGGAGTAACAATTACTCGCAGTGGGTATCGGGATCCAACTATCTCATAGAAGGTATGCAATCTCATTGCAAATTTCAACACTTGAAATTCCCGATAATATTTTGCCCCTAGCAGCTATATGACCTTAACATAGTCAACAAATCTTAAGTGCTAGTCAAGTTCAACCCGTCATTTCCTGATTGAATTCAACCCACCCGCACGACCCTTAACATAGTCAACAAAGTCGCACGACTACCCTAATCCAATCGCATCATATGCTTATACAGATAAGCACTAATTAGCTACCGCACACTACGCCTTAACATAGTCAACAAACGTAGTACGAATACTAACTAGTACTTATCTGAAATGACGGAGGGCTACGACAGGTTTTTCTGAAAACCTATTGCGTAATGAACTTGATATCGTTGTAGGATCGAATGAATTTTGAAATGGAGTGTTTTTGAGGCTTTTCTAGTTTTGCTAAAGGTGTCACTCCCGGTGAAGGGATCTTCGGTCCTTTCCTCGTCGAATGAGTTGCGGGATATATCATATATATCACTGTGCAAAGCAGAAACTATAGAAGCAATCAAAAGACAAACCGAGAGTTGTAGCATCTGCCAGTTATTGCTAAAGGAGTCACTCCCGGTGAAGGGATCTCGGTCCTTTCCCTATCGAATAAGGTGCAGGATGCTCTACAAGGAACACCGCGATGCAAAGCAAGAACTGTAGCTACCTGTTTTAATTTGAAATTCGATTCCACAACATCTTGAGGTTTCTTTTATTTTCATTAATCACATTAATGAAGTCCCATCATTTAAGTTACCTAAACATCACAGATAAATACGACGTACACTTATGCCATCCGCATTCGCCTCGATGTCCTCTCGTGCACCGTTAGGTTAGGTAAGTAACGGCAGAGCGGGGCAGGGCTAGCGCGGGTGTAAAACATAAGTAACACATATATAATATATCATATATACTATATACTGTATCTATCACAGAACATCACATGATCACATCACAGACATCGCAGCAGAAGAAACATATGAAACATTGGATATACTAGGACGTCCGTGTTTTCAATACGAGCCAGTATAAAACACGGATTCCACGGTCGCGATGAATAGCCAAACCCACACCCCTAGACCGCTACGGGAGCGGCAAGCAACCCTACCAATTCTAGAGTTAGGAGACCCGGACTCGACTCCTCGAGTTAGTCTCCCACTGGACTCCAGAACCCGGTTACTTGTGCCCTCCTCCTTGGGTCTATCCTAGTGCGGAAAAGTAAATAATATACAACAACGGTGACAACTTCCGCAACCTGGAAGTGCCCCAATAAAAGAATATTACATACAAGTTTTTACATGAATGAAAATGAAAAACACCCATCTCACATAAAAAAAAACCCGGCTATTCAACCACGACGATCCAATATAACATATCCAGTAACACATAACATCACATGTCATCAACGTAAGTAAATATGCGCATCCCAATTGTCGTTGACATATAGCAACGAAACCGGCGATATCACATATTACACTTACGGTCACAGAAAAGAAAGTGTAAAACTACAACAGTTGGAATCCGCAAACTCTTCAGACATCGCATGCCTAACAATTATAAACCCCGCATTTTAGTCTCTTTATCGAAAACACTTTTCAATATTAAGTCGGGCAATTCAACAAGATTCCCGACATCCTGATCGAATGCTAGTCGCAAACTTTAGTAGGCGGCCGCACCCCCGACACCGTCGAGGAAGTACACCAAGGCGGAACACCGCTACCGCGAGCACCCGAACGGATGCTTTCGGCGACGGGTTTCTCCTACAGTCACTTGGTCGGGGCTTTGGAGTGAGGCTGTCTATTAAGTTTAGCCGGCGAGTATCCGCGTACGCTATGTGATTGCGACGGACTTTTGATCACATCAAAATTCCGTGGCAACCGATCAAGTGAGACTAAAGTGCTATGTTTATAACATTCATTCAGTTATCTCATAACTACTTGTGAATTCCAATTATTGTATCCCATTCCAGATAAATAGAAGATGTTAAACTTTCCGATCGAACATTCAAACACCTAAGTTTTCCCGATACAGCTCAACACATGAAATAAGTCTAAAAACATTCAGTTCATGCCTCAGTACCAACGGTCCAGCCGTAGAAGGGTCAAGCCAACGCCTCACATGTGGCACGCCGTACTGCCCCAAACCCTACGGTTCAAAGGGCAGTTCAAGACGTTCACATAATCGAGTTAAGGTTTGTTGTCTTCTAGAGGGACCATCGCATTACTTGCACTACTTAGAACGTCGTTAAACTACGGAAAAATCCAATAATTAGAAATTTCCCGACAGGGGAAAAAGTGGATATTTATATCCGGTCGAACTTTTTAACATATTCTAAATTATCCGGAATAACACATAGACGAAATTAGACTTCCCGATCGAAACACCGAGTCCCCAATACAACCCAGAATACTCAACTCTTGAGTAAGATTTAAAAATTCCCAGAAAAATCAGCACCTGAAGAGACAAATTACTATGCAAAAATGGAAGGCTGACGTCATCATATGGCCGCGGAACCGCCGCAGAAGCCAGGCTTCTGCAGCGATTCCGCCGTGCTTTGGACGTATCATCGCTAGTTTTTTCACCATAATTCGTAGAATTTCCTGCTGAATTTTTTAAGCATTTTTAATCTGGAAAAAACCCAGTTTTTGAAAAATGTCCAGAGAGCATTTTGGAGTTAGGGTTTCGGTTCGATCGGACTTCTAACTCCGTCTACGCATCGCCTAAGGCTCTAGCTAGGCTCTGATACCACTGTAGGGTTCCAAGGCACACTAATGAGGTCTCACAAGTGATCAAACATGGCCAATTAAAATTTTACAAGTGCCGAGAAACCCTAATACGGATCGTTAACTAGATGTATAGGCGATACAATGCAAATAAACGAATTTATAGCTAAAGGGAAGGGGCTACAACCTCTGTAGATCCGGTCCTCCACCTCCATGGCTCCGTGATGAAGTCTCCTCGCTGTCCATATCGGATCCCGGACTCAAGCATCGGCTTCATCGGAGAAATGGGCGGGCTAGATCGTCGGCTTCGATGCCGAAGATGATCTATGTCGAGGCAACACAAGATCAAGCTCCAACTTCACCAAGCCATGAAACTTGTGAAGAAAACACCCTATACTACTTGGCAAGTGGTAGAGGATGAAGAAATAGGAAGTGGGTTCACTTTAGAATTGGATTTCTCACTCTTTTTCTCAAGTCACCATTGATGGTTGCAAGCTTCTTCATCTTGAAAAAGAAGAAGAAGAAGAAAAAGAATATGATGAGAATAATAATTCAAATGATAAAATCAAGTTAAGTTATCATAATGCAACCATGGTAGTGTGTAGAGAATGAACTATGGTTAAAGCAAATGGTTAGGGTTAAGGAAAGAAACAAAAATGGTCAAAGCTTTTCAAAACTTCAAGAAACTTCAAGATAAATCCAAAAAGCTACCATTTTCTTTTCTTTCCTAAATGCACAAATAAAGAATTGAATAATTAAATAAAGCATATGAAACCCTAACCATTAACCTAATTATAGTTTAAAGCATAACACAACCAAGTTTGCATGTATCATCAAACATGATACAAACTAGTGCACAAAACTATATCATATATACAATGTGCACATCAAGTGAGAAAATCTATTTAAAGTGAACCAATACTAGTTAATGCAAAGTAATAAATCAAATATATAATTATGAATTAAATCATTAAATCAACACTTGATTCAATGATCCGGTCATGTCGCATATAACCGACTAGTATCCGATGTATCGACTTATCGAATCAATCCTTGATTCGATAACTAGGTTATATCGCATACAACCAATCGATACATTCATCGCGAGAATGGAATACGGTATCACATACACGCATTATTATCGGTCCCGCACATATCTCATATGCGCTCCTATTTCGTTTCGTTTGAGCCAGGAAACCTCTGTGTAGGACTCTAAAGAATCGTCAATACGCCGGCAGCAGGTGATGATCAAATCAAACACCTGTAAGTCGATGTAGTACACCCCAGTACTTGTGGGGAGGCGGAATTTTCAAAAACGATCAAGTTTAAAGAACGAACATCGACTAACCGCTTGAATCGAAGCTAAACTATAAATAACCGTACACAAAGAGTTTCTTTTCACTTGTGTTTAGGGATTATACCTAATGAAACCGGTCCTTCGTCTTTGTGTCCTCCTTTGTTCTCCTCGACCTTCTCTAGGTAGTAGACGATCCACCCGAGAGCAAAACACCAAGCTAAACCTCTAACTTGAGGTAACTAATCTACTTTGATTGCTAATCAAAGAAGAAAGGATGATATAGAGTGAAGGTAATGGATGTTTAAGTCTAACTAAACCTTTGATCTCAACACATGAGGATTAAGGATTAGTCTCTTGAAGATGAGAGCTTGAGGAGAGAGAATGTGAGATAAGATAATGAGATGAGAGAGAGTGTATCATAATATATTATGAAGCATTCTTATTTATCAACAAAAGAAAATGAGTGATGAATAAGCATGCTTCACAAATATCTAATGGTGATTCATTAAGCATGTGTCATTATCATTTATGGTGCAATAATGATAATGATGAATCACTCTCATGACTCACTTTCTTATCCAAAGTAACCTCCTTAGTCACATCTTCTAGAAGCTTCTCGTACAATTACGAGAACGCCCCTCCAATCCGCAAAAATACGGAAAAACTTTAGACTGTAAAAATCCAATAACCGGATACCAGTAATTGGCTTAAACCAAAGCCGGCTGGTAAAAACTGTCCGAAAGTCGTACGTGCGTAAACGCACGTATGCGTCCGAACCCTTTGTCGCAAAACCATGCGACCTCTATATCGTTTCGCATGGAGTAGGAAACTCTCTGTGTGGGACTCTAGAGACTCGACTACTACGCTGGCAGTGGGTTTAACCACAGACCGCAAGCGGCACTAGCTGTACGTAACGGTCCCCAGGTAGTTGTCGATAAGAAGGCCGATAAGAAAACCCATCCGAACTCCTACTGAGTCTGATGTGACAATCTCCATACAGTCCGGTCCGTTCGTCCAAGACTATCGCATATCGGGCCTAGGGGGGCAGTAAGCGTCAGTCCCCTAATAGCGGTATAAGTCGTGTCGGAGGGAAGCCCATTACACCCTGAGAAACTACTGGAACCTACCAGCAAATCTCGCTTGCCCTGGCCAGGGACTTTGCGTAATGGCTCTCTGACACAGCACGATATCTACTCCCAATACCGGGAGGGACGAATCCTGTCTAACCGCCACTGCCTCCAAGTGCTCGGGACTGCACCCAACTGCTACCTGTTTGCACGACTCCTTTGAGCCGTGGTAGGGTAGCAATCTAAGAACAGTGGGACACACTCGAGGCGAAGTAGCAGTGTCAAGTCTGCGGACTACGCTGTACTCATGTCACCTGGGAACTGTTCACTGACGACTGGTATCAAACCAACCAACAGTTCCCTGTGAGTCCTGTCCGGTGTACCCGTAACCTAACGAGCACCTGTATACTATCTCCAGTACGACGTACTGACGGCTGTGGGACAGACCATCTCCCCAACTGGGATGAGAAGCGTATACACCAGTCTACTCCGGAGTATCGATGCTCTGTCTCGATAATCCAACGACCAGGGACCTGAATAAGGATGTTCTTGTAGACTACCCAGCCCCCACTAGTGTGACTGCCATCACAACGCTGGTAGACAAGCAAGATCCTAAGAGCTCTATCAATACGTATACTCATATATTAAGATAGAAAAACCAAGTAGCATACTACCATTTTTAGCAAGACGGTTATATACATGTGAATATCCCAAGCTTCCATTAAGTAATATACAAGCTAGTATGATACAGTAATGGCCTTCTAGGGCATAAACACTAACAATCTCCCACTTGCACTAGGGCCATGTACTGGCATATCGTAGACCAATGATCTCGAGTAGCCTCTCGAACTGAATCTGAGGAAGGGCCTTAGTGAATGGATCAGCAATGTTATCCTCCGTATTTACTCTCTTTACCTCGATCTCCCGGCGATCTACGATCTCCCTGATCAGGTGATACCGCCTTAAGATGTGTCTGGACTTCTGATGGGACCTTGGTTCCTTCGCTAAAGCTATAGCTCCGTTGTTGTCGCAATACAGAGGTATTGGACCAACACTGGTAGGAACCACCTGAAGTTCTGTGAGGAACTTCTTCATCCAGACAGCTTCTTTTGCGGCATCGCAAGCAGCTATGTACTCCGCTTCCATCGTTGAGTCAGCAACGGTATCCTGCTTGGAACTCTTCCAACAGACCGCCCCTCCATTGAGGGTAAAGACATAACCCGACATGGACTTGGAGTCATCCTTGTCACTCTGGAAGCCGGAATCAGCATAGGCCTCCATCTTGAGGTCCTTTCCGCCGTAAACGAAGAACATCTCCTTAGTCCTCCTCAGGTACTTGAGAATGTTCTTTACTGCTATCCAGTGATTCTCCCCTGGGTTTGCCTGATACCGGCTTACAACGCTCAATGCGTATGCTACATCTGGTCTGGTACATAACATCGCATACATTATAGAGCCTACCGCAGAAGCGTAGGGTATAATCGACATTCGTTCCCTTTCCAAATCAGTCTTGGGAGACATCTCTTTGGAGAGGGTGATTCCGTGACAAGCCGGTAGGTTACCGCGCTTAGAATCTTCCATACTGAATCTTTTCAATATGGTGTCTATGTACCTGGACTGTGAAAGTCCCAACATCCTCTTTGATCTATCACGATAGATCTGGATCCCCAGAATGTAGGTGGCATCACCCAGGTCCTTCATGGAGAATTTCTGTGACAAGAATCTTTTGACTGACTGTAGCATAGGAATATCATTTCCTATTAGGAGAATGTCATCCACGTATAAGACGAGGAATACAACAACTCTCCCTACAATCTTACTGTATATGCATGGTTCATCTGGATTTTTGATAAAGTCGAATTCTTTGACAGTATCATCAAAACAGAAGTTCCAACTCCGCGATGCCTGCTTTAGTCCATAAATGGATTTAAGCAGCTTGCATACTTTACCGCTGCTCCCACTCTGAATGAATCCCTCTGGCTGATCCATATAGACGCTCTCTTCTAAATTTCCATTTAGAAAGGCCGTCTTTACGTCCATCTGCCAGATTTCATAATCGTGGAAGGCAGCAATAGCAAGAAGGACCCGAATGGATTTCAGCATAGCTACAGGAGAAAAGGTTTCGTCATAGTCCAAACCAGGTCTTTGACGGAAACCCTTTGCAACAAGTCTAGCTTTATAGGTTTCAACCTGTCCATCTACACCAATCTTCTTTCTGAAGATCCACTTGCATCCTTCGGGTTTCATCCCATCTGGAGCAGTGTCCAAAGTCCATACTTTGTTAGTGTACATGGACTCCATTTCGGTCCGCATTGCATCCAGCCATTTTACCGAGTCACCGCTCTGAATGGCTTGCTTGAAGCTAGTAGGGTCGTCATTATCAATGACGCAATCTTCTCTATCCCCGTCTATGAGAAAACCGTAGTATCTCTCGGGCGGATGAGACTGCCTACTACTTCTGCGGAGAGGCGCTGGTATGTCCCTTTCTTCTGAAACTTCTTGTTCCACCAAACTTTCAGTAACAACTTGTGGTTCTGGAATTTCTTCCAGTTCTACTGCGCTCCCACTCTTCTGATTTTCAAAAAATTCAGTTTCTAAGAAGCGGGCATGACGAGAAACAAAAACCTTTTGTTCCTCTGCGTAGTAGAAGCAATATCCCATGGAATTCTTTGGATATCCCACAAACTTACACTCTACTGAGCGTGCCTCGAGCTTGTCCGGATGCTGCTTTTTTACAAAAGCTGGACATCCCCATGTCTTCAGGTACTGAAGATGGGGTTTCTTCCCACTCCACATCTGATATGGGGTGGTAGGCACAGTCTTGGTGGGAACCTTGTTCAAAAGATATGCCGCTGATTCTAGCGCATAACCCCAGAATGATCGCGGTAACTCAGCCTTACTCATCATGGAACGAACCATATCTAATAGGGTTCGATTCCTCCTTTCCGATACACCGTTGTGTTGTGGTGTGTATGGAGGAGTAAGCTGAGAGAGAATCCCTTTCTCTTTTAAGTAACCCAGGAACTCGGCACTTAAGTATTTACCACCTCGATCAGATCTCAGCGTCTTAATACTTTTGCCTGTTTGGTTTTCCACTTCATTCTTGTATTCTTGGAATTTCTCAAAGGCCTCGGATTTATGCTTCATCAAGAAGATATGTCCATACCTAGAGAAATCATCCGTAAAAGTAATGAAGTAGGAATAACCACCTCGCGCATGTGTAGACATTGGACCGCACACGTCACTGTGTACGAGTCCTAAGAGCTCGCTCGCTCTTACTCCGTGTCCAGAAAACGGAGTCTTTGTCATCTTTCCCATGAGACAAGATTCACAAGTGGCATAAGATTGATATTCGAACGGATTCAAATATCCTTCTCTATGTAACTTTGTTAACCGTGTTTCATTGATGTGACCTAGTCTACAATGCCATAAGAAAGCCTGATTTACTTCTGGAGACTTTCTTTTAAGTGTGTTCTGGACATTGAAAACCTGAGCTTGATTCAATACGTATATACCGTCATCTAATGTACCGGACCCAATCAGAACTTGATTTAGGTGGATGTGAACTACATCGCTTACGAATGTAAAGTCATATCCCTCTCTTGAAAGTGAGGACACTGATATGATATTACAAGTCAAACTAGGTACATACAGACAGTTACGTAGAATCAATATCTGCCCACTTGTCAAACCCAGGCGATATTCTCCCACGGATTCAGCATCCACGCTCATTCCGTTTGCAACTCTGAGAGACAAATCACCTATCCTTATAACTTTACGGTTTCTCAAAGCATGTAACGAATTACAGATATGAGATCCTGCTCCGGTATCTAGTACCCAGGAAGTAGAGTTAATTGACAAACAGTTCTCAATTACAAACACACTTGAGGCTGAAGCCACAACATGCTTCGAATCCTGGCTACTGGCTTCCAAAGCCCTGCAATCCTTCTGCCAATGTTCATTCCCATAACAATAGGAATATCCCTCCTTACCTATACCAAGTCCCAAAACTGTTTCTCTTCCCTTTCCTCCTACTTTGCTGACACCGTATATCGGCTTTGTAGAGGTCTTCTTCTTTTCACCCTTTGCTTTCGCCTTGGATGAAGAGGAAGAAGGTCCCCTATTAAGCAGAGCTTGTGTCTCCCTGGTTTCTTTCAGGGTGTAAGTAGAGGGTAGGGACTGTGGAAATAAGTCAGTATATGACCTGTTTCCCAACGTGGTCTCCAGGTCCTTGAGCTCATCAATATAGCTAGTCATCGTAAGGACGTCGTCCCTTACAGATGACCCGTCAGCCGACCTCGCTTGAATCAATTCGTTCGAGGCCTCATATCTTGCGATATGAGATTGCTCTCCATATAAATCTTTGTTATGGAGAAAGATGGAACCAGAGTCCATCTTCTCGTGCTGCTTCTGGTATCTACCATCAACTGAAGCCAACACGAGGCACTTGGCTTTCGCTTTATTCTTTTCCTTTGTCTGACGGATATCCATATCCGCGACGGTGGAAACCGGACCGGGGACGGTAGGATCTTGAGTAGTAATAGGGTGGTCCAGCTTGTCATAGGCAATGGTCATCTGGACAGACCTTTGCCAGTCAAATAAGTTAGATTCAGTCATCTTGTTATCTAGATGTAACCTAGTCATGGTCACAAGGTCGCTGCAATGAGAGAGAGAGAAGAAAACACTTTAGCATGATGCTCTTGCAAGTTTAGATTGGTTTTTAATTTATCTAAACTGGATGGCTCCCACTGTTTCTCGAATCCTTCCTCAAACCATAAAAGAAGAATTAGCCAGGACTATTCTCACCGTACAATACTTGCTTAACCGTTCAGCCAGGCCAGTGTCGATACATCGAGGGAGGTTTTCCAACGCTTTCGCGAAGTTCCTTAATTAAATAACCTCTTTTCTCTGGGGGCGTAACCCCGCTGACACTTTTCTGGACACCTACTAGGTTTATAGCATTGATCGTTAAGTGACGAATATCCTGATAAGTAGCATATACTCACAGTAGGATCGGGATCCAAATATCATCGTTTGATAATGTTGTAGGAATGCTACCAACATTCATCAAACTCAAAATGGTATGCATCTCTTTGCAAATTTCAGTTTCTTTAGAAATTCCCGATATATATTTTTGCCCCATGTTCTTATGACCTTGACGAAAGCCAACAAATCATAAAACACATGTCAAGTTCTGCCCATCATTATCTTGTTAATTTGAACCCACCCGTATATACCCTTGACGAAAGCCAACAAGGTTTATACGACTGTCCCAAACCAACTCATCTATCTATGCAACAAATGAATACCCCAGCAGCTACCAAACACTATGCCTTGACGAAAGCCAACAAGCATAGCTTGAATACTACTGACCATCCATAAGAAATGACGGAGGGCTACGACTGGTTTTGGCGAAACCGTGAACGTAGTGAACTTGATATAACCGAAGGAACCTGATAGCTTTTAAAAGGAGTGGTTAAATCTCCGCATTTTAAAATATCTGTTTTAAAAATAACCGAGTGGTTTCTTTTAAATTGTTCCAACGATTTAAACTTGGTTTATTTTCTTTGCATTATAGATAATGCGTCCCATCATTAACCTATCATTGCAGAAAACAACGAAAATACAACGTCCTCTTATGCCATCCGCATTCGCCACGGGGTCCCGTCATCACCCGTTAGGTTACTTAACTAACGACAGAGCGGGGGCTGGGCTAGCGCGGGTGTAAAACATAAGTGACGTCTAAATAGCTACAATAAATATAGATATTTTACATTCGTCTGACGCAATGATATTCATTCCAGAACACAGATAAACAATATTGGATTTGCAAGCAATCTGTATTTCTTTTGAGCCTGCAAGAAAAGACAGATTACACAGTTGTGATGAATAGCCGTTACCCCACCCTCGACCCCTACGGGTACGGCAAACTACCCACCCGGCAGTCTGTGTACCCCACCCTGGGTCAGTCCTAGGAGCAAAAACAGTAAAATGAAATAATACAACGGTGGCTACGACCGCAACCTGGAAGTGCCCCGCAAAAATAATATTACAACAAAGTACATTTACAACAAATGAATTAAACAATAACCCATTGCAAACCCCGGCTATACACCACAACAGTCCAATACAGTTTATATGCACAAACAGATATAACCATTTCAGAAATGTGCAACCCCCGGCCAACCGACATACTAGCAGTTGGGGGAGGTTTACGAACACATTAAACAATCACAGATATAATCCAATATGCAAATACTGTACAATTTCGATCGATTAAACAACATCAATATTGCTCCAAAATCTGCTCTGTTAAACAGTAACCTGAGCAAATATTAAATATTCCAGAAAACCCCAAATTTCACAGAGAAGCAACAGAAGAAAAAACGGCTCCTGACTCGCCAACTCGGCGGCGGAAGCGCGGTGACTCAGTAGGCTGAGGCCGCGGTTCCGCGGTGAGTTGGGCGATTCAGTCGACTGTTTTTCTTTGGTGTTCTACTGGTGTCATGTCAAGCACTCTGAGCTCACCTGAAAAATTTTTGGACATCGTTTTAAATTCGACAGAAACTTGCATTTTTTAGTGTTTTCCGGCTTCGTTTTTCCGTTCAAAATTCGTACAAATTTGCAATTAAGTTATTTAGTGTTTAGCGAGGCTCTGATACCACTGTAAGTCGATGTAGTACACCCCAGTACTTGTGGGGAGGCGGAATTTTCAAAAACGATCAAGTTTAAAGAACGAACATCGACTAACCGCTTGAATCGAAGCTAAACTATAAATAACCGTACACAAAGAGTTTCTTTTCACTTGTGTTTAGGGATTATACCTAATGAAACCGGTCCTTCGTCTTTGTGTCCTCCTTTGTTCTCCTCGACCTTCTCTAGGTAGTAGACGATCCACCCGAGAGCAAAACACCAAGCTAAACCTCTAACTTGAGGTAACTAATCTACTTTGATTTCTAATCAAAGAAGAAAGGATGATATAGAGTGAAGGTAATGGATGTTTAAGTCTAACTAAACCTTTGATCTCAACACATGAGGATTAAGGATTAGTCTCTTGAAGATGAGAGCTTGAGGAGAGAGAATGTGAGATAAGATAATGAGATGAGAGAGAGTGTATCATAATATATTATGAAGCATTCTTATTTATCAACAAAAAAAAATGAGTGATGAGTAAGCATGCTTCACAAATATCTAATGGTGATTCATTAAGCATGTGTCATTATCATTTATGGTGCAATAATGATAATGATGAATCACTCTCATGACTCACTTTCTTATCCAAAGTAACCTCCTTAGTCACATCTTCTAGAAGCTTCTCGTACAATTACGAGAACGCCCCTCCAATCCGCAAAAATACGGAAAAACTTTAGACTGTAAAAATCCAATAACCGGATACCAGTAATTGGCTTAAACCAAAGCCGACTGGTAAAAACTGTCCGAAAGTCGTACGTGCGTAAACGCACGTATGCGTCCGAACCCTTTGTCGCAAAACCATGCGACCTCTATATCGTTTCGCCTGGAGTAGGAAACTCTCTGTGTGGGACTCTAGAGACTCGACTACTACGCTGGCAGTGGGTTTAACCAAAGACCGCAAGCGGCACTAGCTGTACGTAACGGTCCCCAGGTAGTTGTCGATAAGAAGGCTGATGAGAAAACCCATCCGAACTCCTACTGAGTCTGATGTGACAATCTCCATACAGTCCGGTCCGTTCGTCCAAGACTATCGCATATCGGGCCTAGGGGGCGGCAAGCGTCAGTTCCCTAATAGCGGTATAAGTCGTGTCGGAGGGAAGCCCATTACACCCTGAGAAACTACTGGAACCTACCAGCAAATCACGCTTGCCCTTGCCAGGGACTTTGCGTAATGGCTCTCTGACACAGCACGATATCTACTCCCAATACCGGGAGGGACGAATCCTGTCTAACCGCCACTGCCTCCAAGTGCTCGGGACTGCACCCAACTGCTACCTGTTTGCACGACTCCTTTGAGCCGTGGTAGGGTAGCAATCTAAGAACAGTGGGACACACTCGAGGCGAAGTAGCAGTGTCAAGTCTGCGGACTACGCTGTACTCATGTCACCTGGGAACTGTTCACTGACGACTGGTATCAAACCAACCAACAGTTCCCTGTGAGTCCTGTCCGGTGTACCCGTAACCTAACGAGCACCTGTATACTATCTCCAGTACGACGTACTGACGGCTGTGGGACAGACCATCTCCCCAACTGGGATGAGAAGCGTACACACCAGTCTACTCCGGAGTATCGATGCTCTGTCTCGATAATCCAACGACCAGGGACCTGAATAAGGATGTGCTTGTAGACTACCCAGCCCCCACTAGTGTCACTGCCATCACAACGCTGGTAGACAAGCAAGATCCTAAGAGCTCTATCAATACGTATACTCACATATTAAGATAGAAAAACCAAGTAGCATACTACCATGTTTAGCAAGACTGTTATATACATGTGAATATCCCAAGCTTCCATTAAGTAATATACAAGCTAGTATGATACAGTAATGGCCTTCTAGGGCATAAACACTAACAACACCCACAAGCCGCAAGCGGTCTGCTAAACGTAACGGCCACCTGGATATTGAGCGATCAGAAGATCAACGAGCAAGCCCACTCACACTCTTGTGAATCCAACCAGTAACACTTACCGTACAGTCCGGTCTGATCGTCTGATATGTCGCATATCTCGCCTAGGGGTGGTAAACGTCAGACCCTAATAGCTCGATAAGTCGTATCGATGTGAGGTTTATATCAGTTCGAGAAACTGCTGGTAACACTTACCAGTAAATCTCAGCAACCCTGGCCAGGGATTTCCGGTTATAGCCAATTGAACACAGCTTAACATCAACTCCCTATACCGGGAGAGACGAATCCCCTCCTATCGCTCATTGCCTCCATGTGATTCGGGACTGTACCCAAAAACCATCGTTTTGCACGCCCTCTTGGACGTGGTAAGGTGGAAATCAAAGCACAGTGGGGACCACACAAGACTCTATGACGATCTCGGGTCAACAGACTACTCTGTACCAGTGTCTCCAGAGAACTGCCATCTGACGTAAAGTATAATACCATCTGGGAGTTCTCGGCGAGTCCGTCCAGTGTACCCAGTCTCCACCGAGCACTCGTATATCATCTCTGATGTCAAACACCAATGGATATGGGATCATCCATCGCCCATCTGTATGGGTCGAGAAGGTATACGCTAGTCTACTCTGGTATATCGATGCCCCGTCTCGATACACCCACGACTTGGGACCTTGAAGGATGTACTTATGGACTACCATGTCCCCACTAGTATGATCCGCATCATAGTCCAGGTAGTCAAGTACACATCCTAAGGGCTTTACCAACATGTAACAGAGAGACAATCAGTATACACGTTAAGGTAAAGAGTGACCAGATAGCATACTATCATGTCGAGGAAGAAAGTCCTCCCTATATATGTCCCACCATCCACTAACATATACATCCTATGTACAGTAATGGCCTCTAGGGCATACATAAAACTAACATAGTATTGACAAATGAATTGTTAATTCATTTGTGCAAACTATTCAAGTATGGTTGCAATATGTTTAATGAAAAAATGGTTTTACAAAACCTTGCTTCATATTTTCTCTCACTAGATGGATGGTCATTTGGAAAAAGACTCTCACCATTTGATTCTTCTCTCTTTACTACCATTCTTGAGCTCCTCCTCCTTCTTCTTGATCTTCTACCCTACCATCTCATGTGTTGAGAATCAAGGGTAGAAGAGAGATAGATACACCCTTAGTGCTACTCACTACATCCCAAGGCATTCTAGATTAGCAACCTAGAGTCCCTAGTTGCTTCACTAGATTCTTACTGTGAAGCTAGAGCCATGAGCTACATCCCTGGGGTGGTACATCTACGACAGAGGAAGACCTGCGGCCAAGCTCGATCGAGGAAACCTATAGGAGCTAAGGAAAATGTAGAAGAACGAAGGACACAGTTCATTTGGTATAACACTTCTATCCTTTGTAGTTAGTTTTACGTTTATGGTTCGATTCTATGACGGGGGTTTTAGCGCCAAAATTTTTAAACAACATTTTTGTTCCGCATCATTCACAGTAGATGGCCAGGGCGCTATCAAACCCCAACATCTTAAGGCACATGCACATCCATCTCAATGGATGACGAAAACACTCTACAGATTCTGGCACGTCCGGTAGGTCAAACAATCATCCAAACTCATTCAATATATATATCGTTATTTGTACTGTAATTATGTACTTTTATACAGAATATCAATCATCATCAACGAACAACAATCAACATCACTCGACAACGTCTCTAAAGACATACCTGGCTTCTATTGCAACCCTAGTCACGTATACAATCAAGACGACTGCACGAGTGATTCTCCTGTCAAATCTTATGCAGCAGTGGGAGGAACCTCCGCTTCAATTCCGTTCCATCCTATTTTCTTCAGCTTTCAGTGCTCTTACCGCGTAGGTTTCGGCAAGCCAAGTAGCCAAACCAACCTCAAAAGGGAGGAGGCCAAATGTCATAATCGCTATGGCACATGATCCCAAAAGTAAGTCTGTCTTCAAATGGCTCTCCATTGCTCTAGCTGGGGGCAAGGCCATCAACACCAAGGAAACGACGAGGTGTCTCGGGCAAGCTCAGGCGGTATCTTTGACAGCTGTATGATCGGGTGTATTCTTCGGACTTCCCGTCAATCGGCCTATGGCGGCTTTCAAGAAAGCAGATGCCCGTTAAGCGCTCAAGTCTAAAAAACTAAGGAAGAAACTGTTGGATATAGTTCCCTCAAGACAATTATTGTAATTGCAGGTATGCGATTATGATAATTGAACGAGGACCTATACAAGAAGAACGGTCTTACTCGAGATGATACTATGCTATATGGTTTGTCTTTATCATTATGTATATACGTTTTGATAAAGCCCGTAGGATTATTGCTTGACTACCAACATTATGACGGCAATCATATACGTGGGAGCTGGGTGGTCCTTAAGCACATCCTTAAATGTTCCTAGTCGAGAGAGTATCGAGATTGGGCATCGATACTCCGGAGTAGACAAGTGTATACTTTTCGAGACCTCGACGAGGGTCGGTAGCCGGTCTCACAACCCATTGGTGTTGAGTTACCTGAGATAGTATACAGGAGCTCATTGGAGGTGAGTATACCGGATGGACTCGCCGAGAACTTCTAGATGTATTATACCTATCGTTAGATGGAAGTTCTCTTATGGCATGAGTACATGTTAGTCTTTTGACCTGACATTTTCATTTGTCTCGTGTGAGTTCCCACTGTAATTAGATTACTACCCTACCATGGCTCAAAGGAGTCATGCAAATAGCTTTTAGTTGGGTGCAGTCTCGAGCCACATGGAGGTAGTGAACAATCGTTAGGGATTCATCGGTATTGGGAGTCGATGTCGCGCTGTGTTGGGTCAGCCATCACCAGAAATACTTAGCCAAGGTGAATGGGATTCACTGATATAATATTAGTAGTTTCTTAGTGGGTGATGAGCTTCAGAACTATTAGTGTATATGCCCTAGAGGCAATTACTGTATCATACTTGTTTGTATATTAATTAATGGAAGCTTGGGATATTTACAGTTGTATAGACAATCTTGCTCAAAATGGTAGTATGCTACTTGGTTTGTTTCTACTTTAATGTGTACATGTGTTTCTTTTAGCATATTGCCTATACACATTAGTAGTGCCCTTAAGATCATTGCTTGATTACCAGCGTTGTGATGGCAGTCACACTTGTGGGGGCTCGGTAATCTACAAGCACATCCTTATACAGTTCCCTAGTCGTAGGACTATCGAGACAGGGCATCGATACTCTGGAGTAGACTAGCGTATACGCTTCTCATCCCAGCTTGGGAGATGGTCTGTCCCACAGCCGTCAGTACGTCATACATGAGATAGTATGCGGGTGCTCGTTAGGTTACGAGTACACTGGACAGGACTCGTCGGGAACTGTTGGTTGGTACTATACCTATCGTCAGTTATCAGTTCCCAGGTGACATGAGTACAGCTTAGTCCGTTGACTTGACACTGTCACTTCGCCTCGAGTGTGCTCCCACTGTTCTTAGATTGCTACCCTACCACGGCTCAAAGGAGCCGTGCAAACAGGTAGCAGTTGAGTGCAGTCCCGAAGCACTTGGAGGCAGTGACGGTTAGACAGGATTCGTCTCTCCCGGTATTGGGGGTTGATATCGCGCTGTGTCCAGGAGAGCCATTACACAAAGTCCCTGGCCAGGGCAAGCGAGATATACTGGTAGGTTTCCAGTGTTATCTCAGGGTGTTCTGGGCTACACTCCGACATGACTTGTACCGCTATTAGGGGACTGACGTTTACCTCCCCTAGGCCTGCCATGCGATATTCTCAGACGAACAGACCGGACTGTATGGAGATTGTCACATTCAGGCTCAGTTGGAGTTAAGATGGTTTCACCTCGTCAGTCTTCTTATCGGCATCTACCTTGGGACCGTTACGTACAGCTAGTACCGCCTGCGGCCTGTTGTTAAACCCACTGCCAGCGTAGTGTCGAGTCTTTAGAGTCCCATACAGAGGGTTATTCGCCTTTGGGCAAAACAGAGTAGAGGTCGCATGGTTTTGCGACAGGTTTCGTTCATATCCGCGCACTTGTGCACGTTTGGTGTCCGGACAGTTATTACTAGAGGGCTTTGGTTTAAGCCAGATCGTAGTATATGTTTTGGGGTTAGTTTTATCTCATTGTATTCTTGTTCCTCGGAACACGGATGCGGGTGTGTATGCACAGTTGACTGAGGCAGAGGCAGAGGATTCTCATTAGGTTTTGGTACGGGTGTGTATGCACAGTTGACTGTTGTCTTTTTCCAAACCCTAATGAGAATAGGAAATATGATTAATAATATTAGTTAACAATTATTGTGCCATGGTTGAGTTGAATTCTTGACTTTTGTTGACTTGTTGACTTTTGTTGACCGGTTGACCAAAGTGGACTTTTTGACCATCATCATTTGTTTTCGAAGATGCTTCTTATTCTTTGCAAAAGCATTTAATGAATGAAATGATAACGGTCATTCATCAACTCACCATCACAAATTGTTAATTATTATTATTATTATCATTTTCTAAAATATGAGAGCATGGTTGTAAAAACTAATTCATTCTCACTTGCTTCTTCTCTCTCATCCTTCGCTCTCCTTCTTCCTCTAGCTCAAGGCAAAAATCTCTCATGAGTTGAGAACCATTTGCCTTGGAGATAAAACACCAAAACTCATCTTTACTCATCCTAAGGTTGAAGGTTTAGCAAACCTAATACTTTAGTTAACTCAAGATCGAGGAAGGAGCTCCAGGTAGAGACCCTCAGGTGAATCCATCTTCGGCAAGAGAAGGCGACGAGAAGAGAACCATCCGACCACCATAAGGAGTCCAAGAGAAGGAGTTCAAGTTAAGTTATAACCCCCTAACCGAGTAGGTAAAGCTCATGTTTGTTGCTTGTGTGTTGTTTAGAAAAGATCCGGGTTTTCTAGTCCATGTTACCATGACCCGAAAAATCGTTTTTCACTGTTTCCGCAAGCCCGAAAGAACCGGGAGAGGTAACATGGATTTACAGTGGTAGCAGAGCCCAGCTAAACACACACTAGCATGTTAGCAAAGTATCTAGAATTTCGATGGGACAAAAACTTCAAAACATGTCAAAAATATCAACTTTCTGCCGATTTTTATTTCTGCTCAAAAATTAATAAATCATGTACTAAAAATTGGCCCAGGGTTTTTAAAGAACACCCAAGAAAAACGATCCAGCGAGTCGACCAACTCACCGCGGAACCGCGGCAAGAGCATGCTCTTGCCGCGGATCCGCGTCCGAGTTGACTCGGTCGTGGGTCGTTTCTCCTGCAGTGTTCTTATATTGATGTTTTGGGATTTTTAGGATGGTTTGTTTCTGCCCAGATTTTCCAGAGAACAAATTTGTTTTTGGGGTGGTTACAAATCCGTATTTTGATCGAACTTCTCTAGACTTTGGCTAATGGGTTATATCTGTGATGTGATATTTGTATTGAAGGTCTGCTAATCGCTATACGTCGATTAGTGGGGGTTATACATATCTGTGATCTGTAATGTTGATGGTTTGTGTATATGAATTCGTTGGATTGTCGCGGATGAATAGCCGGGGGGTTGTGAGATGAGAGTTTTCTTTATCTTTCAATTCATGTAATATGTAAATTGATGTAATATTATTTATATGGCCGCACAACCGGGATGGGGTTGTAGCCGTCATTGTATAATTTCTTTTACTGTTTTTGCTCCTAGGATAGAACCAAGGTGGGGTGCACAAACTGCCGGGTACCTCGAAGTGCCGAGTGGCCTACTCACGTTGTTGAGGGAGGTTGCTTCGCTTCGGGTACTTGGTGGGTAGTTTGCCACACCCGTAGGGGTCTAGGGTGGTGTATTGGCTATTCATCGTGAATCCGCTCTTCGTTACAGGCTCGTACGGAATGCGGATTCCTAGTATATCCAATGTGTTCATCTGTGATCGGGAATACCTATTATTGCATCTGACGAATGTATATATCTATATGTAGATATCTATTTAGGCGTTGCTTATGTTTTGCATCCGTGCTAGTCCAGCCCCCGCTCTGTCGTTAGTTAAGTAACCTAACGGGTGATGACGGGACCCCGTGGCGAATGCGGATGGCATAAGCGTACGTCATATTTTCGTTGTTTTCTGCAATGGTAGGGATATTTGATGGGACGCATTAAATTAATGCAAGAAAATAAACCAAAGTAAAATTCGTTAGAACAATTTCAAAAACCACTCGGTTTCTTTTCAAAAACCAACTTTTAATTACAGAGCTTGAACCACTCCTTTTAAAATCTATCTCGTTCCATCGATTATATCAAGTTCACTACGTTCACGGTTTCGCCAAAACCAATCGTAGCCCTCCATCATTTCAGTTAAATATTCGGTAGTATTCTAGCTATGTATTTTGACCTCACGCCAAGGCATAGTGATTGGTAGCTGCCGGATATTTATCTGTTGCATAGATAGAATGCGTTGGTTTGAGACATTCGTACTGCCATTTTGGCCTACGTCAAGGGTAGGTACGGGTGGGTTCAAATTAACCTGGATAATGATCGGTAGAACTTGACATGTGACTTATGACATTTTGACCTCACGCCAAGGTCATAAGAGCATGGGGCAGAAATCCACATCGGGAGTTTCAAAAGAAACTGAAACTTGCTAGCGCTACATACCATTTGGAGAGTGATGATTCTGGTAGGATTCCTTCAGTTTTGTCACGCGATGATATTTGGATCCCGATCCTAATGTGAGTATATGCTACTCCTCTGGAACTTTCTCACTTAACGATCAATGCTATAAACCAAGTAGGTGTCTAGAAAGGTGTTAGCGGGGCTACGCCCACAGGGAAAAGAGGTTATTTAATTAAGGAACTCCGTGAAAGCATTGGAAAACCTCCCTCGAAATACCAACACTGGCCTGGCTGAACGGTTAAGCAAGTATTGTACGGTGAGATTGATCCTGACTAATTCTTCCTTTTTGGTTTGAGGAGGGATTCGAGAGACAGTAGGAGCCATCCTGTTTAGACAAATTAAAAACCACTCTAAACTTGGAAGAGCATCATGCTAAAGTGTTTCTTCTCTCTCTCTTAATTGCAGCGACCAAACATCATGACTGGACATAAGTTACTACTAGATAAAAACATACTGACAGGGCCAAACTACAAAGATTGGCTCAGGAATGTCAAAATGGAAATCACTTATGACAAGTTGGGGTATCTCCTTACCACCAAAGCTCCCCCTGTCCCAGGTCCCAAAACCAGCGTCGTGGATAAGGAAATCCGTAAGACCTGGGAAATCGATTGCGCGAAGGCCAAGTGCCTCGTGCTTGCCTCTGTGGACAATGAACATCAGAGGAGGAATGAGAATATGGACCTTGAATCCATATTTCTCCATACAAAAGAACAGTATGGAAAGCAATCCCGTATCGCCAGATACGAAGTCTCGAAAAAGCTGTTATCGGCGAGATTGGCCGTCGGATCATCGGTAGCGGAACACATGCTTAAGATGATTAGCTTCATTGAGGAGCTCGCGCACCTTGGGACCACGTTAGAGAACGAGCTCTACACGGACTTGATTCTCCAGTCCCTTCCTTCCACTTACGCATAGTTTATCCTGAACTTCAACTTGCAAGAAAAGGAAGTTGAACTTTCAGAACTCCTCAACATGCTAAGGAGTGCGGAGGGCACCCTACAGAAAGGTAGGGAAACATCCATTTTGTTTGTAGGAGGATATTCCTCTTCTAGGTCCAAGGCGAAAGCCAAGGGAAAGAAGAAGAAAACCTCCACCAAACCAAGGTGCGGTGTTAGTAAAGTGGATACGAAGGGAAAGGCAAAGGCAACAAAGGTAGCGAGAAAGTTGGTGGGGAAAGAAGAGTGCATTTACTGTCACAATAGTGGACACTGGAAAAAGGATTGCACGGCTTGGAAGGCCAGAAACCAGGACCCGAAGCAAATTGCGGCTTCTGCTTCAGGTGTGTATGTTATTGAAAACTGATTATCAATAAACTCTACTTCCTGGGTATTTGATACCGGATCAGGATCTCATATATGTAATTCTGTGCAGGCATTGAGAAAACGTAGGGTTTTGAAGGCAGGTGATATGACCCTCAGAGTTGCAAACGGAACGGGCATGGATGCCAAGTCCTTGGGGGACTATCACCTGGGATTGTCAGATGAACACCTTTTGGTTTTGCGTGATTGTTATTTTGTACCCAATGCAACCTGTAATATCATATCTGTATCTTTATTATCTAAAGAAAGTTATGAATTTGCATTTGTAAGTAATGTTGTGAACATTCACCTTAATCAAGTTTTGATTGGGTCGGGTACATTAAACAATGGTATATACGTATTAAACCAACCACAGATTTTCAATGTCCAGAATACACACAAAAGAAAGTCTCCGAAAACAAATCAGGCTTTCTTAAGGCATTGTAGACTGGGTCACATCAATGAGAGAAGGTTGATGAAGTTACATACAGAAGGATATTTGGATCTGTTCGAATATCAATCATATGCAACTTGTCAATCCTGTCTCAAAGGAAAGATGACAAAGACTCCGTTCACTAGACATGGAGTAAGAGCGAGCGAGCTCTTGGGACTCGTACACAGCGACGTGTGCGGTCCAATGTCTACGCATGCGCGATGCGGTTATTCATACTTCATTACTTTTACGGATGACTTTTCAAGGTACGGATATGTCTTCTTAATGAAACATAAATCCGAAGACTTTGGAAAATTCCAGGAAAATAAGAATGAAGTAGAAAAACAAACAGGCAAAAGCATCAAGACACTGAGATCAGATCGAGGTGGTGAATACTTAAGTGCCGAGTTCCTGGATTACTTAAAAGAGAATGGAATTCTCTCTCAGCTTACTCCTCCGTACACTCCGCAACATAACGGTGTATCGGAGAGATGGAACCGAACCCTATTGGATATTGTACGATCTATGATAAGTAACGCTGAGTTGCTGCGATCATTCTGGGGATATGCGCTAGAATCAGCTGCATACCTTTTGAACCTAGTTCCAACTAAGACTGTGCCTACCTCACCATATGAGATATGGAGTGGGAAGAAACCCTATTTTCAATATCTAAAGATCTGGGGATGTACAGCTTTTGTCAAAAAGCAGCATGCGGACAAACTCGAGGCACGCTCAGTACTGTGCAAGTTTGTGGGATACCCAAAGAACTCCAGTGGGTATCTTTTCTATTACGCAGAGGAACAAAAGGTCTTTGTTTCTCGTAATGCCCACTTTCTGGAACACCGGTTCTTAGAAAAAGAAATAAATGGGAGCGAAATAGAACTGGAAGAAATTCTAGAACCACAGACTATTACTGGAAGCTTAGTAGAACCAGAGGGTTCAAAAGAACAGGACATTCTTACACCGCTCTGCAGGAGTAGTAGGCAGTCTCATCCACCCGAGAGATACTACGGTTTTCTCATAGACGGGGATATAGAGGATTGCATCATTGATTATGATGAGCCGACTAGCTTCCAGCAGGCCATTCAGAGCGTTGACTCGGTAAAATGGCTGGATGCAATGCGGACCGAAATGGAATCCATGTACACCAACAAAGTATGGACGTTGGACGTTGCTCCAGATGGGGTAAAACCCGTAGGATGCAAGTGGATCTTCAAAAGGAAGATTAGTATAAATGGACAGGTTGAGACCTATAAGGCTAGACTTGTTGCAAAGGGTTTTCGTCAAAAACGTGGTTTGGACTATGACGAAACCTTTTCTCTAGTGGCTATGCTGAAATCCATTCGGATCCTTCTTGCCATTGCTGCCTTCCACGATTATGAGATTTGGCAAATGGACGTAAAGACTGCTTTTCTAAATGGAAATTTAGAGGAGTGTGTCTATATGGACCAGCCAGAGGGTTTCATTCAGAGTGGGAGCAGCGGAAAGGTGTGCATGGTTCTTAAGCCCATTTATGGACTAAAGCAGGCATCGCGGAGTTGGAACATCTGTTTTGATGAGACGGTCAAAGATTTTGGCCTTATCAAAAATCCAGATGAACCATGCATCTATAGTAGATTTGTAGCATGAACTGTCGTATTCCTCGTTTTACACGTGGATGACATTCTCTTGATAGGAAATGACATTCCTATGCTACAACCTGTCAAAGGGCTCTTGTCACACAGGTTCTCCATGAAAGACCTGGGTGATGCCTCTTACACTCTAGGGATCCGGATCCATCGTCATAGATCCAAGTGGATATTAGTACTTTCACAGTCCAGGTACATCGACACCATACTGAAAAGATTCAGTATGGAAAATTCCAAGCGCGATAATCTACCGGCTTGTCACGGGATCACCCTCTCCAAAGAGATGTCTCCCAAGACTGATTTGGAAAGGGATCGCATGTCTATTATACCCTATGCTTCTGCGGTAGGCTCTATAATGTATGCGATGTTGTGTACCAGACCAGATGTAGCTTATGCACTGAGTGTGGTAAGCAGGTATCAGTCAAAACCTGGGGAGAAGCACTGGATAGCGGTAAAGAACATTCTCAAGTACCTGAGAAGGACTAAGGAGATGTTCTTGGTGTATGGCGGAAAAGACCTCCAGATCGAGGCCTTTGCTGACTCCGCCTTCCAGAGTGACAAAGATGATTCCAAGTCCATTTCGGGTTATGTCTTTACCCTCAATGGATGGGCGGTGTGTTGGAAGAGTTCCAAACAGGAAACCGTTGCAGACTCGACGATGGAAGCGGAATATATCGCTGCTGCTAATGCCGCAAAAGAAGCAGTCTGGATAAGGAAGTTCTTGACAGAACTTCAGGTGGTTCCTTCCATTGTCGATCCAATACCTATGTATTGCGACAACAACGGGGTTATAGCTTTAGGGAAGGAACCCAGGTCCCATCAGAAGTCCAGACACATCTTGAGGCGGTATCACCTGATCAGGGAGATCGTGGGTCGCCAGGAGATCGAGGTTGGGAGAGTTGCTACGGAAGATAACACTGCTGATCCATTCACGAAGGCCTTACCCCAGACTCAGTTCGAGTGGCTGATCGAGATGATAGGTCTTCGATACGCCAGTACATGGCCTTAGTGCAAGTGGGAGATTGTTAGTGTATATGCCCTAGAGGCCATTAATGTATCATACTAGTTTGTATATTACTCAATGGAAGCTTGGGATATTCACAGTTGTATAGACAATCTTGCTCAAAATGGTAGTATGCTACTTGGTTTGTTTCTACTTTAATGTGTACATGTGTTTCATTTAGCTTATTGCTTATACACATTTGTGGTGCCCTTAGGATCTTTGCTTGATTACTAGGGTTGTGATGGTAGTCACACTTGTGGGGGCTGGGTAATCTACAAGCACATCCTTATACAGGTCCCTAGTCATAGGACTATCGAGACAGGGCATCGATACTCCGGAGTAGACTAGCGTATACGCTTCTCATCCCAGCTTGGGAGATGGTCTGTCCCACAGCCGTCAGTACGTCGTACTTGAGATAGTATGCGGGTGCTCGTTTGGTAACGAGTACACTAGACAGGACTCGTCGGGAACTGTTGGTTGGTACTATACCTATCGTCAGTTATCAGTTCCCAGGTGACATGAGTACAGCTTAGTCCACTGACTTGACACTGTCACTTCGCCTCGATTGTGACAATCTCCATACAGTCCGGTCTGTTCGTATGAGAATATCGCATGGCGGACCTGAGGGCGGTAAACGTCAGTCCCCTAATAGCGGTACAAGTCGTGTCGGAGTATAGCCCAGAACACCCTGAGATAACACTGGAAACCGACCAGTATATCTCGCTTGCCCTGGCCAGGGACTTTGTGTAATGGCTCTCCTGGACACAGCGCGATATCAACCCCCAATACCGAGAGAAACGAATCCTGTCTAACCGTCACTGCCTCCAAGTGCTTCGGGACTGCACACAACTGCTACCTGTTTGCACGACTCCTTTGAGCCGTGGTAGGGTAGCAATCTAAGAACAGTGGGAACACAATCGAGACGAAGTGACAGTGTCAAGTCAACGGACTAAGCCGTACTCATGTCACTTGGGAACTGATAACTGACGATAGGTATAGTACCAACCAACAGTTCCCGACGAGTTCTGTCTAGTGTACTCGTTACCTAACGAGCACCCGCATACTATCTCAAGTACGACGTACTGACGGCTGTGGGACAGACCATCTCCCAAGCTGGAATGAGAAGCGTATACGCTAGTCTACTCCGCAGTATCGATGCCCTGTCTCGATAGTCCTACGAATAGGGATCTGTATAAGGATGTGCTTGTAGATTACCCAGCCCCCACAAGTGTGACTACCATCACAACCCTGGTAGGCAGTCTGCAGGAGTAGTAGGCAGTCTCATCCACCCGAGAGATACTACGGTTTTCTCATAGACGGTGATATAGAGGATTGCATCATTGATTATGATGAGCCGACTAGATTCCAGCAGGCCATTCAGAGCGTTGACTTTGTAAAATGGCTGGATGCATTGCGGACCGAAATGGAATCCATGTACACCAACAAAGTATGGACGTTGGACGTTGCTCCAGATGGGGTAAAATCCGTAGGATGCAAGTGGATCTTCAAAACGAAGATTGGTGTAGATGGACAGGTTGAGACCTATAAGGCTAGATTTGTTGCAAAGGGTTTTCGTCAAAGAGCTGGTTTGGACTATGACGAAACCTTTTCTCCAGTGGCTATGCTGAAATCCATTCGGATCCTTCTTGCCATTGCTGCCTTCCACGATTATGAGATTTGGCAAATGGACGTAAAGACTGCTTTTCTAAATGGAAATTTAGAGGAGTGTGTCTATATGGACTAGCCAGAGGGTTTCATTCAGAGTGGGAGCAGCGGAAAGGTGTGCAAGTTGCTTAAGTCCATTTATGGACTAAAGCCGGCATCGCGGAGTTGGAACATCTGTTTTGATGAGACGGTCAAAGATTTTGGCTTTATCAAAAATCCAGATGAACCATGCATCTATAGTAGATTTGTAGCACGAACTGTCGTATTCCTCGTTTTACGCGTGGATGACATACTCTTGATAGGAAATGACATTCCTATTCTACAATTTGTCAAAGGGTTCTTGTCACACAGGTTCTCCATGAAAGACTTGGGTGATGCCACTTACATTCTGGGGATCCGGATCCATCGTGATTGATCCAAGAGGATATTAGTACTTTCACAGTCCAGGTACATCGACACCATACTGAAAAGATTCAGTATGGAAAATTCCAAGCACGATAATCTACCGGCTTGTCACGGGATCACCCTCTCCAAAGAGATGTCTCCCATGACTGATTTGGAAAGGGATCGCATGTCTATTATACCCTACGCTTCTGCGGTAGGCTCTATAATGTATGCGATGTTGTGTACCAGACCAGATGTAGCTTATGCACTGAGTGTGGTAAGCCGGTATCAGTCAAACCATAGGGAGAAGCACTGGATAGCGGTAAAGAACATTCTCAAGTACCTGAGAAGGACTAAGGAGATGTTCTTGGTGTATGGCGGAAAAGACCTCCAGATCGAGGCCTTTGCTGACTCCGCCTTCCAGAGTGACAAGGACGATTCCAAGTCCATTTCGGGTTATGTCTTTACCCTCAATGGAGGGGCGGTGTGTTGGAAGAGTTCCAAACAGGAAACCGTTGCTGACTCGACGATGGAAGCGGAATATATCGCTGCTGCTGATGCCGCAAAAGAAGCAGTATGGATAAGGAAGTTCTTGACAGAACTTCAGGTGGTTCTGTCCATTGTTGATCCAATACCTCTATATTGCGACAACAACGGGGCTATAGCTTTAGGAAAGGAACCCAGGTTCCATCAGAAGTCCAGACACATCTTGAGGCGGTATCACCTGACCAGGGAGATCGTGGGTCGCCAGGAGATCGAGGTTGGGAGAGTAGCTACGGAAGATAACACTGCTGATCCATTCACGAAGGCCTTACCCCAGACTCAGTTCGAGCGGCTGATTGAGATGAGAGGTCTTCGATACGCCAGTACATGACCATAGTGCAAGTGGGAGATTGTTAGTGTATATGCCCTAGAGGCCATTACTGTATCATACTAGTTTGTATATTACTCAATGGAAGCTTGTGATATTCACAGTTGTATAGACAATTTTGCTCAAAATAGTAGTATGCTACTTGATTTGTTTCTACTTTAATGTGTACATGTGTTTCTTTTAGCATATTGCCTATACACATTTGTGGAGCCCTTAGGATCTTTGCTTGATTACCAGGGTTGTGTTGGTAGTCACACTTGTGGGGGCTGGGTAATCTACAACCACATCCTTATACAGGCCCCTAGTCGTAGGACTATCGAGACAGGGCATCGATACTCCGGAGTAGACTAGCGTATACGTTTCTCATCCCAGCTTTGGCGATGGTCTGTCCCACAGCCGTCAGTACGTCGTACTTGAGATAGTATGCGGGTGCTCGTTAGGTAACGAGTACACAAGACATGACTCGTCGGGAACTGTTGGTTGGTAATATACCTATCGTCAGTTATCAGTTCTAAGGTGACATGAGTACAGCTTAGTCCGTTACCTTGACACTGTCACTTCGCCTCGATTGTATTCCCACTATTCTTAGATTGCTACCTTACCACGACTCAAAGGAGTCGTGCAAATAGGTAGCAGTTGGGTGCAGTCCCGAAGCACTTGGAGGCAGTGACGGTTAGACAAGATTCGTTTCTCTCGGTATTGGGGGTTGATATCACGCTGTGTCCAGGAGAGCCATTACACAAAGTTCCTGGCCAGGGCAAGCGAGATATACTGGTAGGTTTCCAGTGTTTTCTCAGGGTGTTCTGGGCTACACTCCGACACGACTTGTACCGCTATTAGGGGACTGACGTTTACCGCCCCTAGGTCCGCCATGCGATATTCTCATACGAACAGACCGAACTGTATGAAGATTGTCACATTCAGGCTCAGTAGGAGTTCAGATGGGTTCACCTCGTCAGTCTTCTTATCGGCATCTGCCTTGGGACCGTTACGTACCGCTAGTACCGCTTGCGGCCTGTGGTTAAACCCACTGCCAGCGTAGTGTCGAGTCTTTAGAGTCCCACACAGAGGGTTATTCTCCTTTGGGCAAAACATAGTAGAGGTCGCATGGTTTTGCGACAAAGTTCGTTCACATCCGCGCACTTGTGCACATTTGGTATCCGGACAGTTATTACTAGAGGGCTTTGGTTTAAGCCAGATCCTAGTATATGTTTTGGGGTTAGTTTTATCTCATTGTATTCGTGTTCCTCGGAACACGGATGGCGGTGTGTATGCACAGTTGACTGAGGCAGAGGCAGAGGATTCTAATTAGGGTTTTGGTACGGGTGTGTATGCACAGTTGACTATTGTCTTTTTCCAAACCCTAATGAGAATAGGAAATATGATTAATAATATTAGTTAACAATTATTGTGCCATGGGTGAGTTGAATTCTTGACTTTTGTTGACTTGTTGACTTTTGTTGACCGGTTGACCAAAGTGGACTTGTTGACCATCATCATTTGTTTTCAAAGATGCTTCTTATTCTTTGCAAAAGCATTTAATGAATGAAATGATAATGGTCCTTCATAAACTCACCATCACAAATTGTTAATTATTATTATTATCATTTTCTAAAATATGAGAGCATGGTTGTAAAAACTAATTCATTCTCACTTGCATCTTCTCTCTCATCCTTAGCTCTCCTTCTTCCTCTAGCTCAAGGCAAAAATCTCTCATGAGTTGAGAACCATTTTCCTTGGAGATAAAAAACCAAAACTCATCTCTACTCATCCTAAGGTTGAAGGTTTAGCAAACCTAATACTTTAGTTACCTCAAGATCGAGGAAGGAGCTCAAGGTAGAGACCCTCAGGTGGATCCATCTTCGGCAAGAGAAGGCGACGAGAAGATAACCATCCGACCACCACAAGGAGTCCAAGAGAAGGAGTTCAAGTTAAGGTATAACCCCCTAACCGAGTAGGTAAAGCTCAAGTTTGTTGCTTGTGTGTTGTTTAGCAAAGATTCGGGTTTTCTAGTCCATGTTACCATGACCCGAAAAATCATTTTTCACTGTTTCCGCAAGCCCGAAAGAACCGAGAGAGGTAACGTGGACATACAAGAACGATACGACTTATCGGGTTAGTAGGTGTCTGACGTTATCCACCTCCTAGACCTGGTATGCGATTATCTCAGACGAAGTGACCGGACTGTATGGAGATTATCGCAGACAGACTTAGTTGGGGTACAGATGAGTTTGATCGTCGGTCTTCCATTCGCTTAATACCTAGGTAGCTGTTTCATACAATTAGTGCCTATAACGTGCATGTGGTTAAACCCACTGCCAGCGTATTGACAAGTCTTTAGAGTCCCACATAGAGGGTTTTCCCTGTTTAGGCAAAATGATGTAGTGGCCGTATATTGATTCATGCAAGGTTCCGATTAGGTATGGGTACAAGCTGTTAGGAATATGTATGCCCTAGAGGCCATTATTGTACATGTGATGTATATTATAGTGGATGCTTGGACATATATATAGAGGACTTTCTTTCTCGACATGATAATATGCTATCTGGTAACTTTTTATCTTAACATGTTGGTTGGTATTCTTTACTGTCTTGCTCTCCCATGTTGATAAAGCCCTTAGGATATGTACTTGACAACCAGGACTATGATGAGATCATACTAGTGGGGCCAGGGTGGTCCAAAAGTACATCCTTTAATCCGTTCCTAGTCGAGGGAATATCGAGACTAGGGCATCGATATTCTAGAGTAGACTAGTATGTACGTTTCTTGTCCCTTAGAGGGCGATGGTTGATCCCACAACCATTGGTGTGTGACATCAAAGATTGTATACAGGTGCTCATTGGAGAATGGGTACACCGTACAGGACTCGCCGAGAACTCCTAAATGGTTATATACCTAACGTCAGATAGCAGTTCTCTGGTGACACTGGTACAGGTTAGTCAGTAGACCCGAGATCGTCAAAGAGTTTTGTGTGGCTCCCACTGTGCTTTGATTTCCTCCCTACCATGGCTCAAAGGAGTCGTGCAAACATGTGGATTTTGGGTACAGTCCCGAGTCACATGGAAGAAATGAGCGATAGGCGGGGTTTCGTCTCTCCCGATATTGGGGGTTGATGTTGCGCTATGCTCGATTGGCTATAACAGGAAGTCCCTGGACAGGGCTGCTGCTGAGATTTACTGATAAGAGTTATCAGTAGTTTCTCGAACCGTTATAGGCCAGACATCGGCATGACTTATCACGTTACTGGTAGCTGACGTTTACCACCCCTAAACATGATATGCGACATATCAGACGAAGAGACCGGACTGTACTGTAGTGTTACTGATAGGCTTCATGGAGAGTATGAACGAGCTTGCTTGTTGATCTTCATATCGCTCAATACCAGGGTAGCCGTTACGTCCAGCTAGTACCGCTGACGGCTTGTAGGTGATTGATTTGATCATTACCTACTGCTGGCGTATTGACGAGTCTTTAGAGTCCCACACAGAAGTTTCCTAGTTCAAGCGAAACGATGTAGGGCACATATGTGATATGTGCGTTGGACTAATTAAATATGTGTATGTGATACCGTATTGTAATCTGGCAGTTATCTGGTATCGGTTAGGTTATATGTGATATAACCAGGTTATCGAATCAAGTGTTGATTTGATAATGTGATAAACAGATAAATGATATTAGTCGGTCATATGTGATATAACCGGATTATTAAATCAAGTGTTGATTTAATAATTTGGTATAAATTATATTTGATATAATTATATATTAACTAATATCATTAGCTCACTAATTGCTTTATTTATATATATATATTAATGTATATTTGATATATATAAATATATATATTATTATATGAAGCATGGCATGTTTTTCTATTTTGAGAAAATAGAAAAATGAGGTGTAAATTATGGAGATATTTGTGGAATGGGCAAGGCATGGGTTTTATTATTTGTATATTACTCTTGACTCACTATTCAAGCGTGGTTGCAATTTCTTATTGCATTGTAATTCCATGCTTGAATAGGTGAGGAAAGAGAGAGCTATTTTAGTTTACTCTCATCAATTTTTTCATTCTTCATGCCTTAGCCATTTTCATGAGCTCTAGCTCTTTTTTGCTCTTTACAATTTTCTTCACCTCACTTCCAAGTTCAAACCCTCACATGTGATGTTAATCAATGAACTTGTGAAAACCCTAGTGAGCAAACTAAACCCCTACTTCACCATCACACATTAGATTAGCAATTTGGTGTGGAATGTTGCCTTCTCTAATGAGTTTAGTGAAGGGTTAGCTTGAGCTTGTGGACTTCGGGTGGATCATCTTTGGCGCGAAGATCGCGAAGAAGGTTCTTTCATCTTGAAGAAGAGCCTAGTGGAGTCGCGTGGAACACAACCCGAAGATATTGAAGATAAAGACTCGAACTACAAAGGTTGTATGTTTTTTTCTTCTCTTTAGTTCATCACCTCATTATAGGCAAACCCTAATAATCTAGTAAAGATCTTGTTAGTCTAGCTTGGCACCTAATAAAATTTGAATTTAGCATGCTTGATGTCACTAGAACCTCATGGTGGTGCTAGGGTCGACTTTCATGGTATCAGAGCCAAGCTAGAACATTATGGTAGCTTGTAGCGACGTTAGAAATCTGCAGTTTTTGTCACGCAAAAACCGCCGATAAAAACAGTTTTCAAAATGATGTTTTAAGTTGTTTCCACACCCCGCGGGTTCACGGTTTGAACCGAGAAGCCCCGGGGTGGAGCGTGCGCACCCCGGGGACCCTCCCGGGGGGGCCAGAGGCCGGACCCACATCCCAAGACCACCACAAGGTGGCCTTGGGGGTAGGTGACCCGAGAGCACCCCAACTGGGTGCTCTCGGGTCTGCCTTCCCCTAGGGGCCACCTCGAGGTGGCCCCCGGGGAGGTACCCCCCCGAGGCCCCCCATTCGATAGTTAATTTTAGGATCTTCTCCTCCGCAATTTGGAGTTCGTTTCGACTCCCGAATTGGCGTAAAATGATCGGTTTTGGAACTTTAGCTCACTGTATTTTTCATGTCTTGAAAAAATTGGTTAAGTTTGCTAATTGCGTGGGGAATTCTAATGTCGCGGTTACTTTACATGCTTTGTGATGTGTGATACAATTATTAGAATCCGAATTAATTAGTTTTATGAAAACTAGTAATTATATTTGTAAACCTAGCCATTTAGTCTCAATTGATCGATTGCCACGAAGTTTTAATTTGGATTAAAACTCCTTCGCAATTGCGTATTGTACGCGATCACTAAGTCGATAATCTTGTTGAATTATCCAACAACCAATTGAAAAGTGTTTTCAATTTGAGACTAAAATTCAAGTTTTATAAGTTAGGCATGAAATCCGGAATACGAGATATTCCAGGTTTATGATGTCTAAAGATATTGAGGATTCTAATTATTGTAGTTTTCTATTTTCTTTTCTGTGACCGTAAGTGTAATATGTGGGGTTTCCCAATCTCGTTGCTATATGTCAACAAGTTTTAGGGATACGCATATTTGCTTACGTTGATGATATGTGATATCATGTGTTGTTGTTGATATGATTTATTGGATCGTCGTGAAAGAATAGCCGGGGGTTCTATGTGAGATGAGAGTTTTTATTTTCATTCATGTAAAATCTGTATGTAATATTCTTTTATTGGGGAACTTCCGGGTTGAGGATGATGTCACCATTGTTGTATATTATTTACTTTTACGCATTAGGATAGACCCATGGTGGGGAGCACAAGTAACCGGGTTCTAGAGTCCAGTGGGAGACCATCTCAAGGAGTTGAGACCGGGTCTCCTAACTCTTGAATTGGCAAGGTTACTTGCCGCTCTCGTCGGGGTCTAGGGATGTGGGTTTGGCTATTAATCACGACCATGGAATCCGTGTTTTACATTACTGTATAAATTTAAAACACGGACATCCTAGTATATCCAATATTTCATATGTTGCTTCTGCTTCTTGATTCTGTGATGTTTATCATATAACTGCGTTAGACGAATGTACTATTATATATATGATATATAATAAGCGTTGCTTATGTTTTGCACCCGCGCTAGTCCAGCCCCCGCTCTGTCGGTAGTTAAGTAATCTAACGGTGCATGATGGGCCCCCGTGGCGAATGCGGATGGCATAAGCGTACGTTCTATTTTCGTTTCATTTTTCTATAATGTTTAGGAAACATTAAATGATAAGACTTCATTAATGAGATTAATCAAAAGAAAGAAACTAAAAGATGTTGTAGAATCAAATTTTCAAAAAGGGCAGCTATAGTTTTTGTTTTGCATAGCAGTATTCCTTGATGAATATCCAGCACCTCATTCGATGAGGAAAGAACCGATATCCCTTCACCAGGAGTGTCCTCTTTAGAAAAACTAGTAAATGCTACAACCCACTCGGTTTTTTCTTTTGATTGCTTCTCTAGTTCTTTCTTTGCATAGTGGTATTCATGAATATCCAGCACCTCATTCGATGAGGAAAAAGCCGAGATCCCTTCACCGGGAATGACCTCTTTAGCAAAACAAGAAAAAGCCTCAAAAACACTCCTTTTCAAAAGCATTAGATTCTACAACGATATCTGGTTAATTAAGCTCATGGTTTTATTAAAAACCTGTGTAGCCCTCCGTCATTTCAGATAAGTACTATTTAGTATTCCTGTTACGTTTGTTGACCTTAGCCAAGGCATAGTGTGCGGTAGCTAAATAGTACTTGTCTGCGGCATGTGATGCGATCGGATTAGGGTAGTCGTGCGGCTTTGTTGACCTTAGCCAAGGGTCGCACGGGTGGGTTTAATTCAATCATGAAATGACGGGTTGAACTTGGCTAGCATTTATGATTTGTTGACCATAGCCAAGGTCATAAGTTGCTAGGGTTAAAAACCATTATCTGGAATTTCAAGTGTTGAAATTTGCAATGAGATTGCATACCTTCTATATGATAGTTGGATCCCGATACCCACTGTGAGTAAGAGTTGCTAATGGGAGAATTTTGCACTTTACAATTAGCTAATCCAGTAGGTGTCTAGAAATGTGTCAACGGGGTTATGCCTCTAGGAAAACGAGGTTTATTTTAATTAGGTCTGTGCGAAAGCATGGGGAACTTCCCTCGGAGTACTGATACTTACCTGGCTGAACGATTGGCGAACCTGTAGGATGTAATTAATCCCGGCTAATCTTACCTTTTATGGTTTGAAGGAAGATTTGATAAAAAAAACAGTGGGAGCCATCCTGATTAGATAAGATAATAACCAATCTAATCTTGAAAAGAGCGCACGCTAACGCTTTTCCTTCTCTCTTTCTCCAGGCAGCAACCAATGTCACGCCTTCATCAAGATAATAATATAGATGTATTGACCGAACCCTCCTTTTATACAGGGCTAGGGAACGTTGGTCCCGCTCTATCTTATGAATGTCATAAGTCTAAGCAAGGGATAGAGGAATTTCAGTATTCCCGCGCCACCCGTACGAAGAAACAACATGTTGACGCATCTTCTTCGGGTGTGTTCGTTACCGAGAACTGTTTCTCAGTTTGTTCTACGTCCTGGGTATTGGATACCGAATCAGGATCCCACGTATGTAATTTGTTAAATGGGCTAAAGAAAGGTAGAGAACCGGGAAAGGGTGATAAATCCCTAACAGTAGGGAATGGTGCAAATGTTGCAGCCAAGGCAGTTGGCGATTATCACCTTATATTACCAACTGGTAATACATCGATTCTGAATGACTGTTACTATGTACCAAAGATGATGTGCAACATTATATCGGTTTCTTTGCTAACTAAAGAAGAATATAATCTCACATTAGAGGATAATGTTATGAACATTTTCCAGAATCAAGTGTTGATTGGATCTGGTACGTTATGTAACGGTATATACGTTCTTAATCAAAGTACAGTTCTTAACATACAGAACACAAACAAGAGGAAAAGTTCAGAAATGAACGAAGCCTTCTTGTGGAACTGTAGACTTGGTCATATTAATGCGACAAGACTGGCTAAGTTGCATATAGATGGATATTTTAATCCGTTCAAATTTTCATCTTATGAAACTTGCCAGTCTTGTCTCAAAGGAAAGATGACCAAAACTCCTTTTACTGGACACGGAGAAAGAGCTTCGGAACTCAAGGGACTCATACATAGTGATGTATGCTGTCTTATGTCTACACATTCCAGGAATGGTTATTCATACGTAATTACATTCATCGTTGATCTCTCATGGTTCGAACATGTGTTCTTGTTGAAACACAAGTCTGATGCTTTTGAGAAATTCAAGGAATATAAGTGCGAAGTTGAAAACCAGACGGGCAGATGTATTAAAATCCTACGATCTGATCAGGGAGGAGAGTACTTGAGCGGGGAATTCCGAGACTATCTAAAAGAGAATAGGATTCTCTCTCAGCTTACTCCTCCGTATACACCACAACATAACGGTGTATCGGAGCGGAGAAATCGCACCCTATTAGATATAGTGTGCTCTATGATGAGTATTGCTGAGTTACCTATTTCTTTTTGGGGACATGCGCTTGAGACAGCTGCATACCTATTGAATAGAGTTACGACCAAATCAGTGCCTACCACTCCATATGAGATATGGAATGGGAAGAGACCATCACTTAAACGAGTTAAGATATGGGGTTGTCCGGCCTATATTAAAAACCAAAATCCGGACAAGCTCGAGGCAAGGTCTGTTTTGTGCAAGTTTATGGGATATCCAAAGGATTCATATGGATATATCTTCTACCATACTGATGAAAAAAAGATGTTTGTAGCTCAACATGCCACCTTTTTGCAAAAGGATTTTCTTGTGAAAGAAATTAGTGGCAATGAGGTAGAACTGGAAGAAGTTCCAGCAGCACAAACCACAACTGGCGATTTGGTGTAACTGGAGGATCCAGTAGTAACAAATGACCCCCAGCCACTCCGCAGATCTAATAGGGTTCCTCACCCACCTGAGAGATACAACGGTTTTCTCATAGACGGTGGGAGCGATGAATGCATCATGGAAGAAGATGACCCTACTAGTTTCAAGCAGGCCATCACAAGTGGAGACTCTGTGAAATGGCTGGATGTTATGTGATCCAAGATGGAATCCATGTATACCAACAAAGTATGGAGTTTGGATGTTGCTCCTGAAGGGGTAAAACCCATTCGGAGCAAGTGGATCTTCAAAAAGAAGATTGGTGTAGATGGAAAAGTTGAGACTTTCAAAGCAAGACTTGTGGCAAAAGGTTTTCGTCAACGACCTGGCGTCGACTATGATGAAACCTTTTCCCCTGTCGCTATGCTTAAGTCCATCAGGATCCTACGTGCCATTGTTGCATACCATGAATATCAAATCTGGCAGATGGACGTCAAGACCGCTTTTCTAAATGGTTATTTAGAAGAGAGCGTATACATGACACAGCTAGAGGGCTTCGTAGACTGTGGGTGCAGGGGAAAGGTGTGCAAGCTGCTTAAATCCATCTATGGATTAATGCAGGCATCGCGAAGATGGAACATCTGTTTTGATGAAGCTGTCAATGAGTTTGACTTCATCAAAAATGTAGATGAACCATGTATATATAAGATGGTAGTAGAGAGTAAGGTGGTCTTCCTCGTATTGTACGTGGATGACATACTCTTGATAGGAAACGATGTTCCTATGCTACACTCGGTCAAGCTCTTCTTATCACTCAAGTTCTCGATGAAAGATTTTGGTGATGCCTCCTACATCCTGGGGATAAAGATCTTTAGAGATAGATCTAAATGAATTTTGGGATTGTCCCAATCCAGGTACATTGACATCATACTAAAGAGGTTTAGTATGGAAGATTCCAAGCGAGGTAATTTACCCGCTTGTTCAGGAAATACTCTCTCCAAAGAGATGTCTCCCAAGACTGATTTGGAGGGCTCGCTCGCAAGGGATACCCTATGCTTCGGCAGTAGGCTCTATTATGTATGCGATGTTATATACCTGACTGGATGTAGCTTACTCACAAGGTGTAGTGAGAAGGTATCAATTAGATCCTGGGTAAAACCACTGGACAGCTGTGAAGAACATTCTTAAGTACTTGAGAAGGACTAAAGAAATGTTCTTGGTGTATGGTAATGGTGAACTCCAGGTGGAGTCCTTTACTGATTCGAGCTTCCAGAGTGATAAGAACGACAGTAAGTCGGTCTTGGGTTTTGTTTTTACCCTCAACGGAGGGGCGGTGTGTTGGAAGAGTTCCAAGCAAGACACCGTAGCAGACTTGACGATGGAAGCCGAATACATCGCTGCCAACGATGCTGCCAAAGAGGTTGTCTAGATGAAGAAGTTCATTGCTGATCTTGGCTTGGTTCCATATATTGAGCATCCAATACCTGTGTATTGTGATAACAATGGAGCTGTGGCTTTGGCCAAGGAACCCATGTCCCATCAGAGATCCAGACATATTCTGAGGCGGTATCACCTGATCAGGGAGATAGTAGATCACCGGGAGATCGAGTTCAGGAGAGTTGACATGAAGGACAACGTAGCGGATCCACTCACGAAGGCCCTCCCTCAGATACAATTTGGGAGACTTTTTAGGATGTTTGGTATGAGATACTACAAAACATGGCCTTAGTGCAAGTATGAGATTGTTAAGAATATGTATGCCCTAGAGGACATTATTGTACATGTGATGTATATTATAGTGGATGCTTGGACATATATATAGAGGACTTTCTTGCTCGACATGATAGTATGCAATTTGGTTACTCTTTATCTTAATATGTTGACCGGTATTCTTTACTGTCTTCCTCTCACATGTTAATAAAGCCCTTAGGATATGTACTAGACAACCAGGACTATGATGATATCATACTAGTGGGGCCAGGGTGGTCCAAAAGTACATCCTTTAATCTGTTCCTAGTCCAGGGAATATCGAGACTAGGGCATCGATATTCCAGAGTAGACTAGTGTGTACGTTTCTTGTACCTTAGAGGGCGATGGTTGATCCCACAACCATTGGTGTGTAACATCAAAGATTGTACACAGGTGCTTATTGGAGAATGGGTACACCGTACAGGACTCGCCGAGAACTCCTAGATGGTTATATACCTAATGTCAGATAGCAGTTCTCTGGTAACACTGGTGCAGGTTAGTCTGTAGACCCGAGATCGTCATAGAGTCTTGTGTGTCTCCCACTGTGCATTGATTTCCTCCCTACCACGGATCAAAGGAGTCGTGCAAACAGGTGGATTTTGGGTATATTCCCGAGTCACATGGAGGCAATGAGCGATAGGAGGGGTTTCGTCTCTCCTGGTATTGGGGGTTGATGTTGCACTATGCTCGATTGGCTATAACTGGAAGTCCCTGGCCAGGGCTGCTGTTGAGATTTACTGATAAGAATTATCAGTAGTTTCTCGAACCATTATAGGCCAGACATCGACATGACTTATCACGTTACTGGGGCTGAAGTTTACCACCCCTAGACATGATATGCGACATATCAGACGAAGAGACCGGACTGTACGGTAGTGTTACTGATAGGCTTCATGGAGAGTATGGATGAGCTTGCTTGTTGATCTTCATATCGCTCAATACCCGGGTAGTCGTTACGTCCAGCTAGTACCACTGACGGCTTGTAGGTGATTGATGTGATCATCACCTACTGCTGGCGTATTGACGAGTCTTTAGAGTCCCAAACAGAAGTTTCCTGGTTCAAGCGAAACGAAGTATGGCACATATGTGATATGTGCGTGGGCCTGATTAAATACGTATATGTGATACCGTATTGTAATCTGGCAGTTATCTGGTATCGGTTAGGTTATATGTGATATAACCAGATTATTGAATCAAGTGTTGATTTGATAATGTGATAAACAGATAAATGATATTAGTTGGTCATATGTGATATTACCGGATTATTAAATCATGTGTTGATTTAATAATTTGATATAAATTATATTTGATATAATTATATATTAACTAATATCATTAGGTCACTAATTTCTTTATTTATATATATATATTAATGTATATTTGATATATATAAATATATATATTATTATATGAAGCATGGCATGCTTTTTCTATTTTGAGAAAATAGATAAATGAGGTGTAAATTCTGGAGATATTTCTGGAATGGGCAAGGCATGGGTTTTATTATTTGTATATTACTCTTGATTCACTATTCTAGCATGGTTACAATTTCTTATTGCATTTTAATTCCATGCTTGAATAAGTGAGGAAAGAGAGAGCCATTTGAGTTTACTTTCATCATTTTTTTCATTCTTCATGCCTTAGCCATTTTCATGAGCTCTAGCTCTCTTTTGCTCTCTACAATTTTCTTCACGTCACTTCCAAGTTCAAACCCTCACATGTGATGTGAATCATTGAACTTGTGAAAACCCTAGTGAGCAAATTAAACCCGTACTTCACCATCACACATTAGATTAGCAATTTGATGTGGAGTGTTGCCTTCACTAATGAGATTAGTGAAGGGTTAGCTTGAGCTTTTGGACTTCGGGTGGATCATCTATGGAGCGAAGATCACGAAGGAGGTTCTTTCATCTTGAAGAGGTGCCTAGTGGAGTCGCGTGGACCACAACCCGGAGCTATTGAAGAGAAGGACTCGAATTACAAAGGTTGTATGCTCATTTCCTCTCTTTAGTTCATCACATCATCATAGGCAAACCCTAATAATCTAGTAAAGATCTTGTCAGTCTAGCTTAGCACCAAATAAAATTTGAATTTGGCATGGTTGATGTCACTAGAACCTCATGGTAGTGCTAGGGTCTACTTTCACTAGCCATGCGGACTTCAATCGGGCGGATGATAATACTAACCGGATTTAGATTAAGCTGTATTATAAAATCAAGTTTTGATTTAATAATTTACCTATATATATTTCGATATGTATATTCTAGTATTATATTCATTGTATTTTCTATCTCTTAGGTATTCGTATTTTTATACGAATATGGGAATTTATTTGCGGAGACGTATTCTTGTAATTCATACAAGAATACTTCTAGAAGAAGGATGTTTACCGCCGAAGACCGGACTGAGACACGGAGGATGTCTAGCCTGAATTTGGGGGCAAATGCTATTTGGAAATATCCATCCATCTCTCCAAGGATACCAAGTTGATTTATGGCACCATATATCGGAGGTTTGGATAGATGTGACCGATGTAGCAGACTTTATCATATTCTCCCTCATTTGTGAAGGGTTTTTGATTGTGGGGACGCTCTTCCCAGCAGGCGTGAGTCCCTGTTACGTTATCGCATTGTGATAACTATTTTCTCCTTCTCCAGTAGTTCACTTCGTGTCGTGTGTTATTTTGTTTGTTTTTGTTGCCCATGGATTGTATACGGAGACTATTTTATGTCGTCACCCGTAGGAAACGGATTAGTCCAAATCCATATATTTTATATTTGGGTTTGAACTTAGGTTATATATTTCTTTAGTTCAAAAATATTTTATTTCATTTAAGGATCGTTAATCTAGTTTGAGATTAAGATCAACTTAAACATATGAGCATTTGGGCTCAGTTTATTTTAACTAAGGATACGTTAGTCTTATTTGAGACTAAGATCAATTTAGCAACATTTTAGGGATCATAATTTTTTTTGTTGAGATCCAAGAACAGAGTATTTGGGCTCAGCTGCAAAGAACTTCAGAGACTTAGCCAATTTGGGCTTAGTTTACTCGGTCTTGGGCTTTCATTTTTGTTTTATTCAGAAGTGCTAAGCAATTATCTGTAGCTCTAGCGCTCACGTGGGAAACACGTGAGGTGCTCAGACATGCACGCTGCCCAATTAGTGCTAAGTATTTAGTTATTTTGACTGAATATAGAATGCTAAGCACTTGGTATGGCGCTCATGTGGGGAGCAAGTGAGGTACTGAGACATGGGCGCTGTGCTCAGAAAACTGCAATTTAATACCACTCATTCATTATCTGTTTTGTTATATATCGGTACCACTAACCTGTGTCTGCTCAGTAAATAAAGATTACAGGTATGCGTGACACAATACTGGAAACTCACTCAAAATCATGGATATAACATTTGTGAGCCGACACTGCAACCGGGACTGCAAACCGATCAATGACGAAAGATTCTTTTGCAAATAAATGTGTGCATATAATTTTGGTCCAACACAATACAAGTGTGCACACAACTCTTTGGCATGGACCATGGTGGGACTGCCCATGGCACATGGTGGGCACAAGTGAGGTGATGTGTTATAAATGCTAAAAAGTGGTGATGTGATATAAAGCTACATGTTCCCTCCAAACCCCTGAATGCAGACCAGGTTCATATAAAAAAATCAAACAATACCAGTGGGATTGTAGAGAGCACAGAACAGCACCACACCAACACGAGCCAATTTTCTCGGATCAAGACCGGCGACATGCCCAAAAAACCTAGCCCCACCGGTTTTTGCTTGCCCAATTCTCGCCGTTTTTCTTCTGGCCCTCCCTTACTGTCACATCATCTTATTTTTATTGTTTGTATAATCTTATTTTGAGCATATAAATACAGATCAGTGAGAAAGGGTAGGGGATACTTTTTGAGCCAAGACTTGATACACAACTCTTTTTCATTTTCCATTTTGTTTTAGTTCTTGTACATAGCTAGTTATGTTAGTGTATATGCCCTAGGGGCCATTATTGCATCATACTTGTATGTATATTATTTAATGGAAGCTTGGGATATTCACAGTTGTATATACAGTCTTGCTAAAAATGGTAGTATGCTACTTGGTTTGTGTCTACTTTGATTTGTGCATATGTTTCTTGTAACGTATCACTCATAGATATTAGTAGAGTCCATAGGATCTTTGCTTGATTACCAGCGTTGTGATGGAAGTTACACTAGTGGGGGCTGGGAAGTCTATAAGCAACATCCTATACTTGTCCCTAGTCGTAGGATTATCGAGACTGGGCATCGATACTCCAGAGTAGACAAGTGTGTAAGCTTCTCATCCCAGTTGGGGAGATGGTCTGTCCCACAGCCATAAGTACGTCGTACTGGAGATAGTATACAGGTGCTCATTAGGTTACGGGTATACCGAACAGGACTCGCAGGGGAACTGTTAGTTGGTATTATACCAATCGTCAGTTAACAGTTCCCAGGTGACATGAGTACAGCATAGTCCGCAGACTTGACACTGCTACTTCTCCTCGAGTGTGTCCCTGTTCAGTTGATTAAACTGCACATTTGTTATTACATTTTTCCTACTATTTCTATATAATGAAAGGTGTTTATTATAATATATGATACATATGAGGGTTTATCTGTAAAAATACTATTTTCATGTGTTTATATATTACAATTAACATTTGGTAGGAAAAAGTAAGCATATATTATCCATGTAACATTTGGCCCAATTAAATATGCTTACCTTATTAAATACCTTTGACCAATTCTTAATGGTTAAGTTAATATCTCAATATAACAAACTCTACTAAATATTATTTGTTGAGATATAGTGCAGAATTTGCAGGGCTGAAATCAAGGAAATCAAAGTTGGCAAATCAAATTTACCAAAGATATTCAAGAAACTAATTCTGGTAGAAATGTAGAAAAGATTTTCAAAGTCTAGATACTCAAAAGATTACCAAGTGTTACAGATATGAAGCTACAAAAATTAGAGGCCATGATCTCACCAAAAGGGGGCGGATCCGCGGCCAAACCTATCCAATGGCCGCGGTTCCGCCGCGGATTTGAAGAGTTGAGATATGGGATTATGGTGGTTAGGATCCTACAAACTAGTTTCCATATTAGGAAACTAGGGTTCTGGCTCTGTGATTATAATTAAGGACCGAGAGTCTATTGGAAAAATCATCAAGTCGACGAGATCACGAAGTCCAAGACAGCTCACGCATCCAGACTGATCATCAACTGTTCGTCTACCTCCTTGGAAGAGATCGAGAAGCAAACTAGTCATTGTAATCATTTTCTAAGGAATCAAAGTGTAGATTGTTCAAGTTGATTAATAAAGGAAGTTGTTTTATTTTATTCTTTTGCATTTTACATTATGTTTTCCCTCTCTTTCTTTTCATCTTCTTCTCCCAACATGCGTGAGTAATTCTCCGCTTGTTAGGGTTCGTAGGATTATGGTAGGCTAATGGACGATAAAAATAACTAAACCCTTTTTAAGTCCTATAAAGTTTAGAAACATTATCAAAAGAATCATTAACATCCTAATCGGGCGCGCTAGCAATTCTTTGCTAGTTCCGACCGCAATTAGAGATTAGATTAATTATTGTTTTGGTAAAGGCTAGATATGAACGGAGTTCCGTGTCGAGATAAGGGTTAAGAGTGGGATTCCTTTTCCCTCCAGAAACCCTAATCTACACGCATCACCGTCGTTCTAGTTCTAAATCTATTAATGGATAAAAATGGTAACGTTTAATTAATCGTCCATAACTACTAAATCCTAATTAACCCTACAAGCCCTCTTATTATATTATCTACATCTTTAAAATAATCTAGATCTATATTTTACATTCTAGTTTAACGTAGATCTAGAAACCATTCTATAAAATTCTTTATTCCTCCTCTCTTTCTCAACACATCTAAAGTAAAAGTAAAAGGTTCCACGTTTCCCAGAGGACGACCCGTACTCATCTCGGTCTAGCTACGCGCGACACCGTTCTGATTGCGGTTAAACTACCAAAAACACTCTTTCACATCAATCAAATGGCGCCGTTGCCGGGGAAACGTGCGTAATTTTTTATTTTTACTATTTGTGTTGAATTCTTAGACGAGTCGTATCATTATTAAAACAAAACTGCAAATTGTATATTTAACGATTATTGTGTGAATTTTTGCGAGGAAATCTGGAGTCACGGACTTGAGGAAACAGGAGGTCTAGGGTTCACGCTTCTCTGGTAAGATTCTAACTCCCTTCTCTCTCTCCTATAAAATCCAGTAAAATCTATTTTCTGCAGGATTCTTTGCAAAATATCGCCGCTCAAATATCTTTTTGCAAAGTTTTGTTTTTCGGTTTGTTTTGCATATTTTAATACGGACTTTAAGGGGCAAAGACCAAATCAAGATTTGGTGGGGATTTCATCACCCTTCCTAAGCCCCACAAATCACAAACCAAGCATATAGATCAACCCTTCATTAATTTAAAAAATATCTAGACCAGACTCTAAGGACTGTCGCGCTCAATAAGGACAGAGGAAGGTCGTGGGTAATCTATCGTTTATCCGCATTACTTTTGTAATTCCTAGGCAAGTGTGACGAAGGCTAGTGGTTTTTAATTAGGCCCACGACGTGGTTCCTTCCCACTTACCTGGCACTTACCTGGCTACAAGGGTAGTACCGAGGCGGCAGAGGATTTATCCTGCGGCTTGTCCTTTGGAAGTCTAGGAGCGGTCTAGAGAACGGACCTAGGTAACCATAGTTCTAGGGTTGTGCATTTTTTGTGATTTGTCTAAATCTGTCCTTTTTTTAAAACAAACCAATTACTTTCTCTCCTTTTTACCCCTTCCCCCTTCTTCTCTTCTTATAATGGGTGACCTAAACAGAAGAACACTTGCCGAGCTTTGCTGTCCACAACCAGATATCTCTTGTTTTCAAAATCCCTTCGGTATACCGTCCGGCTCTTCCATGTCCTTAAGAGATCATATAGAACAAGCAGGAAGAAACAGTTGTCCACATCAGTCTAGGTCTTATCAACCGTATCCTAATCCTACACCTGTTTCAGTTCATACCCAGAGTGAGGAAGCCCCTAGACGAATGTCCATTGCTGAGCACATAGCTAGGTCTAGAGGCCAAAGTTTCAACCCGGACCAATATCAACCATCACCACCAGTGTCCGGAGAAGAGTTTGATATGCGGTTTGTATATAGCCAACCAACCAACCCATATCAATATTCTTCTTATCATAATATTGATCCTACTCCTACCCAAGTTCAGCAACCATTTTGTTCCTATCAATCCAATCCGACTTTTCCACCTACTCTAGACAGTTCTTCTAATCAGTTATTTGGGAGTTTTAATTATCCACAGGAATTTCAATCTTATACTGAAACCCCTTATCAACCCAAGACTAGTCTGGGGCAGACATTAGAAAAATATATGGAACTGACGAATCAAATTATGAAGGATTTGCGTAGTAAGACAGAATTGTACACCCTTCCTAATCAAACCTCCCCTTTCCAAACTGAAATCCACAACTCCAGTTTCATAGATTCATCAAGTACACCAAATAGAATGACTGATAAGTTGTGTGACTTTGTAGTGTTTGATTTACCCAACTGTGAAGGGTCCCTTTCAAATGAAACCATACCCAACCCTTGTGATCTCTACACCTCCACTCTTGAACCAAAACTGATTGAAAACCATACTTTTGATGAGGAGTTTGAGAATTTTAACCTTCACTTGAATGAGGTGATTGACATTGGGGATATATTGATTGATGAACCCGAAATTTTGGATGATTTTGTTCTACCAATTCATCAAATCCTTTCACTTCCTTCTGGTCATCATCTTGAGCCTTTAATTCTTCCCGAACCCCAAATATGTCTTGAAGTTGATGATAAAGGTATACCCGAAGATCAGATCGAAATACAGCCTCCATCTTCCACATCTGGTTCAGCAACACTCGACACACCAATTTGTTTACCCATTTCACCTTCTACTTTCTTCGGTTCTTCTTCTGTTCCTATAGTTTCAGTGAGTTTTGATAAATCACAATCCGTTAATTCAAGTTCAGTAATACCAGAAATTCAACTTGATTTCGATATTTTTGAAAGAGAGGTAGATGAGTTTTTCGAGTCCTCAACCTCAGTGATTTTTTATGAATCAAGTAGAATAAATTCTGGCATAAAACTCTTTGACAGCAAAATGTTCAATCACACCATTGATAAAAGTTTTGAAGAACTTTTTGCTGACGAACTTGAATTTTTAAACAATACTGATTTTGTGATTGATCAATCTCCACCTATAGAGGTTGAACCGTCACCATTCCTTCTTCCTAATCATTCACATTCCTCCTCATTCTTTCTTTTCTCTAAATTCAAACCCTTTCCTGACCACCTCTTATCCCTTCCCCACTTTTTCTTGACTCGATACAACACATTCTTCCACCAACCTATACGATATACTGATAAAATCTTTGAATGGTTGGTGTTGACTTTTGGTCTTTGTAAAGTCTTACTTTGAACAAATGACTAACCCCCTCTTAAAATGCTTCGTATTGTCTAACTCATGTTTGAGGGGGGATATATTTTTGGCTCTTGATCATAACTTTTGTCCTCAAATTTGTGAGCTAAAAATAAGTTTGGGGGAGGATTTTCACTTTCATATATTCTTTCCCCCATTAATAATTTCCTCCCAAGTCTACAGGTTTTTGAGCTTAACAGATGACATCAGTGAGGACACTGCTGTAAACAGGTTTGGGGGAGGTTTGTGCTTATTTACACATCAATTTGCATCATATTTTGCATAAGCACAACATTTTCAAAAATTTTTAAAAAAAAAAACTTTTATAACAAAAGAGTAGAAAGTGAAAAATTACATCCAAAAGATAGGAATAGTTTAAGAAAACCAAGAAAATTAGAAGTTTTCTTAAACGAACTAGTAATAAGTAGTTATGAGCTGTTGTCCCAAGGGTTAGTAAGATGAAGGAAGTCACTAATCTGAGATAAAAATAAGTCTGAAAAATAGTTTCTATTCTGGAAGCCGAACATTTGAATGTTGATACCCTACTATATGCACTTACACACGTCTTGAAACTCGGGATAGTAGAGGATACCTTGAAATGCTCTTGTCTAAAAGCCAATGAATGAAGGAAGTGAAAAAAATGAAGAAAATATAAAAATGGTGAAAAGAAAAAAAAATGAACACTGGTTTTGTATCGCCAAGGTAGCAATAAAAAAATATAGCGAGGGTGGCTCTTCACCTAGTGCCCTAAGGCCAACTGGTCTGAGAGTCACTGCTAAGCCTTAGGTGGTGGAAGACGGGGAAAATATTATCACCTAATCAGCAAACACATGAGTAATCGGTCGGTTAGTACCTCAAGAAGTATTAACGGTCGCATGAAAATGTGTGAGCAAATCTTAATATTCATTAAATTAAAAAGTACTAAGGCAGATGGACAAGAGTATGATAGCTTGAATTGAATTCTCCGAGTGTAGGGATGTTCTTTACACACACGTGGGGTTATATGATCAATGTTTGGATGAAAGGTAGGAATGAAGAATAAAGACGATGTTTTATTGAGGGATGATGTGATTTCTAACATTTTTTCATGACTATTAAAATATGGCTCATGACAACTGAAAAACTAGTATAGTTGGAAACTCTTCTTTTCAAGGCCTTTCTTTTATGGTTCTTATCTTTATATGTAAATTCACCATCTTTCTTTTGTTATTGGATTTTGTGGGTGTAATCCGCTGAAAACCCTCAGGAGACAACACTCCTCCTACTAGGGACACCTAGAGGTTTAACGGCTTGTTGCACGTGCTCAGTGCAATCGTGTCTGCCTACGAAAGTGTGCTTAGTTTTCTCCTTTCTTTTTCTCCTCTTAAATAAACTAGTTTGCTCGGGACGATCAAAGATAAGTTTGGGGGTATTTGTTCAGTTGATTAAACTGCACATTTGTTATTACATTTTTCCTACTATTTCTATATAATGAAAGGTGTTTATTATAATATATGATACATATGAGGGTTTATCTGTAAAAATACTACTTTCATGTGTTTATATATTATAATTAACATTTGGTAGGAAAAAGTAAGCATATATTATCCATGTAACATTTGGCCCAATTAAATATGCTTACCTTATTAAATACCTTTGACCAATTCTTAATGGTTAAGTTAATATCTCAATATAACAAACTCTACTAAATATTATTTGTTGAGATATTGTGCAAAATTTGCAGGGCTGAAATCAAGGAAATCAAAGTTGGCAAATCAAATTTACCAAAGATATTCAAGAAACTAATTCTGGTAGAAATGTAGAAAAGATTTTCAAAGTCTAGATACACAAAAGATTACCAAGTGTTACAGATATGAAGCTACAAAAATTAGAGGCCATGATCTCACCAAAAGGGGGCGGATCCGCGGCCAAACCTATCCAATGGTCATGGTTCCGCCGCGGATTTGAAGAGTTGAGATATGGGATTGTGGTGGTTAGGATCCTAACAACTAGTTTCCATATTAGGAAACTAGGGTTCTGGCTCTGTGATTATAAATAAGGACCGAGAGTCTTTTGGAAAAATCATCAAGTCGACGAGATCACGAAGTCCAAGACGGCTCACGCATCCAGACTGATCATCAACTGTTCGTCTACCTCCTTGGAAGAGATCGAGAAGCAAACTAGTCTTTGTAATCATTTTCTAAGGAATCAAAGTGTAGATTGTTCAAGTTGATTAATAAAGTTAGTTGTTTTATTTTATTCTTTTGCATTTTATATTATGTTTTCCCTCTCTTTCTTTTCATCTTCTTCTCCCAACATGCGCGAGTAATTCTCCGCTTGTTAGGGTTCGTAGGATTAGGGTAGGCTAATGGACGATGAAAATAACTAAACCCTTTTTAAGTCCTATAAAGTTTAGAAACTTTATCAAAAGAATCATTAACATCCTAATCGGGCGCGCTAGAAATTCTTTGCTAGTTCCGACCGCAACTAGAGATTAGATTAATGATTGTTTTGGTAAAGGCTAGATATGAACGGAGTTCCGTGTCGAGATAAGGGTTAAGAGTGGGATTCCTTTTCCCTCCAGAAACCCTAATCTACACGCATCACCGTCGTTCTAGTTCTAAATCTATTAATGGATAAAAAGGGTAACTTTTAATTAATCGTCCATAACTACTAAATCCTAACGAACCCTACAAGCCCTCTTATTATATTATCTACATCTTTAAAATAATCTAGATCTATATTTTACATTCTTGTTTAACGTAGATCTAGAAACCATTCTATAAAATTCTTTATTCCTCCTCTCTTTCTCAACACATCTAAAGTAAAAGTAAAAGGTTCCACGTTTCCCATAGGACGACCCGTACTCATCTCGGTCTAGCTACGCGCGACACCGTTCTGATTGCGGTTAAACTACAAAAAACACTCTTTCACATCAATCAGTCCCACCGTTCTTAGATTGCTATCCTACCACGGCTCAAAGGAGTCCTGAAAACAGGTAGCAGTTGGGTGCAGTCCCGAGCACTTGGAGGCAGTGGCGGTTAGAAAGGATTCGTCTCTCCCGGTATTGGGAGTTGATATCGCGCTGTGTCAGAGAGCCATTACGCAAAGTCCCTGGCCAGGGCAAGCGAGATTTACTGGTAGGTTCCAGTAGCTTCTCCGACACGACTTATACCGCTATTCGGGGACTGACGCTTGCCGCCCCTTAGGATAGATATGCGATAGTCTTAGACGAATAGACCGGACTGTACGGAGATTGTCACATCAGGCTCAGTAGGAGTTCGGATGGGTTTCCTCATCGGCCTTCTTATCGACATCTACCAGGGGACCGTTCCGTACAGCTAGTGCCGCTTGCGGTCTTTGGTTAAACTCACTGCCAGCGTAGTGTCGAGTCTTTAGAGTCCCACACAGAGGGTTTCCCTGCTCCAGGCGAAACGATATAGATGTCGTATGGTTTTACGACAAGGGTTCGGACGCATACGTGTGTTTACGCACGTACGGCGTTCGGACAGTTTTTACTAGCCGGCTTTGGTTTACGGCAGATTCTAGTATTAGGTTATTGGATTAATACAGTCTAAAGTTTTCCCGTGTTTTCACGGATTGGAGGGGCGTTCTCGTAATTTTCCGGGAAGCTTCTAGATGCATGGTGACTTGGGGGTTAAGGTGGCATAAGCATTTATTGCTTAATGACTCATTTGTGTGATTCATCCATGGAGTTAATGCTTCATTTATTGAGCTAACGACTCATGAGATGGATCACACAAGGTGAATGCATCAACAATGATGATTAATCATGTATATTATTTACTTGATAAATTGTTATGGTTGATATATATTCAAATGAGTTGATTTTTCAATATCATTCTTATCATCACCTTCTCTCTCCTCAAGCTCTCTCATTCTTGAAACCCTAACCCTAACCTCTCATGTGTTGAGATCAAGAGTTAGGTAGACTAATACATCCATAAACTCACTCTATATCCCCTAGGTAGCTTAGATTAGCACTTTGAGCAACCTAGTTATCTCAAGTTAGAGATCAAGTTTGGCATAGGAGCTCTCGGGTGGATCGTCTTTGACTCGAGGAGGCCGTCGAGGTGCCGATGTTCCAAGGAGCCTACGAGGAGTGGAGGACAGCGATGAAGACCCGAAGGACAAGTAACGTGAGGTATAACTTCGAATCCGAGTAGTTAAACCTCTCGTAGTTTGCTAGTAACGGTTTAGACACGATTCATGCACTCAAGTCCGTGTTACGAAGCTTTGATGATCGTTTTTCATATATTCCGCCTCCCCGCAAGTTAGTGGGGTACGTGACATGGACTTACAGTGGTATCAGAGCCAGCTAAACCATTACTAGCTTGTTAGCAACTAATTAGAAGTTCGATCGACGGAAAACACCAAAACGAATTCCCGGAACCCTAACAGTTCTGTTAATTTTAAACATGTCTAAAAAATTATTTCATATGCCTTAAAATTCACAGCAGGTAAATATAAGAATTCTGGGAAAATACGGAGTTCTTATAGGGTATTTTTCGTCACCCCATTGAGATGGGAATACGCGCGCGCTTGTCAGGCGTACTACAGATTCCCCCTGCCTAGGGTAGGCCGGGGTTTAATGATTGTGGGGATCCGAATCTCCGGCAGCCGCGGAATAAGCTGCCGTTAATTACCCCTCGCCTTTGGGGCGAGGGAACCTCCGATTAACGGGTTAAATTGGTCATGCGAACTCAATGTGCAGTGTGCGTGTGTTTTGTTTTGAAAGGGGGTTTTGGATATATCGGGAGCCACGCAAAGTTTTTACGGGGGTCCCGCTACCCGGATAGCGGGCTGGGGGTCAAGGGGGTAGCAGCCCCCTTGCGGGGTTCGGGCAGCGCCCCGGCCCGAAAATTTTTTGGAGGGGGAGAATGTGGCGGAGTATGTATATGTGTGAATTTGTATACATATGTATATGTATATGTATGTACATAAAAAGAGGGGGGAAAGGCATCCAAGGGATGCGTGGGGGCCAGCGCCTTGAGCGCTGTGCGCTTAGGTGCTGTGCGCTCAGGCGCAAGCCCGCGCGCTCCACGTGTCGGCACGTGGGCGCTTTGCGCAACGCGCGTTGCGCGCAGGTGAGCAAGCGCGCGCGCGCCACGTTTCGGCACGTGGGCTCTTTGCGCAATGCGCCACGTGTCGGCACGCGGGCGCTTTGCGCACGTGCGCAAGCGCGCAGGGGCGCAAGCGCGTGCGCGCGCCACGTGTCGGCACGTGGGCGCTTTGCGCAATGCGCCACGTGTCGGCACGCGGGCGCTTTGCGCACTTGCGCAAGCGCGCGCGCGCGCCACGTGTCGGCCCGTGGGCGATTTGCGCAACGCGCGTTGCGCGCAGGTGCGCAAGCGCGCGCGCGCCACTTGTCGGCACGTGGGTGCTTTGCGCAATGCGTCACGTGTCGGCATGCGGGCGCTTTGCGCACTTGCGCAAGCGCACAGGTGCGCAAGCGCGCGCGCCATGTGTCGGCACGTGGGCGCTTTGCGCACTTGCGCTGCGTGCCGGAGAGGACAAGAGGCTCTTAGCCTGAAAAAAAAAGATTTCTCAAAAGAGAAATCCGAGAGGAGTCGGGCTCCTGAATGTGTTTTGGGTTTAATGGAAGTGGTTCTTCTTCTTCCTCCTGTTGCTTGCTGGATCTTGAAGATCAAGAGATGTGAAATCTCAAAATCTCTCCTTTTTAAGATCTTATGACAGATCCAAGTTCCCCTATGTGGGTTTTGTGGTGAAAAACTAATTTGTTTTGAAAAAGGAAGAGTAAAACTCTTGATTTAATTCAAAAGAAAGAAGAAGGTTTTGGAACCTTGGAGAAGGAAGAAAGAGCTCAGCTCTGAAACTTTTTTGGAGAGAGAAAAAGTTGTTGGGATATTTCATTATCCTTGCCTTTATAGGCCATACATTTTACACATAGCCCTTTGGGCTTCACAAAATGGCATTTTGCCTATCCCATGGCTCATGTGCCATTTCTTTTTGCACATAAGCCATGGGCTTTACAAAAATTTGGCTTTATGCCTATTTTTTCTTACATTTATCCAAAAATAAAATAAAAGAAATACAACAAAATTATTTATTACAAAATTTTTATCTTGGCATGGGGGGAGGCCGGCCGCTTCATATTCTGGCTCGACCCGGGCATGGGCCCACTGGATCTGGGCTTGGGCCCACTTGTCTTGGGGTTGACTTTGATTTTGACTTGGTCAACCGGGGTGTAAATTTTTACCCCAACAAATTGCCCTCCATCAATAAATGCACACCACATATATGGGTCGTGTGCATGAAATTGATGGATCTTCTTTTACTTGGAGGCGACCTGATTTGGTTCCCGCTTTTTGGGAAGCTGGCACTGCCCTTTTTACGACATGGACGGTCGTTGCTTGACATGACTCCGAGATGGAGTGTCCGTGATAGACGTTTCCCCGGCCCGGAGTGATCCGGTTCCCGCTTTGTAGGAATCCTGTGCTGCCCTTTTTACGACATGGACGGTCGATGCTGCCCTTTTTGCGACTTGGACGGTCGGTGCTGCCCTTTTTGCGACTTGGACGGTCGATACTGCCCTTTTAGCGACGTGGACGGTCGGTGCTGCCCTTTTAGCGACGTGGACGGTCGGTTCTGCCCTTTTAGCGACGTGGACGGTCGGTGCTGCCCTTTTAGCGACGTGGACGGTCGGTGCTGCCCTTTTAGCGACGTGGACTGTCGGTGCTGCCCTTTTAGCGACGTGGACGGTCGGTGCTTGATTTGACTTTCTCTGCTTCTGGCAATGTCAGGGTTAGACTTGACTTGCTCCGCTTCTTGCGGTGTCGGAGTGGAAGTTGACTTGTTGATTTTGATTTGGGTTGACATCGGCATCGCTATACTGGAATATGGTACCAGGAGAGAATCATCATCTGTCATGGAGAGGATTTTGGGATTTTGGTTTTTGTTTGGCATCTGCATTGCTGCACTGGAATAATGCCAGGAGCAACTCATCATTTGCCCCGAGAGGATTTGGGGATTGTTTTTTTTTTGGCATCTGCATTGCTGCACTGGAATAATGCCAGGAGCAACTCATCATTTGCCCCGAGAGGATTTAGGAGAGATTGGGTTTGTTTTACACCCGTGGATTGTATACGGTTTTGCAGGATGTATGATCCAGACCGTAGGGCCGGAAAAATTTCGGGACTTTGTCGGCGTCTGCATCGCTGCACTGGAACATGGTACCAGGAGCGACTCATCATTCGCCGTTGGGGTATGGGATTTGGAATTTGGTTGGCGTCTGCATCGCTGCACTGGAATATGGTACCAGGAGCAACTCATCATTCGCCATTTGGGGATTGGGGAGCGATGGCTTAGGAGACAGGTTTAGATCCCTATCGCCTAAGGCTTTTCAATTTTATGGGTCGTGAGGGTCCCATAAAAGCATTTTCTCCCTACGAGTCATAAGGATCCCGCAGGTGTATTTTCTCCTTAAGAGTCGTGAGGACTCCTAAGTGTGTTTTTCCTTTATGAGTCGTAAGGATCCCACAAAGGTTTGTTCTCCTCATGTATCGTGAGGACACATGAGTGGGTCTTCTCAATGGAGCATAATTCCAAAGGCGGAGACCAGCCGCGTAACTGGTAATTGTGGTGGGGCATGGGTATGACGAGAATTATTTGAGCCCGTGGATTGTATGCGGTAGTCAATTTGGGGACTAACCGTAGGGCTGTGAGAATTTTGAGAAATTGGATTTTGGTTGGCGTCTGCATCGCTGCACTGGAATGTGGTACCAGGAGCGACTCATCATTCGCCGTTTGGGGACTTGGAATTTGGATCTTGTTTGGCATCAGCATTGCTGCACTGGAATAATGCCAGGAGCAACTCATCATTTGCCTCGGGAGGACTTGGGATTTGGGTTTTTGGTCGACATCAGCACCGCTAACACTGAAGCGAAATGCCAGGAGCGAATCATCATTTGTCGTTGCCCGTTGGGGAACGATGGCTTAGGAGATAGGTTTGGGTCCCTACCACCCAAGGCTTTTCAATTTTATGGGCCATGAGTGTCCCATAAAAGCATTTTCTCCCAACGAGTCGTAAGGATCCCGCAGGTGTATTTTCTCCTTAGGAATCGTGAGGATTCCTAAGTGTGTTGCTCCTTTGTGAGTCGTAAGGATCTCACGCAGGGGTTTTCTCCTCACAAGGTCGAGAGGACTTTGTGAGTGTATTTCATCTCTTTTAACGAGTTTGCTCCCTTTCGGGTTTTCACAGACTCGCCGGTAGTCCTGCTATTTTTACTCATGGAGCCCTTTCGGGTTTTCATCCGTGCCCATTTTGCTTGTGGACATACCGTTTATTTCTTCTTCTTCTTTATTTTTTTTTTCTTTCTTTCTTCTTTTTTTCTTCTTTTTTTTTTGCCGCTGGTGGGACTTTAAAGTAGTCTCACCGGCAGGATTTGTGAGAAATAGGGGTCATTTACGCCCGTGGATTGTATACGGTTTTGCAGGATGTCTGATCCAGACCGTAGGGCTGATGTGCTCAATTCGCCTGCGACTTGGAGCATTCATGTGTAGTATTTCTTGAGATATCTTCCATTGATGGGTGGCATGGGCCTTTCTCCCTCTGCACTTATTAGTTGGTAGGATCCTCCGTCGAACACTTTCTCAATGACGTATGGTCCTTCCCAGTTTGGCTCGAATTTTCCCTTGGCATGTCGATTGAGGATGATCGGTCTTTTGAGGACCAACACCAATTCACCTTTCTTGAAAGCGCGGAGACGGGTTATCTTGTCATAGGCCCGTGACATTTGGGCTCGGTATAGCTCCAGATTTTGCTGCACCGCGAGCCTCTTTTCTTCGAGGGCATCGAGTTCTTCAAGTCGAAGGAGCACGTTTTCCTCTTCCGTCAACTCATGCTGAATGGCCATTCTTAAGCTTGGAACTTCGACTTCGAGGGGGAGGACCGCCTCCACTCCGAAGAGCAATGAGTATGGAGTGGACTGAGTTGGAGTACGGTGCGTGGTACGATATGCCCACAATGCCTCGTGAAGCTTGAGATTCCAGTCTCTCTTGTTGGCTGAAGCATTTTTCCTCAGGAGCTTGCATAGAGTCTTATTGAAGGCTTCGGCTAGCCCTTTGGCTCTTGGATTATAGATGGAGGAATAACTCCAGTCTATCTTGTGCTGAGTAGCGAACCTTGAGACATTGAAGCTCTTGAAAGAAGGCCCGTTGTCGGCAATGATTCTTCTTGGTGTACCGAAGCGGTATAGAATATTATGCTGGAAGAATGTCAGAATATCTCTTGTTTTGACTTCTTTTAGCGGGACAGCTTCAGCCCACCTGGAGAAGTAGTCTGTCGCGGCCAGTATGAACCGGTGGCCTTTAGATGACGGAGGATCAATTGGGCCAACAATGTCGGTGCCCCAGACTTCGAAGGGCCACGACGCCACCGTAGGATGCAATGGATTGGGGTGCTTGTGAATAAAATCACCGTGAATTTGGCAGATATAACATTTCTTTGCATGCTCTCCGCAATCCCGTATCATGGTGGGCCAGTAATACCCAAGCCGTTTGATTTGAAGTCGCATTTTGGGGCCAGATTGGTGAGCACCGCAAACGCCCGAGTGAACATCCTTCATGACCTTTTGGGCTTCGGCCAATGACAGACACCTGAGCTAGAGTTGGTCATATGACCTGCGGTATAACGTGTCATTTACAAACACGTATCGGAGAGCTCTTTTCTTCAGCTGAATCCTCGCAGATTTTTCTTCGGGCAGCTTGTCGTATCGGAGGTACTCTATGAAGGGTTCTCTCCAATCGGGCTCGTCTTGGATGATCGAAGCTTCTTCCGCCGGACTGCTCTTCTGTTCCGCGCTTTCCTCTTCTCGTAGAGAGACTGGGGGTAGAATTTACCGGCTCCTGACTGTGATTAGAATTTCGTCCATGTCAGGATCAGCCAGCTCCTTGGCCAAGCGAGCGAGTACGTCAGCCTTTCCATTCACCGCTCTAGGGACTCTCATTAGTTCAATGTGAGTGAACCGTTTCATGAGTTCCACCACTCGGCCTCTGTACCGAGCTAACTCGGGTTTGTATATCTTATAGTCGCCGCTTACTTGGTTGACGAAAAGTTGGGAGTCACCATAGACTCGTAGCCGACGGATTTCCATCTCTACGGCAAGCTCCAAACCAGCTATCAGAGCTTCATACTCAGCCTCATTGTTTGTGCGAGGCTCGGTGAGAGCAAAAGAACGCCGTAGGGTTCCCATTGATGGCATGATAAATACCAATCCTATCCCTGCTTTTATCTCCGGGACACTTGATTTACTGGAGGTCCTTATCGATGAGGCCCCATCGAAGTAGAGCTCCCAACATGGCTCGTCATTCTCTAGGTGTAGCACCTGTTCGTCGGATAACTCACAATTGAGTGGTGACCCTTCTGGTATGGGATGAGTAGCGAGAAAGTCTGCAATAGCTTGCCCTTTTACTGCTTTCTGAGGGGTATAAACTATGTCAAACTCAAGTAGCATGAGTGCCCATCTTGCCATTCTGCCGGCTAGGCTTGCTTTGGTCATCAAGTGTTTGAGCGGGTCGACCTTGGAGATCAGCATAACCCGATGAGCGAGCAAATAGTGCCTCAGCTTCTTCACAGCAAATATTAGAGCCAGGCATTGCTTTTCGATTGGGGAGTAGTTGTGTTCCGCCCCGACTAGAGTTCGAATGAGGTAGTAGAGGGCATTTTCTTTTCCTTCCTCGTTATTCTGGGCAAGGAGCGCACCGAGTGACTCGTCCAGCGCGGCAGTATAGAGAATCAGTGGTTTATTTGGAATGGGAGCGGCCAGCACTGGAGGGTGTAACAAGTATTGTTTGATGCTTTCGAACGCTTCTTGACATTCGGCATCCCAGATAAAAGGAGCTCCTTTCTTCATGAGCTTTGAGAAGGGCCTACATCTCCCCGATAAATTTGAGATAAACCTCCGTATATAAGCAAGCTTGCCTTGAAAAGATCTTAGCTGCGTCAGACTCTTCGGAGGGTGCATCTCCATGATGGCCTTTATCTTTGATGGGTCAACTTCGATCCCTCGATGTCGGACTATGAAGCCCAGGAATTTTCCCGATGACACGCCAAAAGCGCACTTCAGAGGATTCATCTTCAGATCGTATTCCCTCAGTCTGGTGAGAACGGTCCTGAGATCTTGGATATGATCGGCCTTGGCTTTAGTCTTGACGACCAGATCATCAACATAGCATTCGACGACTTTATGGATTAGGTCATCAAAGATATTAGTCATCGCCCTTTGATATGTAGCACCTGCGTTCTTCAGTCCGAATGGCATTACCTTGTAGCAATATATTCCGATCGGGGTTCGAAATGCTGTGTGCTTCTCATCCTCAGGCGACATCTTGATCTGATTATATCCAGACGAGCCATCCATAAAGGTGAATAGTTCGTAATTTGAGGTGTCATCGACCATCATTTCCATGACCGGTAGCGGAAAGTCGTCTTTAGGACATGCCTTGTTGAGGTCCCTGAAATCGACACAAACTCGGATCTGCCCATTTTTCTTCTTCACTGGGACTATGCATGCGATCCAGTCTGCATATTTCTCTTCCCTGATGAAGCCGGCCTCGATGAGTTTCTTGGTTTCCTCGATGACCTTTTCTTCCAACTCCCTTCTCATTCTTCGAGGAGCTTGTTTGACTGGCTTAGCATCAGGAGATATAGCCAGCTTATGCACTGCTACCTCAGGGGAAAGGCCAGGCATTTCTTTGTATGTCCACGCGAAGCAGTCGACGAACTCATGCAGCAGAGTAATTATCTGCGCTTTCATTTCCTCTGATAAGAGCGAGCGGATGTAGGTCGGCCTTGGATTATCGGGCGTTCCTAAGTCAATCTCGGTTAGCTCGTCAAAGGTTGCTTGTCCTCCATCTTCGAGCTCTTGAGGAGATTCTTCCGGCTCGGCTATCTCGTCGTCATCATTTGATCTTTCGCTGGCCTCACCAACATGGATCATGTAGCACACTTTGGAATCAGGTTGAATGTAGCCTATGCCCCGTCTATCTGGAATTCGTGCATCGATGAGTGCTCGGACCTGGGGCGGATACCATAGCCCTTCGTAAAACTTTGCTTCGGACTCCGTTTGATATAACCGGTATCCTCACTTATTAATGTATTCCCGCATCTCGGGCGCATAGTATCTGGGATTGAGGACGGCTCTTATGCCTCTCTCATAGGGAAGGCACGCGACAGAAAGATCGTCCGGGTGCACAACGGGGTTTGACCTGTAAAACAGGATGCCCTTCTGTCCATTTTTCCTCCCGGGCACGTAGAAAGTTTTCAGCTGGTCCACGGTAGAGACTGACAATGCGTCGAGCTCTTTGCACATCCGTTCTGGCACCCTAGTGATGGCCAGGGACCCTTCAGCGACTTCGAAGGTCTCTCGTAGTTTCTCTTGCTACATGGGGGGCCGATTTGCACAGCTGTTGCACGGCAGGTCCTCTTCTTCTGACTCTTCAGTGTCACTGCCAAGATGAGGGCGGACTTTGCTGCTAGATGAGCCTTCAGTAACAGATTCGTCCGTATCGCTGCCGAAATGAGGGCGAGTTTTGCGGAAGGACGGGCTTCCAGCGTCGGACTCATCAGTGTCGCTGCCGAAATGCGGGCGCACTTGGGTATTTTTGCTTTTGAAAGTGATAGCCGGCGCAGATTTGCTTTTGAGACTTGGGGCTGTTCTATCCTCAGTCAGTTGTGGCTTAGCATTTTGGTGGTTCGTAAAGTACCGAGAATCTTCATATCGGACTTCATGCACGCCGAACGGCTGGATGTCTCCGTCAATGCGTCTTTCTTCGCCATTTTTAGTATACTTCATGCATTGATGTAGAGTTGACGGAATGATGCCGTAATCGTGGAGCCACGGCCGCCCCAAGAGAATCTTATAAGATGTGTCGGCATCGATCACGTATATCTTTGCTTCAGTTTGCAGGTCGCCAAATTTGATTGGCAAAGCTATAGACCCCAGAACTTGCTGGCAATTTTGGTTGAAGCCTTGAGTGACAATCCTTTCCCTTGACAGGTGTCGGACGTCCATTGACAAACTCTTCAGAGTTCGCAAGTTCATGATGTTCACTGAGGACCCCGGATCAATCAATATGCGATTAATTCTATCTCCGTCGCTGTACCCGGTCACGTAAAGCGGCCGATTATACTCAGCCGTTCCCCGTAGCAAGTCTTCATCCTTAAATGTGACTGCGGCGGCATGCAAAGCGTGCTGGGCTTCTTTCATATTAATTTCCGCAAAGTGAGCCTGATACCGCTCGGGGTTTTGTAGAGCGTGGATGAGAACATCTCTAAGCTCCTTAGATAGGACCAAGGCGTCGTAGATGCTCAGGAGAGACGGAAGCTTCCGGAGATGCGCTAAGATATTATAGTCCACCGAGGAAGGACTTATGTTTTCATTAGTCGGTTCTCTGCCGTCTTCTTCATTAGCGACTTGTTTTTCCTTCCCTTTTGGGGCATTGCCCTGATTTGGCGGTAGAGCCCTGCCGCTTCTAAGCTGGATTTGATTGGCCGTTGTGGCGGGCTCTTCGTCCTCTTCGGGAAAACAGAGCTCATCCTCGGAGTCACTGCCAAGATGGATGGCGTAGCAGGTCACTACTGGGATCTCTTCATTGGAGTCTTCTTCTAACTCCTCCAGAATTTCAGCCGCTTGTACAGGGAAGAACTCCTTCAATTGAATCAATGTTCTTTCCTTTTGTTCATATTCTTCGAGGGAATCGATATATTTTTGAATGGTCGATCTCACTGCAGACTCTTTTTCGCGCCGAGCTGCACTTTTCTTCTTCTTGAGCTTCTTGGATTTTGAGCCTGATGGAGCCGCATTGGCAGCTGGACTGGTAGGCTTCTTCTGTCCTTCCCATTCCACCCTGGGCTCTTTCTAAAGTAGCTTTAGCATCTTCTTCGTCTTATTAGATATGTGCGTACTCCACGGAGGCCGCGATGAGTCAGTTTCGTTTGTCAGGGCAGCGGGTTCGGCTTTCTGCTCCCAGAAGGCTTCAGCTTCCGTCTGTATAAAGTTGGCGGTTGCAACTTGATTGTTCACCAACACGCTTTTGGATAGCTCGATCTCTCCGGCCTTGTACTGCTTCTCGACCTAGTCCTTGAAGATATATCAATCCTCGATCGCATGGCTCACTACTCGGTGGTACGTGCAATACAGGGGATTGTCGGTCATTTTTGCTTCTTGGGGTCTTTTCGACTCCGGCAATTGTAGGCCGTTGTTCAAGGCATCTTTAAATATCTTGCGGACCATGTCCCTTCTGAAAGAGTAAACCTTGTTCTTTTTCTCCTCTAGGGAAGGCCCATCTCCTCCCAGCAATGGCTTTCGAGACCGGTTCGTTTTGGATTCGCCCGACCTTCGCTTTTCTTCATTGTCGGACGCATTGAAGACATTGGTATTGCTGGAACTCCCACTTCTACGGTTGTCGTCCCGCTTGCTTTTCCAGGTTTTGTCTCTCTGAGAGTCCGGCGGGGACTCTTGCTTCGAGCGTTCTAGCATTTGGACTTTCTTGGTTAGCTCCTGAAATGTCTTGAGGCTCGATGTACAGAAGAATGGGACCATCCAATTGCTGAGGTTCCCAATAAGAAGGCTGACGGACTGGTCCTGCTCCAGCGGCGGTTCGCACTTGATTGTAAGATTACGCCATCGGGCGATAAAGTCGGTGTTGCTTTCATTCTTCCCCGGCTTGGTCCTCACAAGGTCGGCAATGGAGATTTTATCACTAACGCTCATGAACCTTTGCCGGAACAGAGACTCCATTTGGGCAAAGGTAATTACGGACCCGTCCGGTATACTCGCATACCAGTCGAAGGCGATACCGGTCAGGCTGTTGACAAACTGACGAAGAAGGAGCGCGTCATTGCCCCCTGTATTTCCGCACGATGCTTTGAAGTGGGCGACGTGCTGATTTGCATTCCCCGTTCCATCAAATCTTCCGAACTTAGGAATGACGTAGCCGCTTGGGAACTCAATCAGATCGTACTGCGCGGGATATGGCCGGCCACTACTGCCGATTTCTTTCTGAGCTTCAGCTTCGGCCACCAATGTTTTAACCTTGCTGGTGACCAAATCCATTATCCGATCCTGTGTTAGCGGGATAGTGCTATCAGGGGCCAAGGCGTCCCCAGAAGTGGAGTGCGGCCGACTTTCATGCGGCTCGACCAGTCCTGGTCCCAAAGGAACATGCATTGGCTGCCTCGGATTGTCATTACCCGGCTGATTAGTAGCGGTTTGTGTCTGATTGGGAGGCGCTCGAGCAATTTGAGCCGTAAGCTGCATCACCACGTTCGTTAAGTCGTCAATCTTTGAATAGAGCTTGGCCATCTCTTTATCTTTCCTCCTGAGCTGTTTTCGAAGCTCTTGAAGCAGCTCTTGCTCCGCAGTCCTGGGGCGGAAAGTTGGCTCTTCCTCGCTGTCCGAGCTTGACTCTGCTTGGACCGAGGGGTCTTTCTGCCTATCATCCTCATCGATAGGGTTTTCTTCATCCAGCGGGGGCGGCTGTTCTTGGGCGGCGGCAACCACATTCAGGCCAGATTGGGCTTGGGATGTGGTGGCCCCGTCCTTGCTTTTGCTGCGAAGGTGGTCGCTGGGGCGCCCGCCCGCCATATAGACCGTATGGACGATATATCCGGCCGTCTTTCTATCATTGGCGGATGATTTCACGGATCGCTGTCTTGACCCCCTTTCTTTGGTAGCTGGTAGTCGATTGAAGATGGCTGGCCTAACCAGGTTCTTGAATGGTGTTGGCGCTTCTTTTCTGGGTTTGCCCCGCTGCTTTCGCGCGGCACAGAGTGCTTGATAGACTCTTGAAGAGACAGTGTCATACTTTTTCTGTTGGGGCCGGGACACGTCTCTTTGTGGCACTGTTAGGACCGCTGTCTTCTTGATTCTGGCGGTCATGGCGTTTTTCTGAACCCACTTCAGAGGCTCGAAGGAATTGCTGATTCTTACGTCCGACTCAGCCGTCGTCGCGGGGCAACCTTGCACTTGGAACTTCACACGTTTCCATTTGGCCGAAGCCTTGGCCCTCTTGTTGGATCGATACCTGAGCCGCTTCTGCCTTAACTTTTCTGTTCTAAGCACCTGGCAGACTTCGGCTTTTTGGGAAGACGCCGCAGACCGGGCGATGGAGGGCCTTGGAGATACGCTCGATTGTGCATTTGTTGGAGTTATCACCTGAGCTCGTCCGTAACATTTGATGTTGCCCTTTGTACCGAAGTTCTTGCCCCCCGCTGGAGCACCAGAGAATCGTTCAGATAGCGTCTTGAGTTTCGGTTGTGGTGCCTTGGCGATCACGACATTCGGCCTCTTGCCCCTTGAGACCGGCTTGGCCACCTGTTCCACCGGGATCTCCGCCAGATGAGCGCTTCCGGCAGGGTAGATGATGACGGAGCCGAACTGGCGGGGCGGTTCCTCCCACTGTCGACTGAGGCATGCGGGGAGAACCACACGAGCGTTGATCTTGACCACGTACGGAATCGGGGTCGCATCGGAAGTTGAATTCGTCTGGGGAGACATTGTCGTCGAAGGTTGATTGCTGCACGGAAAAAAAAACATCATTTCAGTATAAGCAACCGATATTTATATTGATTGAGTTCGCATGAACGTTTAACCCGAAATATGAGAGGAGAGATTGGTCCCACCGGGCTTGCCAGAACCTGTAGGGTGTTTTCCGTCACCCCATTGAGATGGGAATACGCGCGCGCTTGTCAGGCGTACTACAGATTCCCCCTGCCTAGGGTAGGCCGGGGTTTAATGATTGTGGGGATCCGAATCTCCGGCAGCCGCGGACTAAGCTGTCGTTAATTACCCCTCGCTTTTGGGGCGAGGGAACCTCCGATTAACGGGTTAAATTAGTCATGCGAACTCAATATGCAGTGTGCGTGTGTTTTGTTTTGAAAGGGGGTTTTGGATATATCGGGAGCCACGCAGATTTTTACGTGGGCGCTTTGCGCAATGCGCGTTGCGCGCAGGTGCGCAAGCGCGCCCGCGCCACGTGTCGGCACGTGGGAGCTTTGCGCAACGCGCGTTGCGCGCAGGTGCGCAAGCGCGCGCGCGCCACGTGTCGGCACGTGGGTGCTTTGCGCAATGCGCCACGTGTCGGCATGCGGGCGCTTTGCGCACTTGCGCAAGCGCGCAGGTGCGCAAGCGCGCGCGCCACGTGTCGGCATGTGGGCGCTTTGCGCACTTGCGCTGCGCGCCGGAGAGGACAAGAGGCTCTTAGCCTGAAAAAAAAAAGATTTCTCAAAAGAGAAATCCGAGAGGAGTCGGGCTCCGAATGTGTTTTGGGTTTAATGGAAGTGGTTCTTCTTCTTCCTCCTGTTGCTTGCTGGATCTTGAAGATCAAGAGATGTGAAATCTCAAAATCTCTCCTTTTTAAGATCTGATGACAGATCCAAGTTCCCCTATGTGGGTTTTGTGGTGAAAAACTAATTTGTTTTGAAAAAGGAAGAGTAAAACTCTTGATTTAATTCAAAAGAAAGAAGAAGGTTTTGGAACCTTGGAGAAGGAAGAAAGAGCTCAGCTCTGAAACTTTTTTGGAGAGAGAAAAAGTTGTTGGGATATTTCATTATCCTTGCCTTTATAGGCCATACATTTTACACATAGCCCTTTGGGCTTCACAAAATGGCATTTTGCCTATCCAATGGCTCATGTGCCATTTCTTTTTGCACATAAGCCATGGGCTTTACAAAAATTTGGCTTTATGCCTATTTTTTCTTACATTTATCCAAAAATAAAATAAAAGAAATACAACAAAATTATTTATTACAAAATTTTTATCTTGGCATGGGGGGAGGCCGGCCGCTTCATATTCTGGCTCGACCCGGGCATGGGCCCACTGGATCTGGGCTTGGGCCCACTTGTCTTGGGGTTGACTTTGATTTTGACTTGGTCAACCGGGGTGTAAATTTTTACCCCAACAGTTCTAACTCGGCTTGATGGCCGCGGATCCGCGGCAAGAGTATGCTTTTGGCCGCGGATCCGCGGCGGAGTCAACCCCGAGTTGACTCTGATTTGCTCTACAATTCATATATTTTGGGTTTCTGTTTTCCAGTATGTTCTGTTTCTGCCCAGGTTACTTCAGTGCTGGTTTGCTTTTGGGGTAGACACGAGAAAAGGTTGTTGATCGATGTTCTAAGTTATTTACTAATTGGGTTTTTATCTGTAATGTTTAATGTGTTCGTAAACCTTCCCTAACTGCTAGTATGTCGGTTGGCAGGGGGTTGCATATTTCTGTAATGTTTACTGTTTATGTATATGGACTTGATTGGAGTGTTGTGATGATTAGCCGGGGTTTGAGATGGGTTTAATATTCATTCATTCGTTGTAAATGTAATATGATGTAATATTCTTTTGCGGGACGCATCCAGGTTGCGGTTGTAGCCACAGTTGTATTATTTCTTTTTATTGTTTTTGCTCCTAGGATAGACCCAAGGCGGGGTACACAAACTACCGGATACTTCGAAGTGTTTAGTGGCCTACTCAGTTTGTTGAGGGAGACCGCTTCACTTCGGGTACTTGGCGGGTAGTTTGTCGTACCCGTAGGGGTCTAGGGTAGGGTAATGGCTATTCATCACAACTGTATAATCCGTCTTCTATTGCAGGCCCAAAGCAAATGCGGATTGCTAGTATATCCAATAAAGTTCATCTGTGATCTGGAATGCTTATTATTGCGTCTGACGAATGTACAATATCTATATATGATAGCTATTAGACGCCACTTATGTTTTACACCCGCGCTAGCCCAGCCCCCACTCTGTCGTTAGTTAAGTAACCTAACGGGTGATGACGGGACCCAGTGGCGAATGCAGATGGCATAAGAGGACGTGGTATTTTCGTTGTTTTTTGCAATGATAGGATAAATGATGGGACGCATTATTATAATGCAAAGAAAATAAACCAAAGTTCAATCGTTGGAACAAATTTAAAAGAAACCACTCGGTTATTTTAAAAAAAGAGCAGAATTTTTAATTGCGGAGCTTTAACCACTCCTTTTAAAAAGCTATCAGGTTCCTTCGATTATATCAAGTTTGTTGGAGATAGTGCCCTCAGAGTCAATTATTGGATCACAGGCACGTGATTGCAATAATTGAGGGAGGACTTATCCCGGTAGGACAGTCTTACTCAAGATGATAGTATGCTATCTGGTTTACCTTTATCATCGTGTACTGATTTAGGTGACCTTACAGGTCACTATTGCACGTTGATAGAGCCCCTAGGATTCTTGCTTGACTGTCAGCAGTATGAGGGCGATCATATACGTGGGAGCTGGTAGTCTATAAGCACATCCAGAGTAGACTAGTGTATACAGTCGAGACCCCGACGACGGGCGGTGGCCGGTCTCACAAGCCACTGGTGTCAGTTGGTTCACCTAAGATGTATACAGATGCTCATTGGGTTATGAGTACACCGGACAGGACTCGCCGAGAACATGCTAGTTGGTCTTATACCTGACGTCAGATAGCAGTTCCCTGGTGACATGTGTACTGGTTAGTTCATCGACCTGAGGATCGTCATTTGTCTCGTGTGAGTTCCCACTGTACTTTGATTACTACCCTACCATGCTCAAAGGAGACGTGCAAACAGGTTTTAGTTGGGTACAGTCCCGAGCCACATGGAGGCAGTGAGCGGATCTTCAGGGGTTCGTCTCTCCCGGTATTGGGGGTGAGGTCGCGCTGTGTCTAGGAGAGCCATTACACAAAGCCCTCGGCCGAGGCAGGAGATTTAGTGGTAGGTATTCCAGTAGTATCTCAGGGTGTTCTGGGCTACATTCTGAAACGACTTGTACCGCTTTTCGGGGTTTGACTTTTACCAACCCCCTAGACCCGCCATGCGATGCTCATAGACAAACGGACCGGACTGTACGGATATTGTCACTGACAGGCTCAGTAGGGTGTCAGGATGAGTTCGCTCATCTATGTCCCTTTTGGCCAATAGCTGGTAGCCCGTCACGTTTGGCTAATACCTCTGACGTGCTAGTGGTTAAATCCACAACCATAGTATTGACGAGTCTTTAGAGTCCCCTACGGACAGTTTCTCAAGTTTCGGGCGAAACGCTGTAGAGGCCGTATGGAGATATGGCTGGGTTCGATCAGATACGTGCGCCATTGCACGCATCAGGATCGGACGGTTAATACTAGAGGGCTTTGGTTTAAGCCGGATCCTAGTATTGTACAGTGTAGACTTTGTCTCATTGCATTTGTATTCGGTCGGAATACAAATGCGGGTATGTATATACAGTAGCGGGGTTTTCCTGTAATTTATTACAGGATCAGTTTTTGGAGTTGCCAGTTTGTTTTCCGTTTCGGCCATATTTCTTTGTATCTTTCATTGGTTGAAATTTGGTGGATGAGGGCTTATTTGCATTTGTGCAAATAAGCATTTTGGAGGATGGTCTTTGCATATTATTGTATCATGATAATTCTACCACCATTTTACTTCTTCTTCTCATCATTGCTTGACTTTTGTGATGGTGATAGGTTATGATTGGTTGATGGAGTGTGGGTTTTAGTGGGTGATCATTTCTTTGCATGATAGCTTTTTCTTTTTCTCTCCCTTGTATGAGTGTGTGGCTCCCTCATATTTTTGAGACTCCCATTTTTTCCCACATTCCATGGCCGGCCAAGTTAGGAGGAGCTGTCCAAAATTTGAGTGGGGAATTTTTGTTCTTTTCATGCTACAAAAATTCCCAAGTTCATCTCCAAAAAGTTTTAGTTCATTTCCTCCACCAAAGGCAACTCCCTCAAACCCCAAATGAGACATAGAGCACTACACGTATTCTACAGCAATCCTTGGGCACGTCGGCTCGCCAACTTCGTGCTCGAGTTGCCTCGGTCCAGAGGTGGGAGCCCGTAAAAGAAGCCGGCGACATGGTGCCCTTCCGGCGACTTGGTGGAGACCGGAGATTCCGCGGGGAGATCGGAACGACGACGAGAAGACCTAAGGACACGGATCGCTCGGTATATCTCTCTACCTCTTCTCTTGTTACCTAGGACTAGATTAATGGCCCGATCCGTGATTTTTGTGCGCGGTGGTGCCGGTTTACAAGTTCGTAAAAAGTTTCGTTTCCGCATTCCGGCGTCGGATTAACTGCCGGGGCGCCGCCGTGCACTTACATGGTATCAGAGAAACGCCATTAACCTAGTCTAGTTTGGTCTAATGTGTTTACACTTTCGATCAAACAAAATTCCAAATTCTGCGTTTTCAAAAACATCAGTTTTTGTCGAAATATTTTTGGCTCCAAAAATTTTTCAGGTTGTTGCAGAATACTGAGTAGGAAATTCAAAGACATCTGTTCAAAATTGGTGACGTGATACTGTAGAACCACCGCGGAACCGCGGCCAAAACCCCTTTGGCGCCGCGGTTCCGCCGTAGTACAGTGTCTTCACTGCACCATTTTTCCACAGTGATCTTTTTACAGAGAAATTGGGGTTTTGGAACATCCTTTTTGGGCCCAGAATTTCTTTAAGTGCTACAGTAGTGCTTGGGGGCACACTTGGGTAAATTTGATCGATCGAAAATTTTAAACACATTAGTTCACAGTATTTACATTATATTTGCGACCGTGAATGTCACTTGATCGGTAAATCCTGTCTAACTGCTATAGCCCGGTTAGACGGATTTGCGAACGTGACATTCACGTAGATGTTCTGTGATTGTGCTGTGATGTTGCGGATTGGTCATTGGTGATAGCCTGGGTGCAATGCTAGTACAATATTTGGTTGTATTATGTACATTTGATATTGCGGGGCGAGCGTCCGACATGTGGACTGCCGTCACTGCCTGTTTGTATTATTCTTTTGGGGCACGACCGGGTCGAGGACGATGTACCAGTTGTATGCATATTTTACTTTCTGTACTGGGATTACCCCAAGGAGGGGTGCACGGATAGCCGGGTTCTAGAAGGCAACGAGCCCGCATCTCATGGCGTTGAGACGGAGGGGGCTTTACTCTAGAATTGGCGGGCTATTCGCCGCACTCGTAGGGGGTGCTGGTTGACCCAGGAGGGGTGCCCAAGTTACCGGATTCCGTGAAGTGCTGGGTGGTCCATTCACGTTGCTGAAGGGGGCTGCCCCGCTTCAGGTTTTGGCGGGTAACTTGCCTCGCCCGTAGGGGTCTAGGATTTCATTGCACAGGCTATCCACACGACCAGGGGAACGTCGGGTTTCAGTAGCGGCTCTGTGAAACACGGGGATCCCAGATATCTGTATTGTTCTGTGATGCTTATTACATTTATGTGATGTTGCATTTTATCACGCCTTGAGAGAAATATTATATATTGATATATATACTAGTAGATGTTGTATATGTTTTGCATCCGCGCTAGTCCAGTCCCCGCTCTGTCGTTAGTTAAGTAACCTAACGGGTAATGACAGGACCCGGTGGCGAATGCGGATGGCATATACGTACATCATTATTTTCGTTCTTTATTGGTGTGATCAATTGATGGGACTGCGTTGATTTGGATCAATGCAAGCTAAACAAACCTTTTCTGATGTTGTTGGAACACTTTTCAAAAAGCTGTTATTGCAAGGACGTTCACTTTTGTTTTGCACAGTGATATTCAGTGGGAATATCCTGCACCTCAGTCGACGAGGCAAGGGCCGAGATCCCTTCACAGGGAGTGACCCCTTGGACAGAAGTTTGCGTCAGGGTAATAATTTCACTATAGCCGATTACTTTTGCTTTGCATCGTGGTATTCAGTTGGAATATCCTGCACCTCATTCTACGGGGAAAGAGCCGAGATCCCTTCACCGGGAGTGACCTCTTTAGCAAAGGTTTTCGCCACTATATTTTCATTAAAGCTATCCAATTCCTTCAACGATATCAAGTTCATTACGTTAAAGGTTTTCGCCAGAAACCATTCGTAGCCCTCCTTCATTTCAGACGGGTAGCACGTAGTATTCATGCTATGTTTGTTGACCTTCGTCAAGGCATAGTGAATGGTAGCTGCTTGTTACCTTTCTGCTGCATAGAAAGATGCGTTGGTTTGGGACAGTCGTATAGCCTTGTTGACCTTCGTCAAGGGCTTGTACGGGTGGGTTCAAATTAACCTAGACAATGACGGGAAGAACTTGACATGTGACTTATGATTTGTTGACCTTCGTCAAGGTCATAAGAGCATGGGGCAGAAATCATATCGGGAGTTTCTAAAGAAACTGAAACTTGCCAGATATGTGCATACCTTCTGGAGTGTGATAACGTGAGCGGATTCCGTCATGTTATCATGCGATGATAGTTGGATCCCGATTCCGACTGATGAGTTGGTTTACTTCTCGGGTGATCCCGACTAATTCTTCTTTCAGGTTTGGAGGAGAATTTGACGGTACAGTGGGAGGTTTCCAGATTAGATAAATTGGTAACCATTCTGATCTAGGTTAGAGTGCACGCTGAGTGTTTCTTTTCTCTCTCTCTTTGGCAGCGACCATTGACCCGACCCTAAGACTATGACTCAGTGACCAAAGTTGACCGAACCTTCTTAAACATTGGCTTTTGGATTGTCAGAGTTGCAAACCTCATTGCCACTCCTACTCTTACCCTTTTCTCCAGGAAACCCCGTATTACTACGAACGTCCACTTCCATTGGACAAAACCATCGTATGGTTATATACGAACTCGAAGGAATTTATTCGAGGATGGTTTCCGGTTCTGGAGAAAACGAATAGGACTATTCAGTTGTCTTTTCCTTTTACCTTTTCTTAGGTTGAGAGTACTCCTTGGTTTAGTAGATAGTACACCTATTACGCAAATTGGATAGTCTTCTTCCAAACCATAGGCAGGTGTCGACCGGTAGGGAATGATGAAAACCAATTAGCCTAACGATGGTGTACAGAAGGTATTAAGTAAAGACATATCAAGGGATTAGTAAGAGGGCAAAGTAAATTGCGACTGCTATTCACGACCAAACCAAGTATTTCTTCGACAATCCTAAATCACCTTTGTATTTCTCCAGGACACTCCGTATCACGACGAAGATCCACAGTTTATTGGATACTCCATCGTATGGTTATATACGAACTCGAAAGGAACTTGTTCCAGTTCGGGGATGGATTCTGGTTCAGGAGAAATAGGAATAAGGTTTATTCGGTTACCTTTTATCTTCACCTTCTCTTGCATTGCGAGTGCTCTTTGGATTAGGACAGTACACCCATTATGCTTATTGGATAGTCTTCTTCCAAACCATAGGCTGGTGCCGAACGGTAGGGAAGGAAGAAAACCATTTGGCCTAAAGGGGTGGCTGAAGGTAATGACTAAAGACATATAAATGGATTTGGAAAGATGGCAAAGAATTACACGGTTACAGTTGTGAATCTGGATAATGGAAGAGGCATTACTAGGAATACCGGGATACCCCATCGAAACATTTCATTGTTTCAGTTTCACTGTGTACTGTTAAAGGAAAACTGATTTCCCGATTAGATACTTACTCCAGGGTATGTATTTACCAGGTTTGATTCTCACATCTGTATGGTTTTACAGATGATGAGTGGGTGTAAGTTATTGGGAATTAGGTGATCATCCTCATTATATCGGGATTCGTTGTAATCGGTGAAATTTTAGGAAATCACCAGGGCTGTTTGCCGGTCGGCAAATATTTGGTTTTGAATATCCGCTGTCATGCACCAATTTCAAATTGATATATCTGTACGTCTATTTTTATAGAGTGAGATATACTTTTTTGAAATTATGTCGATGACATTTACCTATATCAGTGGATGGTTAGGTAAGGAGCATTAAATAGCGGTGTAATTCTTCTTAACCAAAAGTACAGTTTTTCAACCTGCGACACACAAGGAGTGAGTTATTAGACACAAGGGACTTATACAGAGTATTGTATGTTGTCCAGTGTCCATTAGGACAGAGGGGATGGTCCTCGTACTATATTCAGTTTACTTATGACTTCTCTAGTTTTTAGACAGGTGTTTCGTGGAAACACAGGGTCCGAATTTTCATAAGTTATAGGTATTTGAATAAAGTAGAGAACCAGGAATTGCAAGTATCGGGATTCTTCAAAGTGATCGAAGATGTAGATACTTGTGTATGGTATTCAATTGATAGTAATGGTTAAGAGAACTTGCTTCTCTTTCAGGTCACTCATAATTGGAAGCATTCCTAAGATGAGTAACGCTGATCGGCCTCTTTCCATTTAGTTGACATGCACTGGAGACAGCTGCATGATTTGAATCTGGTTCAATTAAATCAGTGCCTCTGGTTCTATATTGGATATAGAACAGTTCATATCTTAACGATGTTAAGGTATGGGGAGTTGTCCGGCTTATGCTAAAAACCAGACTCTGGACAACTCAAGGCACGTTTCTGTAATAGCCGTTTGTGGGTTGACCCAGGCTATGACGAGGGTTGACTTTCTACCATCTGGAAGATCAATAGAGATATTGTTCTAGACTCGCCACAGTTTTAACAAAAATGGGTTTTTTTTTCAGAAAAGAGTAGTGGGAGTATGGTAGAACTGGAAGTGATTCCAGAACTGCAAACGATTACTAAAGATTTGATAAGAACCTAAAGATTCAATCTGGGTTGACATTCCATTGGCCACTCCGCAGATACGGTGGGTAACCTCAGACACCCGAGAGGTACTCTGGTATCCTCAAGGACAGTGACAGGGAGGTTCTTATTTACCCAGACATGCCATTGCTGTTGTTCCAGGCTGCGAGACCCGGCAAGATGATGAGTATAGCGTCGTTCTAAACTAGCTTTAGAAGTGTACGTGTATATGACTCTGCCGGAGGGTTGTCATAGTCAGTGGGAGCAGTGGAAGCATTGGCGGACTAGTGGCTTATGTGTATTTATAGACTAAAGCAGATATAGCGGAGATAGATCATCTATTTCTGATGTGACAGTCATAGGTTTGACTTCATCAGCATAGGGGATGGATCTATTAAGAAGGTAGTAGGGTGTGATGTCCTGGTACATGGATGACATACACAGAGTAGGAAGTGATATTCCTATACTACAATCGGTTATACTTTGGTTGTCACACAGTAGTTTCTCCACATAGGAATTGGATATTATATCAGACATTCTGGTTACTAGATCTATGGTTTTAGATCTAGATTTGGGTGGTTTCCCAGTCAGGGTACTTATACAGAATTCAACAGGTACTTTGGAATGGACGACTCCTGGTACGGTAGTGTACCTGCAGGTGATGGAGTCACCCTCTCTAAAGGTGTCTTACAGACTAAAGAGGAGAGGGATGTGCATGATTGACAGATCACTTGCTTAGGCAATTGAGTCAATCATGAGATGTCAAGTACCACACCAGATGTTGTTTTTGCGGTAGATGCAATAAATTGATATTAATCCAATCCTGGAGAAACGATCAGAAGCAGTTTTAGAACATAAGTGGATGTTCTAGGGATATGATAACGCCAGCCTCATTCTGTTGGAGATAGTGCCCTCATAGTCAATTATTGGATCACAGGTACGTGATTGCAATGATTGGGGAGGACCTATACCGGTAGGACAGTCTTACTCGAGATGATAGTATGTTATCTGGTTTGCCTTTATCAGTCGTGTACATGTTCAGGTGACTGATTACATGTTGCACTTTGATAGAGCCCTTAGGATCTTGCTTTACCACCAACAGTATGATGGCGATCATATACGTGAGAGTTGGGTGGTTTATACGCATATCCTTAATTGTGGTCCCTAGTCGTGGGAGTTTCGAGACAGGGCATCGATACTCCGGAGTAGACTAGTGTGTACAGTCGAGACCCCGACGAGGGGCGGTGGCCGGTCTCACAAGCCACTGGTGTCAGTTGGATCACCTAAGATGTATGCAGGTGCTCATTGGGTTATGAGTACACCGGACAGGACTCGCCGGGAATCTGCTAGTTAGTACTATATCTACCGTCAGATAGCAGTTCCCTGGTGACATGTGTACAGGTTAGTTCATCGACCTGAGGTCGTCATTTGTCTCGTGTGAGTTCCTACTGTGCTTTGATTTCTACCCTACCACGGCTCAAAGGAGTCGTGCAAACAGGTAGCTTTTGGGTACAGTCCCGAGCCATATGGAGGCACGTGAGCGGATCGGCAGGGGATTCGTCTCTCCCGGTATTGGGGGCGAGGTCGTGCTGTGTCTAGGAGAGCCATTACACAAAGTCCATGGCCATGGCAGGAGATTTACTGGTAGGTACTCCAGTAGTATATCAGGGTGTGATTGGGCTTCACTCCGACACGACTTATACTGCTATTGGGGGTCTGACGTTACTAGCCCCCTAGGCAGATATGCGATACTCATAGACGAACGGACCGGACTGTATATACATTGTCACTGTTAGGCTCAGTAGGGTTTTCCGGATGAGTGCGCTCATCGGCATCCCTTGAGGTCAGTCCATGGGCAGCCGTTACGCATTGCTAGTGCCGCTGACGGTTTGTGGTTAAACCCACTGCCAGGGTACTGACGAGTCATTAGAGTCCCCCACAGACAGTTTCCCAAGTTCGGGCGAAACGTTGTAGAGGCCGTATGGTTTTATGGCAGGGTTCGGAAAATGCACGTGCGTTTACGCACGTGTTATTTTTCGGGCAGATGATACTGGTCGGCTTTGGTTTAAGCCGGATCCGAGTATTATATTGAGTAGGTATAATATCTTTGTCTCAGTTGCATTTGTATTCGGTCGTAATACAAATGCGGGTATATTTATACAGTTTCGGGGTTATCCTGAAAGTCGTTTCAGGATCACTTTTGGAAGTTGCCAGTTTCCAGTTTTCTATCAGCCGTCTTTTAACATTCGGTTAAAGACGGAATTATCTTTTCTTCAGTTGAGGTGAGTCAGTGTTCTAGAAGATTCTAGATGAGGTGACTAGGATTAATTGGTGTTGAGTTTTCATTGGTTGCATTAATGACTTGATGAGGTGTTTAAGTGATTCATGCTTTAGCATTAAAGCATTTTGTTTAGCTAAGGATATTTGTTCTTGATATTTTGAGTGAGAAGCTTTCTTGTGGTCACCCTCTTTCTCCTACGGTCACCTCCCACTCCTATAAGTGGTCGGCCCCCTTCCTCTCTCTCTCACTTGATGGTTTTCATTGGAAAAAAGATTATGATAGATATTTGGGGTGTATGGAATTCACAGCTCATTTCATTCCATCACTCGATTCCCTCGGCAACTTCATTAACCGATCGTCCACGGACTTGGACGAAGTGAGACAAAGTCATCTACTCATTATCTACATCATTCTTGGTCGTCTCTTTTAGTAAACTTGACGATCGAGTTGCCTCAAGTCAGAGGCGGGAGCCCGTTTAAAGAATCGTCGATGTGGTGCCACCTCGACGAGGATATCGGAGATCGACGAGATCGGAGCAGCCGCAACGGAGCGTGGGATGATGGTTGAAGAACGAAGGACTCAGATCGTTCGGTATAACCTTTCTACACTCTTTATAGTTTGTTAGTTTAGCAATAATGGCAGATCCGGGTTAAAGTATATGATAGCGCCAGTTAAAAAGTTTTTGTTCCGCATTTGGCGTCTGTAGACTGCCGGGGCGCTAGCGTAGACTTACAGTGGAATCAAAGCCTCACCATTTTGCTATACTAACTTGTGCTAACGCGTTTAAAACATCGATCCGACCGGAAATCGAAAATTGCAAAATCCTAGCTTGACAGTTTCTGTTGTTTTTAAACGGTGTCCTAAAAATATTTCACATATCTCAGAAATCTGTGCAGGGTTTTCTAAGGCACACGACAAAATTTGAGCAAGTGATTCCACTATATAGCCGTGGAAGCGCGGCCAAACCCATGGTTTGGCCGCGGATCCGCGGCCATCCTAATGAATCACTGCATCAAATTTTCTCAGTGTGTTCTCTGTTGGATTTTGTGATTTTGGTAAATATCGTTTTGGCCCAGATTTTGTTACTGTTCACCAGTAAGTCGTGGGGCCCACTTTTTGATATTTGGTCGATCGAAATTTAAACATGTTAGTTTACAGTGCTTACATTGTATCTCCGACCGGGAATATCATTTGATCGGAAAACCGCGTCTGATTGCTATAGTTCTTTTAGACGGGTTTGCGAACGTGACATTCGCGTTGATGTTCTGTGTTGTGCTGTGATGTTGCGGATTTGTCATGGTGGATAGCAGTGTGCAATGATAGTACAGTTTGTGTTTATTTGTACATTTGATATTACGGGGCGAGCGTCCAACTTGTGGACTGCCGTCACTGCCTGTTGTATAATATTCTTTTGGGGCACGACCAGGTTGCGGTCGATGTACCTATTGTACTATTTTTCATTACTGTACTAGGTTTTGCTACGCGACGGAGTGCACGGATAGCCGGGTTCTGAGGGGCAGGGTTCCGCATCTCATGGCTTTGAGAGGCAGAGGGGTCCCACTCTAGAATTGGCAGACTATTCGCCGCACTCGTAGGGGGTACAGGTTGACCCAAGGAGGGGTGCTCAAGCTACCGAATTCCGTGAAGTGCTGGGTGGTCCATTCTCTATGCTGTAAGGGGGCTGTCTCGCTTCAGGTTTTGGCGGGTAACTTGCCGCACCCGTAGGGGTCTAGGTTTCATTGCACAGGCTATCCACACGACAGGGGAACGTCGGGTTTCAGCAGCGGCTCTGTGAAACTCGGGGATCCCAGATTATCTGTATTGTTCTGTGATGCTTATTACTTTTCTGTAATGTTGCATACTATCACGCCTGGAGCGATTATTGTATATTGGTTTATATACTATTAGATGTTGTATAGGTTTTACACCCGCGCTAGTCCAGTCCCCGCTCTGTCGTTAGTTAAGTAACCTAACGAGTGATGACGGGACCCAGTGACGAATGCGGATGGCATATACGTACATTTTATTTTCGTTCTTTTCTGGTGTGATTAAATGATGGGACTGTGTTGATTCTGATCAACGCAAAGTAAAACAAACCTGTTTTCAGTTGTTGGAACAAATTTAAAAAGAGTTGTTACAAAGACGTTTTCTTTTGTTATGCATAGCGGTATTCAGTGGAATATACTGCACCTCATTCGACGGGGCAAGGGCCGATATCCCTTCACCGGGACTGACCCCTTGGGCAGAAGTTTGCGTCAGAGTAATAACTTCACTATAGTCGATTACAAGTAGCTTTGCATAGCGGTATTTAGTGGAATATCCTGCACCTCATTCCACGAGGAAGGAGCCGAGATCCCTTTACCGGGAGTGACCTCTTTAGCAAAAGGTTTTCGCCACTATATTTTAAAAAGCTATCAGGTTCCTTCAGCGATATCAAGTTCACTACGTTAAAGGTTTTTCGCCAAAAACCAGCCGTAGCCCTCCGTCACTTCTTTTGGGTATTCAGTAGTATTCAAGCTATGTATTTTGACCAACGCCAAGGCATAGTGTTTGGTAGCTGCTGGGTATTCAATTGTTGCATAGATAGATGAGTTAGTTTGGGACAGTCGTTCTGCCATTTTAGCCAACGTCAAGGGCAAGTGCGGGTGGGTTCAAATTGACAAGATAGTGATGGGTAGAACTTAGCATGTGACTTATGACATTTTGACCAACGCCAAGGTTATAAGAGCATGGGGCAAAAATCTTATCGGGAGTTTCTAAAGAAACTGAAACTTGCCAAGTATGTATGCGCATACCATCTGGAGTATGAGTAACGTGGATGCATTCCATCACGTTATCATGCGATGAGAGTTGGATCCCGATTCACACTGATGAGTTGGTTTACTCTTCGGGTGATCCCGATTGATTCTTCTTTAGGTTTGGAGGAGAATTTGACAGGACAGTGGGAGGTTTCCGGATTAGATAAAGTGATGACCATTCTGATCTAGGTTAGAGTGCATGCAGAGTGTTTCTTTTCTCTCTCTCTTTGGCAGCGACTTTTGACCGACCCTAGACTATGACTCAGTGACCAGGTTGACCGAACCTTCTTAAAATACTGGCTTTTGGATTGTCTGAGTTGCATAAGTCATTGCCACTCCTTCTTTTACCCTTTGAATTTCTCAGAACACCCGTATTACTACGGATATCCACTTCCATTGGATAGATCCATCGTATGGTTATATACGAACTCGAAGGGACTTCTTCGAGGATGGATCCATGTTCAGGAGAAATAGAATTGGTTTATTCAGTTGTCTTTTATTATCACCTTCTCTCAGGTTGCGAGGGCTCCTTGGTTTAGGAGAGGACACCTATTACGCTTATTGGATAGTCTTATTCCAAACCATAGGCTGGTGCCGAAAGGTAGGGAATGAAGAAAACCAATTAGCCTAAGTAGGGTGTGCAGAAGGTAATATGTAAAGACAAAATAAAGGGATTAGAAAGAGGGCAAAGTAAATTGCGACTGATATCATTCACGACCAAAACCGCGTACTTCATCGCCACTCCTATTTCACCTTTAAAAGAATAAGGTATTATTCAGCTGTCTTTTATCATCACCTTCTCTCAGTTGCGAGTACTCCTTGGTTTAGGAGGGTACACCTATTATGCTTACTGGATAGTCTTCTTCCAAACCATAGGCTGGTGCCGAACGGTAGGGAAGGAAGAAAACCATTTAGCCTAACGATGGTGTACAGAAGGTAACGATTAAAGACAAATAAAGGGATTTGGAGAGACGGCAATAAAATATATGGTTGAAGTCATGAATTGGATTATGGAAGAGGCATTGCTATGAATACCAGGATACCCCTACGAAACATTTTCATGTTTCAGTGCATTGTTAAAGAAAAACTGTTTTCCCGATTAGACACTTACTCCAAGGGTATGTATTTACCAGGTTTCATTCTCATATCTGTATGGTTTTACAGATGATGAGTGGGAGTAAGATATTGGGAATTAGGTGATCATCCTCATTATATCGGAATTCGTTGTAATTGGTGATATTTGAGGAAATCGCCAGGGTACAGTTTTCCACCTACAACGCACAGGTTTTGAGTTGTTTAACTCAGTGGACTTATACAGAGTATTGTATGTTGTCCAAGTGTCCATCAGGACAAAGGGGTAGGTCCTCATACTATGTTCTGTTTACTTATAACTTCTCTAGTATTTAGACAAGTGTTTCGTAGAAATACAAGGTCTAAGTTTTGAGAAGTTGTGGGTATAAGAATAAAGTAGAGAACCAGGTATCACAAGTATCGGGATTCTTCAAAGAGATCGAAGATGTAGATTCTTGTGATTGGTATTCAGATGATAGTGATGGTTTTGAGAAACGAGTTTTCTCTTTCAGGTTACTCATAATTGGATGGATTCCTAAGTTGAGTAATGCTGATTAGCCTTTTTCCATTAAGTTGATATGCACTGGAGACAACTGCATGATTTGAATCTGGTTCCAATTAAATAAGTGCCAAAGTTTCTGTATTGGATATAGAATGGATCGTACCTTAAAAGATATTAAGGTACTGGGAGTTGTCCAGCTTATGCTTAAAACCAGACTCTGGATAACTCAGGGCACGTTTCTGTACTGGATGTTTGTGGGTTGACCCTGGCTATGACGAGGGTTGATATTCCACCATTTGGAAGATCAATAGTGATATTGTTCTTGACTCGCCACAGTTTTAGTAAAATGGATTCTTTTTCAGAAAACAGTAGTGGGAGTATGGTAGAACTGGAAGTGATTCCAGAACCGCGAACGATTACGGAAAATTTAATAGGACCTATACATTCAATCAGGTTTGACATTCCAATAGCCACTCCGCAGGTATGGTAGGTAACCTCAGACGCCCGAGAGGTACTTCGGTAGCCTCAGAGACGGTGACAGGGAGGTTCTTATCTACCAAGACTTGACACTACTGTTGTTCCAGGATATGAGACCCGGTAGGTGGGTTGTCGTAATCAGTGGGAGCAGCGGAAGCATAGTGGGCAAGATGCTTATATCTATTTATAGACTTGAGCAGTTATAGCGGAGATAGATCATCTAATTTTGATGTGACAGTCATGGGTTTGACTTCAATCAGAATAAGGGATGGATCTGTTAAGAAGGTAGTAGGGTGTGATGTCATGGTTTTTGGATGACATACACAGAGTAGGAAGTAAAATTCCTATACTACGATCGGTTGTACTGTGGTCGTCACACAGTTGTTTCTCCAGACAGGATATGGATATAATATTTGACATTCTGGTTTCTAGATCTATGGTTTTAGATCTAGATTTGGGTAGTTTCCCAATATGGGTACTTTGACAGATATTCTAATGGTTTTTAGAATAGGTGACTCCTAGCAAGGTGGTGTACCTGCAGGTGATGGAGTCACCCTCTTTAAAGATGTCTTACAGACTAAAGGGGAGAGGGATGTGCATGATTGACAGATCACTTGCTTAGGCAATTGAGTCAATCGTGAGATGTCAAGTACCACACCAGATGTTTTTTTTGCACTAGATGCAATGAGTTTATATTAATCCAATCCTGGAGAAACATAAGGAAGCAGTTTTAGAACATAAGTGCATGTTCTACGGATTTGATGACGTCAGCCTCCTTCGGGAGACGGTTATCATTCCAAGCTTCAAAGGTGACATGGTTGACAGAGAGATTGTCAGAGTTATAGTTTTTCCCTCTGACGAAGGGGACAGTATTATGGACAGGTGGTCCAAGAGGATACTGTGGGTGGCCTGGTGCCGGATATTGATTAGGTTCACTGATCGATACAGTCTAAGAAGTTTGGATTTGGAGTTCATTTATGGACTAGGTCCCATCAGATATCCAGACATATTCTAAGACAGGTATTACTTAATTCGGGAGATGGTTTTCTCTGCGAACTTGAGATTTAGAGAGATATAGAAAGAAACTTCTAGGCGGATCCACTCACTAAGGCTATTTCTCGAACACAATAGTTTTACAAACGGGCTTTGTGATACTGATTAGTAGAGGAGTTGGATGTTCGGTTTCACACGGGCTGTGAGTAGTCGACATCGCAATAATTAGCCTTGAGTGCAAGTGGGAGATTGTTGGAGATAGTGCCCTCATAGTCAATTATTGGATCACAGGTACATGATTGCAATGATTGCGGAGGACCTATACCGGTAGGACAGTCTTACTCGAGATGATAGTATGTTATCTGGTTTGCCTTTATCAGTCGTGTACATGTTCAGGTGACTGATTACATGTTGCACTTTGATAGAGCCCTTAGGATCTTGCTTTACCACCAACAGTATGATGGCGATCATATACGTGAGAGTTGGGTGGTTTATACGCATATCCTTAATTGTGGTCCCTAGTCGTGGGAGTTTCGAGACAGGGCATCGATACTCCGGAGTAGACTAGTGTGTACAGTCGAGACCCCGACGAGGGGCGGTGGCCGGTCTCACAAGCCACTGGTGTCAGTTGGATCACCTAAGATGTATACAGGTGCTCATTGGGTTATGAGTACACCGGACAGGACTCGCCGGGAATCTGCTAGTTAGTATTATATCTACCGTCAGATAGCAGTTCCCTGGTGACATGTGTACAGGTTAGTTCATCGACCTGAGGTCGTCATTTGTCTCGTGTGAGTTCCCACTGTGCTTTGATTTCTACCCTACCACGGCTCAAAGGAGTCGTGCAAACAGGTAGCTTTTGGGTACAGTCCCGAGCCATATGGAGGCACGTGAGCGGATCGGCAGGGGATTCGTCTCTCCCGGTATTGGGGGCGAGGTCGTGCTGTGTCTAGGAGAGCCATTACACAAAGTCCATGGCCATGGCAGGAGATTTACTGGTAGGTACTCCAGTAGTATCTCAGGGTGTGATTGGGCTTCACTCCGACACGACTTATACTGCTATTGGGGGTCTGACGTTACTAGCCCCCTAGGCAGATATGCGATACTCATAGACGAACGGACCGGACTGTATATACATTGTCACTGTTAGGCTCAGTAGGGTTTTCCGGATGAGTGCGCTCATCGGCATCCCTTGAGGTCAGTCCATGGGCAGCCGTTACGCATTGCTAGTGCCGCTGACGGTTTGTGGTTAAACCCACTGCCAGGGTACTGACGAGTCATTAGAGTCCCCCACAGACAGTTTCCCAAGTTCGGGCGAAACGTTGTAGAGGCCGTATGGTTTTATGGCAGGGTTCGGAAAATGCACGTGCGTTTACGCACGTGTTATTTTTCGGGCAGATGATACTGGTCGGCTTTGGTTTAAGCCGGATCCGAGTATTATATTGAGTAGGTATAATATCTTTGTCTCAGTTGCATTTGTATTCGGTCGTAATACAAATGCGGGTATATTTATACAGTTTCGGGGTTATCCTGAAAGTCGTTTCAGGATCACTTTTGGAAGTTGCCAGTTTCCAGTTTTCTATCAGCCGTCTTTTAACATTCGGTTAAAGACGGATTTATCTTTTCTTCAGTTGAGGTGAGTCAGTGTTCTAGAAGATTCTAGATGAGGTGACTAGGATTAATTGGTGTTGAGTTTTCATTGGTTGCATTAATGACTTGATGAGGTGTTTAAGTGATTCATGCTTTAGCATTAAAGCATTTTGTTTAGCTAAGGATATTTTTTCTTGATATTTTGAGTGAGAAGCTTTCTTGTGGTCACCCTCTTTCTCCTACGGTCACCTCCCACTACTATAAGTGGCCGGCCCCCTTCCTCTCTCTCTCACTTGATGGTTTTCATTGGAAAAAAGATTATGATAGATATTTGGGGTGTATGGAATTCACAGCTCATTTCATTCCATCACCCGATTCCCTCGGCAACTTCATTAACCGATCGTCCACGGACTTGGACGAAGTGAGACAAAGTCATCTACTCATTCTCTACATCATTCTTGGTCGTCTCTTTTAGCAAACTTGACGATCGAGTTGCCTCAAGTCAGAGGCGGGAGCCCGTTTAAAGAATCGTCGATGTGGTGCCACCTCGACGAGGATATCGGAGATCGACGAGATCGGAGCAGCCGCAACGGAGCGTGGGATGATGGTTGAAGAACGAAGGACTCGGATCGTTCGGTATAACCTTTCTACACTCTTTACAGTTTGTTAGTTTAGCAATAATGGCAGATCCGGGTTAAAGTATACGATAGCGCCAGTTAAAAAGTTTTTGTTCCGCATTTGGCATCTGTAGACTGCCGGGGCGCTAGCGTAGACTTACACATTCGGGAGACAGTTATCATTCCAGGCTTCCATGGTGAGCTGGATGACAGAGTGGTTGTCAGAGTTCTAGTTTTCCCTCTGACGAGGGGCGGTATTATGGACAGGTGGTCCAGGAGGATACTGAGGGAGGCATGGCGCAGGATACTGATTAAGTTCAGTTGACGATACAGTCTAAGAAATTTGGATTTGGAGTTCATTTATGAGCTAGGTCCCATCAGACATCCAGACACATTCTAAGACAGGTATTGCTCATTTCGGGAGATGGCTTTCTCCGCGAACTTGAGATATAGAGAGACATAAAAAGAAACATCAATGCAGATCCACTCGCTGAGTCTATTCCTCGAACGCATTAGTTTCGCAAACGGGATTTGTGAGACTGACTAGTAGAGGAGTTGGGTGTTCGGTATCACACGGGCTGTGAGTATGCGACATCGCAATAATTAGCCTTGAGTGCAAGTGGGAGATTGTTGGAGATAGTGCCCTCAGAGTCAATTATTGGATCACAGGCACGTGATTGCAATGATTGAGAGAGGACTTATCCCGGTAGGACAGTCTTACTCAAGATGATAGTATGCTATCTGGTTTATCTTTATCATCATGTACTGCTTTAGGTGACTTTACAGGTCACTATTGCATGTTGATAGAGCCCCTAGGATTCTTGCTTGACTGCCAGCAGTATGAGGGCGATCATATACGTGGGAGCTGGTAGTCTATAAGCACATCCTTAAAAGGTCCCTTGTCGTGGGAGTTTCGAGACAGGGCATCGATACTCCAGAGTAGACTAGTGTATACAGTCGAGACCCCGACGAGGGGCGGTGGCCGGTCTCACAAGCCACTGGTGTCAGTTGGTACACCTAAGATGTATACAGGTGCTCATTGGGTTATGAGTACACCGGACAGGACTCGCCGGGAACATGCTAGTTGGTCTTATACCTGACTTCAGATAGCAGTTCCCTGGGGACATGTGTACAGGTTAGTTCATCGACCTGAGGATCGTCATTTGTCTCGTGTGAGTTCCCACTGTACATTGATTACTACCCTACCACGCTCAAATAAGACGTGTAAACAGGTTTTAGTTGGGTACAGTCCCGAGCCACATGGAGGCATTGAGCGGATCTTCAGGGGTTCGTCTCTCCCGGTATTGGGGGTGAGGTCGCGCTGTGTCTAGGAGAGCCATTACACAAAGGCCTCGGCCGAGGCAGGAGATTTACTGGTAGGTATTCCAGTAGTATCTCAGGGTGTTCTAGGCTACACTCCAACACGACTTGTACCGCTTTTAGGGGTCTGACTTTTACCAACCCCCTAGGCCCGCCATGCGATGCTCATAGATGAACGGACCGGACTGTACGGATATTGTCACCGACAGGCTCAGTAGGGTGTCAGGATGAGTTCGCTCATCGACGTCCCTTTTGGTCAATAGCTGGTAGCCCGTCATGTATGGCTAATACCTCTGACGTGCTAGTGGTTAAATCCACAGCCATATTATTGACGAGTCTTTAGAGTCCCCCACAGACAGTTGCTCAAGTTTCGGGCGAAACACTGTAGAGGCCGTATGGAGATATGGCAGGGTTCGATCAGATACGTGCGACATTGCACTTATCAGGATCAGACGGTTCATACTAGAGGGCTTTGGTTTAAGCCGGATCCTAGTATTGTACAGTGTAGATTTAGTCTCACTGCATTTGTATTCGGTCGGAATACAAATACGGGTATGTATATACAGTAGCGGGGTTTTCCTGTAATTTATTACAGGATCAGTTTTTGGAGTTGCCAGTTTGTTTTCCGTTTCGGCCATATTTCTTTGTATCTTTCATTGGCTGAAATTTGGTGGATGTGGGTTTATTTGCATTTGTGCAAATAAGCATTTTGGAGGGTGGTCTTTGCATATTATTGTATCATGATAATTCTACCACCATTTGACTTCTTCTTCACATCATTGCTTGACTTTTGTGATGGTGATGGGTTATGATTGGCAGATGGAGTGTGGGTTTTTGTCACGACCCGAAAATACGGAACATGACCGGCACTTAGACTACGAAAGTCTCAAGGCGTACGTATGCTAAGTAAGCCGAAACCCAGAAATCCAAACCAAGAGAAGTAGTAGAGAATAGGAAGAACCATATCAAATCAACCTATATGCAACATAATATACAACGCCTAAAGGCGAGGATCACAACAGAAATGAACTCAACCAGCAAGAACCCATGGAAATATAACACGTGACTCTAAGGTCGAAAGAATAAACATCACTGGTCTCTATCTCAAATAAGTACATGTTTGGTTGATGGAACTTCTAGATACAACTGAATATAATATACAATGAATAATGATGGGTACGATACAAATAACCCACTTACTAGCAAGTCACCTGAAAGAAGATGTGCCCGCAAAGCCGTAATGAAATCCGTACGGCAACACCTGCATGAAACTGGGGCACAACGGGGGTGAGTTGCCAACTCGTGAATAGAAAAGATCTACGAACAGAAAATCGCATGTATGACGCAATCCTAGGTCATACGATCATATATATAATCCTCAAATATATAACCAGTAATCTCTAACCATGGCTAGTGTAAATATCTAACCCAAGTGTAATCCCATATGTCCATGTCAGTGCATCTGGTAACAATGTATCATATAGATGATGTATGAATGCATGTAATAGAATGCATATACCGAAGAAAACTGCTTTTGTAACCTTGTGAGATTTCTGTATTTTTAAAATGAGGTATCATAAATGAAATCAGCATAAACAGTGCCTAGCATCGGCACAAAACATAAGTCTCAGTATCTCGATACCTCTGTATCACAATCTCTGTATCTCAATATCTCGAAATCTCAATGTCTCAATCACAAAATCTAGGGCGCCGTCAGTCCAGATCGGCCCCTACCATCCATCTCATTACTACGACGGTACCCTCCGGATATCCGACGTGTCGGGTAAAATCACCGGACGGTAGTGCTCCTTTGCCAGGCTCAACGCCATCTCCTGCGATCTTCTTGCCCCGGGGTACCGCACCGGGCCCACATGTACCCGAAACGGTTCATCCGCCTCCTCGATTCGGGTCTCGAAATCCATCAACAAACTCATGGTGGACGACTCATACATCATGGAAAAACAGCATTTTTATTAAAAAGAGAAAGCAGTTTATATATATGTTTTGCGGTTTTCCTCCAAATCCAGAAAATCTCATGGAAACTAGAACCCAAATCATCAATAGCATGTGAAATCATGAATATAAGCATGAGAATCCATGAATGCATCATATAGTGAATAACAGCATGCATGAAGTGACAAGTAATAACTACAATGTCAAGCTAGTATATATGGCAAGTACACTAATATCATGTCACTAGTAGCTAACAAGCTAAATCAAGCAATAATATTCTCTAAGTGTACGTGACATGGCAATTACCGATGAAGATGTGTGCGCGACAGCAAATAAGTGTACGTGGTACATACGCATCATCGGTAATGGTGCTGGTGTCCTAGTAGCATGATATCAATAATAGAATATGAATCATAACAGTATGCGATGTAGAGCAACAATAATAATAAGCGGGAGCTGAAATACTGAACACCATGTTCGTTAAACTGCATCTAATGTCATAAAGGTCTTATAGCTACCCTACTACAAGGCTGAACTAAAGCTAGTAGTAGGTAAGGGAAACCGCCTAACCTCTGAGTCGATACATATAAATATACATATATAGTCGGTGATCCCGCCTCGATCATATCACATCCGATACCATATCTCTATAATTGGTTATTCCCAAGTCAAGTAGGCGGATCAAACATCAAAATATAGCTCGTACGTAAATCCGTCGTACGGCCTCCCCAATCTGGGTACGGGTCAATATCACATTCGTCATATCATTCATCTAGTATTCTCTTTATCAAATATCGTAATCTGGGTACTGACCTGTGTCTAGTATAATGCTAACATCGTCACTATAGTTATGATTTGACTACTGATCGACAGTCTCGTATAAATCGATATCATCATCATATATCATCACAAGGAGTGTACCCCGCCTAAGGCGGCCTATTATAATTATCCTGTCATATCATATCATATCCTATCTCGTACATGTCGATCATTTATATATATCACTATTCCTGTGAAATCATTATCCCGAAATCCGCTAAAGCATCCCGACGTATCTCAAATATAAATTCTACCATATCCCCGATATCATAACCTTGGATCAAATATCAACGACCCATCTCAATCCCATGCATCATCCTCAAATCTGCATGTGATCACATGGTCCCATACCCATATGAACACATGACAATATAGAATCCCATAGGCACGTATGAGTAGGAATGTATGCAAGTATGTATATGTGTATAGGTATGTGTAGTGCACCCACTACCTAGGGTCCGCAATACTAAATCATCCAAGTCCACCAATTATCCATCCTAAACATCAGTAATTTCCTAAACAACATATAATAATTGTAAGTGTCTATACGCATCTGTATACATCACCACGGACTGCGGGGGTGCTATACGCCATCCACCCGACTTCTCCCCGTAGATATAAATGTACTCACCTTTCTTTAAGCGTGCCGGTGCCGATGTCTCCATTTGCATCTCCAACGCCTCGACGCCACGTGGGGTACCTACAAGTATATCACATGCTAAAACTCATGAAAATCATATCGGAAACTAAAATAGTGCACACTACGCCCATAGGTAGAAACTTGTGACCTTGTGTGCCAAAACAGCCAATCACCACTGTCGTCGATGTCCGAACGCCAACCGACAGATACGAATCATCGAATATCAAAATCCATACGAAAACACGTCGTAAAACATACGCCAACTCATGAAAATGAACCCAGATTTTACCCTAACAGGAAACAGTCAAAACTGGACATGCCGGGGGTCAATTTTACATGAAAAGGGGCTGTGCATGCAAAACGAGGAGGTTCCACCCTGGTCTGGCCGCCAATTGCGGCCAGAATGAATTAATTTGCTGCCGGGGATGTGAGATGGTGGCTAGGGCTTTTGGTAGGGGTTCCAGGGTGCCTGCGCAGCTCTCTGCCAAGTCAATTTTTCTCTAGGAGGCCCCGGGTGAAAGCAGATCTCAGAAAGGTCTCAAAATTGACAAAAACGGTAAAAATACGCCAAGTCGAATAACTCTGGTAACTAACTAGAGATCTGGGGTTATACTGGTTACAATGGTCTCAAAAACACCTAATAAGGTTATACTAACGATCAAAACCAATACTAGGTCAAGTTTCACTCAATTTCACTAAAACTAGCACTATATCACGATAAAACAGTAAGCTTTTAGATATTAAACCAGAACTGAGCAAGAACTGAGTTGGGATGCGAGATTATACCTCCAGGGGGTCCTAGAATGTAGGAGAACAAAAGAAAGAAGGAGGAGGAAGGGCTGTTGCTGTTGCTATTGCTTTGGCTGCAGCTGCTGCTTGAAACCTGTTTTCCTCTTCTCTTTTGCAGCAGCTACTGCTGCTGATGTTTTTATTGGGGTGCTGGTGTTGCTGAAGTTGTGGTATGGTGTTGTTGGTGTGTTGGTTTGTGGTGGGGTTGAAGTGTGATGGGGGTGTGGTGTGGTTTGAATGGGGTGGTTGTTGCTGTGGCTGTTTTCACAGCAATGCTGATGCTGCATCTGCTGCTTGCAACTTCTCCTTTTTCTCTTACTCTGTTGCTGTTGCAGAAGTTTGGTAGCTTATGATGTTGGGGTGTTGCAAGGGTTATGATGATTTTGTGGCTGATGTGAGTGAATAGGGGCTGAAGTGTAGCAGTAGGTGTAGGGGGCTGTTCTGGTTGCTGAAGTCAGCTATTGTGGCTGAAATTATTGATAAGGGGTGCATAGGTATGGGGCTATGGTGCTAGGGTGGTGGCTGCAGCTGCCGTAGCTGTTGTAGGGGCTGGTGTGAGTCTGTAGGTGGCTGATGTGACAGCTTGTAGCAGTAGCTAGGGGGCTGATAAGTATGGTTTGGGAGTGTGCAGGTCAGCTATTATGGCTGAAAGTGTTGATGGGCTGGTGTCTGCAGTCATTGGGGGCTGAAAAGTGATGATGGGAGTGTGCAAGTCAGCTATGGTGGGCTGAAAATGTTGAGGGTAGGCTGATGTATATTTTTTTTTGAAATGTTACAGTCTTACCCCCTTAAAGAAATTCGGTCCCCGAATTTAAATTTAAACCTCCCAATTCTAAAACATTTCATATAAATGTCAAAGTCAACGGGGCTCCGAAATCGTCAATACATAAAAGGCATCATAGCGCAATACATGCGCATGAGTAACGAGCAGATAACTCGAAGTCAAAACTCCGTCAAGCATCCCGCAATCATCGGAGTCAAGGTGAAAACACGAATGCCAAATCCAAAGCAAAACCAATACGCTATAAATCGGGACTATGCATGTAAATGTCGAATCTGTACATGTAAATATCTGAAGGAAATGCATGCCAAGTCTTTTAAAGTCGTTGTGCAATGCGCATAACACTGCACAGTGGCGGACGTCTCTATAAGAAAATAGCCGTATACGTATATATCCTTTGTTTAATATGCACGATCCGCCGTTTGAAAACAAATTTAGAAGGGTTTCCTCATTTTAAATGTCTTGTGTCATATCGGACACGTATGTAAATAATGAAACTATAGCTTGCTTTTGGAATCCCTTTGAAATCTATCAATGCATGCAAAATATACCCACGCACTGTCATCTGACCCGTCCTGCTTAGTACGAAAACAAATCACATCAACACAAAAAATGTACTGCTCCATAAGAAATCAGTCCAAAAATGTGCATATAAAAACCCTGTGTATCCGGTGCACACGGAAATCAAAATCCATATATGTGCTAAGCTGGTGCACAAAAACGACATCATGGTGCAACGGGTGTGCACGCAACATCGGTCATAGGCAACGTGTGTACCTGACCGCAAGATTAGGTGCATCTGTTATGTACGAAAAATCTCGATTTAGTGCATCTAGTGTGCACCAAATCGTATCTCATAACCAACGCTCAACATGTGCCACAAGTCAAAATCCAGTGCATCCAAGTGCACAAAATACGAATCACTGCACTGCAAGCATATGTGAACTATACCGAGTGCAAAAACCAAATCGTGTGCTTGCATACGCACAAAATCAACTCAACTGTATGAAACCACATAAAATCACAACATGTGAAACCAAAGCATGAAAACGTTATCAAGTGCAACGACTGTGCGAAAATCGTAAATCCTCAATCATCAAAACCAAATCATACGAATAAATCGCCCATCAATACTGAAACCAAGTATGGCGGAGTAGTTCCGCTCAATCACAGCCACCAAGAATCTCCGGCCAACTGTCGTGGTTACTTGTAGCATATCCCGTCGATGATCCTGAACTCTGGCCTGCTAGTGTGCTTAACATTGACCACTCCTGGGTCCAAGCCTTCTCTGTGGATTATCAATCTCACGATCCATCGGCTCATCGGCCTTGTCAGGTGTGCTAACGGGGTCGATTCCTTTTTGGCACTTCTGTAGTCATCTTTCGGTCAATCATCGCGACTACACGTAAAGCAACATGTCACTGGCGTCGGCCTCTGGCTCTCTGAATAGCACGTGACATATCCGATCCTGGGTACAAACATCATTGCAGTAGTGTTCTGGAAGGAATCCTGCTCAAGGTCTCTTCCAAGTCTCATCTCTGCCAATTGTCCGGAAGTCATCGTTCTTTACCAAATCTGCTTCTTGCTTCGAAACGGCTGCATTCTCATCGTGACTCCTTCTGGAAGGTATATCTAATTACAATGCCTCGATATGCGCATCGCATCACTGATGTCGGCGGAGTGGAACGTCATCACATCTAGATTTGGTACGAACCTCTTCACTCCACTTTCCTCTAATGTCGACTGCTTCGGACTCGTCTCGTCGTGGCTGCATGGACTGGGCTCCAACGACTGTCCTCGTATCTGGAGTCTCCCAAGAAATGCATCTCACCACCTAGCATCCGAATTAAGTCGAGCCATCTGATCGATTCGTCAAAACCTCATAATCCCCCAAGATCTCAACATCTTGGATACAGTATAATAGTATCGAGTACGTACCACAGCATCGGTGGTCTAGCCGTAGAAGGACAAACCCAAACCTTACTAATGGCGCCGCAGAACTGACGCAAACCCTAAGATTCAAAGGCTTTCATACGGTCATTAAGTCAAGTTAGGGTTTCATTCTTCTAGAGGGTCCATAGATTGGCCTGCATGTTTTTCCGAATACTTTAACTTGGAATAATAGGTTTCTGACATTCGATCATCTCTGTCGACTCTCAACGTCTCCGCATGAAGTTGTCTCTAGCTGGAATCGATCTATCTGATGACCTCGTATCGTGGTAGCGAACGATCCACATGTTCTAATCATTCACCCTGGGTGACTAGCGACCTTTTATCATTTTTTAGTACAATCTCGTACTGCAATAGCTCCAACATCTAGGGTGATATCTCGTCGTTCGCAGCAAAAACTGGCTCGCTCGCCCGCAAGCTGAACCGTGCCTCCATCATCAGGAGTAAGCAATACACCAGCGGTCATCAACATCTGGCTGGCCTCTGTCAGTGTCTAAATCCTCAGGTGCTGATCTACACATCCGAGTAATCTCATACAGCGATCCATCCAACGCTCGTGGTGCAAAAACACAATCAGAAGACACATCTCTACGATCGCGTGTCGCCAGAATCACGCCCTGGTCAGTCCTCGTTTGCAACGAGCTCATGCTGACCGCAACTCTAGCCGTAGCTCTCCCTACCCGTAATCGTGGCAGCAAAACCATACTGGTACTGATGAGGCTAGATCAGGAATGAATATGATACTGAACAAAGAAATGTACATCCTAAGGCTTCTTAAGTGGAGTGGCGTGTCATAAATATGCCGCGGAACATACCAACGGTACGTCACTCTACTTTAGTCACCTATTCCATCAACCAAGGGTCATCCTACGCTCCGAAGGTAAAACCTAACGCTCTGATACCAACTTTGTCACGACCCGAAAGTACGGAACATGACCGACACTTAGACTACGAACGTCTCAAGGCGTACGTATGCTAAGTAAGCCGAAACCCAGAAATCCAAACCAAGAGAAGTAGTAGAGAATAGGAAGAACCATATCAAATCAACCTGTATGCAACATAATATACAACGCCTAAAGGCGAGGATCACAACAGAAATGAACTCAACCAGAAGAACCCATGAAAATATAACACGCGACTCTAAGGTCGAAAGAATAAACATCACTGGTCTCTATCTCAAATAAGTACATGTTTGGTTGATGAAACTTCTAGATACAACTGAATATAATATACAATGAATAATGATGGGTACGATACAAATAACCCACTTACTAGCAAGTCACCTAAAAGAAGATGTGCCCGCAAAGCCGTAATGAAATCCGTACGGCAACACCTGCATGAAACTGGGGCACAACAGGGTTGAGTTGCCAACTCGTGAATAGAAAAGATCTACGAACAGAAAATCGCATGTATGACGCAATCCTAGGTCATACGATCATATATATAATCCTCAAATATATAACCAGTAATCTCTAACCATGGCTAGTGTAAATATCTAACCCAAGTGTAATCCCATATGTCCATGTCAGTGCATCAGGGAACATTGTATCATATAGATGATGTATGAATGCATGCGATAGAATGCATATACTGAAGAAAACTGCTTTTGTAACCTTGTGAGATTTCTGTATTTTTAAAATGAGGTATCATAAATGAAATCAGCATAAACAGTGCCTAGCATCGGCACAAAACATAAGTCTCAGTATCTCGATACCTCTGTATCACAATCTCTGTATCTCAATATCTCGAAATCTCAATGTCTCAATCACAAAATCTAGGGCGCCGTCAGTCCAGATCGGCCCCTACCATCCATCTCATGATTACGACGGTACCCTCCGGATATCCGACGTGTCGAGTAAAATCACCGGTCGGTAGTGCTCCTCTGCCAGGCTCAACGCCATATCCTGCGATCTTCTTGCCCCGGGGTACTGCACCGGGCCCACCGTGTACCCGAAACGGTTCATCCGTCTCGTCGAATCGGGTCTCCAAATCCATCAACAAACTCATGGTGGACGACTCATACATCATGGAAAAACCGCATTTTTATTAAAAAGAGAAAGCAGTTTATATATATGTTTTGCGGTTTTCCTCCAAATCCAGAAAATCTCATGGAAACTAGAATCCAAATCATCAATAGCATGTGAAATCATGAATATAAGCATGAGAATCCATGAATGCATCATATAGTGAATAACAGCATGCCTGAAGTGACAAGTAATAACTACAATGTCAAGCTGGTATATATGGCAAGTACACTAATATCATGTCACTAGTAGCTAACAAGCTAAATCAGGCAATAATATTCTCTAAGTGTACGTGACATGGCAATTACCGATGAAGATGTGTGTGCGACAGCAAATAAGTGTACGTGGTACATACGCATCATCGGTAATGGTGCTGGTGTCCTAGTAGCATGATATCAATAATAGAATATGAATCATAACAGTATGCGATGTAGAGGTCTTATAATTATGTTATCAATAATAGAATATGAATAATAATAAGCGGGAGCTGAAATACTGAACACCATGTTCGTTAAACTGCATCTAATGTCATAAATGTCTTATAGCTACCCTACTACAAGGCTGAACTAAAGCTAGTAGTAGGTAAGGGAAACAGCCTAACCTCTGAGTCGATACATATAAATATACATATATAGTCGGTGATCCCGCCTCGATCATATCACATCCGATACGATATCTCTATAATTGGTTATTCCCAAGTCAAGTAGGCGGATCAAACATCAAAATATAGCTCGTACGTAAATCCGTCGTACGGCCTCCCCAATCTGGGTACGGGTCAATATCACATTCGTCATATCATTCATCTGGTATTCTCTTTATCAAATATCGTAATCTGGGTACTGACCTGTGTCTAGTACAATGCTAACATCGTCACTATAGTTATGATTTAACTACTGATCGACAGTCTCGTATAAATCGATATCATCATCATATATCATCACAATGAGTGTACCCCGCCTAAGGCGGCCTATTATAATTATCCTGTCATATCATATCATATCCTATCTCTTACATGTCGATCATTTATATATATCACTATTCCTGTGACATCATTATCCCGAAATCCGCTAAAGCATCCCGGCGTATCTCAAATATAAATTCTACCATATCCCCGATATCATAACCTTGGATCAAATATCAACGACCCATCTCAATCCCATGTATCATCCTCAAATCTGCATGTGATCACATGGTCCCATACCCATATGAACACATGACAATATAGAATCCCATAGGCACGTATGAGTAGGAATGTATGCAAGTATGTATATGTGTATAGGTATGTGTAGTGCACCCACTACCTAGGGTCCGCAATACTAAATCATCCAAGTCCACCAATTATCCATCCTAAACATCAGTAATTTCCCAAACAACATATAATAATTGTAAGTGTGTATACGCATCCGTATACATCACCACGGACTGCGGGGGTGCTATACGCCATCCACCCGACTTCTCCCCGTAGATATAAATCTACTCACCTTTCTTTAAGCGTGCCGGTGCCGATGTCTCCATTTGCATCTCCAATGCCTCGACGCCACGTGGGGTACCTACAAGTATATCACATGCTAAAACTCATGAAAATCATATCGGAAACTAAAATAGTGCACACTACGCCCATAGGTAGAAACCTGTGACCTTGTGTGCCAAAACAGCCAATCACCACTGTCGTCGACGTCCGAACGCCAACCGACAGATACGAATCATCGAATATCAAAATCCATACGAAAACACGTCGTAAAACATACGCCAACTCATGAAAATGAACCCAGATTTTACCCTAACAGGAAACAGTCAAAACTGGACATGCCGGGGGTCAATTTTACATGAAAAGGGGCTGTGCACGCAAAACGAGGAGGTTCCACCCTAGTCTGGCCGCCAATTGCGGCCAGAATGAATTAATTTGCGGCCGGGGTTGTGAGATGGTGGCTAGGGCTTTTGGTAGGGGTTCCAGGGTGCCTGCACAGCTCTCTGCCAAGTCAATTTTTCTCTAGGAGGCCCCGGGTGAAAGCAGATCTCAGAAAGGTCTCAAAATTGACAAAAACGGTAAAATACGCCAAGTCGAATAACTCTGGTAACTAACTAGAGATCTGGGGTTATACTGGTTACAATGGTCTCAAAAACACCTAATAAGGTTATACTAACGATCAAAACCAATACTAGGTCAAGTTTCACTCAATTTCACTAAAACTAGCACTATATCACGATAAAACAGTAAGCTTTCAGATATTAAACCAGAACTGAGCAAGAACTGAGTTGGGATGCGAGATTATACCTCCAGGGGGTCCTAGAATGTAGGAGAACAAAAGAAGGAAGGAGGAGGAAGGGCTGTTGCTGTTGAAGTGGGGTGCTGTTGCTATTGCTTTGGCTGCAGCTGCTGCTTGAAACCTGTTTTCCTCTTCTCTTTTGCAGCAGCTACTGCTGCTGATGTTTTTATTGGGGTGCTGGTGTTGCTGAAGTTGTGGTATGGTGTTGTTGGTGTGTTGGTTTGTGGTGGGGTTGAAGTGTGATGGGGGTGTGGTGTGGTTTGAATGGGGTGGTTGTTGCTGTGGCTGTTTTCACAGCAATGCTGATGCTGCATCTGCTGCTTGCAACTTCTCCCTTTTCTCTTACTCTGTTGCTGTTGCAGAAGTTTGGTAGCTTATGATGTTGGGGTGTTGCAAGGGTTATGATGATTTTGTGGCTGATATGAGTGAATAGGGGCTGAAGTGTAGCAGTAGGTGTAGGGGGCTGTTCTGGTTGCTGAAGTCAGCTATTGTGGCTGAAATTATTGATAAGGGGTGCATAGGTATGGGGCTATGGTGCTAGGGTGGTGGCTGCAGCTGTCGTAGCTGTTGTAGGGGCTGGTGTGAGTCTGTAGGTGGTTGATGTGACAGCTTGTAGCAGTAGCTAGGGGGCTGATAAGTATGGTTTGGGAGTGTGCAGGTCAGCTATTATGGCTGAAAGTGTTGATGGGCTGGTGGCTGCAGTCATTGGGGGCTGAAAAGTGATGATGGGAGTGTGCAAGTCAGCTATGGTGGGTTGAAAATGTTGAGGGTAGGCTGATGTATTTTTTTTTAAATGTTACAGTTTTAGTGGGTGCTCATTTCTTTGCATGATAGCCTTTTCTCTTTCTCTCCCTTGTATGAGTGTGTGGCTCCCTCATATTTTTGAGACTCCCATTTTTTCCCTCATTCCATGGCCGGCCAAGTTAGGAGGGGTTGTCCAAAATTTGAGTGGGGAATTTTTGTTCTTTTCATGATACAAAAATTCCCAAGTTCATCTCCAAAAAGTTTTAGTTCATTTCCTCCACCAAAGGCAACTTCGTCAAACCCCAAATGAGACATAGAGCACTACACGTATTCTACAGCAATCCTTGGGCACGCCGGCTCGCCAACTTCGTGCCCGAGTTGCCTCGGTCCAGAGGTGGGAGCCCGTAAAAGAAGCCGGCGACGTGGTTCCCTTTCGGCGACTTGGTGGAGACCGGAGATTCCGCAGGGAGATCGGAACGACGACGAGAAGACCGAAGGACACGGATCGCTCGGTATATCTCTCTACCCTTTCTCTTGTTAGCTAGGACTAGATTAATGGCCTGATCCGGGATTTTTGTGCGCGGTGGTGCCGGTTTACAAGTTCGTAAAAAGTTTCGTTTCCGCATTCCGGCGTCGGATTGACGGCCGGGGCGCCGCCGTGCACTTACAAAGTTCACTACGTTCACGGTTTTTTTCCAAAACCATTCGTAGCCCTCCGTCATTTCATTTGGGTATTCAGTAGTATTCAAGCTTTGTATTTTGGCCAAAGTCAAGGCATAGTGTTTGGTAGCTGCTGGGTATTCATTTGTTGCATAATTAGATGAGTTAGTTTGGGACAGTCGTATTGTCATTTGCCAAAAGTCAGGGGTATGTACGGATGGGTTCAAATTAACCTGGATAATGACGGGTAGAACTTGACATTTGACTTATGACATTTTGACCAAAGCCAAGGTCATAAGAGCATGGGGCAAAAATTCATATCGGGAATTTCTAAAGAAACTGAAATTTGCAGAGAGAGCATACCATTTTGGAGTTTGATGAATATTGGTAGGATTCCCTCAACATTATCATACGATGATATTTTGGATCCCGATCCTACTGTGAGTACATGCTACTTATCAGGAGATTCGTCACTTAAACGATCAATGCTATAAACCAAGTAGGTGCCTAGAAGGTGTCAGCGGGGCTACACCCCCAGAGAAAAGTGGTTATTTAATTAAGGAACTTCGCGAAAGCGTTGGAAAACCTCCCTCGAAGTATCGACACTGACCTGGCTGAACCGTTAAGCAAGAATTGTACGGTGAGAATAGTCCTGGCTAATTCTTCTTTTATGGTTTGAGGAGGGATTCGAGAAACAGTGGGAGCCATCCTGTTTAGATAAACTAAAAACCAATCTAAACTTGCAAGAGCATCATGCTAAAATGTTTTCTTCTCTTTCTCTCATTGCAGCGACCTTGTGACCACACATAGGTTACATCTAGATAACAAATTGACTGAATCTGACTTATATGACTGGCAAAGGTCTGTCCAGATGTCCATTACCTATGACAAGATGGACCACCCTAACACTACTCAAGATCCCGCCGTCCCAGGTCCAGTTTCCACCGTCACGGATATGGGTATCCGTCAGACAAGGGAAAAGGATAAAACGAAAGCCAAGTGCCTCGTGTTAGCTTCAGTTGATGGTGTATACCAAAAGCAGCACGAGAAGATGGACATAGTTTCCATCTTTCTCCATAACAAAGATTTATATGGAGAGCAATCTCATATCACAAGATATAAGACCTCGAACGAATTAATTCAAGCGAAGTTAGCTGTCGGGTCATTTGTAGGGGACAACGTCTTTACAATGAATAGCTATATTGATGAGGTCCAAGACCTGGAGACCACGTTTGGAAACAAGTCAGATAGTGACTTGATTCTACCGTCTCTGCCTTCTACCCTGAAGGAAACCAGGGAAGAAGAAAGAAAGAGAAGGGCAAAAGTTTCGGGACTGAATGTAGTAAAAGAGGAACGTTCCTATTGTTATGAGATTGGGCATTGGTAGAAAGATTGCAGGGCTTTAGAAGCCAGTAGCTAGGATACGAAGCATGTTGTGGCATCAGCCTCAAGTGTGTTTGTAATTGAGAACTGTTTGTCAATTAACTCTACTTCCTGGGTACTTGATACCGGAGCAGGATCTCATATCTGTAATTCATTCCATGCTTTGAGAAACCGTAGAGTTATGAAGGTAGGTGATTTGTCTCTCAGAGTTGCAAACGGAATGAGCTTGGACGCTGAATCCATGGGAGAATATCGCCTAGGTTTGGCAAATGGGCATATATTGATTTTACGTAACTGTTTATATATACCTAAAATGACTTGTAATATCATATCAGTATCCTCACTTTCGAGAGAGGGATATGATTTTACATTCGTAAGCGATGTAGTTAACATCCACCTAAATCAAGTTATGATTGGGTCAGGTACATTAGATAATGGTATATACGTATTAAGTCAAGCTCAGGTTTTCAATATCAAGAATACACTTAAAGAAATGTCTCTGGAATCAAATCATGCTTTCTTATGGCATTGTAGACTAGGTCACATCAATGAGAGAAGGTTGACTAAGTTACATAGAGAAGGATATTTGAATCCGTTCGAATATCAATCTTATGCTACTTGTGAATCTTGTCTCATAGGAAAGATGACAAAAATCCGTTTACTGGACACGGAGTAAGAGCAAGAGAGCTCTTGGGACTCGTACACAGTGACGTGTGCGGTCCAATATCTACACATGCGCGAGGTAGTTATTCCTACTTCAATACTTTTACAGATGATTTCTCTAGGTATGGATATGTCTTCTTAATGAAACATAAATCCGAGGCCTTTGAGAAATTCCAAGAATACAAGAATGAAGTGGAAAAACAAACAGGCAAGAGTATAAAGACACTGAGATCTGATCGAGGTGGTGAATACTTGAGTGCTGAGTTCCTGGGTTACTTAAAAGAGAATGGTATTCTCTCTCAGCTTACTCCTCCATACACACCACAACATAACGGTGTATCGGAAAGGTGGAATCGAACCCTATTGGATATGGTTCATTCCATGATGAGTAACGCTGAGTTACCGCGATCATTCTGGGGATATGCACTAGAATCAGCTGCATATCTTTTGAACCGAGTTCCTACCAAGTCTGTGCCTACCACGCCATATCAGAAATGGAGTGGAAAGAAACCCCATCTTCAGTATCTGAAGATATGGGGATGTCCATCTTTTGTTAAAAAGCAACATGTGGACAAGCTCGAGGCACGATCAGTACCGTGTAAGTTTGTAGGATATCCGAAGAATTCCAAAGGATATTATTTCTATTACGCAGAGGAACAAAAGGTTTTTGTTTCTCGTAATGCCCATTTTCTAGAACATCAGTTTTTAGAAAAGGAAACAAGTGGAAGCGAAATAGAACTGGAAGAAATTCCAGAACCACAAACTACAATTGAAAGTATGGTAGAACCAGAGGTTTCAGAAGAAAGGGACATACCAGCGCCTATCTGCAGAAGTAGTAGGTCGTCTCATCCACCCGAGAGATACTTTGGTTTTCTCATAGACGGAGATAGAGAGGATTGTGTCATTGATGATGATGACACTACTAGCATCCAGCAAGCCATTCGGAGCGGTGACTCGGTAAAATGGCTGGATGCAATGCGGACCGAAATGGAGTCCATGTACACTAACAAAGGATGGACTTTGGACATTACTCCAGATGGGGTAAAACCCGTAGGATGCAAATGGATCTTCAAAAAGAAGATTGGTGTATATAGACAGGTTGAAACCTATAAGGCTAGACTTGTTGCAAAGGGTTTCCGTCAAAGACCTGGTTTGGACTATGACGAAACCTTTTCTCCAGTGGATATGCTCAAATCCATTCGGGTCCTTCTTGCTATTGCTGCCTTCCACGATTATGAAATCTGGCAGATGGACGTAAAGACGGCCTTTCTAAATGGAAATTTGGAAGAGAGCGTCTATATGGATCAGCCAGAGGGATTCATTCAGAGTGGGAGCAGCGGTAAAGTATGCAAGCTGCTTAAATCCATTTATGGACTAAAGCAGGCATCGCGGAGTTGGAACATCTGTTTTGATGATGCTGTCAAAGAATTCGACTTTATCAAAAATCCAGATGAACCTTGCATATACAGTAAGATTGTAGGGATAGCTGTAGTATTCCTCGTCTTGTACGTGGATGACATTCTCCTAATAGGAAATGATATTCCTATGCTACAGTCAGTCAAAAGATTCTTATCACAGAAATTCTCCATGAAAGACCTGGGTGATGCCACCTAAATTCTGGGGATCCGGATCTATCGTGATAGATCAAAAAGGATGTTGGGACTTTCACAGTCCAGGTACATAGACACCATAGTGAAGAGATTCAGTATGGATGATTCTATGCGCGGTAACCTACCGGCTTGTCACAGAATCACCCTCTCTAAAGAGATGTCTCCCAAGACTGATTTGGAAAGGGATCGCATGTCGATTATACCCTACGCTTCTGCGGTAGGCTTATAATGTATGCGATGTTATGTACCAGACCAGATGTAGAATACGCATTAAGCGTTGTAAGCCGGTATCAGGCAAACCCAGGGGAGAATCACTGGATAGCAGCAAAGAACATTCTCAAGTACCTGAGAAGGACTAAGGAGATGTTCTTGGTGTATGGCGGAAAAGACCTCCAGATGGAGGCCTTTGCCGACTCCAGCTTGCTTCCAAAGTGACAAGGATGACTCCAAATCCATGTCGGGTTATGTCGTTACCCTCAATGGAGGGGCGGTCTGTTGGAAGAGTTCCAAGCAGGAGACCGTTGCTGACTCAACAATGGAAGCGGAGTACATAGCTGCTTACGATGTCGCAAAAGAAGCTGTCTCGATGAAGAAGTTCCTCACAGAACTTTAGGTGGTTCCTACCAGTGTTGGTCCAATACCTCTGTATTGTGATAATAACGGCGCTATAGATTTAGCGAAGGAACCCAGGTCCCATCAGAAATCCAGACACATCGTAAGGCGGTATCATCTGATTAGGGAGATTGCAGATCGCCGGGAGATCGAGATAAAGAGAGTAGAGACAGAGAATAACATTGTTGATCCATTCACAAAGGCCATTCCTCAGACGCAGTTCGAGAGGCTATTCGAGATGATAGGTCTACGATATGCCAACTCATGGCCCTAGTGCAAGTGAGAGATTGTTAGTGCTAGGTGCCATTATTGCATCATACTTGTATGTATATTACTTAATGGAAGCTTGGGATATTCACAGTTGTATATACAGTGTTGCTAAAAATGCTAGTATGCTACTTGGTTTGTGTCTACTTTAATATGTGCATATGTTTCTTGTAACGTATCACTCATACATATTAGTAGAGCCCATAGGATCTTTGCTTGATTACCAGCGTTGTGATGGCAGTCACACTAGTGGGGGCTGGGTAGTCTATAAGCAACATCCTATACTTGTCCCTAGTCGTAGGATTATCGAGACTGGGCATCGATACTCCAGAGTAGACTAGTGTGTACGCTTCTCATCCCAGTTGGGGAGATGTCTGTCCCACAGCCATCAGTACGTCGTACTGGAGATAGTATACAGGTGCTCGTTAGGTTACGGGTACACCGGACAGGACTCGCAGGGGAACTGTTGGTTGGTATTATACCAATCGTCAGTTAACGGTTCCCAGGTAACATTAGTACAGTATAGTCCGCAGACTTGACACTGCTACTTCGCCTCGAGTGTGTCCCACTGTTCTTAGATTGCTACCCTACAACGGCTCAAAGGAGTCGTGCAAAGAGTTAGCAGTTGGGTGCAGTCCCGAGCACTTGGAGGCAGTGGCGGTTAGAAAGGATTCGTCTCTCCCGGTATTGGGAGTTGATATCGAGCTGTGTCAGAGAGCCATTACGCAAAGTCCCTGGCCAGGGCAAGCGAGATTTACTGGTATGTTCCAGTAGTTTCTCAGGGTGTAATGGGCTATGCTCCGACACGACTTATACCGCTATTAGGGGACTGACGCTTGCCGCCCCCTAAGCTAGATATGCGATAGTCTTAGATGAACAGACCGGACTGTACGGAGATTGTCACATCAGGCTCAGTAGAAGTTCGGATGGGTTTCCTCATCGGCCTTCTTATCGACATCTACCGGGGGACCGTTACGTACAGCTAGTGCCACTTGCGGTCTGTGGTTAAACCCACTGCCAGCATAGTGTCGAGTCTTTAGAGTCCTACACAGAGGGTTTCCCTGCTCCAGGCGAAACGATATAGAGGTCGTATGGTTTTACGACAAGGGTTCGGACGCATACGTGTGTTTACGCACGTGCGGCGTTCAGACAGTTTTTACTAGCCGGCTTTGGTTTAAGCCAGATTCTAGTATCAAGTTATTGGATTTATACAGTCTAAAGTTTTTCCGTGTTTTCACGGATTGGATGGGCGTTCTCGTAATTTTCCGGGGAGATTCTAGATGCATGGTGACTTGAGGGTTAAGGTGGCATAAACATTTATTGCTTAATGACTCATTTGTGTGATTCATCCATGGAGTTAATGCTTCATTTATTGAGCTAATGACTCATAAGATGAATCACACAAGGTGAATGCATCAACCATGATGATTAATCATGTATATTATTTACTTGATAAATTGTTATGGTTCATATATATTCAAATGAGTTGATTTTTCAATATCATTCTTATCATCACCTTCTCTCTCCTCAAGCTCTCTCATTCTTGAAACCCTAACCCTAACCTCTCATGTGTTGAGATCAAGGGTTAGCTAGACTAATACATCCATAACCTCACTCTATATCGCCTAGGTAGCTTAGATTAGCACTTTGAGCAACCTAGTTATCTCAAGTTAAAGATCAAGCTTGGCGTAGGAGCTCTCGGGTGGATCGTCTTTGACTCGAGGAGGCCGTTGACGTGCTGATGTTCCAAGGAGCCTACGAGGAGTGGAGAACAGCGATGAAGACGCGAAAGACAAGTAACGTGAGGTATAACTTCCAATCCGAGTAGTTAAACCTCTTGTAATTTGCTAGTAACGGTTTAGACACGATTCATGCGCTCAAGTCCGTGTTATGAAGCTTTGATGATCGTTTTTCATATATTCCGTCTCCCCGCAAGTTAGTGGGGTGCGTGACATGGACTTACAAGTTCACCTTGAGTTCTTTGCCTTCTCTTGATCTTGCAACATCTTCATTAAGTTTGCAAGTTTAAGTTTTGGTTATTGAACTAAAGGTTTGTATCATCACTTGAAGATTAATAAAGCTTCCATTTTGCTTTTGGGTTCTTAGTATTTATTTCTTGCCATTTACTTACTTGCTATTTTATTCCTCGCCATTTACTTACTTGCAATGTTGTTTTATTCTTTTCTTTTTATCATTTCATTTGCACTTTCTTTTTATTGTTTTGATGGTTTGTAAATAATGATGTTGTTAGGAAAAAGAATGGTATTGTATGTTTAGGTTTCCTTTTCTCATTTCCTTTGCCCAATTGTTTCTAATTGAACTCCGTTCAAACCTTACACAAGCGCTCCGTTAGGAACCTTACCCTACCAAAGTATCGGTGACCCCTAACCTTGACCAGTTGCGTTCGGTTTGGCCGCAGGCGAAAGTCAAGAGAAAAGAACGGATGGACAAGGGTCAATAAGCCGGATTTCACTAATACCGTGCTTAAGCACCCTAATCCACGTTGTTGCGATTGCTTTAACTTCAATGGTCAAGCTCGGCACAAAAGATTGAGTACGGACTTCAATAATGTACACTAACCTATCTATTCCTAACAAACTTATACTTTGAATATACAAACACATAGGTAAGAAACGAACGCTTCCGACCCTTGCTTAACTCGTCATAACAAAAACGGAAAATGCACCGTCTCCCTGTGGACGACCCGTACTCATCATGGGTAGCTACACGCGACACCGTCCTGATTGCGGTTACCTTTAGAACATAAAACGATACGCCGAAGGCGTGACAATCAAATGGCGCCGTTGCCGGGGAGACGGTAACGTTTTTATTCTTGTTATTTCGGGTTAATCTCTGTATATCCTATTTATAATTCTAACACCATTCTAAAAACAAAACTAAAAAATCAAAAAATTTCAAAACCAAAACAAAAATTCACCATTCTAACATTTTGCTCTCTGGATTTTTTACCTGCCAAAAAAGTTAAGCAATAACATTGAGACACTAAAACATCAGAAGAAAGATGGAGCCCTAATTCAACAACGAGGCCGGCGACATCCTTAAAATATTCGGCGCCGACGGCCATTCCTTCCCCATTTGCTCCAAAATTTTCTTCTGTGCTCTGGTGTTCTATTATCATCCGAATTTTATTTTTTGAATTTTTTTAGTTATATATGTGCAGGAGTTTGGGCATTCATATCGCTTTTTCGCACTAAAAATCCAATTTTCCGACATTTGTAGATTTTGACGGATTTGCGAACTGTGATCGTGTGGAGCAAAGTATACATTCAAAGTTAAGGTGGTTGCGATGTACAGTGCCAAAGATCCGGGTAGTTTGACCAACGCAAGCAAACTTTTAAAGCTAACCGGATTCAATTCTACGGGGGATTCTTAACCCGAAAACTTATCGGTACGTATTTCCAAACACCTTTCTCAAATCCGACGCATCTAATATACTATCTTTGATGGATTCTTTGCAAGTTCGCTGTCAAAGCTAAAAGTGACTAACCCATATTTGTTGCAGTGATGTGCATAAATATAAAAAATGGTTGTTTGATACTTTGAATAACTTTTTCATTGATTTGAGTATTGCATCCATTAATACGGACTTAAGAGCAAGCAAACCCACAACATACGGTAAAGGATTTCATCACCTTTTCCGTGGCCCACAAATCACGAAATTCAGCATAACGTTTACCCGCACAAAGTTTAAAAGAAACTAGACTTTAAGCCTTTAGGGACTTCGCGCTCATTAGAAGAAGTTAATTGTGTTTAGAACACCGCTTAACGGTATATCATTCACGGGGTGTTTAGGAAAGTGTTCACGGCGAAACCGCCCAAAGAGAAAGGGTTATTCTAATTAAGGAACTTCACGAAAGCGTTGGAAAACCTCCCCTTATCTCTTTCACTTACCTGGCCTCGTGATCAGTATATCTTGAGCCCGTTTCTCGACACAATTTTACTTCAACAATCAAGTTCTTGAGCAGGTCTAATTGACCTAGGTGAACCCAAGACCGATTAGGTATCATGATTATTTTTCTTCTTTATCTTTTGTGTATATTTCATACTTTTGTTGATAACTAACATATATAAAAAAATCACATTCTTTTTCCACTCCTCTTATTTTTCTTCTTCTCTTCATATCATGGGTACCCCACATAGACCAACTCTTGCCGAACTATGGTACCCACAACCAGACATTATTTCCTACGGTTCTTGCTTTGGTCGAACTTCGAGCGATCCCTCCATGCCCAAAATTTTCTTTGTGAGTTCGGATAGACAAGTCTAGGACAAACAATTGGACTCTGCAATCCACTTCTTATCAACCATTTCAACCTCTCCCACCTTCTTACGTTGATACCCCTTTTGAGAGTCATGTCGCAACTCTGAAACCCATGTCCATCGCTCACCGAATTGAACAATCTCGTAACCGATCTTTCACTCCTTTTACCACTGCCGATTCTTTTGATCAACAATTCTAATCACCTTCTTATCCAAAAGTTGATCCTACTACTGTCTAACCATTCGATTCCTATGAATCCTACCCGACTTTTACACCTTCCCTAGACATTGTTTCTGAACTGCCATTTAGGAGTTTCACGTATCCAGAAAACATTGAATGTTTTACTGAAACCCCTCCACAGCCCATGTCTAGTCTTGAACAGTCGTTGGAAGAATTTTGGGTAGCGTCATGCCAATAGATGATGGATTTGAATGCGTCTATTGCCGTCCTCATACAACCTAACGAACCGGTAGCTAGTTTCCAACTAGCTCTAAATTTTACAATGTATGATGAGGCGAAAGGACAGATTGAGAATTTGAGTAGTGAGAGTGAGCGGTACACCCTTCCAAATCAAATCTACCCATTGCAAATTGAATTCCACAACTCCGGTTTTGAAAGTCTATCGAGTGTCCCAAATGATTCACCAATTGAAGATAGAATGTTTAATGAGTTGTGTGACTTTTTAGTGTTTGATTTACCGGATTGTGAAGGGACCCTGTCAAGTGAAACCAGACCCAATCCCTTTAACCTCTACACCTCCATCCTAGAACCATAATTAATTGAAATCCATTCTTTTGACGAGGTGTTTGAGAAAATTGATTTTCACTTGATTAAGGATATTGACGCTGGGAATATTTTGGATGATGAACACGCAGGTTTGGACGAGTTTTTCTCACGAATTCATCATGTCCTTTCACTTCCGTGTGGACATCATCCCGAACCATTAAATATTTTTCCCGAACTCTATATGCGTCTAGATTTTGATGATGATAAATGCATGGATGAGCTGAATTTTGAGGAGAGTCTTGAGGATAGAATTGAGGATGAACTTGTCACGACCCGCAGGGTACGGAACGTGACTGGCACTTAAGTTTACGAAACGTCTCAAGGCGTCCGTAAAATAAGTAAGCCAAAGCCCAGAAACCAAAACCAAATAAGCAAAAGAGTGAAGAGAACCCAATCAATTGAAAACGAGTTTATCAATAAGTCACATAAAAACCTTTTTTAAAAACAATGCAAATTTTTCCGAAAATTTCGGCAGAGTCTCCTTTGTAAATACTGGCTCCCAAAATGGGTACAACAAGAATATAAATGAATCCAACAAATAAGGCATCCCCAAGCGGGAGCTAGCTCTTCGCCACAAGGCGGTCACAAATCCCACGCAATTTAAAACAACAACATGCAAAATAATAATAAAGGAGCATGAGAAAACAGCACGTCGACTCAAGTGAGCTCGACCCCAAAATACAGCATAAAAGTCCACAAACCTCACAGTCTCATCTCTAGGTCAATATACAACAATACTGATAGAAACAGTAGAAGGAGTACACTAGATACAAAGAATATACAAGGTGGTACAAAAATAATGATATAACCCACCTAAGAGCAAAACCTCGAGTCCAGGCAAAAGAAGCAAGTGCGCCCGCCGCTACTGTACTGACGGAGCGGACCTGAAAAAGGCTGTGGCACAACGGGGGTGAGTTGCCAACTCGTGAGTAATAAATAACATCTACACAGGCTATCGAATGCATGCACACAAGCATCCTAGTATCTATAATACAGGTATGGCAGGTAGGTATGCAATATGAATATACTAGCAGGTATGAATGCAATGCGAATCAACTCGTGATCTGAATGTGTAAGTATAAGAAATCATGTTTTTCCCTTTAAGAATCTCTTTTGAAATAGCAGCACAATACCAATAGAATCAACAAGAACCTGTGTCCAGCAACGACACCTCAAAACTATCACAAATCTCATATATCCAAGTCATAGTGTCTCTTGCCTCAGCCATCCGGCTGACCCAGCTCAAAATCAAAATCTGATCATCTCCTAGCCACGGTCGGTATCCTCTGGATATCCGCCGTGCCAAACAGTCACCGGTAGGTAATCCGTCCCCTGCCAGGCTCAACGTCAACACCACATTCATCTTGCCCCGGGGTACCATACCGGGCCCACCATGTACCCGTGACGGTTCCTCCACTCCTCGACACGGATCTCGAAAACCACAGCAAACTCATGGTGGACGACACTTTACATCACGAGAAAACCGCAATTATATATTTTAAAAACATAATAAGTTTAGAAATTTTGCGGCTTTCCCCCGAAATCCAGAAATATCATAAAATCTCAAGAAATCCTCATATGTGCATATGTCAATGATAATGAATGCATATGATATCAATAATCAAGTTGCGATGCGTGATTAATAGACTAAGCATGAACAAATAATATGATGAGGTACATGCACATGAATAGCAATCCTACGATTTCATTTTAAGGAATTAAAGAAATAGCCCGAGTTTAAGTATCAATTATAGTAAAAGGTTTCAATTTAAAGGTTATCTAGTGTGGTGGCATGGAAATTACCAGGGTGTGTGTGTAAGCATGAATAGTGCTCGTGCTGCATATAAAAACCCTGGCAATGGTGTAGGTGTCCTATAATATGGTTTCGTATATGTATGTCAATATAGGGCATGAATGTGGCAAATAATCATACAAGTATTACACCCCTAATTACTAACATCACTAAGAATCTTTTAAGTTACTAAAACTATCGGGCGGCTTGCGCCATCCAACGATAGTCCCCCGTAGATGTTACATCTACTCACAGAAATCGGTAGCTAGTCACGTCCGATCACCGCTTCCCCCTTTCGAGCCACGTCTGACGTCTCCGCGACCGAACCTGGAATTTACATCAATACCAAACATAAGGTTACATATCAAGAACGACGCAAAACCCAAATGAAAATACTAACGTTCACAAGCTAGGTACAACGTGCACAAGGTGCGCGGAACACACGCGAAAATCGCAAAAACTGCAAAAATCGCCGATTTGGTCGCCCGGCAAAACTAAAACCCGATTACTCAAAAATCCGCACTCACGCATCCTAAATGTCATAGGATACGCCAACAATATCATCAAGATATCGCAATTAATTCTCCACAATAATATAATAAAAACCTAGTAAGCTAGAAATTTGCAAATTTGGTGCAAACATCGACAATCAGCGACAAAATTAACACAATCCAACACAACAATCCAAACTAACCCACTAGCTAGCCATTACACTAATTTTAAACCATTAGCAATGCTTAAAAACCTAATTTCTATAAACAAAACCTTTCTTGAATTTTGGTAATTAGCAAACTTAAACCAAACTATACATGAAAAACCTTAATTTAACACTAGATTTTAGCCCAATTAGCAAGTTAACAACTTAGATTAAGCTAACAAAATAACTAGATAACAAAATAGCTTAATTAATCTCTTAATGGTGTTCTAAACCCTAATTTAATTTCAAACCACAAACTTTACAAAAAAACTAGTATGCAAATAGCACTAAAATTAACACTAAAACAACTAAATTAAAGGAATTACCCAAATGAATTTAATTAGGAAGAATTTATACCTCAACTAGAGATCTAGCAAGAACAATTTGCTTCCAAAGATGCCACATTTCTCCTTGATTTGAACCAAATTAGGTTGGAGAAGAGATGGAATATGGTTTTGTGTTGAATTTGTGAAGGAAATTGTGGATTTTGTTGAATTTTTGAGATGAAAATGAAGCAAAAGAAAAGAAGAAATGGGGAAAATATTTGGGCTGTTGGTGCAGGATTTCTGAGCTGAGGAGGGAGTGGGGAAGTGGTGTGGGGTGTGGGAAAATCATGGTCAACCCACACCAAACAAGTAAAGACCCATACCTAATAAAAAAATCCAAAATCCATAAAAAAAACACCTCTTTTCTACACAAAAATGAAGTCAAAGAGGCAAGCACTTTTTTTTCTTGGGTTGCAGGAAATGGGCCGGCCTAGGGCTGAGGGAAGAGAGGGAGGGGTTTTACAAAAGAATTTTTATGCAAAAAGACCCCCTACAAGTCAAAAATTGCAAGTTTAAGCTTAAATTCAATAAATTTCGTTTTCTATAATAAAAATTAGTTAAAAATCAAAATAAATTACTAAAAATTTATGTTACAACTAGATTTTAATTACCATTATTTTAGATCATAAATTTGGCCCATTTAAATTTGTATTTATCGCTGATTTAATGTATTTTCTTACCGGCTTAAAATAATATTAAAATTTGAAAAATTAGGGAAAATTTTTAAACGACCAGAATTTCATAAGTAACTCATTAGCTACTAAAAACAAGCAATTACCTATCCATTTTAGGTATAATTAGTTCTAAACTGCAAAATAATAAAAAAGACGGTTTTCGGAAAAATACCGAATTTTCATCGATTTTCAGGAAAACACCAAAACGACTTTTCAAGGCGTTACAGAACTAGTTTTACTTGATGAGTCGGATTTTCTAATTCATCATGTCCCTTTCATTGACTGTGTACACCCTCCTGAATCTTTAACCGGTACCATTCCTCGATCACTCCCCTCCTTCTTTTCCATCGTTCCCACCTCGCAAGACATCGCATCACTTTCATTTCCTTTTTCTGGTTTACCAAGTTCGGTCTACCCAAGTTTTCTCACAAACCTTGAGAAGTTTGACCCCATTTCTCGACGGGTTAATAGATTAGTACAATCGTTTTTTACACATTGGTCATTAAAAATTGTACTAATTTATTCACTCCATTTCCACCGTCAAGTTCGTATTCCATTTCATTCTCCCCTCCGCCATTCTTCTCCGCCACCGAGACCGTATCCCACTTCTATCCACGCACGGTCTCGCGTATTCTCCATTTCTTTCCTCTCCACATTCTTCCACCAACCGTGTTCGTATCATAATAGAATTTTTGAATGGTTGGTGCTAACTTTTGGCCCGTGTAAGGCCTTGTATAGATTAACATTGTTCTCTCCCCGCTAACTCTGAACACTAACGCTTAAATAGTGGCAACACTGTTTCACTTAAGTTTGGGGGGACCTTTTTGTGTATATATATTTTTGGTTTGCTTTTTATTGTATGTATACAAATAGACAGGGGAGCGCCGGCAAATTCTGACCCTCTTAGTGTTGCATGACAGTGAGGGCACTGTCAAATTTATGTTTGGGGGTATGCTCGGTAAGCTTTCTTCCTTCGCATTTATGTGTATATTTTGCATTTGCATACTTATTTTAAAAACCCATAAAAATTCGAAATTTTTTACAAAAATATATAAACTTTGTCGTCAAGTTAGCTAATAGGGTAACCTGGATTTTGATTCCGAAAGTTTAGTTGATACGTTAGAAATAACTAATTCCTAGGCTTAGGAATTGAAAACCCTAAAAATAACCCTCATTCTGTTTAACCTTGGTAATTATACGTCCTTGCAGTTTTTTTATAGAAGTAGGTAATCTTGAGTTCAGGTCTTGAGTTAAGTCGAGATGAATGGAAAGTACTGAAAGCTTTACTGAAGGATAAGTCTGAAAAATAGTTTCTATTCTTAAGTCCAAATATAGAAAGTATACACCCTACAAACTGCACATACACGCACCTTGAAACTTGGGATAGTAGAGGATAGCTAGAAATACTCTTGCCTGAAAACCTATTATGAAAGAAAAACGGTATTTAAAGCTAACTACCAAAAGAGAATCATCGAAAAAAATATATCCGGTCTTGAAAAAGAAAAATAAATGAAAAAAGAAAATTAAAGTCAAGACCTGGAAACTGCTATTTACGCTTTAAGCTCACACATTCAGTAATCGGCCGGTTAGTGCCTCAAGAAGCATTAATAGTCGCATGAAAGGTGTGTGAGCAAAACTATCCATCATTGACGAAAAAAGTAGTATTAGGTATTAGGGTAGCTTGAATTGAATTCTTAGTGTAAGGGTGAAATTTTACACATACGTAGGGGTATAAAATCGGTGTTTGGAGGAAAGATAGTAATAAAGAATAAGACTTATGTTTTCTTTAAATATGATAAAAACCACTGATTGGAAACCGCAATTTAGAAGGAAAACTCAAGAGAAGCCGAGATCTTTCTAAACTGTAAAAACGTATAGGATCTGAGGTTGTATAAATAGGAGGCGTGAAATATAAGGGTTGAATATTTCTGACTTAGGATGATAGAATCTCTAACCTAGATACTAAACTGAAGGAGTAGAATCGACGTTAACTTGTGAAACTAGCTTGACGGGATTTTGTGGGTGTAATCCGCTGAAAACCCTCAGGAGACAACACTCCTCCTACTAGGGACACCTAGAGGTTTAATGGCTTATTGCACGAGCTCAGTGCAATCGCGTTCCCTGCGAAAGTGAGGTTAGGAATTTTTGTTTTGCTCGGGACGAGCAAAAGATAAGTTTGGGGGTATTTGTTCATCTCGGAAAACTGCATTTAAATACCACTCATTCATTATCTGTTTTGGTATAGATTGGTACTATTAACCAGTGCCTACTCAGTAAATACATATTACAGGTATCCGTGACACAATACTGGAAACACACTCAAAATCAAGGATATAACATTTGTGAGCAGACACTGCAACCGGGACCGCAAACCGATCAATGACCAAAGTGTCTTTTGCAAATAAATGTGTGCACACAATTTTGGTCCAACACAATACAAGTGTGTACACAACTCTTTGGCATGGACCATGGTGAGGCTGCCCATGGCACATGGTGGGCACATGTGAGGTGATGTGTTATAAATGCTAAAAAGTGGTGATGTGATATAAAGCTACATGTTCCTTCCAAACCCCTAATTGCAGACCAGCTTCTTATAGACAAATAAAACAATACTAGTGGGATTGTGGAGTGCACACAATAGCACCACACCAACACGAGCCAATTTGCTCGGACCAAGACCGGCGACATGTCCAAAAAACCCGGCACCACCGATTTTTGCTTGCCCAATGCTCCCCATTTTTCTTCTGGCCCTCCCTTACTGTCACATCATCTTATTTTTATTGTTTGTTTAATCTTATTTTGGGACTATAAATACAGATCAATGAGCAAGGGTAGGGGGATACTTTTTGAGCCAAGACTTGATACACAACTCTTTTTCATTTTCCATTTTGTTTCAGTTCTTGTACATAGCTAGTTCACCTTGAGTTCTTTGCCTTCTCTTGATCTTGCAACCTCTTCATTGAGCTTGCAAGTTTAAGTTTTGTTTATTGAACTCAAGGTTTGTATCATCACTTGAGATTAATAAAGCTTCCATCTTGCTTTTGGGTTCTTAGTATTTATTTATTGCCATTTACTTGCTATTTTATTCCTCGCCATTTACTTACTTGCAATGTGTTTTTATTCTTTTCTTTTTATCATTTCATTTGTTCTTTCTTTTTTTCGTTTTGATGGTTTGTAAATAATGATGTTGTTAGGAAAAACAAATGGTATTGTAAGTTAAGGTTTCCTTTTCTTATTCCCTTTGCCCGATATTTTTCAATTGAACTCCGCCCAAACCATATGCAAGCGATCTGTTAAGCACCCTACCCTACTACGGTATCAGTGACCCCTAACTGTGATCGGTTGCGTTCGGTTTGGCCGAAGGCGAAAGTCAAGAGACAAGAACGGACGGACAAGGGTCAATATGCCGAATTTCACTAATACCGTACTTAAGCACCCTAATCCACGTTATTGCTGTTAGTTATATGTATGCCCTAGAGGCCATTACTGTACATACGATGTATATAGTAGTGGATGCTAGGACATATATAGGGAGGACTTTCTTGCTCGACATGATAGTATGCTATCTGGTTGTACTTTATCTTAACATGTACTCTGATTGTCTCTATATTACATGTTGATAAAGCCCTTAGGATATGTACTCGACTACTGGGACTATGATGAGATCATACTAGTGGGGCCACGGTGGTCGACGAGTACATCCTATAACTGTTCCTAGTCGAGGGTATATCGAGACAGGGCATCGATACACCAGAGTAGACTAGCGTATACGCATCTTGACCCATATGATGGGCGATGGATGATCCCATATCCATCGGTGTTTGACATCAAGGATGGTGTACGGGTGCTCAGTGGAGACTGGGTACACTGGACGGACTCGCCGAGAACTCCCAGATGGTATTATACCATACGTCAGATGGCAGTTCTCCGGTGACACTAGTACAGAGTAGTCTGTTGACCCGAGATCGTCATAGAGTCTTGTGTGATTCCCACTGTGCTTTGATTTCCATCATACCACGTCCAAGAGGGCGTGCAAAAAGGTGGCTTTTGGGTATAGTCCCGAATCACATGGAGGCAATGAGCGATAGGAGGGGATTCGTCTCTCCCGGTATAGGGAGTTGATGTTGTGCTGTGTTCGATTGGCTATAACCGGAAATCCCTGGACAAGGTTGGTGAGATTTACTGGTAAGTGTTATCAGTAGTTTCTCGAACTGTTATAGACCTCATATCGACACGACTTATCGAGCTACTGGGGTCTGACGTTTACCACCCCTAGGCGAGATATGCGACATATCAGACGACGAGACCGGACTGTACGGGAGTGTTACTGTTTGGATTCACAGGAGAAGTTACAGGCTTGCTTGTTGATCTTCTGAGCGCTCAATACCTGGGTAGCTGTTACGTTTAGCTGACCGCTTGCAGCTTGTGGGTGTTTGATATGATCATCACCTACTGCCGGCGCATTGACGATTATTTAGAGTCCTACACAGAGGTTTCTTGGCTCAGGCAAAACGGAGTAGGAGCATATATGTGATATGTGCGGGACCGAGGATAATACGATATGAGATACCGTATTCTATTCTCGCGATATTTGATATCAGCCGGGTCATCGGATCAAGTGTTGATTCGATGAATCGGTACGGATAAATATTAGTCGGTTATATGCGATATAGCCGGATTGTCGGATCAAGTGTTGATTCGATAATTTAATGTATAATAATATATATGATATATTAAAAGACATTAACTAATATTATCTCACTAAAAGATTCTTTTTCTCACCCGGATTAATACATTGATATATATGCGATATATGTTAATTGTATTATTTTCTTTTGTTGCAAATATATAATATATATGTGATATATATTATTGTGACAAGATATGATTTATTATAAAACATGTTTAAGGATGATATAAAGGGATTAGGGTTTGATTAGGGTTAGCACCTTCTTGTTCATTCTAGAAGGTTTTCTATTTTGTCATGATAAAAATATTTTGTTATGACTCATGCTTTGAACTAACCAAACCCTAACTCTAGTTTAATCTCTACATTGGTTTAGCCTGTCATCCTTGACCATGGTTTGATAATCAATCATATATTCTTGATTACTATTCATCACAAAAGGATGCTATGATAATTGTTCATCTTCTTCCTTCTTCTTCTTTGCTTGAAATGCTTTCTTGCTTTGATTTTTGTGATGGATAAATATGAGAAAAAGATAAATAAAGAGAGAAAAAATCCTACTTCATCATCCTCATCTTCCCTTGCCATTTAGATGAGGGTGTTCACATCATTAAATGAGTGTTAGCTTGTGTTAAAGAAACTTCAAGGTAGATCATCTTAGTATCGAAGATCGGAAGCAAATGTTGCGTCTTTCTCTTCGTGGAACATCTCGAGAGTCCGGATCCCGATGATCGCAGTGAAGGGACCACAACACGGAGCATATGAAGTGAAGGACCGGATCTACAAAGGTTGTAATCCCTCTCACTTAGTGTTAAAGTGTTTAGCATGCTTGTTTTCGCCTAATCTCTAGTTTAAAGTTCCGTAATCGGGTTGTTCGGCACGGCTAAATTTTAAATCGGGCATGGTTGATGCCTCATAGACCCTTGTGCGAGTGCCTAGCAACCCTACAGTGGTATCAGAGCCAAGCAAGAGCTTTAGGCGAAGTCTAGACGGAGTTTGAAGTCCGATCGACCCGAAATCCCTAACTCCAAATTGCTCTCTGTCCTTTTTTGAAAATAGTGGATTTTTCAATATTAAAAATTTGCAGAAAATTAAGCAGGGTTTTTTATGAATTACTGTGCAAAACGGAGCCTCTAATTCCTCTACTTGACCGCGGAACCGCGGCGTTGACCCCCCTTTAGCGGCGGTTCCGCGGCATATTTATTTTATTTGCGACGGTTCGTTGCACAGTAATTCATATCTCTGGTTTTTATATTTTCTGGGAATTTTTAATACTGATTATACAGTTGAGTTTTCTGGGGTTGTTTAGGGATTCGATGATTCGATCGGATTATCTAATTTTGTCTATTGGTTTTCCGGATAATTTTTAGAAACTGTTAAAAAGTTCGAACGGATATCAATAACTCACTTTTTCCCCTGTCGGAAATTTTTTCAAAAGTTGGATTTTTTTCTCGAGTTTAAGAATGTTCTAAGTCGTGCAAGTAACGCGGTGGACCCTCTAGAAGACAACAAACCTTAACTCGATTATGTGACCGTCTTGAACTGCCTTTTGAACCTTAGGGTTTGGGGCAGTACGGCGTGCCACATGTGAGGCGTTGGCTTGACCCTCCTACGGCTGGACCATTGGTACTGTGGCATGTGATGGACGTTTTTAAACTGATTTCAAGTGTTGAGATATATTGGGGAAATCTTGGGTGTTTGATGATTCGATCGGAAAGTTTAACTTTTTCTATTTATCTGGAATGTGATACAATGTTTGGAATCCACAAAAAGTTATGAGATAACTAATTTGAATATTATAAATCTAGCAGTTCAGTCTCAAATGATCGGTTGCCACGGAATTTTGATGTGATCAAAAGTCCGTCGCAATCACGTAGCGTACTCGGATACTCGCCGGGTAAACTTAATAGACAGCTACACCTCTTAGCCCCGACCAAGTGACTCTAGGAGAACCTCGTCGCCGAAAGCATCCGTTCGGATACTCGCGGCAGCGGTGTTCCTCCTTAGTGCACTTCGTCGACGGCATCTGGAGGTGCGGCCGTCTACTAAAGTTTGCGACGAGCATTCGATCAGGCAATCGGGAATCTTGTTGAATTGCCCGACTTGATATTGAAAAGAGTTTTCGATAATGAGACTAAAATGCGAGGTTTATAATTGTTAGGCATGTGATGTCTAAGGAATTCATTTGGTTAGGCATGCGATGTCTAAAGAGATTGCGGATTCCAACTGTTGTCGTTTTACACTTTCTTTTCTGTGACCGTAAGCGTAGTATGTGATGTATCGCCGGCTTCGTTGCTATACATCAACGACAATCGGGATACGCATACTTGCTTACGTTGATGATATGAGATATTATGTATTGCTGTGATATGTTATATTGGATCGTCGCGTTTGAATAGCCGGGGGTTTTATGTGAGATGAGAGTTTTTTCCTTTTCATTCATGTAAAATTCATTTGTATGTAATATTCTTTTATTGGGGCACTTTCAGGTAGCGGAAGATGTCACCGTTGTATATTATTTACTTTTCCGCATTAGGTAGACCCAAGGCGGGGAGCACAAGTAACCGGGTTCTAGGGTCCAGTGGGAGACCATCTCGAGGAATCGAGACCGGGTCTCCTAACCCTAGAATTGACAGTGTTACTTGCCGCTCTCGTAGGGGTCTCGGGATGTGGGTTTGGCTATTCATCGCGACCGTGGAATCCGTGTTTTATACAGGCTCGTATTGAAAACACGGACGTCCTAGTATTTCCAATATTTCATATATGTTCTTCTGCTGCAATGTTCTGTGATGAGATCATATTACTGCCTGAGACGAATGTTTATATTATATATATGAGATATATGTTATATTGCAGATTTCGTTTCAAAAGAGATGCTTGTGAAGCATAATAAAATGGGACTTCATTAATGAGATTAATGAAATAAAAGAAACCTAAAGATGTTGTAGAAACTTGTTTATAAAAACTGGTAGCTCAAGTTGTTGCTTTGCATAGCTGTGTTCCTTGTAGAACATCCAGCACCTTATTCGATAAGGAAAGGACCGAGATCCCTTCACGGGGAGTGACTCCTTTAGCAATAACTGGCAGATGCTACAAACTCGGTTTGTCTTTTGATTGCTTCTATAGTTCTTGCTTTGCATAGTGGTATTTGTGAAATATCCTGCACCTTATTCGATGAGGAAAGGGCCGACGATCCCTTCACCGGGAGTGACCCCTTTAGCAAAACTAGAAAAGCCTCAAGAAAACACTCCATTTAAAATCACTCGATTTTACAACGATATCAAGTTCATTACGCTCAGGATTTTCTGAAAAACCTGCATAGCCCTCCGTCATTTCAGATAGATATTATTTAGTATTCGTGCTATGTTTGTTGACTTAGTTAAGGCATAGTGTACGGTAGCTAAGTAATGTTTATCTGCTAAAACATGAGATGTGATTGGATTAGGATATTCGTACGGCTTTGTTGACTCAGTTAAGGGTCGTACGGGTGGGTTTAATTCAATCGGGAAATGTACGGGTTGAACATGACTTGCGATTTATGGTTTGTTGACTTAGTTAAGGTCATAGATCGCTAGGGGCAAAATATTATTGGGAATTTCAAGTGTTGAAATTTGCAATGAGATTGCATACCTTCTATAAGATAGTTGGATCCCGATACCCGCTGCGAGTAAGAGTTACTCCTGGGAGAGTTTTACACATTACAATTAGCCGATCAAGTAGGTCTCTAGAAAGGTGTTAACGGGGTTACGCCTCTGGGAAAACGAGGTTTACTTTAATTAGGTTCGTGCGAAAGCACGGGGGACCTCCCTCAAAGTACCGACACTGACCTGGCCGAAAGATTGGCGAACTTGTAGCGTGTAATTAATCCCGGCTAATCTTTCCTTTTAGGGTTTGAAGGAAGATTTGATTAAAACAGTGGGAGACATCCTGATTAGATATATTATATAACCAATCTAATCTTGCAAGAGCATACGCTGAGTGTTTTCTTCTCTCTCTCTCCAGATAGCGACCATATCACGCCTTAATCAAGATAATAAAATGGATATATTGACCGAACCCGCTTGTTATACTGAGCTGCGGAACGTTGGTCCCGCTCCAACTTATAATTGTTATAAGACAGAGCAGGAAATTGGGGAATACCAGATTTCCCGTGCTGCCCAAACGAAGAAAGAGCATGCTGATGCATCATCTTCGGGTGTGTTCATTACAAAGAACTGTTTCTCAGTATCCTTTACGTCCTGGGTATGTGATACCGGATCAGGATCCCGCATATGTAATCTGTTACATGGACTACAGAAAGGTAGAGAACTGAGAACGGGTGATAAGTTTCATGAGACAGAAAACGGTGCAATTGTTGCAGCCAAGTCTGTTGGTCAATGTCATCCTGTATTACCGGAATACATTGATTCTGAACAAATGTTATTAGATACCGAACCTGATATACAAAATCATATCAGTCTCTTTATTAGTAAAGAAAGGATATAATTTTGTATTGTTGGATAATATTTTGAACATTTCCTATATCAAGAGTTGATCGGTTCAGGCACGTTATCTAAAAACATTGACGTTCTAAATCAAACCACAGTTCTTAACGTACAGAACACACACAAGAGGAAGAGTTCAGAAATGAACGAATCCTTCTTGAGGCATTGTAGACTAGGTCATATCAATGCGACTCGACTGGCTAAAGTTACATTTAGATGCATATTTAAATTAGTTTGAATTTACATCTTGTGAAACTTGCCTGTCATGTCACAAAGATAAGATGACCACAGCTCTGTTTGTTGGAAACAGAGAAAGAGTTAGTGAACTCTTCGGATTGATACATGCTGATGTATGAAGGTCCCCTGTCTACATATGCCAAGATCGGTTCTTTGTACTTCATTACATTCTCTGATAATCTCTCAAGATTCAGACATATGTTCCTGCTGAAACACAAGTCCGAAGCTTTTGAGATATTCACAGAATATAAGTTAGAAGTAGAGAACCAAAATACGGGTATAAGTATTATGTCCTTTGATGTGATCGAGGAGGAGAATACTTGAGCATGGAAATCCTGGAATATTCTAAAGGAGAATGAGATTCTCTCTCAGAATTACTCCTCCGTATACACCATAGCACGATGGTATATCGGGGCGGAGCAATAGCACCCTATGTGATATGATGTGCTCTATGATGAGTACTACTGAGTTGCGTATTTCCTTTTGGGAGTTATGCACTAGAGAAGCTGCATACCTATTGAATAGGGTTCAAATCAAATCAGTTGCCTACCACTTCATATGTGATATGGAAAGGGAAGAGCCCATATCTTAAGCTTGTTAAGATTTAGGGTGTCCGGCCTCTGTCTAAAAGAAAAATCCGGACAAGCTCGAGGCAAGGTCTGTTATGTAGAACTGGAAAGGTTCCAGCTATACAAAATGCAGCTAATGATTTGGTAGAACCAAAGGATTCATTAGTTTCCAACGAACCTCAGCGTCTCCGCCGATCTAGTAGGGTTCCTCACCCACCTGAGAGATACTTTAGTTTCTCTATGACAGTGGGAGCGAGGATTGCATCATGAGATGATGACCCAACTAGTTTCGAGCTGGCCATCAGGAGTGGGACTCTGTAAGAATGGCTGGATGCTTATCGATCTGAGATGGAATCCTTATACACCAATAAAGTATGGACTTTGGTTGCTTTATCTGAAGGGTTAAATCCCCATCAGGAGCAAGTATATCTTGAGAAGATTACTTGGTGTACATGGAAAAGTTGAGACTTTCAAAGCTAGACTTGTTAAAGGTTTGCATCATAAGACCAGGTATGGATTATGTTGAAACCTTTTCTATGGATCTATGCTTAAGTCCATCCAGATCCTACTTGCCACGGCTACATACCATGACCACGATATCTGGTGGTTGGGTGTCATGACTGCTTTTCTAAATGATGTTTTAGAAAAGAGCGTCTATAAGTACACAGCCAGAGGGCTTCGTAGACAGTGGGAGCAGCGGAAACATGTGCAAGATGTTTTATATGATAAAACAGGCATCGCGGAGTTGGAACATCTGTTTTGATGTGGTAGTCAAAGAGTTTGACTTCATCAAAATGGTAGATGAACCTTGTATATACGAAAAGGTAGTAGAGAGTATGGTGGTGATCCTCGTAGAGTATGTGGATGGCATACTCTTGATAGGGAAGGAGTTTCCTATACTACGCTCGGTCAATCTCCGCTTATCACAAGGATTCTCCATATAGGATCAAACTGATACCTCCTAAATCCTGGGTTTTGGATCTATGAGATAGATCTAATTGGATGTTAGGACACTCACTAGTTGTAGTGAGATAGTATCAATCGATCCTGGGGAGAATCACTGGAAAGGTTCCAGGGTGATAAGAACGACGGAATGTCAGTCGCAGGCATTGTCTACACCCTCAGTGGAGGGACGGTATGTTGGAAGAGTTCCAAGCTAGATACCGTGACATACTAGACGATTAAAGGCAAGATACATCGTTACCAAGGAAACTACAAAAGAGGCAGTCTGGATTTATAAGTTCATAAGATGAACTTCATTCCTACCATTATGTGACAATGGAGTTGTGGCTTTAGCCAATGAACTACCGTCCCATCAGAAATCCAGATATAATTCTTAGGCAGTATCACCTGATCATGGAGATGGTTGATCTCCAGGGAGATCGAGGTTAGGAGAGCAGACACAGAGGACAACAGCGCGGATCCACTCACGAAGGCCTTTTTCCCAGTAGAGACTTTTATGGGATGGTTGAGTATGAGATACTTCAACCGTAGCTAATTGTTGGGTATGCGATACCATAACAGATAGCCCTAGTGCAAGTGGGAGATTGTTAGTTATATGTATGCCCTAGAGGCCATTACTGTACATACGATGTATATAGTAGTGGATGCTAGGACATATATAGGGAGGACTTTCTTGCTAGACATGATAGTATGCTATCTGGTTGTACTTTATCTTAACATGTACTCTGATTGTCTCTATATTACATGTTGATAAAGCCCTTAGGATATGTACTCGACTACTGGGACTATGATGAGATCATACTAGTAGGTCCACGGTGGTCGACGAGTACATCCTATAACTGTTCCTAGTCGAGGGTGTATCGAGACAGGGCATCGATACACCAGAGTAGACTAGCGTATACGCATCTTGACCCATATGATGGGCGATGGATGATCCCATATCCATCGGTGTTTGACATCAAGGATGGTGTACGGGTGCTCAGTGGAGACTGGGTACACTGGACGGACTCGCCGAGAACTCCCAGATGGTATTATACCATACGTCAGATAGCAGTTCTCCGGTGACACTGGTACAGAGTAGTCTGTTGACCCGAGATCGTATAGAGTCTTGTGTGATTCCCACTGTGCTTTGATTTCCATCATACCACGTCCAAGAGGGCATGCAAAAAGGTGGCTTTTGGGTACAGTCCTGAATCACATGGAGGCAATGAGCGATAGGAGGGGATTCGTCTCTCCCGGTATAGGGAGTTGATGTTGTACTGTGTTCGATTGGCTATAACCGGAAATCCCTGGCCAGGGTTGCTGAGATTTACTGGTAAGTGTTATCAGTAGTTTCTCGAACTGTTATAGACCTCATATCGACACGACTTATCGAGCTACTGGGGTCTGATGTTTACCACCCCTAGGCGAGATATGCGACATATCAGACGTCGAGACCGGACTGTACGGGAGTGTTACTGTTTGGATTCACAGGATAAGTTACAGGCTTGCTTGTTGATCTTCTGAGCGCTCAATACCTGGGTAGCTGTTACGTTTAGCTGACTGCTTGCAGCTTGTGGGTGTTTGATATGATCATCACCTACTGCCGGCGCATTGACGATTCTTTAGAGTCCTACACAGAGGTTTCTTGGCTCAGGCAAAATGGAGTAGGAGAATATATGTGATATGTGCGGGACCGAGGATAATACGATATGAGATACCGTATTCTATTCTCGCGATATTTGATATCAGCCGGGTCATCGGATCAAGTGTTGATTCGATGAATCGGTACGGATAAATATTAGTCGGTTATATAAGATATAGCCGGATTGTCGGATCAAGTGTTGATTCGATAATTTAATGTATAATAATATATATGATATATTAAAAGACATTAACTAATATTAGCTCACTAAAAGATTCTTTTTCTCACCCGGATTAATACATTGATATATATGCGATATATGTTAATCGTATTATTTTCTTTTGTTGCAAATATATAATATATATGTGATATATATTATTGTGAAATGATATGATTTATTATAAAACATGTTTAAGGATGATATAAAGGGATTAGGGTTTGATTAGGGTTAGCACCTTCTTGTTCAATCTAGAAGGTTTTCTATTTTGTCATGATAAAGATATTTTGTTATGACTCATGCTTTGAACTAACCAAAACCTAACTCTAGTTTATTCTCTACATTGGTTTAGCCTCTCATCCTTGACCATGGTTTGATAATCAATCATATATTCTTGATTACTATTCATCACAAAAGGATGCTATGATAATTGTTCATCTTCTTCCTTCTTCTTCTTTGCTTGAAATGCTTTCTTGCTTTGATTTTTGTGATGGATAAATATGAGAAAAAGATAAATAAAGAGAGCAAAAATCCTACTTCATCATCCTCATCTTCCCTTGCCATTTAGATGAGGGTGTTCACATCATTTCATGAGTGTTAGCTTGTGTTAAAGAAACTTCAAGGTAGATCATCTTAGTATCGAAGATCGGAAGCAAAGGTTGCGTCTTTCTCTTCGTGGAACCTCTCGAGAGTACGGATCCCGATGATCGCAGCGAAGGGACCACAACACGGAGCATATGAAGTGAAGGACCGGATCTACAAAGGTTGTAATCCCTCTCACTTAGTGTTAAAGTGTTTAGCATGCTTGTTTTCGCCTAATCTCTAGTTTAAAGTTCCGTATTCGGGTTGTTCGGCACGGCTAAATTTTAAATCGGTCATGGTTGATGCCTCGTAGACCCTTGTGCGAGTGCCTAGCAACCCTACAATTGCGGATTGCTATAGCTTCAATGGTCAAGCTCGGCACAAAGGATTGAGTACGGACTTCACTAACTTACACTAACCTATCTATTCCTAACAAACTTATACTTTGCATATACAAACACATAGGTTATAAACGAATGCTTCCGACCCTTTCTTAACTCGTCATAACAAGAACGGAAAACGCACCGTTTCCCTGTGGACGACCAGTACTCATCGTGGCTAGCTACACACGACGCCGTCCTGATTGCGGTTAACTTTAGAACTTAAAATGACACGCCGAAGGCGTGACAATCACGCTACCTAATCAGTGCTAAGCACTTAGTCATTTTGACTGAATATAGATTGCTAAGCACTTAGTATGGCGCTCATATGGGGAGCACGTGAGGCGGTGAGACATGAGCGCTGCCCTATCAATGCTAAGCACTTAGTCATTTTGACTGAATATAGAGTGCTAAGCACTTGGTATGGCGCTCACATGGGAAGCACATGCAGCGTCAGATCTTTTTGTTTTGGGTGCTCACATAGGTAACACGTGAGGCGCCGAGTTCCATTTAAGAGAATCTTTTGGGCGCTCACGTGGGATGCATGTGAGCCGCCAATTTCTTATCTTTTTAGAGATTGAATCTCTATTAATGGTATTTTGGCCATTAATGATCACCATGATCTATGTTTTTGAAGATCTGGGATCATTTTATTGGAGAATTAAGTTCCTTTTTTTATAATAATTAAGTTCTTTCTTGTATGGTTAAACCCCCTTTGTAAAGGAATTAAATTCCTAGAACCATAAATTCTTTTCTCTCTTTTTCCTTTAATCTAGTTTTTTTCCTTATATTTTGAGTTTGGAGAACAAAATCTCCCCGATGAGAATTAAATTCTCAACTTGTGGGGAGATTTGGTTGGCAAATCTCAGATCAGAGGAAGACCTAAGTTCTTTTTTCTTTTGAAGGGTTAAACCCTTGTTTTCTTTATGCTAGGCAAAGGAGATACACTTTATCTCTGCTTTTTTTTTTCTTTACCTAGGGTTTGGAAGAGCGAGGATCTTCTTCTTTCAAATGAGGATTGAATTCTGAGTTTTGTGGAAAAAAAACTTATTGTGTTCCTCCTGTCTCCTTCTAAGACTTGATGTCTCGGATCTTTTATATAGGAGAGGCAGTTTGTTAATTAATTTGAGAAAATCTCTCATTTGAGAGATACCAATTGATTTAATTTGCCGTAAAGATTATTTAGGGGATTTTATCCACCGTTGGATTTTTGAACCTATGATTTTTTATTTCACGGAATATATATATATTCTTGTTTTTAACAACATTAGGGAAATTTTTTCCCATAGATAGAATTTTATTTCTATTACTCGGTGATTTTGAATCACCATTGGATTTTTATTCTTAGTGTTTAGAATATATCTTTTTCATTTGGATAGATTAGGGAAATATTTTCCCATTGGATCTTGATTAGTCAAAAATATTGCACATTTGTATTGTTAGTTATATGTATGCCCTAGAGGCCATTACTGTACATGTGATGTATATTGTAGTGGATGTTTGGACATATATAGGGAGGACTTTCTTGCTGGACATGATAGTATGCTATCCGATTGCTCTTTATCTTAACATATACACTTATTGTCTCTCTATTACTTCCAGTTAAAGCCCTTAGGATGAGTACTTGACTAACAGGATTATGATGCAGATCATACTAGTGGGGACAGAGTAGTCGGTAAGTACATCCTTCAAACGTTCCTAGTCGTGGGAGTATCGAGACAGGACATCGATACTCCAGAGTAGACTAGCGTATACGCTTCTCGACCCATGTGACGGGCGATGGATGATCCCATATCCATTGGTGTTTGACATCAGAAAAGGTATACGGGTGCGCTCAGTGGAGACTGGGTACACTGAACGGACTCGCCCAGAACTCCTAGATGGTATTATACCTATCGTTGGATAATAGTTCTCTGGTGACACTGGTACAGGTTAGTCTGCAGACTCGCGATCGTCATAGAGTCTTGTGTGATTCCCATTGTTCTTTGATTTCCACCATACCACGGTCAAGAGATCGTGCAAAAAGGTGGTTTTTAGGTACAGTCCCGAGTCACATGGAGGCAATGAGCGATAGTAGGGGTTTCGCCTCTCCCGGTATTGGGAGTTGATGTTGCGCTATGCTCGATTAGCCATAACAGGAAATCCCTGGACAGGGTTGCTGATATGTACCCGTATGTGTTATTAGTAGTTTCTTGAACCGTATGGACCTTGCATCGGCCTGACTTATCAGGCTATTGGGGTTTGACGTTAAACCACCCCCAGGCTGTTGATATGCAACATATCAGATAAAGAGGACCAGACTGTACGGTAGTGTTACTGATTGGATTCATAGGGGTATGAGCAGACTTGCTTGTTGATCTTCTGATCGGTCAATACCCGGGTGGCCGTTACGTTTAGCAGACCGCTTGCGGTTTGTGGGGGTTTTATATGATCATCACCTACTGTCGGCGTATTGACGAGCCTTTAGAGTCCTACATAGAGGTTTCCTGGCTCAAGCGAAACGGAGTAGAAGCACATTTGTGATATGTGCGGGACCGTGATTAATACGATATGTGATACAATATTTTATTCTCGCGATTTGTGATATCGGTCGGTTATATGTGATATAGCCGGGTTATCGGATCAAGTGTTGATTCAATAAGTTGTTATATATGATATTAGTCGGTTATATGTGATATAGCTGGATTATTAAATCAAGAGTTGATTTGATAATCAAATGTATTATTATATATATGATATATTAATTTACATTGACTAGTATCAGCTCACTTAAGATTTCTTTTCTCACTAGATTTGTGCACATTGTATATATGTGATATATATTAGTGTACAAGGTTTGTGTCATGCATGATGCCACATACAACTTGGGTGTATGAGACTTATACCATGCTAAATATAATCCTAGGGTTTTATTTATCAAAGTAAACTACAAATTATTTGGAAATTGGACAAATGGTTGAAGCTTGGAGAAGCTTTTGGAACCATTGACCAAGTCCACTAATTTATTTTTACTTAGATATTTGTTAACCTAACCTATTATCATTAGCCTTAGTTTAGTCTTTACAATGGTTAGTATATGACACTAACTCACCAATGGTTACCTTTGACTCTCTCATGAGTTCATTCTTCTTCTTCATCATCAAAGAAAAAGCTCACTAGGTTTTTTCTCAGTGAAGAATCAGTGTGAGAAAAATAAATCTAAAATGAGCAAAATTCCTACTTCATCATCCTCTACTACTAGCCATTTAGTATAGGGTGTTTGCTTCACTAATTCCACAATTAGTGAAGGTGTATCTTGGGTTAGTGTCTCCTCGACGTAGATCATCTTCGGCTTCGAAGACTTCGATGCAACCTTGTTCATTTCTTTATGGGAGCCTCTCTAGAGTACGGGAATTCGTGATCGCAGCGAAGGGACTACTACATGGAGCTATTGAAGTGAAGGACCGGTCTACAAAGTTTGTATTCCTTGTTCACTTTAGTTGCAAAGTTGTTTGCATTTGATTCGTCGCATTTTCTAATATACGATTCTAGGTTAGGGTTAGCCAGTAAGGCAAAATTTTTAATTTGGCATGGAAGATACCTCCCGAAACCTTGCTGCCGTGCTCGCCAACCCTACAGTGGTATCAGAGCAATGCTAGAAAATTAGACGATGTTTGTTAGATTATGAAACCGAAACTAATCCAAAACATGAAACCTTACAACCAAGCTTCTGTCGAATTTAAAAGGTGCTCCAAAATTTTTTTAAACAACTGCAGAATGGTATATGTGATATAACATGAACACCATGAAAAATTGAAGCACTTTGGCCATGAAGTGGCCGGCCACAATAAAGAAAAATTCGAGCTCCTCAGGTGGATTTTGGAATTTTGGCTTCAAATTTTCAGGGTGATCCAGTCTCTGGCTTTTAGGGTTTCAGGTATTGTTTGTTTTTGCTAAAAATTTCATGTGATGTTAATTTTCTGCATAGGCAACTCGGACTGTTTCGTATTCGTAATTCTAACTTTGTTTCAGGTTATTTAGACAACGTTAAAAAGTTCGTACTGATATCAATAACTCATATTTTCCCTCACTGGAAATTTTCCAAGAGTTGGATTTTTTTCCAAGTTTAAAATATTCAGAAAATCATGCAGGTGATTCTGTGGACCCTCTGGAAGAACGAAACCCTAACTTGATTCTGTGACCGTCAGAACAGCCATCAAACCCTAGGGTTTGTTGTAGTTCAGCGGTGCCATATGTGAGTCATTGGTTGATCCTTCTACGGCTAGTTCATAGGTGTTGTGGCATGTTCTGGGTGCTTTTTAGACTCCGCTCAAGTATTGAGCATGTTGGGAAATTATGGGTGTTTGATTATTCGATCGAATAGTTTAACTTCGTCTAGCTATCTGTGATTGTGATACAATATTTGGAATCCACATAATCAGTTATGAGATAACTAGTTTGAATTTTATAAATCTAGCAGTTTAGTCTCATTTGATCGGTTGTCACGGGATTTTGATGTTGATCAAAAGTCCGTCGAAATTATGTAGTCTACGCGGATACTCTCCGGGTAACCTTACTAGATAGCCACGCCCCATATTCCCGACCAAGTGAATGTAGGAGAACCCCATCGCCAAAAGCATCCGTTCGGGTGCTCACGGCTGCGGTGTTCCGCCTTAGTGCACTTCGTCGACGGCATCGGAGGGTGCGGCCGTCTGCTAAAGTTTCCGACGAGCATTCAATCTGGTTATCGGGAATCTTGTTGAATTACCCGACAGGATATTGGAAAGTGTTTTCAATATCAAGACTAAAATGCGGGGTTTATAATTGTTAGGCATGTGAAGTCTAAGGAATCATTTGTTGGGCATGAAATCCAAAGTATGTGATACATTGGGCTTATGATGTCTAAGGTGGTTGCGGATTCCAACTGTTGTAGATTTTGACTTTCTTTTCTGCGACCGTAAGTGTAATATGTGGTGTATCTCCGGTTTCGTTGCTATATGTCAACGACAATTGGGATACGCATATTTACTTACGTTGATGACATGTGATGTTATGTGTTGCTGTGATATGATATATTGGATCGTCGTATTTTGAATAGCCGGTTTTTTTTTATGTGAGATGAGAGTTTTTCATTTTCATTCATGTAAAAGCTTGTATGTAATATTCTTTTATTGGGGCACTTTCGGGTTGACGAAGATGTCACCATTGATATATATTATTTACTTTTCCGCATTAGGATTGAACTAAGGACGAGAGCACAAGTAACCGGGTTCTAAGGTCCAGTGGGAGACAATCTTGAGGAGTCGAGACCGGGTCTCCTAACTCTAGAACTGGTAGGGTTGCTTGCCGCTTGATTGAATGAAATTCTCGTTTGTGTGTTTAAGAAAACGTATATAGAAATCACAACCAAAAATATTTTTTGACCGTAATCAATAACGGTGTCGGATGTAGCGCGTTAGCGAGTGCGGATCGTCCACAGGGATTGCGCGATTCGTTCGTATTTTGATTTGTTTGAATCAAAAATTTAATAGAAAGAAAACAAACAATTCATGATTTATAGTTGAAGTTCAAGAATTAGAAAATCTAGATCTAATAACAAGAAAACGATAGAATCAAGAATTGAGAGTTTTATAATTTTCCAACCAAATATCAAGAATCGAAATGAGGCTCGTAGGAATCGATCGGATCTATAGATGTGATGTAATCTTACGATGACATATTCTTATCCTTCGATGAATTGATACTAGATCGATGATGATCGACCAGAATTAGGGATTTCTAGTGAAACTAGGGTTTCATCATTTATCCCATGTTCCTTCGTCGATATCATTCACATTCTAGCCTCTAGTAAATTCAAGAAACGATCGTAGATCCCTAATTTCGAGCGATGACAATCAAGAAAGCATCGCAACGAAACTAGGTCATCGATTCATGAACTTGCTAGGGTTTACAAAACTCGTAGGACTTAAGAATCGTTTTAAGATTTGTTACATCATCATTCTATTGATCGTTCCGACTCCTTGACGAGCGGAGTTTTACTCAAACATCACAACAAGAACTACAATTACAAATTGAGATCGAATCATGATGCAAGAATTTAAAGAAAGAAAGATTAAAGAATTTCACCTTTTATTTATATCAACAATTTCATTACAATCGCTCAAGAACTACAAGAGCAAGAACTCGATCGTCGATTTGGCTTCGCTCGTCTCCGTGAGTCGCGGATCGGCTTGGATCACTTGCTCGATTGAAGATCGGCTCCGCTCCTAAAAAGTTGAAGGCTTCTCACTTGATTTGGTACTAGGATCTTGAATTTGGATTGGAATTAGGGTTAGGGTTTCGCACAAGTCTTGTAACTAGACAGTGGAAGAAAATGGAGAGAATTTGGGGAAGGAAAGATTCGGGAAGAATTGAACCACTAAGGATTGAGGAAGAGCCATTAACCCTAGGTCTAGGCTTCTATTTATAGACTTTCCAAAACCCTAGATCTAGGATTTGAATTTTGAATTTCCCTCCAAAAGTTAGTTAGAGGGAGAGGCTTCTAGAAGAGGTTAGTTAGGAGGGAGCTTCTAGAAATAGTTTGTTAGGAGTTTGATTAGCTTAATCAAGATTAACTTAATTAATCATCCTTGCTGATCTGGCAGAAGCTTCGAGAGAATTCTCGAATTGGAAGCATGTGAAATGACAGTGGGCCTTGAGAGAAACAATCTGCACTGAAAATTAACTGCAGATGTGTCAAGACAGCCGCGGATCCGCGGTGTAAGAAAGCTCCCGCCGCGGTTCCGCGGCCATGTTGGAGGCTTGGGGCTTGGTCTTTCCTCTGCTGGTTTGGGCTGATGTTTGGGCCTTTTCCTGATATTTTGAATTTTATTTGGCCTTCTATATTGCTACCAGATCTTTAGCCTTTGAGTTAGCGTATTTTTGATCAGTTTCTTTTGGCTTTGTTCCTGCAATTTCCTGCACAATTTCTCAAGACAAGTGTTGTGCAATACAGGGATGATGCGATGCCATGATAAACACACAATTCCCTCAGAAATGTCGGTTTTAGAGTATAACACATGCAATCTGGTATTTCAGGACTGTTTTGCTAATATGTGCAATATGAATACCGAACACTTCTAGATGAGTGCAAATGATAGGGAAATTTCCGTGTTAAAAATGCAGTATTTTCGACTGATCAAATTCCCCCAAACTTATCTTCGATCGTCTCGATCGAACTGTTTATTAAAAAGAGAAGGAGAAAATAAAGAAAAAGAAAAACTAACTAGCAAACTTTCGTAGGCAACATGATTGCACTGAGCACGTGCAACAAGCCTTTAAACCTCTAGTTGTCCCTAGTAGAAGGAGTGTTGTCTCCTGAGGGTTTTCAGTGGATTGCACCCACAATTTCCAATAATAAAAAGAAGATCATGAATATTACATTTAAAGGCAAGAATTGTAAAAGAAAAGCCTCGAAAATTAGGGTTTCCAACTAAGCTAGCTTTTCGGTTGTCATGATCCCTATCTTAATAGTCATGAAAAGATGTTAGAAATCACGTCCTCTCTCAATAAAACATCGTCTTATTCTTCATTCCTATCTTTCGTCCAAACATCGATCATATAACCCTACGTGTGTGTAAAAGAAATCCCTACACCCGGAGAATTCAATTCAAGTTATCATACTCTTGCCCATTAGCCTCAGTACTTTTTAATTAATGAATATTTAGATGAGATTGCTCACACACATTCATGCGACCGTTAATACTTGTTGAGCTACTAACCGACCGATTACTCCTGTGCTTGCTTACTTGGTGTATTTTCCTCGTCTTGCACCACATAAGGCTTAGCAGTGACTCCCGGACCAGTTGGCCTTAGGGCACTAGGTGAAGAGGCACCCTCGCTATATTTTTTTATTGCTGCCTTGGCGATAACAAAACCAGTTTTCATTTTTCTCACCACTTTATATTTTCTTCATTTTTTTATTTCCTTCATACTTTTGGCTTTAAGACAAGAGCATTTCAAGGTATCCTCTACTATCCCGGGCTTTAAGACGTGTGTAAGTGCAAATAGCAGGGTATCAACGTTCAAAATGTTTGGCATTCAGAATAGAAACTATTTTTCAGAATTATTTTTATCCTCAGATTAGTGACGTCTTTCATCTTACTAACCCTTGGGACAACGGCTCATAACTACTTATTACTAGTTCGTATAAGAAAACATCTAATTTTCTTGGTTTTCTTCCATTTTTCTAATCTCATGGATGTAATTTTTCACTATCTAAACTTTTATTATCTTATTTATGTACAAAAAATATTTTTATCTTTTGAAATTTGAAATTTTTATAGGTTTTCAAAATGTTTTGTGCTTATGCAAAGTATGATGCCAAAATAAGCACAAACCTCCCCCAAACTAGTTTTCAACAGTGTCCTCACTGTTGCCATCTGCTAAATCTCGAAAAACCTGTAAGCTTGGGAGTAATTTATTAGTGGGGGCAAAATATTTAAGTGAAGAACCTCCCCCAAACTTATTTTTGGCTCATCATTTTGTAAAAAAAAAATTTCTTTTCAAGAGCCAGAAAAAATGCCCCCTTCCCAAACTTGAGTTATGCAATGTTAATCTTTTGAAAATCACATGAGGGGGTCAAAAATCATTGGTCGATGCCAAGCTTTGCAAAGACCGAAGGTTAACACCAACCATTCAAAATCAATGTCGTGCTCTGGTTGGTGGAAGAAGAATTGGGGAAAGGTTAAGTGGTGGAATAGAATGTGTGTGCGTCTCGTTGTGGAGAGACGATGCAGTGTATGTGATGGATTACTCGCATTCTTTTTACAGTTCAGAAGAAGGTGTGGAGGTTCAATTTCATTGATTGGGAGATGATTCATCTCAACACCCGTGTCATTTAAAAACGCGAGTTCATCAGCGAAGACTTCCTCAAAAGTTCCATCCATACCCCGATGAATAATGTCATCACAAATCGCGGGGTGATCTTCAGACTCTAAAAATAGTTCATAATCGGTGTTAATTGTTGACCCGGACAACTCGGTGGAAGAGTCCATATGTGTATGATACATAGTTGGGTCAAACAATAAGGTATGAAAAGAGTCTAGATCAATATCAGGAGAATCATCAAATTCGCTGCTGTCGACATCTATTAAGTCGACAGAACAGACATGAGCAGTAGGTTCAGAGGGTACACTTCCCAACTTGTAAATGTTCAGCTCTATTGACCTATTCCCAAAAGATAGGGTCATAGAGCCATTACGACAGTTGATGATAGCATTGGAAGTGGCCAAAAAGGGGCGACCTAAAATCACCGGAATTTGATTCTGTGGGTTCGCTACAGGCTGTGTATCAATTACGATAAAGTCCACAGGGAATACAAATTCCCCGATTTTTATTAACACATCCTCCAGTTCACCCCTAGGTTTGGTGATTGATCGGTTAGCCATCTGGAGAGTGCAATGGGCTGGTTTCAACTCTCCGATACCTAGTTGCTCATAAACCGAGTACGGAAGCAAGTTAACACTAGCGCCAAGGTCTAGTAGAGCACGGTTGATGTGTTTTTCCCCAATAGAAATGGAAATAGTAGGACCGCCAGGGTCCTTACGTTTCCTCGGTACTTGTTGGGGGATAGTCGTGTCTAAAGTCTTTGCCATGAATATCTTCTTGGGCACTTGAGTTTTCCTCTTCCTAGTGCACAATTTCTTAAGAGTTTTCGCATAGGACGGAACTTGTTGGATGGAATCTAGGAGAGGGATGTTGATGTTAACTTGCTTTAAAATGTCCATAATCTTCTCCATATGTGGACTCGATGTGTTAGCCCTTAACCGATTAGGATAAAGTGCTTTAGCAATAAGCGCTGGGTCCATCATTGGATAAGGAAGTGTGTGTGGACCCGATCCCAGAATAGAGTTGGGGATCGTCGGTGGTAGACTAGAAGAGATGGGCTGAGGTGGCGAGCCTTGTGGGAAACGAAGAATAGGCTCGCAAGAAGGTGGTGGGGTAGAAGAACCGGGGTTAGAATTAGAAGTAGTAGTGGAAGGAAAGATCTCAGCCGGGGTGTTATTGATTGATTTATCAGTATCATCAAACTCGTCCCCAACATGATTGTAAAGCACTCTTCCAGATTTCAACGTGATTTCATTCACATGATGTGAATAGCCAGGATTAGGCAAAGGTTGAGCTGGAAATTTCCCTTTCTCTCTTGCACTCATTTCGGCTTTTAGTTGTGCAATTTGTGCTTCCATCGATTTGATATTCTCATTTTGAGAGACAATGATCTTCATCACATTCTCGACGGAAGATTGCAAACTTGTCGTCCCTTGGATGGATTGTTTCATGAAGGTATCCAAGGTTTGTTCTAGTATAGAGGTATTATCAGTACCGGTCAATTGCAAAGAGTTTTCATGTGGTGCAAAAGTGTTTGCCGGATTTTGGAAGTTTTGTGATTGGAAGGTTGCTGACTCAATTGAAGTTGTGGGTGCTGTTGTGGTGGAGGGACCCTTTGAAAATTGTTTTGGGTTGGAACCGTATTTTGAGATTGTGATTGGTTCCAAGCAAAGTTAGGGTGATTCCTCCAACCCTGATTATATGTGGAAGAAAATGGATCGTTTCTAGGTCTTTGAAATGCGGCATTAGTATGCTCGTGAGCTTGAAACAGAGAATTTCGTGGACATTCTTCCGTCAAATGAGAAGGATCAGAACAGCATCCACATACAGTTTTGGAGAGTGACGTTTGATTTAGGGCGGCAGCTAAAAATTTGTTTTCCATAGTCTCGAGTTTCTTATGTATAGCTGAAATGTCATCTCTAACTCCTATGGAAATATCATTGCCATCCCTAGACGATTGACTCACACCCTCCTACTGTAAAGATTTTTCAGCGAAATCTTCTAGAAAATTCCAGGCTTCCCCATCATCTTTAGTCATGAAGTTTCCTTGACACATGGATTCAAGGGTCTGTCTTGTGTTAGGATTAATGCCCTCATAAATGATTCGGCATAGTTCCCATCTCGGGATGCCGTGATGTGGACATTGGACTAACAGATCCTTGAAGCGTTCAAGACATTTTGAAAATGGTTCATATGGAAGCTGAGTGAATTGATTGATTTCGCTACGGACTCGAGCTGTTTTATGATGTGGGTAGAATTTCTTAAGGAATGCTTTGACGAATTCTTCCCAGTTTGAGATGGAATGTGCGGTAGTGTTATACAGCCACTTCTCGGCTATATCGCACAAGGTGAATGGGAGAAGACGTAGACGCATAGCATCCATAGAAAGCTGTGAAGTGCCCATCATTGCGTATACATTTTCAAATTTGGTGATAAATGCATATGCGTCTTCAGACTCGAGACCATGAAATTTTGGTAGAAGGTTGATGTATTAGGGTTTTATTTGAAAATTTTCCCCGTTGGCTGGTGGAATGGGAAGACAGGTAGAAAGGGGATCTCGTGTTGGATAGCACCTCTCTTGGAGAAGATGTGAGGTGGATTCTGCGCACCATCGGACGGCGGCAGATTAGTGGAAAAGAAGTTCGATGGAGACGGATCCATCGATGTGGGTGTGGTGGTGGGTAAAAGAAAGGGTAAATGTAGAAATACCGACTTTTGGGTCGATGAGGGAAACACGGACTTAACGGGCACTAGAATCCCGTGTCCAGCCTATCTTGCACTAAAAAGGGTTAGTACAAGTGGCAGCATGAATTTATAATTAGGGGAATGATGTGAATGCGGTGTTTGTTTTGAAAAGTGGACGGATTTTTGAAAAAATGATGCAACACAACAAATGCAACACACAAAACCCTAATTCTAGGGGTCACCTAGGTCTAAACTCTAGACCCCTCCTAACTGCCAAAAGACAAGTCGCAGGATAAATCCTCCACTGCCTCTTTGTCTCTCCTGTGGCCAGGTAAGTGGGAGGTTCTCCACTACGTAAGTAGTGGGCCTAATTAAGTAACCACTAGCCTTCAACACACTTGCCTTAGACACCACAAAAGAAACGCGGATAAGCAATGAATTACCCACGACCTTCTTCTGTCCTAATTGAGCGCGATGGTCCTTAGAGTCATCTCTAGATTTCTTTTAGTTAATTGGGGTAAATGCGGATGCAAGTTTTGCGATTTTCGGGGCTTAAGAAGGGTAATGAACTCCCCACCTAATCTGGATTTGGTCTTTGCCCCTTAATGTCCGTATTAATTATGCAAACAACCACAAAACCAAAAACACGCGCAATTTAATTTTTCTTTTTGCGCGGCGCTGCGATTTTTGCAAAGAAGCCTGCACAAAAATGTTAATTGGAGCAGATTTAGGAGAAGATAAGAAAGTAAGAAGTCACCTGAGAAATTTTTGAACAGTGAACTTCCTGAACAGCCGCGGAAACGCGGTGGGAGATGCTTAATGCCGCGGAAACGCGGTCTCGTATGGGGATCACTGCACAGAAAGTTTACAGAGAGCTTCTGTTAACTCCTCAAGCACTCTGGAATGCTCAGAAAAAATTTTCTCCAGCTCCAATGATTCCTGATTTCCTCGCAAAAATCACAACAACTCGTATTAGTGTTTGCGCGAATTTTGATCACAAAATTATAATGGAATAAATCTTTCAATTCAAATTTCAATATAAAACGAATTAGCGCGCGATCCCCGGCAACGGCGCCATTTGATTGAATGTAATTCTCGTTTGTGTGTTTAAGAAAATGTATATAGCAATCACAACCAAAAATATATTTTGACCGCAATCAATAACGGTGTCGGATGTAGCGTGTTAGCGAGTGCGGATCGTCCACAGGGATTGCGCGATTCGTTCGTATTTTGATTTGTTTGAATCGAAACTTTAATAGAAAGAAAACAAACAATTCATGATTTATAGATGAAGTTCAAGAATTAGAAAATCTAGATCTAATAACAAGAAAACGATAGAATCAAGAATTGAGAGTTTGATGATTTTCCAACCAAATATGAAGAATCGAAATGAGGCTCGTAGGAATCAATCGGATCTATAGATGTGATGTAATCTTACGATGACATATTCTTATCCTTCGATGAATTGATACTAGATCGATGACGATCGACGAGAATTAGGGATTTCTAGTGAAACTAGGGTTTCATCATTTATCCCTTGTTCCTTCGTCGATATCATTCACATTCTAGCCTCTAGTAAATTCAAGAAACGATCGTAGATCCCTAATTTCGAGCGATAACAATCAAGAAAGCATCGCAACGAAACTAGGTCATCGATTCTTGAACTTTCTAGGGTTTACAAAACTCGTAGGACTTAAGAATCGTTTTAAGATTTGTTACATCATCATTCTATTTATCGTCCCGACTCCTTAAAGAGCGGAGTTTTACTCAAACATCACAACAAGAACTACAATTACAAATTGAGATCGAATCATGATGCATGAATTTAAAGAAAGCAATATTAAAGAATTTCACCTTTTATTTATATCAACAATTTCATTACAATCACTCAAGAACTACAAGAGGAAGAACTCGATCGTCGATTTGGCTTCGCTCGTCTCCGTGACTCGCGGATCGGCATGGATCGCTTGCTCGATTGAAGATCGGCTCCGCTCCTAAAAGGAAGGCTTCTCACTTGATTTGGTACTCGGGATCTTGAATTTGGATTGGAATTAAGGTTAGGGTTTCGCACAAGTCTTGTCACTAGACTTGTGGAAGAAAATGGAGAGAATTTGGGGAAGGAAATATTCGGAAAGAATTGAACCACTAAGGATTGAGGAAGAGCCATTAACCTTAGGTCCAGGCTTCTATTTATAGACTTCCCAAAACCCTAGATCTAGGATTTGAATTTTGAATCTCCCTCCAAAAGTTAGTTAGAGGGAGAGTCTTATAGAAGAGGTTAGTTAGGAGGGAGCTTCTAGAAATAGTTTGTTAGGAGTTTGATTAGCTTAATCAAGATTAGCTTAATTAATCATCCTTGCTGATCTGGCAGAAGCTTCGAGAGTATTCTGGAATTGGAAGCATGTGAAATGACTGTGGGCCTTGAGAGAAACAATCTGCACTGAAAATTAACTGCTGATGTGTCAAGACAGCCGCGGATCCGCGGCGCAAGAAGGCTCCCGCCGCGGTTCCGCGGCCATGTTGGAGGCTTGGGGCTTGGTCTTTCCTCTGCTGGTTTGGGCTGATGTTTGGGCCTTTTCCTGATATTTTGAATTTTATTTGGCCTTCTGTATTGCTACCAGATCTTTAGCGTTTAAGTTGGCGTATTTTTGATCAGTTTCTTTTAGCTTTATTCTTGCAATTTCCTGCACAATTTCTCAAGACAAGTGTTGCGCAATACAGAGATGATGCGATGCCATGATAAACACACAATTCCATCAGAAATGTCGGTTTTAGAGTATAACACATGCAATCTGGTATTTCAGGACTGTTTTGCTAATATGTGGAATATGAATACCGAACACTTCTAGATGAGTGCAAATGATAGGGAAATTGCCGTGTTAAAAATGCAGTATTTTCGACTTATCACCGCTCTCGTAGGGGTCTATGGATGTAGGTTTGGCTATTCATCGCGACCGTGGAATCCGTGTTTTATACTCGCTTAATTTAAAACACGGAATTCCTAGTATATCCAATATTTCATATATGTTCTTCTGCTGCTGATATTCTGTGATGTGATCACTTGATATGTTCTGAGAAGAATGCCTATATTATATATATGAGATATAATAAATATTGCTGCTTTCGTTTCTTATGTGATGCTTAGGAAGCATAACAGATGGGATTTCATTAATGAGATTAATGAAAGAAAAAGAAACCTAAAGATGTTGTAGAATCTTGTTTAAAAACTTGTATCTTTAGTGCTTGGTTTGCATAATGTTATTCCATGTAGAATATCCAGCACCTTATTCGATAAGGAAAGAGCCGAGACCCCTTCACCGTGACTGACCTCTTTAGAGAAACTAGCAGATGTTACAACCCACTCGGTTTGTCTTTTGATTGCTTCTATAGTTTATGCTTTGCGTAGTGGTATTTGTGAAATATCCTGCACCTCATTTGATGAGGAAAGAGTCGAGATCCCTCCACCGGGAGTGACCTCTTTAGCTAAACTAGTAAAAGCCTCAAAAACACTCCTTTTATAATTCACTCGATTCTACAACGATATCAAGTTCATTACGCAAAGGGTTTTCTTAAAAACTTGCCGTAGCCCTCCGTCATTTCAGATAAGTACTACTTAGTATTCGTGCTACGTTTGTTGACCTCCGTCAAGGCGTAGTGTGCGGTAGCTGACTAGTGGTTATCTGCTGCATACGATGCGATTGGATTAGGGTAGTCATGCGGCCTTGTTGACCTCCGTCAAGGGTCGTGTTGGTGGGTTTAATTCAATCATGAAATGTACGGGTAGAACTTGACCAGCAGCCAATGGTTTGTTGACCTCCGTCAGGGTCATAGGATGCTAGGGGTAAAATATTATCAGGAATTTCAAGTGTTGAAATTTGCAATCTGATTGCATACCTTCTATGAGATAGTTGGATCCCGATACCCATGCGAGTAAGAGTTACTCTTGGAAGAGTTTTACACATTATAATTAACCGATCAAGTAGGTGTCTAGAAAGGTGTTAACGGGGTTACGCCCCTGGGAAAATGAGGTTTATTTTAATTAGGTTCGTGCGAAAGCACGGAGAACCTCCCTAAAAGTACCAACACTGGCATGGCCGAAAGATTGGCGAACTTGTAGGGTGTAATTAATCCCGGCTAGTCTTACCTTTTAGGGTTTGAAGGTAGATTTGACTAAAACAGTGGGAGCCATCCTGATTAGATAAAATAATAACCAATCTAATCTTGCAAGAGCGCAGACAGAGTGTTTTATTCTCTCTCTCTCTCCTGGTAGCGACCATGTCATGCCTTAATCAAGATAATAATATGGATGCATTGACCGAACCTGTTTGTTATACTGAGCTATGGAACGTTGGTTCCGCTCTATCTTATAATTGTTATAAGTCCGAGCAGGAAATAGGGGATTATCCGGATTTCCACGCCACCCAATTGTGGAATAAGCATGTTGATGAATATTCTTCAGGTGTATTCATTTCTAAGAACTGTTTCTCAGTATCATTTACGTCCTAGGTATGTAATACCGGATCAGGATTCCGCATATGTAATACGTTACATGGGCTACAAAAAGGTAGAGAACTGAAAATGGGTGATATATCTCTAAGAGTTAGAGAATGGTGCAATTTTTGCAGCTAAGTCAGTTGGCAGATATCACCTTGTATAAATACATTGATTCTGAACAAATGTTTTTACATACCGAACCTGATATATAACATTACATCATGTTCTTTACTGAGTTAAAGAAGGATATAATTCTGTATAGGAGGATAATGTTGTGAACATTTTCCTGAATCAAGAGTTGATTCGATCAGGCACGTTAGATAATATCATATACGTTCTAAATCAAACCACAGTTCAAACTATGTAGATCACACACAAGAGGAGTAGTTCAGAAATGAATGAATCCTTCTTGTGGCATTGTAGACTAGGTCATATCAATGCGACACGGCCAACTAAGTTACATAAGAATGAATATGAGAATCTGTTCGAATTTTCAGCTTATGATACTTGCCAGTCTTGTCTCAAATGTAAAATGGCCGATACCCCGTTTACTTGAAACAGAGAAAGAGTTAGTGAACTCTTAGGACGCATACATGATGATGTATACGGTTCTATGTCTACAAATGCCAAGGTTAGTTCTTGGTACTTCATTATATTCATCGACTATCTCTCAAGATTCGGACATATGTTCCTGTTGAAACACGAGTCTGAAACTTTTGAGAAATTCAAGGAATATAAGCTTGAAATTAAAGAACCAGACGGGTAGAAGTATTAGGTCCTTCGATGTGATCGAGGAGGAGAATACTTGGGCATGGAGTTCCTGGAGATTCTAAATAGAGAATGGGATTCTCTCTCATCTTACTCCTTCGTATACACCACATCACAACGGTGTATCGGGGCGGAAGTATCGCACCCTATGAGATATGGCGTGCTATATGATGAGTACTACTGAGTTACCTGTTTCCTTTTGGTGTTATGCACTTGAGAAGCTGCGTACCTATAGAATGGGGTTCCGTCCAAATCAGGGCCTACCACTACATATGCGATATAGTGTGGGAAGAGACCATGTCTTAAACGAGTTAAGATATGGGGTTTTCCGGCCTATGTTGAAAGGCAGAATCCGGACAAGCTCGAGGAAAGTTCAGTTCTGTTCAAGTTTGTTAGGATATCCCAAACATTCGCAAGGAAATATCTTCTACCACTCTGAGGTGCAAAAGATATTTTGTTTCTCAGCATGCTACCTTTTTAGAAAAGGAATTTCTTGTGAAGAAACTTATGGTCATGAGATAGAACTGCAAGGAGTTCCAGCTAGACAAACTAACAGCTGATGATTTGGTAAAACCAAAGGATTCAATAGTCTCCAACAAACTTCAGCCTCTACGCGAATCTGGTAGGGTTCCTCATCCACTTAAGAGATACTACGGTTTTCTCGGTGACAGTGGGAGCGAGGACTGCATCATGGTAGATGATGGCACAACTAGGTTCAGGCAGGCCATCATGAGTAGAGACTCTGTGAAATGGCTAGATGCTATGCGATCAAAGATGGAATCCATATACACCAACAAAGTATGACTTTGCATGTTGCACCTGAAGGGGTAAAACCCATTGGGAGCAAATGGATCTTGAGAAGATCCTTGGTGTAAATGGAAAAGTTGAGACTTTCAAAGCTATGCTTAAGTCCATCAGGATCAATACGCGCATCACGGAGTTGGAACATCTGTTTTGATGTGGCAGTCAAAGAGTTTGACTTCATCAAAATAGTAGATGAACCTTGGATATAAAAGAAGGTTGTAGAGAGTATGGTTGCCTTCCACGTATTGTACGTAGACTACATACTCTTGATAGGAAATAGTTTCCTATGCTACACTCGGTCAAGCTCCTCTTATCACGGGGATTCTTAATAGAAGATTTGGATGATACCTACTACATCTTGTGGATTATGATCTATGGTGATAGATCTAAGTGGATGTTGGGTGTGTCCCAAATCAAGGTACATTAACACCATACTAAAAGGGTTTAGTATGGATGATTCTAAGCATGGTGGTTCGCCCACTTACTCGTGGATCACTCTCTCCAAAAAGATGTGTCCCAAGACTGATTTGGAGAGAGCTCGCGTGCAAGGGACACCCTATGCTTCGGCAGTAGGCTCTATCAGAGTATACGATGTTATGTACCAGACCAGATGTAGATGGCTCACTAGGTGTAGTGATCAGGAATCAATCGGATCTTGGGAGAATCACTGGAATGCTGTGGAGGACATCCTTAAGTACTTGAGAAGCACTAAAAGAAAGTTCTTGGTTCGAGCTTTCAGAGTGATAAGGTCGACTGAGAGTTGGTCACAGGCATTGTCTTTACCCTCAGTGCAGTGATGGTATGTTGGTGCTGGGTTCCCATCGACGGCGACAAGGTTTCGGGAGGCATCGTCCATGACATTTTCAAAAAAACTGCCGTTAAAAGGAACTCTAAACTAGAATCGTTAGCTAGAAATATAATACGGAAACATAGTAAACCATTTACTATCTAAGTGAAATCGAAATACAACCTTTGTAGATCGGTCCTTCACTTCATAAGCTCCTTGTAGTAGTCCCTTTGATGCGATCATCGAACTCCCGGACTCTCGGACGGCTCTATGAGAAGAGGGCAACGGTTTTGCTTGAAGTCTTCGAGGCCGAAGATGATCTACGTCGAGGGAATACGAACTCAAGCTACCACTTCACCAAAGTGAAGCAAACACCCTAAACTAAAGTTCTAGTCTAGTAGAGGATGATGAAATAGGAAGTGGGTACACTTTAGTTTTATTTTTCTCACTATCTTTCGCTCTCTTTATCAAACCCTAGCAAGCTTTTTGAAGGAGGAAGAAGATGAGCTAAAGAAAAATGAGAATGAAAACTAATCAAGAGAGAGAGAGCTAACCATGGGTGAGTGGGTATCATATACTAACTCATGTAGAAACATAACTATGGCTAATTATAGTGGTTATGTTAATTAATATCTTAAGTAAAATAAAACTAGTGGACTAAGTCAATGCAACCATAAGCTTCATGGAGCTTCATGCATGTGAGCTCATCATCCACTAATTTTAGAATTACTTTTTAATATAAAAACCTAACACTATAATTAGTATGGAATAAGTCTTATACACCCATATAAGTTGTATCAACAACCATGATACAAAATGAACACAAATAAATATATATCTCATATATATTAAGTTGTGCACAAGTGAGAAAAACAAATCTTAAGTGAACCAATGTTAGTTAATGGAAATTAGTATATCACATATACAATTATACACTAAATTATTAAATCAACACTTGACTTAATAATCCGGTTATATCACATATAACCGACTAACATCCAATGTATCGACTTATCCAATCAACCCTTGATTTGATAACCCGGCTATATCTCATATAACCGATCGATACAAAAGTCGCGAGAATAGAATACGGTATCACATACACGCATTATTCTCGGTCCCGCACATATCACATATGTGCTTCTATTTCGTTTTGCCTGAGCCAGTAAAACCTATATGTAGGACTCTAAAGACTCGTCAATATGCCGGCAGTATGTGATGATCATATCAAGCACCCACAAGACATTAGTGGTACTAGCTGGACGTAACGGCTACCCGGGTATTGAGCGATCAGAAGATCAGCAAGCAAGCCCGCTCCAAATCCTGCAAAAGCCTAACAGTGACAATACCGTACAGTCCGGTCTCTTCGTCTGATATGTCGCATATCGAGTCTAGGGGTGGTAAACGTCAGACCCCAATAACCGATAAGTCATGCCGACGTGAGGCTCATAACGGGTCGAGAAACTACTGGTAACTCTTACTAGTAAATCACGAAACCAGCCATGGCCAGGGACTTCCCTGTTATGGCCAATCCAGCATAGCGCAACATCAACCCCCAATACCGGATGAGACGAAACCCCTCCTATCGCTCATTGCCTCTATGTGACTCAGGACTGTACCCAAAAACCACCGTTTTTCACGCCCTCTTGGACGTGCTAAGGGGGAAATCAAAGCACAGTGGGAATCACATAAGACTCTATGACGATCTCGGATCTACAGACTAACCTGTACCTGTGTCACCAAAGAACTGCCATCTGACATGAGGAATAATACCATCTGGAAGTTCTCGGCGAGTCCGTCCAGTGTCCCCAGTCTCCACTAAGCACCTGTATATCATCTTTGATGTCAAACACCAATGGATATGGGATCATCCATCGCCCATCTACATAGGTCGAGAAGATATACGCTAGTCTACTATGGTATATCGATGCCCCGTCTCGATACACCCACGACTAGAAACCTTGAAGGATGTACTTATGGACTACCATGTCCCCACTTGTATAATCCGCATCATATTCCAGGAAGTCAAGTACACATCCTAAGGACTTTACCAACATGTAACAGAGAGACAATCAGTGTACACGTTAAGGTAAAGTGTAACTAGATAGCATACTATCATGTCGAGCCAAAAAGTCCTCTTTATATATGTCCAAGCATCCACTACAATATACATCTCATGTATAGTTATGGCCTCTAGGGCATACATATAACAAACAATCTCCCACTTGCACTAGGGCCATCTGATAACAGTGGTTGTAGTATCCTATATTCAACCATCCCATAAAATTCTCTCTCTGCGAAAAGGCCTTTGTGAGTGGATCCTCCGTGTTGTCCTCTTGGTCTACTCTCCTTACCTCGATCCCCTGGATATCAAACATCTCCATGATAAGGTGATACTGCCTTAGAATATGTCTGGATCACTGATGGGACGGGCGTTCCCAGGAATAAGCCATAACTCCATTGTCACACAATGGTAGGAACGACGTTCATCTCATGAACTAATATACACCCAGACTGTCTCTTTGGTAGCATCTTAAGTAGCGATGTATCCAGCCTTTATGGTCTAGTATGCCACGGTATCTAGCTTGGAACTCTTCCAACATACCGTCCCATTACTGAGGGTAAAGACAATGCCTGTGACTGACATTCAGTCGACCTTACCACCCTGGAAGCTATCCAGTGATTCTCCCCAGGATCGATTGATACCATCTCACTACACCTAGTGAGAATCTTAACATCCAATTTGATCTATCTCATAGATCCAAAATCCAGGATTTATGAGGTATCATCTTGATCCTATATGGAGAATCATTGTGATGAGAGAAGATTGAGCGAGCGTTGCAGAGGAAACTCCTTCCCTATCAAGAGTATGTCATCTACGTACAATACGAAGATTACCACCATACTCCCTATTACCTTTTTGTATATACAAGGTTCATCTACTATTTCGATGAAGTCAAACTTTTTGACTACCACATCAAAACAGATGTTCCAACTCCGCGATGCCTGCTTTAACCTGTAAAGCAACTTGCACATGTTTCCGCTGCTCTCACTGTCTATTTAGCCCTCTAGTTGTGTACTTATAGACGCTCTTTTCTAAATCACTATTTAGAACAGCAGTCATGATACCCAACCGCCAGATATCGTAGTCATGGTATGTAGCATAGGCAAATAGGATCTGGATGGACTTAAGCATAGGCACTCAGAAAAGGTTTCATCATAAGCCACACCTGGTCGATGATGCAAACCTTTAACAAGTCTAGCTTTGAAAGTCTTAACTTTTCTATGTACACCAAGTAATCTTCTCAAGATATACTTGCTCCTAATGGGGATTTAAACTTTAGATATAGCAACCAAAGACCATACTTCGTTAGTGTATATAGATTCCATCTCAGATCACTTAGCATCCAGCCATTCTTACAGAGTCCCCACTCTTGATGGCCTGCTCGAAACTAGTTGGGTCATCATCACATGATGCAATCCTCGCTCCCACTATCATAGAGAAACCAAAGTATCTCTCAGGTGGGTGAGGAACCCTACTAGATCGGCGGAGAGGCTGAGGTTCGTTGGGAGCTATTGAATCCCCCGGTTCTACCAAATCGTCAGTTGTAGTTTGTATAGCTGGAACTCCTTCCAGTTCTACCTCATGACCACAAATTTGTTTCCAAAATAAATTCATTTTCTGAAAAGGTGGCATGCCGAGAAATAAAACACCTTTTGTTCCTCGGTGCGGTAGAAGATATTCCCTTGTGAATGCTTGGGATATCCAACAAATTTCTACAGAACTGACCTTACCTCGAGTTTGTCCGTATTTTTTTAGACATAGGCCGGACAACCCTAAATCTTAACTTGCTTAAGATATGGGCTCTTCCCATACCATATCTCATATGGAGTGGTAGGCACCTGATTTGGTTGGAATCCTATTCAATAGGTATGCAGCTTCACATGTGCATAACCCCCAAAAGGAAACAGGCAACTCAGTAGTACTCATCATAGAGTGCACCTTATCTAATAGGGTGTGATTGCTCCTCCCCGATGCACCGTTGTGCTGTGGTGTATAACGAGGAGTAATGCTGAGAGAGAATCTCATTCTCCTTTAGAATAGTCCAGGAACTCCATGCTCAAGTATTCTCCTCCCTGATCTCATCAAAGGACATAATACTTATACCCATTTTTGTTCTCTACTTCTAACTTATAATCATTGAATATCTCAAACGGTTCAGACTTGTGTTTCAACAGGAACATATGTCCGAATCTTGAGAGATCATCAGTGAATGTAATGAAGTACAAACAACCAGACCTGGCATATGTAGACATGGTACCTACATACATCATCATGTATCAGTCCCAAGAGTTCACTAACTCTTTCTCTGTTTCCAGTAAACGGAGATATGGTCATTTTATCTTTGTGACATGACTGGCAAGTTTCACAAGATGTAAATTCAAACTGATTTAAATATGCATCTTTATGTAACTTCAGCTAGTCGTGCCGCATTGATATGACCTAGTCTACAATGCCTCAAGAAGGATTCGTTCATTTCTGAACTCTTCCTCTTGTGTGTGTTTTAAACGTGAAGAACTGTGGTTTGATTTAGAACATATATGCTTTTAGATAACGTGCCAGAACCGATCAACTCTTGATATAAGAAATGTTCAAAACATTATCCAACAATACAAAATTATATCCTTCTTTACTAAATAAAGAGACTGATATGATGTTGTACATCAGGTTCGGTATCTAATAACAATCGTTCAGAATCAATGTATTCGATAATACAGGGTGATAACTGCCAACAACTTGGCTGCAACAATTGCACCGTTTCCAACTCTTGAAATTTTATCACCCATTCTCAGTTCTCTTCCTTTCTGTAGCCCGTGTAATATATTACATATGTGGGATCCTGATCCGGTATCTCATACCCAGGACGTCGAGGATACTGAGAAACAGTTCTCGGTAATGAACACACCCGAAGAAGATGCATCAGTATGCACTTTCTTCGTTTGGGTGGCACGGGAATCCTGGTAATCCCCTATTTCCTGCTCGATCTTATAACAATTATAAGTTGGAGCGGGACAAACGTTCCCCAGCACAGTCTAACAAGCGGGTTCGGTCAATACATCCATATTATTATCTTTGATTAATGCGTGACATGGTCGCTACCTAGAGAGAGAGAGAGAAGAAACACTCTGCGTGCGCTCTTGCAAGATCAGATTGGTTATTATTTAATCTAATCAGGATGGCTCCCACTGTTTTTATCAAATCTTCCTTCAAACCCTAAAAGGAAAGACTAGCCGGGATTAATTACACCCTACAATTTCGCCAATCTTTCAGCCAGGCCAGTGCTGGTACATTGAGGGAGGTTCCCCGTGCTTTCGCACAGAACTAATTAAAATAAATCTCGTTTTCCCTGGGGAGTAACCCCGCTGACACCTTTCTAGACACCTACTTGATCGGCTAATTGTAATGTGTAAAACTCTCCCAGGAGTAACAATTACTGGCAGTGGGTATCGTGATCCAACTATCTCATAGAAGGTATGCAATCTCATTGCAAATTTCAACACTTGAAATTCCTGATAATTTTGCGCCTAGCGTCCCATGACCTTGACGCGGGCCAACAAACCACAGTCCGCTAGTCAAGTTCAATCCGTCATTTCTTGATTGAATTAAACCCACCCGCACGACCCTTGACGCAGGCCAACAAAGTCGCACGACTACCCTAACTTAATCTGTATCATACGCATAAGAAGATAAGAATAAATAGCTACCGCACACTATGTCTTGACGCAGGCCAACAAACGTAGCACGAATACTATGAAGTACTTATCTGAAATGACGGAGGGCTACAGCAGGTTTTTCTGAAAACCTATTGCATAATGAACTTGATATCGTTGTAGAATCAAATGATTTAAAAATGGAGTGTTTTTAGGCTTTTGCTAGTTTCGCTAATAAGTTCACTCCCGGTGAAGGGATCTCGGCTCTTTCCTCATCGAATAAGGTGCAGGATATATCATATATATCACTGTGCAAAGAAATAACTAGAAAAGCAATCAAAAGACAAAACCGAGGGTAGTAGCATCTGCCAGTTATTGCTAAAGGGGTCACACCCGGTGAAGGGATCTCGGCCCTTTCCTTATCGAATAAGGTTCAGGATGTTCTACAAGGAACACCGCTATGCAAAGAAAGAATTGTAGCTACCTGTTTTTGAAAATTCGATTCCACAACATCTTTTAGGTTTCTTTTCTTTCATTAAATACATTAATGAAGTCCCATCATAAAAGTCACCTAAACATCACAGATAAATACGACGTACGCTTATGCCATCCGCATTCGCGTCGATGTCCCCTCGTGCACCGTTAGGTTAGGTAACTAACGACAGAGCGGGGCAGTGCTAGCGCGGGTGTAAAACATAAGCAACGTATATATAATATATCATATATACTATATACAGTATCCATCTGAACATATCAAATGATCACATCACAGATATCGCAGCAGAAGAAACATATAAAATAATGGATATAATAGGAGGTCCGTGTTTTATTTTGAGCCTCTATAAAACACGGATTCCACGGTCGCGATGAATAGCCAAACCCACATCCCTAGACCCCTATGAGAGCGGCAAGCAACCCTACAAATTCTAGAGTTAGGAGACCCGGACTCGACTCCTAGAGTTGGTCTCCTACTGGACCCTAGAACCCGGTTACTTGTGCTCTCCTCCTTGGGTTTATCCTAATGCGGAAAAGTAAATAATATACATCAATGGTGACATCAAACTCAACCCGGAAGTGCCCCAATAAAAGAATATTACATACATTTAATTTTACATGAATGAAAATAAAAACTCTCATCTCACATAAAACCTCCGGCTATTCAAAACGCGACGATCCAATATAACATATCCAGCAACACATAACAACACATGTCATTAACGTAAGTAAATATGCGTATCCCAATTGTTGTTGACGTATAGCAACGAAACCGGCGATATCACATATTACACTTACGGTCGCAGAAAATAAACTGTAAAACAACAACATTTGGAATCCACAAACACCTTAGACATCATAAATCCGAAATATCTCATACTTCGCATTTCATGCCTAACAGTATGAATTCCACATATTATATCACATTACAAAAAAACTAGATGATGTTAAACATTCTAATCGAATCATCGAACACCCAAGATTACCCAGAAAGCTCAACACTTGAGCGTAGTTTAAAGTAATTCAGCACACGCCACAACACCAATGAACCAGCCGTAGAAGGGCCAAACCAACGCTTCACATGTGGCACCGCTGAACCACCACAAACCTGAGGGTTCAGTGGCAGTTTTGACGGTCACATAATCGAGTTAAGGTTTTGTTCTTCTAGAGGGTCCATCGAATAACTTGCATGATCTTTGAAAGGTTTTTAACTACGGAAAAAATCCAACACTTGGAAATTTTCCCGGCAAGGGTTAAAGTGGGTATTTGACATCCGATTGAACTTTTTAACGTCTAAAGTATCCCGAAAACAGTTAAAATACGACTTCGAAACACTCCGAGTAGTTATTATAGTAAATTAACATCACATGACAATTTAGCAAAAATAAACAACACCTGAAGCACCAAAACCCATGCAATAGAATACTGGAAAAATTTGGAGGGGGGCTCGGAATTGGCCGATATGGAGGGGTCGCTGTCCCAGAAGTGTCAGAATGACACCAAATTTCACCAGTGTTCATATTATCATATATATATATATCACTCTGTAGTTGTTTAAAAAAAATTTAGGGCTCGTTTTAAAATCGACAGAATGCAGGTTTTAGGGTTTGAAGTTTCGGAGTCCGGTTCGTATTCGTAATCTAACAAAATCCGTATATTTTCCTAGCTAGGCTCTGATACCACTGTAGGGTTCCCATCGACGGAAGCAAGGTTTCAGGAGGCATTGTCCATGCCATTTTCAAAAAATTGCCGTTAAAAAGAACTCTAAACTAGAATCGTTAGCTAGAAATATAATACGGAAACATAGTAAACCATTTACTATCTAAGTGAAATCGAAATACAACCTTTGTAGATCGGTCCTTCACTTTATAAGCTCCTTGTAGTGGTCCCTTCACTGCGATCATCGAACTCCCGGACTCTCGGATGGCTCCATGAGAAGAGGGAAACGGTTTTGCTTGAAGTCTTCGAGGCCGAAGATGATCTACGTCGAAGGAATACGAACTCAAGCTACCACTTCACCAAAGTGAAGCGAACACCCTAAACTAAAGTGCTAGTCTAGTAGAGGATGATGAAATAGGAAGTGGGTACACTTTAGTTTTATTTTTCTCACTATCTTTCTCTCTCTTTATCAAACCCTAGAATGCTTTTTGAAAGAGGAAGAAGATGAGATCAAGAAAAATGAGAATGAAAACTAATCAAGAGAGAGAGCTAACCATGGGTGAGTGGGTATCATATACTAACTCATGTAGAGACATAACCATGGCTAATTATAGTGGTTAGGTTAATTAATATCTTAAATAAAATAAAACTAGTGGACTAAGTCAATGCAACCATAAGCTTCATGAAGCTTCATCCATGTGAGCTCATTATCCACTAATTTTAGAATTACTTTAAATCTAAAAACCTAATACTATAATTAGTATGGTATAAGTCTTATACACCCTTGTAAGTTGTATCAACAACCATGATACAAAATGAACACAAATAAATATATCTCACATATATATTAAGTTGTGCACAAGTGAGAAAAACAAATGCTTAAGTGAACCAATGTTAGTTAATGTAAATTAGTATATCACATATACAATTATACACTAAATTATTAAATCAACACTTGACATAATAATCCGGTTATATCACATATAACCGACTAACATCCAATGTATCGACTTATCGAATCAAACCTTGATTTGATAACCCGGCTATATCTCATATAACCGACCGATACAAAAGTCGCGAGAATAGAATACGGTATCACATACACGCATTATTCTCGCTCCAGCACATATCACATATGTGCTCCTATTTCGTTTTTCCTGAGCCAGTAAAACCTCTTTGTAGGACTCTAAAGACTCGTCAATACGCTGGCAGTATGTGATGATCATATAAAGCACCCACAAGCCATCAGCGGTACTAGCTGGATGTAACGGCTACCCGGATATTGAGCGATCAGAAGATCAGCAAGCAAGCCTGCTCCAACTCCTGCAAAAGCCTGACAGTGACACTACCGTACAGTCCGGTCTCCTCGTTTGATATGTCACGTATCAAGTCTAGGGGTGGTAAATGTCAGACCCCAATAACCGATAAGTCATGCCGATGTGAGGCTCATAAAGGGTCGAGAAACTACTGGTAACTCTTACCAGTAAATCTCTAAACCAGCCCTGGCCAGGGACTTCCCTGTTATGGCCAATCGAGCATAGCGCAACATCAACCCCCAATACCGGTAGAGATGAAACCCCTCCTATCGCTCATTGCATCCATGTGACTCGGGACTGTACCCAAAAACCATCGTTTTGCACGCCCTCTTGGACGTGGTAAGGTGGAAATCAAAGCACAGTGAGAATCACACAAGACTCCATGACGATCTCGAGTCTACAAACTAACCTGTACGAGTGTCACCAGAGAACTGCTATCTGACGTGAGGTATAATACCATCTGGGAGTTCTCGGCGAGTCCGTCCAGTGTACCCAGTCTCCACTGAGCACCCATATACCATCTCTGATGTCAAACACCAATGCATATAGGATCATCCATCGCCCATCTACATGGGTCGAGAAGCTATACGCTAGTCTATTCTGGTATATCGATGCCCCGTCTCGATACATCCACGACTAGGGACCTTGAAGGATGTACTTATGGAATACTATATCCCCACTAGTATGATCCGCATCATAATCTAGGAAGTCAAGTACACATCCTAAAGGCTTTACCAACATGTAACAGAGAAACATTCAGTGTACACGTTAAGGTAAAGTGTAACCAGATAGCATACTATCATGTCGAGCAAGAAAGTCCTCCCTATATATATCCAAGCATCCACTACAATATACATCTCTTGTATAGTAATGACCTCTAGGGCATACATATAACTAACAGTTGGAAGAGTTCCAAGCTAGATACCGTGACATACTAGACGATAAAGGCTGAAAAAATTGCTACCAATGATGCTGCCAAAGTGGCTATCTGAACATTTCTTGTTCATGAGATGAACAAGGTTCCTACCATTGAGCGTCCAATAACTGTTGTTGTGAAAACATTGGAGTCATTACTACAAATAAGGGTTGCCTCTACGGATTTATCGGTAAGGGCAACCCACTGCCCCTACGGAGATGTGCGTAGGGGCGAAAAAAGACCCCGTAGGTGCAAAGGCCGCAGTTGCAAGTTGAAGACCTGAACTTGCACATACGGGAAAAATCTTGCCCCTATGGATTTCTGTGTAGGTCCTGTTTCAACTACGGAGTAGTCCGTAGGGTAAAAAAAAGTTATATTATTTACGGTTTTTTTAAATATATTAACTGTACCTACGGATATAGCCGTAGGGCCAAGTATCATTCCCTACGGATATCTACGTAGGTACTTATCCATAGGGGCGAAGCAATGGCCCTTACGGACATATCCGTAGGGGCAATCCCAACCCCCCTGGTACTGAGATCAAGGGGGAAATATTAGTTACTGCTGATATTTTGCCCCTACGGTTATAGCCGTAGGGGCAATATGTGTACCTACGGATTAATCCGTAGGTACACATTATCTGTATTCTTTTTTTAAAAAAGGGCTGCCTGATTTTTTCCCGCCCTGTGCACAATAATATATATAACAATAAAATATAAAATTAATCATCACACAACATATATCGCAGTATTCATAATCACATCTCACGCATATAATATACAAAAGAAACCCAAAAACTGAATATGATATAAATATAAATCAATATCATTTAAAAATGTTGTACAATATGTATGATATAAATAAATACATGTTTCAAAAAATAAGAACCAAAAAGCTACCCTAGCTCGGTCCAGCTCCACCTCTGAATAACGATAGAATAACGCGCGCCTGCTCCTCGGTCAATAAACTCTGCAATTCGGCTCGAGCGGGAGTCTGAGCGGCCTGTGGAGCTGGCGATGTGGTCTGCGCAGCCTCCGTCGAGGTAGTCGCTTGCGGAGCCGCGGCTGCGGGAGTCTGAGCGGGCGGTGGAGCTATAGGAGCTGTCTACGGAACCGCAGCCGATGTAGTGGCTTGCGGAGCCGCAGCCGAAGGAGATGCATGTGGAGGCTCGGTCGATGTACTCTGTCGCGTCTGGACCTAACGTGTGTAAGAAGCGTGTTAGAACTGTGTATTATTCGAATTCGTATCATTATTAAGTTATTTCGAAACCCCGTTTGGATATATAGTTTGGAAAACCGTTGTTTAATTTAATTACATATGTATGTATGATTAATCAAACTTAAGTCTAAAACCAAATAAGCTCAATCTACGTACTAATTATGGATATGTTGATATCTATATAATATGACATGATATTTTACTATAAAGTAGTATACATACCAGCAACTCCTTCAACTCCTGAACGGTGGCCCTCAAGCTCTCCAGTTCCTGATGGACACGTCGGTCACTAAAGACGGAGGAAGTAACCGCCGGGGTGGAGTCCAACCTCATATGGGCCCTGCTAGGGCCCAGTCCCCGGCCTCTCTCCCAACCTCCGTGGTGCCCTCCGTGTGCGACGTCCAGAACTGGGGTCAGCAACCTCGGATCGCTCTATCCGGTAAAATTGAACTCCCGAGGCCTCAGCCTGCTCAACCACCCGCTCCTACACCCACATTAAGCAGTAAAGTATAAGTATAAAATTTAAACTTGAACCTTCCAAAACTAAAATTTCAAATTTGGGTAGAAAAAATATTAACACTTACGCAATACTCCTGGGTAGCGACGTCGGGATATCGAAGCTCGCCCGTGGCGGGATCTGTCGAGGTGCCGTGGACGGCAAGATATGCGGACATCACGCTCGGTGTACCACCTGACGCCACGGTCCGAGCTGTCTGCAATATTAGAAAATAACTCTGAATATTAGAAATATTAGAAAATAACTCTTAATATTGCAGAATATCACAAAGGTCGGTCTATTGTAATTTACCGATAACTCCATGGCTCGAGTAATATTCCTCGAGCCACCTGTGTAAGTAGGGCGACCCCTCTTCGCCGACTTCCTGTTCTCTGTATTCTGAGCGGACTGTTTCTGCACAACGCATTAACATTTAGTTTTCTAATTAAGGAACACAAAAAATAAATTATATCCTAAACAATGAATAACATTTAAAATACATACCTATTTGCGCTGGGAGTCGAAATATTCGCACAATAGAGGCCATGTCTCTACGTCGACTCTCGCAAACGCCGGAGTAGATAGGAGGGCCACTCTCTCGGCCTCGGGGGTCGCCATCCATAGGGAGTAGCAGTCGTCCTTAGGCTCATTCCTGTTGTATCGGACCTTGGCCTGCATGTTCTTCATCAGGCCATTGTACAGAGCATGAAGGTCGAGCACCCTCCCCGGATGATCAGGGTCGGCTACAGGCTGAAAATCGTAATCCAACTGAAAATACAAAAAAAAACATTGTTATTAGATTGCAAGTGTTAATAATAAATATAATAAGCGGATAGATCAACTGAAAATATATATTAATACGTACCCGAGCCTGATCAAAGAAGAGGGCGAATGAGCGCTGGTGCGGCTCGCCCCACTCAACGTGAAGTGGATAGTTCTTCACGAGCCGGCTCTTGTCCACAATATCAAGACATGCGCAATTAAGCAAGATAAACCGGTATATCTTGTTGATAAACATAGTGTCTACCCTCTTATACTCGGCTTTACCATATGGCCCGTCTTGAATTCTTCGTGGTCGGTTAAGCCTTGTCTCAATGTTCTCGTCCAGATAGCGGGAACAAAATGTGGTTGCTTCATCAAGAAGATAACCTTGCATGATAGAACCCTCTGGTCGATTTTTATTGCGTATATACTTCTTAAGAGTGTAGAGGTACCTAATGAGAATATGTTGAATAAATAAATACGGGCATACAGGACAACAATAAATTTATAAATTGCGTGAAACGAAAAATTACACGTACCTCTCGATGGGATACATCCATCGATATTGTACCGGTCCGGCTAACTTCGCCTCAGTTGAAAGATGAACCGTCAAGTGTATTATGATATCGAAGAATGACGGTGGGAAAATACGCTCAAACTTGCAAAGTATCAACGCAATAGAATTTTCTAGTTTATCAAGCGTCGCAACCTCTAGTGTTTTAGCACACAACTCCTTGAAAAAACAACATAGGTCGTTGATTACTAGACCAACCGAGTTGGGGAGAGAAGTCCTGAGGGCTAATAGAAGAAGGTGCTCCACGATAACATGGTGATCATGACTTTTCAGCCCATCGATCTTGCCCTTCACAATTTTTATTTTCTTGCTGAATGATCCTGAGAAACCTGTGGGCACATTCAAATCATGCAACACCTGCAGTAATCTTTTCTTCTCCGGTTGTGACATATGATAAGCGGCATTGGGAAGTACAAACTTGCCCGGTTTACCCGCTACCGGTCTAGGGTGCAATTCACTTCTTATTCCTCACTCTTGTAGATCCATCCGAGCATTCATGTTGTCTTTCGATTTCCCGTCTTTACAAAGAAGCAAGTTAAGTATGTGCTCTGATACTCCCTTCTCTATATGCATGACGTCCAGACAATGACGCACTGAATTTGTAGACCAGTACGGAAGCTCGAAGAAAATGCTTAACTTGTTCCAATATTGTGGTTTGTCCAGTTTCGTTGGATCCATCCCGAAGGTCACGTTATTGTAACCATCGCATTTAGCAGTCACGTCCTCTCCGGACAATGGGGATGGAGGTCCAAGAAGCTCCTGATGACCATCAAAGTGAACCGTGTCTAACCTATAGGGTGGTCTGGAGGCAGGAAACGTCGATGGCCGCAATAACAAACCTTCCTGCTAAAATTCAAGAATTTCGATGTTGTGTGTTCATGGCAATGAGTACATGCTTTATGACCATGTACGGACGAACCTGATAGCATTCCATATGCAGGAAAGTCATTAATTGTCCACATTAAAGCCGCACGCAGTATGAAGGTTGTATTTGTGTTTGCATCATATGTCTCTACACCATCAATGAACAAAGATTTCAACTACTCGATCAAAGGCCGGAGATAGACGTCGATATTGTTCCCCGGTGAGTTTTGTCCATTGATAAGAAGAGGCATCATAAAGTATGATTGGTCCATAGCCAACCAAGGCGACAGATTATAAATTATCATTACAACGGGCCATGTGCTGTGACTTCCAGCCGTATAGTTGAATGGGCAGTAGCCATCAGTAGCCAGTCCGAGCCGGACATTGCGAGAATCGCTACTGAATATTGTGTGCCTCCTATCGAAATCCTTCCATGCCGGTGAATCTCTTGGATGTCTCATTTTTCCATCTTCGCTTGGAGGAGCACGGTGATGCCAAATCATTGCCTCGGCCGTTTTCTTGCACCTGAATAGCCTATGTAGCCTTTGTGTTATGGGAAAGTATCATGCTATCTTCACAGGAATATCAGGGTTCTTATCAGAATCTTTCGGCTTATACCTGGCCTCTCCGCATGTTGGACACTCTTTCAAATCTGAATTCTCTTTCCGGTACAACACGCAATTTTTAGGACATGCTTGAATCTTCTCGCACTTTAGACCCAAATCAGACATCATCTTCTGGGCTTCGTACCAGCTGTCGGGCACATTATTTCCCGGAGGCATAGAATCTTTCAAGAACGAAAGAAGCATTGTGAATGACTTGTTGCTCCATCCATTTAGGCACTTAATCTGGAAAAGTTGGACGAACCATGAGAGGGTGGAATACTTCGCATTCTCATAAATTGGTTTCCTAACATCATTCATGAAATTTTCATATTTATCCGCACGCGGTCCTTGACCGGAAGGAATGTCATCTTCGGTACGAATAGATTCACCTAGGGCATCCTCTACCATATCCTCCTTTTCTTCTGATGGAAATAAATTACCACCTTCTCCTTCTGCCGCATTACCGAATTCTTCTTCTTCTCCTGCCGTATTATCGTGTTCTACTTCTTCTGCCGCAATACTGCATTCTTCTCCTTCCCCATGATATTTCCAAGTTGTATAAAGTCTAGTAAACCCATGTTTTACAATATGAAGCTCTGTCAATTCTACCTTCTGCCAGTACTTATTGCCACATCTATCGCACGGACAGAGAATCTTCTCTATTATGATATTATTATGTGCGTGTGCAAATTCAAGGAAAGCAGCAACTCCTGCGACAAACTTAGATTGCATACGTTGTTTCCAATCCACATGCATCCAGTCCTTAACTCTGACGTACTCACGGGCCATGTTAGACTGTGTAACATATAAATTGTAGGTTATGCAGACTATATTGAGAAATATAAGAACGGGATAATTACTGACAAAGGAGAAAATCCGTGTATATGCTTTGTATGTGCGTTTGTCGTTGAAAAGAATAAATTATCGCACGTATGTTAACCGACAGACGGGGACTAAGTGGCGCTTTTAGTTTCATATATGAGTATCGATGAGAATATGAAGGTTTCATATTATCATCGAGTATCGGTTTTAACTTGAACATCTCGAATCACTCTCTAATTATGTGTTTGTTGTGTATTCTTGTTGTATGTGTGTGTTCCGGCTGTCGGGGGTAGGCTTCTATCCCATTAAGAATGTATAGAGCGAACACCCATCACTTGTCCTTTCAACCGTTTCGAGTAAATTTTGGCAGCACCTCCCCGCTGTTCTCCGAGTACACTATAATAGAATAGATAATCATTTCAAAGCTGTGAAACAACGTTGAAATGAACATCTAATCTATCTTTGTACACGGAGAACCAGCGGAAAGGTACAGACGAAATATCTCAAAACGGATGAAAACATAAGTGAATGAAGGCGTTTGCTTTATACATTCTTAACTTGTCAACACGGGACAAATCTATGGGTTACCATACGATTGAATTTTCTCGTCGCGTAGACTATACGACGCTTGTTAGTATCGAGCTATACTGTCCGATATTTAACAACCTTCGTATAGTTCTATGTCACGACGAGCATCGCACGTATGTTAACCGATAGACGGGGACTAGGTGGCGCTTTTAGTTTCATATATGAGTATCGATGAGAATATGAAGGTTTCATATTATTATCGAGTATCGGTTTTAACTTGAACATCTCGAATCACTCTCTAATTATGCGTTTGTTGTGTATTCTTGTTGTATGTGTGTGTTCCGGCTGTCGGGGGTAGGCCTCTATCCCATTAAGAATGTATAGAGCGAACACCAATCACTTGTGCTTTCAACCGTTTCGAGTAAATTTCGGCAGCACCTCCCCGCTGTTCTCCGAGTACACTGTAATAGAATAGATAATCATTTCAAAGCTGTGAAACAACGTTGAAATGGACATCTAATCTATCTTTGTACACGGAGAACCAGCGGAAAGGTACCGACGAAATATCTCGAAACGGATGAAAACACAAGTGAATGAAGGTTTTTGCTTTATACATTCTTAACTTGTCCACACGGGACAAATCTATGGGTTACCATACGATTGAATTTTCTCGTCGCGTAGACTATACGACGGTTGTTAGTATCGGGCTATACTGTCCAATATTTAACAACCTTCGTATAGTTCTATGTCACGACGAGCATCGCACGTATGTTAACCGATAGACGTGGACTAAGTGGCGCTTTTAGTTTCATATATGAGTATCGATGAGAATATGAAGGTTTCATATTATCATCGAGTATCATATATTGTTTTAAATTGAACATCTTGAATTAATCTCTAATGATGCGTTTGTTGTGCATTCGTGTTGTATGTATACCATGATTTTAAACCATTGAGATCAAGATTGATAGAACTGATCATCCTACATTGCAATGGCATTCATCAACTAAAAACTATTATTGCAATGGCATTCATCTATAACAATCAACAATTAAAACTACAAATGTAGGATACTGATATCATAAAGCGTTATACGCAACATATGAATTCACATGACTGAAACATGCATCAAAAAAACATGTTCATCCAAAAGAAAGGCCACTGTCAACAAATATAGACAAATACGTTATAAAAACAGTAACTAATTAACAAGTTGATTAGCATCTAGATCAAGAAAATGATAGGAAAAACAATTGACTATGATCTATAATGACAAGTCTATTACCATGACTCTTGACTAACAAAAGTGGCTTTTCGTCCTCGGTAGCTTGATAATTGGGATTTCATGGCGCATAAAAATATGCATATGCCGTTTGACCGGGAACTTCAATAGGAAACTCAATAAGGTTGGGTGTACTGAAGTACGCTTTGTATTTCGCTATATCAGGTGATGAAGCCCAAGCCCTAGCTAGCCCAGCCCCACCCCAACCGAACCCTATCGAAGGTAAAGAACGTCCTTACACTTTCATATTTCTATTAATGATGCAAGTCTCCACCAAGTCAAATTCTTGTAATATCATTCTTTTTAGAGTATGTCTAATTTAATAGATAGAATTTTCAAAGTTGGCAACCAAGAAAAAGTAACAAGGGATTTTACATACATGCCAAAGCTTTGATTATTTATTTTCCATTTCATATTAGTACTTTTATATGTTTGATGATGGCAAGAAATACAAATTATATTAGAACATTGTACATACCTAATTTCCACTTGAAATCGGTTTTTTCTTTTATCAGTACTCGTTGACATATAGTAACAAACAATGTTTGATTAGAAGGACCCAAGATTTTCTCGATCAACAATAATTTTAGTAATCAAACTAGGCTAAAATTGCTGGAAATTCCTCTCAGGTTTGCCAAATTCAGCAAACCCCAACCCCAACCTAACCCTAACCCCAGACCCAGTCCCAGCCCAGCCCCACCCCAACCACAACTTAACCCTAGCCCCAGCCAAGCCCCAGCCCCAGCCCAGCCCAGCCCAGCCCCAACCTAACCCTAAGCCCCAGCTAAACCCCAACCCCAACCCTAAGCCAAACCCTAACCCCAGCCCTAGCCCAGACCCACCCTAACCCCAACCTAACCCTAGCCCCAGCCCCAGCCCAGCCCCAGCTCCAGCCCAGCCCCGCCCCAACCTAACCCTAACCCCAGCCCCAGCTAAACCCCAACCCCAACCCTAAGCCAAACCCTAACCCCAGCCCCAGCCCCAGCCGCAGACGAACCCCAACCCCAAACCCAACCCCGACCGCAACCCCTGCCGAACCCCAACTTATCCAACCGCAACCCCAGCCGCAGCCATGAACCCTAGCTCTAAATAATCAAAAATTTCTTTAATTTAGTTGAAGATTTACTAACCTGAACGGCGGTGGCGACGACGAGAACGGTGGTGGCGACGACGAGAACGGCGGCGATGACGAGAACGGCGGTGGCGATGACTAGAACGGCGGTGGTGATGACGAGAACGGCGGTGGAGACGACGAGAACGGCGGGAATGATTTGGGGATTTTGTTTCGCGCGCGATCGAGAGAGGGAGAAGGAGATAACGGGCGTAGGCGATCGATCTGTGCCCTTTATTAAATCTCTATTTAGCTGCCCCTACGGATTTTTCCGTAGGTCTTTGGTTTGCGGCTCCGTAGGGGCAAACACCAAATTAAGAATTAATATTTTTATTCTTGAACGTCTTAGCCCGTAGGGGCAACCTTATAGCCCTACGGATTAATCCGTAGGGCCAACATAAATCTGCCCCTACGGATTTCAATATCCGTAGGGGCAACCCCCTATTTTAGTAGTGAGTTATGGCTTTGGCCTAGGAACGTTGGTCCCATCAGCGTTCCAGACATATTCTGAGACAAGTATCACCTGATCAGGAAGATGGTTGATCTCCAAGGGATCGAGGTCAGGAGAGTAGACACGAAGGATAACACAGCGGATCCACTCACAAAGGCCTTCCCTCTAGAGAGACTTCTATGGGAGGGTTGACTATGGGATACTACAACCACTGCTATATTGTTGGGTATTGGATACTACAACAGATGGCCTTAGTGCAAGTGGGAGATTGTTAGTTATATGTATGCCCTAGAGGCCATTACTGTACATGTGATATATATTGTAGTGGATGCTTGGACATATATAAGGAGTAATTTCTTTCTCGACATGATAGTATACTATCTGGTTGCTCTTTATCTTAACATGTACACTTATTGTCTCTCTATTACATGTTGATAAAGCCCTTAGGATGAGTACTTGACTACCAGGATTATGATGCAGGTCATATTAGTGGGGACAGGGTAGTCGGTAAGTACATCCTTTAAACGTTCCTAGTCGTGGGAGTATCGAGACAGGGCATCGATAATCCAGATTAACCTAGCGTATACGCTTCTTGACCCATATGATGGGCGATGGATGATCCTATATCCATTGGTGTTTGACATCAAAGAAGGTATATGGGTGCTCATTGGAGACTGGGTACACTGAACGGACTCGCCGAGAAATCCTAGATGGTATTATACCTATCGTCGGATAGCAGTTCTCTGGTGAAACTGTTACAGGTTAGTCTGTAGACCCGAGATCGTCATAGAGTCTAGTGTGATTCCATCTGTGCTTTGATTTCCACCATACCACGGTCAAGAGATCGTGCAAAAAGGTGGTTTTTGGGTACAGTCCCGAATCACATGGAGGCAATGAGCGATAGGAGGGGTTTTGTCTATCCCGGTATTGGGAGTTGATGTTGCACTATGCTCGATTGTCCATAACAAGAAATCCCTGGCCAGGGTTGCTGCGATATATTGGTAAGTGTTATCGGTAGTTTCTTAAACCGTTATGGACCTTGCATCGGCATGAATTAGGGTCTGCCGTTAAACCACCCCAAGCTGTTGATATGCGACTTATCAGACGAAGATACCGGACTGTACGGTAGTGTTACTGATTGGATTCGCAGGAGTATGAGCAGACTTGATTGTTGATCTTCTGATCGTTCAATATCCGGGTGGCTGTTACGTTTAGCAAACCGCTTGCTGCTTGTGGGTGTTTGATATGATCATCACCTACTGCCGGTGTATTGACGAGTTTTTAGAGTCCTACACAGAGGTTTCCTGGCTCAAGAGAAACGGAGTAGGAGCATATATGTGATATGTGCGGGACCGAGAATAATATGATATGTGATACCGTATTTTATTCTCACGATTTGTGACATCAGTCGGTTATATGTGATATAGCCGGGTTATCGGATCAAGTGTTGATTCGATAAGTTATAACATATGATATTAGTCGATTATATGTGATATAGCCGGATTATTAAATCAAGAGTTGATTTGATAATCTAATGTATTATTATATATATGATATATTAATTTACATTGACTAGTATTAGCTCACTTAAGATTTCTTTTCTCACTAGATTTGTGCACATTGTATATATGTGATATATATTAGTGTACAAGGTTTGTGTCATGTTTCATGCCACATACAACTTGTGTGTATGAGACTTATACCATGCTAAATATAATCTTAGGATTTTAATTATCAAAGTAAACTACAAATTATGTGGAAATTGGACCAATGGTTGAAGCTTGGAGAAGCTTTTGGAACCATTGACCAAGTCCACTAATTTGTTTTTACTTAAATATTTGTTAACCCAACCTATTATCATTAGCCTTATTTTAGTCTCTACAAGGGTTAGTATATGACACTAACTCACTCATGGTTGCCACTGACTATCTCATGAGTTCATTCTTCTTCTTCATCATCAAAGAAAAAACTCACTAGGTTTTTTTCTAAGTGAAGAATTAGAGTGAGAAAAATAAATCTAAAATGATCAAAATTCCTACTTCATCATCCTCTACTACTAGCCATTTAGTATAGGGTGTTTGCTTCACTAATTCCACAATTAGTGAAGGGGTACCTTGGGTTAGTGTCTCCTCGACGTAGATCATCTTCGGCCTCGAAGGCTTCGATGCAAGCTTGTTCATTTCTTCATGGGAGCCTCTCTAGAGTCCAGGAGTTCGTGATCGCAGCGAAGGGACTACTACACGGAGCTATTGAAGTGAAGGAACGGTCTACAAAGGTTGTATTCCTTGTTCAGTTTAGTTGCAAATTTTTTTGCATTTGATTCGTCAAATTTTCTAGTATACGATTCTAGGTTAGGGTTAGCTAGTAAGGCAAAAAATTTAATTTCGCATGGAAGATGCATCCTGAAATCTTGCTGCCGTGCTAGGCAACCCTAAATGTATGACCATTTTCCCTACTATTATAAAGGTGTTAATTGTAAATAAAGAACATATATGGGTTTATTTTTAAAAAGATTATTATCATATTTTCTTCATTTATAATTAATATAATTAGGGAAAATATGTGCATATAATATTTAAATAAAATTTTCATATTAAAATATGCAGATTGTATCAGATATTCTTAATCAATATGCTTAAGATATCATATAAGATAATTGGTTGGAATAATATCTCAAATAAAACAAATGCTACTAACAATTTAATTTGTGATATTGTGCAGGTATGTCACGACCCGAATATTTCGACTCGTGACCGGCACTTAACCACGCTACGTCTACAGGCGTAACGTGACTAAGTAAGCCGAACCCAGAAATCAAAACCATATAAAAGTATTGAGTGTTGAAAACATTTAGTTAAAACATTTAGAAAACCTTAAATAGTTCAATAAGTTCTTTTAAAGTTACGTCATCATTTAAATAATTTTGGCAGCATTTCCTTTGTAAAAGTAACCCCAAAATCAGGTATAAAACAGGATATGAGTGAAAATGAGATATAATGAAACAAAAGATTCTCAAACGGGAGCAATCACGCCCAACGGCGGAAACCATCATCACAAGAGTAATATACGACGCCGTAGCGAAGAATGAGCAATAAGTAAACATCACAGAATAATAAACTGCATATAAAAACAGTCGGCTCCCACGAGCTCGACACCAGAATACAAAATATACATCATCGTCCTCACACTGTATCTAAGTCCAGTACATAAATGGTAGATGGAGAATACTAGATACAAAAAGGGTACAATAAAAGAAATCAGATACCACAACCCACCTAAAAGTAAAACAGCTCTCGCACCAACTGTAGTGGTATCTGTAGCCAAAAGATGCAAAAGGCAGCCTGCCGCGACTACTCTGAAGGGCAACCTGCAAATACTTTGGCACAACGGGGGTGAGTTGCCAACTCGTGAATAGAGATAACATATAAAGGTAATCGCGAGCATGCACGTACTGCGCTACTCTATCATATGCCATCAAGTAAGATCTATATGCGACAAGCAGTAGGTGCAATAATCATGCAAATGCTCTGTCAGCTAAAATAACTACAAGATGAGATACATGATAATCAATGCTGTGCATGGGATAAATAACATCTATACGGAATATCAACGTGGAAAGGTAATCGGTGCCCAAAACTGCACCCCAAATCCCAAATAAACTCAGGCGCCGGCACTCTCCTCGGCGCCGGCACTCTCCTCGGCCCTCAAATCCTGTAAATCTCTGAGAATCACGAGTGCCCAACATCGGCACACAAAATATCATAAAATACTCGTGTCCAGCATCGACACGCAAATCCTCATATATCGGGCTCCGTAAGTCCGGATCAGCCCACGGGCTCCGTCTGCGGTATCGGCCCTCGGGCCGGGCAGTACAGATCATCCCGGATCCATCTCTCGACTCTGGTCGGTATCCTCTGGATAACCGCCAGGTCCAACCAATCACCGGTAGGTACTCGCCCGCCTCCAGGCTCAATTGGCAAAGTCCATCGATCATCTTGCCGAGGGGAACCATACCGGTTCCACCACGAACCCGCAAACGGATCATCCAACACCTCGAATCGGGTTTCGAGCACACGTCTCAGCACCGAGAAAACGCGTGGTGGACGCACCAAAATATCATATCACGAGGAACCGGGTTTTTCAAATAGTGCATCTTTTCTTAAATAATCCCACGGTCCTCAAAACCAGAAATCACATGAAAATCCAACACCAATAAGTAAATCAAATACGATGTGCTATGTACATCAAGCCATAATATAGGTACAAGGGGAAACCGCTTTTTAAAATAGTTCCAGTTTTTAAAGACATCATGCGGCTCCCAATTTCTATGAAAATCATATCGAATCATATGTGAAATGAACTACAAAAATATAATCATGGCAATTCTACAGTGTGTGTGTCATGACAATTACTAACGGTTTGTGTGTAACATGCAGATTAGTGCTCGTGCAACATGAACCGTTAGTAATAGTGCGGTGTTCTATCAATTCTAAGTTTACATACGTATAGCAGGGAATGGAGTATGCAACAACAGTATCCATGACAGTCAATGGGGTAAATGCAACATATAGCTATAAGGTCCTATCAGCCCTGACGCATAACGCCATGCGGGCGATATCCCCGTAGATGTTAAATTTACTCACCGAAGTCTCGCGCTAAGTGTAGCCGACGACTTGCTTCCCCTTCTTCGCAGCATCCGTCTCACTCGCCTGCAAACTTAGAGTCACACAATATATCACATATAAGCTCAAATCAACAAAAACGTGATATTAAGGTCAAACTAGAAACCCGCGTCGCAAACCAAGCGCGCGTGTGCGCGATACGCTAAAACGTGTGATTACGCGTCTGAAACTACCCCGACGCGTCGCGATACACAGAAACCCCAAACCCACACACGTATCACGCGTGTCGCGAAGGTTTAAAAATACGAGAAACAGGTATTTATCTCCAGATTTTTCTACAGCAACAATTAAATAAAATTATACATGTCATGAGTCTAAGGGTAGCAGCAGACACCTATAGAGCCAAACCCAACCCCATTCCCTCCCTATTTTGGCCGCAAATTGCGGCCAGAATCAATATTCCGGCGGCCTGAACATGTCATATGGGGGTCATGTTCTACACATGGGATCGGCACCTCACAACTATACTGCAGTCTTCTTAATTTTAATTTGAACTCACTGGGTCGATAGCAGTTTGCAGAAAGCTAGATTTTCCTTAAAAACGATGAATTTGCATCAAATAGGTATCTGGTCGTATTTTAGTGCAATTGGGGGCTAAGCTAGGTTAACATGGCCCTAACAACACCCCATCAACTTACTAAAACCAATTCATACATCATTTGATCAAGTTTCCCCCTAATTACCACATATCGCACTAAAACGCACCATTAGTCACTAATCGAAGCTACGCTACACTAATTAAGCAAACTAGGGGGTAAGTTCAAGAAGTATACCCCACACTCGACCCTAGGGAGCTGGAAGAAGAAGAAAGAGTGGAGGGAAGGAGCTGCAGCTGGAGTTGTTGTTGTTGCTGCTGCTCACTGGTGCTGTTGCTGTACAGTGTTGCTGCTGCTGTGCTTGCTGCTGCTGCTGCTGTGCTTGCTTCTGTTGCTGCTGTGCTTGCTTCTGCTGCTGAGATGGTGTGGGTGTGTGAGTGTGAGAGTGAGGTTGAGAGAAATGAGCACACGAATGAGAGGAAATGATAACTCCCAATGTCAACCCCTCTTTTCTCTCTCATCATTAAATGCAAGCATGGGCTTTGCCATGATGCATTCTCTCTCTCTCTCATTCTCACCAAGTCAACACTCCAAAAGAAAATTCAAATTAAAACTTAATTAAAACCCAAAAGACTTAAACCCCAATATTAAACCCACCATGGTTGCTAATCATGGTAAAACCTCATTTTAAACCCTAATTTACATGCACATGCGTGTGCAAGCCTAGGAAAATTCTATAAAAATATTAATTAAATTTGGAAAAATATTTGAAACTCAATTTGGTAAACTTTTTATTAAAACCCTTTATTTAAATATAATTAGCCACTAAACACATCCTGAGGTGTTACAATCTCCCCCCCCCCCTTAAAAGAAATTCGTCCCCGAATTTGAAAATATAGAGCTACGCATACCTTCAAAGAGATGAGGGAACTTGTTCCGCATCTCGCCCTCGGCCTCCCAAGTGATCTCTTCACCACTCGGGCTGCGCCAAAGCACCTTCACTGATGGCAAGACCCTCGATCTAAGTTTCTTCACCTTCCTGTCCAATATCACGACTGGCTGCTCGGTGAACGAAAGGTCGCGATCGAGCTGAACGGTCTGATGCTGAATCATGTGCGAAGGGTCATGTAGGTATCTGCGAAGCATCGACACGTGGAACACGGGGTGAACATCTGGGAAGTCGGGTGGAAGAGCCAAACGATAAGCTACTGCGCCCACACGCTCGAGGACCTCAAAAGGACCAATGAATCTGGGGCTAAGCTTCCCCTTCCGTCCAAACCTCATCACTCCCTTCATCGGAGAGACCCTCAGAAAAACGTAATCTCCAACTGCGAACTCTAATCTGCAGCACCGCCTATCAGCATACGATCTTTGCCTGCTCTGAGCTGTCCTCATCCTGTCTCGAATCAGCTGTATCTTCTCGGTCGCCTCCTGTACGATCTGAGGCCCCAAAATACTGCTCTCACTGAGCTCTGTCCAGCAGACGGGCGATCTATATCTCCTCCCATACAGAGCCTTGAAAGGTGCCATCTGAATAGTATCCTGGAAACTATTGTTGTAGGAGAACTCCACCAAGGGTAAATGATGATCTAAGCTACCACCAAAGTCTAAAACGCATGCTCGGAGCATGTCCTCGAGAGTCTGAATCGTCCGCTCTGACTGGCCATCGGTCTGCGGATGAAATGCTGTAATGAAACTCAAGCGTATGCCCAAAGACTCCTGATGTCTCTGCAATAGTCGGCTGGTAAACTGGGTGCCTCTGTCGGACACGATACACGTCGGGACTCCATGCAGTCGTACAATCTCATCGATGTAAATCTGGGCATACTGAGCAAATCCGAAAGTCGTCTTCACTGGCAGGGAGTGAGCCACTTTCGTCAAACGATCCACGATCACCCAAATGGAGTCATACCCTCGCCTAGTCATGGGTAGACCCACAACAAAATCCATCGAAATTTGCTCCCATTTCCACTCCGGAATGGGTAACGGTTGTAGCTCTCCCGCGGGCCTCTGGTGCTCGGCCTTGACTTGCTGACAAGTCAGGCATCTCGACACGAAATCTGCGATATCCCTCTTCATTCCGTCCCACCAGTAAACATCTCTCATATCATGATACATCTTGGTAGAACCGAGATGGACGTTGTACACTGATCGATGTGCCTCCTCAAGAATCTCACGCCGTAGCCCCTCAGCATTTGGTTTGCATAGTCTAGTCCCAAATCTCAGTATCCTCTAACCGTCGATCACGAACTCGGAAAATCTGCCCTGTCCAATCTGCATCCTGATCTCTGAACATCGGTCATCACTGTGCTGTGCCTCATGTATACGGTCAAGCAATTGTAGGCGTGCACAAACATGCGCAATCTTTCCTCCGATCGGCGTGAACTCGTACTGCACTTGGCTGTCGCATAATATCTGCCAATCTGCCGACGACTGCCCCTGTACTGCGCTGAAACAAGATAGACTACCCCCGGGCCTCCTGCTCAGAGCATCCGCCACTACATTCGCCTTGCCCGGGTGATACAAGATCTCGCAGTCGTAATCCTTCACTAACTCCCTCCATCGGCGTTGTCTAAGGTTCAAGTCTCCCTGCTGAAATATATACTTTAAACTCTTGTGATCGGTGAATATCTGGCATGACTCGCAGTATAGGTAATGTCGCCAGATCTTAAGTGCAAAGACCACTGCGGCCATCTCCAAATCGTGAGTGCGGTAGTTCTGTTCATGTTTCTTCAATTGTCGCGAAGCATACGCGATCACCCTGTCATGCTGCATCAATACGCACCCTAGCCCCACTCGAGAGGCATTACAAAAGACCACAAATCCGCCTGATCCTGAAGGCAATGATAACACCAGTGTCGTAGTCAGCCAAGTCCGTAGCTGCTAAAAACTGTGCTCGCACTCCTCCGTCCAATCAAAAGGAACTCCCTTCCGGGTCAACCCGGTCAAAGGTGTAGCAATACTGAAGAAGTCTTGCACAAATCGCCTGTTGTAACTGGCCAACCTCAAAAAGTTGCGAATCTCCGTAACTGATGTGGGTCTGGGCCAACGCTGAACGGCCTCGATCTTCCTCGGGTCTACACATATACCGTCTCGTGAAATCACATGCCCCAAGAAGTCTATGTTGTCCAGCTAGAAAGCACACTTGGAGAATTTCGCGTAAAGCCGGTGCTCCCCCGAAGTCTGCAGTGCAATCCGCAGGTGCTGCTCGTGCTCGTCATTACTCCGGGAATACACCAAGATATCGTCACTGAATACTATGATGAACAGATCTAGATATGGCCGGAAAATACGGTTCATCAAATCCATGAACGCTGCTGGCGCATTGGTGAGTCAGAACGACATCACCAAAAACTCATAATGGCCGTAGCGCGAACGGAAAGCTGTCCTAGGAATGTCCTCCTGTCGAACCCGCAGCTGATGATAGCCCGATCGTAAATCGATCCTCGAAAAGTATCCTGCCCCCTGAAGCTGGTCGAACAAATCGTCGATACGTGGCAAGGGATATATGTTCCGCACTGTCACCCTGTTCAGCTGGCGGTAGTCGATACACAGACGCAAACTGCCGTCCTTCTCCTTGACGAACAGGACTGGAGCACCCCAAGGAGAAACACCGGGTCGATTAAGTCCCTTATCCAGCAAATCTTGCAACTGACCCTTCAATTCTCGAAGTTCCGCCGGGGCCATCCGATAAGGCGGTATGGAAATAGGCCCCGTGCCAGGAACCGAATCAATACAGAAAGAAATGTCGCGCTCGGGCGGTAGCCCAGGAAGCTCGTCAGGGAACACATCAGGAAACTCGCTAACAACCGGAACCAGTTCCAATGGAACCTCTGTAGCGCTAGCATCGCAAACATAGGCAAGAAATCCCTGACATCCCTTCCTCAAAAGCTGTCCAGCGCGAATAGAAGAAATCACACTGTGAGGGGCGGCACCACGGCCCCCCAACACAACAAAAACAGACTCGCCGGGAAAACAGAATCTAACTGTCTTCTCACGGCAGTCCACAGAAGCATAGCATGTGGCTAACCAATCCATGCCCGAAAGTACGTCGAAGTCCAACATCTCAAGAAGGATCAAGTCGACAGGAAACTCTCTCTCGCCAATACAGACGGTACAGGATCGGAACACGTGCCTAGAAACAAACGACTCTCCCACAGGAGTGGTCACAACAAGCGGCTGATCAAGCAAACCGGACTCTCTACCCAAACTCGGCACAAAGTGTGTGGATACGTACGAATGCGTGGATCTGGGATCGAACAACACGTGTGCATCAACAGAACATACTGGAAGGATACTTGAGACCACCGCATTAGACGCCTGTGTGTCCCGATGCGTCAAAGCAAAAACCCGCGCCTGCCTCCATCGGTGGCCGACTGCCCTCTGCCTCGGTCATCCCGTCCTCTCGGAGCAACTCCTCCACGCTCACAACCTCTCTGTGTATGAGTCTGACGCGGAGCGACAATAGGTACAACCGGCAACGCCCTCTGGGTTGGTGAAAGTGGTAAGGTAACATGCGGTGCTGCTGTCTCTCTCCGGTGTATCTCAGGGAAACCTCTGACGAGGTGAATTAGACTGCCGCATCTATAGCAACCCCGCAACGACTGCTGACTCTCCTGTGGATACGAACTAAACATCTGGCTTCGTCTCGAATCTCTGCCACTCCTCGTACCAGAACGATACCTGCCGCGTTGTCTGAATGTCTGTCTCCATGCTGATATACCAGTACGAACTCTCTTCGGCTATGGAACTACCGAAGTCTCAGCAAGGCGCACCTCGACTAATAGGGCTGCGTCTACCGCTGTTGCATATGTCTCGTAATGCTGCGCGCTGATCGCAAGGAACAGTGGTGTAAGCATGCCTCGAACAAATCTCTTGACTCGCAACTCCTCGGTAGCCACTAAATACGGGGCATAAACTGCTATCTCTGTAAACAACACGTCATACTCTGCTACTGACATCTCCGGAGTCCGGCGTAAGGACTCGAACCTGCATGCTATAGCATCTCTGACACTCAGCGGGAGAAAGCGGGCAAGGAATAGTGCCACAAACTCTGTCCAGGTCATAGGAGGAAGACCTGCTGCTCTACCCTTATCAACGGATTCACACCACTTCTGTGCAAGACCTTCCAGGCGAAAGCTCGCGAACTCAACCCATCTAGCATCGGCGCAACTGAGGGAACGGCATATCTGGGCCATCCTATCAATGAAAGACTGTGGGTCCTCGGTTGTATCGGTGCATGTGAAGACCGGAGGCTTCAGCCTCATAAACTCTGATAGCGATACTATAATCACCTCCGTGGCTGCAGGGGCAACTGGCTGTGCGGTAGGTACCATCGCGGTCTCTGTAACGGGTGGAGCTACCTCTAGTCACTGCGCTCGAAGCGTCTCAACTAGCGATCCTATCATCTGGCGCATCTCCTGCATGCTGGATCCCACCGTCTGGCGCATATCCTGCATACCAGCCCCTAGCATGGCGATCTGATCTGTCACGGAAGGAACAACCTGCTCGGGTACAACTGGTATACTGCCTGGATCAGTCCTCGTCTCAGACGAATCAACTCAAATCTCGGCCCTCGCGGCCGCTCTCTGCACCCTCGTAGTCTTTGGCAGCATAATGGTTGAAAGGAAATTAGGATTCGATAAGAATACGGAAATCGAATCACAAGAATATATATACTCAAGAAGGAATTTAAATCAATAAGTCCTAAGGTCGCCTTGGCGGAGTACCGTGTCATGAGTATGCCGCGGAACATACACACGCTACGCCACTCTGCTTCAGCTACCTACTCCACCATACCAAGGTCATCCTACACTCCGAAAGGTAAAACCTACGCTCTGATACCAACTTTGTCACGACCCGAATATTTCGACTCGTGACCGGCACTTAACCACGCTACGTCTACAGGCGTAACATGACTAAGTAAGCCGAACCCAGAAATCAAAATCATATAAAAGTAGCGAGTGTTGAAAACATTTAGTTAAAACATTTAGAAAACCTTAAATAGTTCAATAAGTTCTTTTAAAGTTGCGTCATCATTTAAATAATTTTGGCAGCATTTCCTTTGTAAAAGTAACCCCGAAATCGGGTATAAAACAGAATATGAGTGAAAATGAGATATAATGAAACAAAACATTTCCAAACGGGAGCAATCACGCCCAACGGCGGAAACCATCATCACAAGAGTAATATACGACGTCGTAGCGAAAAATGAGCAATAAGTAAACATCACAGAATAATAAACTGCATATAAAAACAGTCGGCTCCCACGAGCTCGACAGCAGAATACAAAATATACATCATCGTCCTCACACTATATCTAAGTCCAGTACATAAATGGTAGATGGAGAATACAAGATACAAAAGGGTACAATAAAAGTAATCAGATACCATAACCCACCTAAAAGCAAAACAACTCTCGCACCAACTGTAGTGGTATCATTAGCCAAAAGATGCAAATGGCAGCCTGCCGCGACTACGCTGAGGGGCAACCTGCAAATACTGTGGCACAATGGGGGTGAGTTGCCAACTCGGGAATAGAGATAACATATAAAGGTAATCGCGAGCATGCACGTACTGCGCTACTCTATCATATGCCAGCAAGTAAGATCTATATGCGACAAGCAGTAGGTGCAATAATCATGCAAATGCTCTGTCAGGTAAAATAACTACAGGATGAGATACATGATAATCAATGCTGAGCATGGGATAAATAACATCTACACGTAATATCAACGTGGAAAGGTAATCGGTGCCCAAAACTGCACCCCAAATCCTAAATAAACTCAGGCGTCGGCACTCTCCTCGGCCCTCAAATCCTGTAAATCTCCGAGAATCATGAGTGCCCAACATCGGCACTCAAAATATCATAAAATACTCGTGTCCTGCATCAACACGCAAATCCTCATATAGCAGGCTCCGTAAGTCCGGATCAGCCCACGGGCTCCGTCTGCGGTATCGGCCCTCAGCCCCGGTAGTACAGATCATCCCGCATCCATCTCTCGACTCTGGTCGGTATCCTCCGGATAACCGCCAGGTCCAACCAATCACCGGTAGGTACTCGCCCGCCTCCAGGCTCAATCGGCAAAGTCCATCGATCATCTTGCCGAGGGGAACCATACCGGGTCCACCACGAAGCCGCTAACGGATCATCCAACACCTCGAATCGGGTTTCATGCACACGTCTCAGCACCGAGAAAACGCGTGGTGGACGCACCAAAATATCATATCACGAGAAACCGGGTTTCTCAAATAGTGCATCTTTTCTTAAATAATCCCACGGTCCTCAAAACCAGAAATCACATAAAAATCCAACACCAATAAGTAAATCAAATGCGATGTGCTATGTACATCAAACAATAATATAGGTACAAGGGGAAACCGATTTTTAAAATAGTTCCAGTTTTTAAAGACATCATGCGGCTCCCAATTTCTATGAAAATCATATCGAATCATATGTTTAATGAACTACAGAAATATAATCATGGCAATTCTACAGTGAGTGTGTCATGGCAATTACTAACGGTGTGTGTGTAACATGCAGATTAGTGCTCGTGCAACATGAACCATTAGTAATAGTTCGGTGTTCTATCAATTCTAAGTTTACGTACATATAGCAGGGAATGCAGTATGTAACAACAGTATCCATGACAGTCAATGGGGTAAATGCAACATATGGATATAAGGTCCTATCATCCCTGACGCATAACGCCTTGCGGGCGATATCCCCGTAGATGTTAAATCTACTCACTGAAGTCTCGCGCTAAGTGTAGCCGACGACTTGCTTCCCCTTCTTCGCAGCGTCCGTCTCACTCGCCTGCGAACCTAGAATCACACAATATATCACATATATGCTCAAATCCACAAAAACGTGATATTAAGGTCAAACTAGAAACCCGCGTCACAAACCAAGCGCGGGTGTGCGCGATACGCTAAAACGTGTGATTACGCGCCTAAAACTACCCCGACGCGTCGCGATACGCAGAAACCCCAAACCCACACACGTATCACGCGTGTCGCGAAGGTTTAAAAATACGAGAAACATGTATTTAGCTCCATATTTTTCTACAGCAACAATTAAATAAAATTATATATGTCTTGAGTCTAAGGGTAGCAGCAGACACCTATAGAGCCAAACCCAACCCCATTCCCTCCCCATCTGGCCGCAAATTGCGGCCAGAATCAATATTCCGGCGGCCTGAACATGTCATATGGGGGTCGTGTTCTACACATGGGATCAACACCTCACAACTATACTGCAGTCTTCTTAATTTTAATCTGAACTCACTGGGTCGATAGCAGTTTGCAGAAAGCTAGATTTTGCTTAAAAACAATGAATTTGCTTCAAATAGGAATCTGGTGGTATTTTAGTGCAATTGGGGGCTAAGCTGGGTTAACATGGCCCTAACAACACTCCATCAACTTACTAAAACCAATTCATACATCATTTGGTCAAGTTTCTCCCTAATTACCACATATCGCACTAAAACGCACCATTAATCACTAATCGAAGCTAAGCTACACTAATTAAGCAAACTAGGGGTAAGTTCAAGAAGTATACCCCCACACTCGACCCTAAGGAGCTGGAAGAAGAAGAAGGAGTGGAGGGAAGGAGCTGCAGCTAGAGTTGTTGCTGTTACTGCTGCTCACTGGTGCTGTTGCTGTACAGTGTTGCTGCTGCTGTGCTTGCTTGCTGCTGCTGATGTACTTGCTTCTGCTGCTGCTGTGCTTGCTTCTGCTGCTGAGATGGTGTGGGTGTGTGAGTGTGAGAGTGAGGTTGAGAGAAATGAGCACAAGAATGAGAGGAAATGATAACTCCCAATGTCAACCCCTCCTTTCTTTCTCATCATTAAATGCAAGCATGGGCTTTGCCATGATGCATTCTCTCTCTCTCTCATTCTCACCAAGTCAACACTCCAAAAGAAAATTCAAATTAAAACTTAATTAAAACCCAAAAGACTTAAACCCCAATATTAAACCCACCATGGTTGCTAATCATGGTAAAACCTCATTTTAAACCCTAATTTACATGCACATGTGTGTGCAAGCCTAGGAAAATTCTATAAAAATATTAATTAAATTTGGAAAAATATTTGAAACTCAATTTGGTAAACTTTTTATTAAAAACTCTTTATTTAAATATAATTAGCCACTAAACACATCCTGAGGTGTTACAAGGTATTATACTAGATTAGCTCTAGTATGAAATCTAAGTAGGAGATCCACGTCAAATCGGAATATCAAACCGAATTTGCTAAATATTAGAAGCGAATCGAAGAATCTAGCAATGACAGAGACTAAGAGCGATACTTTCAGAATCTTTCTATCAAGAGGATCTCAAAATATTGAGAGAAAAAGCAAGAAAAAATCCCAAGTCACAAACCCACAAGATGGCGGCCGATTCGCGGTCAAACATGGGTAGGGGCGACGGTTCCGCGGTCTGTTAGTGGCCGTAGAATCTGGATTTTCAAGGACATGATCATAATGTTACATACTCCAATATGATATCTAGGGTTTCTAATTCCAGAGACTATAAAAAGGACTGAGAGCTGTACATTCCAAAATTATCTATTCATCTACCCATCGATCAAGAGGGATCAAGCGAGCAACTAGGGTTTTTTTTATTCTACCTTTTTAAGGAGAAATTTTGTAATGAAATAGTTGATCAATAAAGGTAGTCTTTTGTTTTAATTCTTTTCGCATTTACTTTCTGAATTACTTTTCTACATTACTTTCCGCATTACCTTTCTGCATTTTTTTTCTGCATTACATTCCGCAATTACTTTCTGCACTTTTAATTATGGTTTCATTCATCTTCCACCTATCTTGTAAATCGGTAATATCTATGAGCGAGTAAATTCCTGCTTGCTAGGGTTTGTAGGATAGGGTAGAATAATGGATGAAAAAATCTTTTAAAAAGTTTTAATGTTTATAAATTTTAGCAAAATGAATGTTAACCCCTTATCGGGCGTGCTATCAATTAATAATAATCACGAGCACGATTTGAGATTAGTTAATACTTGTTTTGTTACGGGCTTGAGATAAATAGAGATCAATGGAAAGACAAGGGGCGGTAGTGGGAAACACTAATTCCCTCCATGAACCCTAATCCACATTTATCCCTATCTCTCTATTATTAAATAATTAAAAGATAAAAAGAATTTTTTTTACTTCATCCATTAACTACTAAGTCTTATAAACCCTACAAGCCATTCTATTATAATTTTTTTTAACCATCTTAGTTTAAAACGACTACAATCCCTCCTCTCTTTTATCAACTCGTCTAAAGAAAAATAAGAAATTCACTGTTTCTCTGCGGACGACCCGTACTCATCGCGACTAGCTATCAGCGACACCGTCTTGATTGCGGTTATTTACAACAAACATACATACAACACTTTTTCGCATCAATCAAATGGCGTCATTGCTAGGGAAACGGTCATAATTATTTTTCTTGTTATTCGGGTTGATTTCTAATATAAAACCAACGAACACAAAAAAATAAAAAAAAAACCGCATTTTCTATATTTAACGATTCTTGTGTGAGTTTTGCATGAATTCTGGAGCACTTGGAGCGAACCAATAGAGATTCACAGATTATAAAATAGGACCAGAGGAGAATTGGAGTGCTCTGAAGAAGTTTGGAAGGGAGATCTCATCGTAGGGTGCCGGAACCGCGGTTTAATGTGGTTTTTGGCGGCGGAAGAGCGACCAAAGTGAGGAGTTGGGCCCCCAAATTTCTCTGGTATTCTCCTATCATCTTTCTTTTTCCTCTAAATCTCCAATAAACTGTTTTTACCTGCTGGATTCTTTGCAAACATCGCCGCTAAAAATATTTTTGCGTGTTTTAGATTTTGGTTTGTTTTGCATATTTAAACTGGACATTAAGGGGCAAGAAACACAAATTCAGATTAGGTGTGGACTTCATCATTGTTCCTAAGCCCCACAAATCACAAACGAGCATACGTATAACCCAACATTAATAAAAAATGTCTAGACTAAGCCTCTAAGGGCAGTCGCGCTCAATTATGACAAAGGAGGGTCGTGGGTAATCTATTACTTATCCGCACTTCTCTTGTGGTGTCTTAGGCAAGTGTGACTAAGAAAAATGTTTACTTAATTAGGCTCGCTATTTCAATGATTCGTATAGCGGATATCTCCCACTTACCTGGCTGCAAGATTGATAAGGAGGTGATAGAGGATTTATCCTATGTCTTGTCCTTTGGAACTTTAGGAGCGGTCTAGTGATTTGACCTAGGTGACCCTAGATCTAGGGATTGTATGAGCACGTTTGTCGAGTCTGTAACATTTGAAAAAATAAAATATTATTTTTGAGAATTTTTATAATTTAATATTAAATTTTAATGAATATTTTAATATTTCGGTATAATTAAATACCGATAAATGTGGAAAATTTGGAAAATTATAGAAATTAGTAGAAAGAGGGTGTTAATGTGAATTATGCAAATTTTAAGTTTTTATGATTAATTGTATGCTAATATAGCGCTAATCGTGATTAAGAATCGCTAATCGCGATTAAGCTTGTTTGGTGCAAAACATGCACCATATCATTTTATTTCACTTGTTACATTTTCATGGCCTTCCTTCATATTCTTTTTGCCATGGTTTTTAATTAGAGGGAGTGGAGAAAAGAAAAGAAAAGAAAAGGAATTGAATAAAGAATGGAATAGTGTGAGGTATGGGTAAGAGAGAGAATGAGAGGGTGAGGGGTCGACACCTTGGACCAAGCCCCCATCACTTTGTGCCTCACCATTTCCTCTCCTCTCCTCTCCAATTTCTGCTGCTGCTGCTGACCCTCCTCCTCCCCCTCTTCAAACCACAATAACTCCAAGAAAAACACTCCAAAATCTCATTTCCATTTCACGAAAAAGATGCACAAGCTTGCAAGCTACGTTATGGACCAAGAAAAATCACATTTTGGTGCTGTAGGGGATTCTTGGATGACTAATGAGGTAATCTTTCCATCTTTAAGGTAAAATTTCCATTCCCTTAGCATCCATGTTAGTTTAGAACCGATATTGTGTGGTTTTGGTGAACTTTGGAAATTCCAAGTTAGGTTTTAGGGTTTGAATTGATTACAAAGGTGAATTGAGGTGTAATTAGGGACTATAACCCCTGTGGTGATTTATTAGAGACCCAAACCAGAGATTAGGACCCGGAATACGGATTTAGAAACCCGATATCAGAATAATTTTGGATTCTGTGATTGTATTAGGAAATCTGCTAACTCCCGGGTCACCTGAAAATATTTTTGCAAGAACAGTGATACATGCAGGCACTTATGAACCATCACCCAAAACCCTAGCCCCTATCCCCTCTTTCAGGCCGCAATTAAATCCTTTCTGGTCGCAAATTGCGGCCAGACCAGGGTGGATTTGCCTCGTATTTGTTCTGTAGCCCCATCTCCAGTAAATCAGACCCCTGGCATGTGCAATATTGTCCAATTTGATCTGGGGTGAAATCTAGGACCCTTTTCAATAGTTGTTGTTTTGATTCGGGGTTTCGTTTCTCGTATTTTGAATTCTGGATTTGCTTATTTGTGTTTTACCTCGATCACTTCACGTTTGTACGACGATATCAAGGGTTGTTTGATGGTGTTGAAAGCGTAGTCCATAGGTTCTAACCTATAGGCCTTAGCGTGTCGTTTTGGGTTTTCCGATGTGATTTTCATGTGCTTTTGCGATTGGGTTTTTTTTGTAGGTACCTTCACGAGGGTTTCATATGATGAAGAAGATGAAGGCGACATCGACACCCGCACGCAGGATACAAGGCGAGTAGATTATATCTACGGGGGAAGTCGGGTGGATGGCGTATAGCACCCCCGCAGTTCGTTATGATGTATACGAATACGTATACACACACACACACACATATATATATATATATATATATATTATGTTGATTAGTTTTTATTGATCATAAATATGAATTCTAGGTATTCTTGGATTGGTTTAGTATTAGTTGCGAAACCCTAGAGTAGTGGTTGCACCCACACACGCACACATATACTTGCATACATTCTTTCTTTCACATGTGCGTATATGGGAATATGTATATATGTGTTCACATGGGTATGGGACTATGTGTACATATACTGGATTATTACGATAGTACTTGGGATATGAGATGAGTCGATAAGATTGGATTTGAGGCCGTGAGATCGGTGATATGACAGGGTTCGTATTTGAGATACGACATGATGTTTTAGCGGGTCCTTTGACGTAGTGTTTCATACACGTGCATGCATATGCTTAGATGGTATCAGTTTTGTACTAGACGTAGGTCGTTATCCCGGATCGTGATATTTGATAAAGATGATACCAGATGAATAGTGTGATTGATGTGACTTTGACCCGTACCCAGATTTGGGATGCTATACGACGGATTTACGTACGAGCTATATTTTGATGATAGATCCGCACTCTTGACTTGAGGATGTCATATTATAGATATTGTATCAACTGTTATACTTTTGAGGCGGGATCACCGACTGCTATATATATATATATATGTATCGACTCAGATGTTAGGCGGTTTCCTTACCTTTTTTTTAGCCTGTTAGCTCAGCCCTATAGTTAGTGTAGTTGTTAGACTAGATTCGATTCCTACCTATTTCAAAACTAACGAACGTGGGTAATTTAAAAGACAGGCCAAGGATTCTATGAATATTTCAAAGGATGCATCTTTTCTTAAAAACACTGTAGCCCTTATTTTCAAAACACCACGATTCGTATTATTTCAAAAGGCACTACAGTATGACTTATAATTATGTTAAATGCTGATTAGTTATCATTGTGTTTATTATTCAGCTCCCGCACATTTTTGCTGTTCGCTCCGCATCTCATACTTATATTGTGATTTCATATACCATTATTGATATCATGCTGTTAGGACACCAGCACCATTACCGATGATGCGTATGTTCCACGTACACTTACTTGCCGGCTCACACACATCATCATCGGTAATTGCCATGTCACGTAAACTTTAGAAAATACTATTTCATTGACATAGCTTGTTAGCTGGTAGTTTCGACATAATATTAGTGTACTTGCCTTGTATGCCAGTTTAGACATTGCAGTTATTACTTGCTACTTCATGCATATTATTATTCACTGTTATGCTGTATTATGGAGTTTTATGCCTATATTCACTGTTTACATGCTATTGATGATTGGATTTCGGATTTTCCTGAGATTTCCTGGATTTGGGGAAAACCGAAAGAACATTTATAAACTTCTTTCCCTCTCTTTTTAAATGAAAAGTGCGGTTTTCCCATGATGTATGAGTCGTCCACCATGAGTTTTCATGATTGTTGATTGATTTCGAGACCCGATTCGAGAAGTTGGATGAACCGTCTCGGGTACATGGTAGGCCCGGTAAGGTATCCCGGGGCAAGAAGTTCGAGTTGTATTCGGTGAGCCTGACAGGGTAGCACCACCTACCAGTGATATTATTTGGACTCGTCGGCTATCCGGAGGATACCGGCCGCAGTCATGAGATGGTTATAGGTTGATCCGTTCTGCGGAGCCTGAGATATTGATATTTGAGATTTGAGACACTGAGGCATTGAGATTTGATGGTACAGGTTAGTCCGGGCAGCCGGAACCTGAGATATTGAGATATTGGGATTTATGTTTTGTGTCGATGCTTGACATGGATTTCTCTGTTGATTTCATTTAGGATACTCGTTTTATATACATACAGAAATCCCATTAAAATAAAGAAAACAGTTGTCACACTCATTGCATTACATTACATTCATACCTCATACATATGATACATTTCTACCTGAGGCACTGACACGAGCATTGGGATTACACTTATGGTTAGATGTTTACCCTAGCCACCTTTTTATGCTTCAGACTTTATCATTTGAGGATATTATTGATCGTATGACCTAAGATTGCGTCATACATGAGATTTCTGCTCGTAGATGTTTCTATTCACGAGTTGGCAACTCACCCCCGTTGTGCCACAGTTTCTTGCAGGTTTTGCCATACAGGTTTCATTACGGCTTTGCTGGCACACTGCTTCCTTTCCGGGTGTTTTGCTTGGTAGGTGGGTTCACTTGCATCGTGACCACCATTATACATTGTATATTATTTATTTCAGTTGTATCTAGTTAATCTCCATCAACAAGACATGTATTTATTCCAGACTTGAGACCAGTTGTTTATTCTTTCGACCTTAGAGTCGCGAGTTGTATTTCTATGGATTTCATGCTGTTTTGAGTTTCCTTTTCTGTTGTGATCCTCACCCTTCGGCGTTGTATATTATATTGCTTGCGTGGTTGTGACCGTCGTTGGACGAAGAGCTAGCTCCCGCTTGGGGATGCCTTTATTCATTATATATGCTTTATCAGGTTTTTTGTACCCGTTTGGGGTCAGTATTTACAAAGGAAACTCTGCCGAAATTTTTAGAAAAAACTTGTGATTTTTAAAATGCATATTTCGGCGTATGTTGCAAACTACTTGATTTAAATTGGTTTTTCCTTCACTCTACTACTTTTCTTTGTTTGGATTTCTGGGTTTTCGGCTTACTTAGATTATGTACGCCTCGAGACGTTTCGTAATTTAAGTGCCGGTCATGTTCCGTACTTTTCGGGTCGTGACAGAGTCCCTCTTTCAAAGCAAAACATTTTCATATTTTTTTTAAAAAAATTTATTACCATTTCACCCTTTTTTCTTTTCATTCTCTTATAATAGATAATCCAAACAGACTAACTCTTGCCGAGCTTTGCTACAAACAACCAGATATTTCTTATTATCGTAATTGCTTTGGTACAAATTCCGACCCTACCATTTCTTTAAGGGATAGGATAGAACGCTCTCATCGTAACAGTTGGAAACCTCACTCAAAGTACTATCAACTGCATCAGAATTCAACACCTTCTAATGTTGATAATCTTTTTAAGTTTAGTGAGGAAACTTCAAAACGCATGTCCATTGCTAAGCATATTGCGAAGTCTCATAACCAAAGTTTCATACGTTTCAGTAATCTAAAACCGTTAGGACAACAACAACAATTATTCCCATATGAAAATGTTGATCTTGTTTTGAGGCGAATAGGGCAACTTTTACACCTATGACCATTGCTGAGCAAATAGCAATAGCCAGTCGCCAACTAACCAACCAATCTCAATATTCTTCATATCACAATATTGATCCTAAAACTATTTATGAAACTTGGATACAACCTTCTAACTCTTATCAACAGTACCAAACTTTCACACCTTCTCATGTGGATACTTCTCTTGGGGCTAATGTGGCAATTCGTAAGCCCATGTCGATTGCGGAACACATTGAACTCACCCGTAACTAACAATTAAACACATTCCAACCATACTCAACTTTTGGTCCCTATCTAGACAGTTCTTCTGAACATCAATTAGGAAGTTCCATGGTTCAAAGAGAATCCTTTATTGAAACTTCTTCACAAACCATGTCTAGTCTTGCAGTAGAGTTGGAATTGAGTAGTGAGAAAGAACCTGGAATCCCTTAATGTCAAATCAGAAAAATTTCTTTTGATCTCAACACCTTCCATCCCGAACACCAACCGAATGGATTTGATGATAAACCACTTAATAATCTAATTTATAACATGTTTGTCTTTTCCAACAGTGAGTGTGAAAGAGAGTCTTACACCATTCCAAATCAAACCGATCCTTATTCGAGTACACTTGACATTTCTAACCTTCCAATTCTATCAAGTGAACCTAATGATCCATTAATTGAGGATAATATAATTGATTAATTTTTAAAGAACTGATCGTTTGATTTGACCGAATGTGTTAGTGAGAGTGGTGATAAGAATATCTTTGAAGATGAACTCACTATATTGGATGAGTTGGATTCACCGACCTATCATGTTCCTTCCATTGAATATGAACATCTTCCTGTACATTTAAGCGATCATATTCTTACCACCGACCTATTCGATATGCAAAACAATATTTAGCCTTCATCTCCCACATCTGGTTCAATAATGCTCGACACCTAAGTCTTTTTACCCATTTCATTACCCACTTCCTTTGATTCTTCTCATCTTCTTTCACTTCCACCGAATATTGATGAACCACACTCTGATGTTTCGAGTTCTATGTTCTGGAAAGACCACTCAAGTTAGAATCTTTTGAAAATAAGGTACACCATCTTTTCGAGTCTCCTACCTCCATAATTTCTGACGAATCGAGTGTTTTGAATGCTGGTGCACAACACATTGACCTTGAAACTTTCAAACTTCCTAGTGAATCTGCCTATTGCACTAATTCCTTTCTTTCCGATGAGATCATCATCGATGAAAGTTTCGAAAGTATTTTCGCCGAAGAACTCGCGTTCCGTGAAGACTTGGATGTTGTGGTGAATCCACCTCCACCGGAAATTCGTGCCCCTCTGTTTGAGGCTTAAGAAGTTGAACCACTACCCTTCTTCTTGTCACATACAAGAATGCGACTATTCCAACTATTCCTTATCTTTCAAATTCTCGTTTTCATTCACCATCAGTTTTTCTTCTCCACCAACCGAGACGTAAAACCTTTCGATTACACCTCTCCTCTTCTCCCTACTTCATCTCTTCTCGTTACTCTCATTTATGTTTCTTCCATTCGAGACATCATACAAACTCCATTTTTATACAGTCTCGAGTATTCTTCTTCACGTACATCTGTTTCGCATTCTTGTACTAACCATGGTGTTACCTAGATAAAATATTTGAATGGTTAGTTTTAACTTTTGGTCTTTGTAAAACTTTGAGTAGACCGATAATATTTGCCCCCCTCTTATGTTGAATTTCAATGCTAAGTAATGAAAACACTGTTTTACTCAAGTTTTTTTTAGGTGGGGGGGAAGAAGAAAAATATTTTTAAAATGGCTCTTGAAAGAAAGGAAAATTTTTGCATGATTGTGAGCCAAGAACAAGTTTGGGGGAGGATTTCGCTGTCATTCACTTTTAACCCCTTCTTTATACCATCTTATTGAATTGTTCCTCCTAGTCTTCATGTTTTGAGCTTACATGACAACATTAGTGAGGACACTGCTGCAAAAAAGTTTGAAGGGATGGTTTGTATGGATGGTTTGTATATATCCACGCATCATATGTAAATATTGCATTGCACAAATTTTGAAAATAAAAATTAGAACGTGAAAAATACACATGAAAGAAAGGAAGAGATTTATGAAATGCAACAAAATTAGATGTTTTAAAATGAAACTAGTAATACGTAGTCATGAGCTGTTGTCCCAAAGGTTAATAAGATGAAGGAATCATTAATCTCCGGATAGAAATAAGTCTGAACAATAGTCCCTATTCATGAGTCCAAACTTCTCAACATTGATACCCTAATATACGCACTTGCACACATCTTGAAACTTAGGATAGTAAAGGATACCTTGAAATGCTCTTGTCTAAAAGCCTTGGTATGAATGAAAAAATATAAATCAACAAAATAGAAACATCACATAAAGTATAAATGGTGGAGAAAAATGAATACTGGTTTTTTAATTACTTAAGGCAGCATAAAAAAAATATAGCGAAGGTGCCTTATCACCTAGTACCTTAGACTAACTGGTTTGGGAGTCACTGCTATGCCTTAGGTGTTGCAAGACTATGATATTGCTAAGAACGCCTTACTAAGTGAGAAAATTCGGTAATCGGTTGGTTAGTACCACAAGAAATATTAACGGTCGCATGAAGAATGTGTGAGCAAATCCATCTAAAATATTCACCGACTAAAAAGTACTAAGGAAGATGGTCAAAGAGTATGATATCCTGAATTGAATTTTCTAAGTGTAGAGACGCCTTTTACACACGTAGGGGTATATGATCGATGTTTGGAGGAAAGGTAGGGAAGAAGACTAAAGACGATGTTTTATTGAGGGATGATGTGATTTCCAAAATCTTTTCAAGACCATTAAGATAGGGCTCATGACAACTAAAAAGCTAGTGTAGTTTGAAACTCTTATTTTCAAGTTTTTTCTTTTCCATGTTCCTTATCTTTGCATATAATTTTTGTCTTCTTTCTTTTATTTTGGGATTTTGTGGGTATAATCCGCTGAAAGCGCTCAGGAGACAACACTCCTACTATTAGGGACACCTAGAGGTTTAAAGGCTTGTTGCACGAGCTAAGTGCAATCATGTTGCCTACGAAAATATGCTAGGTTTTTCTTTTTCTTTTTAATAAATAGTTTGCTCAGGACGATCAAAGATAATTTTTGGGGTATTTGATTAGTCAAAAATATTGCATATTTGTATGAACATTTTCCCTACTATTATAAAGGTGTTAATTGTAAATATAGTACATATATGGGTTTATTTGTAAAAAGATTATTATCATATGTTTCCTCATTTATAATTAATATAATTAGGGAAAATATATGAATATAATATTTAAATAAAATATTCATATTAAAATATGCATATCATATCAAATATTCTTAATCAATATGCTTAAGATATCATATCATATAATTGGTTGGAATAATATCTCAAAAAAAAAACAAGTACTACTAACAATTTGATTTAATATATTGTGCAGGTATTATACTAGATTAACTCAGGTATGAAATCTAAGTAGGAGATCCACGTCAAATCGGAATATCAAACCGAATCCGCTAAATATTAGAAGAAAATCGAAATATCTAGCAATGACAGAGACTAAGAGAAATATTTTCAGAATCTTTATATCAAGAGGATCTCCAAATATCGAGAGAAAAAGATAGAAAAAATCCAAAGTCACAAACCAACAAGATGGTAGCGGATCCGCGGTCAAACATAGGTAAGGGCGGCGGTTCCGCGGTCTGTCAGTCGCCGTAAGATCTGGATTTTTAGGGACATAATCGTAATGTTACATACTCCTATGATATCTAGGGTTTCTAATTCCAGAGACTATAAAAAGGAATTAGAGCTGTACATTCCAAAAGAATCTATTAATCTACCCATCGATCAAGACGGATCTAGCGAGCAACTAGGGTTTTTGTAATCTTCCTTTTTAAAGAAGAATTTTGTAATGCAATAGTTGATTAATAAACCTAGTCTTTTGCTTTAATTCTTTTTGCATTTACTTTCCGCATTACTTTTCTGCATTACTTTCCGCATTACCTTTCTGAATTTTTTTCTGCATTACATTCCGCAATTACTTTCTGCACTTTTAATTACGGTTTCAGTCATCTTCCACCTATCTTTTAAATCGCTAATATCCATGAGCGAGTAAATTCTTGCTTTTTAGGATTTGTAGGATAAGGTAGAATAATGGATGAAAAATATATTTTAAATTCTTTTAAAAAGTTTTAATGTTTATAAATTTTAGCAAAATGAATGTTAACCCTCTTATCGGGTGCGCTATCAATTAATGATAGTCACGACCACGATTTGAGATTAGTTAATACTTGTTTTGTTAAGTGCTTGAGATAAATAGAGATTAGTGGAAGGACAAGGGGCAGTAGTGGGAAACCCTAATTCCCTCCAAGAACCCTAATCCACATTCATTGCTATCTCTCTGGTATTAAATAATTAAAAGATAAAAAGAATTATTTTTTTTACTTCATCCATTAACTACTAAGTCTTATAAACCCTACAAGCCATTCTATTATAAAATTTTCAAACCATCTTAGTTTAAAACGACAACAATCCCTCCTCTCTTTTATCAACTCGTCTAAAGTAAGATAAGAAATTCACCATTTCTCCGCGGACGGCCCGTACTCATTCGACTAGCTATCGGCGACACAATCTTGATTGCGGTTATTTACAACAAACATACATACAACACTTTTTCTCATCAATCAGATCTTTGATCCAACGACTCCCTGTTTAACAAAGAATATCTTTTTTATTTAAAAAGACCAGGGAGATATTTCCCCCTTAATAGAATTTAATTCTATTCTCTTTAATTTGGGCGCTGGTGGTCACGTTCTATGCACGTGGGAGCTACCTAAGAATTTAATTCTTATATAACAGGCACCACGTGCTTTGAACGTCAGCGCTCACATGAGCTTCACGTGAGGCGCCGCTGTAGGATTTAATCCTATAAGAGACCGGCGCTCATGTGGGGAGCACGTGAGGCGCTGCCTTATTGTGTTTGAACAGAGCTTAGCTCTTATTATTGTGTTTAATTAATAAGGGAACAAAGGACACCTCATTTCTAAGATTTTCTTTTAAAGAAATTATGAAATGAAATGGAAAAGAGAAATGTTGGAGGGTATGGGAAAATGAATTATTAATTCATTTGCATTTACTATTCAAGCATGTTTGTAATTTTAAATTGGAAAATTCTATTAACAAAAGAAAATGTTGCATGCTTGATTTAGAGATGACTTCTTCATTCCACCATTTAGCTTCTCTCTCTTCCATGGCTCCTCCTTCTTCTTCATCTTCAATACTCTCATGAGTTGAGAGTCATGAAGATAAAGAGAAAGAAAAATGCTAGAACACTCACACATATCACTAAGCATCCAAGATTGGCAACCAAAGATCTTATTTACTTCATGGATGAAGTTGAATCTTGAACTTGGTTCTCTCGGGTGGATCATCTTCGGCGAAGGAGGACCGGCTTGAAAGCGCGATCCGGACCTCTTGAAGATAGATTGAGGATGTGAGTATTGCTAACATAGTAGATTAGCATAGCTCATTAGGTTTTTGTTTACATGTTCCAGCTCTTTAGTTCGATTAATGGTTTTGGGACTTTTGCAAACTAGAATTTTTTGATATCTATATTTCCATCTTATAAAATTATCTTACCAGTGCGCTTAAGTTCCTAATAGAAATGGCTCAGATACAAAGCCAAGAAAAGGCTAGGGCTCCTGTGTAGCTGGATTTCGTGAGGTTTCAGAAGGAATGTTACCCTGTGACATAAGCCGGGCCGGCCGGGGAGCTCGCTGACTCTTTTGAACCATTAAGGATGGTTCAGAAAAATGCTATGACGGCAGAGATAAAGAAACATGCTATCCAAAGGGTCATTTGAAGAGATGTGTGTAAGACCCAAAATCAAATGTGCGATACAGTCTCGTCAAGGGTCTATTAGGTTCTCATCATCGCGCGAAATCTAAGGAAAGAGTTCGAAAAGCGAGTGCTGGCTTCACCAAAAGCTCAATTTAAGCCGACCATTTTCAGTTGTCTAACCTTCCCACGAAAGGACGGGCTGCAGTGACTGTCCAAGAACTCAATGAACACAGCAGCTGAAATAGAGAATCAGGCGGGTGCACAATTCATACTGTCTATATGGCCGGTATGGGCCCTAGTGGAAACCTTCGCAGTAAGTGTAAAGAAGGGGTAGATACTCACCTGTGCCAGTATGGTTTGGAAGAGGCTGTCACTTCCCAGACTTAGCCTAATATAGATAACAACGAAGACCCTTCTCCGGCAGCCAGGCAAAAGGAAGCCATAATTCCTGAGGAGTCAGGCTCAAACAAGGAGGATGAGCCGAATTTCGACCCTAAAACCGCAGAACAATAGCTGCTCTAAGAACTCCGGAAACAACTTAGAAGTAAAGACAATGAAATGGCTCGGCTCTACTCCAAAATTGATTATTTGAAGAATGTCATATTGCAGCTTATGGCCCAAGTTGCTCGGGTGCAGCCCAATCAAGCACAGGGATATACTCATGAAATGGGTGACAACGACCCGAAGCAGCCGACGCCTTCCCCTCTAAGCACAAAGGTAGGCGAGCCGCATGAAATTCGACCACATTCAGCTTCGGGAATGTCTTGACTCTCGATGATAGTAGCGCACTAACTCAAGATAAAATAATAGACTTACTTGGTCAGTAATAAAGTCAAGCCATCAGCGGCCAAAGCCGAAGCGTAGAAACATGTCGGCAGTAGTGGAAGACCGTACTCTGCACGATATTATCTTGTAGAGTTTCCCAGCGGCTACGTCGTCTCCAAATTGGAAGGTTTGATGGTGTAAGTCTACGCTAGCGCCCCGGCCGTCTACAGATACCAAAATGCGGAACAAAAACTTTTAAACTGGCGCTATCGTATACTTTAACCCGGATCTTCCATTATTGCTAAACTAACAAACTGTAAAGAGTGTAGAAAGGTTATACCGAACGATCCGAGTCCTTCGTTCTTTAACCATCATCCCACGCTCTGTTGCGGCTGCTCCGATCTCGTCGATCTCCGATATCCTCGTCGAGGTGGCACCACATCGACGATTCTTTAAACGGACTCCCGCCTCTGACTTGAGGCAACTCGATCGTCAAGTTTGCTAAAAGAGACGACCAAGAATGATGTAGAGAATGAGTAGATGACTTTGTCTCACTTCGTCCAAGTCCGTGGACGATCGGTTAATGAAGTTGCCGATGGAAATGAAATGGAACAAGAAATGAACTATGAAATTTCCATGCATCCAAAACTTTAGTCTTTTCTTTTTGCAACCATAATTTTCTCAAAGTGAGAGAGTGAGTGAGGAGAGAGAGGGTCGGCCACTAATAAGGAGGGGGGTGAGTGTAGGAGAGGTCAAGGGGGTGACCATAAAAGAAAGCTTCTCACTCAAAATATCCTTAAGAAAACAAGAAGCTTTAATGCTAAAGCATGAATCACTAATACACCTCATCAAGCCTTTAATGCAACCAATGAAAACACAACACCAATTAATCCTAGTCACCTCATCTAGAACCTTCTAGAACCTTCTAGAAGCATGACTCACTCTCATCCAAGAAAAGATAAATCCGTCTTTAACCGAATATTAAAAGACGGCTGACAGAAAACTGGAAACTGGAAACTTCCAAAAGTGATCCTGAAACGACTTTCAGGATAACCCCGAAACTGTATAAATATACCCGCATTTGTATTACGACCGAATACAAATGCAACTGAGACCAAGATATTATACCTACTCAATATAATACTCGGATCCGGCTTAAACCAAAGCCGAACAGTATCATCTGCCCGAAAAATAACACGTGCGTAAACGCACGTGCATTTTCCGAACCCTGCCATAAAACCATACGGCCTCTACAACATTTCGCCCGAACTTGGGAAACTGTCTGTGGGGGACTCTAATGACTCGTCAGTACCCTGGCAGTGGGTTTAACCACAAACCGTCAGCGGCACTAGCAATGCGTAACGGCTGCCCATGGACTGACCTCAAGGGATGCCGATGAGCGAACTCATCCAGAAAACCCTACTGAGCCTAACAGTGACAATGTATATACAGTCCGGTCCGTTCGTCTATGAGTATCGCATATCTGCCTAGGGGGCTAGTAACGTCAGACCCTCAAGAGCAGTATAAGTCGTGTCGGAGTGAAGCCCAATAACACCCTGAGATACTACTGGAGTACCTACCAGTAAATCTCCTGCCACGGCCGTGGGCTTTGTGTAATGGCTCTCCTAGACACAGCACGATCTTGCCCCCAATACCGGGAGAGACGAATCCCCTGCCGATCCGCTCACGTGCCTCCATATGGCTCGGGACTGTACCCAAAAACTACCTGTTTGCACGACTCCTTTGAGCCGTGGTAGGGTAGAAATCAAAGCATAGTGGGAACTCACACGAGACAAATGACGACCTCAGTTCGATGAACTAACCTGTACACATGTCACCAGGGAACTGCTATCTGACGATAGATATAATACTAACTAGCAGATTCCCGGCGAGTCCTTTCCGGTGTACTCATAACCCAATGAGCACCTGTATACATCTTAGGTGATCCAACTGACACCAGTGGCTTGTGAGACCGGCCACCACCCCTCGTCTGGGTCTCGACTGTATACACTAGTCTACTCCAGAGTATCGATGCCCTGTCTCGAAACACCCACGACTAGGGACCACAATTAAGGATATGCGTATAAACCACCCAACTCTCACGTATATGTTCGCCATCATACTGTTGGTGGTAAAGCAAGATCCTAAGGGCTCTATCAAAGTGTAACATGTAATCAGTCACCTGAACATGTACACGACTGATAAAGGCAAACCAGATAGCATACTATCATCTCGAGTAAGACTGTCATACCGGTATAGGTCCTCCGCAATCATTGCAATCACGTACCTGCGATCCAATAATTGTCTATGAGGGCACTATCTCCAACAATCTCCCACTTGCACTCAAGGCTAATTATTGCGATGTCGACTACTCACAGCCCGTGTGAAACCGAACATCCAACTCCTCTACTAATCAGTTTCACAAAGCCCGTTTGTAAAACTATTGTGTTCGAGAAATAGCCTCAGTGAGTTGATCCGCCTAGATGTTTCTTTCTATATCTCTCTAAATCTCAAGTTCGCGGAGAAAGCCATCTCCCGAATTGAGTAATACCTGTATTAGAATATGTCTGGATATCTGATGGGACCTAGTTCATAAATGAACTCCAAATCCAAACTTCTTAGACTGTATCGATCACTGAACCTAATCAGTATCCGGCACCAAGCCACCCACAGTATCCTTTTGAACCACCTGTCCATAATACTGTCCATCTTCGTCAGAGGGAAAACTATAACTCTGACAATCACTCTGTCATCCATATCACGTTTGAAGCCTGGAATGATAACCGTCTCCCGAAAGAGGCTGCCGTCATCAAATCCGTAGAACATGCACTTATGTTCAAAAACTGCTTCCTTATGTTTCTCCAGGATTGGATTAATATAAACTCATCGCATCTAGTGCAAAAACAACATCTGTTGTGGTACTTAACATCTCACGATTGACTCAACTGCCTAAGCAAGTGATATGTCAATCATGCACATCCCTCTCCCCTTTAGTCTATACGACACCTTTAGAGAGGGTGACTCCATCACCTGCAGGTACACCACCATGCTAGGAGTCATCTATTCTAAAAACCATTAGAATACTGTCAAAGTACCCACATTGGGAAACTACCCAAATCTAGATCTAAAACCATAGATCTAGAAACCAAAATGTCAAATATTATATCCATATCCTGTCTGGAGATACAACTGTGTGACGACCACAGTACAACCGATCGTAGTATAGGAATTTTACTTCCTACTCTGTGTATGTCATCCAGATACCATGACATTACACCCTACTACCTTCTTAACAGATCCATCCCCTATTCTGATTGAAGTCAAACCCATGACTGTCACATCAAAATTAGATGATCTATCTCCGCTATAACTGCTCTAGTCTATAAATAGACATAAGCTTCTTGCCCACCATGCTTCCGTTGCTCCCACTGACTACGACAACCCTCCTACCGGGTCTCATAACCTGGAACAACAGTAGTGTCAAGTCTGGGTAGATAAGAACCTCCCTGTCACCGTCCGTGAGGCTACTGATGTACCTCTCGGGTGTCTGAGGTTACCCACCATATCTGCGGAGTGGCTATTGGAATGTCAAACCTGATTGAATATATAGGTCCTATTAAATTTTCCGTAATCGTTCGCGGTTCTGGAATCACTTCCATTTCTACCATACTCCCACTACTGTTTTCTGAAAAAGATCCATTTTACTAAAACTGTGGCGAGTCAAGAACAATATCACTATTGATCTTCCAAATGGTAGAATATCAACCCTCGTCATAGCCAGGGTCAACCCACAAACAGCCATTACAGAAACGTGCCCTGAGTTATCCAGAGTCTGGTTATAAGCATAAGCTGGACAACTCCCCGTACCTTAATATCTTTTAAGGTACGAACTATTCTATATCCAATATAGAAACTTTGGCACTAATTTAATTGGAACCAGATTCAAATCATGCAACTGTCTCCAGTGCATATCAACTTAATGGAAAGAGGCTAATCAGCATTACTCAACTTAGGAATCCATCCAATTATGAGTAACCTGAAAGAGAAACACGTTTCTCGAAACCATCACTATCATCTGAATACCAATCACAAGAATCTACATCTTCGATCTCTTTGAAGAATCCCGATACTTGTGACACCTGGTTCTCTACTTTATTCTTATACCCACAACTTCTCAAAACTTAGACCTTTTATTTCTACGAAACACTTGTCTAAAAACTAGAGAAGTTATAAGTAAACAGAACAAAGTACGAGGACCCACCCCTTTGTCCTGAAGGACACTTGGACAACATACAATACTCTGTATAAGTCCGCTGAGTTAAACAACTCAAAACCTGTGCGTCGTAGGTTGAAAACTGTACCCTGGCGATTTCCTCAAGTATCACCAATTACAACGAATTCCGATATAATGAGGATGATCACCTAATTCCCAATATCTTACTCCCACTCATCATCTGTAAAACCATACAGATATGAGAATGAAACCTGGTAAATACATACCCTAGGAGTAAGTGTCTAATCGGGAAAACAGGTTTTCTTTTAACAATGCACTGAAACATGAAAATGTTTCGTAGGGGTATCCTGGTATTCATAGCAATGCCTCTTCCATAATCCAATTCATGACTTCAACCGTATATTTTATTGCCATCTCTCCAAATCCCTTTATTTGTCTTTAGTCGTTACCTTCTATACACCATCGTTAGGCTAAATGGTTTTCTTCCTTCCCTACCGTTCGGCACCAGCCTATGGTTTGGAAGAAGACTATCCAGTAAGCATAATAGGTGTACCCTCCTAAACCAAGGAGTACTCGCATCTCGAGAGAAGGTGATGATAAAAGACAACTGAATAATACCTTATTCTTTTAAAGGTGAAATAGGAGTGGCGATGAAATACGCGGTTTTGGTCGTGAATGATATCAGTCGCAATTTACTTTGCCCTCTTTCTAATCCCTTTATTTTGTCTTTACATATTACCTTCTGCACACCCTACTTAGGCTAATTGGTTTTCTTCATTCCCTACCTTTCGGCACCAGCCTATGGTTTGGAATAAGACTATCCAATAAGCGTAATAGGTGTACTCTCCTAAACCAAGGAGCTCTCGCAACCTGAGAGAAGGTGATAATAAAAGACAACTGAATAAACCAATTCTATTTCTCCTGAACCTAGATCCTTCCCCGAAGAAGTCCCTTCGAGTTCGTATATAACCATACGATGGATCTATCCAATGGAAGTGGATATCCGTAGTAATACGGGTGTTCTGAGAAATGCAAAGGGTAAAAGAAGGAGTGGCAATGACTAATGCAACTCAGACAATCCAAAAGCCAGTATTTTAAGAAGGTTCGGTCAACCTGGTCACTGAGTCATAGTCTAGGGTCGGTCAAAGGTCGCTGCCAAAGAGAGAGAGAAAAGAAATACTCTGCGTGCACTCTAACCTAGATCAGAATGGTCATCACTTTATCTAATCCGGAAACCTCCCACTGTCCTGTCAAATTCTCCTCCAAACCTAAAGAAGAATCAATCGGGATCACCCGAAGAGTAAACCAACTCATCAGTGGGAATCAGGATCCAACTCTCATCGCATGATAACGTGATGGAATGCATCCACGTTACTCATACTCCAGAAGGTATGCGCATACTTGGCAAGTTTCAGTTTCTTTAGAAACTCCCGATATGATTTTAGCCCCATGCTCTTATAACCTTGGCTTTGGTCAAAGTGTCATAAGTCACATGCCAAGTTCTACCCGTCACTATCTTGTCAATTTGAACCCACCCGCACATGCCCCTGACTTTGGCCAATCGGCAGAACGACTGTCCCAAACTAACTCATCTATCTATGCAACAATTGAATACCCAGCAGCTACCAAACACTATGCCTTAACTTTGGCTATAATGCATAGCTTGAATACTACTAAATACCCAAAAGAAGTGACGGAGGGCTACGGCTGGTTTTTGGCGAAAAACCTTTAACGTAGTGAACTTGATATCGCTGAAGGAACCTGATAGCTTTTTAAAATATAGTGGCGAAAACCTTTTGCTAAAGAGGTCACTCCCGGTAAAGGGATCTCGGCTCTTTCCTCGTGGAATGAGGTGCAGGATATTCCACTGAATACCGCTATGCAAAGCAACTTGTAATCGACTATAGTGAAGTTATTACGCTGACGCAAACTTCTGCCCAAGGGGTCAGTCCCGGTGAAGGGATATCGGCCCTTGCCCCGTCGAATGAGGTGCAGGATATTCCACTGAATACCGCTATGCATAACAAAAGGAAACGTCTTTGTAACAACACCTTTTAAATTTGTTCCAACAACTGTAAATAGGTTTGTTTTACTTTGCATTGATCAGAATCAACACAGTCCCATCATTTAATCACACCAGAAAAGAACGAAAATAAAATGTACGTATTTGCCATCCGCATTCGTCACTGGGTCCCGTCATCACTCGTTAGGTTACTTAACTAACGACAGAGCGGGGACTGGACTAGCGCGGGTGTAAAACATATACAACATCTAATAGTATATAAACCAATATACAATAATCGCTCCAGGCGTGATAGTATGCAACATTACAGAAAAGTAATAAGCATCACAGAACAATACAGATAATCTAGGATCCCCGGGTTTCACAGAGCCGCTGCTGAAACCCGACGTTCCCCTGTCGTGTGGATAGCCTGTGCAATGAAACCTAGACCCCTACGGGTGCGGCAAGTTACCCGCCAAAACCTGAAGCGAGGCAGCCCCCTACAGCATAGTGAATGGACCACCCAGCACTCTACGGAATCCGGTAATCTTGGGCACCCCTCCTTGGGTCAACCTGTACCCCCTACGAGTGCGGCGAATAGTCTGCCAATTCTAGAGTGGGGCCCCTCTGCCTCTCAAAGCCATGAGATGCGGACCCGTTGCTTCTCAGAACCCGGCTATCCGTGCACTCCGTCTTGGGGCAAAACCTAGTACAGTAATGAAAAATAGTACAATAGGTACATCGACCGCAACCTGGTCGTGCCCCAAAAGAATATTATACAACAAGCAGTGACGGCAGTCCACAAGTTGGACGCTCGCTCCGCAATATCAAATGTACAAATAAACACAAACTGTACTACCATTGCACACTGCTATCCACCACGACAAATCCGCAACATCACAGCACAACACAGAACATCAACGCGAATGTCACGTTTGCAAACCCGTCTAAAAGAACTATAGCAATCAGACGCGGTTTACCGATCAAATGACATTCCCGGTCGGAGATATAATGTAAGCACTGTAAACTAACATGTTTAAATTTCGATCGACCAAATATCAAGAAGTGGGCCCCACGACTTACTGGTGAACAGTAACAAAATCTGGGCCAAAACGATATTTACCAAAAACCACAAAATCCAACAGAGAACCCACTGTACAAATTTGGGAGCACGAGCTCACCACGTGGCCGCGGATGCGCTGTCAAACCATGGGTTTGACCGCGTTTCCGCGGCGGTTTGGTGGGGTCACGAGCCCAAATTTTGTCGTGGCTCTTTGAAAAGCCTGCACAGATTTTTAAGACATGCAGAAAAATTTTAGGAGGCCATTTAAAAACAACAGAAACTGTCAAGCTTGGATATTGCAATTTTCGATTTCCGGTCGGATCGATGTTTTAAACGCGTTAGCACAAGTTAGTATAGCAAAATGGTGAGGCTCTGATACCATTGTAAGTCTACGCTAGCGCCCCGGCCGTCTACAGACGCCAAAATGCGGAACAAAAACTTTTAAACTGGCGCTATCGTATACTTTAACCCGGATCTTCCATTATTACTAAACTAACAAACTGTAAAGAGTGTAGAAAGGTTATACCGAACGATCCGAGTCCTTCGTTCTTTAACCATCATCCCACGCTCCGTTGCGGCTGCTCCGATCTCGTCGATCTCCGATATCCTCGTCGAGGTGGCACCACATCGACGATTCTTTAAACGGACTCCCGCCTCTGACTTGAGGCACCTCGATCGTCAAGTTTGCTAAAAGAGACGACCAAGAATGATGTAGAGAATGAGTAGATGACTTTGTCTCACTTCGTCCAAGTCCGTGGACGATCGGTTAATGAAGTTGCCGATGGAAATGAAATGGAACAAGAAATGAACTATGAAATTTCCATGCATCCAAAACTATAGTCTTTTCTTTTTGCAACCATAATTTTCTCAAAGTGAGAGAGTGAGTGAGGAGAGAGAGGGTCGGCCACTAATAAGGAGGGGGGGTGAGTGTAGGAGAGGTCAAGGGGGTGACCATAAAAGAAAGCTTCTCACTCAAAATATCCTTAAGAAAACAAAAAGCTTTAATGCTAAAGCATGAATCACTAATACACCTCATCAAGCCTTTAATACAACCAATGAAAACACAACACCAATTAATCATAGTCACCTCATCTAGAACCTTCTAGAACCTTCTAGAAGCATGACTCACTCTCATCCAAGAAAAGATAAATCCGTCTTTAACCGAATGTTAAAAGACGGCTGATAGAAAACTGGAAACTGGCAACTTCCAAAAGTGATCCTGAAACGACTTTGAGGATAACACCGAAACTGTATAAATATACCCGCATTTGTATTACGACCGAATACAAATGCAACTGAGACAAAGATATTATACCTACTCAATATAATACTCGGATCCGGCTTAAACCAAAGCCGACCAGTATCATCTGCCCGAAAAATAACACGTGCGTAAACGCACGTGCATTTTCCGAACCCTGCCATAAAACCATACGGCCTCTACAACGTTTCGCCCGAACTTGGGAAACTGTCTGTGGGGGACTCTAATGACTCGTCAGTACCCTGGCAGTGGGTTTAACCACAAACCGTCAGCGGCACTAGCAATGCGTAACGGCTGCCCATGGACTGACCTCAAGGGATGCCGATGAGCGAACTCATCCGGAAAACCCTACTGAGCCTAACAGTGACAATGTATATACAGTCCGGTCCGTTCGTCTATGAGTATCGCATATCTGCCTAGGGGGCTAGTAACGTCAGACCCCCAAGAGCAGTATAAGTCGTGTCGGAGTGAAGCCCAATAACACCCTGAGATACTACTGGAGTACCTACCAGTAAATCTCCTGCCACGACCGTGGGCTTTGTGTAATGGCTCTCCTAGACACAGCACGATCACGCCCCCAATACCGGGAGAGACGAATCCCCTGCCGATCCGCTCACGTGCCTCCATATGGCTCGGGACTGTACCCAAAAACTACCTGTTTGCACGACTCCTTTGAGCCGTGGTAGGGTAGAAATCAAAGCACAGTGGGAACTCACACGAGACAAATGACGACCTCAGGTCGATGAACTAACCTGTACACATGTCACCAGGGAACTGCTATCTGACGATAGATATAATACTAACTAGCAGATTCCCGGCGAGTCCTGTCCGGTGTACTCATAACCCAATGAGCACCTGTATACATCTTAGGTGATCCAACTGACACCAGTGGCTTGTGAGACCGGCCACCGCCCCTCGTCGGGGTCTCGACTATATACACTAGTCTACTCCGGAGTATCGATGCCCTGTCTCGAAACTCCCACGACTAGGGACCACAATTAAGGATATGCGTATAAACCACCCAACTCTCACGTATATGATCGCCATCATACTTTTGGTGGTAAAGCAAGATCCTAAGGGCTCTATCAAAGTGTAACATATAATCAGTCACCTGAACATGTACACGACTGATAAAGGCAAACCAGATAGCATACTATCATCTCGAGTAAGACTGTCATACCGGTATAGGTCCTCCGCAATCATTGCAATCACGTACCTGCGATCCAATAATTGACTATGAGGGCACTATCTCCAACAAATGGGACATGAAATGCAAACTAGCACATTGCCCACTTTAAAGCATCGATTAAAGAATATCAGGAGCAATAATATGCTTCTCCTCCGGCAGTTCGTTAACATCTTAATCAACGTTGACTTCGACTGGTACGCAAGTGTACCGAACGGCTCGGTCATGACGTTCGCTCAAATGGAATATGTTCAAGCAAATATTCATGAGTGTCGGCGATAAAATCACCATTTCCGACCTTGTGAGGACCAAACCAGAGAACAATGGGAGCATTATGGATTTTATAGCCCGATGGCATATTCTCACTGTCAAGTATGAACTACCGTTGGAACAGGACCAATCCGTCAGCATTCTTATAAGAAATATCGGCAACTGGATGACTCCTTTCTTTTGCATAATGGGTTTCAAAACATTGCAAAAGTTGGCCAAGAAGGTCTAGATGTTGGAATGCTCAAAGCACGAGTTCATCCCGAATCGCCAAATTAACAATAAATCCTGGAAGAACCGGAAGGACGATAATCGAAAAGGCGGGAGTGCCAACAATACCGACTTTTTCAATCCATCTGACGATGACGGCAAGCAAAGAGAGGGAAGATCAAAAACCGACTAGCCTCGAAAGCCAGTACTGGGAGGAGGGGAACCGACTCTAGAAGAGAGTAAGAATAAAGTCTACTCCTTTATAAGAGACAAAGTACGTCAAATATTCAAGGACGCCCTGAACAAAAGTCTGCAACTGTTAGGAATATATATGCCCTAAAGGCAATTATTGTATGATATAGTGGATGCTTAGACATATATATAGACGTCTTTCATGCTAGACATGATAGTATGCTATCTGGTTGCTCTTTATCTTAACAATTACAATAGTATTATTATACTGTCTTTCTAATACATGCTGATAATGCCTTTAGGATGTAGGCTTGACTACCAGGACTATGTTGCAGATCATACTAGTGGGGCTTGTGTAGTCCGTAAGCACATCCATTAACATTTCCTAGTCGAGGGAATATCGAGACAGGGCATCGATATTACAGAGTAGACCAGTGTGTACGTTTCTTGACCCTGTATGGGGCGATCGTTGATCCCACAACCATTGGTGTTTGACATCAAAGATTGTACACAAGTGCTCATTAGAGAATGGGTACAACGAACAAGACTCGCCGTGAACTCCTAGATGGTACCATACCTATCGTCAGATAGTAGTTCTCTGGTGACACTTGTATAGGTTAGTCTGTAGACCCGAGATCGTCATAGTGTCTTATGTCGTTCCCACTGTGCTTTGATTTCCTCCCTACCACGGCTCAAAGGATTCGTGCAAACAAGTGGATTTTGGGTATTGTCCCGAGTCACATGGAGAAAGTGAGCGATACGAGGGGTTTCGTCTCTCCCGGTATTAGGAGTTATTCTTGCGCTATGCTTGATTGGCCATAACAGTAAGTCCCTGGCGAGGGTTGATGAGATTTACTGGTAAGTGTTATCAGTAGTTTCTCGAACGGTTATAGGCCACATATCGGCATGACTTACCAAGATTCTGGAGTCTGATGATTCCACCCCCAGACTCGATATGCGACATATCAGATGAAGAGACCGTACTGTATGGTAAGTGTTGCTTGTAGGCACTACGGGGATTTGGACAAGTTTGCTTATTGATCTTCTATTAGTTCAATACATAGGTAGCTGTTACGTCCTGCTAGTACTGCTGACGGCTTATGGGTATCTGACGTGATCATTACCTACCGTTGGCGTATTGACGAGTTTTTAGAGTCCTACACAATCCTAAGGGCTCTATCAACATGCAATAGTGACCTGTAATGTCACCTAAAGCAGTACACGATGATAAAAATAAACTAGATAGCATACTATTCAATATCAACGTGTAATAGTGAACTGCAATGTCACCTAAAGCATGTACACGATGATAAAGACAAACTAGATAGTATACAAACCTCTCGAGTAAGACTGTTCTAGCGGTATAGGTTCTCCCTCAAGCATTGCAATCACGTGCCTGTGATCTAATAATTGACTCTGAGGGCACTATATCCAACAATCTCCAACTTGCACTCAAGGCTAATTATTGCGATGTCGCATACTCACAGCCCGTGTGATACCGAACACCCAACTCCTTTACTGATCAGTCTCACAAAGCCCGTTTGTGAAACTATTGCGTTCGAGGAATAGCCTCAGCTAGTGGATCCGCCCTGATGTTTCTTTATATGTCTCTCTTTATCTCAAATTCATGGAGAAAGCCATCTCCCAAATTGAGTAATACCTGTCTTAGAATATGTCTGGATATCTGATGGGACCTAGCTCATAAATGAACTCCAAATCCAAACTTCTTAGACTGTATTGTCAACTGAACTTAATCAGTATCCTGCGCCATGCCTCCCTCAGTGTTTGCTTGGATCACCTGTCCAAAACACTGCCCCTCGTCAGAGGGAAAACTATAACTCTGAAAGTCACTCTGTCATCCAGGTCACCTTGGAAGCCTGGAATGATAACCGTTCCCTGAAAGAGCCTGTTGTTATCATATTCTTAGAACATCCACTTATGTTCTAAAACTTCTTCCGATCGTTTCTCCAGGATTAGATCAATATCAACTTATTGTATCTAGTGCAAAAACAACATCTGGTGTGGTACTTGACATCTCATGATTGACTCAATTGCCTAAGCAAGTGATCTGCCAATCATGCACATCCCTCTCCCCTTTAGTCTATAAGACACCTTTAGAGAGGGTGACTCCATCACCTGCAGGTATACTACCGTGCCAGGAGTCGTCCATTCTAAAGCACCTTTAGAATGCTGTCTAAGTACCCAGATTGGCAAACTACCCAAATCTAGATCTAAAACCATAAATCTAGTAACCAGAATATCTGATATAATATCCATATCCTATGTGGAGAAACCACTGTGTGACAACCAATGTATAACCGATCGTAGTATAGGAATTTCATTTCCTACTATGTGTATGTCATCCAAATACCAGGACATCTCACCCTACTACCTTCTTAACAGATCCATCCCCTATTCTGATGAAGTCAAACCTATGACTGTCACATCAGAAATGGATGATCTATCTCTGGTATATGTGCTTTGGTCTATAAATAGACATAAGCCACTTGTGCAGTATGCTTCCGCTTCTCCTACTGATTACGACAACCCTCTGGCAGAGTCATATACACGTACACATCTAAAGCTAGTTTAGAACGACGCTATATTCATCCTCCTGCCGGGTCTCATAGCCTGGAACAACAGCAATGGCAAGTCTGTGTAAACAAGAACCTCCCTGTCACCGACTTTGAGAATACCGAAGTACCTCTCGAGTGCCTGAGATTACACACCATATCTGCTGAGTGGCCAATGTAATGGCAAACCAGATTGAATCTTTAGGTTCTTATCAAATTTTCAGTAATCGTTTGCGGTTCTGGAATCACTTCCAGTTCTACCATACTCCCACTACTGTTTTCTGAAAAAAAATCCATTTTACTATAATTGTGGCTAGTCAAGAACAATATCACTATTGATCTTCCAGATGGTAGAAAGTCAACCCTCGTCATAGCCCGAGTCAACCCACAAACAGCCATTACAGAAACATTCCTTTAGTTATCCAGAGTCTGGTTTTTAGCATAAGCCGGACAACTCCCCGTACCTTAACATTGTTAAGATATAAACTATTCTATATCCAATATAGAAATAGAGGCACTGATTTAATTGGAACCAGATTCAAATCATGCAGCTGTCTCCAGTGCATGTCAACTAAATGGAAGGAGGCCGATCAGCGTTACTCAACTTAGGAATACATCCATATATGAGTAACCTGAAAGAGAAGCAAGTTTCTCAAAATCATTACTATCAACTGAATACCATACACAAGTATCTACATTTTCGATCACCTTGAAGAATCCTGATACTTGCAACACCTGGTTCTCTGCTTTATTCTTATACCTGCAACTTCCCAAAACTTAGATCTTGGATTTCTACGAAACACATGTCTAAGAACTAGAGAAGTCACAAGTAAACAGAATGTAGTACGAGTACCAACCCCTCTGTCCTCATAGACACTGGACAACATACAATACTCTGTATATGTCCCTTGAGTCTAATAACTCATTCCCCTTGTGTCGTAGGTTGAAAACTGTACTTATGGTTAAGAAGAATTAAACCGCTGTTTAATACTCCTTACCTAACCATCCACCGATATAGGTAAATGTCACAGACATAATTTCAAAAAGTTATATCTCACTTTATAAAAATAAACGTACAGATATATCAATTTGAAATTCGTGCATAACAACGGATATTCAAAACCAAATATTTGTCGTCCGGCAAACAAGCAAGGCGATTTCTGTAAGTCCATGTCACGCACCCCACGAGTTTGCGGGGAGGCGGAATATATGAAAAACAATTATCAAAGCTTCGTAACACGGACTTGAGCACACGGATCGTGTCTAAACCATTACTAGCAAACTACGAATGTTTTAACTACTCGGATTCGAAGTTATACCTCACGTTACTTGTCCTTTGGGTCTTCATCGCTGTCCTCCACTCCTCGTAGGCTCTATGGAACATCGGCATCTTAACGTCCTCCTCGAGTCAAAGACGATCCACCCGAGAGCTACTACTCCAAGCTTGACCTCTAACTTGAGATAACTAGGTTTCTCAAAGTGCTAATCTAAGAAACCTAGGGGATATAGAGCAGGATTATGGATTAATAAGTCTTGCTAACCCTTGATCTCAACACATGAGAGGTTAGGGTTAGGGTTTGAAGAGAGAGAGCTTGAGGATAGAGAAGGTGAGAATGAGCATCCTTTTGGAATGATGATATCATTTGAATATATGAAGCATATGATATAGTTAAAATGAATAACAAATAAATATGTGTCATCATGCTTCATTAATTCATAGAGTGATTCATTTCATGAGTCATTTAAAACATTAATGCAATATTAACTCCATGGATGATTCACTCTCATGACTCATTAATCCAATAAATGCAAATGCCACCTTACCCTCCAAGTCATCATACTTTTAGAAGCTTCTCGAAGAATTACCCCCTCCTATCCGCGAAAACACGGAAAAACTTTAGACTGTATAAATCAAATAATCCGATACTAGAATCTGGCTTAAACCAAAGCCAGCTAGTAAAAACTGTCCGAACATCGTACGTGCGTAAAAACACGTATGCGTCCGAACCCTGTCGTAAAACCATACGACCTCTATATCGTTTCGCCCGAAGCAGGGAAACTATCTGTGTGGGACTCTAAAGACTCGACACTAAGCTGGCAGTGGGTTTAACCACAGACCGCAAGCGGCACTAGGTGTACGTAACGGTCCCCAGGTAGACGTCGATAAGAAGGCCGATGAGGAAACCCATCCGAACTCCTATTGAGCCTGATGTGACAATCACCGTACAGTCCGGTCTGTTCATCTAAGACTATCGCATATCGGGCCTAGGGGGCGGTAAACGTCAGACCCCTAATAGTGGTATAAGTCTTGTCGGAGTGAAGCCCATTACTACTTGAGAAACTACTGGAAGCCACCAGTAAATCTCACTTGCCCTGGCCAGGAACTTTGCGTAATGGCTCTCCATACACAGCGCGATATCAACCTCCAATACCGGGAGAGACGAATCCTGTCTAACCGCCACTGCCTCCAAGTGCTTCGGGACTGCACCCAACTACTAACTGTTTGCACGACTCATTTGAGTCGTGGTAAGGTAGTAATCTAAGTACAGTGGGAACACACTCAAGGCGAAGTAGCAGTGTCAAGTCGACGGACTAAGCTATACTCATGTCACCTGGGAACTGCTATTTGACGATGGGTATAAATCCAACCTGTAGTTCCCGGCGAGTGCTGTCCGGTGTACCCGTAACCTAACGAGCACCTGCATACTATCTCCAGTACGACGTACTGATGGCTGTGGGACAGACCATCTACCCAACTGGGATGAGAAGCGTATACATCAGTTTACTCCGGAGTATCGATGCCCTATCTCGATAATCCTACGACAAGGGACCTGTATAGGATGTTGCTTATAGACTACCCAGCCCCCACTAGTGTGACGGCCATCACAACGCTGGTAATCAAGCAAAGATCCTAAGGGCTCTACTAATATGTATAAGCGATACGTTAAAAGAAACATATGCACATATTAATGTAGACACAAACCAAGTAGCATACTACCATTTTTAGCAAGACTGTCAATACAACTGTGAATATCCCAAGCTTCCATTAAGTAATATACAAACAAGTATGATACAGTAATGGCCTCTAGGGCATAAACACTAACAATTTCCTCAAATATCACCAATTACAACGAATCCCGATATAATGAGGATGATCACCCAATTCCCAATAACTTACTCCAACTCATCATCTGTAAAATCATACAGATGTGAGAATCAAACCTGGTAAATACATACCCTGGAGCAAAGACTAATTGGAAAATCGGTTTTCTTTTAACAGTACACAGTGAAACTGAAACATGTAAATGTTTCGAAGGGGTATCCGGGTATTCCTAGTAATGCCTCTTCCATTATCAGATTCACAACTGTAACCGTATATTTCTTTGTCATCTCTCCAAATCCCTTTATATGCCTTTAGTCATTACCTTCTATACACCCATTTAGGCTAAATGGTTTTCTTCATTCCCAACCGTTCGGCACCAGCCTATGGTTTGGAAGAAGACTATCCAATAAACGTAATAGGTGTACTGTCCTAATCCTAAGAGCACTCGCAACGCGAGAGAAGGTGAAGATAAAAGACAACTGAATAAACCTTATTCCTATTTCTCGTGAGGCAGAATCCATCCCCGAACTGGAACAAGTCCCTTCGAGTTCGTATATAACCATACGATGGAGTATCCAATAAACAGTGGATCTTCGTAGTGATACGGAGTGTTCTGGAGAAATACAAAGGTGATGTAATTTGGCGAAGAAACACTTGGTTTGGTTGTGAATAGCAGTCACAATTTACTTTGCCCTCTCACTAATCCCTTTATTTGTCTTTACTTAATACCTTCTGTACACCTTCATTAGGCTAAATGGTTTTCTTCATTCCCTACCATTTGGCACCTGCCTATGGTTTGGATGAAGACTATCCAATAAGCGTAATAGGTGTACTGTCCTAATCCAAGGAACACTCGCAACCTGAGAGAAGGTAAAAGGAAAAGACAACTGAATAGTCCTATTCGTTTTCTCCAGAACCGGAAACCGTCCTCGAATAAATTCCTTCGAGTTCGTATATAACCATACGATGGTTTTATTCAATGGAAGTGGATGTTCGTAGTAATACGGGGTGTTCTGGTGAAAAAGGGTAAAAGTAGGAGTGGCAATGAGGTATGCAACACTGACAATCCAAAAGCCAGTGTTTTAGAAGGTTCGGTCAACTTAGTCACTGAGTCATAGTCAAGGGTCGGGCCATGGTCGCTGCCAAAGAGAGAGAGAAAAGAAACACTCTGCGTGTACTCTAACCTAGATCAGAATTGTTATCAATTTATCTGATTAGGAAACCTCCCACTGTAACCTCAAATTCTCCTCCAAACCTAAAAGAAGAATTAGTCGGGATCACCCGAGGAGTAAACCAACTCATCAGTGGGAATCGGGATCCAACTATCATCGCATGGTAATATGACGGAATCCACTCACATTATCACACTCCAGAAGGTATGCATATGCCTGGTAAGTTTTAGTTTCTTTAGAAACTCCCGATATATGTTTTTACCCCTAGGACCCAAGTGACCTTGACAATGCCAACATATCAAAGAGTCATAATCAAGTTCAACCCGTCATTATCTTGATTGCATTAAACCCACTCGTACGAGTCCTTGACAATGCCAACATAACCGTACGACTGTCCTAACCAATCTACATATCTATGCGACAGAAAAGCATTACAGATCTACCGAACACTACGCCTCGGCAACGCACGACATACGTAGCACGAATACTAAGCAATACTAATCTGAAATGACGGAGGGCTATGGCAGGTTTTTGGCGAAAAACCTTTAACGTAATGAACTTGATATCGTTGAAGGAACTGCATAAATTTTTATAAATATAGTGGCGAAAACTTTTGCTAAAGAGGTCACTCCCGGTGAAGGGATCTCGGCTCTTTCTCCGTAGAATGAGGTGCAGGATATTCCAACTGAATACCACGATGCTAAGCAAAAGGCAATCAGCTATAGTGAAGTTATTACCCTGACGCAAACTTCTGTCCAAGGGGTCACTCCCGGTGAAGGGATCTCGGCCCTTGCCTCGTCGACTGAGGTGCAGGATATTCCAACCGAATACCACTGTGCGAAACAAAAGAGAACGTCCTTACAATAACAACCTTTTAAAAATGTTCCAACACCATCAGAATATGTTTGTTTGGCTTGCATTGATCCGAATCAATGTAGTCCTATCAATTGATCACACCACAAACGAACGAAAATACGATGTACGTATATGCCATCCACATTCGCCACTGGGTCCCGTCATCACCCGTTAGGTTACTTAACTAACGACAGAGCGGAGACTGGAATAGCGCAGGCGTAAAACATATACAACATCTACTAGTATATATATTAATATATAACATTCGCTCATGGCATGATAAAATGCAACATCACAGAAATGTAATAAGCATCACAGAACAGTACAGATAATCTGGGATCCCCGTGTTTCATAGAGCCGCTACTGAAACCCGATGTTCCTCTTGTCGTGTGGATAGCCTGTGTAATGAAATCATAGACCCGTACGGGCGTGGCAAGTTACCCGCCAAAACCTGAAGCGAGGCATCCCCTTCAACAACTCGAATGGACCACCCAGCACTTCACGGAATCCGGTAACTTGAGCACTCCTCCTTGGGTCAACCTGTACCCCCTACCAGTGCGGCGAATAGCCCGCCAATTCTAGAGTGAAGCCCCCTCCGTCTCAAAGCCATGAGATGCGGGTCTGTTGCCCTCTAGAACCTGGCTATCCGTCCACCCCACCGCGGGGTAATCCTAGTACATAAAGTAAAATATACAGCGGGTACATCGACCTCAGCGCGGTCGTGCCCCAAAAGAATAATATACAAACAGGCAGTGACGGCAGTCCACATGTCGGACGCTCGCCCCGTAATATCAAATGTACATGTACAATCAAACTGTACTACCATTGCATCCAGGCTATCCACCACGACAAATCCGCAACATCACAGCACAATACAGAACATCAACGTGAATGTCACGTTCGCAAATCCGTCTAAAAGGGCAATAGCAATTAGACAGGATTTACCGATCAAATGACCTTCACGGTCGCAGATATAATGTAAATACTGTGAACTAACATATTTAAAATTTTCGATCTACAAAATTTCCCGAAGTGGGCCCCAAGCACAATTCCAGTACTCAAACAAATCTGAGCCCAAAACAAAAATACCAGAAACCACAATTCCAAGTCAGAAAGAACTGCTGAAAGTTTGGTGCACTAATGCTATGGTACGGCGGTGGAACCGCGGCCAAAACGTGGTTACGGCCGCGGTTCCGCGGCTCTTCAGTGCCAACAGCGAACCAAAATTTCTCAGTTTTCTACGAAAAGCCTGCACATATTTCTGCGATACTTCAAATAATTTTTTGAGCACAAAAAATTCGACAGAAAATAAACAATTGGAAACGAGGTTCTTTGAAATTTCGTCCGATCAAAGTTCTAAACACGCTAGAGCAAGCTAGTAAAGGTTAATGGCGTGGCTCTGATACTATGTAAGACTACGGTAGCGCCCCGGCCGTCTTTCCGAGGCCAAAATGCGGAAAGAAAATTTTTCTAGACTAGAAATCGGCGCTATCGTATGCTTAAAACCCGGATCGAACCATTAACCTACTACTAGCAAACTAGAGAAGGGATAGAAAGGCTATACCGATCAATCCATGTCCTTCGGTCTTTGGCCACCATCCCAAGCTCCTCACGGCATCTCCGGTCTCGATCTCCTTGTCGGAAAGGGCACCACATCATCGATTCTTTTTACGGGCTCCCGCTTCATCCGAAGCTACTCGGGCACGAAGTGTGCTAGTCGACGTGTCCAAGGTGTTGTAGAGAATGTTTGTGATCACTTTGTCTCTTTCATCCAATGATTTGGATGGAGGTTGGAGATGAAGCCATTAATGGAGGTTATGAGCTAGAGGAAGAAGAAAAAGAAGAGAAGTCTTTCTCTTTCTTTTCATTTCTTGTGTTGGAATAATGAGAGTGAGAGAAAGTAAGAAAAAGAAATACAAGAGCTAACCCTTTCCTTGGCAGCCCCCCTCTCTTCTATTATCATTTCAAGGCTCAAATCTATCACATTATGTGACACACGAACAAAGAAAGAGACCATGAGTCATCACTTGTGCATGTGTCATCATTAATGCTCTAAATGATGATTTCTAGCTCATAATTTCCATTTGTAAACATTAACCCAAATGTTTACAACAATAAAAAGATATGGCAACATCTAAAGTAAACTCTTGACGGATTACAAGGATACCCCTCACCTGTATATACATACCTGTATCCGCATTCCGACTGAATGCGAATGCGATGAGACTAAAGTAATCCAACAAATCTAATACTAGGATCCGGCTTAAACCAAAGCCCACTAGTATTATTCGTCCGATCATTATCTGTGCAATATCGCACGTATATGATCGAACCCTGCCATATATCATACGTCGTCTATGACGTTTCGCCCGAAACTTGAGAAACTATCTGTGGGGGACTCTAAAGACTCGTCAATACTTTGGCCGTAGATTTAACCACTAGCTCGTCAGTGGTACTAGCTGTACGTAACGGGCTACCAGGTATTGACCACAAGGGAGGTCGATGAGCGAACTCATCCTGACACCCTACTGAGCCTGTCAGTGACAATATCCGTACAGTCCGGTCCATTCGTCTATGATCATCGCATGTCGGGCCTAGGGGGTTGGTAAAAGTCAGACCCCCAAAAGAGGTACAAGTCGTGTCGGAGTGTAGCCCAGAACACCCTGAGATACTACTGAAATACCTACCAGTAAATCTCCTGCCTCGGCCGAGGGCTTTGTGTAATGGCTTTCCTAGACACAGCGCGATTTCACCCCCAATACCGGGAGAGACGAATCCCCTGCCGATCCGCTCACTTGCCTCCATGTGGCTCGGGACTGTACCCAACTAAAACCTGTTTGCACGACTCCTTTGAGCCGTGGTAGGGTAGAAATCAAAGCACAGTGGGAACTCACACGAGATAAGATACGATCTCAGGTCGATGAATTAACTTGTACACATGTCATCAGGGAACTGCTATCTGACGTCAGGTATAATACGAACTAGCATGTTCCCGGCGAGTCCTGTCCGATGTACTCATAACCCAATGAGCACTTGTATACATCTTAGGTGAACCAACTGACACCAATGGCTTGTGAGACCGGCCACCGCCCCTCGTCGGGGTCTCGACTGTATACACTAGTCTACTAATCGAGTATCGATGCCCAGTCTCGAAACTCCCACGACTAGGGACCACTTTAAAGATGTGCTTATAGACCCCAGCTCCCACATATATGATCGCCATGATACTTCTGGTAGCCAAGCAAGAATCCTAAGGGCTCTATCAATGTGCAATAGTGACCTGTAATGTCACCTAAAGCAGTACACGATGATAAAGATAAACCAGATAGCATACTATTCTCTATCAACGTGTAATAGTGAACTGCAATGTCACCTAAAGCATGTACACGATGATAAAGACAAACTAAATAGTATACAAACTTCTCGAGTAAGACTGTCCAACTGGTATAGGTCCTCCCTCAATCATTGCAATCACGTGCCTGTGATCCAATAATTGACTCTGTGGGCACTATATCCGACAAACACCGGTTATACCTTACAGTACTGTTCTATGCTTGCATTTGTTGTTCCATGATGGTTATATGATTTTGAGATTCTGTTTTCATGAGATTGCTGGATTTGAGAACCGCAGATATATATTTAAAGTCTTAAGATTGTTTTAAAAACGCGGTTTTTCTTGATATGATATTTCGACGTCCACCATGAGATTTCTCGGTTCTGAGCTATGATACTACCCGATTCGAGGAGTGAGGAGGCACCGTCTGCGGGTACATGGTAGACTCGGTACAGTACGCCAGGTCAAGAAGATCGTATAGAAAGGTGTTGAGCCCAGCAGGGGAACACTACTGTAAGTCCACGTTACCTCTCCCGGTACTTACGGGCTTGCGGAAATGATGAAAAACGATTTTTCTTTTGATGGTAACATGGACTCAAAATACGGATCTTTGTTAAACAACTATCTAACAACCTAACAAGAGTTTTACCTACTCGGTTAGGGGTTATACCTTAACTTGAACTCCTTATCTTGGTCTCCTTGTGGTGGTCAGATGGTTCTTTTCTCGTCGCCTCTTTGTGCCGAAGATGGATCCACCTGAAAGCTTCTACCTTTGGCTTCAACCTCAAACTTGAGGAAACTAGAACACTTGGTTTGCTAAACCTTGTGTACTAGGATGAGTAGAGGAGTGTGTTGGGTTTTATCTCTATGGTTCTTACTTCTCAACACATGAGACAAGTAGAACCATGAACTAGAGAGAGAGCAAGAGGAAGAGGGAGAGCTTGAGGATGAGAGAGAATGAGAATGATAGAATCAGCAAGACTTTTCTCACCCTTGCTCTCATAATCCAAAATCATCATAACACATAATAATAATTGAGTATTATGTGATGGTTGTTATCATATCAAGTGGCCATATCATTTCTTGCATTAAATGCAATGTGTGAACAAATAAGCAAGCCAAGGTCAATGCCAAGAAATGATAGCCATTGTCATGATGATGGTCAACAAGTCCAACCTAGTCAACCGGTCAACTAAGTCAACAAGTCAACAAAGTCAACCATCAACAACCATGTCACAATAATACTTAATTAATATTATTGTTAATCATATTTCTTATCCTCATTAGGGTTTAGCAAAAGTAAACAGTCAACAACCCCAATGAGAATCTTCTGCCTCAGTCTCTCTGTCAATTGTGCATACAAACCCGCATCCGCGTTCCGAAGAACACGAATACAAACGAGATAAAACTAATCCCAAAACGTACACTAGGATCTGGCTTAAACCAAAGCCCGCTAGTATTAACTGCCCGGACACTAAACGTGCACAAGTGCACGGATGTGACCGAACCCTGTCTCAAAACCATGCGACCTCTACTCTTTTGCCTAAAGGTGAATAGCTCTCTATGTGGGACTCTAAAGACTCGACACTACGCTGGCAATGGGTTTAACCATAGACCGCAAGCGGCACTAGCTGTGCGTAACGGCCCCCAGGTAGATGCCGATAAGAAGACGGATGAGGTGAAACCCATCTGAACTCCTACTGAGCCTGAATGTGACAATCTGCGTACAGTCCGGTCCGTTCGTTTTAGAATATCGCATGGCGGGTCTAGGGGGGCGGTAAACGTCAGTCCCCTAATAGTGGTACAAGTCGTTTCGGAGTGTAGCCCAGAACACCCTGAGATAACACTGGAAACCTACCAGTATATCTCGCTTGCCCTGGCCAGGGACTTTGTGTAATGGCTCTCCTAGACACAGCGCGATATCAACCACCAATACCGGAAGAGACGAATCCTGTCTAACCGTCACTGACTCCAAGTGCTTCGGGACTGCACCCAACTACTAACTGTTTCCACGACTCCTTTGAGCCGTGGTAGGGTAGTAATCTAAGTACAGTGGGAACACACTCTAGGCGAAGTGACAGTGTCAAGTCTGCGGACTAAGCTGTACTCGTGTCACCTGGGAACTGATAACTGACGATAGGTATAGTACCAACCAACATTTCCCGAAGAGTCCTGTCCAGTGTACTCGTAACCTAACGAGCACCCGCATACTATCTCAAGTACGACGTACTGACGGCTGTGTGACAGACCGTCTCCCTTGCTGGGATGAGAAGCGCATACGCTAGTCTACTCCGGAGTATCGATGCCCTGTCTCGATAGTCTTACAACTAGGGACCTGCATAAGGATGTGCTTGTGGATTACCCAACCCCCACGAGTGTGACTGCCATCACAACGCTGGTAATCAAGCAAATATCCTAAGCGCTCCACTAATGTGTATAGGTGATATACTAAAATAAAAACATGTACACATTAAAGTAGAAACAAACCAAGTAGCATACTACTATTTTAAGCAATATTGTCTATACAAGGTGAATATCCCAAGCTTCCATTAAGTACTATTCAAACTAGTATGATACAGTAATAGACTCTAGGGCATATACACTAACAACTACCTACCGTTGTTAGTATTGGACTCAGCGGATATCCAGAGGATATCGACTGGAGCGATTGAGACAGATGGATATGAGGGCCGATCCGATGAGACGACGCTTGAGATATGAGGATTTACGTGTTGAAACTGGATACGGGTTATATGATGTTTTCGAGTGTCGATGCTGGACACTCAGGTTTTTATGATGATTTGATGTGCCGTTGAAAGACACACGTTGGTTGATTCATATATATACACATATATGATACAGATGACATGGTACCATATTATGTCATGGGCATGATAATTTTTGATTAATATCCTTATGTACATACGATTACTCTTGTTTCCACCCGATATTATATTATTTTTTTACCATATGACCTAGGTGATCGTCATACATTCGATTTCTACCTGCTGATATCTTCTACCCTTGAGTTGGCAACCCACCACCGTTGTTCCATAGTTTTCTTATAGGATCGACCGCACGGATCAGTAGCAGCTTGCTAGCACACAGCTTTCTTCCCGGTGATTTGCATTGGTAGGTAGGGTACACTTTGGATCGTGACCACCATTTATATACATTATTATTTAGTTGTATCTAGTTAAAAGATCCATCAACCTGACTATGTATATTTGGTAGACTTAGAAACCACAGACTTGTATATTCATTTAGACATAAAGCGAAATGTGTGTATTATTCTTATTTCTGGGTTTGACGATGTTTCGGTTTCTTCACTATCTTTTCTTTGTTTGATCTTTGCCTTGGGCATCATATATTTGTATTTGCGTCGTTATTTCCGCTAATTGGCGAAGAGCTAGCTCCCGCTTGGGGATGCCTATACTATGGTTGTTATGTATTGGTTTTGGATCAAAATTTACAAAGGAGTTGCTGCCCAAATTTCAAACGACGAAAATGTTTTCAACTATAGTATACAACTCACTTGTATTTCCATGTATCATTACTTATATTTTTAAAGAAAGAACTTGATTACATTATACTTTTATTTCTAAACTTCACCTCCATTATTTTCCTCAAAAGGTTTAGATTTCTGGGCTTTCGGCTTACTTGGGTTACGGTGGCGTCCTGTAGGCTTCACGTGATCTAAGTGCTGGACACGTGCCAATTTCCCGGTCCTGCCAAAGTTGGTATCAGGGCGTTAGGTTTAACCTTTGTTCGAGTCTAGGTTTGACTATGCGGAATCTAGGGTGTATATTGAAAGTCGACCTTAGGACCACCATGAGGTTCTCGAGGCATCAAGCATGCCAAATTTTAATTTTTATTAGGTGCTAAGCTAGATTAACAAGATCTTTACTAGATTATTAGGGTTTGCCTTTGTGATGTGTTGAACTAAAGAGAAGAAAAGAGCATACAACCTTTGTAGTTCGAGTCCTTCACTTCACATGCTCCGTGTAGTAGTCCCACGACTCCACTAGACTCTACTTAAGGCTTTGGACGAGCTTCCTCTGATGACCTTCGTGCCGTTGATGATCCACGCGAAGTCCCTCCACCTCAAGCTACCTCTACACTAAACTCTTTAGCGTAGTAACACGCTACACTCGATCGCTAGACAAGTGTAGGATGGTGAAGTAGGGGATGTTAAAAGATCACAAGTTTGTGTTCAAGCTTCATGGTTCACATCACATGTGAGGGTTGAAGCTTGAAGTATAGCAATTGAGGAAGAAGAAGAAGCTAGAGAGCAACCATGGGAGCAACTTAAGAAAATGGTTAAGTGTTGAGAATGAGTAAAGAATGAATGGCAACTCCTGATCCCCACTCATTCAAACATGGAATTTTGCAATATAAAATTGCAATCATGCTTGAATAGTGAGCCAAGATGAATAAACAAAAATAAATCCCATGTTTGCAACCATGCTATCATTTTTCCACCTCATTTCTATTTTCACAAAATAAAATTTTATGCCATGCTTCATTATTATTATATATATATATATATATATATCACATATATTAATATATATATATATTATGAAGAATAATTAGTGAGCTACTGATATTAGTTAAGATATAATTATATCACATATAATATATATTACATTATTAAATCAACACTTGATTTAATAATCCGGTTATATCACATATGACCTACTAATATCATTTATCTTTATATCACATAATCAAATCAACACTTGATTCGACAATCTGGTTATATCACATATAACAGAACCGATAACAGATAACTGCCAGATTACAATACGGTATCACATACACGTATTTAATCAGGCCCACACACATATCACATATGTGTCCTGCTTCCTTTCGCTTGAACCAGGGAACTTCTGTGTGGGACTCTAAAGACTCGTCAATACGCCAGCAGTAGGTGATGATCACATCAGTCACCTACAAGTTGTCAGCGGTACTAGCTGGACGTAACGGCTACCCGGGTATTGAGCGATATGAAGATCAACAAGAAAGCTTGTCCATAGTCTCCATGAAGCTAATCAGTAACACTACCGAACAGTCCGGTCTCTTCGTCTGATATGTCGCATATTATGTCTAGGGGTGGTAAATGTCAGACCCCAGTAACGTGATAAGTCATGCCGATGTCTGGCCTATAACGGTTCGAGAAACTACTGATAACACTTATCAGTAAATCTCATTAGCAGCCCTGGCCAGAGACATCCAGTTATATCCAATCGAGCATAGCGCAACATCAACCCCCAATACCGGAAGAGACGAAACCCCTCCTATCGCTCATTGCCTCCATATGACTCGGGACTGTATCCAAAATCCACCGGTTTGCACGACTCCTTTGAGCCATGGTAAGGAGGAAATCAACGCATAGTGGGAGCCACACAAGACTCTATGACAATCTCGGGTCTACAGACAAACCTGTACTAGTGTCACCAGAGGACTGCTATTTGACGATAGGTACACTACCACATAGGAGTCATCGGCGAGTCCTGTTCGGTTAACCCATTCTCCAATGAGCACCTGTGTACAATCATTGATGTCATACACTAATGTTGTGGGATTAACCATCGCCCTCTAAGGGACAAGAAACGTACACACTAGTCTACTCTGGAATATCGATGCCCTAGTCTCGATATTCCCTCGACTAGGAACTGATTAAAGGATGTAATTTTGGACCACCCTGGCCTCACTATTATGATCTCATCATAATCCTGGTAGTCAAGTACATATCCTAAGGGCTTTATCAACATGTAAGAGACATACAGTATAAATACCAGTCTACATGTTAAGATAAAGGTAACCTGATAGCATAATATCATGTCGAGCAAGAAAGTCATATATATATATATATATATATATATGTCCAAGCATCCACTATATCAACAATAATGGCCTCTAGGGCATACATATTCATAACAATCACCCACTTTCACTAAGTCCAGTTGTAGTAGTATCTCATACCCAACGTCCCAAAATTCTCTCGAATAGCATATGGGGGATGGCCTCGGTGAGTGGATCCGCTGTGTTATCCTCTGTGTCAACTCTCCAAACCTTGATCTCCCGGAGATCAACTATCTCCCTGATCAGGTGATACTGTCTAAGAATATGTCTGCATCACTGACAGGATCGAGATTCCTAGGCCGAAGCCACATCTCCATTGTCATCATAATACTCAGGTATTGGATGCTCAATGGTAGGAACCAAGTTCGTCATATGAACTTTTCATCCAGACAACCTCTTTGGCAGCATCGTTGGTAGCGATGTAATTAGCCTCTATCAACGAGTTTACTACGGTATATAGCTTGGAACCCTTCCAACATATATTCCCTCCACTCAGTGTGAAGACAAAACCCGAGACTGACTTTCAATCATCCTTATCACTCTGGAACCTCGAATCTATAAAGGTCTCCATCTGGAGTTCACTGTTACCATACACTAAGAACATCTCTTTAGTCCTTCTCAAGCACTTAAGAATGTTCTTCAGCTGTCCATTAGTTTTCCCAAAAGATCATTTCGTTACTTATTCACTATACATAGTGAGTAAGATATATCTGGTCTGGTACATAACATCGCATACATGATTGACCCCTCTGCCAAAGCATAGGGTATCCCTTGTATGCGAGCCCTCTCCAAATCAGTCTCGAGAGACATCTCTTTGGAGAGAGTAATTCCGGAACAAGAGGGTACATTACCACGCTAAGAATCTGTAGGGTTGCTAGGCACGCGCACAAGGGTCTACGAGGCAACAACCATGCCCGATTAAAAAATTAGTCGTGCCGAACAACCCGAAGCCGGATCTTTAAACTATTGTTTAGGCGAATACAAGCATGTTAAACACTTTAACACTAAGTTAGAGGGATTACAACCTTTGTAGATCCGGTCCTTCACTTCTTAAGCTCCGTGTTCAGGTCCCTTCGCTGCGATTATCGTGTTCCGGACTCTCGAGAGGCTTCACGAAAAGAAAGATGCAGTCTTGCTTCCGATCTTCGATAACATAGATGATCTACCTTGAAGTTCCGATAACACAAGCGAACACTCATAATATGAAGTGAACACCCTCATCTAAATGGCAAGGATAGATGAGGATGATGAAGAAGGATTTTCTCTCTCTTTTATTATCTTTTTCTCACCCTCATTCATCACTTTGAAAAAACTAGTAAGCTTTTTCATGAAAGAAAGATGAAGGAAGAAGAAGATGAATGAAGATGATAACTTAATCCTTTTGTGATGAACAATGAATTATTGTAGTGGTTACAAATCTAACCAAGGGTTAAGCATGAAAGAGTTAACCCTTGTAGAGAGTTAACTAGAGTTAATGGTTTGGATTGGGTTAACATAATATCTCACAAGAATATCAAGCAACCACAAAGTCAAAGCTTCATGAAGCTTCATGGAAGCTTCATGCAAAAGCTAACCCTAATCCAAACCCTAACCAAGTTTAAACCCTAATCCATTTTTAAATTTTTAACCCTAACATGTTACAATATTATATATCCAATATAAAATATATTTTGTAACAATAGAAAATAATACAATTAACATATATCGCATATATATCAATGTATTATCCCGTGAGAAAATGAATCTTTTAGTGAGCTAATATTAGTTAATGTAATTTAATATATCATATATATTATTATATATTAAATTATCGAATCAACACTTGATCCGACAATCCGGCTATTTCACAAATAACCGACTAATACGATGACCCGGCTATATCACATATACCCGGCCAATATCTCATATCGCGAGAATCCAATACGGTATCACATACCACATTATCCTCGGTCCCGCACATATTACATATGTGCTCCTACTCCGTTTTTCCTGAGCTAAGAAACCTCTGTGTAGGACTCTAAAGAATCGTCAATACGCCGGCAGTAGGTGATGATCATATCAAACACCCATAAGCTGCAAGCGGTCAGCTAAACGTAACAGCCACCCAGGTATTGAGCGTTCAAAAGTTCAACAAGCAAGCCTGTACATTCTCCTGTGAATCCAATCAGTAACACTCCCGTACAGTCCAATCTCGTCGTCTGATATGTCGCATATCTCGCCTAGGGGTGGTAAACGTCAGACCCCACTAGCTCGATAAGTCGTGTCGATTTGAGGTCTATAACAGTTCGAGAAATCACTGATAACACTTACCAGTAAATCTCAGCAACCCTGGCCAGGGATTTCCGATTATAGCCAATCGAACACAGCGCAACATCAACTCCCTATACCGGGAGAGACGAATCCCCTCCTATCGCTCATTGCCTCTATGTGATTCGGGACTGTACCCAAAAGCAACCTTTTTGCACGCCCTCTTAGACGTGGTATGATGGAAATCAAAGCACAGTGGGAATCACACAAGACTCTATGACGATCTCGGGTCAACAGACTACTCTGTACCAGTGTCACCGGAGAACTGCCATCTGACGTAAGGTATAATACCATCTGGGAGTTCTTGGCAAGTCCGTCCAGTGTACCCGGTCTCCACTGAGCACCCGTACACCATCCTTGATGTCAAACACTGATGGATATGGGATCATCCAACGCCCATCATATGGGTCAAGATGCGTATACGCTAGTCTACTCTAGTGTATCGATGCCCTGTCTCGATACACCCTCGACTGGGACCAATTATAGGATGTACTCGTCGACTACCGTGGCCCCACTAGTATGATCTCATCATAGTCCCAGTAGTCGAGTACATATCCTAAGGACTTTATCAACATGTAACATAGAGACAGTCAGAGTACATGTTAAGATAAAGTACAACCAGATAGTATACTATCATGTCGAGCAAGAAAGTCCTCCCTATATATGTCCTAGAATCTACTACAATATACATCGTATGTATAGTAATGGCCTCTAGGGCATACATATAACTAACAATCTCCCACTTGCACTAGGGCCATCTGTTGTGGTATCACATACCCAACAATTTGCTGCGGTTGAAGTATCTCATACTCAAACATCCCATAAAAGTCTCTACTGAGAAAAAGGCCTTTTTGAGTGGATCCGCGCTGTTGCCCTCTGCGTCTGCTCTCCAAACCTCGATCTTCCTGGAGATCAGCCATCTCCATGATCAGGTGATACTGCCTAAGAATTATATCTGGATTTCTGATGGGACGGGGGTTTCTTTGCATAAGCCACAACTCCATTGTCACACAATGGTAGGAACGAAGTTCATCTCATGAACTTATATTTCCAGACTGCCTCTTTGGTAGCATCCTTGGTAACGATGTATCTTGCCTTTAATCGTCTAGTAAGTCACGGTATCTAGCTTGGAACTCTTCCAACATACCGTCCCTCCACTGAGGGTAAAGACAATGCCTGCGACTGACATTCAGTCGTCCTTATCACCCTGGAACCTTTCCAGGGATTCTCCCCTGGATCGATTGATACCATCTCACTACAACTAGTGAGTATCCTAACATCCAATTAGATTTATCTCATAGATCCAAAACCCAGGATTTAGTAGGTATCGTTTTGATCCTATATGGAGAATCCTTTTGATAAGCGGAGATTGACCGATCGTAGCATAGGAACCTCCTTCCCTATCAAGAGTATGTTATCCACGTACTCTACGAGGATCACCGCCATACTCCCTACTACCTTTTTGTATATACAGGGTTCATCTACCATTTTGATGAAGTCAAACACTTTGACTACCACATCAAAACAGACGTTCCAACTCCGCGATGCCTGTTTTATCACATAAAACATCTTGCACACGTTTCCGCTGCTCCCACTGTCTACGAAGCCCTCTGGCTGTGTACTTATAGACGCTCTCTTTCAAATCATCATTTAGAAAAGCAGTCATGACACCCAACCACCTGATATCGTAGTCATGGTATGTAGCCGTGGCAAGTAGGATCTGGATGGACTTATGCATAGCTTTGAAAGTCTCAACTTTTCCATGTACACCAAGTAATCTTCTCAAGATATACTCACTCCTGATGGGGATTTAACCCTTCAGATAAAGCAACCAAAGTCCATACATTTTTGGTGTATAAGGATTCCATCTCAGATCGCTAAGCATCCAGCCATTCTTACAGAGTCCCACTCCTGATGGACAGCTCGAAATAAGTTGGGTCACCATCTCATGATGCAATCTTCGCTCCCACTGTCATAGAGAAACCGAAGTAACTCTCAGGTGGGTGAGGAACCCTACTAGATCGGCAGAGAGGCTGAGGTTCGTTGGTTACTATTGAATCCTTTGGTTCTACCAAATTCTCTACTGTAGTTTGTATAGCTGGAACTATTCCAGTTCTACATAACAGACCTTGCCTCGAGCTTGTCCGGATTATGCTTTTAGACATAGTCCGGACAACACCAAATCTTAACCAACTTAAGATATGGGCTCCTCCCTTTCCATATCACATATGAAGTGGTAGGCCACTGATTTGATTTGAACCCTATTCAATAGGTATGCAGCTTCTTAAGTGCATAACTCCCAAAAGGAAATAGGAAACTCAGTAGTACTCATCATAGAGCACATCATATCACATAGGATGCTATTGCTCCGCCACGATATACCATCGTGCTATGGTGTGTACGAAGGAGTAATGCTGAGAGAGAATCTCATTCTCCTTTAGAATAGTCCAGGAATTCCGTGTTCAAGTATTCTCCTCCCTGATCTCATCAAAGGACATAATACTTATACCCATTGTTGGTTTTCTACTTCTAACTTATATTCTGTGAATATCTCAAAAGCTTCGGACTTATGTTTCAACAGGAATATATGTTTGAATCTTGAGAGATTATCAGAGAATGTAATGAAGTACAAAGAACCGGTCTTGGCATGTATAGACAGGGGACTTTCATACATCAGCATGTATCAATCCCAAGAGTTCACTAACTCTTTCTCTGTTTCCAATAAACAGAGCTATGGTCATTTTATCTTTGTGACATGACCGGCAAGTTTCACAAGATGTAAATTCAAACAAATTTTAATATGCATCTTAATGTAACTTCAGCTAGTCGGGTCGCATTGATATGACCTAGTCTATAATGCCTCAAGAAGGATTTGTTCATTTCTGAACTCTTCCTCTTGTGTGTGTTTCGTATACTAAGAACTGTAGTTTGATTTAGAATGTCAATGCTTTTAGATAACGTACCTGAACCGATCAACTCTTGATATAGGAAATGTTCAAAACATTATCCAACAATACAAAATTATATCCTTTCTTTACTAATAAAAAGACTGATATGATATTGTATATCAGGTTCGGTATCTAATAACATTCGTTCAGAATCAATGTATTCTGGCAATACAGGGTGATAGTGACCAACAGACTTGGCTGCAACACTTGCACCGTTTCTATCTCATGAAACTTATCACCCGTTCTCAGTTCTCTACCTATCTGTAGCCCATGTAACAGATTACATATGCGGGATCCTGATCCGGTATCTCATACCCAGGACGTAAAGGATACTGAGAAACAGTTCTCTGTAATGAACACACCCGAAGAAGATGCATCAGTATGCACTTTCTTCGTTTGGGCGGCACGGGAATTCTGGTAATCCCCAATTTCCTGCTCTGTCTTATAACAATTATAAGTTGGAGCGGGACCAACGTTCCCCAGCTCAGTATAACAAGCGAGTTCGGTCAATATATCCGTTTTATTATCTTGATTAAGGCGTGATATGGTCGCTACCTGGAGAGAGAGAGAAGAAAACACTCGGCGTATGCTCTTGCAAGATTATATTGGTTATCTAATATATCTAATCAAGATGTCTCCCACTGTTTTAATCAAATCTTCCTTCAAACCCTAAAAGGAAAGACTAGCCGGGATTAATTACACGCTACAAGTTCGCCAATCTTTCAGCCAGGCCTGTGTCGGTACTTTGAGGGAGGTTCCCCGTGCTATCGCACGGACCTAATTAAAGTAAAGCTCATTTTTCCAGAGGCGTAACCCCGTTAACACCTTTCTACACACCTACTTGATCGACTAATTGTAATGTGTGAAACTCTCCCAGGAGTAACTCTTACTCACAGCGGGTATCGGGATCCAACTATCTCATAGAAGGTATGCAATCTCATTGCAAATTTCTACACTTGAAATTCCCGATAATATTTTACCCCTAGCGTCCTATGACCTTGACGGAGGTCAACAAACCATAGGCTACTAGTCAAGTTCAACCCGTCATTTCCTGATTGAATTAAACCCGCCCGTACGACCCTTGACGGAGGTCAACAAGGTCGCACGACTACCCTAATCCAATCTGCATCATATGCATAAGCAGATAAATACTAGTCAGCTACCGCACACTACGCCTTGACGGAGGTCAACAAACGTAGCACGAATACTAAGTAGGACTTATCTGAAATGACGGAGGGCTACGACAGGTTTTTAAGAAAACCCTTTGCGTAATGAACTTGATATCGTTGTAGAATCGAGTGATTTTAAATGGAGTGTTTTTGAGGTTTTCTCTCGTTTTGCTAAAGGGGTCAATCCCGGTGAAGGGATCGTCGGCCCTTTCCTTATCGAATAAGGTGCGAGGTATATCATATATACCGCTGTGCAAAGCAAAAACTATAGAAACAATCAAAAGACAAACCGAGTTTGTAGCATCTGCTAGTTTCACTAAAGTGGTCACTCCCGGTGAAGGGATCTCGGCTCTTTCCTTATCGAATAAGGTGCTGGATGTTCTACAAGGAACACCGCTATGCAAAGCAAGAACTAGAGCTACCAGTTTTTAAACAAGTTTCTACAACATCTTTAGGTTTATTTTAGTTTCATTAATCTCATTAATGAAGTCCCATTTTATTATGCTTCACAAGTATCACATTTGAAACGAAATCTGCAATATAACATATATCTCATATATATAATATAAACATTCGTCTCAGGAAGTAATTTGATCTCATCACAGAACATTGCAGCAGAAGAACATATATGAAACATTGGATATACTAGGACGTCCGTGTTTTTAATACGAGACTGTATAAAACACGGATTCCACGGTCGCGATGAATAGCCAAACCCACATCCCTAGACCCCTACGAGAGCGGCAAGCAACACTGCCAATTCTAGGGTTAGGAGACCCGGTCTCGACTCCTCGAGATGGTCTCCCACTGGACCCTAAAACCCGGTTACTTTTGCTCCCCGCCTTAGGTCTACCTAATGCGGAAAAGTAAATAATATACAATGGTGACATCATCCTCAGCCCGGAAGTGCCCCAATAAAAGAATATTACATACAAATGAATTTTACATGAATGAAAAAGAAAAACTCTCATCTCACATAAAACCCCCGGCTATTCAGAACACGACGATCTAATATAACATATCACAACAACACATAATATCTCATATCATCAATGTAAGCAAGTATGCGTATCCCGGTTGTCGTTGATGTATAGCAACGAAGCCGGCGATACACCATATACTACGCTTACGGTCACAGAAAAGAAAGTGTAAAACTACAACTGTTGGAATCCGCAACCTCCTTAGACATCACATGCCTAACCAAATGAATTCCTTAGACATCGCATGCCTAACAATTATAAACCCCGCATTTTAGTCTCATTATCGAAAACTCTTTTCAATATCAAGTCGGGCAATTCAACAAGATTCCCGACATCCTGATCGAATGCTCGTCGCAAACTTTAGTAGACGGCCGCACCCCCGATGCCGTCGACGAAGTGCACTAAGGCGGAACACCGTCGCAGCGAGCACCCGAACGGATGCTTTTGTCGACGGGGTTCTCCTACAGTCACTTGGTCGGGGCTATGGGGCGTGGCTGTCTGTTAAGTTAACCCGGCGAGTATCCGCGTACGCTACGTGATTGCGACGGACTTTTGATCACATCAAAATTCCGTGGTAACCGATCAATTTGAGACTGAACTACTAGATTTATAACATTCAAATTAGTTATCCCATAACTACCTGTGGATTCCAATTATTGTATCACATTCCAGATAAAAAGACAATGTTAAACTTTCTGATCGAATGATCAAACACCCAAGATTTCCCTAATATATCTCAACACTTGAAATCGGTTTTAAAAACATCCATCACATGCCACAGTACCAATGGTCCAGCCGTAGAAGGGTCAAGCCAAATCCTCACATGTGGCACGCCGTACTGCCACAAACCCTAAGGTTTAGAGGCAGTTCAAGACGGTCACATAATCGAGTTAAGGTTTGTTGTCTTCTAGAGGGTCCACCGCGTTACTTGCATGACTTTACGAAAGTTTCAAACACTAGAAAAAATCCAACTTATGAAAATTTTCCGACAGGGAAAAAGTGAGTTATTGATATCCGTTCGAACTTTTTAACAGTTTCTAAAAATTATCCGGAAAAACTAAACAAAGTTAAATTATCCGATCGAATCAATAAGTCTCCAATACAACCCAGAAAACTCAACACTTGAGTAGAAATAAAAATACCGAGAAGAATCAGGAAGTACAGACGGTCATTACTGTGCAGAAACTTACCCTCAATCTACAGTAACGGTCGCGGAACCGCCGCCAATGCCTTGGGTTGGCCGCAGTTCCGCGGTGCAATAGTTGAGTTAGGGTGTCGTTTTTCACAGTAATTCCTAAAATACCCTGCTGAATTTTTTGAGCATTTTTAATTTGGAAAAAATCACAGTTTCGAAAAATTTCCAAAGAAGGGGTTTTATCAGGGTTCTCGAGTTCGATCGGAATTTAAACTTCGTCTAGACTTCGCCTAAATCTCTAGCTTGGCTCTGATACCACTGTAGGGTTGCTAGGCACGGACAAGGGTCTACGAGGCATCAACCATGCCCGATTATAAAATTAGCCGTGCCGAACAACCCGAAGCCGGATCTTTAAACTAGAGTTTAGGCGAATACAAGCATGTTAAACACTTTAACACTAAGTAGAGGGATTACAACCTTTGTAGATCCGGTCCTTCACTTCTTAAGCTCCGTGTTCAGGTCCCTTCGCTGCGATCATCGTGTTCCGGACTCTCGAGAGGCTTCACGAAAAGAAAGATGCAGTCTTGCTTTCGATCTTCGATAACATAGATGATCTACCTTGAAGTTCCAATAACACAAGCTAACACTCATAATATGAAGTGAACACCCTCATCTAAATGGCAAGGATAGATGAGGATGATGAAGTAGGGTTTTTCCCCTCTTTTATTATCTTTTTCTCACCCTCATTCATCACTTTGAAAAAACTAGTAAGCTTTTTCATGAAAGAAAGATGAAGGAAGAAGAAGATGAATGAAGATGATAACTTAATCCTTTTGTGATGAACAATGAATTATTGTAGTGGTTACAAATCTAACCAAGGGTTAAGCATGAAAGAGTTAACACTTGTAGAGAGTTAACTAGAGTTAATGGTTTGGATTGGGTTAACATAATATCTCACAAGAATATCAAGCAACCACAAAGTCAAAGCTTCATGAAGCTTCATGGAAGCTTCATGCAAAAGCTAACCCTAATCCAAACCCTAACCAAGTTTAAACCCTAATCCATTGTTAAATTTTTAACCCTAACATGTTACAATATTATATATCAAATATACAATATATTTTGTAACAATAGAAAATAATAAAATTAACATATATCGCATATATATCAATGTATTATCCCGTGAGAAAATGAATCTTTTAGTGAGCTAATATTAGTTAATGTAATTTAATATATCATATATATTATTATACATTAAATTATCGAATCAACACTTGATCCGACAATCCGTCTATTTCACAAATAACCGACTAATACGATGACCCGGCTATATCACATATACCCGGCCGATATCTCATATCACGAGAATCCAATATGGTATCACATACCGCATTATCCTCGGTCCCGCATATATCACATATGTGCTCCTACTCCGTTTTGCCTGAGCTAAGAAACCTCTGTGTAAGACTCTAAAGAATCGTCAATACGCCGGCGGTAGGTGATGATCATATCAAACACCCACAAGCTACAAGCGGTCAGCTAAATGTAACAGCCACCCAGGTATTGAGTGCTCAGAAGATCAACAAGCAGGCCTGTACATTCTCCTGTGAATCCAATCAGTAACACTCCCGTACAGTCCGGTCTCGTCGTCTGATATGTCACATATCTCGCCTAGGGGTGGTAAACGTCAGACCCCAGCAGCTCGATAAGTCGTGTCGATTTAAGGTCTATAACAGTTCGAGAAACCACTGATAACACTTACCAGTAAATCTCAGCAACCCTGGCTAGGGATTTCCGGTTATAGCCAATCGAACACAGCGCAACATCAACTCCCTTTACCGGAAGAGACGAATCCCCTCCTATCACTCATTGCCTCCAAGTGATTCGGGACTTTACCCAAAAGCCACATTTTTGCACGCCCTCTTGGACGTGGTATGATGGAAATCAAACCACAGTGGGAATCACACAAGACTCTATGACGATCTCGGGTCAACACACTACTCTGTACCAGTGTCACCGGAGAACTGCCATCTGACGTGAGGTATAATACCATCTGGGAGTTCTCGACGAGTCCGTCCAGTGTACCCAGTCTCCACTGAGCACCCGTACACCATCCTTGATGTCAAACACCGATGAATATGGGATCATCCATCTCCCATCATATGGGTCAAGATGCGTATACGCTAGTCTACTCTGGTGTATCGATGCCCTGTCTCGATACACCCTCGACTAGGAACAATTATAGGATGTACTCGTCGACTACCGTGGCCCCACTAGTATGATCTCATCATAGTCCCAGTAGTCGAGTACATATCCTAAGGGCTTTATCAACATGTAACATAGAGACAGTCAGAGTACATGCTAAGATAAAGTACAACCAGATTGCATACAATCATGTCGAGCAAGAAAGTCCTCCCTATATATGTCCTAGCATCCACTACAATATACATCGTATGTACAGTAATGGCCTCTAGAGCATACATATAACTAACAGAATCATCCATATTAAACCCCATTAGCATGTTGTCTATGTACCTGGATTGGGACAATCCCAAATCCATTTAGATCTATCTCTATAGATCTATATCCCCAGGATGTTGGAGACATGAGTTAGATCTTTCATGGAGAACCTGTGTGGTAAGGGGTGCTTGACCGAGTGCAGCATAGGAACACCCTTTCCTATCGAGAGTATTTCATCCGCGTACAATACGAGGAAGACAATCATACTCTTTACTACATTTTTATTTATACATGGTTCATCTATCTTTTTTATGAAGTCAAACTTTTTGACAGCTTCATTAAAAGAGATGTTCCATCTCTGCAATGCCTGGTTCAACCCGTATATGGATTTAAGCAGCTTGCACATGCTTCCGCTGCTCCCACTGTCCATGAAGCCCTCTGGCAGTGTCATTTATACGCTCTCTTCTAAATCATCATTTAGAAAAGCGGTTTTGACGTGCAGTCTGCCAGATTTCGTAGTCATGGTATGCAGCAATGGCAAGTAGGATCCTGATGGACTTAAGTATAAATTTGAAAGTCTCAACTTTTCCATCTATACCAAATTATCTTTCTAAAAAATCCGCTTGTTCCCGATGGGTTTTACCCCTTCAGGAGCAACATGCAAAGTCAACACTTTGCTGATGTACATAGATTCCATCTCAGATCGCATAGCATCCAGCAATTTCACATAGTCTCCACTTGTGATGGCATGCTCGAAACTAGTTGGGTCATCATCTCCATGATGCAATCCTCGCTCCCACCGTCTATGAGAAATCCGTTTTATCTCTCAGGTGGATGAGGAACCCAACTAGATCTGCGGAGTGGCTTCGGTTCGTCAGGGACATATTGAATCCTCCGGTTACACCAAATCGTCTGTTATAGTTTGCTTTACTGGAACTTCTTCAAGTTCTACCACATCGCCACTAATTTCTTCCACAAGAAATTCCTTTTTCTAAAAAAGGTGGCATGTCGAGAAACGAAACATCTTTTGTTCCTCGGTGTGGTAGAAGATATTCCCTCACGAATGGTTGGGATATCCTACAAACTTGCACAGAACTGACCTTGCCTCGAGCTTGTCTGGATTTTTCTTTTCAACATAGGCCGGAAAAACCATATATCTTAACTCGTTTAAGAGATGGTCTCTTCCCATTCCATTTCTCATATGGAGTGGTAGGCAACGGATTTGATCGGAACTTTATTCAATAGGTATGCATCTTCTCAAGTGCATATCCCTGAAAAGAAATAGGTAACTTAGCAGTACTCATCATAGAGCATACCATATCTCACAGGGTGCGATTCCTCCATCCCGATATACCATTGTTCTGTGGTGTATATGGAGGAGTAAACTGAAAGAGAATCTCATTCTTATTTAAATAATCCCGGAATTCCATGCTCAAGTATTCTCGTCCCCGATCATATCGAAGGACTAGAATACCTTTACCCATCTGGTTCTCTTCTTCGCACTTATATTCTTTGAAATTCTCAAAAGATTCAGATTTGTGTTTCAACAAGAACACATGTCCGTATCTTGAGAGAACATCGGTGAATGTAATAAAGTACGTGGAACCATCCCTGGCATGTGTAGACATAGGACCGCATACATCATCATGTATCTGTCAAAGAGTTCAGTTGCTCTTTCTCCGTTTCTAGTAAACGGAGATTTGGTCACCTAATCTTTGAGACATGACTGGCAAATTTCATAAAATGTAAATTCGAACGGATTCAAAATATGCATCCTTATGGAACTTTAGCTAGTCATGTTTCATTGATAGGACCCGGTCTGCAATGCCTCAAGAAGACTTTGTTCATCTCTGAAATGTTCCTCTTGTGTGTGTTCTGTATGTTTAGAACTGTAGTTTGATTCAAAACGTGTACACTGTTATACAACATACCTTACCCAATCAACACTTGATTTAGGAAAATATTCACAATATTATTGGAACGAAATAACAGTCGCTAAGAATCAATGTATTACCAGTTGGTAACACCAGGTGATACCTACCAACTGCTTTGGCTGCAACAATTGCACCATTCTCTACTACTAGAGACATATCATCCTTTCCCAATTCTCCACCTGTCTATAGCCCATGTAACAAATTACATGTGTGGGATCCTGATGCGGTATCCAATACCGAGGACGTAGAGTAAACTGAGAAACAGTTCTTGGAAATGAATACACCGGAAGACAATGCATCAACATGATTTTTCTTCGTTTTGGTGGCGTGGGAATCCGAATATTCCCCTATTTCTTGCTCCGACTTATGACAATCATAAGATAGAGGGGAACCTAGCACAGTATAATAAGTAGGTTTGGTCAATACATCCATATTATTATCTTGATTAAGGCATTTCATTGGTCGCTACCAGGAGAGAGAGAAGGATAATCACTTTGCGTGCGCTCTGTGCAAGATTAGATTGGTTATTTTATCTAATCAGGATGGCTCCTACCGTTTTTATAAAATCTTCCGCCAAACCCTAAAAGGTAAGATTAGCCGGGATTAATTAAACCCTACAGGTTCGTCAATCGTTCGGCCAGGCAGGTATCGGTATTCCGAGGGAGGTTCCCCGTGCTCTCGCACGGACTTAATTAAAATAAACCTCGTTTTCCCAGAGGCATAACCCCGTTGGCACCTTTGTAGACACCTACTTGATTAGCTAATTGTAAAGTGCAAAACTCTCCCAGGAGTAACTCTTACTCGTAGTGGGTATCGGGATCCAACTATCATATAGAAGGTATGCAATCTCATTGCAAATTTCAACACTTGAAATTCCCGATAATGGTTTTTACCCATAGCCACTTATGACCTTAATATAGTCAACAAATCATAAGCAATAGTCAAGTTCAACCCGTCATTTCTTTATTGGATTAAAACCACCCGCACGATCCTTAACATAGTCAACAAAGTCGTACGACTACCCTAATCCAACTGCATCATATGGTTACAGATAAGCACTAATTAGCTATCGCACACTACGCCTTAACATAGTAAAAGAACGTAGCACGAATACTAAAATAGCACTTATCTGAAATGACGGAGGGCTACGCGGGTTTTAAGAAAACCATGAGCGTAATGAACTTGATATCGTTGTAGAATCTAATGATTTTGAAAAGGAGTGTTTTTGAGGCTTTAACTAGTATATCTAAAGAGGTCACTCCCGGTGAAGGGATCTCGGCTCTTTCCTCATCGAATGAGGTGCAGGATATTCAGGAATACTACTATGCAAAACAAGAACTAGAGAAGGAATCAAAACCAAAACCGAGTGAGTTGTAGCATTTCCTAGTTTTGCTAAAGAGGTCACACCCGGTGAAAGGGATCTCGGCTCTTTCCTCATCGAATGAGGTGCTGGATATTCATCAAGGAATACCACTATGCAAAGAAAAAACTAGAGCTACCCTTTTTAAAAGTTTGATGATACAACATCTTTTGGTTTCTTTCTTTTCATTAATCTCATTAATGAAGTCCCATCATTTAATTTTTCCTAAACATTATAGAAAAATGAAAAGAAAATAGAACGTACGCTTATGCCATCCGCATTCGCCACGGGGGCCCGTCATGCACCGTTAGGTTAATTACCAGCAGAGCGGGGGCTGGACTAGCACGGATGCAAAAAATAAGCAACGTTTATTATATATCATATATATAATAGTACATTCGTCTCACGCAGTTATATGATCAACATGACGGAAACAAGCAGCGGAAGAAACATATGAAATATTGGATATATTAGGATGTCTGTGTTTTAAATTTAGCCAGTAATGTAAAACACGGATTCCACAGTCGTGATGAATAGCCAAACTCACATCCCTAGACCACTATGAGAGCGGCAAGTAACCCTGCCAATTCTAGAGTTAGGAGACCCGGTCTCAAATCCTTGAGATGGTCTCCCACTGCACTCTAGAACCCGGTTACTTGTGCTCCCCGCCTTGGGTCTATCCTAATGCGGAAAGGTAAAAAATATACAACAATGGTGACATCATCCTCAACCCGGAAGTGCCCCAATAAAAGAATATTACATACAGATTTTAGATGAATGAAAATAAAAATTCCCATCTCAAATAGAACCCCCCGGCTATTCTTTCACGACGATCCAATAAATCATATCAACAGCAATACACGATATCACATATCATCAACGTAAGCAAATATGCGTATCCTTAAAATTTGTTGACAAATAGCAACGAGATTGGGAAACCCCATATATAACACTTACGGTCGCAGAAAAGAAAACAGAAAACTACAATAATTAGAATCTGCAATATCCTTAGACATCATAAATCCGGAATATCTCATATTCCAGATTTCATGCCTGACTTATAAAACTTGCATTTTGGTCTCAAATTGAAAACTCTTTTCAATTGGTTGTCGGATAATTCAACAAGATTCCCAGCTTAGTGATCACGTACAATACGCAATTGCGACGGAGTCTTGATCCGAATCAAAACTTCGTGGCAATCGATCAATTGAGACTAAACGACTAGCTATACAATATACTAACTAGTTTTCATCAAACTAATTTATCCGGATTCTAATAATTGTATCACACACATCACAAAACTTGTAAAGTTACCGCGACATTAGAATTCCGCACGCAATTAGCAAACTTAAACAATATTTCCAAGACTTGAAATATCCAGTGAGCTAAAGTTCCAAAATCGACCGTTTTAAGCCAATCCGGGAGTCGAAACGAACTCGAAACCTGCCCAAATCTTCGCAGAGGCGAAGATCACAAAATTAATTGTCGAATAGAGGGCCTCAGGGAGGGTACCTACCCCTGGGGGGCACCACGAAGTGGCCCCCTAGGGTAGGTAGACCGGAGAGCACCTAGTTGGGGTTCTCTCGGGTCACCCACCACTAAGGCCACCATGTGGTGGTCTTGGGGTGTGGGTTCGGACTCTGGTCCCCCCGGGGTGTCCCAGGGGTGCGTACCCTCCAACCCTCGGCTTCTCGGTTCAAACCGTGAGCCCGCGGGGTGTGTAAACAACTTAAAACATCATTTTTGAAACTGTTTTTATCGGCAGTTTTTACGCGACAAAAACGGCGGATTTCTAACGTTGCTACAAGCTACCCTAATGTTCTAGCTTGGCTCTGATACCATGAAAGTCGACCTTAGCAACACCATGAGGTTCTAGAGGCATCAAGCATGCTAAATTTTAATTTTTATTAGGTGCTAAGCTAGACTAACAAGATCTATACTAGATTATTAGGATTTGCCTTTGTGATGTATTGAACTAAAAGAAAGAAAAGAGCATACAACCTTTGTAGTTTGAGTCCTTCACTTTACAGGCTCCGTGTAGTAGTCCCGCGACTCCACTAGGCTCCACTTGAGACTTTGGAAGAGCTTCCTCCGATGACCTTCGTGCCGAAGATGATCCTTGCGATGTCCCACCACCTCAAGCTACCTCTACACTAAATTCTTTAGCGTAGTAAACACGCTACACTCGATCGCTAGTCATGTGTAGGATGGTGAAGTAGGGGATGTTAAAAGCTCACAAGTTTGTATTCAAGTTTCATGGTTCACATCACATGTGGGGGTTGAAGCTTGAACTAAAGCAATTGAGGAAGAAGAAGAAGCTAGAGAGCAACCATGGGAGCAACTCAAGAAAATGGCTAAGTGTTGAGAATGAGAGAAGAATGAATGGAAACTATTGACCCCCACTCATTCAAGCTTGGAATTTTGAAAAATAAAATTGCAACCATGCTTAAATAATGAGTCAAGATGAATAAACTAAAATAAATCCCATGCTTGCAAACATGCTCTCATTTTCCACCACATTTCTATTTTCACAAAATAGAATTTTATGCCATGCTTCATTATTATATATATATATATCAAATATATTAATATATATATTATGAAGAATAATTAGTGAGCCAATGATATTAATTAAGATATAATTATATCACATATAATATATATTACATTATTAAATCTACACTTGATTTAATAATCCGGTTATATCATATATGACTGACTAGTATCATTTAGTATATCACATTATCAAATCAACATTTGATTCGACAATCTGGTTATATCACATATAACCGAACCGATAACAGATAACTGCCAGATTACAATACGGTATCAGATACACATATTTAATTAGGACCACACACATATCACATATGTGTCCTACTTCGTTTCGCTTGAACCAGGGAACTTCTGTGTGGGACTCTTAAGACTCGTCAATACGCCAGCAGTAGGTGATGATCACATCAGTCACCTACAAGTCGTCAGCGGTACTAACTGGACATAACGACTACCTAGATATTGAGTTTTATGAAGATCAACAAGCAAGCTTGTCCACAGTATCCATGAAGCCTATCAGTAACACTACCGTACAGTCCGGTCTCTTCATCTGATATGTCGCATATCATGTCTCGGGGTAGAAATCGTCAGACCCCAGTAACGTGATAAGTCATGCCGATGTCTGGCTTATAACGTTTTGAGAAACTACTGATAACACTTATCAGTAAATCTCATAAGCAGCCCAGGCCAAGGACTTCCAGTTATAGACAATCAAGCATAGCGCAACTCAACCCCCAATACCGGTAGAGACGAAACCCCTCCTATCTCTCATTGCCTCCATGTGACTCGGGACTGTACCTAAAATCCACCTGTTTTCACAACTCTTTTGAGCCGTGGTAGGGAGGAAATCAAAGCACAGTGGGATCCACAGAAGACTCAATGACAATCTCGCGTCTACAGCTTAACATGTACCAGTGTCACCAGAGTACTGCTATCTGACGATAGGTATACTACCACATAGGAGTCTTCGGAGAGTCCTATTTGGTGTACCCATTCTCCAATGAGCACCTGTGTACAATCTTTGATGTCACACACCAATGGTTGTGGGATCAACCATCGCCCTCTAATGGACAAGAAACGTACACACTAGTCTACTCTGGAATATCGATGCCCTAATCTCGATATTCCCTCGACTAGGAACTGATTAAAGGATGTACTTTTGGACCACCCTGGCCCCACTAGTATGATCTCATCATAATCCTGCAGTCAAGTACATGTCCTAAGGGCTTTATCAACATTTAAGAGACAAACAGTATAAATACCAGTTTATATGTTAAGATAAAGGCAACCTGAAGAAAGTCCTCTATATATATGTCCAAGCATCCACTATATCAACAATAATGGCCTCTAGGTCATACATATTCCTAACATTTATATATATATATATATATATATATATATATATATATATATATTGCGGAACCTAGGATGACCTTACGGAACTTAGACTTGACTGAGGGGGTATTAGACCCGAACTTTCGTTACGTAGGTTGACCTTGGTTGATGGAGTAGGTAACTTAAGTAGAATGACATACCGTGTGTATGCTCCACGGCATACTTACGATACGCTGCTCTACTTAAGTAACCTTAGGATGTTCATTATTTTGAGACCTGTATTTCTTTTCGTTCCTATGATCTATCCTCATCGATATTTGATTGCGGTTCCTGTCACCATGTTTAAGAGATCAGAAGGAGCTGGGGCTAGAGTTGCAGTTAGAGCAAGCTCATCAGGGACGAAGACTGACTATGATATTCTTCTGGTGACGTAGGAACGTATTGATTTATTGACTATGCTAGGATTTATCGTTTGAGACGAACGTTCTGGATATGCACTAGATGATCGGGCCATCGCTAGAGGCTAGCTAGATTGAGAGGATTGTTGACATATAGCCTACTCCAGAAGTAGATGTATTGTCTACCGTGCAGACAGATGAACCAGCTGTTGCTGAGATTGATGGGATATTGCCTCCAGAGTTTATAAAGCTGAAGCCACAAAAGTTTACAGGCAGGGATGTGACAGAAGATCGCTAGTCACCCTTGGATAAGTGACTAGAATATTTTGTTCGTTTGGATGCTCCGATGCGAGGTCATTAAGTTGACTAGCTTCAGTTAGAGGGACCTCACCCAGATGTGTTGTGAGTTGATCGAGAAAGGGCGGATAATTTGTATTCCACCGATTACTTGGATGAGTTCCCGAGGATATAATCGGCTAGATGTCTTCCACAGAGTGGCGAAGATGCCTGAGATCGTAACTTCAAGTCCTTACAAGAGACTCTGAATATGACTATATCCAAATTGGATTTCCGTCCACACAACTACCTATAGTTGATTCTTATTAGGACGATAATGAAGAAAATTGGAATAAGAGGTTCATGAGGGATCTTAACGAGTTGTTGTTCCTCCCTGTTGATACTAGAGGCTCGATATGTACGCAGAGGCGTTGGATACAACAATATTTCCATAGTAAAGTCGTGATAAGATTGCAGCTGTCCCGGAACATAAGAGGATTAAGTAAAGGGTGCCAGTCTCCGGGCAATTCGCCAGACCTGAGATTGGAAGAGACCAAGTTCTTTCCTGAGTACGCCAGCGGTAAAGATTTAGATCCAGGATCAGTTGTATGCCATGCACTCAGAGGGCCAGAGGCCACCATCATTGACGTGCTACATTACGAGTGACCATGTTAATTGGCCAGGAAATGTTCAGAGAAGCGCCAGAGCAGGACTGTTTCCTTCATTACTCCTAACCGGGCCGTTGAACCGAGAGATTGTGGAATTGGTGATCTACAGACGAAACAAGGATCCAGGGGCAGAGGACGCCAGACCGTGGGCAGGAGGCAAGTAAATATTCTTGCTCTGCCAGCCTTGGGTGTAACGACAACTTTCGATATTGAAGGAGGTATACCTCAATATCATTTATTTGTGATTTCTATTTTAGTGATCGGAGTATCACACTTTTATTGTTTTGGACCTTTGGGTTTTGATGATTTATGTTTTAATACATCCATTACACTTGATTTGTATTTTGTGCATATACATTGCACTTGATATTGTTTTTGTAAGTCTATGTGCAACACACCACGAGTTGCGGGGAGGCGAAAATATGAAAAACAATCTTGTTTGGTAGCATACATCGACTAACCGAAGATTTTTTCTAAACAATACTTAACGATAAACATAGAGTTCTAAGCTACTATGTGAAGAGATTATACAAAACAATTCTAGTCCTTCGTCTTTATGATCTCTATGTCCTCCTCGGCCTTCTATCCGTGATAGATGATCCACCCGAGTATCCTAATCCAAGCTACACCTCAACACTTGAGGTAACTTTGTTTCTCTAGTCGCTCACCAAAGTAACTAAGATGATATAGAGTTAGGTTATGGAGTGTTTAGTCTTTACTAATCCTTGTACTCAACTCATGAGTGGTACGATTAAGGTTTGGAGAAGGAGAGAGAGCTTGAGGAGAGAGAAGGTAGAGAGAATAATGAGAATAAAATCCTTCTCACTTGAATATATGATACATAATGAATTATCAAATAATATCAATTAAATGATTATTCACCATGTTTCATTTATTCAAAGAGAGTGATTCATTATGTGAGTCATTAGATCATTAATGAAGCATTAATGATATGATGAATCATATAAATGAGTCAAACAAAGCAATTAATGAAAATGCCACCTTAACCTCCTTAGTCACCCTCCTTCTAGAAGCTTCTCGAATAATTACGAGTACGCCCTTCGCATCCATGAAAACACGGAAAAACTAAAAACTATATAAATCCAATAACCTGATACTAGAATCTGGCTTAAACCAAATCCGTCTAGTAAAAACTGTCCGAATGTCGTACGTGCGTTTAAATACGTATTCGTCCGAACCCTTTTCGTAAAACCGTACGACCTCTATATCATTTCGCCTGGAGTTAGGAAAACTCTGTGTGGGACTCTAAAGACTCGACTACTACACTGGCAGTGAGTTTAACCACAGACCGCAAGCGGCACTAGCTGTACGTAACGGTCCACAGGTAGATGTCGATAAGAAGGCCGGTGAGGATACCCATCCGAACTCCTACTGAGCCTGTGCGTGACAATATCCGTGCAGTCCGGTCTGTTCGTCTAAGTGTATCGTATGTATGGTATAGGGAGGTGGTGAACGTCAGACCCCTAAAAACCGTACAAGTCATGTCGGTATGGCTCCATCACCATCCGAGAATCTACTGATCAATCTATCAGTAATTCTCAATCAGCCTTGGCCAGGTACTTATGGTAATGACCAACCGATCACTGCGCGATATCAACTCCCTATACCGGGAGAGACGAATCCCTAACATTCACTCACTGCCTCCACGTGGCTCGGGACTGTGCCCAACTAAAACCTGTTTGCACGACTCCTTTGAACCGTGGTAGGGTAGTAATCAAAGCACAGTGGGAACTCACACGAGACAAATGACGACTTTAAGTCAACGGACTATCTGCACAGATGTCACCCTGAGAACTGCTATCTGACGTTAGGTATAAATACCATTCAGTCACTTCTCGGCGAGTCTTGTCCGTTGTACTCATACCTGGTGAGCATCTGTATACAATCTTAGGTGCACTCCACCAATGGCTGCGGGACCAATCCATCGCCCCTCCTCGGGGTCTAGATATGTATACACCAGTCTACTCTGGAGTATCAATGCCCAGTCTCGATACTCCTGCGATCAGGGACATCTAATGATGTGCCTATTGACTATCCAGCTCCCACTAGTATGACTGCCATCATAACGCCGGAAGTCAGGCAAACATCCTAAGGGCTTTATCAATATGTATATATATATGAATACTACGCAAAATATATCATACGTTAAGATAAAGACAAACCAAATAGCGTACTATCTTATTAAGCAAGACTGTTATGTACATACATATCCCAGTATCCTATACAATGAAGGCCTCTAGGGAATATATATCCAACAATCTCCCACTTGCACTAGGGCCTATAATTGGCGCAATGAGTACCCACTGTCTTCACTATATCCAGTTGCTGGAGTACCGCATGCCCAACATCTCAAACAGCCTCTCAAACTGAACTTGAGGAATGGCCTTTGTGAATGGATCTGCCGTGTTGTCTTTTGTATCCACTCTCCATACCTCGATCTCCCGACGATCAACGATCTCCCTGATCAGGTGAAAACGCCTTAAGATATGCCTGGATTTCTGATGGGACATGGGTTCCTTAGCCAGTGCTACGGCCCCATTGTTATCACAATACAAAGGTATTGGATTTGCAATGGACGGAACCACCTGAAGTTCAGAAATGAACTTCCTCATCCAGACAGCTTCTTTTGCGGCTTCACTAGCAGCTATATACTCAGCCTCCATAGTTGAGTCTGCGACGGTATCCTGTTTGGAACTCTTCCAACATACCGCCCCTCCATTGAGGGTAAACACAAAACCCGAAATGGATTTAGAATCATCTTTGTCACTTTGGAAGCCGGAGTCGGTAAAAGCCTCTACCTGGAGGTCTCCAATACCGTAAATCAAGAACATCTCCTTGGTCCTTCTTAGGTACTTGAGAATGTTCTTTACCGCTATCCAATGTTTCGCACCTGGGTAATACTGATACCTGCTTACCACACCAAGTGCGTAAGCTACATCTGGTCTTGTACATAACATCGCATACATTATAGATCCTACTGCCGAAGCGTAGGGTAAAATGCTCATGCGATCCCTCTCTTCATCAGTCTTGGGAGACATCTCTTTGGAGAGGGTGATCCCGTAACAAGCGGGCATGTTACCACGCTTGGAATCTTCCATACTAAATCTCTTTAGTATAGTGTCAATATACCTGGACTGTGAAAGTCCCAACATTCTATTAGATCTATCATGATAGATCTTAATGCCCAAAATGTAGCTTGCATCACCCAAGTCTTTCATGGAGAATTTCTGTGATAAGAAGTGTTTTACTGATTGTAGCATAGGGATATCATTCCCAATCAGTAGTATGTCGTCGCCGTACAAAACGAGGAAGACTACTGCTCCTTCTACAATCTTCCTATAAATACATGGTTCATCTACATTTTTGATAAAGTCAAAGTCTTTGACTGTCTCATCAAAGCAGATGTTCCAACTTCGCGATGCTTGCTTTAATCCATAAATGGATTTAAGCAACCTGCACACCTTTCCGTTGCTCCCACTGTCTAAGAAACCTTCGGTTGATCCATGTAAACACTCACTTCTAAATGTCCATTTAGAAAAGCTGTTTTTACGTCCATTTGCCAGATTTCATTGTCATGGAAGGCAGCAATGGCAAGCAGGATCCGAATGGATTTAAGCATAGCTACAGGTGAAAAGGTTTCATCATAGTCCAGTCTTGGTCTTTGACGAAAACCTTTTGCAACGAGTCTAGCTTTGTAGGTTTCCACTTGTCCAAGTGCACCAAACTTCTTTTTGGAGATCCATTTGCATCCAACTGGTTTAACCCCAGGAGGAGCAACTTCTAAAGTCCATACTTTATTGGTGTACATGGATTCCATTTCGGATCTCATAGCATCCAGCCACTTCATCGAGTCAACACTCGTGATAGCTAGCTGAAAACTAGTAGGCTCATCATCGTCGATGATGCAATCCTCTCGATCCCCATCTAGAAGAAAACCATAGTATCTCTCTGGAGGATGAGAAAGCCTACTAGATCTGCGGAGTGGCGTTGGTTCGTCATGTTCTATTGAAATCTTAGGTTCTTCTAAGTCCTCGGTAGCAGTTTGAGGTTCTGGAATTTCTTCCAGCTCTACCGCGCTCCCACTAATTTCTTTTGCAAGAAATTCGCTCTCTAAGAAGACAATGTGGCGAGCGACAAACACCTTTTGTTCTTCAGTGTGGTAGACCATGTACCCCCTTGAATGTTTGGGGTATCCTACAAACTTACACAAAACCGATCGTGACTCGAGCTTGTCCGGTTTATGCTTTTTAACATATGCCGGGCACCCCCATATCTTAATATACTTGAGATATGGTCTCTTCCCGCTCCACATTTCATATGGAGTGGTAGGCACAGACTTAGTTGGAACTCTATTCAATAAGTATGCCGCTGATTCTAGAGCAAATCCCCAGAAGGAAAGTGGTAACTCAGCACCACTCATCATTGAACGCACCATATCTAATAGCGTGCGATTCCCCCTTTCTGATACACCATTATGCTGAGGTGTTTAAGGCGGAGTAAGCTGAGAGAGAATTCCATTCTCTTTTAAGTATTCAAGGAAACTGGTACTTAAGTATTCTCCACCTCGATCAGATCGAAGTGTTTTGATGCTTTTGCCAGTTTGTTTCTCTACTTCATTTTTATACTCTTTAAACTTCTCAAAGGTCTCTGATTTATGTTTCATTAAGAACACATGTCCATACCTAGAGAAGTCATCCGTAAAAGTGATGAAGTAGGAGTGACAGCTTCTTGCATGCGTAGACATTGGACCACATACATCACTGTGTACAAGTCCCAAGAGTTCAGTAGCTCTTGCTCCGTGTCCGGAGAACGGAGATTTGGTCATTTTTCCTTTGATACATGATTGACAAGTTGCATATGATGAATATACAAACGGATCTAGATATCCATCTTTATGTAACTTAGTCAACCTTGTTTCGTTTATATGACCAAGTCTACAATGCCATAAGAAGGCTTGATTTGAATCTGGAGCCTTTCTTTTATGTGTGTTTTGAATATTGAAAATTCGAGATTGATTAAGTATGTATATGCCGTTTTCCAGTGTGCCATACCCAATCAGTTCTTGATTTAGGAGAATGTTCATGACATTACTTTTAAGCGTAAAATTATATCCTTTATAAGACAACAAAGATACTGATATAATATTACACAGTATACTGGGAATACAAAAACAGCTGTACAAAACCAAAACGTGTCCACTAGTCAACCCTAGGTGATACTCCCCTATTGCAACAGCATCTACATGCATTCCATTGCCCATCCGGAGAGTCATATCACCTGCCCCCAATACTCTACTATTTCTCAGATCCTGCAATGAATTACAGATGTGAGAACCAGAACCGGTATCAAGTACCCATGAAGTAGAGTTTACTGAAAGACAATATTCGATTACGAACACACCTGAAGCAAAAGCAACCGCTTGCTTCGTGTCCTTTGTCTTGAAGGCCATACAGTCCTTCTTCCAGTGCCTTTGCTTGTGACAATAATGGCATTCGTTTATATCCGCTTTCACCCTTCCTGCCCTGTTCCTTCCCAGCATCTTCTTGACCCCACCCTTCGGTTTGGTGGCTTTCATCTTCTTCTTCCCTTTAGCTTTCGCTTTAGAATTAGAAGAGGATGATTGGCCGACATACAAAACGAGGGTCTTTTCCTTTTTCAAGGAGGTCTCTGCTACCCTCAACTTGTTGATGAGCTTTGAAAGATCAGCTTCCATTTCGTGCATGTTGAAGCTAAGCACGAACTGAGATAAGGTGTAGGGAAGGGACTGCAAAATCAAGTTGATATACAAATCATTCTCTAGCACGCATCCCAGGTTTGCGAGTTCCTCAATGAGGCTTATCATTTTGAGGACGTGCTCTCCTACAGGCGATCGTGGAGCTAACCTCATCTGGAAGAGTTTCCTTGAGGTCTCGTACCTTGCGATACGGGAGTGTTCTCCATATAATTCCTTTACATGGAGGAAGATGGATACAATATCCATACTCTCGTGCTGTTTCTGGAGTTCATTATTCATGGACGCCAGCACGATACACTTAGCTCGCTCACAATCCAGATCCCAAGTTTTGCGAACTTCCTTGTCCACAACTGAGGAATCTGGTCCAGGGATAAGGGGAGGAACAACGGTGGTAACATATGCTACTTTGTCATAAGTCAGCGCAATGTTGACGTTTCTTAGCCAATCTTTATAGTTCTGTCCGGTCAGTATATTTTTCTCAAGTAATAGTTTTAATCCTGTCATGTTCGCTGCTAGAGAGAGAGAAAAGAAAACACTCAGCATATGCTTGTTACAAGTTTAGATTGATTATTAGTTTATCTAAACATGATGGCTCCCACTGTTCCATCAAATCCTTCTTCAAAACCTAAAAGAAGAACTAGTCAGGATTTAATCACACGTCACAATACTTGCTTAACCTTTCTGCCAGGCTGGTGTTGGTACTTCGAGGGAGGTTTTCCAACGCTTTCGCGAAGTTCATTAATTAAAGAACCTCTTTTCCCTGGAGGCGTAGCCCCTCTAACACCTTTCTAGGCACCTACTTGGTTTATAGCATTGATTGTTAAGTGAGAGAAATTCCCGAGAGTATTCCTACTCATCAGTGGGATCGGGATCCAACTATCATTGCATGATGCCCTAGATGGAAGCCACTCTAGTCACCACACTCCAGAAGGTATGCTAAATTTGCAAGTTTCCTTTATGTTTGAAACTCCCGATATGATTTTTACCCCAAGCTCTTACAGACCTTGACGTAGGCCAACAAGTCATAAGACGCAAGTCAAGTTCTACCCGTCGTTGTCCTGATCAATCTAAGTACATCGTACAAGACCTTGACGTAGGCCAACAAGGTGTATGTCTGTCTTAAACTAATGTATCTATCTATGCAACAAATAGGCACACACACTGCTACCATACACTATGCCTTGACGTAGGCCAACAAGCATAGCATGAATACGATGTGCTGTGTATTTGAAACGACGGAGGGTTACGGCTGGTTTTTGGAAAAAAACCCGTTAACGTAGTGAACTTGATATGATCGAAAGAACTAAGATAGCTTTTATTAAAAGGAGTGGTTTAAGCTCCGCATTTAAAGTTTTTCTTTTTCAAGAAAACCGAGTGGTTTTTAGAAATTGTTCCAACGATTCAGTTTAGGTTTTATTTTCTTTGTATTAAAATAATGCGTCCCATCTTTAACCTATCATTACAGATAACAACGAAAATACAACGTCCTCTTATGCCATCCGCATTCGCCACGGGGTCCCGTCATCACCCGTTTGGTTACTTAACTAACGGCAGAGCGGGGGCTGGGCTAGCGCGGGTGTAAAACATAAGTGACGTCTAAATAGCTATCATATATAGATATTGTACATTCGACAGACGCAATAATAGGCATTCCAGTTCACAGATAAACAATATTGGATTTGCAAGCAATCCGCGTTTCTTTTGAGCCTGCAACGAAATACGGATTACACAGTTGTGATGAATAGCCATTACCCCACCCCAGACCCCTACGGGTATGGCAAACTACCCGCCAAGTACCAGAAGTGAAGTGGTCTGCCTCAACACTTCAAAATACCCGGTAGTTTGTGCACCCCACCTTGGGTATATCCTCGGAGCAAAAAAAGTAAAAAGAAATAATACAACGGTGGCTACAACCGCAACCTGGATGTGCCCCGCAAAATAATATTACAACTTGTTACATTTACATCGAATGAATTAATACAATAACCCATCACAAAACACGGCTAATCACCACAACAGTCCAATACAGTTTATATACACAAACAGTTAAAAAATAACATCACAGATATGTGCAACCCCCTACCAACCGACATACTAGGAGTTAGGGGAGGTTTACGAATACATAATACAAAACAAATATAATCAAACAAGCAAACATCGTATAATTTCGATCGATTAAACACATTTAATTTTGCTCCAATACTTCTCTGTAAATCTGAAACCTGAGCAAAAATAAATCATACCAGAAAACCCTAAATATCAGAAAGAAGGCACAGAAGAAAACTGGGCTGAATCGGCCCCAACTCGGCGGCGGAACCGCGGAGGATCGGTGGGATCGGCCGCGGTTCCGCGGCGCTTTGGCCGATTCAGGAGCCCATTTTTCTTGGGTGTTCTTATATTCTCATGCTGGTCATTCTGGAGGTCCCTGAAAAATTTTTGGACCTCATTTAAAATTCGACAGAAACTACAAGATATCGGGGTTTTTCCGGTTTGTTTTTCTGTTCGAAATTCATACAATTTTGCAAGTGTGTTAATTATTATTTAGTGAGTCTCTGATACCACTATAAGTCTATGTGCAACACCCCACGAGTTGCGGGGAGGCGGAAATATGAAAAAAAATCTTGTTTGGTAGCATACATCGACTAACCGAAGATCTTTTCTAAACAATACTTAACGATAAACATAAAGTTCTAAGCTACTATGTGAAGAGATTATACCAAACGATTCTAGTCCTTCGTCTTTGTGATCTCTATGTCCTCCTCGGCCTTCTATCCGTGATAGATGATCCACCCGAGTATCCTAATCCAAGCTACACCTCAAGACTTAAGGTAACTTTGTTTCTCTAGTTGCTAACCAAAGTAACTAAGATGATGTAGAGTTAGGTTATGGAGTGTTTAGTCTTTACTAATCCTTGTACTCAACTCATGAGTGGTAGGATTAGGGTTTGGAGAAGGAAAGAGAGCTTGAGGAGAGAGAAGGTGGAGAGAATAATGAGAATAAAATCCTTCTCACTTGAATATATGATACATAATGAATTATCAAATAATATCAATTAAATGATTATTCACCATGTTTCATTTATTCAAAGAGAGTGATTCATTATGTGAGTCATTAGATCATTAATGAAGCATTACTGATATAATGAATCATATAAATGAGTCATAAAAAGCAATTAATGAAAATGCCACCTTAACCTTCTTAGTCACCCTCCTTCTGGAAGCTTCTCAAACAATTACGAGAACGCCCTTCGCATCCGTGAAGACACGGAAAAACTAAAGACTGTATAAATCCAATAACCTGATACTAGAATCTGGCTTAAACCAAAGCCGTCTAGTAAAAACAGTCCGAATGTCGTACGTGCGTTTAAACACGTATTCGTCCGAACCCTTGTCGTAAAACCGTACGACCTCTATATCATTTCTCCTGGAGATGGGAAAACTCTGTGTGGGACTCTAAAGACTCGACTACTACGCTGGCAGTGAGTTTAACCACAGACCGCAAGAGGCACTAGCTGTACGTAACGGTACCCAGGTAGATGTCGATAAGAAGACCGGTGAGGATACCCATCCGAACTCCTACTGAGCCTGTGCGTGACAATATCCGTGCAGTCCGGTCTGTTCTACTTAGAGTATCGCATGTATGGTCTAGGGAGGTGGTGAACGTCAGACCCCTAATAACCGTACAAGTCATGTCGGTATGGCTCTATCACCATCCGAGAATCTACTGATCAATCTATCAGTATTTCTCAATCAGCCCTGGCCAGAGACTTATGGTAATGACCAACCGATCACTGTGCGATATCAACTCCCTATACCGGGAGAGACGAATCCCTAACAGTCACTCACTGCCTCCACGTGGCTCGGGACTGTGCCCAACTAAAACCTGTTTGCACGACTCCTTTGAACCGTGGTAGGGTAGTAATCAAAGCACAGTGGGAACTCACACGAGACAAATGACGACTTTAAGTCAACGGACTATCTGCACAGATGTCACCCTGAGAACTGCTATCTGACGTTAGGTATAAATACCATTCAGTCAGTTCTCGGCGAGTCTTGTCCGTTAAACTCATACCTGGTGAGCATCTGTATACAATCTTAGGTGCACTCCACCAATGGCTGCGGGACCAATCCATCGCCCCTCCTCGGGGTCTAGATATGTATACACCAGTCTACTCTGGAGTATCAATGCCCAGTCTCGATACACCTGCGACCAGGGACATCTAAGGATGTCGCTATTGACTATCCAGCTCCCACTAGTATGACTACCATCATAACGCCGGAAGTCAGGCAAACATCCTAAGGGCTTTATCAATATGTATATATATATGAATACTACGCAAAATATATCATACGTTAAGATAAAGACAAACCAAATTGCGTACTATCATATTAAGCAAGACTGTTATGTACATACATATCCCAGTATCCTATACAATGAAGGCCTCTAGGGCATATATATCCAACAGATTTGTGCATGCCGTGGCACATATTGATGATTTCGTGCACTTCGATATACATGATTTTTATTTCGTGCATATTGTATGCACTTTATTTTGACTTATGCACTCAGTGCAGTTCACATGCGCTTTCAGTGCTTTGATATGGGTTTTGTGCACGGAGCTGCACATGTTTATGATTTCATACACCTCGGTATACTTGATTTTAATTTCTTGTATGTTGTATACCGTTGATCTTGATTCATATATTTGATATTCGTTTTTGTACACCCTATTGCACTAGATGCTTTTGTGTGGACCTGAGGCACTCGATTTAGATTTTTGCGCACACTTGGCGCACTTTATGTGATTTTGTGCACACCGAATACACTTGATCGAGATTTTCGTGGATATTACTTGCACTTGGTTGATATTTTCATGCACTTTAGATGCACTTGATATCTTTTTCGTGCACACCTGTTGCACTTGACAGATGCTTTCTTGCACATCCGTTGCACTTAGTTTTCACTTTCGTGCACTTTGTAACTCTACGGTAGCGCCCCGGCCGTCTAACAAACGCCAAATGCGGAACAAAAACTTTTAACTGGTGCTATCGTATACTATAACCCGGATCTACCATTATTGCTAAACTAACAAGCTGTAAAGAGAGTAGAAAGCTTATACCGAACGATCCGAGTCCTTCCTTCTTTAACAATCATCCCACGCTCCGTTGCGGCTTCTCCGATCTCGTCGATCTCCGATCTGCTCGTCCAGGTGACACCACGTCAACGATTCTTTAAACGGGCTCCCGCCTCTGACTCGAGGCAACTCGGTCGTCAAGTTTTCTAAAAGAGACGACCAAGAATGATGTAGAGAATGAGTAGAATACTTTGTCTCGCTTCGTCCAAAGCCATAGACGAACGGTTAATGAAGTTGCAAATTAATTCGGGTGATGGAATGAAATGAGCTATGAAATTTCCATACACCCCAAAACTATCATAATCTTTTAACCAAATGAATCAATCAAGTGTATGAGATAGAGGAGGGGGCCGGCCACATATAAGGAGGTGGGGGGGTGAGTGTAGGAGAGGGGGAGGTGACAATAAGAGAAATATCTAGTGTGAACACAAAGTATGAACACAATAAATGCACCATTAAAGCACCATTAATGAACAAGTGAGTCACAAGCTTAATCACCTCTTCTAGAACCTTCTAGAAACATCCACACTTATCCAAAGAAAAGATAAATCCGTCTTCAATCGAATGTTAAAAGACGGCTGATAGAAAACTGGAAACTGGAAACTTCCAAAAGCGATCCTGAAACGAATTTCATGACAACCCCGTAACTGTATAAATATACCCGCATTTGTATTACGACCGAATACAAATGCAACTGAGACAAAGATATTATATCTACTCAATATATTACTCGGATCCGGCTTAAACCAAAGCCCACCAGTATTATCTGCCCGAAATATGACACGTGCGTAAACGCACTTGCATTTTCCGAACCCTGCCATAAAACCATACGGCCTCTATAACGTTTTGCCCAAACATGGTAAACAGTCTGTGGGGGACTCTAATGACTCGTCAGTACCCTAGCAGTGGTTTTAACCACAAGCCGTCAGCGGCATTAGCTGTGCATAACGGCTGCCTATGGACTGACCTCAAGGGAGGACGATGAGCGAACTCATCCGGAAACCCTACAGAGCCTAACAGTGACAATGTATATACAGCCCGGTCCGTTCGCCTATGAGTATCGCATATCTGCCTAGGGGGCAGATAACGTCAGAACCCCAAAAGCAGTATAAGTCATGTCGGAGTGTAACCCAATAACACCCTGAGATACTACTGGAGTACCTACCAGTAAATCTCCTGCCACGGCCGTGGGCTTTGTGTAATGGCTCTCCTAGACACAGCACGATCTCACCCCCAATACCGGGAGAGACGAATCCCTGCCGATCCGCTCACGTGCCTCCATGTGACTCGGGACTGTACCTAAAAACTACCTGTTTGCACGACTCCTTTGAGCCGTGGTAGGGTAGAAATCAAAGCACAGTGGGAACTCACACGAGACAAATGACGACCTCAGGTTGATGAACTAACCTTTACACATGTCACCAGGTAACTGCTATCTGACGATATGTATAATACCAACTAGCAGGTTCCCGGCGAGTCCTGTCCGGTGTACTCATAACCCAATGAGCACCTGTATACATCTTAGGTGATCCAACTGACACCAGTGGCTTGTGAGACCGGCCACCCCCCTCGTCGGGGTCTTGACTGTATACACTAGTCTACTCCAGAGTATCGATGCCCTGTCTCGAAACTCCCACGACTAGAGACCATAATTAAGGATATGCGTATAAACCACCCAACTCTCACGTATATGATCGCCATCATACTGTTGGTAGTAAAGAAAGATCCTAAGGGCTCTATCAAAGTGTAACAGTGATCAGTCACCTGAACCTGTACACGACTGATAAAGGCAAACCAGATAGCATACTATCATCTTGAGTAAGACTGTCCTTCCGGTATAGGTCCTCCGCAATCATTGCAATCACGTACCTGCGATCCAATAATTGACTCTGAGGGCACTATCTCCAACAATCTCCCACTTGCACTTAAGGCTAATTATTGCGATGTCGACTACTCACAGCCCGTGTGAAACCGAAATCCAACTCCTCTACTAATCAGTTTCACAAAGCCCGTTTGTAACTATTGTGTTCGAGAAATAGCCGCAGTGAGTGGATCCGCCTAGATGATTCTTTCTATATCTCTCTTAATCTCAAGTTCGAGTAATACCTATCTTAGAATATGTTTGGATATCTGATGGGACCCAGTTCATAAATGAACTCCAAATCCAAACTTCTTTAGACTGTACCGATCACTGAACCTAATCAGTATCCTGCACCAAGCCTCCCACAGTATCCTCTTGGACCACCTGTCCATAATACTGTCCCTCGTCAGAGGAAAAAACTATAACTCTGACAATCACTCTGTCATCCATGTCCCCTTTGAAGCCTGGAATGATAACCATCTCCCGAAGGAGGCTGCCGTCATCAAATCCGTAGAACATGCACTTATGTTGTAAAACTGCTTCCTTATGTTTCTCCAGGATTGGATTAATACAAGCTTATCGCATCTTGTGCAAAAACAACATCTGGTGTGGTACTTGACATCTCACGATTGACTCAGTTGCCAAAGCAAGTGATCTGCCAATCATGCACATCCCTCTCCCCTTTAGTCTGTAAGACACCTTTAGAGAGGGTGGCTCCATCACCAGCAGGTACACCACCATGCCAGGAGTCATTTATTCTAAAAACCATTAGGATATTGTCAAAGTACCCACATTGGGAAACTACCCAAATCCAGATCTAAAACCATAGATCTAGAAACCAGAATGTCAAATATTATATCCATATCCTGTCTGGAGAAACAACTGTCTGACGACCACAGTACAACCGATCGTAGTATAGGAATTTTACTTCCTACTCTGTGTATGTCATCCAAATACCATGACATCACACCCTACTACCTTCTTAACAGATCCATCCCCTATTCTGATGAAGTCAAACCCATGACCGTCACATCAAAATTAGATGATCTATCTCCGCTATATTTGCTCTAGTCTATAAATAGACATAAGCTACTTGCCCACTATGCTTCTGATGCTCCCACTGACTACGACAACCCTCTGGCAGAATTATATATATGTGCACTTCCAAAGCGAGTTTAGAACGACGCTATACTTATCCTCCTGCCAGGTCTCATATTCTGGAACAACAGTAGTGTCAAGTCTGGGTAAACAAGAACATCCCTGTCACCGTCCTTGAGGCTACCGGATTACTTCTCGGGTGTCTAAGGTTACCCACCATATCTGCGGAGTGGCTAATGGAATGTCAAACTTGATTGAATCTGCAGGTTCTATTAAATTTTCCGTAATCGTTTGCAGTTCTGGAATCACTTCCAGTTCTACCATACTACCACTACTGTTTTCTGAAAAAATCCATTTTACTAAAACTGTGGCGAGTCAAGAACAATATCACTATTGATCTTCCAAATGGTAGAAAATCAACCCTCGTCATAACCAGGATCAACCCACAAACAGCCATTACAAAAACATGCCCTGAGTTATCCAGAGTCTGGTTTTAAGCATAAGCTGGACAACTCCCCGTACCTTAACATCGTTAAGGTATGAACCATTCTATATCCAATATAGAAACTTTGGCACTTATTTAATTGGAACCAGATTCAAATCATGCAACTGTCTCCAGTGCATATCAACTTAATGGAAAGAGGCTAATCAGCATTACTCAACTTAGGAATCCATCCAATTATGAGTAACCTGAAAGAGAAACAAGTTTCTCAAAACCATTACTATTATCTGAATGCCAATCACAAGAATCTATATCTTCGATCTCTTTGAAGAATCCCGATACTTGTGACACCTGGTTCTCTACTTTATTCTTATACCGACAACTTTTCAAAACTTAGACCTTGTATTTCTACGAAACACTTGTCTAAAAACTAGAGAAGTTATAAGTAAACAGAACATAGTACGAGGATGTACCCCTTTGTCCTGATGGACACTTGGACAACATACAATACTCTGTATAAGTCCGCAGAGTTGAACAACTCAAAACATGTGCGTCGTAGGTGGAAAACTGTACCTTGGCGATTTCCTCAAATATCACCAATTACAACGAATTCCGATATAATGAGGATAATCACCTAATTCCCAATAACTTACTCCCACTCATCATCTGTAAAACCATACAGATATGAGAATGAAACCCGGTAAATACATACCCTTGGAGTTAGTATCTAATCGGGAAAACGGTTTTCTTTTAACAATGCACTGAAACATGAAAATGTTTCGTAGGGGTATCTTGGTATTCCTAGTAATGCCTCTTCCATAATCCAATTCATGACTTCAACCGTATATTTTATTGCCATCTCTCCAAATCCCTTTATTTGTCTTTAGTCATTACCTTCTGTACACCTTCGTTAGGCTAAATGGTTTTCTTCCTTCCCTACCGTTCGGCACCAGCCTATGGTTTGGAAGAAGACTATCCAGTAAGCATAATAGGTATACCCTCCTAAACCAAGGAGTACTCGTATCTTGCAAGAAGGTGATGATAAAAGACAACTGAATAATACCTTATTCTTTTTAGAGGTGAAATAGGAGTGGCGATGAAGTACGTGGTTTTGGTCGTGAATAATATCAATCGCAATTTACTTTTCCCACTTTCTAATCCCTTTATTTTGTCTTTACATATTACCTTCTGCACACCCTACTTAGGCTAATTGGTTTTCTTCATTCCTTACCTTTCGACACATGCCTATGGTTTGGAATAAGACTATCCAATAAGCGTAATAGGTGTAATCTCCTAAACTAAGGAGCCCTCGCAACCTGAGAGAATGTGATAATAAAAGACAACTGAATAAACCAATTCTATATCTCCTGAACCTGGATCCATCCTCGAAGAAGTCCCTTCGAATTCGTATATAACCATATGATGGATCTATCCAATGGAAGTGGATGTCCGTAGAAATACGGGTGTTCTGAGAAATTCAAAGGGTAGAAGAAGGAGTGGCAGTGACTTATGGAACATAGACAATCCAAAATCCAGTATTTTAAGAAGGTTCGGTCAACTTGGTCACTGAGTAATAGTCTATGGTCGGTCAAAGGTCGCTGCCAAAGAGAGAGAGAAAAGAAACACTCTGCGTGCACTCTAACCTAGATCAGAATGGTTATCACTTTATTTAATCAGTAAACCTCCCACTGTACTGTCAAATTCTCCTCCAAACCTCAAAGAAGAATCAATCGGGATCACCCGAAGTGTAAACCAACTCATCAGTGGGAATCGGGATCTAACTCTCATCGCATGATAACGTGACAGAATCCACTCACGTTACTCATACTCCAGAAGGTATGCGCATACTTGGCAAGTTTCAGTTTCTTTAGAAACCCCCGATATGATTTTTTCCCCATGCTCTTATCACCTTGGAGTTGGTCAAAATGACATAAGTCACATGCCAAGTTCTACCCGTCACTGTCTTGTTAATTTGAACCCACCCGCACACACCCTTGACGTTGGCCAAAATGGCAGAACGACTGTCCCAAACCAACACATTTATCTATGCAACAAATGAATACCCAGCAGCTACCAAACACAACGCCTTGGCGTTGGTCAAAATACATAGCTTGAATATTACTGAATACCCAAAAGAAATAACGGAGGGATACGGCTGGTTTTTGGCAAAAAACCTTTAACGTAGTGAACTTGATATCACTGAAGGAACCTGATAGATTTTTATAAAAATATAGTGGCGAAAAACCTTTTGCTAAAGAGGTCACTCCCGGTGAAGGGGTTCATGGTTCTTTCCTCGTGGAATGAGGTGCAGGATATTCCAACTGAATACCACGATGCAAAGCAACATGTAATCGACTATAGTGAAGTTATTACCCTGACGCAAACTTCTGCCCAAGGGGTCAGTCCCGGTGAAGGGATATCGGCCCTTGCCCCGTCAAATAAGGTGCAGGATATTCCAACCGAATACCGCTATGAAAAACAAAAGGAAACGTTTTTGTAATAACACTTTTTAAATTTGTTCCAACAACTGCCAAATAGGTTTGTTTTCCTTTGCATTGATCAGAATCAACGCAGTCCCATCAATAAATCACACCAGAAAAGAACGAAAATAAAATGTACGTATATGCCATCCGCATTCGTCACTGGGTCCCGTCATCACCCGTTAGGTTACTTAACTAACGACAGAGCGGGGACTGGACTAGCGCGGGTGTAAAACATATACAACATCTGATAGTATATATACCAATATACAATAATCGCTCCAGGCGTGATAATATGCAGCATTACAGAAAAGTAATAAGCATCACAGAACAATACAGATAGTCTGGGATCCCCGAGTTTCACAGAGCCGCTGCTAAAACCCGATGTTCCCCTGGTCGTGTGGATAGCCTGTGCAATGAAACCTAGACCCCTACGGGTGCGGCAAGTTACCAGCCAAAACCTGAAGCGAGGCAGCCCCCTACAGCAAAGTGAATGGACCACCCTGCACTTCACGGAATCCGGTAGCTTGAGCACCCCTCCTTGGGTCAACCTGTACCCCCTACGACTGCGGCGAATAGTCTGCCAATTTTAGAGTAAGGCCCCTCTGCCTCTCAAAGCCATGAGATGCGGACCCTTTGCCCTCCAGAACCCGGCTATCCGTGCACTCCGTCGCGGGGTAAAACCTAGTACAAAAATGAAAAATATCTATAACGGGTACATCGACCTCAACCCGGTCGTGCCCCAAAAGAATATTATACAAAAGGCAGTGACGGCAGTCCACATGTTGGACGCTCGCCCCGCAATATCAAATGTACAAATAAATCCAGACTGTACTACCATTGCACACTGCTATCCACCACGACAAATCCGCAACATCACAGTACAACACAGAACATCGACGCGAATGTCACGTTGGCAAACCCGTCTAAAAGAACTTTTGCAATCAGATGCGGTTTACCGATCAAATGACATTCACGGTCAGAGATATAATGTAAATAATGTAAACTAACTTGTTTAAATTTCGATCGACTAAATATCACGAATTGGACCCCACGTACATCTGCTGTACAGTAACAAAATCTGGGCCCAAAAGATATATACCAAAAATCACAATTTCCACTCAAGGAGTCACTGTGCAAATTCGGAGCACAGATATCACAGAATGGCAGCGGATGCGCGGTCAAACCCTAGGTTTGACCGCGATTCCGCGGCGGTCTAGTAAGGTCACATGACCAAATTCGTACGGTGTGCTTAGAAAACCCTGCTGAAATTTCCGTGATATGTAAAATTATTTTTAGAACCATTTTAAAATCGACAGAAACTCAGAACTTGAAAATAGTAATTTTTGATATTCGGTCCGATCGATATTTTAAACACGTTAGCACAAGTTAGTAAAGCAAAATGGTGAGGCTTTGATACCACTGTAAGTCTACGGTAGCGCCCCGGCCGTCTAACAGACGCCAAATGCGGAACAAAAACTTTTAACTGGCGCTATCGTATACTATAACCCGGATCTGCCATTATTGCTAAACTAACAAACTGTAAAGAGAGTAGAAAGGTTATACAGAACGATCCGAGTCATTCGTTCTTTAACCATCGTCCCATGCTCCGTTGCGGCTGCTCCGATCTCGTCGATCTCCGATCTGCTCGTCCAGGTGGCACTACGTCAACGAATCTTTAAACGGGCTCCCGCATCTGACTCGAGGCAACTCGGTCGTCAAGTTTTCTAAAAGAGACGACCAAGAATGATGTAGAGAATGAGTAGAATACTTTGTCTCGCTTCGTCCAAAGCCATGGACGAACGGTTAATGAAGTTTCCAATTAATTCGGGTGATGGAATGAAATGAGCTATGAAATTTCCATACACCCCAAAACTATCATAATCTTTTAACCAAATGATTCAATCAAGTGTATGAGAGAGAGGAGGGGGCCGGCCATATATAAGGAGGTGGGGGGGTGAGTGTAGGAGAGGGGGAGGTGACAATAAGAGAAATATCTAGTGTGAACACAAAGTATGAACACAATAAATGCACCATTAAAGCACCATTAAAGCACCATTAATGAACAAGTGAGTCACAAGCCAAATCACCTCTTCTAGAACCTTCTAGAAGCATGCACACTTATCCAAAGAAAAGATAAATCCGTCTTTAACCGAATGTTAAAAGACGGCTGATATAAAACTGGAAATTGGCAACTTCCAAAAGCGATCCTGAAACGAATTTCAGGACAACCCCGTAACTGTATAAATATACCCACATTTGTATTACGACCGAATACAAATGCAACTGAGACAAAGATATTATATCTACTCAATATAGTACTCGTATCCGGCTTAAACCAAAGCCCACCAGTATTATCTGCCCGAAATATGACACGTGCGTAAACGCACGTGCATTTTCCGAACCCTGCCATAAAACCATACGGCCTCTACAACGTTTTGCCCGAACATGGGAAACAGTCTGTGGGGGACTCTAATGACTCGTCAGTACCCTGGCAGTGGTTTTAACCACAAGTCGTCAGCGGCACTAGCTGTGCGTAACGGCTGCCCAAGGACTGACCTCAAGAGAGTCCGATGAGCGAACTCATCCGGAAACCCTACTTAGCCTAACAGTGACAATGTATATACAGTCCGGTCCGTTCGCCTATGAGTATCGCATATCTGCCTAGGGGGCTGGTAACGTCAGACCCCCAAAAGCAGTATAAGTCGTGTCGGAGTGTAGCCCAATAACACTCTGAGATACTACTGGAGTACCTACCTGTAAATCTCCTGCCACGGCCGTGGGCTTTGTGTAATGGCTCTCCTAGACACAGCACGATCTCACCCCCAATACCGGGAGAGATGAATCCTCTACTGATCCGTTCACGTGCCTCCATGTGGTTCGGGACTGTACCCAAAAACTACCTGTTTGCACGACTCCTTTGAGCTGTGGTAGGGTAGAAATCAAAGCACAGTGGAAACTCACACGAGACAAATGACGACCTCAGGTCGATGAACTAACCTGTACACATGTCACCAGGGAACTGCTATCTGACGATATGTATAATACCAACTAGCAGGTTCCCGGCGAGTCCTATCCTGTGTACTCATAACCCAATGAGCACCTGTATACATCTTAGGTGATCCAACTGACACCAGTGGCTTGTGAGACCGGCCACCGCCCCTCGTCGGTGTCTCGACTGTATACATTAGTCTACTCCGGAGTATCGATGCCTTGTCTCGAAACTCCCACGACTAGGGACCACAATTAAGTATATGCATATAAACCACCCAACTCTCACGTATATGATCGCCATCATACTGTAGGTAGTAAAGCAAGATCCTAATGGCTCTATCAAAGTGTAACAGTGATCAGTCACCTGAACCTGTACACGACTGATAAAGGCAAACCAGATAGCATACTATCATCTTGAGTAAGACTGTCCTACCGGTATAGGTCCTCCGCAATCATTGCAATCACGTACCTGCAATCCAATAATTGACTCTGAGGGCACTATCTCCAACACATTTTTGTGGCACTTGGATTTGTCCTTGATTTCCGTGTGCACCAGCTACACGTGGTATTTCCATATGCACCTATTGAGCTTTGGTTTCTTCTTTCGAGGTTCATCTTTTTATGATATATACTTTATGATATAGTATCCGAGCAGGACTGGTCTGAGGACAGTACCTGAGTATTTTTGGAATGCATCGACATTTACGTAGGGGATTTTCAAAAAGAGCTATAGTCTCAATATTTTCCTACGTGTCCATGAGTGACACGAACTTTTATAAAGAAAACACTTCTAAATCATTTTCAAAAGGCGTGACGTATATCTTAAGCAAACGTATATAGATATATATCTATTTCTTTACAAAATGAACGTCTGCTACTTGTGCCGTGATATACGCAACGCACGGCGATTTGAAAAGGATTTTGCATGCATTTTTATTCAGTTGTTTAAACGAGTTCACGAGGATGCGTACTATATATATATTATAGTCTGGATTATATCGTATTTGATTTTAACAGTAGATTTCGAAACTTGCATATTCATCATAACTCCCATGATAGCATGACGTTTGATGGAGTTTAAGTTTTGAGTTTTGCACTCGTTTTTATGTGCACACGATGCGCTATATTATTCTTGTGTATTCGTGATATCGGAGCCCCGTTAATTTGATTGATTTACTGAAATGTTTTAATAATTGTGGGGTTTAAATTTAAATTCGGGGACCGAATTTATTTAAGAGGGAAGATTGTGATATTTCAGAAAATATAAATACTATTTTTTGAATTTAAATAATAAAAAAATAAATTTCACGAAAACTATATGAGTATGGATTTGCACTAATACAATAGGGGTTGCCCCTACGGATATTGAAATCCGTAGGGACAGATTTATGTTGGCCCTACGGATTAAGCCGTAGGGCTAGAAGGTTACCCCTACGGTCCAAGACGTTCAAGAGTAAAAATATTAAATCTTAATTTGGTGTTTGCCCCAACGGAGCCGCAAACCAAGGACCTACGGACAAATCCGTAGGGGCAACTAAATAGCGATTTAATTAAAAAGGCAAAGATCGCCTACACAGATTATCTCTTTCTCTCTCTCTCTCGATCGCGCGTGAACCAAAATACCCAAATCTCTCCCGCCGTTCTCATCTTCGCCACCACCGTTCTCGTCGTCGCCACCGCCGTTCTCGTCACCGTTCTTCCTCGTCGCCGTTTTCGTCGTCGCCTCCGTTTCGTCGTCGCCACCGATCGATCATCTCCTCCACCGCATAGGTTAGTAAATCTTCAACTAAACAAATTTTTGATTATTTTAGGGCTAGGGTTCATAGCTGGGGGTGGGGTTGCGGTTGGAGTTGGGGTTCGGCAGGGCTTGCGGTTGGGGTTGGGGTTGGGGTTAGGGTTAGGGTTGGAGTTCGGCTGGGGCTGGGGCTACGGCTGTGGTTAGGGTTAGGGTTGGGGTTGGGGTTTAGCTGGGGCTGGAGCTGGGGTTAGGGTTTGGTTCGGGCTGGGCTGGGCTGGGGCTGGGGCTACGGTTAGGTTGGGGTTGGGGTAGGGCTGGGCTGGGGCTAGGGCTTGGGTTAGGGTTAGGTTGGGGTTGGGGTTTGCTGAATTTGGCAAACCTGAGAGGAATTTCTACCAATTTTAGCATAGTTTGATTACTAAAATTATTGTTGATCGAGAAAATCTTGGGTCCTTCTAATCAAACATTGTTTGTTACTATATGTCAACGAGTACTCATAAAAGAAAAAACCGATTTCAAGTGGAAATTAGGTATGTACAATGTTCTAATATAATTTGTATTTCTTGCCATCATCAAACATATAAAAGTACTAATATGAAATGGAAAATAAATAAATAAATATTCAAAGATTTTGCATGTATGTAAAATCCCTTGTTACTTTTTCTTGGTTGCCCAACTTTGAAAATTCTATCTATTAAATTAGACATACTCTAAAAAGAATGATATTGCAAGAATTTGACTTGGTGGAGACTTGCATCATTAATAGAAATATGAAAGTGTAAGGATGTTCTTTACCTTCGATAGGGTTCGGTTGGGGTGGGGCTAGCTAGGGCTTGGGCTTCATCACCTGATATAGAGAAATACAAAGCGTACTTCAGTACACCCGACCTCATTGAGTTTCCTATTGAAGTTCCCGGTGAAACGGCAGATGCATATTTTTATTCGCCATGAAATCCCAATTATCAAGCTATCGAAGACGAAAAGCCACCTTTGTTAGTCGAGAGTCATGGTAATAGACTTGTCATTATAGATCATAGTCAATTGTTTTTCCTATCATTTTCTTGATCCAGATGCTAATCAACTTGTTGATTAGTTACTGTTTTTATGACGTATTTGTCTATATTTGTTGACAGTGGCCTTTCTTTTGGATGAACAAGTTTTTTTGATGTATGTTTCAGTCATGTGAATTCATATGTTGCGTATAACGCTTTATGATATCAGTATCCTACATTTGTAGTTTTAATTGTTGATTGTTATAGATGAATGCCATTGCAATAATAGTTTTTGGTAGATGAATGCCATTGCAATGTAAGATGATCAGTTCTATCAATCTTGATCTCAATGGTTTAAAATCACATACAATACGAATGCACAACAAACACATCATTAGAGAGTAATTCAAGATGTTCAATTTAAAACCAATATATGATACTCGATGATAATATGAAACCTTCATATTCTCATCGATACTCATATATGAAACTAAAAGCGCCACTTAGTCCCCGTCTATCGGTTAACATACGTGCGATGTTCGTCGTGACATAGAACTATACGAAGGTTGTTAAATATTGGACGGTATAGCTCGATACTAACAACCGTCGTATAGACAATGCGACTAGAAGATTCAATCGTATGGTAACCGATAGATTTGTCCCGTGTGGACAAGTTAGGAAATTATAAAGCAAACACCTTCATTCACTTATGTTTTGATCCGTTTCGAGATATTTCGTCGGTACCTTTCCGCTGGTTCTTCGTGTACAAAGATAGATTATATGTTCATTTCAACGTTGTTTCAAAGTTTTGAAATGATTATCTATTCTATTACAGTGTACTCGAAGAACAGCGGGGAGGTGCTACCGAAATTTACTCGAAACGGTTGAAAGCACAAGTGATGGGTGTTCGCTCTATACATTCTTAATGGGATAGAAGCTTTACCCCCGACAGCCGGAACACACACATACAACAAGAATACACACAAACGCATCATTACAGAGTGATTCGAGATGTTCAAGTTAAAACCAATATATGATACTCGATGATAATATGAAACCTTCTGTCACGACCCGAAAGAGCACGTGACTGGCCCTTGAACCATATGAAGTCTATAGGACTCCATCTGATCCAAGTAAGCCGAAAGCCCAGAAATCTAAAACCATTTTAAGGATAAATAAACAACAAGCAATACACTATACAACGCCAAATGGCGAAGATCAAAATTTAAAAGAAACCCAGATAAGCATGAAAACTGCAACACTACTTAAGCGCGACTCTAAGGTCGAAATAATACATCACTAGTGTCTGAGTCTGAAATAATATACAAGTCTTTGGTTGATGGAATTTCTAGATACAATGAATAATACATGTACAATGGCGGTTCTGATACAAAGAACCCACCTACCAAGCAAATCACCCACAAAGGAAAGCAGTGCGCCAGAAATGCCGCTATGAAACCTGTACGGCAAACCTGCAAGAACTGTGGCACAACGGGGGTGTGTTGCCAACTCGTGAATAGAAAATATCTACAAGCAGAAATTGAAAGCAAGACATAATCCTAGGTCAATACGATCAGTATATAAAATAACTATCAAATGAAAAAGTCTGAAGCATAGTAAAGTAGCAATGTAACATCTAAACATAAGTGTAGTGCCAAGAACTCGCGCCAGTGCCTCACGTAATAACATATCATAAATATGATGTATGTATGCGGTAAAATGAAAACAGAAGATATCATGAATGAAATCATCAGGAAATCAATGTGGAGCATCGACGCAAACTATATATCTCAATGTCAAGTGAATCCCATCTATCGTGTGTCCGATATGTATGCAACATCCGTGAAGGTACTCTATCAGGTACTACTAATACATGATGTAATGCATATAAAATAAATGTGGGGTAGGGGAGGTATAATATACCATCGGCCATAAAGGCTCCTCTTATATCGAGCACATAGGCTCCTTTCATATATCGGGCATCCGTCAGTCCGGGTCAGCCCCCTCTCAATATATCGGGCATCCGTCAGTCCGGATCAGCCCTCTCTCAATACATCGGGCTTCCGTCAGTCCGGGTCAGCCCTCTCTCAATATATCGGGCATCCGTCAGCCCGGGTCAGCCCTCTCTCAATACATCGGGCATCCGTCAGTCCGGGTCAGACCTCTCTCAATATATCGGGCATCCGTCAGTCCGGGTCAGCCCTCTCTTAATATATCGGGCATCCGTCAGTCCGGGTCAGCCCTCTCTCAATACATCGGGCATCCGTCAGTCCGGGTCAGCCCTCTCTCAATATATCGGGCATCTGTCAGTCCGGGTCAGCCCACTCTCAATATATCGGGCATCCGTCAGTCCGGGTCATCCCTCTCTCAATACATCGGGCATCCGTCAGTCCGGGTCCGCCCCCTCTCAATATATCGGGCATCCGTCAGTCCGGGTCAGCCCTCTCTCAATACATCGGGCATCCGTCTGTCCGGGTCAGCCCTCTCTCAATACATCGGGCATCCGTAAGTCCGGGTCAGCCCTCTCTCAATACATCGGGCATCCGTCAGTCCGGGTCATCCCTCTCTCAATACATCGGGCATCCGTCAGTCCGGGTCAGCCCTCTCTCAATATATCGGGCATCCGTCAGTCCGGGTCAGCCCTCTCTCAATACATCGGGCATCCGTCAGTCCGTGTCAGCCCTCTCTCAATATATCGGGCATCCGTCAGTCCGGGTCAGCCCTCTCTCAATACATCGGGCATCCGTCAGTCCGGGTCAGCCCTCTCTCAATACATCGGGCATCCGTCTGTCCGGGTCAGCCCTCTCTCAATACATCGGGCATCCGTCAGTCCGGGTCAGCCCTCTCTCAATATATCGGGCATCCGTCAGTCCGGGTCAGCCCTCTCTCAATACATCGGGCATCCGTCTGTCCGGGTCAGCCCTCTCTCAATTTATCGGGCATCCGTCAGTCCGGGTCAGCCCTCTCTCAATACATCGGGCATCCGTCAGTCCGGGTCAGCCCTCTCTCAATATATCGGGCATCCGTCAGTCCGGGTCAGCCCTCTCTCAATATATCTGAAAGCATACATAAGTTTGCATAGATCATCATGATGATTTATTTAAGTATGCGTATATATATATATTAGCGTCCCATACCACTAATATATATATACTCTAGGGGTACACATATATATTTCAGCGTCCCATACCACTGATATATATATGCAGGAGTAAAACAATCTAGAATCATCATATGCAACCATATCACAGTGCGAAATCCATGAACTATAATACACGCAACAAGAACACTAATATAAGCATGCTACTATGTAAAGGCATGTGCACAAGGAATATGAATCATTAACATATGCAAGCAATGTGAATAGCAGGAATATGCGGAAATTGAATAATCGACGTAACAGCAATGAATCTACACCCATATGTACATGTCACGCGGTTATACCATTTGAAAAAGAGTGACTCGGGTCTAGTCTAACATCTACTATGTAGCTACAGATCTAAGTATCAAGTAAATCAGGAGGGGTAAGGACACCACCTAAGTCTGAGTCGATACAAACATATATATACATAAAATAGTCAGTGATCCCGCCTCAATAGCATCGCTTACAATACAGTATATCATATGACAATCCTCAAGTCATGAGTGCAGATCTATGATCAACATAAAGCTCGTACGGTAAGTCGTCGTACGGCATCCCAATAGCTGGGTACAGGTCAATATCACATTATCTTATCAAGTACCTGGTATTCTTATCATCATAACACATAATCTGGGATACTGAATCTAATTCTAGTATAAATCGATACCATCTATATAATTATGAATGCGGGGGTAAAACACACATCCCAAGCCCGCAAGAATCACATATCGTATCCCAAATACGAATCATATCAAATCACCGATCTCACGGCACCAAGCCCAATATCATTGACTCATCTCCAAGGTCATCCAATATTATCATCAACGCGGTGTAAATATAGTGAATATGCAAGGATGTGCGTGTGGGTGTAAACCTATTCTAGGGTTCGTGGCTATGAACTACACTAGTTTACTTCTAAGCTTAAACTATCCATAAAACACCTAACACAATATCCATGACACACTGTAACTATCATATATAGTATATCTACTACGGACTGCGGGGGTGCTATACGTCATCCCCCGATTTCCCCCTGTAGATATAATCTACTCACCTTGCGTCTTTATGTGTGGATGTCGCCATGCGCTTTCTTGCCGTCCCGAAGTCTTCATGAGGTACCTACACATCAAGGTATCGCATATGCGCATTAAAACCATCTCAATGCTAAAACGGCACATGAAATCCAAAACGATACGATAAGGGGCCTATAGGTTAGAACCTATGGCACGCCTTCAAAACCATCAATAAATCCTCTATATCGTCGTATAAACGCCAAATAGTCGAGGCAAAACACAATACACACTTGCAGAATTAAAAATACGGAATACGGAAACACGAATCCCATAACAGCAACTTAGGAAATATGTCCCAGATTTCACCCTAAGTCACTTTATACAAATCTATATATACCAGGGGCCTAACATGAACATGTAGGAGCTACTGAACCAACACGAGCCAAAATGGTGGGACCCAGGCCGCAAATTGCGGCCAATTGGGATAAATTGGCTGCCGGGAAGAAGAAGTGGGAGCTGGGGTCTTGGGGTTATCTTTCTGGGTGCCTTCACATACCACTGTCCAATCAATTTTATTTTAGCATACCTCGTATGATAGCAGATTCCATAAACACTACACAGATTTCACAATTTTTCCGATATCGGTTTCTAAAACCCGTATTCTGGTTTAAGCTTCAGGTTTTTGGTTCCAATTCATACACTAGGGTGATGCTATAACCTCTACTAACCTCAATTTCACAATACAACACCAATTTCCCTCAAACCCTAACTTGGTTATTCTCAAGTCCACAATATCACACAATATCGAATCTATAACAACATTGGGGTATAAGGAATGCTAGAATTAAGCTAATGGTCCATAAATTACCTCAATTGGCAACTCAAGAAAATTCTTCAGTTGCCCCTAGTGGCCAAAATCCATGCTTTCTTGGTCCATTGCGTAGATCTCGAGCTTGTGCATCTTTTTAATGAAATGAGGGTGGGGTTTTGGAGTGATTTTTGAGGTGATTAGAGGACTTGAAGATAGGGGGAAAATGAATAGCAGGAGCAGCAGCAGCAGCTCAGGAAGAGAGGGGAGAAATGAGAGGAAAAACCAAGAGAAAATGGCTAAGGTTTAAGTCAAAAGTCCTCACCTACCCTCTCTTCTCACCATACCTATTTTCTTTAGTCCTTTTCTCTTTTCTTTTCCTTTTCTTTTCTCTCAAAATCCTTCTCATATAAATAGTAAACCCAAATGAGAAAACATGGCAAGAAAAATGCACAAGTGTAGAAAAAAGTGATATGTGCACGTTTTGCTCAAAAATGCTAAAAACCGATTAGCGATTTTTAATCGCGATTAGCACTAAATTAGTGTCAAGCTAATCACAAAAACTTTAAAATGTCATAATTCTTTAATTTACCCCATTTTAGAATTTTCCAGAATTTTTTCTCAAATTTTTTCCTATTTATTTGCATTTAATAATACCAAAATATTAAAATATTCAATAAAATAATATTAAATTATAAAAATTCCTAAAATTAATATTTTATCTTTTTTGAAAATGTTACAATCTAACCCCTTAAAGAAATTCGGTCCCCGAATTTAAAAAAATCTAACTATTCGCACATTCAAAAAGATAGGGATACCTCTTCCTCATCTCGCTCTCGGTCTCCCAAGTGACTTCCTCGCCGCTCTGGCCACGCCAAGTACCTTGACGGACGGTATCTCTTTCGACCTCAATTTCTTCACTTGCCGATCCAAGATCATCACCGGCTGCTCTGCATAAGAAAGGTCGCGCTCAAGCTAGATCGTCGGGTGCTGAATCGCATGCGAAGGATCATGAAGATACCAGCGGAGCATCTAAACGTGAAATACGGGGTGTACGTCTGGAAAAATGGGCGGAAGGGCTAATCGATACGTAACCGCACCAACACGCTCAAGGACCTCGAAGGGGCCCACACTGAAATCCATATATATCTGTTCCCATTTCCACTCCGGAATGGGTAACGGTTGTAGTTCTCCCGCAGGTCTCTGGTGCTCAGCCATGACTTGCTGACAAGTCTGGCATCTCGACACAAAATCTGAAATGTCCCTCTTCATACCGTCCCACCAGTAAACATCTCTCATATCATGGTACATCTTGGTGGAACCGGGATGAACACTATATACCGACCAATGTGCCTCCTCAAGACTCTCGCGCCGTAATCCCTCAGCATCTGGTACGCACAGTCTAGCTCTAAATCGTAGTATCCCCCGATCATCGATCACGAACTCGGAAAATCTGCCATGTCCCATCCGTGTCCCGATCTCTGAACAGCGGTCATCACGGTGCTGTGCCTCATGTATACGGTCAAGCAACTGTGAGCGTGCACGAACATGCGCAATTTGTCCTCCGATCGGCGTAAATTCGAACTGTACCCAGCTGTCGCATAAGACCTGCCAATCCGCCGACGACTGCCTCTGCGCTGCGCTTAAACAGGATAGACTACCCCCGGGCCTCCTGCTCAAAATATCCGCCACTACATTCGCCCTGCCCGGGTGATACAAGATCGTACAATCGTAGTCCTTCACTAATTCCATCCATCGGCGCTGTCTAAGGTTCAGGTCTCGCTGCTGAAATATGTACTCTAAATCTCTTGTGGTCAGTGAATATCTGGCACGACTCTCTATATAGATAATGTCGTCAGATCTTGAGTGCAAAGACCACTGCAGCCATGCCCTGGAATGGATCCCGCTCAAGGTTTCTCCGATCTTGCCTATGCCGAACTGTACGAAGGCTGGCTCTCTTGCATAATCTCTTCTCACTCGATGGACATCGGTGTCCTCAGCACAATATTTTCTCGGAAATTGGTCGCATCCCAACGCTTCTGCAAGCATATCAGGTCTCCAGTCTCGACGGGAAGTAATGACGGCTCGTCAGCGTCTCGCCCGAACCTCTGGTTCCACTTGTCTCTATCGTCGTCCACTATGACGCCACGCCATGCTATCTACGCATTGCACTGTTCTCGGCCATGGTCAATCCAAAGTCTCTTGCATGGACTCGAAGTCGCGTTCTCTGTAGCTTCATCATTCTGTAGAAGATGTCTGGCCGAACAGGTCCTCGGGAACGCGTCCCAACCATCGGAGGGATACCCAATACTCGTCCGTCCATGATCAACTCGCAACGCATCTGGGTAAGGTCCCTTATCCGAACCTGGTCAACTACCTTGTAGACGATACCAAACTCTGGCCTGCTGAGTGTGCGCAATATGACCACTCCTGGGTCTAGGTCTTCTCGTATCGTATTTCAGAAAGGTCATGTCGAGATTTCTCTCTCAAATCTCATTCCTGCCGGATTGCCCGGAAGTCATCATCCATCGCTGAAGCAAATTCTTATTCCGGAATGGCTGCATACTTATCGCGCCTCTTTCTGGAAGATATATCCATATACAACGCCTCTGGGTGTCTATCACATCTCTGATGTCAGCGGAGTGGGACGTCATCTCGTCGAAATCTCTTGCGAACTCTTTTATTCACTCTGCTTCAATGTCGACTGATTCGGACTCGTCTCATCGTGGCTGTATGGACTGCGCTCCAACGGCTATACTCGTATCTGGAGTCTCCCAAGCAATGCAACCCATCACATGATATCCGAATGATGTCGAACATTCGATCGACTCGTCAGAACCTTTTAATCCCCCAAGAGATCAACATCTTGAGTACAGTTTAATAGCATCGAGTACATGCCACATCGTCGGTGGTCCAGCCGTAGAAGGGCAAACCCAAGCCTCACTAATGGCGCCGCGGAACTGCCGCAAACCCTAAGGTTCAAAGGCTCTCACACGGTCATTAAGCCGAGTTAGGGTTTCATTCTTCTAGAGGGTCCATAGAATCACCTGCATGTCTTTCCGTATACTTTAAACTTGGAAAATGGGCTCCTGACACTCGATCGACTCTATCGACTCTCAACGAACCTGCGTGGAGTCGTCTCTAGCTGGAAACAATCTATCTGATGACCTCGCATCGGTAAACGGACGAACCAAATGTCCTAGTCATTCATCCTCAGGTGACTAGCGACTCGCTATCATCTCTCTAAGTATATGCTCACGCTGCAGTAGCTCCAACCATCTGGGCGATATCTCGTCATTTGCAGCAACAACTGGCTCATTCGCCTGTACGCCGAACAGCGCCTCAATACTCCAGGAAAGGCGACACATTGGCGGCCATCTCTGAATCGGTCTGCTCTAGATCTGAGTAAGACTCTCCACACTGGAAATCTTCAACTCAACTGTGCCCGCTCCGGCGCATGAATCGGACGAATCTCCCTCGTCTCTCAAATCGGGTAGACAAGCTATCATCTCTCTCATATCCGCCTGGAAGCTCCGATAATCTCAGCTCGTAAGCTCCGGAAGCGACATCCTGTCAATCTCAGCAACAGCTGGTCCATGTGTCTGCACGGTAGGCGACATCATAATCTCTGAGGTATGCTGTACATCAACAGTCCTCTCTCAACTGGCAGCTCTAACAATAGCCCGATCATCCGGTGCAAAACAAAGCACTCACCTCCACTTGAGGTCATAATCAACAATACCAACTCGAGACGTTCCCATCTCACTAGAAAACACAATGGTCAGCCCTCGTACCAGACGAGCTCACACTGACCGTAACCCTAGCAGTAGCCCAAACTGCGCTCAAACATGGCGACATGAACCTCAATAAAGTATCGAAGAGAGCAGATCAATGGTAAGAAAGAGAACAACAGATCCAGAGTGGATACATGATCATAAGAAGGAACAGCATCAATGAAGGTATGATCATGAAACAAATAGAATCGAGGATCTCAAATGAATGTATAATCATGGATATGAAGAGAATCACTGATCTCGAAAATATGTACATCCTAAGGTTCCTTAAGCGGAGTGGCGTGTCGTAAGTATGCCGCGGAACATACCAACGGTACGTCACTCTACTTTAGTTACCTATTCCATCAACCAAGGGTCAGCCTACACGACGAAAGTTCGGGTCTAATACCCTCTGGACTAAGTCTAAGTTCCGTATATATATATAACGCCCTAGGCTCTACATAGTCAAACTTAGACTCGAACCAAGGTCAACCTAGCGCTCTGATACCAACTTTGTCACGACCCGAAAGAGCACGTGACGGGCCCTTGAACCATATGAAGTCTATAGGACTCCATCTGATCCAAGTAAGCCGAAAGCCCAGAAATCTAAAACCATTTTAAGGATAAATAAACAACAAGCAATACACTATACAACGCCGAATGGCGAGGATCAAAATTTAAAAGAAACCCAGATAAGCATGAAAACTGCAACACTACTTAAGCGCGACTCTAAGGTCGAAATAATACATCACTAGTGTCTGAGTCTGAAACAATATACAAGTCTTTGGTTGATGGAATTTCTAGATACAATGAATAATACATGTACAATGGCGGTTCTGATACGAAGAACCCACCTACCAAGCAAATCACCCACAAAGGAAAGCAGTGCGCCAGAAATGCCGCTATAAAACCTGTACGGCAAACCTGCAAGAACTGTGGCACAACGGGGGTGAGTTGCCAACTCGTGAATAGAAAATATCTACAAGCAGAAATCGAAAGCAAGACATAATCCTAGGTCAATACGATCAGTATATAAAATAACCCTCAAATGAAAAAGTCTGAAGCATAGTAAAGTAGCAATGTAACATCTAAACATAAGTGTAGTGCCAAGAACTCGAGCCAGTGCCTCACGTAATAACATATCATAAATATGATGTATGTATGCGGTAAAATGAAAACAGAAGATATCATGAATGAAATCACCAGGAAATCAATGTCGAGCATCGACGCAAACTATATATCTCAATGTCAAGTGAATCCCATCTATCGTGTGTCCGATATGTATGCAACATCCGTAAAGGTACTCAATCAGGTACTACTAATACATGATGTAATGCATATAAAATAAATGTGGGGTAGGGGAGGTATAATATACCATCAGCCATAAAGGCTCCTCTCATATCGAGCACATAGGCTCCTTTCATATATCGGGCATCCGTCAGTCCGGGTCAGCCCCCTCTCAATATATCGGGCATCCATCAGTCCGGGTTAGCCCTCTCTCAATACATCGGACATCCGTCAGTCCGGGTCATCCCTCTCTCAATATATCGGGCATCCGTCAGTCCGGGTCAGCCCTCTCTCAATACATCGGGCATCCTTCAGTCCGGGTCAGCCATCTCTCAAAATATCGGGCATCCGTCAGTTCGGGTCAGCCCTCTCTCAATATATCGGGCATCCGTCAGTCCGGGTCAGCCCTCTCTCAATACATCGGGCATCCGTCAGTCCGGGTCAGCCCTCTCTCAATAGATCGGGCATCCGTCAGTCCGGGTCAGCCCTCTCTCAATACATCGGGCATCCGTCTGTCCGGGTCAGCCCCCTCTCAATATATCGGGCATCCGTCAGTCTGGGTAAGCCCTCTCTCAATACATCGGGCATCCGTCAGTCCGGGTCAGCCCTCTCTCAATACATCGGGCATCCGTCATTCCGGGTCAGCCCTCTCTTAATACATCGGGCATCCGTCAGTCCGGGTCAGCCCCCTCTCAATAGATCGGGCATCCGTCAGTCCGGGTCAGCCCCCTCTCAATACATCGGGCATCCGTCAGTCCGGGTCAGCCCTCTCTCAATACATCGGGCATCCGTCAGTCCGGGTCAGCCCTCTCTCAATAGATCGGGCATCCGTCAGTCCGGGTCAGCCCTCTCTCAATACATCGGGCATCCGTCAGTCCGGGTCAGCCCTCTCTCAATACATCGGGCATCCGTCAGTCCGGGTCAGCCCTCTCTCAATATATCGGGCATCCGTCAGTCCGGGTCAGCCCTCTCTCAATACATCGGGCATCCGTCAGTCCGGGTCAGCCCTCTCTCAATACATCGGGCATCCGTCAGTCCGGGTCAGCCCTCTCTCAATACATCGGGCATCCGTCAGTCCGGGTCAGCCCTCTCTCAATATATCGGAAAGCATACATAAGTTTGCATAGATCATCATGATGATATATTTAAGTATGCGTATATATATATATATCAGCGTCCCATACCACTAATATATATATACTCTAGGGGTACTCATATATATTTCAGCGTCCCTTACCACTGATATATATATGCAGGAGTAAAACAATCTAGAATCATCATATGCAACCATATCACAGTGCGAAATCCATGAACTATAATACACGCAACAAGAACACTAATATAAGCATGCAACTATGTAAAGGCATGTGCACAAGGAATATGAATCATTAACATATGCAAGCAATGTGAATAGCAGGAATATGCGGACATTGAATAATCGACGTAACAGCAAAGAATCTACACCCATATGTACATGTCACGCGGTTATACCATTTGAAAAAGAGTGACTCGGGTCTAGTCTAACATCTACTGTGTAGCTACAGATCTAAGTATCAAGTAAATCAGGAGGGGTAAAGACGCCACCTAAGTCTGAGTCGATACAAACATATATATATACATAAAATATTCAGTGATCCCGCCTCAATAGCATCGCTTACAATACAGTATATCATATGACAATCCTCAAGTCATGAGTGCGGATCTATCATCAACATAAAGCTCGTACGGTAAGTCGTCGTACGACATCCCAATAGCTGGGTACAGGTCAATATCACATTATCTTATCAAGTACCTGGTATTCTTATCATCATAACACATAATCTGGGATACTGAATCTAATTCTAATATAAATCGATACCATCTATATAATTATGAATGCGGAGGTAAAACACACATCCCAAGCCCGCAAGAATCACATATCGTATCCCAAATACGAATCATATCAAATCACCGATCTCACGGCACCAAGCCCAATATCATTGACTCATCTCCAAGGTCATCCAATATTATCATCAACGCAGTGTAAATATAGTGAATATGCAAGGGTGTGCGTGTGGGTGAAAACCTATTCTAGGGTTCGTGGCTATGAACTACACTAGTTTACTTCTAAGCCTAAACTATCCATAAAACACCTAACACAATATCCATGACATACTGTAACTATCATATATAGTATATCAACTACGGACTGCGGGGGTGCTATACGTCATTCCCCGATTTCCCCCTGTAGATATAATCTACTCACCTTGCGTCTTTATGTGTGGATGTCGCCACGCCCTTTCTTGCCGTCCCGAAGTCTTCATGAGGTACCTACACATCAAGGTATCTCATATGCGCATTAAAACCATCTCAAAGCTAAAACATCACATGAAATCCAAAACGATACAATAAGGGGCCTATAGGTTAGAACCTATGGCACGCCTTCAAAACCATCAATAAATCCTCTATATCGTCGTATAATTGCCAAATAGTCGAGGCAAAACACAATACACACTTGCAGAATTAAAAATACGGAATACGGAAACACGAATCCCAAAACAGCAACTTAGGAAATATTCCCAGATTTCACCCTAAGTCACTTTATACAAATCTATATATACTAGGGGCCTAACATGAACATGTAGGAGCTACTGAACCAACACGAGCCAAAACGGTGGGACCCAGGCCGCAAATTGCGGCCAAATGGGATAAATTGGCGGTCGGGAAGATGAAGTGGGAGCTGGGGTCTTGGGGTTATCTTTCTGGGTGCCTGCACATACCACTGTCCAATCAATTTTATTTTAGCATACCTCGTATGATAGCAGATTCCATAAACACTACAAAGATTTCACAATTTTTCCGATATCGGTTTCTAAAATCCGTATTCTGGTTTAAGCTTTATGTTTTGGGTTCCAATTCATACACTAGGGTGATGGTATAACATCTACTAACCTCAATTTCACAATACAACACCAATTTCCCTCAAACCCTAACTTGGTTATCCTCAAGTCCATAATATCACACAATATCGAATCTATAACAACATTGGGGTATAAGGAATGCTAGAATTAAGCTAATGGTCCAGAAATTACCTCAATTGGCAACTCAAGAAAATTCTTGAGTTGCCCCTAGTGGCCAAAATCCATGCTTTCTTGGTCCATTGCGTAGATCTCGAGCTTGTGCATCTTTTTAATGAAATGAGGGTGGGGTTTTGAAGTGATTTTTGAGGTGATTAGAGGACTTGAAGATGGGGGGAAAATGAATGGCAGGAGCAGCAGCAGCAGCTCAGGAAGAGAGGGGAGAAATGAGAGGAAAAACCAAGAGAAAATGGCTAAGGTTTAAGTCAAAAGTCCTCACCTACCCTCTCTTCTCACCATACCTATTTTCTTTAGTCCTTTTCTCTTTTCTTTTCCTTTACTTTTCTCTCAAAATCCTTCTCACATAAATAGTAAACCCAAATGAAAAACCACGGCAAGAAAAATGCACAAGTGTAGAAAAAAGTGATATGTGTACGTTTTGCTCAAAAATGCTAAAAACCGATTAGCGATTTTTAATCGCGATTAGCACTAAATTAGTGTCAAACTAATCACAAAAACTTTAAAATGTCATAATTCTTTAATTTACCCCATTTTAGAATTTTCCATAATTTTTCTCAAATTTTTTCCTATTTATTTGCATTTAATAATACCAAAATATTAAAATATTCAATAAAATAATATTAAATTATAAAAATTCCCAAAATTAATATTTTATCTTTTTTGAAAATGTTACACCTTCATATTCTCATCGATACTCATATATGAAACTAAAAGCGCCATTTAGACCCCGTCTATCGGTTAACATACGTGCGATACTCGTCATGACATAGAACTATACGAAGGTTGTTAAATATCTGACGGTATAGCTCGATACTAATATCCGTCATATAGTCTACGCGACGAGAAAATTCAATCGTATGGTAACCGATAGACTTGTCCCGTGTGGACAAGTTAAGAATTTATGAAGCAAACACCTTCATTCACTTGTGTTTTCATCCGATTCGAGATATTTCGTCGGTACCTTTCCGCTGATTCTCCGTGTACAAAGATAGATTAGATGTTCATTTCAACATTGTTTCACAGCTTTGAAATGATTATCTATTCTATTACAGTGTGCTCGGAGAACAGCGGGGAGTTTCTGCCGAAATTTACTCGAAACGGTTGAAAGCACAAGTGATGGGTGTTCGCTCTATACATTCTTAATGGGATAGAAGCCTACCCCCGACAGCCGGAACACACACATACAACAAGAATACACAACAAATGCATAATTAGAGAGTGATTCGAGATGTTCAAGTTAAAACAAATATATGATAATTTGAAACCTTCATATTCTCATCGATACTCAAAAATGAAACTAAAAGCGCCACTTAGTCCCCGTCTATCGGTTAACATACGTGCGATGCTCGTCGTGATATAGAACTATACGAAGGTTGTTAAATATCAGACAGTATAGCTCGATACTAACAACCGTCGTATAGTCTACGCGACGAGAAAATTCAATCGTATGGTAACCCATAGATTTGTCCTATGTGGACAAGTTAAGAATGTATAAAGCAAACGCCTTCATTCACTTGTGTTTTCATCCGTTTCGAGATATTTCGTCGGTACCTTTCCGCTGGTTCTCCGTGTACAAAGATAGATTAGATGTTCATTTCAACATTGTTTCACAGCTTTAAAATGATTATCTATTCTATTACAGTGTACTCGGAGAACAGCCGGGAGGTGCTGCCGAAATTTACTCGAAATGGTTGAAAGCACAAGTGATGGGTGTTCGCTCTATACATTCTTAATGGGATAGAAGCCTACACCCGACAGCCGGAACATACACATACAACAAGAATACACAACAAACACATAATTAGAGAGTGATTCGAGATGTTCAAGTTAAAACCAATATATTATAATTTGAAACCTTCATATTCTCATCGATACTCATATATGAAACTAAAAGCGCCACTTAGTCCCCGTCTATCAGTTAACATACGTTCGATAATTTATTCTTTTCAACGACAAACGTACACACAAAGCATATACACGAATTTTCTCCTTTGTGAGTAACTATCCCGTTCTTATATTTCTTAATATAGTCACCATAACCTACAATTTATATGTTATACAGTCTAACATGGCCCAAGAGTACGTCAGAGTTAAGGACTGGATGTATATGGATTGGCAACAATGTATGCAACCTATGTTTGTCGCAGGAGTTGCTGCTTTCATTGAATTTGCACTCGCACATAATAAGATCATAATAGAGAAGATTCTCTGTCCGTGCGATAGATATGGCAATAAGTACTAGAAGAAGGTAGAATTGGCAGAGCTTCATATTGTAAAACATGGGTTTACTAGACTTTATACCACTTAGAAATATCACGGGGAAGGAGAAGAATGCAGTACCGCGGCAGAAGAAGAAGGAGAACACGATAATGCGGCAGGAGAAGAAGAAGAATTCGGTAATGCGGCAGAAGGAGAAGACGGTAATTTATTTCCATCAGAAGAAATGGAGGATATGGTAGAGGCTGCCCTAGGTGAATCTATTCGTACCGAAGATGAAATTCCTTCCGTTCAAGGACCGCGTGCGGATAAATATGAAAATTTCATGAATGATGCTAGAAAACCAATTTATGAGAATGCGAAGTATTCCACGCTCTCATGGTTCGTCCAATTTTTCTAGATTAAGTGCCTAAATGGATGGAGCAACAAGTCATTCATAATGCTTCTTTCGTTTTTGAAAGATTCTATGCCCCAGGGAAATAACGTGCCCGACAGCTGGTACGGAGCCCAGAAGATGATGTCTAATTTGGGTCTAAAGTGCGAGAAGATTCAGGCATGTCCTAAAAATTGCGTGTTTTACAGGAAAGAGAATTCAGATTTGAAAGAGTGTCCAACATGCGGAGAGGCCAGGTATAAGCCGAAAGATTCTGATAAGAAACCTGATATACCTGTGAAGATAGCACGATACTTTCCCATAACACAGAGGCTACAGAGGCTATTCAGGTGCAAGAAAACAGCCGAGGCAATGATTTGGCATCACTGTGCTCCTCCAAGTGAAGATGGAAAAATGAGCCATCCAGGAGATTCACCGGCATGGAAGGATTTCGATAGGAGGCACGCAATATTCAGTAGCGATCCGCGCAATGTCCGGCACGGAATGGTTACTGATGGCTTCTGCCCATTCAACTATATGGCTGGAAGGCACAGCACATGGCCCGTTGTAATGATAATTTATAATCTGTCGCCTTGGTTGGCTATGGACCAATCATACTTTATGATGCCTCTTCTTATTGATGGACCAAACTCACCGGGGAACAATATCGACGTCTATCTCCGACCTCTGATCGAGGAGTTGAAATCTTTGTTCACTGATGGTGTAGAGACATATGATGCAAACACAAATACAACATTCATACTGCGTGCGGCTTTAATGTGGACAATTAATGATTTTCCTGCGTATGGAATGCTATCAGGTTGGTCCGTACATGGTCACAAAGCATGTCCTCATTGCCATGAACACACAACATCGAAATTCTTGAATTTTAGCAGAAAGGTTTGTTATTGCGGCCATCGACGTTTCCTGCCTCCAGACCACCCCCATAGGTTAGACACGGTTCACTTTGATGGTCATCAGGAGCTTCTTGGACCTCCATCCCCATTGTCCGGAGAGGACGTGACTGCTAAATGGGATGGTTACAATAATGTGACCTTCGGGATGGATCTGACGAAACAGGTCAAACCACCATTTTGGAACAAGTTAAGCATTTTCTTCGAGCTTCCGTACTGGTCTACAAATTCAGTACGTCATTGTTTGGACGTCATGCATATAGAGAAGGGAGTATCAGAGCACATACTTAACTTTCTTCTTTGTAAAGACGGGAAATCGAAAGACAACATGAATGCTCGGATAGATCTACAAGAGTGGGGAATAAGAAGTGAATTGCACCCTAGACCGGTAGCGGGAAAACCGGGCAAGTTTGTACTTCCCAATTCCGCTTATCATATGTCACAACCGGAGAAGAAAAGATTCCTGCAGGTGTTGGATGATTCGAAAGTTCCCACAGGATTCTCAGGATCATTCAGCAAGAAAGGAAAAATTTTGAAGGGCAAGATCGATGGGCTGAAAAGTCATGATCACCATGTTATCGTGGAGCACCTTCTTCCATTAGCCCTCAGGACTTCTCTCCCCGACTCGGTTGGTCTAGTAATCAACGAACTATGTTGTTTTTTTAGGGAGTTGTGTGCTAAAACACTGGAGGTTGTGACGCTGGATAAACTAGAAAATTCTATTGCATTAATACTTTGCAAGTTTGAGCGTATTTTCCCACCGTCATTCTTCGATATCATAATACACTTGACGATTCATCTTGCAACTGAGGCGAAGTTAGCCGGACCGGTACAATATCGATGGATGTATCCCGTCGAGAGGTACGTGTAATTTTTCGTTTTGCGCAATTTATAAATTTATTGTTGTCCTGTATGCCCGTATTTATTTATTCAACATATTTTCATTAGATACCTCTACACTCTTAAGAAGTATATACGCAATAAAAATAGACCAGAGGGTTCTATCATGCAAGGTTATCTTCTTGATGAAGCAACCACATTTTGTTCCCGCTATCTGGACGAGAACATTGAGACAAGGCTTAACCGACCACGAAATATTCAAGACGGGCCATTTGGTAAAGCCGGGTATAAGAGGGTAGATACTATGTTTATCAACAAGATATACCGGTTTATCTTGCTTAATTGCGCATGTCTTGAACAAATTAGAGAGTAAGTTTTTTTGGATTAATTGTTATATCTGTGTTTGTGTGTATATGAAATGATATAATATTAATGTCACAATTATTTGTCGAAAACAGAATTCATTTTAACGAGGTACGTGAGGGGCATCCTGATTGGAATGAAGAACGTTTGCAAAAATATCATCAGGATAATTTTTGTGATTGGGTCACAGATCATGTAAGTTATTCGAATAACATTTTATTGCTATCAGTTTTAATCTAAACTTGTATTGTTATATATTTGTCGTAAAATTTGTTTTGTTAGATCCACGATCCGAACTTGTCTGCATCATTTGAGAGTGATTCAAGATGTTTAACTCAATTTCCTAGTATGGAGGTTGCATATTACAAAGGATTTGGTGTCCTTGGATACAAATTCGAAGTTAAGGACATAGAAACATCTAGAACCACTCAGAATAGTGTGATTGCGACGGTAGGATCGGACGGTGTGATTTATTATGGGTACTTAAATTTTATACTCGGCATCCACTATCCCGGACGATCAGAACCCTTTTATATATTCCAGTCTACTTGGTACGATACGCGAACCGATACGGACAGGTAGAGAAGCAATCTTGGGTCTTGGAAAGATGAATATGGATTGACCAGTGTGAACACACTTCGATTTTACGGTCAGGAAGATCCGTTTATCTTTCCGAACCAAGCGTTCCAAGTATACTACTCACAGTGTTTGAAGCATCCGGGATGGAGTGTTGTATGCCGATGGAAACCCAGAGATGTCTACGATATCCCAGAATTCGAGGACAGCGATGAGGACGAAGAAGAGAGAAGGCTTAAAATGCTCCGACCGTCTTTTTCGAAGGACGGGTTTTCTTCGACCGATCATGAAGTTACGTGGGTTAGAAATGACATCGACGATGAAATCCAAGTAGATATGTATAATGCGCCCACGAAACGAAAAAGGTTATCAGTAATGTTATATTATTACTTCACATTTTACGCTCTATACATATATATTCAATACTTTTAATGATTGTCTAATGCGTCCACAAACCGTTTATCTAGATTTGATGACGATGTCGGGAGCAGCAAGGGGCGGGAGGAGCTCCAGCCGCGGCAGAGGCAGAGGCAGAGGCAGAGGCAGAGCGGTTCTGCCGCCCGGAGAGCTCCGTACGGAGCTTCATAGGGCCGGTCTTGCACCCAGATCGGAGACCCCTTCGGATGCCTCCTTCCGTATGGATTTTGCCACACCTCCAGGTATACTGCACGCATATCCATTTTGAATGTAATATTACAGATATTCATGCCCGTTTATGTCAAAATTACTTATATTGTCAATGTTTGATTGTCTAGTTGTTGGTGATGCGTCCATATCTGGGACAGAGGCCACTCCCGCTCCTCCAAGTATGTTTATATATCATATAGTGCATGTATATTGATTTATAATCCTATCTCATAAATACACACACATTCCTTTTGCTCTTACTTAGCAATTTTTATTATTGTCTAGCTGTAGGTGGTGACACCACCGCACCTGCGGGTATATTTATATATCCTATAGTGCATGCATATTGATTTGGAACGTTATATTATTGATCTACACATTCTTTTTGCAATTACTTATATAATCTATTTTTAATTGTCTAATTATAGGTGGTGCGTCCACATCTTCCGCAGGGGCCACTCCTGTCGCTTCCATACCCTCCGCATCGTCTGCAGGTTAGTATGAATAAATATAAAATATTTATTCATTTTACATATGCTCTATAGAATAAATATGAACTTCATGGAAATTTATCGTTAATGTTTATTTTCTAGTTGGAGGGGATGCGTCCGCATCTGGGACCCCGGTTGTTCCTCACCGGAAGAACTATCGTCCCGCTCGTGCTGCTGCCCGGGCCCAGGCTCGTGCGATAGTCACCGGAGGTATATATCACACTTCAAATTTCGTTTAACCTTGATTTATTAATACAACTTTGTCTTAATATTGATTGTCTTGATATTTCTTGCAGACGCAGGGCCTCCCCATCCTAGAGGGGGACACGAGGCCCGAATCAGTCCCATAGGCTGAGGCCTGACAGAGCTAGGGGGAGGCAGCATTCCCCCTCTTTTTTACCCTTGACTATCGCTATAACGGTCCTCATGCCGAGAGATTCGGCCGGTATATGGGGGATGAGAGCCGGATCGTGAAGAACTATCCACTTCACGTTGAGTGGGGCGAGCAGCACCAGCGCTCATTCGCCTGCTTCTTTGATCATGCTCGGGTATTAATATATATTTTCATTTTATTTATCCATTATATTTATTATTAACACTTGCAATCTAATAACAATGTTTTTTTTTGTATTTTCAGTTGGATTACGATTTTCAGCCTGTAGCCGACCCTGATCACCCGGGGAAGGTGCTCGACCTTCATGCTCTGTACAATGGCCTGATGAAGAACATGCAGGCCAAGGTCCGATACAACAGGAATGAGCTGAAGGCCGACTGCTACTCCCTGTGGATAGCGACCGCCGAGGCAGAGAGAGCGGCCCTCCTATCTACTCCGGCGTTTGCGAGAGTCGACGTAGAGACATGGCCTCTATTGTGCGAATATTTTGACTCCCAACGCGAACAGGTATGTATTTTAAATGTAATTCATTGTTAGGGATATAATTTATTTTTTTGTGTTCCTTAATTAGAAAACTAAATGTTAATGCGTTGTGCAGAAACAGGACGCTCAGAATACAGAGAACAGGAAGTCGGCGAAGAGGGGTCGCCCTACTTACACAGGTGGCTCGAGGAATATTACTCGAGCCATGGAGTTATCGGTAAATTACAATAGACCGACCTTTGTGATATTCTGCAATGTTAAGAGTTATTTTCTAATATTTCTAATATTAAGTGTTATTTTCTAATATTGCAGACAGCTCGGACCGTGGCGCAAGGTGGTACACCGAGCGTGATGTCCGCATATCTTGCCGTCCACGGCACCTCGACAGATCCCACCACGGGAGAGCTTCGATATCCCGACGTCGCTAGCCAGGAGTATTGCGTAAGTGTTAATATTTATTCTACCCATATTTTAAATTTTAGTTTTGGAAGGTTCAAGTTTAAATTTTATATATACTTATACTTTACTGCTTAATGTGGGTGTAGGAGCGGGTGGTTGAGCAGGCCGAGGCCTCGGGGATCGATTTTACCGGACAGAGCGATCCGAGGCTGCTGACCCAGTTCTGGACGCCGCACACGGAGGGCACCACGGAGGTTGGGAGATAGGCCGGGGAATGGGCCCTAGCAGGGACCATATGAGGTTGGACTCCACCCCGGCGGTTACTTCCTCCGTCTCCAGTGAGCGCCGTATCCAGCAGGAACTGGAGAGCTTGAGGGCTACCGTTCAGGAGTTGAAGGAGATGCTGGTATGTATACTATTTTATAGTAAAATATCATGTCATATTATAGATATCAACATATCCATAATTAGTACGTAGCTTGAGCTTATTTGCTTTTAGACTTAGGTTTGATTAATCATACATACATATGTAATTAAAATAAACAATGGTTTTCCAAACTAGATATCCAAATGGGGTTTCGAAATAACTTGATAATGATACGAATTCGAATAATACACAGTTCTTACACGCTTCTTACACACGTTAGGTCCAGACGCGACAGGGTACATCGGCCGAGCCTCCACATGCATCTCCTTCGGCTGCGGCTCCACAAGCCACTACATCGGCTGCGGTTCCGCAGACAGCTCCTATAGCTCCACCGCCCACTCAGACTCCCGCAGCCGCGGCTCCGCAAACGACTACCTTGACGGCGGCTGCGCAGACCGCATCGCCAGCTCCACAGGCCGCTCAGACTCCCGCACGCGCCGAATTGCATGGTTTATTGACCGAGGAGCAGGCGCGCTTGATTCTATCGTTTATCGGAGGTGGAGCTGGACCGAGCTAGGGTAGCTTTTTGATTCTTATTTTTTGAAACATGTATTTATTTATATCATACATATTGTACTACATTTTGAAATGATATTGATATTGATATTGGTTTATATCATATTCAGTTTTTGGGTTTCTTTGGTATATTATATGCGTGAGATGTGATTATGAATACTGCGATATATGTTGTGTGGTGATTAATTTTATATTTTATTGATATATATAGTATTGTGCACAGGGCGGGAAAAAATCAGGCAGCCCTTTTTTTTAAAAAAATACAGATAATGTGTACCTACGGATTATTCCGTAGTTACACATGTTTCCCCTACGGATTAAACCATAGGGACAAAATATTAACAGTAACAGATATTTTCCCCCTGATCTCAGTACGAGGGGGTTGGGAGTGCCCCTACGGACATATCCGTAGGGGCAAACAAAGGCCCCTACGGAGTTATCCGTAGGGGCAAAATATCAGAAATCCTGATATTTTTCCCCTACGGATAAGTACCTACGCAGATATCCGTAGGGGATAGTACTTGGCCCTATGGATATCTCCATAGGTACAGTTAATATATTTTAAAAACCCGTAAATAAAATAACTTTTTTTACCCTACGGCCTACTCCGTAGGTGAAACTGGCCCTACACAGAACTCCGTAGGGGCAAGATTTTGCCCGTAGGAGCAAGTTCAGGGCTTCAACTTGCACCTACGGCGTTTGCACCTACAGGTTATTTTTTCGCCCCTACGGATATCTCCGTAGGGGCAGTGGTTTGCCCTTACGGATAAATCCGTAGGTGCAACCCTTATTTGTAGTAGTGTTGAGTTTTCGTAGAATGGCATAATTATATACCTATATTTTGGAAAATATTTGGAAGTTCATATGAATTATTGTTTTTGAATAGCATTTATTGGATTTGGGCTTTTATAAATTATTATACAATTATTTACATACAAATTTATGTTAAACTTGATTAGTATATTAGTAATTACGCATTAAGCCAAATCAATTTTTGTTAACCATGCTTGATGTGTCATGACACATTGCATTATGTTTCATGCTTGGTTTCATTTTAGTTTGTTGTCATTTGTTTTTTCAGAAAAGGAAAGGAGAAAAGAAAAGAATAATGGGAAAAGGGAGAGGAGACATAGATGTGACAATAATTTATGAGGAGAGAGTGTGTATGGTTACTTCCCACCATCAATTTTTCCCCTCTTCATTTTCCTTCATCTTCTTCTTCCTTCACCTCCACCTCCACTACCACCTTGCACCACCCCTAAAACCTCATTAAAACCTCACATCACCTTCACAAAAAAATGTTCACAACCTCATCCTATACCCCATGGTGGGAGCAAGTTGGAGTTTTGAGCACTTTGGAGCATCTATGAATTTTCTTGAGTTGCTCCCTTGAGGTAAAACACTCACCTTTGCTCAAATGTTTGGTTTCCTAACCTCAAGTCTAAGTCTAAAGTTAAAAAGTTTACGTTTTGGTGATCTTCGAAAATTCTAGGATGAGAGTTAGTGGATGAAACTTGTAGTAGAGCTTAGTGGAGGTGTAGTGAGTGTCCTTTGGCCTAGTAATGATGGTAGCCTTGTTTAAAATGAGCTTTGAAGTCTCAAACACGAACTTGGAACTTTCCGATATCGGGTTTTTGTTGAATTGTAGTGTTCTAATGGAATCTGGTATTCCCTGGAGCTCTGAAAATTTAATAGTGAGTACAGTGAGATGTGTAGGCACTTAGGAAGCTAACCTAGAAGCCCGAGCCCCCATCTCCCATACTTCGCCGCCGATTTAACATTTATGGCCGCAAATTGCAGCCCGATATAGGAGTTAGGGTTTGGTTTTTGGTCCATAGCTCAATCATCTGATAACTAGGCCTATCCAATGTGCAAAATGTTATAATTTCACCTAAGGAAGAATCTGGGAGTATTTTACTATGTTTCAGATTTCGTTTCTGTTGGGCTTTCCTTGCACCTAATCTAGGGTTTGGTAGCATCACTCATGCCATTTTAAAATTTAGAGAGGTGCAAAGCAAGAAAATAAAGAATCATGCTAGAATTTCTAGGGTAACAAGTTTGTATCACATACAAATAATTAAAAGAGATAGGGATTACAACCTTTGTAGTCCGTTCCTTCGCTTCGTAAGCTCCGTGTTGAGGTCCCTTCACTGCGATCATCAAGAACTCCGACTCTCGTGAGGCTCCAAGAGGTGAATGATGCATCTTGCTTGAAGTCTTCATGATCTAAGATGATCTACCTTGAAGAATCTCTAACCCAAACTTACACATCACTAAACAACTTATTAGAAAAGTGAACACCCTAATCTAAGTGGCTAGAATAGATGAGGATGATAGATTAGGAATTTATCTCTCTTTTGTTTTCAATTTCTCACTCAATATCATCATAAATCAAAAAGCAAGTGAAGGTTTTTTAAGAGTTCTAGAAAGAAGAGGAAGGAGAATATGAAGCTAATTCCTTTTGTGACGAATAATGAATTATTGTTCTGGTTACTTATTCAACCATGAGTTAAGCATGAAGGATTTTAACTCATGTAGAGAATAAACTAAAGTTAATGGTTTGGATTGGGTTAACGAATATCTACACAAAAAAACAAAGCTAAAGACCAAGTCAATGCTTCATGAAGCTTCATGCAAAAGCTAACCCTAATCCAAACCGTGACTAAGTTTAAATCCTAAATCATGGTTGGATTTGTAACCTTAACTTCATACAATAATATATATCACATATATATTATGTTTTGTAACAAAAGAAAATAATACAATTAACATAAATCGCATATATATCAATGTATTATCCCGTGAGAAAATGAATCAATAAAGCGAGCTTATATTAGTTAACGTAATGTAATATATCACATATATAATTATATATTAAATTATCGAATCAACACTTGATCCGATAATCCGGCTATAATACATATAACCGACTAATATAACATGTACCAATTCATTGAATCAACACTTGATCCGATGACCCGGCTATATCACATATACCCGGCCGATATCTCATATCGTGAGAATAGAATAAGTGATCTCATATCGTATTATTCTCGGTGCCGCAACATATCACATATGTGCTCCTACTCCTTTTGCCTGAGCCAGGAAACCACTGTGTAGGACTCTAAAGAATCGTCAATACGCCGGCAGTAGGTGATGATCATATCAAACACCCACAAGCTGCAAGTAGTCAGCTAAACGTAACAGCCACCCAGGTATTGAGCGATCAGAAGATCAACAAGCAAGCCTATACATTCTCTTGTGAATCCAATCAGTAACACTACCGTACAGTCCAGTCTCTTCGTCTGATATGTCGCATATCCAGTCTAGGGGTGGTAAACGTCAGACCCCAGTAACCGATAAGTCATGTCGATGTGAGGCTCATAACAGGTCGAGAAACCACTGATAACTCTTACCAGTAGCACTCCATATCAGCCCTGGCCAGGGACTTCCAGTTATAGCCAATCGAACACAACACAACATCAACTCCTTATACCGGGAGAGACGAAACCCCTCCTATCGCTCATTGCCTCCATGTGATTCGGGACTGTACCCAAAAGCCACCGTTTTGCACGCCCTCTTGGACGTGGTAAGGTGGAAATCAAAGCACAGTGGGAATCACACAAGACTCTATGACGATCTCGGGTCTACAGACTAACCTGTACCAGTGTCACCGGAAAACTACTATCTGACGATATGTATAATACAATCTAGGAGTTCTCGACGAGTCCGTTCAGTGTACCCAGTCTCCACTGAGCACCCGTACACCATCTTTGATGTCAAACACCGATGGATAAGGGATTGTCCATCGTCCATCATTTAGGTCAAGATGCGTATACGCTAGTCTACTCCGGAGTATCGATGCCCTGTCTCGAGACACTCGCTCGACTAGGAATAGTTATAGGATGTACTCTTGGAGTACCCTGGCCCCACTAGTATGATCTGCATCATAGTCCTAGTAGTTGAGTACATATCCTAAGGGCTTTATCAATATGTGAGAGTAAGAGAGTAAAATAATACAAGTCAACATGTTAAGACAAAGTGAAACCAAATAGCATACTATCATGTCGAGCAAGAAAGTCCTCTCTATATATATCCAAGCATCCACTATAATATACATCATATGTACAACAATGGCCTCTAGGGCATATATATAACTAACAATCTCCCACTTGCACTAAGGCTAGCTGTTGTAGTATCCCATACCCAACATCCCGAAGAGTCTATCAAATTGTATCTGGGGAATGGCCTTCGTGTGTGGTTCCGCAGTGTTGTCCTTCGTGTCAACTCTCCGGACCTCGATCTCGCGGCGATCAACTATCTCCCGGATCAGGTGATACCGCCTCACAATATGTCTGGACTTCTGATGGGACCCGGGATCCTTGGCCAAAGCCACAGCTCCATTGTTATCACAATACAAAGGTATTGGATGCTCAATGAATGGAACCACAACAAGTTCAGTGATGAACTTCTTCATCCAGACAGCCTCTTTGGCAGCATCGTTGGCAGCGATGTATTCAGCCTCCATCGTCGAGTCTGCCACGGTTTCTTTCTTGGAACTCTTCCATCAAACCGCCCCTCCATTTAGGGTAAAGACAAATCCCGAGTGTGACTTAGAGTCATCCTTATCATTTTGGAAGCTCGAATCGGTAAAGGACTCCACCTGGAGTTCTCCGTTACCATACACCAGGAACATCTCCTTAGTTCTTCTAAAGTACTTGAGAATGTTCTGCACAGCTGTCCAGTGATTCTCTCCTGGATCTGCTTGATACCTACTCACTACACTTAGTGAGTATGCTACATCTGGCCTGGTACATAGCATCGCATACATGATAGAGACTACTGCCGAAGCATAGGGTATCCCTTGCATGCGAGCTCTCTCCAAATCAGTCTTGGGAGACATCTCTTTGGAGATAGTGAATCCAGAGATCGTGGGTTGGTTCCCACGCTTAGATTCTTCCATACTAAACCTTTTTAGTATGGTGTCAATGTACCTGGATTGTGACAATCCCAGTATCCTTTTAGATCTATCTCTATAGATCTTGATTCCCAAAATGCAGGAGGCATCACCTAGATCTTTCATTGATAATCGATGTGATAAGAAGAGCTTGACCGAGTGCAGCATAGGAACATCATTTCCTATCAAGAGTATGTCATCCACGTACAATACGAGGAAGACAACCTTACTATCTGCAACCTTCTTGTAAATACAAGGTTCATCTATGTTTTTGATGAAGTCAAACTCTTTGACTACAACATCAAAACAGATGTTACAACTCCGCGACGCTTGTTTTAACCTGTAAATGGATTTAAGCAGCTTGCACACCATTCTGCTGCTCCCACTATCTATGAAGCCATCGGCTGAGTCATGTACACGCACTCCTCTAAATCATCATTTAGAAAGGCGGTCTTAACATCCATCTGCCAGATTTCGTAGTCATGGTATGCAGCAATGGCAAGTAAGATCCGGATGGACTAAAGCATAGCCACTGGAGAAAAGGTTTCATCATAATCCACACCTGGTCGTTGACGAAAACCCTTTGCAACAAGTCTAGCTTTGAAAGTCTCCACTTTTCCATCTACACCAAGTTTCTTCTTAAAGATCCACTTGCTCCCAATGGGTTTTACCCCTTCAGAAGAAACTTCCAAAGTCCATAGTTTGTTGGTGTACATGGATTCCATCTCAGATCGCATTGCATCCAGCCACTTCACAGAGTCCCCACTCGTGATGGCCTGTTCGAAGCTAGTTGGGTCATCATCTACCATGATGCAATCCTCGCATCCACCGTCAATGAGAAAACCGTAGTATCTCTTAGGTGGATGAGGAACCCTACTAGATCGACGGAGAGGCTGGGGTTCGTCGGGAACTACTGAATCCTCTGGTTCCACCAAATCTTCTGTCGTAGTTTGTGTTGCTGGAACCTCTTCCAGTTGTACCTCCTTGCCACTAATTTATATTTCAAGAAATTCCTTTTCTAAAAAAGTGGCATGTCGAGAAACAAACACCTTTTGTTTCTCGGTGTGGTAGAAGATATACCCGCGCGAATGTTTGGGATATCTAATAAACTTACACAGAAAAGACCTTGCGCCGAGCTTGTCCGGATTCTGTGTTTTCACATATGCCGGACAACCCCATATCTTAACATAATTAAGATATGGTCTCTTTCCTTTCCATATCTCATATGGAGTGGTTGGCACAGATTTGGTGGGAACCATATTCAATAGGTCTGCAGCTGTTTCCAGTGCATATCCCCAAAAAGAAATAGGCAACTCAGTAGTGCTCATCATAGAGCGCACCATATCTAAAAGGGTGCGATTCCTTTGCTCCGATACACCGTTGTGCTGTGGTGTATGGGGAGGAGTAAGCTGAGAGAAAATCCCATTCTATTTTAGATAATCCAGAAAATCATTGCTCAAGTATTCTCCTCCTCGATCAGATCGAAGGATCTTAATACTTTTGCCCGTTTGGTTCTCTACTTCATTTTATATTCTCTGAATTTCTCAAAAGCTTCAGACTTGTGTTTCAACAGGAACATATTTCCGTATCTTTAGAGATCGCCAGTGAATGTAATAAAGTAGGCAGAACCATTCCTGGAATGTGTAGACATGGGACCACATACATCACTGTGTATCAGTCCCAAGAGTTCTGTAACTCTTTCTCCGTGTCTATTAAACGGAGTTTTGGTCATCTTTCCTTTGAGACATGACTGGCAAGTGTCATACGATGAAAATTCGAACGGATTCAAATATCCATCCTTATGTAACTTAGCTAGCCGTGTCGCATTGATATGACCTAGTCTACAATGCCACAAGAAGGATTCGTTCATCTCTGAACTCTTCCTCTTGTGTGTATTTTGTACATTAAGTACTCTAGTTTGGTTGAGAACGTATATGCCATTATATAACGATCCTGATCCAATCAACTTTTGATTCAGAAATATGTTCATAACATTATCCTGTACTACAAAATTATATCCTCCTTTGCTCAATAAAGAAACTAATATAAGATTGTATATCAGGGTCGGAATATAATAGCATTCGTTCAGGACCAATGTATTACCATTTGGTAACACAAGGTGATATTCGCCAACTGCTTTGGCTGCAACATTTGCACCATTCCCTACTCTTACGGAATGATCACCCTCTCCCAGTTCCCTACCTTTATGTAGCCCATGTAACATATTACATATATGGGATCCAGATCCTGTATCTAATACCCAGGACATAGAGTGAACTGAGAAACAGTTCTCGATAACAAACACACCCAAAGAAGATGCATCAACATGCTTATTCTTCGTTTGGGCGGCGTGAGAATTCAGATATTCTCATATTCCTTGCTCAGACTTATAACAATTATAAGTGGTAGCGGGACCAACGTTCCCCTACTCAGTATAATAAGCGGGTTCGGTCAATATATCCATATTTTTATCTTGATTAAGGCCTGATATGGTCGCTACCTGGAGAGAGAGAAGAAAACACTTTAGCGTATGCACTTGCAAGATTAGATTGGTTATTATCTTATCTAATCAGGATGGCTCCCTCTGATTTTTTATCAAATCTTCCTTAAAACCCTAAAAGGTAAGATTAGCCGGGATAAATTACACCTTACAAGTTCGCCAATCCTCCAACATACCGCCCCTCCGTTGAGGGTAAACACAAAACCCGAGACGGACTTGCTGTCATCTTTGTCACTCTGAAGCTTGAATCGGTAAAGGACTCGACCCGGAGGTCTCTATTACTGTAAACCAGGAACATCTCCTTAGTCCTTCTCAGGTACTTGAGAATGTTCTTCACTGCTGTCCAGTGGTCCTCCCCAGGGTCTGACTGATACCGGCTTACCGCGCTCAACGCGTAAGCTACATCTGGTCTTGTACATAGCATCGCATACATTATAGATCCTACCGCCGAAGCGTAGGGTATAGTGCTCATGCGAACCCTCTCCTCGTCAGTCTTAGGAGACATCTTCTTGGAGAGGGTAATTCCGTGCAATGCGGGTATGTTACCGCGCTTGGAACCCTCCATACTAAATCTCTTTAGTACGGTCTCTATGTACCTGGACTGCAAAAGTCCCAATAGTCTCTTGGATCTATCTCTATGGATCTTGATCCCCAGAATGTACGAGGCATCACCCAGGTCCTTCATGGAGAACCTTTGTGACAAAAATAGCTTGACCGATTGTAGCATAGGAACATCATTTCCTATCAAAAGAATGTCGTCCACGTACAAGACTAGGAATACGACAGTTCGTCCTACAATCTTCTTATAAACACAGGGTTCATCTTCGTTCTTGATGAAATCAAATTCCTTGATTGCCTCATCAAAACAGATGTTCCAGCTCCGCGATGCCTGCTTTAATCCATAAATGGATTTAAGCAACTTGCACACCTTTCCGCTGCTCCCACTGTCTACGAAACCTTCTGGTTGATCCATGTAAACGCACTCTTCCAAACAACCGTTTGGGAAAGCCGTTTTAACATCCATCTGCCAGATTTCATAGTCATGGAAGGCAGCAATGGCAAGTAGGATCCGAATAGATTTGAGCATAGCCACCGGAGAAAAAGTTTCATCATAGTGCAAACCAGGTCTTTGACGAAAACCTTTTGCAACGAGTCTAGCTTTATAGGTTTCCACCTGCCCATCTACACCAAGTTTCCTTTTGTAGATCCATTTGCATCCAACGGGTTTTACCCCAGGTGGAGCAATATCCAAGGTCCACACTTTATTGGCGTACATGGACTCCATTTCGGATTGCATTGCTTCCTGCCACTTATCAGAGTCCCTACTGATAATGGCCTGCCTGAAACTGGTAGGGTCATCTTCTTCCAAGATGCAATCCTCTCGATCCCCGTCTATAAGAAAACCGTAGTATCTCTCGGGCGGATGAGAAATCCTACCAGATCTGCGGAGTGGCTGAGGTTCGTTTGGGGTTACTGAATTTTCTGGTTCTGCTAAATCCTCAGTTTGAGTTTGTGGATCAGATATTTCATCCAGTTCTACCGTGCTCCCACTTATTTCTTTTGCAAGAAATTGCCACTCTAAAAAGGTGGCGCGGCGAGCAACGAACACCTTCTGTTCCTCAGTGTGGTAGAACAGATAATCCAGAGAATTTCTAGGATATCCCACAAATTTACATAAAACTGACCGTGCCTCAAGCTTGTCTGCTTTTTTTACTTTTACATAGGCCGGACAACCCCATATTTAATCCGTTCTAGATATGGTTTCTTACCACTCCATATTTCATATGGAGTCTTAGGCACGGATTTAGACGGAACCTGATTCAGTAAGTATGCCGCTGTATCTAGCGCAAGTCCCCAGAATGAAAGAGGTAACTCAGCATCACTCATCATGGATCGAACCATATCCAATAGGGTACGATTCCTTCTCTCCGATACACCGTTGTGCTGTGGTGTATAAGGAGGAGTGAGCTGAGAGAGAATACCATTCTCCTTTAAGTAATCTCGGAATTCCGTGCTTAAGTAATCCCCTCCTCTATCAGACCGGAGGATCTTGATACTTTTGCCTGTCTGGTTCTCTACTTCGTTTCTGAATTCCTTGAATTTCTCAAAAGTTTCAGATTTGTGTTTCATCAGATACACATATCCGAACCTAGAGAGATCGTCAGTGAATGTGATGAAGTACGAGAACCCACCCCTTGCAAGTATAGACATCGGACCACACACATCACTGTGTATGAGTCCCAAGAGCTCTCATGCTCTTTCTCCATGTCCGGTGAACGGAGATTTGGTCATCTTCCCTTTGAGACAAGACTGACAAGTTTCATAAGATGAAAACTCGAACGCATTCAAGAGTCCATCTTTATGCAACTTACTCAGTCTTTTCTCTCCGATATGACGAAGTCTACAATGCCACAAGTAGGATTCATTCGTATCTGAATTCTTCCTCTTGCGTGTGTTTTGTATATTGAGAACTGTATTCTGATTTAGAACGTAGATACCATTACACAGTGTACCCTCTACAACCAGTACCTTATCAAGGTAAATGTTCATGATATTCTTTTCAAGAACAAAGTTATATCCATCTTTATCGAGTAAAGAAACTGATATGATGTTGCAAACCATGGAGGGTACATAGTAGCAATCGTTCAAAATCATAGTCTTGCCATTTGGCAATACTAGGTGATATTCACCGACGGCTGCCGCATTAACTTGTGCTCCGTTCGCTACTCTGAGCGACATATCACCCGGTGCAACTTTCCTACTTTTTCTCAGTCCCTGCAATAAATTACAGATATGAGATCCTGATCCGGTATCAAGTACCCAGGAGGTAGGGCTGACCGTAAAACAGTTCTCAATTACAAGAACACCTGAAGTAGATGCAAAACCATGCTTCTTCTTCAACTGGGTATCCTGGAAATCCATACAATCCCCTTTCCCATTCTCATGACTGTTGTCACAAGTTAGAGCTGAACCAGCTTTCTCCAGTCCCGAATAAGAATTCGGATCGGTCAAGTGATACATTTTTTTATCTTCATTAGGGCGTGAAAAGGTTGCTGCCTGGAGAGAGAGAGAAAAGAAACACTCAGCGTATGCTCGTGCAAGATTAGATTGGTTTATTAATTTATCTAACCAGGATGTCTCCCACTGTTTCCTCAAATCCTTCTTAAAACCTTTTAAAAGAAGAACTAGCCGGGTTTTAATTCACATCACAATACTTGCTTAACCTTTCAGCCAGGCTAGTGTCGGTACTTCGAGGGAGGTTTTCCAACGCTTTCGCGAAGTTCCTTAAATAAAGAACCTCTTTTCCCTGGGGGCGTAACCACGCTAACACCTTTCTAGACACCTACTAGGTTTATAGCATTGATCGTTAAGTGAAATAATCTCCCGAGAGTAAACCAACTCATCAGTGGGATCGGGATCCAACTGTCATTGTGTGATAACCTAGATGGAATCCACTCTAGTCACCACACTCCAGAAGATATGCTAAATCTGCAAGTTTCAGTTCTTTTGAAACTCCCGATGTGGTTTTTGCCCCTAACGATTCATGACCTTGACAATGCCAACATATCATGAACTGTTAGTCAAGTTCGGCCCGTCATTATCTTGATTAACTTAGACCCACCCGCACAGCTCTTGACAATGCCAACATAGCTATGCGACTGTCCTAAATAATCTGAAAAATAAGGTTGCAAACAAGCAATACTTAGCTATCGATCACTACGCCTTGACAATGCCAAAATACGTAGCTCGAATACTGAGTAGTACTTGTAGGAAATGACGGAGGGCTACGGCTGGGTGTTTGGCGAAAAACCCGTTAACGTAATGAACTTGATGTCGTTGAAGGAACCTGATAACCCTTTTTGGAAAAATATAGTGGCGAAATCTTTTTGCTAAAGAGGTCACTCCCTGTGAAGGGATCTCGGCTCTTTCCTCGTCGAATGAGGTGCAGGATATTCCAAGTTGAATACCTCGATGCAAAGCAAGAATAATCGACTATAGTGAAGTTATTACCCTGACGCAAACTTTTGTCCAAGGGGTCACTCCCGGTGAAGGGCTCTCGGCCCTTGCCTCGTCGACTGAGGTGCTGGGCATTCACAACCGAATACCGCGATGCAAAACAAAAATGAACGTCCTTGCAATAACAGCTTTTTGAAAAATTGTTCCAACAACGTCTTTTAGGTTTATTTTCTTGCATTAGTTCTTTTAATGCGTCCCATCATTTAAATCCTACCATTGCAGAAAACAACCAAAATATGACGTACGCTTATGCCATTCGCATTCGCCACGGGGCCCCGTCATCACCCGTTAGGTTACTTAACTAACGACAGAGCGGGGGCTGGGCTAGCGCGGCTGAAAAACATAAGCAACGCCTAAATAGTTATAAATATAGCAATGATAGACATTACAGATCACAGATGAACACTTTGGATATACTAGGAACCCGCGATTCATTCGAGCTTGCAACGAAAAACGGATTACACGGTCGCGATGAATAGCCAATACATCACCCAAGACCCCTACGGGTGCGGCAAACTACCCGCCAAGTACCCGAAGCGAAGCAACCTCCCTCAATGCCATGAGTAGGCTACTCGGCACTTTGAGCTACCCGGTAGTTTGTGCCCCCCCTCCATGGGTCTATCCTAGGAGCAAAAACAGTAAAAAGAATTATACAATGACGGCTACAACCCTGACCCGGTTGTGCGGACATACAAATAATATTACATCAATTTACAAATTTATTACATGAATGAAAGAAAAAGAAACTCTCATCCCACATCCACCCCGGCTATTCATCCGCGACAATCCAACGAGTTCATATACACAAACCATCAAGAACAATCACAGATCACAGATATGTATAACCCCGACTAATCGACATATAGCGATTAGCCGACGTTCAATACATAAGAACATCACAGATATAACCTTTATAGTCAAAGTATATTGATGTTCGAAAAAAATACGGATTTATAGGCCCCCAAAAACAAATTTCTATTCTGGAAAATCTGGGCACATATAATATATCTTAAAAATCCTAAAACTACGTCAGAAACACACTGCACCAAAATCGATGCAGCAACTCACCAAGTTGGCCGCGCTTCCGCGGCAATAGCTTGCTATTGCCGCGGAAGCGCGGCGCTTTGGTGGAGTCGCTGTCTCGTTTTTGGTGCCTTTCTTCTAAAAACCCTGAGATGATTTTTGGAGTATAACAAATTTTGTTTTGACCAGAAAAAATTTAACAGAAACTCAGGTTTTTATAACTTGGTTTTTTCGATTTTTCCGTTTTGAACTTCGATATACTTTACTACCAAGCTAGTTTATGTTTAGTTAGGCTCTGATACCACTTTTAGGTCCACGTTACCTCTCCCGGTACTTACGGGGTTGCGGAAACGGTAAAACAAAAAATTTTCTGATCTTTGTAACATGGACCGTAAAAGCCGGATCTTTGCTAAACAGTACACTAGCATCCTAACATGAGTTGTATCTACTCGGTTAGGGGTTATACCTCAACTTGAACTCCTTCTCTTGTTGTTGTTGTTCTTCTTTGATGTTCTTCTCTTCTTGTTGTTCTTCTCTTTGCTTGCTCAATGGTTGATCCGGACTTCGGTCACCTCCGCGGCCTCCTTGAGTCGAAGACGATCCACCCGAGAGATGTACACCGAGCTCCACCTCAAGCCGAGGTAACTAGGGCAAGGAGATTGCTAATCTAGAAGCCTTAGGATATGTAGAGAAGATGTATAGATGTATTTGTCAAGTGAAATCCTTTTTCTCTCAACACATGAGATCAAAGGAGAAATCAAGAGGAGGAAGAAGAAGGAGTTTTCTAGCAACCATGGAGCTTCTCATTTCAAGAGAGAGAATGAGAATAAAATTATCAACCAAAGAAAAACAACCATGGTTGCAAATAATGCACAAACATTATCATTACTAATCCCATCAAGATAAAGGTGATGGCTACAAATGACATGACCATTATCATAACTAAAGAAAAAGAAAACCAAAGAATACTTTAGATCTTCTAAGAAGATCCAAGTCAACTTTGGTCAAATGGTCAACAAAGTCAAGATGGTCAAATGGTCAATGTAATTAGCCATAACAAAATTATCAATGAAAGGATTAGTAAATAATGTCCCCGGCTCATAATGGTTTTGACCAAACGAACTGTCGAAACCCTAATGAATCGGCCTCAAAATGGTTTTGACCGAATCAACTGTCAAAACCCTAATGAGCCTGCCACATAGCGGTTTTGGCCGAACCAACTGCCAAAACCCTAATGAGGCACCTCCTCCTTCATCGCTCCAGAAAACTGTGCATACACGCCTGCATCCCTATTCCGTAGAATGCGGATGCGCAGAAGACAAAACAAATCCATCCAAGCAATACTAGGATCCGGCTTAAACCAAAGCCCACTAGTACTGCCTGCCCGAACACCACACGCACACAAGTGTACGTAAGTGATCGCAGCCCTGCCGTAAAAACCATACGGCCTCTAAACGTTTCGCTCAGTGCAGGGAAACTCTCTGTGTGGGACTCTAAAGACTCGACACTACGCTGGCAGTGGGTTTAACCAAAGACCGCAAGCGGCTCTAGCTGTACGTAACGGTCCCCAGGTAGATGTCGATAAGAAGGCCGATGAGGTAAACCCATCCGAACTCCTACTGAGTCTGTATGTGACAATCTCCATACAGTCCGGTCTGTTCGTCTGATACATCGCATGGCAGGCCAAGGGGGGCGGCAAGCGTCAGACCCCTAATAGCGGTACAAGTCGTGTCGGAGTGAACCCCAGAGCACCCTGAGATAACACTGGAACCTACCAGTACATCTCGCTTGCCCTGGCCAGGGACTACTTGTGTAATGGCTCTCCTAGACACAGCGCGATGTCAACCCCCAATACCGGGAGAGACGAATCCTGTCTAACCGTCACTGCCTCCAAGTGCTTCGGGACTGCTCCCAACTACTACCTGTTTGCACGACTCAGTAGAGCCGTGGTAGGGTAGCAATCAAAGAACAGTGGGAACACACTCGAGGCGAAGTGACAGTGTCAAGTCAGCGGACTAAGTTGTACTCATGTCACCTGGGAACTGATAACTGACGATAGGTATAATACCAACCATCAGTTCCCGACGAGTCCTGTCCAGTGTACTCGTAACCCAACGAGCACCCGCATACTATCTCAAGTACGACGTACCGACGGCTGTGGGACAGACCGTCTCCCGTGCTGGGATGAGAAGCGCATACGCTAGTCTACTCCGGAGCATCGATGCCCTATCTCGATACTCCCACGACTAGGGACGTGTATAAGGATGTGCTTGTAGATTACCCAGCCCCCACGAGTGTGATCGCCATCACAACGCCGGTAATCAAGCAAAGATCCTAAGGGCTCTACTAATGCGTATAGGTGATATAATAAATAAACACACAAGTACACATTAAAGCAGAGACAAACCAAGTAGCATACTACTATATTGAGCAAGATTGTCTGTACAACTGTGAATATCCCAAGCTTCCATCAAGTAATATACATACTAGTATGATACAGTAATGGCTTCTAGGGCATATACACTAACAATCTCCCACTTGCACTAAGGCCATGTACTGGCGTATCAAAGACCTATCATCTCGATCAGCCGCTCGAACTGAGTCTGGGGTAAAGCCTTCGTGAATGGGTCTGCAGTGTTGTCCTTTGTGTCCACTCTCCGCACCTCGATCTCCTGTCGATCAATGATCTCCCTGATCAGGTGATACCGCATTAAGATGTGCCTGGATTTATGTTGGGACCTTGGTTCCTTCGCTAAAGCTATAGCCCCATTGTTATCGCAATACAAAGGTATTGGGTCAACAATGGACGGAACCACCTGAAGTTCACTAATGAACTTCTTCATCCAGACCGCCTCTTTTGCGTCATCGCTTGCAGCAATGTATTCAGCCTCCATCGTCGAGTCTGCGACGGTTTCCTGCTTGGAACTCCTCCAACATACCGCCCCTCCGTTGAGGGTAAACACAAAACCCGAGACGGACTTGCTGTCATCTTTGTCACTCTGGAAGCTTGAATCGGTAAAGGACTCGACCCGAAGGTCTCCATTACCGTAAACCAGGAACATCTCCTTAGTCCTTCTCAGGTACTTGAGAATGTTCTTCACTGCTGTCCAGTGGTCCTCCCCTGGGTCTGACTGATACCGGCTTACCGCGCTCAACGCGTAAGCTACATCTGGTCTTGTACATAGCATCACATACATTATAGATCCTACCGCCGAAGCGTAGGGTATAGTGCTCATGCGAACCCTCTCCTCGTCAGTCTTAGGAGACATCTTCTTGGAGAGGGTAATTCCGTGCAATGCGGGTATGTTACCGCGCTTGGAACCCTCCATACTAAATCTCTTTAGTACGGTCTCTATGTACCTGGACTGCGAAAGTCCCAATAGTCTCTTGGATCTTTCTCTATGGATCTTGATCCCCAGAATATACGAGGCATCACCCAGGTCCTTCATGGAGAACCTTTGTGACAAAAATAGCTTGACCGATTGTAGCATAGGAACATCATTTCCTATCAAAAGAATGTCGTCCACATACAAGACTAGGAATAAGACAGTTCGTCCTACAATCTTCTTATAAACACAGGGTTCATCTTCGTTCTTGATGAAATCAAATTCCTTGATTGCCTCATCAAAACAGATGTTCCAGCTCCGCGATGCCTGCTTTAATCCATAAATGGATTTAAGCAACTTGCACACCTTTCCGCTGCTCCCACTGTCTACGAAACCTTCTGGTTGATCCTTGTAAACGCACTCTTCCAAACAACCGTTTAGGAAAGCCGTTTTAACATCCATCTGCCAGATTTCATAGTCATGGAAGGCAGCAATGGCAAGTAGGATCCGAATAGATTTGAGCATAGCCACTGGAGAAAAAGTTTCATCATAGTCCAAACCAGGTCTTTGACGAAAACCTTTTGCAACGAGTCTAGTTTTATAGGTTTCCACCTGCCCATCTACACCAAGTTTCCTTTTGTAGATCCATTTGCATCCAACGGGTTTTACCCCAGGTGGAGCAATATCCAAGGTCCACACTTTATTGGCGTACATGGACTCCATTTCGGATTGCATTGCTTCCTGCCACTTATCAGAGTCCCTACTGATAATGGCCTGCCTGAAACTGGTAGGGTCATCTTCTTCGAAGATGCAATCCTCTCGATCCCCGACTATGAGAAAACCGTAGTATCTCTCGGGCGGATGAGAAATCCTACCAGATCTGCGGAGTGGCTGAGGTTTGTTTGGGGTTACTGAATTTTCTGGTTTTGCTAAATCCTCAGTTTGAGTTTGTGGATCAGATATTTCATCCAGTTCTACCGTGCTCCCACTTATTTCTTTTGCAAGAAATTGCCACTCTAAAAAGGTGGCGCGGCGAGCAACGAACACCTTCTGTTCCTCAGTGTGGTAGAACTGATATTCCAGAGAATTTCTAGGATATCCCACAAATTTACATAAAACTGACCGTGCCTCAAGCTTGTCTGGTTTTTGTACTTTTACATAGGCCGGACAACCCCATATCTTAATCCGTTCTAGATATGGTTTCTTACCGCTCCATATTTCATATGGAGTCTTAGGCACGGATTTAGACGGAACCTGATTCAGTAAGTATGCCGCTGTATCTAGCGCAAGTCCCCAGAATGAAAGAGGTAACTCAGCATCACTCATCATGGATCGAACCATATCCAATAGGGTACGATTCCTTCTCTCCGATACACCGTTGTGCTGTGGTGTATAAGGAGGAATGAGCTGAGAGAGAATACCATTCTCTTTTAAGTAATCTCGGAATTCCGTGCTTAAGTACTCCCCTCCTCTATCAGACCGGAGGATCTTGATACTTTTGCCTGTCTGGTTCTCTACTTCGTTTCTGAATTCCTTGAATTTCTCAAAAGTTTCAGATTTGTGTTTCATCAGATACACATATCCGAACCTAGAGAGATCGTCAGTGAATGTGATGAAGTACGAGAACCCACCTCTTGCAACTATAGACATCGGACCACACACATCACTGTGTATGAGTCCCAAGAGCTCTCATGCTCTTTCTCCATGTCCGGTGAACGGAGATTTGGTCATCTTCCCTTTGAGACAAGACTGACAAGTTTCATAAGATGAAAACTCGAACGCATTCAAGAATCCATCTTTATGCAACTTACTCAGTCTTTTCTCTCCGATATGACGAAGTCTACAATGCCACAAGTAGGATTCATTCGTATATGAATTCTTCCTCTTGCGTGTGTTTTGTATATTAAGAACTGTATTCTGATTTAGAACGTAGATACCATTACGCAGTGTACCCTCTGCAACCAGTACCTTATCAAGGTAAATGTTCATGATATTCTTTTCAAGAACAAAGTTATATCCATCTTTATCGAGTAAAGAAACTGATATGATGTTGCAAACCATGGAGGGTACATAGTAGCAATCGTTCAAAATCATAGTCTTGCCATTTGGCAATACTAGGTGATATTCACCGACGGCTGCCGCATTAACTTGTGCTCCGTTCGCTACTCTGAGCGACATATCACCCGGTGCAACTTTCCTACTTTTTCTCAGTCCCTGCAATAAATTACAGATATGAGATCCTGATCCGGTATCAAGTACCCAGGAGGTAGGGCTGACCGTAAAACAGTTCTCAATTACAAGAACACCTGAAGTAGATGCAAAACCATGCTTCTTCTTCTACTGGGTATCCTGGAAATCCATACAATCCCCTTTCCCATTCTCATGACTGTTGTCACAAGTTAGAGCTGAACCAGCTTTCTCCAGTCCCGAATAAGAATTCGGATCGGTCAAGCGATACATTTTTTATCTTCATTAGGGCGTGAAAAGGTTGCTGCCTGGAGAGAGAGAGAAAAGAAACACTCAGCATATGCTCGTGCAAGATTAGATTGGTTTATTAATTTATCTAACCAGGATGTCTCCCACTGTTTCCTTAAATCCTTCTTAAAACCTTTTAAAAGAAGAACTAGCCGGGTTTTAATTCACGTCACAATACTTGCTTAACCTTTCAGCCAGGCTAGTGTCGGTACTTCGAGGGAGGTTTTCCAACGCTTTCGCGAAGTTCCTTAATTAAAGAACCTCTTTTCCCTTGGGGCGTAACCCCGCTAACACCTTTCTAGACACCTACTAGGTTTATAGCATTGATCGTTAAGTGAAATAATCTCCCGAGAGTAAACCAACTCATCAGTGGGATCGGGATCCAACTGTCACTGTGTGATAACCTAGATGGAATCCACTCTAGTCACCACACTCCAGAAGGTATGCTAAATCTGCAAGTTTCAGTTCTTTTGAAACTCCCGATGTGGTTTTTGCCCCGAACGATTCATGACCTTGACAATGCCAACATATCATGAACTGTTAGTCATGTTCGGCCCGTCATTATCTTGATTAACTTAGACCCACCCGCACAACTTTTGACAATGCCAACATAGCTATGCGACTGTCCTAAATAATCTGAAAAATAAGGTTGCAAACAAGCAATACTTAGCTACCGATCACTACGCCTTGACAATGCCAAAATACGTAGCTCGAATACTGAGTAGTACTTGTAGGAAATGACGGAGGGCTACGGCTGGGTTTTTGGCGAAAAACCCGTTAACGTAATGAACTTGATGTCGTTGAAGGAACCTGATAACCCTTTTTGGAAAAATATAGTGGCGAAATCTTTTTGCTAAAGAGGTCACTCCCTGTGAAGGGATCTCGGCTCTTTCGTCGTCGAATGATGTGAAGGATATTCCAAGTTGAATACCTCGATGTAAAGCAAGAATAATCGACTATAGTGAAGTTATTACCCTGACGCAAACTTTTGTCCAAGGGGTCACTCCCGGTGAAGGGATCTCGGCCCTTGCCTCGTCGACTGAGGTGCTGGGCATTCACAACCGAATACCGCGATGCAAAACCAAAATGAACGTCCTTGCAATAACAGCTTTTTGAAAAATCGTTCCAACAACGTCTTTTGGGTTTATTTTCTTGCATTAGTTCTTTTAATGCGTCCCATCATTTAAATCCTACCATTGCAGAAAACAACCAAAATATGACGTACGCTTATGCCATTCGCATTCGCCACGGGGCCCCGTCATCACCCGTTAGGTTACTTAACTAACGAAAGAGCGGGGGCTGGGCTAGCGCGGCTGAAAAACAAAAGCAACGCCTAAATAGTTATAAATATAGCAATGATAGACATTACAGATCACAGATGAACACTTTGGATATACTAGGAACCCGCGATTCATTCGAGCCTGCAACGAAAAACGGATTACACGGTCGCGATGAATAGCCAATACCCCACCCAAGACCCCTACGGGTGCGGCAAACTACCCGCCAAGTACCCGAAGCGAAGCAACCTCCCTCAATGCCATGAGTAGGCCACTCGGCACTTCGAGCTACCCGGTAGTTTGTGCCCCCCCTCCATGGATCTATCCTAGGAGCAAAAACAGTAAAAAGAATTATACAATGACGACTACAACCCTGACCCGGTTGTGCGGCCATACAAATAATATTACATCAATTTACAAATTTATTACATGAATGAAAGAAAAAGAAACTCTCATCCCACATCCACCCCGGCTATTCATCCGCGACAATCCAACGAGTTCATATACACAAACCATCAAGAACAATCACAGATCACAGATATGTATAACCCCGACTAATCGACATATAGCGATTAGCCGACGTTCAATACATAAGAACATCACAGATATAACCTTTATAGTCAAAGTATATTGAAGTTCGAAAAAAATACGGATTTATAGGCCCCCAAAAACAAATTTCTATTCTGGAAAATCTGGGCACATATAATATATCTTAAAAATCCTAAAACCACGTCAGAAACACACTGCACCAAAATCGATGCAGCAACTCACCAAGTTGGCCGCGCTTCCGCGGCAATAGCTTGCTATTGCCGCGGAAGCGCGGCACTTTGGTGGAGTCGCTGTCTCGTTTTTGGTGGCTTTCTTCTAAAAACCCTGAGATGATTTTTGGAGTATAACAAATTTTGTTTTGACCAGAAAAAATTTTAACAGAAACTCAGGTGTTTATAACTTGGTTTTTTCGATTTTTCCGTTTCGAACTTCGATATACTTTACTACCAAGCTAGTTTATGTTTAGTTAGGCTCTCATACCACTGTTAGGTCCACGTTACCTCTCCCGGTACTTACGGGGTTGCGGAAACGGTAAAACAAAAAATTTTCTGATCTTTGTAACATGGACCATAAAAGCCGGATCTTTGCTAAACAGTACACTAGCATCCTAACATGAGTTGTATCTACTCGGATAGGGGTTATACCTCAACTTGAACTCCTTCTCTTGTTGTTGTTGTTCTTCTTTGATGTTCTTCTCTTCTTGTTGTTCTTCTCTTTGCTTGCTCAATGGTTGATCCGGACTTCGGTCACCTCCGCGGCCTCCTTGAGTCGAAGACGATCCACCCGAGAGATGTACACCGAGCTCCACCTCAAGCCGAGGAAACTAGGGCAAGGAGATTGCTAATCTAGAAGCCCTAGAATGTGTAGAGAAGATGTATGGATGTATTTGTCAAGTGAAATCCTTTTTCTCTCAACACATGAGATCAAAGGAGAAATCAAGCGGAGGAAGAAGAAGGAGTTTTCTAGCAACCATGGAGCTTCTCATTTCAAGAGAGAGAATGAGAATAAAATTATCAACCAAAGAAAAACAACCATGGTTGCAAATAATGCACAAACATTATCATTACTAATCCCATCAAGATAAAGGTGATGGCTACAAATGACATGACCATTATCATAACTAAAGAAAAAGAAAATCAAAGAATACTTTAGATCTTCTAAGAAGATCCAAGTCAACTTTGGTCAAATGTTCAACAAAGTCAAGATGGTCAAATGGTCAATGTAATTAGCCATAAAAAAATTATCAATGAAAGGATTAGTAAATAATGTCCCCGGCTCACAATGGTTTTGACCAAACGAACTGTCGAAACCCTAATGAGTCGGCCTCAAAATGGTTTTGACCGAATCAACTGTCAAAACCCTAATGAGCCTGCCACATAGCGGTTTTGGCCGAACCAACTGCCAAAACCCTAATGAGGCACCTCCTCCTTCATCGCTCCAGAAAACTGTGCATACACACCTGCATCCGTATTCCGTAGAATGCGGATGCGCAGAAGACAAAACAAATCCATCCATGCAATACTAGGATCCGGCTTAAACCAAAGCCCACTAGTACTGCCTGCCCGAACACCACACGCACACAAGTGTACGTAAGTGAACGCAGCCCTGCCGTAAAAACCATACGGCCTCTACACGTTTCGCTCAGTGCAGGGAAACTCTCTGTGTGGGACTCTAAAGACTCGACACTACGCTGGCAGTGGGTTTAACCACAGACCGCAAGCGGCACTAGCTGTACGTAACGGTCCCCAGGTAGATGTCGATAAGAAGGCCGATGAGGTAAACCCATCCGAACTCCTACTGAGTCTGTATGTGACAATCTCCATACAGTCCGGTCTGTTCGTCTGATACATCGCATGGCGGGCCTAGGGGGACGGCAAGCGTCAGACCCCTAATAGCGGTACAAGTCGTGTCGGAGTGAAGCCCAGAACACCCTGAGATAACACTGGAACCTACCAGTACATCTCGCTTGCCCTGGCCAGGGACTACTTGTGTAATGGATCTCCTAGACACAGCGCGATATCAACCCCCAATACCGGGAGAGACGAATCCTGTCTAACCGTCACTGCCTCCAAGTGCTTCGGGACTGCTCCCAACTACTACCTATTTGCACGACTCAGTAGAGCCGTGGTAGGGTAGCAATCAAAGAACAGTGGGAACACACTCGAGGCGAAGTGACAGTGTCAAGTCAGCGGACTAAGCTGTACTCATGTCACCTGGGAACTGATAACTGACGATAGGTATAATACCAACCATCAGTTCCCGACGAGTCCTGTCCAGTGTACTCGTAACCCAACGAGCACCCGCATACTATCTCAAGTACGACGTACCGACGGCTGTGGGACAGACCGTCTCCCGCTGGGATGAGAAGCGCATACGCTAGTCTACTCCGGAGCATCGATGCCCTATCTCGATACTCCCACGACTAGGGACGTGTATAAGGATGTGCTTGTAGATTACCCAGCCCCCACGAGTGTGATCGCCATCACAACGCCGGTAATCAAGCAAAGATCCTAAGGGCTCTACTAATGCGTATAGGTGATATAATAAATAAACACACAAGTACACATTAAAGCAGAGACAAACCAAGTAGCATACTACTATATTGAGCAAGATTGTCTGTACAACTGTGAATATCCCAAGCTTCCATCAAGTAATATACATACTAGTATGATACAGTAATGGCCTCTAGGGCATATACACTAGCAGAAACTACTGGTAACACTTACCAGTAAATCTCAGCAACCCTGGCCAGGGATTTCCTGTTATAGCCAATCGAACACAGCGCAACATCAACCCCCTATACCGGGAGAGACGAATCCCCTCCTATCGCTCATTGCCTCCATGTGACTCGGGACTGTACCCAAAAACCACCGTTTTGCACACCCTCTTGGACGTGGTAAGATGGAAATCAAAGCACAGTGGGAACCACACAAGACTCTATGACGATCTCGGGTCAACAGACTACTCTGTACCAGTGTCACCAGAGAACTGTCATCTGACGTGAGGTATAATACCATCTGGGAGTTCTTGGCGAGTCCGTCCAGTGTACCCAGTCTCTACTGAGCACCCGTATATCATCTCTGATGTCAAACACCAATGGATATGGGATCATCCATCGCCCATCTATATGGGTCGAGAAGGTACACGCTAGTCTACTCTGGTATATCGATGCCCCGTCTCGATACACCCACGACTAGGGACTTTGAAGGATGTACTTATGGACTACCATGTCCCCACTAGTATGATCTGCATCAAAGTCCAGGTAGTCAAGTACACATCCTAAGGGCTTTACCAACATGTAACAGAGAGACAATCAGTGTACACGTTAAGGTAAAGAGCAACCAGATGGTATACTATCATGTCGGGCAAGAAAGTCATCCCTATATATGTCCCAGCATCCACAACAATATACATCCAATGTACAGTAATGGCCTCTAGGGACACATATAACTAACAATCTCCCACTTGCACTAGGGCCATCTGTAGCAGTGGTTGTAGTATCTCATACTCAACCATCCCATAAAAGTCTCTCTCTGGGAATAGGCCTTCGTGAGTGGATCCGCCGTGTTGTCCTCTGAGTCTGCTCTCCTAACCTCGATCACCCTGGAGATCAACTATCTCCATGATCAGGTGATGCTGCCTTAGAATATGTTTGGATCACTGATGGGACCTGTGTTCCTTGGCATAAGCCACAACTCCATTGTCTCACAATGGTAGGAACGTAGTTCATCTCATGAACCAATATACACCCAAACAGCCTCTTTGGTAGCATCTTAAGTAGCGATGTATCCTGCCTTCATCGTCTAGTATGTCACGGTATCTGGCTTGGAACTCTTCCAACATACCGTCCCTGTACTGAGGGTAAAGAGAATGCCTGCGACTGACATTGAGTCGTCTTTATCACCCTGGAACCCTTCCAGTGATTCTCCCCAGGATCAACTGATACCAACTCACTATAGCTAGTGAGATTCCTAACATCCAATTAGATCTATCTCATAGATCCAAAATACAGGATTTAGTAGGTATCACTTTGATCCTATCTCGAGAATCTTTGTGATAATCGGAGATTGATCGAGCGTAGCATAGGAAACTCCTTCCCTATCAAGAGTATGTCATCCACGTACTCTACGAGGATCGTCACTATACTCCCTACTACCTTTTTGTTTATACAAGGTTCATCTACCATTTTGATGATGTCAACTTCTTTGACTAATCCATCAAAACAGATGTTCCAAATCCGCGATGCCTGCTTTATCCTATAAAGCATCTTGCATACGTTTCCGCTGCTCCCACTGTTTACGAAGCCCTCTGGCTGTGTTCTTATAGACATTCTTTTCTAAATCATTATTTAGAAAAGCAGTCAAGGCACCCAACCACCAGATATCGTAGTCATGGTATGTAGCCGTGGCAAGTAGGATCCGGATGGACTTAAGCATAGGCACTGGAAAAGGTTTCATCATTATCCACGCCTGGTCGATGACGAAAACCTTTAACAAGTCTAGCTTTGAAAGTCTCAACTTTTCCATCTACACCAAGTAATCTTCTCAAGATATACTTGCTCCTGATGGGGATTTAACCCTTCAGATATAGCAACTAAAGTCCATACTTTGTTGGTGTACATGGATTCCATCTCAGATCGCTAAGCATCCAGCCATTCTTACAGAGTCACACTCCTGATGGCCAGCTCGAAACTAGTTGGGTCATCATCTCATAATGCAATCCTCTCTCCCACTGTCATAGAGAAACAGAAGTATCTCTCAGGTGGGTGAGGAACCCTACTAGATTGGCGGAGAGGCTGAGGTTCGTTGGAATCTACTGAATCCTTTGGTTCTGTCAAATCATCAGCTGCAATTTGTATAGCTGGAACATTTCCAGTTGTACATTACAGACATTGCCTCGATCCTGTCCGGATTTAGCTTTTAGATATAGCCCGGACAACCCCAAATCTTAACTAGCTTAAGACATGGGCTCTTCCCATACCATATCTCATATGGAGGGGTAGGCAACTGATTTGATTTGAACCCTATTCAATAGGTATGAATCTTCTCAAGTTCATAACAACCCCAAAGGAAATAGGTAACTCAACAGTACTCATCATAGAGCACACCATATCAAATAGGGTGTATTTTCTCCACCCCGATATACCATCGTGCTATGGTGTATACGGAGGAGTAATTCTGAGAGAGAATCTCATTCTCCTTTAGAATAGTCCAAGAATTCCGTGCTCATGTATTCTCCTCCTTGATCTCATCAAAGGACATAATACTTATACCCGTATTGGTTCTCTACTTCTAACTTATATTCTGTGAATATCTCAAAAGGTTCGGACTTGTGTTTCAACAGGAACATAGGTCTGAATCTCGAAAGATCATCAGAGAATGTAATGAAGTACAAAGAACCGGTCTTGGTATGTGTAGACAGGATACCTTACATACATCAACATGTATCAATCCCAAGAGTTCATTAACTCTTTCTCTGTTTCCATTAAACAGAGCTGGTGTCATTATATCTTTGTGACATGACTGGCAAGTTTCACAAGATGTAAATTCAAACTGATTTAAATATGCATCTATATGTAACTTTAGTTAGTCGGGTCGCATTGATATGACTTAGTCTACAATACCTCAAGAAGGATTCGTTCATTTCTGAACTCTTCCTCTTGTGTGTGTTCTGTATACGAAGAACTGTAGTTTGATTTAGAACATTAATGCTTTTAGATAACGTGCCTGAACTGAGCAACTTTTGATATAGGAAATGTTCAAAACATTATCCAACAATACAAAATTATATCCTTTCTTTACTAATAAAGAGACCGATATGATTTTGTATATCAGGTTCGGTATCTAACAACATTCGTTCAGAATCAATGTATTACAATACAGGGTGACAGTGACCAACAGACTTGGTTGCAACACTTGCCCCGTTTTCTGCCTCATTAAACTTATCACCCGTTCTCAGTTTTTCTACCCTTTTGTAGCCCTATGTAACAGATTACATATCTGGGATCCTGATCCGGTATCATATACCATGGATGCGGAGGATACTGAGAAATAGTTCTGTATAATGAACATACCCGAAGATGATGCATCAGCATGCACTCTCTTCGTTTTGGACGGCACGGGAAATCTAGTATTCCCCAATCTCCTGCTCTGTCTTATAAAAATTATAAGTTGGAGCGGGACCAACGTTCCCCAGCTCAGTATAACAAGCGGGTTCGGTCAATTATCCGTATTATTATCTTGATTAAGGCGTGACATGGTCGCTACCAGGAGAGAGAGAGAAGAAAACACTCAGCGTGCGCTCTTGCAAGAATAGATTGGTTATTATTTTATCTAATCAGGATGGCTCCCACTGTTTTTTATCAAATCTTCCTTCAACCCCTAAAAGGAAAGACTAGCCGGGATTAATTACACACTACAAGTTCGCCAATCTTTCAGCCAGGCCAGTGTCGGTACTTTGAGGGAGGTCCCCCGTGCTTTCGCACAAACCTAATTAATGTAAACCTCGTTTTTCCAGAGGCGTAACCTCGTTAACACCTTTCTAGACACCTACTTGATCGGCTAATTGTAATGTGTAAAACCCTCCCAGGAGTAACAATTACTCGCAGCGGGTATCGGGATCCAACTATCTCATAGAAGGTATGCAATCTCATTGCAAATTTCAACGCTTGAAATTCCCGATAATATTTTGCCCCGAATGATCTATGACCTTGACAAGGTCAACAAACCATAGACCGCAAGTCAAGTTCAACCCGTCATTTCTTGATTGAATCAAACCCACCCGCACGACCCTTGACAAGGTCAACAAGGCCGCACGACTACCCTAACCCAATCTGCATCATATGCATAAGCAGATAAATACTGGTTAGCTACCGCACACTGCGCCTTGACAAGGTCAACAAACGCAGCACGAATACTAAACATGACTTATCTGAAATGACGGAGGGCTACGACAGGTTTTTCTGAAAACCTATTGCGTAATGAACTTGATATCGTTGTAGGATCGAATGAATTTTGAAATGGAGTGTTTTTTAGGCTTTTCTAGTTTTGCTAAAGGAGTCACTCCCGGTGAAGGGATCGTCGGTCCTTTCCTCATCGAATGAGGTGCGAGATATATCATATATATCACTGTGCAAAGCAAAAACTCTTAAAAGCAATCAAAAGACAAACCGAATGTGTAGAATCTGCCAGTTATTGCTAAAGGACTCACTCCCGGTGAAGGGATCTCGGTCCTTTCCTCATCGAATAAGGTGCAGGATATATCATATATATCGCTGTGCAAAGCAAGAACTGTAGCCACCTGTTTTATTTGAAATTCGATTCCACAATATCTTAGGTTTCTTTTCTTTCATTAATCACATTAATGAAGTCCCATCATTTAAGTACCTAAGCATCACAGATAAATACGACGTACACTTATGCCATCCGCATTCGCCTCGATGTCCCCTCGTGCACCGTTAGGTTAGGTAACTAACGACAGAGCGGGGCAGGGCTAGCGCGGGTGTAAAACATAAGTAACGTCTATATAATATATCATATATACTATATACAGTATCTATCACAGAACATCACATGATCACATCACAGATATCGCAGCAGAAGAAACATATGAAATATTGGATATACTAGGACGTCCGTGTTTTCAATACGAGCCAATATAAAACACGGATTCCACGGTCGTGATGAATAGCCAAACCCACACCCCTAGACCCCTACGAGAGCGGCAATCAACCCTACCAATTCTAGAGTTAGGAGACCCGGCCTCGACTCCTCGAGTTGGTCTCCCACTGGACTCCAGAACCCGGTTACATGTGCCCTCCTCCTTGGGTCTATCCTAGTGCGGAAAAGTAAATAATATACAAAAGGTGACAACTTCCGCAACCTGGAAGCGCCCCAATAAAAAGAATATTACATACAAGTTTTTACATGAATGAAAATTAAAAACACTCATCTCACATAAAAACCCGCGGCTATTCAAACACGACGATCCAATATAACATATCCAGCAACACATAACATCACATGTCATCAACGTAAGTAAATATGCGCATCCCAATTGTCGTTGACATATAGCAACGAAACCGGTGATATCACATATTACACTTACGGTCACAGAAAAGAAAGTGTAAAACTACAACAGTTGGAATCCGCAATCACCTCAGACATCGCATGCCTGACCAAATGAATTCCTTAGACATCACATGCCTAACAATTATAAACCTCGCATTTTAGTCTCAAAATCGAAAACACTTTTCAATATTAAGTCGGGCAATTAAACAAGATTCCCGACATCCTGATCGGATACTCGTCGCAAACTTTAGTAGACGGCCGCACCACCGACGCCGTCGACGAAGTACACCAAGGCGGAACACCGCTGCCGCGAGCACCCGAACGGATGCTTTCGGCGACGGGGTTCTCCTACAGTCACTTGGTCGGGGCTAAGGGGTGTAGCTGTCTATTAAGTTTACCGGCGAATATCCGCGTACACTACGTGATTGCGACGGACTTTTGATCACATCAAAATTCCATGGCAACCGATCAAGTGAGACTAAACTACTATGTTTATAACATTCATTCAGTTATCTCATAACTTTTTGCGAATTCCAAGTATTGTATCACATTCCGGATAAATAGAAAATACTAAACTTTTCGATCGAACAATCGAACACCCAAGTTTTCCCGATACAGATCAACACATGAAACAAGTCTAAAAACATTCAGTTCGTGCCTCAGTACCAACGGTCCAGCCGTAGAAGGGTCAAGCCAACGCCTCACATGTGGCACGCCGTACTGCCCCAAACCCGAAGGTTCAAAAGGCAGTTCAAGACGGTCACATAATCGAGTTAAGGTTTGTTGTCTTCTAGAGAGTCCATCGAGTTACTTGCACTACTTAGAACGTCTTTAAACTACGGAAAAATCCAACACTTGGAAATTTCCCGACAGGGGAAAAGTTGGGTATTTATATCCGGTCGAACTTTTTAACAAATTCAAAAATTATCCGGAAATGCACAAAGACGAAATTTGACAATCCGGTCGAAACATCAAAGCTCTAAACCACCCCAGAAAATTAAACTCTGTAATAAATATAAAAAAATACCCATAAAACTCAGCTTCTGAAAAAATTAATTACTGAGCAAACCAGGAGCGCTGACGTCATCTTCCTGCCGCGGAACCGCCGCCTAAGGAGGCTTATGTCGCGGTTCCGCCGCAGGTAGCACTGTTCATGCAATAATTTTTGCGCCGTAATTCTTATAATTCCCTGCTGAGTTTTCTGCATATTTTTAATTTGGAAAAATCCACGATTTTAGAAAAAGTACAGAGAGCAATTTTTGGGGTTGGATTTCGGTTCGATCGGACTTCAAACTCCGTCTAAACTTCGCCTTAGGCTCTAGCTAGGCTCTGATACCACTGTAGGGTTCCTAGGCACGCTAAGGAGGTCTCACAAGGCATCAACCATGCCAATTTCAAAAATTCTAGGTGCCGAGAAACCCGACTACGGATCGTTGGCTAGAAATCTAGGCGAAAATGAAACTAGTTAACAACTTAACTAAAGTTTAAACGGAAATACAACCTTTGTAGATCCGGTGCTCCACCTCCATAGCTCCGCAACGAAGTCCCCTCGCTGTCCAAATGAATTCCCGGGCTATAGCGTCGGCTTCGTCGGAGAAATGGCGAGCTAGGTCGTCGATGTCCATGCCGAAGATGATCTACATCGAGGCATCGCTAGATCAAGCTCCACCTTCACCAAGCCATGAATACTTGTGAAGGAAACACCCTATACTACTTGGCAAGAGGTAGAGGATGAAGAAATAGGAAGTGGGTTCACTTTAGATTTGGATTTCTCACTCTTTTTCATCACTTGCCATTGATGGAGGCAAGCTTTCTTCACTTGAAGAAATGAAGAAGAAGAAGAATAATGTTATGATAAGTTAATTCCAAAAAGAAAATTAAAAGAATACTTATCATGACCAAACCATGGTCAAGTGTAGCGAATAAATCATGGTTAGTGGGATGGTTAGGGTTAAGCATGAGACAAAATGGTCACTTGGTCAAAGTCTTCATGAAGCTTCATGAACAAAACAAAACAAGCCACCATTTTCTCATTTGCTTTTCTTTTTCCAAAAGAATAAATGAATAAAATGAATAAGGAAAAAGTAAACCCTAACCATTTCATTGACCAAGGTTTAATTCTTTACACTTAACCAAAAGGCATGTATCATCAAACATGATACAAGCAAGTGCACAAAATCATATCGCATATGCAATGCGCACATCCGAGTGAGAAAATCCATTTAAAGTGAACCGATACTAGTTAATGCAAAGTAATATATCAAATATATAATTATGCATTAAATCATTAAATCAACACTTGATTTAACGATCCGTTCATATCGCATATAACCGACTAATATCAACAGTAACAACTTATCGAATCAACACTTGATCCGATAACCCGGCTATATCACATATAACCGATCAATGTCACATATCGCGAGAATCGAATACAGTATCACATACTGGTATCATTCTCGGTCCCGCACATATCTCATATGCGCTCCTATTTCGTTACGCTTGAGCCAGGAAACCTCTGTGTAGGACTCTAAAGACTCGTCAATACGCCGGCAGCAGGTGATGATCATATCAAACACCCACAAGCCGCAAGCGGTCTGCTAAACGTAACGGCCACCCGGGTATTGAGTGATCAGAAGATCGACGAGCAAGCCCGCTCACACTCCAGTGAATCCAACCAGTAACACTTCCGTACAGTGCGGTCTGATCGTCTGATATGTCGCATATCTTGCCTAGGGGTGGTAAACGTCAGACCCCAATAGCTCGATAAGTCGTGTCGATATGAGGTCTATAAAAATTCGAGAAACTACTGGTAACACTTACCTGTAAATCTCAGCAACCCTGGCCAGGGATTTCCTGTTATAGCCAATCGAACACAGCCCAACATCAACCCCCTATACCGGGAGAGACGAATCCCCTCCTATCGCTCATTGCCTCAATATGACTCGGGACTGTACCCAAAAACCACCGTTTTGCATGCCCTCTTGGACGTGGTAAGATGGAAATCAAAGCATAGTGGGAACCACACAAGACTCTATGACGATCTCGGGTCAACAGACTACTCTGTACCAGTGTCACCAGAGAACTGCCATCTGACGTGAGGTATAATACCATCTGGGAGATCTCGGCGTGTCCGTCCAGTGTACCCAGTCTCTACTGAGCACCCGTATATCATCTCTGATGTCAAACACCAATGGATATGGGATCATCCATCGCCCATTTATATGGGTCGAGAAGGTACACGCTAGTCTACTCTGGTATATCGATGCCCCGTCTCGATATACCCACGACTAGGGACTTTGAAGGATGTACTTATGGACTACCATGTCCCCACTAGTATGATCCGCATCACAGTCCAGGTAGTCAAGTACACATCCTAAGGGCTTTACCAACATGTAACAGAGAGACAATCAATGTACACGTTAAGGTAAAGAGCAACCAGATAGTATACTATCATGTCGAGCAAGAAAGTCCTCCCTATATATGTCCCAGCATCCACTACAATATACATCCAATGTACAGTAATGGCCTCTAGGGCATACATATAACTAACATAAAATTCTCCCAGGAGTAACTCTTACTCGCAGTGGGTATCGCGATCCAGCTATATCATAGAAGGCATGCAATCTCATTGCAAATTTCAACACTTGAAATTCCCGATAATGCTTTTACCCCTAGCGTCCCATGATCTTGACGCATGCCAACATACCATAGTCTAAATTTCTTGATTGAATTAAACCCCCCCGTATGACCCTTGACGCAGGCCAACAAAGTCGTATGACTACCCTAATCCAATCACATCTCATGTTGCAGATAAGTACTAGTTAGCTACCGCACACTACGCCTTGACATAGGCCAACAAATATAGCACGAATACTGACTAGTATCTATCTGAAATGTCGGAGGGCTACACAGGTTTTTCAGAAAAACCATGAGCGTAATGAACTCGATATCGTTGTAGAAACAAGTGATTTTTGAAAAGGAGTGGTTTTGAGCATTTTCTAGTTTCTCTAAAGAGGTAACTCCCGGTGAAGGGATCTCGGCTCTTTCCTCATCGAATAAGGTGCAGGGTATATCATATATACCGCGGTGCAAAGCAAGAACTATAGAAGCAGTCAAAAACTAAACTGTAAGTTTGTAGCATCAGCCAGTTTTACTAAAGAGGTCACTCCTGGTGAAGGGATCTCGGCTCTTTCCTCATCGAATAAGGTGCAGGGCATATCATATATACCGCTATGCAAAGCAAACCTGTAGCTACCCTTTTTTATAAAGTTTTGATTCTAAAACATCTTTTAGGTATCTTTTCTTTTATTAATCTCATTAATAAATCCCATCACTTACGCATCCTAAGCATCACAGAAGAAACGAATATACAATGTACGCTTATGTCATCCGCATTCACCACAATGTTCCGTTATGCACCGTTAGGTTACTTAACTAACGGCATACCGGGACGGGACTAGCGCGGGTGCAAAACATAAGCAACGTTTATTATATATCATATATATACAATAATAAAGCATTCGTATCACGCATATAATATGATCACATCACAGTATATCAGCAGCAGAAAAACATATGAAATATTGGATAAACTAGGAGGTACGTGTTTTATTTCGAGCACGTATAAAACACGGATTCCACGGTCGCGATGAATAGCCAAACCCACATCCCTAGACCCTTACGAGAGCGGCAAGTAACCCTGCTAATTCTACGGTTAGGAGACCCGGTCTCGACTCCTCGAGATGGCCTCCCACTGGACCCTAGAACCCGGTTACATGTGCTCCGCTCCTTGGGTCTATCATAATATGGAAAAGTAAATAATATACAATGGTGACATCATCCTCAACCCGGAAGTGTCCCAATAAAAGAATATTGTATACAATGAATTTTACATGAATGAAAATAAAAACCATCTTCTCACATAAAACCCCCGGCTATTTAAAACACGACGATCCAATATAACATATCACAACAACACATAATATCTCATATCATCAACCTAAGCAAGTATGCATATCCCGATTGTCATTGATGTATAGCAACGAAGCCGGCAATACCCCACATACTATACTTACGGTCGCAGAAAAGAAAAGTGATAAACTACAATATTTGGAATCCAAAATCTCCTTAGACATCGTAAACCCGGAATATCACATATTACGGATTTCATGCCTAACTATATGAATTCCACATATTGTATCACAATCACAGAATATCATGACGATGTTTAACGTTTCGATCGAATCAACATACACTCACAAATTACCCCTGTGAGCTCAAAACTTGAGCAAAGTCAAAACACTCAAAAACCGTGCCACGGTGTCTATGGTCCAGCCGTAGAAGGAGTTAACCAACGCCTCACCTATTAGACCGCGGTACCACGGCAAACACTATGGTTCGTCCGCGGTTCCGTGGGCATAGAATCGAGTAAAGGTTATTATAGTCTTCTAGTCGGTCCATAGGGGTACTTGCACGATTTAACGAATATTCAACTTCAGAAAATTACAACACTTGAAAATTTCAGCGGGGTATAACATGTGGTGTTCGAAATTCGATCGAACAGCTAAAATATTCAAGGTTACCAATACAGTGTTAAGTTATACGACTACGAAGCACTATGAATTAGCCCCAGGTAAATATAATCTTCAAATGAAAATTGGGCTAAAAAAACAATACTAGGAAACCCAAAATCAAGACACCAGAGCACAGGAGGAATACGGAGGCCAGAGGGGGTGAAGGGGCCAGCCAGGCCGGAATTCTAGGCCTGGGGCTCGACCAAAATCCGAGCCCCTCCCTCTGTATTTCACCCAAGTTCTTAGAATGTCCTAAATATCATTCTGCACCTGTTTGGAAAATTTTTAAAGGACTTTTTGGAAAATTTCCAGAGAGCAAAATGGGGGTTCCTTAATACCGTGTTTCGGAGTGGATTTCGTTTTCATAATTGTTATAACACCGTATCTAGAATTCTAGTTTGGCTCTAATACCACTGTTGGGCTTCCCTTGCACCTAATCTAGGGTTTGGTAGCATCACTCATGCCATTTTAAAATTTAGAGAGGTGTAAAGCAAGCAAACAAAGAATCATGCGAGAATTTCTAGGATAACAAGTTTGTATCATATACAAATAAGTAAAAGAGATAGGGATTACAACCTTTGTAGTCCGTTCCTTTGCTTCATAAGCTCCGTGTTAAGGTCCTTTCGCTGCGATCATCAAGAACTCCGACTCTCGTGAGGTTCCAAGAGGTGAATGATCCATCTTGCTTGAAGTCTTCAAGATCTAAGATGATCTACCTTAAAGAATCTCTAACCCAAGCTTACACTTCACTAAATAACTTATTAGAAAAGTGAATACCCTAATCTAAGTGGCTAGAATAGATGAGGATGATGAAGTAGGAATTTCTCTCTCCTTTGTTTTCATATTCTCACTCAATATCATCACACATCAAAAAGAAAGTTAAGGTTTTTCAAGAGCTCAAGGAAGAAGAAGGAGAATATGAAGCTAATTCCTTTTGTGATGAATAATGAATTATTGTCGTGGTTACTTATTCAACCATGAGTTAAGCATGAAGGGTTTTAACTCATGTAGAGAATAAACTAGAGTTAATGGTTTGGATTGGGTTAACAAATATCTACACAAAAAAACAAAGCTGAAGACCAAGTGAATGCTTCATGAAGCTTCATGGAAGCTTCATGCAAAAGCTAACCCTAATCCAAACCCTAACTAAGTTTAAATCCTAAATCATGGTTGCATTTGTAACCTTAACTTGTTACAATAATATATATCACATAAATATTATGTTTTGTAACAAAAGAAAATAAAACAATTAACATATATCGCATATATATCAATGTATTATCCCGTGAGAAAATGAATCAATAAAGCGAGCTTATATTATTTATCACATATATAATTATACATTAAATTATCGAATCAATACTTGATCCGATAATCCGGCTATAATACATATAACCGACTAATATAACTTGTACCAATTCATCGAATCAACACTTGATCCGATAATCCGGCTATAATACATATAACCGACTAATATAACATGTACCAATTCATCGAATCAACACTTGATCCGATGACCCGGGTATATCACATATACCCGGCCGATATCTCATATCGCGAGAATAGAATACGGTATCTCATATCGTATTATTATCGGTGCCGCAAATATCACATATGTGCTCCTACTCCTTTTGACTGAACCAGGAAAGCTCTGTGTAGGACTCTAAAGAATCGTCAATACGCCGGCAGTAGGTGATGATCATATCAAACACCCACAAGCTGCAAGCGGTCAGCTAAACGTAACGGCTGTTGGATATATTGCCCTCAAAGTCAATTATTGGATCACAGGTACATGATTGCAATGATTGAGGAGGACTTATATCGGTAGCTCAGTCTTACTCGAGATTATAGTATGCTATCTGGTTTGCCTTTATCAGTCGTGTATAGGTTCAGGTGACTGATCACGATTACACGTTGATAGAGCCCTTAGGATCTTGCTTGACTACCAACAGTATGATGGCGATCATATACGTGAGTGTTGGGTAGTCTATAAGCACATCCTTAATTGTGGTCCCTAGTCGCGGGACTACTGAGACAGGGTATTGATACTCCGAAGTAGACTAGTGTATACAGTCGAGACCCCGACGAGGTGCGGTGGCCGGTCTCACAAGCCACTGGTGTCAGTTGGATCACCTAAGATGTATACAGGTGCTCATTGGGTTATAAGTACACCGGACAGGACTCGTCGGGAACCTGCTAGTTGGTATTATACCTATCGTCAGATAGCAGTTCCCTGGTGACATGTGTACATGTTGTTAGTTGTATGTATGCCCTAGAGGCCAGTATTGTACAGATAATGTATATTATATTAGATGCTTGGACATATATAGAGAGGATTTTCTTGCTCGATATGATAGTATGCTATCTGGTTGCACTTTACTTTAACATGTATATTTGTCTGTTTATACTGTCTTTTAGTTACATGTTGGTAAAGCCCTTAGGATGTGTACTTGACTACCTGGACTATGATGCGGATCATACTAGTGGGGACATGGTAGTCCATATGTACATCCTTCAAGGTCCCTAGTCGTGGGTGTATCTAGAGGAGGCATCGATATACCAGTGTAGACTAGCGTATACGCTTCTCGACCCATGAGATGGGCGATGGATGATCCCGTATCCATTGGTGTTTGACATCATAGATGGTATATGGGTGCTCAGTGGAGACTGGGTACCCTGGACGGACTCGCCGAGAACTCCCAGATGGTATTATACCTCACGTCAGATGGCAGTTCTCTGGTGACACTTGTGCAGGTTAGTCTGTAGACCCGAGATCGTCTTAGAGTCTTTTGTGATTCCCACTGTGCTTTGATTTCCACCTTACCACGTCTATGAGGGCACGCAAAACGATGGTTTTTGGGTATAGTCCCGAGTCACATGGAGGCAATGAGCGATAGGAGGGGTTTCGTCTCTCCCGGTATTGGGGGTTGTGTTGCGCTGTGCTCGATTGGCCGTAATAGGGAAGTCCCTGGCCAAGGCTGATTTAGAGATTTACTGGTAAGTGTTACCAGTAGTTTCTCAACCCGTTATGAACCTCACATCGGCACGACTTATCCGTTATTGGGGTCTGACATTTACCACCCCTAGACTTGATATGCGACATATTAGACGAGGAGACCGGACTGTACGGGAAGTGTTACCGGTAGGCTTTTACAGGAGTTGGAGCGGGCTTGCTTGCTGATCTTCTGATCGCTCAATACCCGGGTAGCCGTTACGTCCAGCTAGTACCGCTGACGGCTTGTGGGTGCTTGATGTGATCATCACCTACTGTCGGCGTATTGACGAGTCTTTAGAGTCCTACATAGAGGTTTTACTGGCTTAGGCAAAACGAATTTGGAGCGCATATGTGATATGTGCAAGACCGAGAATGATGCGTTTATGTGCTACCGTATTCTATTCATGCGACTTCTTGCATCGGTCAGTTATATATGATATAGCCGGGTAATCGAATCAAGTGTTGATTCGATAAGACGATACATTGGATGCTGGTCGGTTATATGTGATATGACCGGATTATTAAGTCAAGTGTTGATTTAATAATTTATTGTATAATTGTATATTTGATATACTAGTTTTCATTAACTAATACTTGTTCACTTTAGGGTTTTTCTCACATGAGCACAACTTTAATGTATATATGATATATATTAAAAATGTGTTTTCTAAATGTATCATGGTTGATGATACACATGACTTGGGTGTATCAGACTTACACCATGCTATCTATTATGTTGGGTTTTTATATTTTAAGTAATTACAAAATTAAGTGGAGGATTAGATCAATGCATGAAGCTTGTGGAAGCTTGTGGATGCATTGACTAAGTCCACTTGAGTTTGTTTTTACCATGAATATTTCTTAACCCAACCATAAGAATTAGCTATGGTTATGGCTCTACAAGAGTTAGTATATGATACTCACTCACCATGGTTAGCCTTCTCACTTGATCATTATCCTCATCTCTTTCTTTTCTTCTTCTTCTTCATTTTGCAAAGAGAAAAAGCTTGCTGGGGTTTGTTCTAAAGTGAGATAGATTGTGAGAAATAAAATTCTAAAGAGAACCCACTTCCTATTTCTCCATCCTCTACTAGACTACCACTTTAGTTTAGGGTGTTTACTTCACTAATTCTCTAGTTTGTGAAATAGAAGCTTGAGTTGGCATCCCCTCGACGTAGATCATCTTCGGCCTCGAAGACTTCAAGCAAGGACGCGTCTTTCGCCTCGTGAAGCCATGCGAGGGTCCGGGTGAACCACGATCGCAGCTAAGGGACTTCAACAAGGAGCAAATGAAGTGAAGGACCGCTCTACAAAGGTTGTATTTCGTGTTCCCTTAGAAATAAAGTTGTTTACTTACTATTTTTTTCGCCTAAACTCTAGTATACGATCTTGCTTAGGGTTGTTCGGCACATAAAAATTTAATTTTGGCATGGTCGATGCCTTGTAGAGCCTTGTTAGTGTGCCTAGTAACCCTACACAGGTTAGTTCATCGACCTGAGGTCGTCATTTGTCCCGTGTGAGTTCCCACTGTGCTTTGATTTCTACCCTACCACGGCTCAAAGGAGTCGTGCAAACAGGTATTTTTTGGGTACAGTCCCGAGCTACATGGAGGCAAGTGAGCGGATCGGCAGGGGATTCGTCTCTCCCAGTATTAGGGGTGAGATCGCGCTGTGTCTAGGAAAGCCATTACACCAAGTCCTTGGCCAAGGCTGGTGAGATTTACTGGTAGGTACTCCGGTAGTTTCTCAGGGTGTTCAGGGCTTGTCTCCGACACGACTTATACCGCTATTGGGGGTCTGACGTTACTAGCCCCCTAGGCCGGATATGCGATACTCATAGACGAACGGACCGGACTGTATATACATTGTCACTGTTAGGCTCAGTAGGGTTTGCTCATCGGCCTCCCTTGAGGTCAGTACATGGGCAGCCGTTACGCTCAGTTAGTGCCGCTGACGGCTTGTGGTTAAACCCACTGCAAGGGTACTGACGAGCCATTAGAGTCCCCCATAGATAGTTTCCCAAGTTCGGGCGAAACGTTGTAGTGGCCGTATGGTTCTATGGCAGGGTTCGGAAAATGCACGTGCGTTTACGCACGTGTCATATTTCCGGAAGATAATACTGGTGGGCTTTTGTTTAAACCGGATCCGAGTATTATACTGTGTAGATATAATATCTTTGTCTCAGTTGCATTTGTATTCGGTCGTAATACAAATGCGGGTATATTTATACTGTTACGGGGTTGTCCTGAAATTCATTTCGGGATAGCTTTTGGAAGTTGCCAGTTTTCTATCACCCGTATTAAACATTCGGTTTAATGCGGATTTATCTTTTCTTTGGGTGAGTCATGAGTTGAGTCGTGATTCTGGAAGGTTATAGAAGGTGACTAGGATTAGTGACTCATGGTTGCATTAAATGTTCATTTAATATTTTGATGACTAGGGTTTTATGATTCAATGTATGCATTAATGATAAATGCAAGGTGTTAGATGAATCATTCTCTTCATTAATTACTATGGTCACTCTCACATCTCCTACACTCACCCCCACCTCTATTTGTGGCCGGCTCATTCTTGAAGGATTGATGGTTGATTCATTTTTGAAAATGATTATAGTTTTGGTGTATGGAAATTTCATAGCTCCTTTTATTCCATCACAGTTTCAAATCGCAACTTCATTAACCGTTCGTCCATGGCTTCGGACGAAGTGAGACAAAGTGTTCTACTCATTCCCTACATCAATCTTGGTCATCTCTTTTAGCAAACTTGACGACCGAGTTGACTCGGGTCAGAGGCGGGAGCCCGTTTAAAGATCCGTAGATGTGGTGCCACCTCGACGAGGAGCCAGGAGATCGGAGCAGCCGCAACGGAGCGTGGGATGATAGTTAAAGAACGAAGGACTCGGATCGTTCGGTATAACCTTTCTACCTTCTTTGTAGTTTGTTAGTTTAGCGTTAATGGCAGATCCGGGTTATAATATGTGATAGCGCCAGTTATAAAAGTTTTTGTTCCGCATTTGGCGTCAGTTTGACGGCCGGGGGGCTACCGTAGACTTACATGGTATCAGAGCCACGCCATTAAGCTTTACTAACTTTTGCTAACGCGTTTAAAATATCGATCGAACAGATTTTCGAAAATCGCAATTTCCATGTATAAAGTTTCTATCGATTTTAAAACTGGTCTAAAAATCATTTTGAGCACTTCAGAAAATCGAGCAGGCTTTTAAAAGAATACAGCAGAAAGACGATCCACTGTTTCGACTGTACGGCCACGGAACCGCCACCAAAGCCCAGCTTTGGCCGCGGAACCGCGGCCGTCTTGGTGATTCAGTTGGCCATTTTTCTTTTGGGGCTTCTACTTGGGAAATTGTGGTTTCTGGAACTGTTCTTTTGGGCCCAAATTTTGTTACTGTACAGCAGATATAAGTGGGGCCCACTTCGGGAAGTTTTGTCGATTGAAATTTTAAACTTGTTAGTTTGCAGTACTTACATTATATCTCCGACCGTGAATGTCATTCGAGCGGTAAATCGCATCAAATTGTTATAGTCCTTTTAGAAGGATTTGCGAATGTGACATTCGCGTTGATGTTCTGTGTTTGCTGTGATGTTGCGGATTTGTCGTGGTGGATAGCTGTGTGCAATGGTAGTGCAGTTTGGATTTATTTGTACATTTGATATTGCGGGGCGAGCGTCTAACATGTGGACTGCCGTCACTGTCTGTTTGTATAATATTCTTTTGGGGTACGACCGGGCTCAGGTCGATGTACCCGTTGTACATATTTTTCATTTCTGTACTAGGTTTACCCCGCGACGGAGTGCACGGATAGCCGGGTTCTGGAGGGCAACGGGTCCGTATCTCATGGTTTTGAGTAGCAGAGGGGCCTCACTCAAGAATTGGCAGACTATTCGCCGCACTCGTAGGGGGTACAGGTTGACCCAAGGAGGGGTGCTCAAGTTACCGGATTCCGTGAAATGTCGGGTGGTCCATTTATTATGCTGTAGGGGGCTGCCTCGCTTCAGGTTTTGGCGGGTAACTTGCCGCACCCGTAGGGGTCTAGGTTTCATTGCATAGGCTATCCACAAGACGAGGGGAACGTCGGGTTTCAGTAGAGGCTCTGTGAAACCCGGGGATCCCAGATTATCTGTATTGTTCTGTGATGCTTATTACTTTTCTCTAATGTTGCATATTATCACGCCTGGAGCGATTATTGTATATTGGTATATATACTAGTAGATGTTGTATATGTTTTACACCCGCGCTAGTCCAGTCTCCGCTCTGTCGTTAGTTAAGTAACCTAACGGGTGATGACGGGACCCAGTGACGAATGCAGATGGCATATACGCACATTATATTTTTCGTTCTTTTCTGGTGTGATTAATTGATGGGACTGCGTTGATTCTGATCAATGCAAATGAAAACAAACCTGTTTGGATGTTGTTGGAACAGTTTTAAAAAGTGTTATTACAAAGACGTTTCCTTTTGTTTTGCACAGTGGTATTCGGTTGGAATATCCTGCACCTCATTCGACGAGGCAAGGGCCGATATCCCTTCACCGGGAGTGACCCCTTGGGCAGAAGTTTGTGTCAAGGTAATAACTTCACTATAGTCGATTACATGTTGCTTTGCATCGCGGTATTCAGTTGGAATATCCTGCACCACATTCCACGAGGAAAGAGCCGAGATCCCTTCACCGGGAGTGACCTCTTTAGCAAAGGTTTTTCGCCACTATATTTTATAAAAAGCTATCAGGTTCCTTCAGCGATATCATGTTCGTTACGTTAAAGGTTTTTTCGCCAAAAACCAACCGTAGCCCTCCGTCATTTCATTTGGGTATTCAGTAGTATTCAAGCTATGTATTTTGACCAACGCCAAGGCATAGTGTTTGGTAGCTGCTGGGTATTCATCTGTTGCATAGATAGATGAGCTGGTTTGGGACAGTCGTTCTGCCATTTTGGCCAACGTCAAGGGCATGTGCGGGTGGGTTCAAATTGACAAGATAGTGACGGGTAGAATTTGGCATGTGACTTATGACATTTTGACCAACGCTAAGGTCATAAGAGCAAGGGGCAAAAATCATATCGGGAGTTTCTAAAGAAACTGAAACTTGCCAAGTATGCGCATACCTTCTGGAGTGTGATAACGTGAGTGGATTCCGTCACGTTATCATGCGATGAGAGTTGGATCCCGTTTCCCACTGATGAGTTGGTTTACTCTTCGGGTGATCCCGATTGATTCTTCTTTCAGGTTTGGAGGAGAATTTGACAGTACAGTGGGAGGTTTCCTGATTAGATAAAGTGATAACCATTCTGATCTAGGTTAGAGTGCACGCAGAGGGTTTCTTTTCTCTCTCTCTTTGGCAGCGACCTTTGACCGACCCTAGACTATGACTCAGTGACCAAGTTGACCGAGCCTTTCTTAAAATACTGGCTTTTGGATTGTCTGAGTTGCATAAGTCATTGCCACTCCTTCTTTTACCTTTTGCATTTCTCAGAACACCCCGTATTACTACGGACATCCACTTCCATTGGATAGATCCATCGTATGGTTATATACGAACTCGAAGGGACTTCTTCGAGGATGGATCCAGGTTCAGGAGAAATAGAATTGGTTTATTCAGTTGTCTTTTATTATCACCTTCTCTCAGGTTGCGAGGGCTCCTTGGTTTAAGAGAGTACACCTATTACGCTTATTGGATAGTCTTCTTCCAAACCATAGGCAGGTGCCGAAAGGTAGGGAATGAAGAAAACCAATTAGCCTAAGTAGGGTGTACAGAAGGTAATATGTAAAGACAAAATAAAAGGATTAGAAAGAGGGCAAAGTAAATTGCGACTGCTATCATTCACGACCAAACCGCGTACTTCATCGCCACTCCTATTTCACCTTTGATTTTTCCCCAGTTCGGAAGAAATAGAATAAGGTATTATTCAGTTGTCTTTTATCATCACCTTCTCTCAGGTTACGAGTACTCTTTGGTTTAGGAGGGTACACCTATTATGCTTATTGTATAGTCTTCTTCCAAACCATAGGCTGGTGCCGAATGGTAGGGTAGGAAGAAAACCACTTAAACTAACGAGGGTGTGCAGAAGGTAACGACTAAAGACAAATAAAGGGATTTGGAGAGATGGAAAAGAAATATACGGTTGCAGTCATGAATTGGATTATGGAAGAGTCATTACTAGGAATACCAGGATACCCCTATGAAACATTTTCATGTTTCAGTTTTACTGTGCATTGTTAAAGGAAAACTGATCTCCTAATTAGATACTTACTCCAAGGTATGTATTTACCAGGTATGATTTTCACATCCGTATGGTTTTACAGATGATGAGTGGGAGGAAGTTATTGGGAATAAGGTGACCATCCTCATTATCTCGGAATTCTTTGTAATCGGTGATATTTGAGGAAATCGCCTGGGTTATTGCCGACAGGCATGTATTTGGTTTTGAGCATCCGTTGTTGTGCACCAATTTCAAAATGATATATCTGTACGTTTATTTTTATAAAGTGAGATATAACTTTTTGAAATTATGTGCGTCACATTTACCTATATCAGTTGGCGATTGGGTATGGAGCAATGAACAACGGAGTAGTTCTTAACCATAAGTACATTTTTCAACCTACGACACACAGGTTTTGAGTTATTCAACTCAGCGGACTTATACAGAGTATTGCATGTTGTCCACTGTCCATCAGGACAAAGGGGTTGGTCCTCGTACTATGTTCTGCTTACGTTTGACTTCTCTAGTTCGTAGACAAGTGTTTCGTAAAAAAACAAAGTCTAAGTTTTGAGAAGTTGTGGGTATAGGAATAAAGTAGTGAACCAGGTATCGCAAGTATCGGGATTCTTCAAAGAGATCGAAGATGTAGATTCTTGTGATTGGTATTCAGTTGATAGTAAAAGTTTTGAGAAACTTGTTTCTCTTTCAGGTTACTCATAATTGGATGGATTCCTAAGTTGAGTAATGCTGATTAGCCTCTCTCCATTAAGTTGATATGCACTGGAGACAGCTGCATGATTAGAATCTGGTTCCAATTAAATAAGTGCCAAAGTTTCTATATTGGATATAGAATGGTTCATATCTTAACGTTATTAAGGTACGGGGAGTTGTCCGGCTTATGCATAAAACCAGACTCTGGATAACTCAGGGCACGTTTCTGTAATGGAAGTTTGTGGGTTGACCTGGGCTATGTCGAGGGTTGACTTTCTACCATCTTGAAGATCAATAGTGATATTGTTCTTGACTCGCCACAGTTTTAGTAAAATGGATTTTTTCAGAAAACAGTAGTCGGAGTATGGTAGAACTGGAAGTTATTCCAGAACCGCAAACGATTACGGAAAATTTAATAGGACCTAAAGATTCAATCAGGTTTGACATTCCAATAGCCACTCCGCAGATATGGTGGATAACCTCAGGCACCCGATAGATACTCAGGTATCCTCAAGGACGGTGACAGGGAGGTTATTGTTTACCCAGACTTGACACTATTGTTGTTCCAGGATATGAGACCCGACAGGAGGTTAAGTATAGCGTCGTTCTAAACTATCTTTAGAAGTGCATGTGTATAGTATTCTGCCATAGGGTTGTTGTGGTCAGTGGGAGCAGCGGAAGCATAGTGGGCAAGTAGCTTATGTCTATTTATAGACAAGAGCAGTTATAGCGGAGATAGATCATCTAATTTTTATGTGACAGTCATGGCTTTGACTTCATCAGAATAGGGATGGATCTGTTAAGAAGGTAGTAGAGTGTGAAGTCCTGGTATTTGGATGACATACACAGAGTAGGAAGTAAATTTCCTATACTACGATCGGTTGTACTATGGTCGTCACACAGTTGTTTCTCCAGAAAGGATATGGATATAATATCAGTCATTCTGGTTTCTAGATCTATGGTTTTAGATCTAGATTTGGGTAGTTTCCCAATATGGGCACTTTGACAGTATTCTAATAGTTTTTAGAATAGATGAGTCCTGGCATGGTGGTGTACCTGCAGGTGATGGAGTCACCCTCTCTAAAGGTGTCTTACAGACTAAAGGGGAGAGGTATGTATATGATTGGCAGATCACTTGCTTAGGCAATTGAGTCAATCGTGAGATGTCAAGTACCACACCAGATGTTGTTTTTGCACTAGATGCGATAAGTTTATATTAATCCAATCCTGAAGAAATATAAGGAAGCGGTTTTAGAACATAAGTGCATGTTCTACGGATTTGATGACGGCAGCCTCCTTCGGGAGACGGTTATCATTCCAAGCTTCAAAGGTGACATGTATGACAGAGTGATTGTCAAAGTTATAGTTTTCCCTCTGACGAAGGGGGCAGTATTATGGACAGGTGGTCCAAGAGGATACTGTGGGAGGCATGGTGCAGGATAATGATTAGGTTCAGTTATCGATACAGTCTAAGAAGTTTGGATATGGAGTTCAATTATGAACTAGGTCCCATTAGATATCCAGACATATTCTAAGACAGGTATTATTCAATTCGGGAGATGGCTTTCTCAGCGAACTTGAGATTAAGAGAGACATAGAAAGAGACATCGGGGCGGATCCACTCATTGAGTCTATTTCTCGAACACAAGAGTTTTACAAACGGGCTTTGTGAAACTGATTAGTAGAGGAGTTGGGTGCTCGGTATCACACGGGATGTGAGTATGCGACATCGCAATAATTAGCCTTAAGTGCTGGTGGGAAATTGTTGGATATAGAGCCCTCAAAGTCAATTATTGGATCACAGGTACGTGATTGCAATGATTGAGGAGGACATATACCGGTAGCACAGTCTTCCTCGAAATGATAGTATACTATCTGGTTTGCCTTTATCAGTCATGTATAGGTTCAGGTGACTGATCATGATTACACGTTGATAGAGCCCTTAGGATCTTGCTTGACTACCAACAGTATGATGGCGATCATATACATGAGAGTTGGGTAGTCTATAAGCACATCATTAATAGTGGTCCCTACTCGTGGGAGTACCGAGACAGGCATCGATACTCCGGAGTAGACTAGTGTATACAGTCGAGACCTCGACGAGGGGAGGTGGCCGGTCTCACAAGCCACTGCTGTCGGTTGGATTACCTAAGATCTATACAGGTGCTCATTGGGTTATGAGTACACCAGACATGACTCGCCGGGAACCTGTTGGTTGGTATTATACCTATCGTCAGATAGCATTTCCCTGGTGACATGTGTACAGGTTAGTTCATCGACCTGAGGTCGTCATTTGTCTCGTGTGAGTTCCCACTGTGCCTTGATTTCTACCCAACCACGGCTCAATGGAGTTGTACAAACAGGTATTTTTTGGGTACAGTCCCGAGCCACATGGAGGCAAGTGAGCAGATCGGCAGGGTATTCGTATCTCCCGGTATTGGGGGTGAGATCGCGCTGTGTCTAGGAAAGCCATTACACCAAGTCCTTGGCCATGGCAGGTGAGAATTACTGGTAGGTACTCCGGTAGTTTCTCAGGGTGTTCAGGGCTTGTCTCCGACATGACTTATACCGCTATTGGGGATCTGACATTACTAGCCCCCTAGGCCGGATATGCGATACTCATACACGAATGGACCAGACTGTATATACATTGTCACTGTTAGGCTCAGTAGGGTTTCAGGATGAGTTCTCTCATCGGCCTCCCTTGAGGTCAGTACATGGGCAGCCGTCACGCACAGCTAGTACCGCTGATGGCTTGTGGTTAAACCCACTGCCAGGGTACTGACGAGTCATTAGAGTCCCCCACAGATTGTTTCCCAAGTTCAGGCGAAACGTTGTAGAGGCCGTATGGTTTTATGGAAGGGTTCGGAAAATGCACGTGTGTTTACGCACGTGTCATATTTAGGGCAGATAATACTAGTGGGCTTTGGTTTAAGCCGGATCCGAGTATTATACTGTGTAGATATAATATATTTGTCTCGGTTGCATTTGTATTCGGTCATAATACAAATGCGGGTATATTTATACTGTTACGGGGTTGTCCTGAAATTCGTTTCGGGATCGCTTTTGGAAATTGCCAGTTTTTTATCACCCGTATTAAACATTCGGTTTAATGCGGATTTATCTTTTCTTGGTGTGGGACATGTGGTGAGTCGTGATTCTGGAAGGTTCTAGAAAGTGACTAGGATTAGTGACTCATGGTTGCATTAAATGTTCATTTAATGTTTTGATGACTAGGATTTTATGATTCAATGTATGCATTAATGATAAATGCAAGGTGTTAGATGAATCATTCTTTTCAATAATTACTATGGTCACTCTCCCATCTCCTACACTCACCCCCACCTCTATCTATAGCCAGCTCATTCTTGTAGGATTGATGGTTGATTCAATTTTGAAAATGATTATAGTTTTGGTGTATGGAAATTTCATAGCTCCTTTTATTCCATCACAGTTTCAAATGGCAACTTCATTAACCGTTCGTCCATGGATTTGGACGAAGTGAGACAAAGTGTTCTACTCATTCTCTAGATCAATCTTGGTCATCTCTTTTAGCAAACTTGATGACCGAGTTGCCTCGGGTCAGAGGCGGGAGCCCGTTTAAAGATCCATAGATGTGGTGCCACCTCGACGAGGAGCAAGGAGATCGGAGCAGCCGCAACGGAGCTTGGGATGATGGTTAAAGAACGAAGGACTCGGATTGTTCGGTATAACCTTTCTACCCTCTTTGTAGTTTGTTAGTTTAGCGTTAATGGCAGATCCGGGTTATAGTATGCGATTGCGCCAGTTATAAAAGTTTTTGTTCCGCATTTGGCGTCAGTTTGACGGTCGGGGCGCTACCGTAGACTTACAACAGCCACCCAGGTATTGAGCGATCAGAAGATCAATAAGCAAGCATGTACATTCTCCTATGAATCCAATCAGTAACACTACCGTACAGTCCGGTCTCTTCGTCTGATATGTCGCATATCCAGTGTAGGGGTGGTAAACGTCAGACCCCAGTAACCGATAAGTCGTGTCGATGTGACGATCATAACAGGTCAAAAAACTACTGATAACTCTTACCCGTAGCACTCCATATCAGCCCTTGCCAGGTACTTCCAGTTATAGCCAATCGAACACAGCACAACATCAAATCCCTATACCGGAAGAGACGAAACCCCTCCTATCGCTCATTGCCTCCATGTGATTTGGGACTGTACCCAAAAGCCATCGTTTTGCACGCCCTCTTGGACGTGGTAAGGTGGAAATCAAAGCACAGTGGGAATCATACAAGACTCTATGACGATCATGGGTATACAGACTAACCTGTATCAGTGTCACCGTAGAACTACTATCTGACGATATGTATAATACCATCTAGGAGTTCTCGGCGAGTCCGTTCAGTGTACCCAGTCTCCACTGAGCACTCGTACACCATCTTTGATGTCAAACACCGATGGATATGGGATCGTCCATCGCCCATCATATAGGTCAAGATGCGTATACGCTAGTCTACTCCGGAGTATCGATGCCCTGTCTCGACACTCGCTCAACTAGGAACAGTTATAAGATGTACTCTTTAAGTACCCTGACCCCGCTAGTATGATCTGCATCATAGTCCTAGTAGTCGAGTACATATCCTAAGGGTTTATTAACATGTGAGAGTAAGACTGTAAACTAATACAAGTCAACATGTTAAGACAAAGTGAAACCAAATAGCATATTATCATGTCGAGCAAGAAAGTCCTCTCTATATATATCTAAGCATCCACTATAATATACATCATATGTACAACAATGGCCTCTAGGGCATATATATAACTAACAGTTTCAGGACTTTTGAAAACTTGGGTTTTGATTTTTGTGTTTTGACTCGGTCTCTTGACGTTCGTACGTCAACGCCAAGGGTTGTTTGGTTATTCTTGCATGCGTAGACCATAGGTTCTAACCTATGAGCGCTTCGCGTGCCGTATCGGTTTTAAGAATTGATTTTGATTTCGATACAATATGCATTGATTTGTAGGTACATTCGCATGGACTTCCGAGGCGACGAAAGAGATCAAGGTGTTCATTGACTTCGGCTAGAGAGAGTATAGTAGGTGAGTAGATGTCTATCCACGGGGGAAGTCGTGTGGATGGCGTATAGCACCCCAGCAACCATAGTACTAGGATATTATAAATACAATATATATATATATATATATATATATATATTTTAGATGTGTATCCCCATCTAATAGGGTTCTGGGATACTATAAACCACAGTAGTGTACGTGCAGAAAGGTATATCTCTAGTTCTAGTTTTCTTAGTCCATGAGTCATAGGTACATACGCTTATATATATATATATATATATATATATATATATATATATATATATAACCATGAGTATAATTACGAGATGATATGATGAGATGAGGATATAATGAAATAAAATGACACAAGTCGATATGTTTGATATGAGGATGCCAGGCGATATATATATATATATATATATATATATATATATATATATATGCTAAGATATGACATGAGATGATATATATGATGATATGACATGATATGACGTACGTGACCATAAATCCGTACTTTGATTTGATGATACCGTACGATGTATTATAAACACACACACACACACACACATATCGACTCGAGAAATATTGTTTTAGATCACTTAAGTAGATAATAGGATATATTTAGAACCATACCAACTTTCAAAACTAACGATTCATTCTGCACTTTTAAATGACAATATCAAGGGACGCTACGGATTTTCAAATGGCGTCTTTTTCTCAAAAACACCGTAGCCCCCATTTTCAAAAACGATTCATACTATTTTAAGCTATATCGTATGGTTTATATGTAGTCACGTATTTTATACTGTTCGCGTTTATGCTTTTCTTATTTCTGTTACGCTCGTATTACTTTTCATTGGCGACATACATACTACGTTTCTTTGTATTTATCATTAAATGACTTCGTCTGCTAGAACACATGCACCATTACCGATGATGCGCATGTTGCACGTACACATACTCGCCGGCTCATACACTCATCAACGATAATTTCCATGCCACGTACACATTATAAACTTCTATATCGCTGTATTGTTCCCTAATTTGTAGAATTACAGTTATTTGTTTAGTACTCATTACCGCGCATGCTAGTTTAGATATTGCACTTCTTCCCAAGTTACACGATATGCTTATATGAAAACAGTGGTTATACCTTACAGTACTGTTCTGTGCTTGCATTTACTGTTCCATCATGGTTATATGATTTTGAGATTCTATTTTCATGAGATTGATGGATTTGAGAACCGCATATATATTTTTAAAGTCTTATGATTGTTTTATAAACGCGATTTCTCTTGATATGATATTTCGACCTCCACCATGAGATTTCTCGGTTCTGAGCTATGATACTACCCGATTCGAGGAGTGAGGAGGTACCGTCTGCGGGTATATGGTAGACCCGGTACGGTACCCCGGGGCAAGAAGATCGTATAGAAAGGCGTTAAGCCCGGCAGGAGAACACTACCTACTGGTGATAGTATTGGACTTCGCGAATATCCTAAGGATACCGATCGGAGCGATTGAGACAAATGGATATGAGGGCCGATCCGATGAGACGACGTCTGAGATATGGGGATTTCCGTGTTGATTCTGGACATGGGTTTTATGATGTTTTCGAGTGTCGATGCCGGACACTCAGGTTTTTATGATGATTTGATGTGTCGTTGATGGACCCACGTTGGATGATTCACATATATACATATATATGATACAGATGAAATGGTACCATATTATGACATGTGCACGATAATTTTTATATTAATATCCTTATGTACATACAATTACCCTTGTTACCACCCGGTATTATATTATTATTTTACTGTATGACCTAGGAGATCGTCATACATTCGATTTCTACCAGCTGATATCTTCTACTCATGAGTTGGCAAGTCACCCCCGTTGTGCTATAGTTTTCTTGCAGGATCGACTGCACGGATCAGTAGCGGCTGGCTGGTACACAACTTTCTTCCTGGTGATTTGCATTGGTAGGTCGGGGTACACTTTGGATCGTGACCACCATTTGTATACATTATTATTTAGTTGTATCTAGTTAAAATCTCCATCAACCAACTATGTATATTTGGTAGACTTAGAAACCGCGGACTTGTATATTCATTTAGACTTAGAGCGAGATCTGTGTATTATTCTTATTTCTGGGTTTGATGATGTTTTGGTTTCTTTACTTTCTTTTCTGTGTTTGATCTTCGCCTTGGGCATTGTATATTTATATTTGTGTGGTTATTTCCGCTAATTGGCGAAAAGCTATCTCCCGCTTGGGGATGCCTATATTATGGGTGTTATATATTGGTTTTGGATTAAAATTTACAAAGGTGGTGCTGCCCAAATTTCAAACGACGAAAATGTTTTCAACTATAGTATAAAACTCACTTGTATTTCGATATATCATTACTTATACTTTTAAAGAACGAACTTGATTATATTATACCTTTATTTCAAAACTTCACCTCCATTATTTTGCTCAAAAGGTTTATATTTCTGGGATTTCGGCTTACTTGGGTTACGGTAGGGTCCTATCGGCTTCACATGATCCAAGTGTCGGTCACATGCCAATTTTCCAGTCGTGACACCTGTATACTATCTTAGGTGACACAACACCAATGGCTTGTGAGTCCATCCACCGCCCCTCGTCGGTGTCTCAAAATGTATACATTAGTCTACTCTGGAATATCGATACACAATCTCGATACTCTCTCGACTAGGGACATTTAAGGATGTGCTTATGGACTACCCAACTCTTATGTACATGATAGCCAACATAATGTTGCCAGTCAAGAAAGAAACCTACGGGCTTCACCAATATGTATTAGCGACACGTAATAACAAGTTAAACATATACACATCAACGATAAAGACAAACCAGATAGCATACTATCATCTCGAGCAAGACTGTTCTACCCGTATAGGTCTTCCTTCAATTATCATAATCGCCTACCTGCAATTACAATAATTTTCTTGAGGGCACTATATCCAACAATCTCCCACTTGCACTTAAGGCTAATTACTGTGGTATTGTATACCCTCATCCCGTGTGCTACCGAATACCCAATTTCTCTATTAATTAGCTTCGCAAAGCTTGTTTAAGAAACACCCGTGTTCGAGAAATAGCCTCAGTGAGTGGATCCGCTACAATGTTCCATCTTTCTCTCTATATGTCTCTTCTTCGCAGAGATCAACAATCTCCCGAACTGAGCGATACTCCGCCTCAAGAATTTGTCTGGATACTTGATGGGACCAAGTTCATAAATGAAAAATTTTGTCCAACAAACTTCTTAGGTTGTATTCTCTGTTGAGTCATAACCAGCATCATGTACCATGTCTACCTCAGTATCTCTATTGGAACCCTATCCAATATATTGCTCCTTAAAAGAAGAAAAACTCAAAACTTTGACAGCATCTTTGTTATCCAGGTCACCTTGGAAGCCTGAACTGAGAACCGCCTCCTGGAGGAGGCTGCCGTTACCATATACTAAGAATATCCTCTTATTTTCTTAACTGCTTCACTTTGTTTCTCCAGGATTGGATTAATAGCTTCTTAGTACGGCAAGTGCATTACCAACATCTGGTTTGGTGCAAGAAATTGCATGATTGAATCAATTTCCTAAGCAAATGACTTGTCATTCATGTGAGTCCCTCTCCTCATCAGTCTAGAAGACATCTCTTTAGAGATGTTGACTCCATTACCTATGGGTATACCACCATGCCAGGAGTCGTCCTTTCTAAAACCTTTTTAGAATGGTGTGTAAGTACCCGATTGGGACAGTTCCCAAATCTAGATCTAAAACTATAGATCTAGTCAGAAGAATTCATGATATCTTATCCAGATCCTATGTAGAGAAAACACCTGTGACAACCAAAGTTTGACCGATTGCAGCTTAGGAACATCACTTCCTATCAGGAGTATGTCATCTAAATCGCAGGAAATAACTCTCTATATCCTTCTTACTAAATTCAGATGTTGTTTTGGTGAAGTCAATCAGCTTGACTGTCATATCAAATCGGATGATCCGTCTTCGCTATTGATGCTTAGTCTATGAATAGACATAAGAAACTTGCACACCTTTAGCTGCTCCTTCTTACTAAATTCCCATTTAAAACGACACTATAGTCAGCATCTTGCCAGATATCATAGTCATGAATAGTAGCAGTGGCAAGTTATATCCGTATGGACTTCAGCGTAGACACTGAAGTAAAAGTATCATCATAATCCACATCGGGTATTTTATGAAAATCTTTACAACAAGTCTAGCCTTATTAGGTTAATACCTTTCCACCTGCACAGATCTCAAAAGATTTACCTTCTCCTAATGGGTTTTACCCCTTTAGGAGCACTCATCAAATTTTATAATTTTCTGAAGTGCGTGGAGTCCAACTTGGATATCTGGCATCTGGCCATCTTCTAGAAGTCACCACTTCCCATTGGTTGCTGATAACTAGTAGGGCCATCATCACCATGATGCTGATCTCTCTGTCACAGTCAATCAGGAAACCAAAATATCTCTTGGGTGGCTGAGGCCACCTACTAAATCTGTGGAGTGGCTAATAGTTTGTTAAGTCGAATCGAATTATTAGGTTCTATTAAATTTTCAGTAACCGTTTATCATTCTGGAATCGCTTCCAGTTCTACCATACTCCCGCTAGTTTCTTTTGCAAAAAGATTACTTTTTATAAAAAAAGGTGGCGAGTCAGGAACAAACTAAATTTTGATCTAGATAATAGTAGAAGCAAAACCCTAGCAAATGCTTGTGATAAACCACAAACTGCCATTACCAAAGCGTTCCTTGAGTTTTCCGGATTCTGCTTTTAAACAAAAACTGGATAACTCCATATCTTAATAACCTCAAGATATGCAATCAATCTACGTCCATATAGAATCAAAGGTACTAATTTAGATAGAACCGGATTCAAATGTTATGCAGTTGTTTCCAGTGCATATCACCTAAATGGAAAAAGGCCAATACAGCAGTACTCATTAAGGGGCGAACCCATGGATGAGTAACTTATGAGAGAATCATGTTCTCAGTATTACTACGACGGAATACCTAGCATAAGTATCTTCATCTTTGATCACTTCGAAGAATACTTATACTTCTAACGTATGGTTCTCTACTTTATTCTTTTACCTATAAACTTCTCAAAATCTTTGGACCTAACATTTCAATGAATGCGTGCCTAAAATAAGAGAACTTATAGGTAACCTGAATGAAGTAAGATTACCAACCTCTTGTCCTAAAGGACACCGGACAATATACATTTATAAGTCCTAAGAGTATACTAACACAAATTCCGTGTGTTGTAAGTTGAAAACTATATTTTGGTTAAAAATGTCTATACTGTTATTCAATACACCTTACCCAATATACAACTGATAAAGGTAAATGTTTGGAACACAAATTTTAAAATTTTTGTCTCACTTTATAAAATAAAGTTACATATATTCAATTTTATAAATTTGTGCATAACAACGGTTACTCGAAACCAAATATTTGACGTTAGGAAAAGCCAGGCGATTTAATCCAATATCACCAATTGCTACAAATTCTGATATTGAAGATCAAATCGCCCATTTCTCAATATTCTACTCCCACTCAGCATCTCTAATGCCGTACAGATGTGAGATCCAAATACGGTACAAACATTCCTTGGAGTCAGAATTAATTGGGAAAACAATTGTCATTTACAAATACACAGAAGTACTGAAACATGAAAATGATTTAATAGGGTGGCCAGGTATTCCTACTAAGGCTTCTTCCACTATCCAAATTCATAACAGTTGTTGAAATTTCCTTTGCCCTCACTCCAATCCTTTTTTATGACTCTATATCTTACCTTCTGTACACCGCACTTAGGCTAATTGGTTTTCTTCCTTCCCTACCTTTCGGCACCAGCCTAAAATTTGGAAGAAGACTATCCAATAAGAGTAATAGGTGTACTCTCCTAATACAAGGAGCTCTCGCAACCTGAGAGAAGGTAAATGGAAGAGACAACCGAATAATCCTATTCAATTTCTCCAGAACCAATAGTCATTCTCGACTAAAGTAACTTCTTCGAGTTCGTATGTAACTATACGATGGCCTTTCCAAACAATATGGATCATTGTAGTGATACAGAGTGTTTTGGAGAAAAGAAAATGGATGTAGGAGTAGCGGGGAAATATGTGACTTTGTCGTGAATCATGACAATCCAAAGCCAAAGTGTGTAAGAAGGTTCGGTTAACTTGGTTAATGAGTTTTAGTTTAAGCTAAGTCATGGTCGCATAACCAGAGAGAGAAAAGAAACACTCAGCGCGCACTCTATTAATATTAGATCGGTTAATCACTTTATCTAATTAGGATGGCTCCCATTATTTCAACGAATTCTTCTTCAAACCCTAAAAGGAGAACTGGTCGGGATCATGTACACCTTTCAAGTTCGATAACCGTTCAGCCAGGCCAATGTTTGGTACTCCGAGGGAGGCCCCCGTTCTTTCGCATAGACCTAATTAAATAACCCCATTTCCGCAGAAGCGTAACCTCGTTAAATCTTTTTAGATACATAATAGGTTAGCTAATTGTGAAGGGAAAATCTCCCGAGGAGTAATACTTACTCATCACTGGGAATCGGGACCCAACTATCATTGTGTGATAATCTTGACGGAAGCCGACAAAAATTAGCATACTTCATAATGTTAGTTATATGTATGCCCTAGAGGCCATTATTGTACATGTGATGTATATTATTGTGGATGCTTGGACATATATAGAGAGGACTTTCTTGCTCGATATGATAGTATGCTATTTGTTTGTTTTTTGTCTTAACATGTAGACTTGTATTGTGATACTGTTTTGCTCTCACTTGTTGATAAAGCCTTTAGGATATGTACTTGACTACCAGGACTATGACGGAGATCATACTAGTGGGGTCAGGGTAGTTCACAATTTCATCCTTTAATTGTTCCTAGTCGAGGGAACATCGAGACAGAGCATCGATATTCCAAAGTAGAAAAGCGTATACGCTTCTTGACCCATATGATGGGCGATGGATGATCCCACATCCATTGGTGTTTGACATCAAAGATGGTATACGGGTGCTCAGTGGAGACTGGGTACACAGAACAGGATTCGCTGAGGACTCCTAAATGGTAGTATACTTATCGTCAGATAGCAGTCCTCTGGTGACACTGGTACATATTAGTCTGTAGACCCGAGATCGTCATAGAGTCTTATGCGGCTCCCACTGTGCTTTAATTTCCTCCTTACCACGCTCAAAAGAGAAGTGCAAACAGGTGGATTGTGGGTACAGTCCCGAGTCGAATGGAGGAAATGGGGGATATGAGGGGTTTCGTCTCTCCCGGTATTGGGAATTGATGTTGCGCTATGCTCGATTGGCTATAACTGGAAGTCCGTGGCCAGGGCTGCTGCCGAGATTTACTGATAAGTCTTATCAGTAGTTTCTCGAAACGTTATAGGCCGGACATCGGCATGAATTATCACGTTACTGGGGTCTGACGATTTCCACCCCTAGAAATGATATGCGACATATTAGACGAAGAGACCGGACTGTACGGTAGTGTTACTGATAGGCGTCATGGAGACTGTGGATAGGCTTGCTTGTTGATCTTCATATCGCTCAATATCCGGGTAGCCGTTACGTCCAGCTAGTACCGCTGACGGCTTGTAGATGACTGATGTGATCATTACCTACTGCTGGCGTATTGACGAGTCTTTAGAGTCCCACACAGAAGTTCCCTGGTTCAAACGAAATGAAGTAGGACATATATGTGATATGTGTGTATGCCTGATTAAATACGAGTATGTGATACCGTATTGTAATCTGGCAGTCATCTCTTATCGGTTTAGTTATATGTGATATAACCAGATTGTCGAATCAAGTGTTGATTTGATAATGTGATATATAGATAAATGATATTAGTCGGTCATATGTGATATAACCGGATTAATAAATCAAGTGTTGATTTAATAATGTGATATATATTATATGTGATATAATTATATCTTAACTAATATCATTAGCTCACTAATTATTCTTCATTATATATATATATATTAATATATATGATATATATATATAATAATGAAGGTTGCCATATGAATTTCTATTTTGTGAAAATAGAAATGAGGTGGAAAGTGAAAGCATGGTTGCAAGCATGGGATTTACTTTTGTTTATTCATCTTGACTCACAATTAAAGCATGGTTGCAATTTTATATTGCATAATTCCATGCGTGAATGAGTGAGGGATCAAGAGTTGCCCTTCATTCTTGCTCATTCTAACCACGTAGCCATTTTTATTGAGTTGCTCCCATGGTTGCTGATTGAAAAGAATTATCGGATTGTGTATTATGAAAATTGAATAGAAATCACAACCAAAAATTATATTTGACCGCAATCAACTACGGTGTCGGATGTAGATTGTTGTTGAGTGCGGATCGTCCACAGGGAAAGTGTAATCGTTCGTCTTTTGTATTAGATGAGTCGAAACTTTAAAGAAAACAAAACAAAACAATTCATGATTTAAAGAATTGAAGTTCAAGAATTAGAAAAATCTAGATCTAATAACAAGAAAAAGATAAAATCAAGAATTGATAGTTTGTTGATTTTTCCAAACCAAATCTCAAGAATCGAAATGAGGCTCGTAGGAATCGATCGGATCTATAGGTGTGATGTAATCTTACAATGACGTATTCTTATCCTTCGATGAATTGATGCTAGATCGATGATGATCGACGAGAATTAGGGATTTCTAGTGAAACTAGGGTTTCATCATTTATCCCTTGTTCATTCATCGATATCATTCACATGCTAGCCTCTAGTAATTTCAAGAAACGATCGTAGATCCCTAATTTCGAGCGATCACAATCAAGAAAGCATCGCAACGAAACTAGGTCATCGATTCTTGAACTTGCTAGGGTTTACAAAACTCGTAGGACTTAAAAATCGTTTTGAGATTTGTTACATCATCTTTCTATTGATCGTCTCGGCTCCTTAACGAGCGGAGTTTTACTCAAACATCACAACAAGAACAACAATTACAAATTGAGATCTAATCAGGATGCAAGAATTAAAAGAAAGCAAGATTCAAGAATTTCACCTTTTATTTATATCAACAATTTCGTTACATTCGCTCAAGAACTACAAGAGGAAGAATTCGATCGTCGATTTGGCTTCGCTTGTCTCCGTGAGTCGCGGATCGGCTTGGATCACTTGCCCGATTGAAGATTGGCTCGGCTCCTAAAAGGTTGAAGGCTTCTCGCTTGATTGGTACTCAAGATCTTGAATTTGGAGTGGAATTAGGGTTAGGGTTTCGCACAAGCCTTGTCACTAGACTTGTGGAAGAAGATAATGTAAGAGGGAATGAATGAACTAATGAGCTAAAGAACTAACTAATGATTGATTACCTAAAGATTGATTAGCCATTAACCCTAGGTCTAGATTCCTATTTATAGACATCTAAACCCTAGATCTAGGATTTCAAATTCTAAGTTTCCCTCCAAAAGTTTGTTGAGGAAATTTGAATTTCCCTCCAAAAGTTAGTTAGAGGAGAAGCTTCTAGATGTGATTAGTTAGGAGGGAGCTTCTAGAAGAGGTTGGTTAGGAGCTTAATTAGGATTAGCCTTGCTTAATGATCTTTGCTGATCTGGCAGTAGCTTCGAGATCCTTCTGGAATTTGAGGTATCAGAAATGAATGTGGGCCCAGAGATGAGAATTTTGCACTGAAATTGGACGGATGACGTGGCCAAACCGCCGCGGAACCGCGGCGCAAGCCGGCTCCCGCCGCGGTTCCGCGGCGCTTTGGTGGCTTCATGGCATGGGTCTTCTGTGTTGAACTTGGGCTGACTTTTGGGCTTTTGTTTGATATATTGAATTTTGTTTTGTCTTCTGTGTCACTACCAGATCTGAAATCATTGAGTTGGCGTATTTTTGATCAGCTCTTTGGTTTTTCTTCCGTATTTTCCTGCACAGACTCAAGACAAGTGTTGCGCAAATACAGAAATGATGCGATGCCATGATAAACACAAAATTTCCTCAGAAATGTCGGTTTTAGAGTCTAACACATGCAATCTGATATTTCAGGACTGATTTGCTAATATGTGAAATATGAATACCGAACACTTCTAAATGAGTTCAAATGATAGGGAAATTGCCGTGTTAAAAATACATTATTTTCGACTGATCAGTTGCTCTCTAGCTTCTTCTTCCTCATCATGTTATGGTTCAAGCTTCAACCGTCATATGTGATGTGAACCATGAATCTTGAACACAAACTTTTGAGCTTTTAACATCCCCTACTTCACCATCCTACACTTGACTAGCGATCGAGTGTAGCGTGTTTCCTACACAAAAGAGTTTAGTTTAAAGGTAGCTTGACTTGGAGGGACTTCGCGTGGATCATCTTCGGCACGAAGGTCATCGGAGGAAGCCCATTCAAAGACTCAAGAGGAGCCTAGTGGAGTCGTGGGACTACTACACGGAGCAAATGAAGAGAAGGACCGGTCTACAAAGGTTGTATTCCTTGTTCTCTTAATGTAAAGTTGTTTACATTTGGTATTGTCTAAATCTATAGTTAAGATTCTAGGATTAGGGTTGTTTAGCATGGAAAATTTTGAAAATGGATTGGTCGATGCATCCCGAAATCTTACTGTCGTGCTAGGCATTCCTATATTGGTATCAAAGCTACTAGGCATTGGATGTCGACCTGTGTGGGGTTCTTACTGTGTGACAGTGTGGCGAAGCATAGGCTCATACCCCCAGGGTGTCCCGAAACCGGAAGGTGTTCCGGCGGGTTGTAGTCATCGAGAGGGGGCATGCGTAAAAAGTAGCTGCTGAGGGACCTGTAGGTGCCACGGCGACCCCATTGGATGGTGTGGCTTCCTGACCTACTATGGTATCAGTGCCAAGCTAGAGATTTAGAAGATGTTTGTAGAATTACGAAACCAAAACAACTCCGAAACACTCGAAACTCAAACATAGATTCTGTCAAATTTTTGAAGTCGTCGAAATTTTTTTTAAGCAACTTCAGAATGTTATATGAGATGTAACATGAACAATGAATAAATACAAACCCATTCCACCGGTTTTGACCTGGTGACATGCCTATAAAATCCGGCCTGGCCGGCCCCCCATTGTTCTTTTGGGTTCGACTTCGTTCAGTGTTCTGGTCTCTGGGTTTTGGATTTTCAGGTGTTGCTTGTCTTTTCTAAAATTTCATGCGATGTTAATTTTCTATAAAGGCATCTCGGAGTGTTTCGTAGTCGTAATTCTAACATTATTTCGGGTTATTTAGATGGCGTTAAAAAGTTCGAACGGATATCAAATATCCAATTTTTCCCTCGATGGAAAATTTTCAAGTGTTGGATTTTTTCCAAGTTTGAAACATTCAAATATCATGCAAGTGATTCGTTGGACCCTCTAGAAGAACGAAACCCTAACTCGATTATATGACCGTAAGAACCGCCGCAAAACCCTCGGGTTTCCGGTAGTTCTGTGGCGCCATAGGTGAGGCAAGGGTTGGCCCTTTTACGGTTGGTCCATAGGTACTGTGGCATGTTCTAAGTTTTTTTAAACTGCGCTCAAGTGTTGAGCTTTTTGGGAAATTTTGGGTGTATTTTGATTCGATCGGAATGTTTAACATCGTCTAGCTATTTGTGGAATGTGATACAATATTTGGAATTCATATAGTTAGGCATGAAATCCGAAGTATGTGATATTTCGGGTTTATGATGTCTAAGGTGATTGTGGATTCCAAATGTTGTAGTTTGTCATTTTCTTTTCTACGACCGTAAGTGTAATATGTGGTGTATCGCCGGTTTCGTTGGTATATATCAACGACAATTGGGATATTCATATTTACTTACGTCGATGACATATGATGTTATGTGTTGCTGGGATATGTTATATTGGATCGCCGTGTTTTGAATAGCCGTTTTTTTTTATGTGAGATCAGAGTTTTTCATTTTCATTCATGTAAAAAACATGTATGTAATATTCTTTTATTAGGGCACTTACAGGTTGAGGATGATATCACCATTGTTGTATATTATTTACTTTTCCGCATTTGGATAGACCCAAGGCGGAGAGCACAAGTAACCGGGTTCTAGAGTTCAGTGGGAGACCATCTCGAAGAGTCGAGTCCGGGTCTCCTAACTCTAAAATTGGTAGGATTGTGTGCCGCTCTCATAGGGTTCTAGGGATTTAGGTTTGGCTATTCATCGCGACCGTGGAATCCGTGTTTTATACTGGCTTAATTTAAAACATGGAATTCCTAGTATATACAATATTTCATATGTTATCTTGTACTGCTGATATTCTATAACGTGATCACTTTATATGCTTGAGACAAATGCTTTATTATTATATATGTGATATATAATAAACGTTGCTTAAGTTTTTCACCCACGCTAGTCCCGCCCCGCTATGCCGTTAGTTAAGTTACCTAATGGTGCATAACGGGATACTGTAGCGAATGCGGATGGCATAAGCGTACGTTGTATTTTCGTTTCTTCTGTGATGCTTAAGAAGCATAAATGATGGGACTTCATTAATGAGATTAATGAAAGAACAGAAACCTAAAAGATGTTGTAGAATCAAATTTTCAAAAAGGGTAGCTCTAGTTTTTGCTTTGCATAGCGGTATTCCTTATAGAATATCCAGCACCTTATTCGATATCCCTTCACCGGGAGTGACCTCTTTAGCGAAACTAGCAGATGCTACAACCCACTCGGTTTTGTCTTTTGACTGCTTCCCTAGTTCTTGCTTTGCATAGTGGCAGTCCTTGATGAATATCCAGCATCTCATTCGATGAGGAAAGATCTGAGATCCCTTCACCGGGAGTGACCTCTTTAGCAAAACTAGCAAAAGACTCAAAAATACTCCTTTTCAAAATCACTAGATTCTACAACGATATCAAGTTCATTACGCTTATGGTTTTCTTAAAAACCTACGTAGCCCTCCGTCATTTCAGATAAGTACTATTTAGTATTCGTGCTGCGTTTGTTGGCCTTTGTTATGGCGTAGTGTGCGGTAGCTGACTAGTGCTTATCTGCTTAAGAATATGATGCGATTGGATTACGGTAGTCGTGCGACCTTGTTGGCCTTTGTCAAGGATCGTGCGGGTGGGTTTAATTCAATCATTAAATGACGGGTTGAGCTTGACTAGCATCCCATGGTTTGTTGGCCTTTGTCAAGGTCATGGAAGGTTAGGGGCAAAAGTATTAACGGGAATTTCAAGTGTTGAAATTTGCAATGAGATTGCATACCTTCTATGAGATAGTTGGATCCCGATACCCACTGTGAGTAAGAGTTACTCCTGGGAGAATTTTACACATCACAATTAGTCGATCAAGTTGGTGTCTAGAAAGGTGTTAACAGGGTTATGCCTCTGGGAAAATGAAGTTTATTTTATTTAGGTCCGTGCGAAAGCATGGGGAACCTCCCTCAAAGTACCGGCACTGACCTGGCTGAAAGATTGGCGATTTTGTAAGGTGTAATTAACCCCGGCTAGTCTTACCTTTTAGGGTTTGAAAGAAGATTTGATAAAAAAGGTGGGAGACATCCTGATTAGATAAGATAATAAACCAATCTAATCTTGCAAGAGCATACACTAAGAGTTTTCTTCTCTCTCTCTCCAGGTAGCGAACATGTCTGGCCTTAATCAAGACAATAATATGGATGTATTGACCGAAATCGCTTGTTATACTGGGCAGGGGAATGTTGGTTCCGCTCCAACTTATAAGTGTTATAAATTCGAGCAGGAAATAGGGGAATATCCGGATTACCACGCCACCCAAATGAAGAAAAAGCATGTTGATGCATCTTCTTCGGGTGTGTTAGTTACCGAGAACTGTTTCTCAGTACACTCTACGTCCTGGGTATTAGATAACGGATCGGGATCCCACATATGTAATATGTTGCATGGGCTAAGGAAAGGTAGAGAACTGGGAAAAGGTGATCATTATCTAAAAGTAGGGAATCATGCAAATATTGCAGCCAAAGCAGTTGGTGAATATTACTTTGTATTACCAAATGGGAATACATTGATCTTGAACGAATGTTATTTCGTACCCTCTATGATATGCAATTTAATATCGATTTCTTTATTAGATAAAGAAGGATATAGCTTTGTAGTAGAGAATAATGTTATGAACATTTACCTAAATCAAGTGTTGATTGGGTTTGGTGCGTTATGTAACGGTTTATACATTCTAAATCAAAACAAAGTTCTTAACGTACAGAACACACATAAGATGAAGAGTTTAGAAATGAACGAATCCTTCTTGTGGCATTGTAGACTAGGTTATATCAATGCGACACGACTAGCTAAGTTACATAAGGATGGTTATTTGAATCCATTCGAATTTTCATCTTATGAAACTTGCCAGTCATGTCTCAAAAGAAAGATGACCAAAAATCCGTTTACTGGACACGGAGAAAGAGTTACGGAACTCTTGGGACTGATACATTGTGATGTATGCGGTCCCATGTCTACACATGTCAGGGATGGTTCCTAGTACTTCATTACATTCACTGACGATCATTCAAGATTCGGTCATGTGTTCCTATTGAAACACAAGTCTGAAGCTTTTAAGAAATTCAAAGAATATAAGCATGAAGTTGAGAACCAGACGGGTAAAAGTATTAAAACTCTTCGATCTGATCGGGGAGAAGAATACTTGAGCACGGAATTCCGTGACTATCTAAAAGACAATGGGATTCTCTCTCAGCTTACTCCTCCGTATACACCACATCACAACGGTGTATCGGAGCGGAGGAATCGCACCGTATTAGATATGATGCGCTCTATGATGAGCACCGCTGAGTTACCTATTTCCTATTGGAGTAATGCGCTTGAAACAGCTGCATACCTATTGAATCAAGTTCCATTTAAATCTGTACCTACCACACCATATGAGATATGGAGTGGGAAGAGAATATATCTTAAAAGAGTTAAGATATCGGGTTGTCCGGCCTATGTAAAAAGGCAAAACCTGGACAAACTCGAGGCACGGTCTGTTCTTTATAAGTTTGTGGGATATCCCAAACATTCACATGGACATCTTTTCTACCACAGCGAGGAACAAAAGGTGTTTGTTTCTCGACATACCACCTTTTTAAAAATAGAATTTCTTGAAAAGGAAATTAGTAGCAAAGAGGTAGAACTAGAAGAAATTCCGGCTACACAGAATGCAACAGAAGATTTAGTGGAACCAGAGGATTCGATAGTTTCCAACGAACTTCAGCCTCTCCGCCGATCTAGTAGGGATCCTCATCCCCCTGAGAGGTACTACGGTTTTCTCATTGATGGTGGGAGCGAGGATTGTATCATGGAAGATGATGACCCAACTAGCTTCGAGATGGCCATCACGAGTGGAAACTCTGTGAAATGGCTGGATGCAATGCGATCTCAGATGGAATCCTTATACACCAGCAAAGTATGGACTTTGGAAGTTTCTCCGGAAGGGGTAAAATCCATTGGGAGCAAATGGATCTTTCAGAAAAAACTTGGTGTAGATGGAAAAGTTGAGACTTTCAAAGCTATTCTTGTTGAAAAAGGTTTTCATCGACGACCAGGTGTGAATTATGATGAAACCTTTTCTCCAGTGGCTATGTCTAAGTCCATATGGATCTTACTTGCCATCGCTGCATACCATGAATATGGAATCTGGCAAATGGATATTAAGACCGCCTTTCTAAATGGTGATTTATAAGAGAGCGTGTACATGACTCTGCCAGAGGACTTCGTGGACAGTGGGAGCAGCAGAAAGTTGTGCAAGCTGTTTAAATCAATCTACGGGTTGAAGCAGGCATCGCGGAGTTGGAACATCTATTTTGATGAGGTAGTCAAAGAGTTTGACTTCATAAAAAACATAGATGAACCTTGTATATACAAGAAGGTCGCAGAGAGTAAGGTCGTCTTCTTCGTATTGTATGTGGATGACATACTCTTGATAGAAAATGATGTTCCTATGCTGCACTCGGTCAAGCTCTTCTTATCACAAAGATTCTCAATGAAAGATCTTGGTGATTCCTCTTACATCTTGGGGATTAAGATCTATAAAGATATATTTAAACGGATATTGGAATTGTCCCAATCCAGGTACATTGACACCATACTAAAAAGGTTTAGTATGGATGATTCTAAGCATGGGAATATACCCACGATCTCAGGACTCACTCTCTCTAAAGAGATGTCTCCCAAAACTGATTTGGAGAGAGCTCGCATGCAAGGGATACCCTATGCTTCGGCTGTAGGCTCTATCATGTATGTGATGTTATGTACCAGACCCAATGTAGCGTACTCACTCAGTGTAGTGAGTAGGTATCAAGCAGATCCAGGAGAGAATTACTGGACAACTGTAAAGAACATTCTCAAGTACTTGAGAAGGACTAAAGAGATGATCTTGGTGTATGGTAACGGTGAACTCCAGGTGGAGTCCTTTACCGATTCGAGCTAAGTGATAAGGACGACAGTAAGTCGGTCTCGGGTTTTGTCTTTACCCTCAACAGAGGAGCGGTGTGTTGGAAGATTTCCAAGCAAGACACCGTAACAGACTAGACGATGGAGGCTGAATACATCGCTGCCAAAAATGTTTCCAAAGAAGCTGTCTGGATGAAGAAGTTCATTGCTGAGCTTGGTGTGGTTCCATCCATTGAGCATCCAATACCTGTGTATTGTGATAACAATGGAGCGGTGGCTTTAGCCAAGGAACCCAGGTCCCATCAGAGATCCAGACATATTCTGAGGCGGTATCACCTGATCCGGGAGATAGTAGATCGCCGGGAGATCGAGGTCAGGAGAGTTGACACGAAAGACAACGTAGCAGATCCATTCACAAAGGCCCTCCCCCAGATACAATTTGAGAGACTTTTTGGGATGGTGGGTATGAGATATTATAACACATGGTCTTTGTGCAAGTGGGAGATTGTTAGTTACATGTATGCCCTAGAGGCCATTATTGTACATGTGATATATATTATAGTGGATGCTTGGACATATATAGAGAGAACTTTCTTGCTCGATATGATAGTATGCTATCTGGTTGTTCTTTGTCTTAACAATGTAGACTTGTATTGTGATACTGTCTTGCTTTCACATGTTAATAAAGCCCTTAGGATGTGTACTTGACTACCAGGACTATGACGGAGATCATACTAGTAGGTCCATGGTAGTTCACAAGCTCATCCTTTAATTGTTCCTAGTCGAGGGAATATCGAGACAAGGCATCGATATTCCAGAGTAGACTAGCGTATACGCTTCTTGACCCATATGATGGGCGATGGATGATCCAACATCCATTAGTGTTTGACATCAAAAATGGTGTATGGGTGCTCAGTGGAGACTGGGTACACAGAACAGGACTTGCCGAGGACTCCTATGTGGTAATATACCTATCGTCAGATAGCAGTCCTCTGGTGACACCGGTACAGGTTAGTCTGTAGACCCGAGATCGTCATAGAGACTTTTGCAGCTCCCACACGCTCAAAGGAGATGTGCAAACAGGTGGATTTTTGGTACAGTCCCGAGTCGCATGGAGGCAATGAGCGATAGGAGGGGTTTCATCTCTCCTGGTATAGGGGCTAATGTTGCGCTATGCTCCATTTGCTATAACTAAAAGTCCTTGGCAAGGGCTGCTGCCGAGATTTACTAATAAGTGTTATCAGTAGTTTCTCGAACCGTTATAGAACAGAGATCGGCATGACTTATCACGTTACTGAGGTCTGACGATTTCCACCCCTAGACATGATATGCGACATATCAGACGAAGAGACCGGAATGTACGGTAGTGTTACTGATAAGCTTCATGGAGACTGTGGACAAGCTTGCTTGTAGATCTTCATAAAGCTCAATACCTTGGTAGTCGTTACGTCCAGTTAGTATCGCTGACGGCTTGTAGGTGACTGATGTGATCATCACCTACAAGTGGCACATCTGTCACCTACTGGTGGCGTATTGACGAGTCTTTAGAGTCCCACACAGTAGTTCCCTGGTTCAAGCGAAACAAAGTAGGACACATTTGTGATGTGTGTGGGCCTGATTAAATATGAGTATGTGATACCGTATTGTAATCTGGCAGTCATCTGTTATCGGTTCGGTTATATGTGATATAACCAGATTGTTGAATCAAGTGTTGATTTGATAATGTGTTATACAGATAAATGATATTAGTCCGTCATATGTGATATAACCGGATTATTAATTCATGTGTTGATTTAATAATGTTATATATATTATATGTGATATAATTATATCTTAACTAAGATCATTAGCTCACTAATTATTCTTCATTATATATGTATTAATATATATATATATAATAATGAAGCATGGCATATGAATTTCTATTTTGTGAAAATAGAAATGAGGTGGAAAGTGAAAGCATGGTTGCAAGCATGTGATTTACTTTTGTTTATTCATATTGACTCACTATTCAAGCATGGTAGCAATTTTATATTGCATAATTCCATGCTTGAATGAGTGAGGGGTTAAGAGGTGCCATTCATTCTAGCTCATTGTCAACACTTAGCCATTTTTCTTAAGTTGCTCCCTGTCACGACCCGAATATTTTGACTCGTGACCAGCACTTAACCACGCAACATCTACAGGCGTAACACGACTAAGTAAGCCGAACCCAGAAATCAAAACCATTTAAAAGTAGTGAGTGTTGAAAACATTTGATTAAAAAATTTAGAAAACCTTAAGTAGTTTAATGAAGTTCCTTAAGATTAAGTTATCATCTTAATAATTTTGGCAGCATTTCCTTTGTAAAACTAACCCCGAAGTCGGGTATAAAACATGATATAAGTAAAAATGATATATAATGAAAATAAAGCATTCCCAAACGGGAGCAATCACGCCCAACGGCGCAAACCATCACCTCAAGAGTAATATACGACGCCGTAGCGAAGAAATGAGCAATAAGTAAAAACATCACAGAATAATAAAACTGCATATATAATGTCGGCTCCCACGAGCTCGACACCAGAATACAAATATTATACATCATCGTCCTAACACTGTCTCTAGGTCAAATACATATAAAGATAGATGGAGAATACTAGATACAAAATTGTGTACAATAAAGTAACCAGATACCACAACCCACCTAACAGCAAAACAACTCTCGCACCAACTATAGTGGTATCTGTAGCCAAAAGATGTAAAAAGACAGCCTGCCACGACTACTTTGAGGGGCAACCTGCAAATACTGTGGCACAACGGGGGTGAGTTGCCAACTCGTGAATAGAGATAACATGTAAAGGTAATCGCGAGCATGCACGTACTGCGCTACTCTATCAATGCCAGCAGATATAGTCTATATGCGATAAGCAGTTTGTGCATAATCATGCAAGTGATCTGTCAAGTAAAATAACAACAGGATGAGATACATAGTAATAAATGCTGAGCATGGGATGAAATAACATCTACACGGAATGTCAACGTGGAAAAATCATCGGTGCCCATCAATGCACCCAAATCCCAATAAACTCAGGTGCCGGCACTCCCATCGGCCCTCAAATTCTGTAAATCTCAGAGAATCATGAATGCCCAACATCGGCACTCAAATATCATAAATACTCGTGTCCAGCATAGACACGCAAATCCTCATATATCGGGCTCCGTCAGTCCGGATCAGCCCACGTTCTCCGTCTGCGGAATCGGCCCTCGGCCCCAGCAGTACGGGTCGTCCCGTATCCATCTATCGACTCTGGTCAGTATCCTCCGGATAACCGCCAGGTCCAACCAATCACTGGTAGGTACTCTCCACCCTGCCAGGCTCATCGTCAACTCCACGAAAAACATTTCTCGCCCCGGGGAACCATACCGGGTCCACCACGAACCCGCAAACGGATCATCCAACTCCTCGAATCGGGTTTCAAGCACACGCCTCAGAACCGAGAAAACGCGTGGTGGACGCACCAAAATATCATATCACGAGGAACCGGGTTTTCAAATAGTGCATCTTTTCTTAATAACCCCACGGTCCTCAAAAACCAGAAATCACATGAAATCCAACGCAATGAGTAAAGCACATGCGATGTGCTATGCACATCAAGCCATAATATAGGTAAAAAGGAGAAACCGCTTTGCTTTTATAATAGTTTAGTTTTTCAAAGACATCATGCGGCTCCCAATTTCTATGAAAATCATATCGAACCATATGTGAGAAGAACTACAGTATAATGATCATGGCAATTCTACAGTGAGTGTCATGGCAATTACTAACGGTGTGTGTGTAACATGCAGATTAGTGCTCGTGCAACATGAACCGTTGGTAATAGTGCGGTGTTCTATCAATTCTAAGTTTATATACATATATTAGGGAATGCAGTATGAAACTAACAGTAGCCATGTAGGTAAATGAAATATGTAGCTATAAGGTCCTATCAGCCCTGACGCATAACGCCATGCGGGCGATATCCCTGTAGTTATTAAATCTACTCACCGTAGTCTCGCGCTAAGTGTAGCCGACGACTTGTTTCCCTTTCTTCGCGGAGTCCGTCGCACTCGCCTGTGAACCTAGAATTACACAATATATCACACATAAGCTCAAAATCACACAAACACGACATTAAAGTCAAACTAGAAACCTGCGTAGCAATCCAAGCGCGCGTGTGCACGATACGCTAAAACATGTGATTACGCGCCTGAAGCTACCCCAACGCGTCGCGATACGCAGAACACCCCAAACCCACACACGTAACACGCGTGTCGCGAAGATTTAAAAATACGAGAAATAGGGTAATAGATCCCAGATTTTGATACAGCAAGAGTTTTAGAAAACTATATATACCATAGGATTACACATAGTAGCAGACACCAATCACCCCAAACCCTAACCCACAAAACCCCCATCTGGCCGCAAATTGCGGCCAGAATGTATTTTTTGGCGGCCTGGGTAGGGAGACGGGCTCCCGGGTTTTGTGTGTGTTCTCTATACCCTAAGTACATGCTACAGTAATTACACGTTTAATCTAAAGCAACTCGGGTAGCAGCAGATTCAACAAAGCCCAATTTCTAGGTCAAATGTCCATTTTGACACTAAAACGATACATTAGGGTATATTTGTGAAACCTGAAGCAAACCCAAGTCTAAAACCACACTAACAACACATTACCAAGCTAAGCAAGCCATAAAAAGGTTATTTTAACAAAAACTTCACTAAATCCCTTCGTTAGCACTAAAAATGCATAAAAATATGATTTTTAGCAACCAAACACACAAGTTATGGAAAAACAGTGTTAAACATGAGTTAATACCTTCAAAAGACCATAAGAAACACCAAAAGTTCCAGCTCTAGCCTCAAGTGTACAGATTTGCTCCAAACACCTCAAAAGAGCCACTAAACCAAGGTTTGTGTAAAGGAAAAATGAGGTTTTTGTGTTGGGTTTTGTGTTGATCCAAATGGGAATTGAAAGGAGAAGAAAAGAGAAAGAAAATGGTGTTGTTGCTGCTGCTATTCCTGCTGGAGCTCAGAAGTGAGGGGAAAGAGAGAGAAATGAGAGAGAAGCAAGGGTCAAACAAGGTCAAATTCTTTACCTAATCCCCATACCTCATTTTCTATTGCATTTTGAATTTTAAAAAAGGGTTTGACTTAGCTAAAAAGGGTGGGGAATTAAAATGAACCATGCAAGAAAATGTAATAGGGTTAACATGTTACACTAAAAACCTAAGTCACAAAATTGCCTAAGTGTGCATGTGTGCACTTAAAACAAAATTTCTCACTTAGGGTAACACGACTAAAATAATTAATAACCCTACATATATATAAAACATGCACACCTGCTAATTAACGCGAAAATATTCTAAACTAAATTTCAATGCGTTACACTCCCATGTTGCTCTCTAGCTTCTTCTTCCTCCTAATGTCATGGTTCAAGCTTCAACCCTTACATGTGATGTGAACCATGAAACTTGAACACAAACTTGTGAGCTTTTAACATCCCCTACTTCACCATCCTACACTTGACTAGCAATCGAGTGTAGCGTGTTTCCTAGGCTAAAGAGTTTAGTATAAAGGGAGCTTGAGTTGGAGGGACTTCGCGTGGATTGTCTTCGGCACGAAGGTCATCGGAGGAAGCTCGTTCAAAGTCTCAAGAGGAGCCTAGTGGAGTCGCGGGACTACTACACGGAGCAAGTGAAGAGAAGGACTGGTCTTCAAAGGTTTTATTCCTTGTTCTTTTGATGTAAAGCTGTTTACATTTGGTATTGTCTAAATCTCTAGTTAAGATTCTAGGATTAAGGTTGTTTAGCATGGCAATTTTTGAAAATGGCATGGTCGATGCCTCCCGAAACCTTGCTGTCGTGCTAGGCATTCCTACACAGAAGGTATGTGCAAACTCGGCAAGTTTCCCTTATATTTGAAACTCCCAATATAGTTTTTGCCCCATGCGCTTATGACCTTGATTTTGGCCAACAAATCATAACACGCAAGTCAAGTTCTACCCTTCATTATCCAGATTAATTTAGACCTACCCATACTCACCTTTGACTATGGCCAATAAGATGGTACGACGGTCCTAAACTAATACATCTATCTATGTTATGGATAAGCAATACACAACTACCATTCCCAATGCCTTGACTTTGTCCAACAAACACCGCATGAATGCTATGTGCTATTTATCCGAAATGACAGATGGCTATGACTGGTTTTTAGAGAAAAACCTTTAACGTAATGAACATGATATCGTTCAAAGAACTCAAGTAAGTTTTGAAAAGGAGTGGTTTGGGCTTATCAATTAAAAAAACAATTGGTTTTTTAGAAAACCGATTGGTTTTGAAGAAAACCGAGTAGTTATAGAAACATAAACTTTTGCTTAAGAGCGAACTCCCCGTGAAGGGATCAAGGCACTTTCCACATCGAACGAGAGGCGGGATATTCCTAACCAAATAGCTCTATGAAAAGCAAAAGAAAATAACTATAGTTTTTAAAATTTGGTTCCGACAACATCAAATAGGTTTGTTATCCTTAGATTAAACATATAATGTAGTCCCATCATTACAACTTTCTAAGCCACACCAGAAACAACCAAAATAACAATCTTTTATATACCATCCGCATTCGCCACGGGGTCTCGGGTCTTCACCATAAGGTTACTTAACTTACGGCAGGGCGGGGATAGGTGCAAAACATATAGAAGCATCTACTAAATATAATATATATATATATATATATCACAGGCATGTAATAACATCATAGGCATGCAGCAAACAATATGGAATGGCGGATAAACTAGGAGCCCCGTATTTCATTTGGGCCGCAAATAAAACGTGGCATTCCCCGGTCCTATGGATAGCCCGTGCAACATCGATCCTAGACCCCTACGAGTGAGGCAAGCCACTTGCTAATTCTATAAATTTGGTAACCCACCCTCAATAACATGAGTCGGTCATCTGTCGCTTTCTAGAATCCGGTAACATGGGCACTCCTCCGTGGGTCGATCCTATAACCCCTACAAGTACGGAGAGAAACCCGCCAATTCTAGAGCGAAGCGACACGGTCTTAACTCCATGAGACGGCCACCTATTGCACTCTAGAACCCGGCTACTTGAGCACTTCTCCTCGGTCAATCATAGTACATAAACGAAATATATACAATGGTGGCATCGATCACATCCTGGTCGTGCTCCAATATAAGAATATACATAAAGCGGAAATGGTGGCCACAAGTTAGAGTTCGTCCCGAACAATTGAATACAACATAATAAAACACAACTGTACAAGAAAACACACGTGGAGCTATCCGTCATGACAATCCGGCTAAACCATCATAGAGATATATATATCACAGAAACAAGTAACACAAGCAAGTGCGCAATCCTGTCTAATTGAACATATAGCATTAGACGACATTTAACAACACACATACAAATAACGGATCAGTAAACAATTCTAAAATTTTGATCGAAAGTTTTTCCGTGATGGCCCAAATGAAAAAACATAACAAAATAAAATCTGGGAAAAAACAAACGGGTCTAAAATTCCTAATTTCGCATATCCAAGCAACTGAAGCAAAATGGAGCCAATCAAAGATTCCAAAACCGCCTAAAATGGGGAAAAATGATTTCTGGCGGTTTTTCTACGATGGATTGGACTCGTTTTTGCTCAGGGTCATTTTAACATCAAGAAGAGACTTCTGCAATTGTTTAAAATTTTTTTAAAAGAGTTTAAAAATCCCGACAGAAACTTGGATGTTTGGAATTAAATACGAAAAAATTTCGGCTTCGAAACTAAAACATTATCTAAACCTAGTTCTAGTATTTGGGGTGGCTTTAATACCATTGAAAGTTCCTAGTGCCCTTACCTTTACAACCGCGGCCAATGCAGAATCGAAAAACAAAATTTTATGGGGAGCACTCGAAACTAATCCCTAGCGAACGTTCCAAAAACTAAACTAGAAAACAAGCATGCAAGGTTTAAGGATTTCAACCTTTGATGCGTGTCTACCCAATCATGGAAGACCCCTCCAAGTTCCTCGTAGGCCATCGGGAACAAGCTTGAGAGGCGACCGTCCATACCGAAGATGATCCACCTGAAGAAACCGTTCCAAGCTCTAGCTTCACCTAGTGAAACAACCGACGCTCTAAGCTTGCTAGAAATGGATGTTGGATATAGGTATGCCCTAGAGGCCATTATTTGATATTGGATTCTTGGATACACACATACACACACACACACACACAGAGCACTTTCTCGCTTGACATGATAGTATGCTATCTGGTTACTCTTTATCTTAACATGTTCGCTTGATTGCGTATACTATTCATTTGGTACATGTTGATAAAGTCCTCAGGATATATGCTTGACTATCATGATTATGATGCAGATCATACTAGTGGGGCATGACTGGTCTATAAGCGTATCCTTAAATGTTCCTAGTCGTGGGTGTATCAAGACCGGGCATCGATATTCCAGAGTAGACTAGCGTATACATTTCTGGACCGATTTGATGGACAATGGATGATCCCATATCCATTGGTGTTTGACATCAAAGATTGTATACGGGTGCTTAGTGGTGACTGGGTATATTGAACGGACTCGCCGAGAACTCCTATATGGTATTATATCTATCGTCGGATAGCAGTTCTCAGGTGACACATGTATGGGTTAGTCTGTAGATCCGAGATCGTTATAGAGTCTTGTGTATTCTCCCAATGTACTTTGATTTCCACCCTACCACGGCTCTACTGAGTCATGCAAACAGGTGGTTTTTGGGTAAAGTCCCGAGACACACGGAGTAAATGAGCGATAGGAGGGGTTTCGTCTGTCCCGGTATTGGGGGTTGATGTTGTGCTATGCTCGATTGGCTATAACTGATAGTCCCTGGCCATGGCTGATGAGATTTATTGATAAGTGTTATTAGTAGTTTCTCGATCTGTTATAGGCCATACATCGGCATGACTTATTTAGTTATTGGGGTCGACGATACCATCCCTAGACTCGATATGCAACATATCTGACAAAGAGACCGGACTGTACGGTAAGTGTTACCGGTTGGCTCTACGGGAGTTTTGACATGTTCGCTTGTTGTTCTTCTGTTCGCTCAATACTTAGGAGTCGTTACGTGCAGCTAATACCGCTGACGGTTTGTGGTTATGTGATATGATCACTACCTACTGCTAGCGTATTGACGAGTCTTAGAGTCCCACAAAGGGGTTTCCGAGTTTAGGCGAAACGATGTGGGGCACATATGGGGATATGTGCATGAGCTTGATTAAATACGTGTATTTGATACCGTATATTAATCTGGCGTTTTCTATTGGTCAGGTCATTTGTGATATGACCGGATTATTAAATCAAGTGTTGATTTAATATAATGTGACCATTAGCTCATTACTAAATCCATTCTTTATTTGTATGCATGCATGCATGTATGTTTATATTGACATGTATGCACACATGCATGTATACATGTGTCATGGTTGATGATACATTGGAGATAGCATTGCAAGACTCACATGGAAACATTTTGGGTATTTTTATTTCTAAGTTAATGGAAATTGGAAATAAAACCTATGGTTGATATTTTATTTCTACACACTTCTTAAAATATCTATGTAACTATGGTTTCATTTCTAATCCTCCACTAACTCAACTACTAAAAATATCTAGATATTTTCATGGTTGGGTTATTAGTGAGTGTCACTTTCTCATTTGTTATTATTATTCTTGTGCTTATCTCTCTTGAGCTCAAGCTAATCCATTTCCATCTCCTTCTTCCTCAAAGCTCTCTACCATTTTATAATGAGAAAAGAGAAAGAAAAAGAAAGGTTTATTAGTGAGATTATTACCCACATCATCAATCTATATTAGTCTAGCCCACTAGGGTAGGCTGTTTGCAACACGTCCACTTAGGTCAAGTGTAGCAAGGATCTTGAGTAAAGGAACTCCGTGGTGGATCATCATGAACTTTGAAGGTTTCAAGCGGGCGCGTTCAAACTCCGAGTGGAACCAAGGAGTCAAGGGTACCTACACGGAGCTAAAGACAAGGATGAGAGGTCTACAAAGGTTGTATTTCTTTTCTCTTAGTGTTAGACACTTACTTGTATATGATACTTGTTATCTTTTACACCTAATCCTCTAGTTCGATTCTAGGTTCGTGTTGGTTAGCACCCTAGATTTTTAAAGTTGCATACTTGATGCTTGTCAAAACCTAGTGAGGGTGGTAAGCAAAACCCAACAGTGGTATCAGAGCCAAGCTAGAGTATTAGGCGTGACCTAGACGACGTTAAAGTGTTCGAACGAACATCGAAACTCATCCATTAGATGCTCTTTGGAAATTTTTCAAAAGTTGGAATTTTTGGGTTTAAAAATATGCAGAAAATAGTGCAGGGTATATTGTGGACCGCCAAGAAAAACAACCCCCTAACTCGACCTAACGACAGTGGAACTACGGCCAAAACATGCTTTTGGCGGCGGTTCCGCGGCGCCGTTGGTGTGGACATGGACGTGCTTTCTTGTGCTGGTCTGTATGTGCTAATGGCACTGTCTGGGTATTTTTTAATCTGTCTCAAGTGTTGAGGTCTCTGAGAATTGTGGGTTTTGATAGATCGATCGAAATGTTTAACATCGCCTAGTTTTTATGTATGTGATACAATGTTTGGAATCTACACTAATTAGTTGTGAGAAAATTAATTGGTTGCTTGTAAATGTAACATTTCGGTCTCGGTCGGAATCGGAAATCTTGTTGAATTACCCGATTTCTTTTCAAAAGATGTTTTCATTTTTAAGACCCAAATGTAAGATCTACATGGTTAGGCATAAAATCCGGGATATGAGATAGACCCCGTTTGTGATGTCTAAGTGTTGTGCGGATTCCAAATGTTGTAGTATTACACTTGTTTTCTGCGACCGTAAGTGTAATATGTGCATCCTCAATTTCGTTTCTATATGTCGACGACGTTGAGAATACGCATATTTACTTACGTTGATGATCTTTGATGATTATTCTGTTGATGTGGTGATATGGTATATATGATCGTCGTGATTGAATAGCCGGGTTTTTTGTATGTGAGATTAGAGTTTTTCTTTTCATTCATGTAAAATTCATTGTATGTAATATTCTTTTATTAGGACACTTCCGGGTTGAGGATGATGTCACCATTGATGTATATTATTTACCTTTCCGCATTAGGATAGACCCAAGGAGGGAGCACAAGTAATCGGGTTCTAGGGTCCAGTGGGAGATCATCTCGAGGAGTCGAGACCGGGTCTCCTGACTCTAGAATTGGCAGGGTTACTTGCCGCTCTCGTAGGGGTCTAGGAGTGCGGGCTTTGCTATTCGTCACGACCGTGGAATCCTTTTTTTTTGTAGTTGGCATAATTTAAAATGCGGACTTCCTAGTATATCTTGTGAATTCATATATCTGATTCTTCTGCGATGTTCTGTGATGAGATCATATTACTTAATGAGACGATTGTTATTATATATATATGATATATAATAAACGTTGCTTATGTTTTGCATCCGTGCTAGTCCCGCCATGCTATGTCGTTAGCTAAGTAACCTAACGGTGCATAACGAAACACTGTGGCGAATGCGGATGGCATAAGCGTACGTTCTATTTTCGTTTCTTTCTGTGATGCTTAAGGACTTAAATGATGGAACTGCATTAATGAGATTAATGTAAAGAAAAAGAAACCTAAAAGTCGTTGTAGAATCGAATTTGAAACCCACTCGGCCTTTTTATGAAAAAGAAAGTTTCAAAAATATGGAGCTTAAGTAACTCCTTTTAAAACAATTTTATTTTACAACGAGATCAAGTTGAAAGCGTTAAAGGTTTTCTTAAAAACCATCCGCAACCCTCCGTCATTTTAGGAAGTAGAATACTTAGTATTCGTGCTACGTATGTTGATCATAGTCAAAGCGTAGTGTACGGTAGCTAAGTAATGTCTTCCTACACAGCATATGATGCGATTAGTTAGGACAATCATGTAATTATGTTGATCATAATCAAGGATCATGTGAATGGGTCTAATTAATCACGAAATGACGGGTAGAACTTAACTAGTGCTTATGATATGTTGACCATATCCAAGGTCATAAGCTGCTAGGGGTAAAAACCATATCGGAAGTTTCAAGTGTTAAAATTTGCAATGAGATTGCATACCTTCTATATGATAGTTGGATCCCGATCCCACTGTGAGTAAGAGTTACTCCCAGGAGAGTTTTGCACCTTACAATTAGCTAACCCATTAGGTGTCTAGAAAGGTGTCAACGGGGTTATGTCTTTGGGAAAATGAGGTTTATTTTAATTAGGTCCGTGCGAAAGCATGGGGAACCTCCCTCAAAGTACCGACACTGGCCTGGCTGACCGGTTAGCGAACTTGTACAATGTAATTAATCCTGGCTAATTTTCTTTTTAAGGTTTGAAGGAAAATTTGATAAAAGCAGTGGGAGACATCGATTAGATAAGATAAGAACCAATCTAATTTTTCAAGAGCTTTCGCTGAGTGTATTCTTTTCTCTCTACTAATGGTAGATACCATGACTGGACTTAAGCTTCTATTAGAAAAAAATAAACTGACAGTACCCAATTATAAAGACTGGCTGAGGAACATAAACATTGCTCGTACATATGATAAGGTATCATATTTCCTCACTGCCCCAGCCCCTCCCATCCCACGCCCCGAATCTTCTGTTGCGGATAGGGAGATCCGCAAGGCATGTGATATGGATTGTGCCACTGCAAAATGCCTCATGCTTGCTTCGATGGATAATGTACATTAAGAGCCGCATGAGAAGATGGACGTTCAATCCATCTTTCTCCATACAAAGGAGTTGTATAGAGATCAATCTCATACCCTACGCTACGGGGCATCTAGAAAGCTGTTTCAGATGAGAATGTCTCCCGGCACGCCAGTAGGTGATCATGTCTTGAAGATGATAGCTCTTATTGAAGAACTTGAGGGCCTTAGATAGACGATGGAGAACGAACAATATGTTGATATTGTTCTACAGTCTCTCCCCTGCCTTTGCTCAGTTTGTAGAAACTTCAACATGCACAACATGGAGAAGTCACTGCCTGAACTTCTCAATATGTTGAGAAGTGCAGTGAGCACGCTCAAGGCGATGTCTCCTTCTCTGATTGTTGGGCAATCTTCCTCTTCCGTCCCAAAAAGCCAAGGCTAAGGGAAGGGAGAACAAGAAACCCACTAAACTGAGAGGTGGAATCAAAAAAGAAAAAGGGAGAGACAAATCTAGGTCCGAGGAGTCAGGAAAAAGAGAATGTTTCTACTCCAAACAAGTCGGGACACTGGAAGCGAAATTGTGTTGAGTATCTTGCTGATCTCAAGAAGAAAAAGCATGGTGATGCTTTCGCTTTAGGTGTGTTCGTGACTGAAAACTGTTTTTCTATAAACTTTATTTCCTGGGTATTGGATACCGGTTTGGGTTCTCACATCTGCAATTGAATGCAGGGATTAAGAAGTAGAAAAGTTTTGAAGCATGGTGATCACTCTCTCCGGGTTGGAAATGGTTCCAATATACATGCAGTATCAGTGGGAGAGTATCACCAGGTGTTGCCATCGGGATGTATATTGGTTTTGAACCCGTGTTATTATGTACCTAGTATGCTGTGTAATATAATATCCTTTTCATTGTTAGACAAATGAAGGATATAATTTTGTGCTGTATAATAATGTTATGAACATTAACCTAAATCAAAAGTTGATTGGAATTGGGATATACGTTCTAAATCAACGCACAGTTTTCAACATATAACACATTAATAAAAGAAAATTTTCAGATACAAATGAAGCTTTTCTTTGGCATTGTAGACTTGGTCATATTAACGAAACAAGACTAAACAAGCTACATAAAGATAGATATTTAAATCCCTTTGAATATAAATCTTATGCGACTTGTCAGTCTTGTATCAAGGGTAAAATGACGAAAACTCCATTTGTTGGACACGGAGAAAGAGCTACTGAACTCTTAGGCCTCATACATAGTGATGTATGCGGACCAATGTCTACACATGCTAGAGGCGGGTTTTCTTACTTCATAACTTTTACTGATGATTTCTCAAGATTCGGACATGTGTTTTTGTTAAACCATATGTCTGAAGCTTTCGAGAAATTCAAAGAGTATAAACTTTAAGTAGAAGAAAAAACCGTTTTGAGCATCAAGAAACTTCGATCGGATCGAGGTGGAGAGTACTTAAGCACAGAGTTTTCGGACTTCCTAAAAGAGAATAGGATTCTCTCTCAGCTCACTCCCCCTTACACACCACAGCACAACGGTGAGTCAGAGCGGTGGAATCGTACCCTATTAGATATGGTGCAATCCACGATGAGTGATGCTGAGTTACCTCTCTCGTTTTGGGGGCATGCATTGGAGACTACAACATTTCTTTTGAAATGGGTTCCCACCAAAACTATGTCTACCACTCCATATGAGATATGGTATGGGAAGAGACCATCTCTTAAGCGAGTTAGCATATGGGGTTTTCCTGCTTTTGTGAAAAAGCATAATCCAGACAAACTCGAGACACGGTCAGTCATGTGTACATTTGTGGGATATCCAAAACACTCATATAGATATCTTTTCTACCACAAGGAGGACTAAAAGGTGTTTGTTTCTCAGTATGCCATATTTTTAGAAAATGAAATTTTTTACAAATAATACTGATGGAAATGTAGTAGAACTATAAGAAGTTCTATAGACACAAGATACTAATGCCGATTTGGTCGGACCTGCTGTTGCAATAGAATCTTATGAATCTCGGCCACTCCGTAGATCTGGTAGGACTTCTCGCCCACCGGAGAGATACTACGGTTTTCTTATTGACAGTGATAGAGAAGATTAAATCATGGATGATGATGACCCAATTAGTTTTCAGCATGCTATCACGAGTAGTGACTCTTTGAAGTGGCTGGATGCCATAAGATTTGAAATGGAGTCTATGTACACCAACAAAGTATGGATATTAGAAGTTGTACCCTCTGGGGTAAAACCCGTATTGTGCAAATGGATCTTTAAGAGAAAGATCGGTGTAGATGGATAGGTGGAGACCCATAAGGCAAGGCTTGTAGCGAAAGGATTTCGTCAAAGACCCGGTCTGGACTATGGCAAAACTTTATTTCCTGTAGTAATGAATAAATCCATTCGGATCCTACTTGATATTGCTTCTCACTGCGTCTATGAAATCTAACAGATGGACGTTAAAACTGCATTTCTAAATGGTGATTTAGAAGAGTGCGTTTATATGGATTAGCCAGAGGGCTTCATTGATAGTGGGAGCAGCAGGAAAGCATGTAGGTTTCTTAAATCCATTTATGGATTAAAGCAGGCATCATGGAGTTGGAACATCAGTTTTGATGATGCGATCAAAGAGTTTGATATCGTCAAAAATCAAGATGAACCTTGTATGTATAAGAAGATTGTAGGGAGTACTGTCGCATTCCTCATATTGTACATAAATGACATTCTCTTGATAGGAAACGATGTTCCTATGCAACAATCGGTCAAACTTTTCTCAGGGTTTGTATTTACCCTCAATAGAGGGGCGGTATGTTGGAAGAGTTCCAAACATGATACCGTTGCAGACTCAATAATGGAAGCTGAGTATATTGCTGCAAAATGATGCTGCAAAGTATGTCTTCTGGATGCGGAACTAGGAGTAGTTCCCAACATTATTGATCCAATACCATTGTATTATGATAATAATGGGGTTATGGCATTGGCCAAAGAACCCAGGTCCCATCAACGATCCAGACATATACTGAGGCAATATCATTTGATCCGGGAGATAGTTGATCTCCATGAGATCGTGATTAGGAGAGTAGATACAGAGAATAATACCGCTGATCCACTCACCAAGGTCCTCTCACAGCCGCTGTATGAGCGACTTTTTGAGATTTTGCATATGAGATATGCCAATAAGTGGCCTAAGTGCAAGCGGGAGATTGTTGGATATATGTATGCCCTAGAGGCCATTATTTGATATTGGATTCTTAGATATATATATATATATATATATATATATATATATATACAGAGGACTTTCTCTCTCGACATGATAGCATGCTATCTGGTTACTCTTTTTCTTAAAATGTTCGCTTGGTTGTGTATACTATTCATTTGGTACATGTTGATAAAGCCCTTAGGATATCTGCTTAACTATGATGATTATGGTGCAGATCATACTAGTGGGGCATTACTGTCTATAAGCGTATCCTTAAATGTTCCTAGTCGTGGATGAATCGAGACGGGGCATCGATATTCTAGAGTAGACTAGCGTATACGTTTCTTAACCCATTTGATGGGTGATGGATGATCCCATATCCATTTGTGTTTGACATCAAAGATTGTATACGGGTGCTCAATGGAGACTGGGTACACTGAACGGACTCGCCGAGAACTCCTATATGGTATTATATCTAACGTCGGATAGCAGTTCTGAGGTGACACTTGTACAGGTTAGTCTGTAGAACCGAGATCGTCATAGAGTCTTGTGTATTCTCCCACTTTACTTTGATTTTGACCCTACAACGGCTCTACTGAGTCGTGCAAACAGGTGGTTTTTGGGTACAATCCAGAGACACATGGAGGCAATGAGCGATAGGAAGGGTTTCGTCTCTCCCGGTATTGGGGGTTGATGTTGTGCTATGTGCGTTTGGCTATAATTGAAAGTCCCTGGCCAGGGCTGATGGGATTTACTGATAAGTGTTATCAGTAGTTTCTCGATCTGTTATAGGCCATAGATCGGCATGACTTATTGAGTTATTGGGGTCGACGATACCGTCCGTAGACTCGATATGCAACATATCTGACGAAGAGACCGGACTGTACAGTCAGTGTTACCGGTTGGCTCTACGGGTGTTTTGACAGGTTCTCTTGTTGTTCTTCTGTTCGCTCAATACCTGGGATTCGTTACGTGCAGCTAGTACCGCTGACGGTTTGTGGGTATGTGATATGATCACTACCTACTGCTAGCGTATTGAAGAGTCTTAGAGTCCCGCAAAGGGGTTTCCGAGCTTAGGCGAAACGATGTGGGGGCGCATATGGGGATATGTGTAGGAGCTTGATTAAATACGTGTATTTGATACCGTATTTTAATCTGGAGTTTTCTATTGGTCGGGTCATATGTGATATGACCGGATTATTAAATAAAGAGTTGATTTAATATAATGTGACCATTAGCTCATTACTAAATCCTTTCTTTATTTGTATGCAAGCATGCATGTATGTTTATATTGATATGTATTCACACATGCTGTATACATGTGTCATGGTTGATAATACATTAGAGATAGCATTGCAAGACTCACATGGAAACATTTTGGGTATTTTTATTTTTGAGTTAATGGAAATTGGAAATAAAACTTATGGTTGTTATTTTGTTTATACACACTTCTTAAAATATCTAAGTAACCATTGTTTCATTTCTAATCCTCCGCTAACTCAACAACTAAAAATATCTAGATATTTTCATGGTTGGGTTATTAGTGAGTGTGACTCTCTCATTTGTTATTATTATTCTTTTGCATCTCTCTCTTGAGCTCAAGCTAAGTTATTTCCATCTCATTCTTCAATAAAGCTCTCTACCATTTTCTAGTGAGAAAAGAGAAAGAAAAAGAAAGGTTTATTAATGAGATTATTACCTACTTTATCAATCTATATTAGTATAGCCCACTTGTGTAGGTTGTTTGCAACACTTCCTCTTATGTCAAGTGTAGCAAGTAGCTTGAGTAAAGGAACTCCGTGGTGGATTATCGTGGATTTCGAAGGCTTCAAGCGGACGCGTTCAAACTCCGAGTGGAACCAAGGAGTCAAGGGTACTTATGTTAGTCCATATTGCGACCCCCGGTGCTTACGGGGAGGCGGAAACGGTATAAAAAACGAATTTTTATCGCAAGAGGCAACATGGACTAAACATGGTCGGGATCGTTGTCTAAACTAAAACTAGTATTCTAGCTAAAGAGAGTTAGCTACTATGGAAGATGGTTATACCTATACTTGAACTCCTTCTTCTTCAAGTCTTGTAGAGGTTGATGGTTCTCTTTACGTCGCCTTCTCCCGTCGAAGATGGATCCACCTCGAAGGTTCGACTTTGGGCTCTTCCTCGATCTTTGAGTGAACTAGGGTTTCCGGTTTGCTAAACCTTCAACCTAGAATGAGTAGAGAGAGTGACTAGGGTTTGCTTTTCTTTTTCAAGAGAAGGATTCTCAACTCATGAGAAGGTTTCTCTTGACTAGAGGAAGAAGAAGATGAAGAGAGGAGAGAGAATGAATATGATAGAATGAGCTATCATATTCTATCTTGCAACCATAATGCAAAAGAAAATAATTATCTAATAATAATAATTGAAAATGAGAATAGTTGATGGTAATTTGGAATGACCACTACCATGCTTCATTTAAAAATGTAAGCATAAATCAAGGAGGACTTTTGAAGGCATGAAAGTGGTCAATGGTCAACAAGTCAACCAAGGTCAACAAGTCAACAAAAACAACCATAACATAATTCTCATTTAATTATTATTATTAATAGATAATATATAAATCCATTAGGGTTTGGAAAATGAAGACTGTCAATTGTGCATACGCACCCGTTCCGAAACCCTAATGAAAAATCTCATTCTCCGCCTCAAGCAACTGTGCATACACACCTGCATTCTCGTTCCGAAAAACAAGAATACCAAGATATAAAAGCAACCCCAAAAACACATACCAGTATCTGGCTCAAACCAGAGCCTGCCAGTATAATCCGTCCGGACTCCAAACGTGCACAAGTGCGCGGATGAGAACGAACCCTGTCGCAAAACCATGCAACCTCTACTCTGTTTTGCCCAGAGGCGAATACCCTCTGTGTGGGACTCTAAAGACTCGACACTACGCTGGCAGTGGGTTTAACCACAGACCGCAAGCGGCACTAGCTGTGCGTAACGGTCCCCAGGTAGATGTCGACAAGAAGGCTGACGAAGTGAAAACCCCATCTGAACTCCTACTGAGTCTGAATGTGACATTCTCCGTACAGTCCGGTCTGTTCGTCTGATACATCGCATGGCGGGCCTAGGGGGCGGTAAACGTCAGTCCCCCAATAGCGGTACAAGTCGTGCCGGAGCGAAGCCCAAAACACCCTGAGATAACACTGGAAACCTACCAGTATATCTCGTTTGCCCTGGCCAGGGACTACTCGTGTAATGGCTCTCCTAGACACAGCGCGATGTCAACCCCCAATACCGGGAGAGACGAATCCTGTCTAACCGTCACTGCCTCCAAGTGCTTCGGGACTGCACCCAACCACCACCTGTTTGCACGACTCCTTTGAGCCGTGGTAGGGTAGTGATCAAAGTGCAGTGGGAACACACTCGAGGCGAAGTGCCAGTGTCAAGTCAGCGGACTAAGCTGTACTCATGTCACCTGGGAACTGACGACTGACGATAGGTATAATACCAACCTGTCAGTTCCCGACGAGTCCTGTCCAGTGTACTCGTAACCCAACGAGCACCCGTATACTATCTCCAGTACGACGTACTGATGGCTGTGGGACAGACCATCTCCCACACTGGGATGAGAAGCGCATACGCTAGTCTACTCCGGAGTATCGATGCCCTATCTCGATAGTCCTGCGACTAGGGACCTGTATAAGGATGTGCTTATAGATTACCCAGCCCCCACTAGTGTGACTGCCATCACAACGCTGGTAATCAAGCAAAGATCCTAAGGGCTCCACTAATGCGTATAAGTGATATAGTAAAATAAACACAAGTACACATTGAAGTAGAGACAAACCAAGTAGCATACTACTATTTTGAGCAAGACTGTATATACAAGGTGAATATCCCAAGCATCCATTAAGTAATATACAAACTAGTATGATACAGTAATGGCCTCTAGGGCATATACACTAACAATCTCCCACTTGCACTAAGGCCATGTACTGGCGTATCGAAGACCTATCATCTCGATCAGCCGCTCGAACTGAGTCTGGGGCAGGGCCTTGGTGAATGGATCTGCAGTGTTGTCTTCTGAAGCTACTCTCCGAACCTCGATCTCCTTGCGATCCACGATCTCCCTGATCAGGTGATACCGCCTCAAGATGTGCCTGGATCTCTGATGGGACCTGGGTTCCTTTGCTAAAGCTATAGCCCCGTTGTTGTCGCAATACAGAGGTACTGGGTCAACAATGGACGGAACCACCTGAAGTTCTTTCAAGAACTTCCTCATCCAGACAGCTTCTTTTGCGGCATCAGATGCAGCGATGTATTCCGCTTCCATCGTCGAGTCTGCAACGGTTTCCTGTTTGGAACTCTTCCAACACACCGCCCCTCCATTGAGGGTAAAGACAAAGCCCGACATGGACTTGGAATCATCCTTGTCACTCTGGAAGCTGGAGTCAGCAAAAGCCTCGATCTGGAGGTCTTTTCCGCCATACACCAAGAACATCTCCTTAGTCCTCCTCAGGTACTTGAGAATGTTCTTTACTGCTATCCAATGTTTCTCCCCAGGGTTTGACTGATACCGGCTTACTACACTCAGTGCATAAGCTACATCCGGTCTGGTACACAACATCGCATACATTATAGAGCCTACCGCAGAAGCGTAGGGTATAATAGACATGCGATCCCTCTCCAAATCAGTCTTGGGAGACATCTCTTTAGAGAGGGTGATCCCGTGACAAGCCGGTAAGTTACCGCGCTTGGAATCTTCCATACTGAATCTTTTCAGTACGGTGTCGATGTACCTGGACTGTGAAAGTCCTAATATCCTCTTGGATCTATCACGATGGATCCGGATCCCCAGGATGTATGAGGCATCACCCAGGTCTTTCATGGAGAACCTTTGTGACAAGAACCCCTTGACAGATTGTAGCATAGGAATGTCATTTCCTATTAAGAGAATGTCATCCACGTATAAAACGAGGAATACTACAGTTCTCGCTACAAATCTACTATAGATGCATGGTTCATCTGGATTTTTGATAAAGCCAAATTCCTTGACCGTCTCATCAAAACAGATGTTCCAACTCCGCGATGCCTGCTTTAGTCCATAGATGGACTTAAGCAACTTGCACACCTTTCCGCTGCTCCCACTCTGAATGAAACCCTCTGGCTGATCCATATAGACACACTCCTCTAAATTTCCATTTAGAAAAGCTGTCTTTACGTCCATTTGCCAGATCTCATAATCGTGGAAGGCAGCGATGGCAAGAAGGATCCGAATGGATTTCAGCATGGCTACTGGAGAAAAGGTTTCGTCATAGTCCAAGCCAGGTCTTTGACGGAAACCCTTTGCTACCAGCCTAGCTTTATAGGTCTCAACCTGTCCATCTACACCAATCTTCCTTTTGAAGATCCACTTGCATCCTACGGGTTTTACCCCGTCTGGAGCAATGTCCAACGTCCATACCTTATTGGTGTACATGGACTCCATTTCGGTCCGCATTGCATCCAGCCATTTCACTGAGTCAACGCTCTGAACGGCCTGCTGGAAGCTAGTAGGCTCATCATAATCTATGATGCAATCCTCTCTATCCCCGTCTATGAGAAAACCGTAGTATCTCTCGGGCGGATGAGACTGCCTACTACTTCTGCGGAGCGGCGTAGGAATGTCCTGTTCTGTTGAACCCTCTGGTTCCACTAAGCTTTCAGTAACAGTCTGTGGTTCTGGAACTTCTTCCAGTTCTATTATGCTCCCACTTATCTGGGTTTCCAAAAACTCAGTTTCCAAGAAGCGGGCATGCTGAGAAACAAAAACCTTTTGTTCCTCAGCGGAATAGAAAAGATACCCCCTGGAGTTCCTTGGGTATCCCACAAACTTACACTGTACTGAACGTGCCTCAAGCTTGTCCGCATGCTGCCTTTTTACAAAGGCTGGACATCCCCATACTTTAAGATACTTGAGACAGGGTTTCTTCCCAGTCCACATCTCATAAGGGGTGGTAGGCACAGTCTTGGTGGGAGCCTTGTTCAAGAGATACGCAGCTGCTTCTATTGCATATCCCCAGAATGATCGCGGTAACTCAGCGTTACTCATCATGGACCGAACCATATCCAATAGGGTTCGGTTCCGTCTCTCCGATACACCGTTATGTTGCGGAGTGTATGGAGGAGTAAGCTGAGAGAGAATACCATTCTCTTTTAAGTAATTCAGGAATTCGGCACTTAAGTATTCTCCACCTCGATCCGATCTTAGAATCTTAATACTTTTGCCGGTCTGTTTCTCTACTTCATTCTTATACTCCTGGAATTTTTCAAAAGCCTCGGACTTATGTTTCATTAAGAAAACATAACCGTACCTTGAGAAGTCATCCGTAAAAGTAATGAAGTAAGAATGTCTGCTTCGGGCATGTGTAGACATTGGACCGCACACGTCACTGTGTACAAGTCCCAAGAGCTCGCTCGCTCTTTCTCCATGTCCAGTAAACGGAGTCTTTGTCATCTTTCCCTTGAGACAGGATTGACAAGTGGCATACGACTGATATTCGAACGCATTCAAATACCCTTCTGTATGTAACTTCGTCAACCTTCTCTCATTGATGTGACCCAATCTACAATGCCATAAGAAAGTCTGGTTTATTTCTGGAGACTTTCTTTTGTGTGTATTCTGGACATTAAAAATCTGTGGTTGGTTCAATACGTATATACCATTACTCAAAGTACCTGACCCAATCAAAACTTGATTAAGGCGAATGTTTACAACATTACTTACAAACGCAAATTCATAACCTTCTTTAGAAACTAAAGATACAGAAATGATATTACAAGTTGCGTTGGGTACAAAAAAGCAATTACGCAAAACCAAAACATGTCCATCTGACATTCCCAGGTGATAGTCCCCCACGGCTTTAGCATCCATGCTCGCTCCGTTTGCAACTCTGAGGGTCATGTCACCTGCTTTCAAAACACTACGGTTTCTCAACGCCTGCAAAGAATTACAGATATGAGATCCTGATCCGGTATCCAATACCCAGGAAGTAGAGTTTATAGAAAGACAGTTTTCAATAACATACACACCTGAAGCTGAAGCTGCAACCTGCTTCAATTCCTGTGTTCTGGCCTTCCAGGCCCTGCAATCATTCTTCCAGTGTCCTTTCTTATGACAAAAGAAGCATTCTTCCTTATCCACAATCTTCCCCGCTATCTTTGTTGCTTTTCCTTTTCCCTTCGTATCCACTTTACTAACACCGCCCCTTGGTTTGGCGGGGGCTTTCTTCTTCTTTCCCTTGGCTTTCGCCTTGGACCTAGAAGAAGATGATCCTCCTACAAACAAAGTGGATGTTTCCCTACCTTTCTGTAGGGTGCCCTCTGCGCTCCTCAGCAGGTTGAGGAGCTCTGAAAGTTCAACCTCCTTTTCTTGTAGGTTGAAATTCATTATAAACTGGGCGTAAGTGGAAGGAAGGGACTGGAGAACTATATCCGTATATAGCTCACTCTCCAATGTGATCCCTAGGTCAGCGAGCTCCTCAATGTAACCGATCATCTTTAGCACGTGCTCGGCTACTGATGATCCGACGGCCATTCTTGTCGAAAACAACTTTTTCGACGCTTCGTATCTTGCGATACGTGATTGCTCCCCATACAGTTCTTTTGTATGAAGCAATATGGACTCCATGTCCATATTCTCATGCCTTCTCTGATGTTCGTTGTCCATCGAGGCAAGCAAGAGGCACTTGGCCTTCGCGCTATCAATCTCCCAAGTCTTGCGGATTTCCTTATCCGCGACGCTGGAAGTTGGACCAGGGACAGGGGGAGCTTTGGTGGTAAGAAGATACCCCAGCTTGTCATAAGTGATTGCTATCTTGACATTCCTGAGCCAATCTTTGTAGTTTGGCCCTGTCAGCTTGTTTTTATCTAGGAGTAACTTAAGTCCAGTCATGTTGATTGGTCGCTGCAATTAGGAGAGAGAAGAAGAAACACTCAGCATGATGCTCTTGCAAGTTTAGAGTGGTTTTTAGTTTGTCTAAACAGGATGGCTCCCACTGTTTCTCGAATCCCTCCTCAAACCATAAAGGAAGAATTAGTCAGGATCAATCCCACCGTACAATACTTGCTTAACCGTTCAGCCAGGCTGGTGTCGGTACTTCGAGGGAGGTTTTCCAACGCTTTCGCGAAGTTCCTTAATTAAAGAACCTCTTTTCCCTGGGGGCGTAGCCCCGCTAACACCTTTCTAGGCACCTACTAGGTTTATAGCATTGATCGTTAAGTGAGAAATTTCCCGAGGAGTAGCATATACTCACAGTAGGATCGGGATCCAAATATCATCGCGTGACGAAACTGAAGGAATCCTACCAGAATCACCACACTCCAAATGGTATGCAAATCTAGCAAGTTTCAGTACTTATGAAACTCCCGATGTGGATTTTTGCCCCATGCTCTTATGACCTTGACGAAGGTCAACAAATCATAAGTCACATGTCAAGTTCTGCCCGTCATTATCCAGGTTAATTTGAATCCACCCGCATATACCCTTGACGAAGGTCAACAAGGTAATGTGAGTGTCCCAAACCAACGCATCTATCTATGCTACATATGAATACTTAACAGCTACCAATCACTATGCCTTGACGAAGGTCAACAAACACAGCTTGAATACTATTTGAATATTCATACGAAACGACGGAGGGCTACGAATGGTTTTTGGCAAAACCGTGAACGTAGTGAACTTGATTTGGTCGATGGAACGAGATAGCTTTTAAATGGAGTGGCTCAAACTCCGCATTTTAAAAGTTAGTTTTGAAAAGAACCGAGTGGTTTTTCGAAAGTGTTCCAACGACTTTAACTTGGTTTATTATCTTGCATTAGTTCTTTTAATGCGTGATATTCTTGCATTAGTTCTTTTAATGCGTCCCATCATTTAATCCTACCATTGCAGAAAACAACCAAAATATGACGTACGCTTATGCCATATGCATTCGCCACGGGGCCCCGTCATCACCCGTTAGGTTACTTAACTAACGACAGAGCGGGGGCTGGGCTAGCGCGGCTGTAAAACATAAGCAACGCCTAAATAGAAAGCAATGATAGACATTACAGATCACAGATGAATACATTGGATATACTAGCAATCCGCATTTCTTTCGAGCCTGAAACGAAAAGCGGATAACACGGTCGCGGTGAATAGCAAATACCCCACCCAAGACCCCTACGGGTGCGGCAAACTACCCGCCAAGTTCCCGGTAGTTTGTGCACCCCACCATGGGTCTATCCTAGGAGCATAAACAGTAAAAAGAATTATACAATGACGGCTACAACCCCGACCCGGTTGTGCGGCCAAACAAATAATATAATTACATCAATTTACATTTACAAATGAATGAAAGAAAAACAAAAGCTCATCTCACATCCAACCCCGGCTATTCACCCGCGACAGTCCAACACATTCATATACACATTCCAGCACATTACAGATCATGTATAACCCCGACTAATCGACTTATAGCGATTAGCCGACGTTCAATACATGCAAACAACACAGATATAACCAATATAGCCAAAGTGTAGTGAAGTTCGGAAAAATACGGAATTATAGGACCCCAAAAGGAAATTTCTTTTCTGGAAAATCTGGGTACATATAATATATCTCAAAAATCCCAAAACCAAAACCTACAGACACTGCACGAAAAACGAGGCGCAGAAGACGACAAAGCGCGGCGGTTCCGCGGCACGAGCCTACCTCGTGCCGCGGATGCGCGGCGCTTTGAGCTCCAAACTGGATCGTTTTTCATGTGTGTTTTTAGAAAACCCTGAGATGATTTTACAAATATAAATTTTTTCATTTCGAGCCAAAAAAATTTCAACAGAAACTCAGGTTTTTGAAAAATACGGTTTTTGGGTTTTTGCGGTTTCGAACTTCGTTACACTTCACTACCAAGCTAGTTTAAGTTTAGTTAGGCTCTGATACCACTGTTAGTCCATATTGCGACCCCCGGTGCTTACGGGGAGGCGGAAACGGTATAAAAAACGAATTTTTATCGCAAGAGGCAACATGGACTAAACATGGTCGGGATCGTTGTCTAAACTAAAACTAGTATTCTAGCTAAAGAGAGTTAGCTACTATGGAAGATGGTTATACCTATACTTGAACTCCTTCTTCTTCAAGTCTTGTAGAGGTTGATGGTTCTCTTTACGTCGCCTTCTCCCGTCGAAGATGGATCCACCTCGAAGGTTCGACTTTGGGCTCTTCCTCGATCTTTGAGTGAACTAGGGTTTCCGGTTTGCTAAACCTTCAACCTAGAATGAGTAGAGAGAGTGACTAGGGTTTGCTTTTCTTTTTCAAGAGAAGGATTCTCAACTCATGAGAAGGTTTCTCTTGACTAGAGGAAGAAGAAGATGAAGAGAGGAGAGAGAATGAATATGATAGAATGAGCTATCATATTCTATCTTGCAACCATAATGCAAAAGAAAATAATTATCTAATAATAATAATTGAAAATGAGAATAGTTGATGGTAATTTGGAATGACCACTACCATGCTTCATTTAAAAATGTAAGCATAAATCAAGGAGGACTTTTGAAGGCATGAAAGTGGTCAATGGTCAACAAGTCAACCAAGGTCAACAAGTCAACAAAAACAACCATAACATAATTCTTATTTAATTATTATTATTAATAGATAATATATAAATCCATTAGGGTTTGGAAAATGAAGACTGTCAATTGTGCATACGCACCCGTTCCGAAACCCTAATGAAAAATCTCATTCTCCGCCTCAAGCAACTGTGCATACACACCTGCATTCTCGTTCCGAAAAACAAGAATACCAAGATATAAAAGCAACCCCAAAAACACATACCAGTATCTGGCTCAAACCAGAGCCTGCCAGTATAATCCGTCCGGACTCCAAACGTGCACAAGTGCGCGGATGAGAACGAACCCTGTCGCAAAACCATGCGACCTCTACTCTGTTTTGCCCAGAGGCGAATACCCTCTGTGTGGGACTCTAAAGACTCGACACTACGCTGGCAGTGGGTTTAACCACAGACCGCAAGCGGCACTAGCTGTGCGTAACGGTCCCCAGGTAGATGTCGACAAGAAGGCTGACGAAGTGAAAACCCCATCTGAACTCCTACTGAGTCTGAATGTGACATTCTCCGTACAGTCCGGTCTGTTCGTCTGATACATCGCATGGCGGGCCTAGGGGGCGGTAAACGTCAGTCCCCCAATAGCGGTACAAGTCGTGCCGGAGCGAAGCCCAAAACACCCTGAGATAACACTGGAAACCTACCAGTATATCTCGTTTGCCCTGGCCAGGGACTACTCGTGTAATGGCTCTCCTAGACACAGCGCGATGTCAACCCCCAATACCGGGAGAGACGAATCCTGTCTAACCGTCACTGCCTCCAAGTGCTTCGGGACTGCACCCAACCACCACCTGTTTGCACGACTCCTTTGAGCCGTGGTAGGGTAGTGATCAAAGTGCAGTGGGAACACACTCGAGGCGAAGTGCCAGTGTCAAGTCAGCGGACTAAGCTGTACTCATGTCACCTGGGAACTGACGACTGACGATAGGTATAATACCAACCTGTCAGTTCCCGACGAGTCCTGTCCAGTGTACTCGTAACCCAACGAGCACCCGTATACTATCTCCAGTACGACGTACTGATGGCTGTGGGACAGACCATCTCCCACACTGGGATGAGAAGCGCATACGCTAGTCTACTCCGGAGTATCGATGCCCTATCTCGATAGTCCTGCGACTAGGGACCTGTATAAGGATGTGCTTATAGATTACCCAGCCCCCACTAGTGTGACTGCCATCACAACGCTGGTAATCAAGCAAAGATCCTAAGGGCTCCACTAATGCGTATAAGTGATATAGTAAAATAAACACAAGTACACATTGAAGTAGAGACAAACCAAGTAGCATACTACTATTTTGAGCAAGACTGTATATACAAGGTGAATATCCCAAGCATCCATTAAGTAATATACAAACTAGTATGATACAGTAATGCCCTCTAGGGCATATACACTAACAACTTACACGGAGCTAAAGACAAGGAAGAGAGGTATACAAAGGTTGTATTTCTTTTCTTTTAGTGTTATACACTTACTTGTATATGATACTTGTTAGCTTTTATGCCTAATACTCTAGTTCGATTCTTGGTTTGTGTTGGTTAGCACTCTAGATTTTTAAAGTTGCATACTTGATGCTTGTCAAAACCTAGTGAGGGTGCTAAGCAAAACACAACAATGGAGAATGAGGATGTAGGAATATTCCACTAGCATTTTCACTCTCAAACTGAAGATCAAGAGAGCATGCAAGAAGATGGATGAAGAGGTTAGCTATCACAAAAAATGAGTAAGTGTCGGATGAAAGAGAGAATGGCTTCACATTATCTTTTCACTATAAAAATAAAATATCACAATCATTTTGCATATAAACAATGAAGCCCATCCCTCTCTACATGTCCACAACCTTATCCAAAACCACCTCACCCTCCACCTCATATCCAATTGATTTTCTAAAAAGAAAATAAATAATGAGGCGTCCTCCTTTTAGAAGTATTCCGTATAAATACGGAATACAACCTGGTATACGTATCAAAATACATATACGCATATCTATATAAAAATACGAATAGCCAAGAGAGAGATAATGAATATAATACCAGAATATATACATAAAAATTATATATACAAATTATTAAATCAAAACATTATTTAGTAATCCGGTTTAATCCTAAGCCGACTAGTATTATCAACAGTCCGATTAAAGTCCGTCTATCCTGTACACGTATTTAATCGGACCCCTGTATGTATCAACATACGTCATCTACATCAAATCGCCTGAATCGGAAAAACCTTCTATGTGGGAATCTAAAGAATCGATAATACGCTGGCAGTGAGTTACTGGATAAATCCATAACTACAAGCACGTCAGCGACACTAACTGTACGTAACGGCTACCCTGGTATATGCTGAAAAGGAGGTCGACAATCAAGTCCGTCTGTACCTTACTGAGCATGAATGTGACAATCTCCGTACAGTCCGGTTTCTTCGTCTAAGAGTATCGCATACCGGGTGTAGGGGGTGGAAAACGTTGTTAGTGATATATGACCTAGAGGCCATTATTGTATAGTACTGGATTGTATTTTATATTTTGGAAGTTTGGGATATATACAAATATATATAACAGTCTTGCTCAACATGACAGTATGCCATCTAGTTTGAGTCTATCTTAATATGTGTGTGTGTTTCTTTTAACATATCGCTAAAACATGTTGAATGAGCCTTTAGGATCTTTGGTTGACTACCAGCGTTGTGATGGTAGTCACACTAGTGGGGGCTGGGTAGTCTATAAGCACATCCTTAAACTTGTCCCTAGCCATAGGATTATGGAGACCGGGTATCGATACTCCAGAGTAGACTAGTGTATATGCTTCTTATCCCCGTCAGGGGAGATATCCTATCTCGCAGCCATTGATATATGGTACCAAAGATAGTATACAGGTGCTCATTGGGTTATGAGTTATACTAAACGGACTCGTTGGGAACTGTTGGTTAGTATTATACCTATCGTCTGTTAGCAGTTCCCTTGTGACATGAGTACAGATTAGTCCGTTGACTTGACATCACTATTCGTCTTGAGTGTGTTCCCACTATACTTACATTACTACCCTACCACGGCTCAAATGAGTCAAGAAAACAGGTAGTAGTTGGGTGTAGTCCTGAAGCACTTGAAGGCAGTATGGGATAGAAGGGATTCTTCTCTCCCGGTATTAGGAGTTGATATCGCATTGTGTACGGTTGGCCAATACATAAAGTCCCTGGCAAGGGCAAGTGAGATTAACTGGGAGGTACACCAGTAGTTTCTCATGTTGTATTGGGTTACACACCAACACAACTTATTGCGCTATTAGGGGTCTGATGTTTACCAGCCCTTAGGCCCGATATATGATGCTCTTAGAAGAACAGACCGGACTGTATGGAAAATGTCGCTTGTAGACTCAGTAGGGTTTTCAGATGAGTTATCGTGTCGATCTTCCCTTCGACAGATACCTGGGTAGCCATTACGTACAACTAGTGCCACTGACATGCTTGTGCTTAAACCCACTGCTAGCGTATTGTCGAGTCTTTAGAGTCCCACATAGAAGATTTCTCGGTTCAGGCGAAACGGTGTAGTTTGCATATGGTTTTAAGCATGGGTGTTCGATTGAACACGTGTATTTATATACGTGCTTTAATCGGATGGTTTAGTAGTACTAGCAGGTTTGAAAGACAGCCATTTTTTATGCTAGTATTATATTGCTCTCCTTTGGGTATTTGTATTTTAAAATGAATACGGTATTTATACGAATACGTGTATTGGTATAAATACACGTATTCGTGCCTTGATACAAATACATGTATTTCTTTCTAAATATGAATACGCGAATTTTTTATTTTCGGTACAAATACGGTATTCGTATTTTGGTAAAAATATTGTATACGTATTTATACGGCTATGGGTATACTTGTTTATATACTTACATTTATATTTATGAGTGTTTGTATATGTGTACCTAGTGAGGTGGCTACACTCTCTCACTCACCTCTCCAACATTTAACGAAGAGTATGTGGGCTTGTGACTCACTCTAGTGAGTCACTTGCCCACCCACTCTTTTGTTTGAGAGATGGAGAGATAAGTATAGAGAGTGAGAGACATTTTGTGAGACATGGTTGATATTTTCACCAAGGAAATTTCTCTAGTTGCTACCTCTTCTACTTCTTCGTCATTTTCTTCACTTGAGTTGTGAGGATTAAAAGAGAGCATTTAGTTTCCTAAACTACACCAATCTAAGCATCATGTCCTGGCAAGACTTGATCTTTAGTTGCTTCGGATGAAGCTATCGTTTGAATCGGCATCCTCGGGTGGATCGTCTTTGACGCAAATGTTCTGCTTCGAGAGCTCGTTTCATCAACCCAAGGAGCTTGTGGAGTCCACCTTTCAAGACTCTAAGGACCGTCTACAAAGGTTGTAATCCCAACCTAGTATCTAAAACTCTAGTTAGGATTTGTTTAGTTTAGTGTTTGGGCTTATATCCAGGAATTTTAATGTATTGTGCTCAAGTTTTTTGATGTTTTTGATTCCGCAAAGTCGTAGTTGTCACGGTTAGGAGCACATATACACTTACACTGGTATCAGAGCCTACCCAAACACTTAACTAACTGATTAGACAAGCTTTAGAGTTTCGAAACCGAAATAACTCCGTATCATTAAATCCGAAGTCCATGTTTCTTTCGATTTTTCCAGAGATTCTAAATATTTTTAGACAATTACAGAATGCTCTTTGTATTGTAACAAGAACACCAGAGAAAAACGAGGCACTAACTCTTAAAAAAATCGCCAGAATTGGAGTTTTCCTCGCTATGGGCTGTTTTGTGGTGGAGTCTCGGTCTCATGTTTCTTGTAGTGTTTTATACTCTTGGATTTAGGATTTATGGAATTATTTGGTTGTGCCCAAATTTCATCTAGTGTTTTCTTTATGCTTAGGCACTACGGAGTGTTTCTAAGTTGAAATTTTAACATCGTTTATTCTTTTTACGTTCGTATATGTGTTTCTAAATGTCGACTAATTGCTATACGTCGATTAGTAGGGGTTGCATATATCTAGTATCTTGTTGATGCGGTTTGTGGATATGAAGTATTAGATCGTCGTGGTTGAATAACTGGGGGGTTGTGAGAAGTGTGTTCTTTTTTATCATTCATGTAATTTGTAAATGTGACGTAATATTATTTTGCGGGGCACATCCGGGTTGAGCTTGAAGCCACCATTGTATTATTTCATTTACTTTTCTTGCACCTAGGATAGACCAAAGATGGGGTGCACAAATTACCAGGTTCTTGAAGTGCCGAGTGGCCTACTCATTTCATTAAGGGAGGTTGCTTCACTTTGGGAAATTGGCGCGTAGTTTGCCGCACCTATAGGGATCTAGGGTGAGGGTTTGGCAATTCATCACGACCGTGGAATCCGTTTTTCGTTCTAGGCTAAAACGAAACACGGAAATCCTAGTATATTCAATATATCCATCTGTGTTACTTGTGCTGTGATCTGTGATCTGGAATGGCTATTATTGCGTGAGATTAATGTCTATATATATATATATATTATATAATAAACGTTGGTAATGTTTTGCACCCACGGTTGCCCTACCCCCGCTTTGCCGTTAGTTAAGTAACCTAACGGTGCATGACGGGGCCCCATGGTGAATGCGGATGGCAAAAGCGTACGTTCTATTTTCGTTTCTTTCTGCAATGATAGGGTTAAATGATGGGACAACATTAATTTTGATTAATGCAATGAAAATAAACCTAAAGCTTAAATCATTAGAACAATTTAAAAACCACTCGGATTTCTTTAAAAATAACTTTTAAATGCGGAGACTAAATATAACATTTCAGAAAATATAAAATATTGTTTTTGGGATTTAAATTATAAAATAATAAATTTCAGGGATATTATACGTATATAGATTTGAGTTTTCGTAGATTTGTATGATTATATACCTATATTTTGTAAAATAATTGGAATTTAAGATAAAATATATTTTATGAGAGCATTCATTTGATTTGGGTTTCTTATACATATTAGAAATCGCTATGTCACCGCATCACCTTATAACCTGTTAGTTTTTCAGTTACCGATTAGTACATAGTGCCCTATATTATTGTAGATATTGCACTTTCTTTACCTTTCTACATGATACGCTCATATGAGCACACTTGTTGTGCATTACAGTGTTGTTATGTGCCTTACATATTATTTCATTACTGCCATGCTATTATGAGATTCCGTTTTCATGAGATTTCTGGATTTGAGAAACCGCATATATTAATTAAAAAAAATTGATTGTTTTAAAAACGCGTTTTCTCTTGATACGATATTTCGACATCCACATGAGATTTCTCGGTTCTGAGCAATGATACTACCTGATTCGAGGAGTGAGAAGTCACCGTTTGCGGGAACATGGTGGACCTAGTACGGTATCCTGGGGCAAGAAGATCGTATAAAAAGGCGGTGAGCCTGACAAGGGAACACTACCTATGTAGGATATATATGCCCTAGAGGCCATTATTTGTAATGGGTACTTTGGATATGTATATATCAGGATATATATGTGCCCTCGAGGCCATTATTTTTAATGGATACTATATATATATATATATATATATATATATATATATATATTGGACAATCTTGCTTGAAATGATAGTATGCATTGCAAATAATATCAATTTTAATGATTTTAAATAAGATTCTTGAGTCGAAATAAACATCGGCGATACATCCTTACGGAATATCCATCGTACGATATCATCAAATCAATTGTATGGATCTATAGTCGGGTACATCATCTCATCTCATCTCATCTCATATCATGACATATCATCTCATATCATCACGTATCATATCATATCACATAGCCTCAAAACATCATATCGTATCATATCGTAAATATCCTTATATTATTAGTTAACTTATATCGTATAAGGTAACCATATGTATATATACATACATAAGTAGATATAGCTCACAGGCTAAGAAATAGTACTAGGGGTATATCATTTTATACAAATATGGTAGTCAAGTAAAACCTATAGACTAAATATATTATTTTAATATCTATATCGTATCCTAATTCTACGGTTGCAGGGGTGCTATACGCTATCCACCCGACTTCCTCCGTAGATATACATCTACTCACCTCAACACGCCTCGCCCCAGTCGATGTCGACGAATGCCATACTATTCTTCGTCGTCTAGGAAGTCCACGTGAATGTACCTATAATCGAATCCATAACCAAAATCTAATAAAAAACCGAATCTAATTTCAAATTAAGAGTGAAGCGCACATGGGTTAAAACCTATGGTCAACGCATGCTAAAACAATAAAATACTCTCCGACGTCGACGTACGAATCAAACGACCGAGTCAAAACACAAATATCCAAAAACCAAATTTCACATATCGCAAAACATTGCCAAAACCATGTAAAACAACTCCAGATTTTTCTTAAGGTGATCTGAGCCTTTTTAGCGTATAGGGTAGTCTTAGTTATCTAATGAATGAGCTATAGAACAAATTTCAAATCCTAATTCCAAAATTGACCCGCAAATATAGGTCAAAACGAATAAAACGGCGGCGAAGACTTAGTGGTTTGGGCTCGGGCTTATACGGTAGCATTTTATTGGTCTATACACCTCCCTGTATCCTCTAATTAATTTTCAAAGTTCGTAAGTTGTTGAGTACGTATGCCCTAAAGGCCTTCATTGTATAAGATGCTTGGGATATGTATGTACAGGACAATTGATTGAAAGAATTAAAGTTAACCGCAATCAAGACAGTGTCGCTTTGCAGCTAGCCGGTTGAGCACGGGTCGATCCACAGGGAGATGGTTGTATGTCCGTTCTTGTCTTAGACGAGTCAATAAAGAATGTGTATATGTTTGTTCAGTTCGATCCTAAGTGTTCGTATTTATGTTCAAGTAAGCTTGTTAAGGTTAAGGTTGGTTAGTAGAGTTAGGATTAGTCTTGTACTTATCTTTAGCCATTCTTAAGACGATGTTGGGATAATCGAAAGTAGCGGGGATTAGGAGGAAATAGGAATGGGATTTGCGAGTTTAAGCAAGCTTTCCAACGCTAAATCCATTCCTAGTGCCCCTTGTCCGTCTGCTAAATACGCTTATTTCCAACCCTCGACCAAACACCCGCAACCATGTATCCAATTAAGTCACAACTACATGTCACGTTGTAGTGCGCTTAAAGGACTTCTCGACTTGGGTCGAGACCATATGTCACGTATAGCGAGCCTAAGTGAGGGGGTTGCGTTTGTTTGGTCGGGGGTCGTTTCAAGATGTTTGGCGAAGAGAAGCACAAGGGATTTCTCCGTCCCTCATACCACCTTCCTTAGCCTTAACAAGAGGGAAATTATTCACACTTCATAAAAGAAAACAAAACAAAACAAGAAGGAAGAAAAGATAAAAATACGGCTTTACAATTGAAGCAAGCTAACTCTTGGGTCCTCACCTTAGCAAGGAACTCCGTCAAGTATCATCGCTTGAAAATACGGATAAGAGAAGAAAAGAAAAGAGAACAAGAAAAGAAATAACAACAACTAGTTAACAACAAATAATAAAATTACAATACAAGATAATAAAATTACAAGACAATAAATAAAAGAGACAAGATAAAAACAACCCTCATCTTCATTGATCTTCCACTCAAAAAGCTCTCACTACAATTTTCATGGAGGAAAGAATGAAGAAGAATAAGAAACTTAGCTAAATCCTAACAAAAAGAGGCATGAAAAAGAACACCCTTGGCTTGGCAAGTTCTGGGATATTTATTGGCAGGAAACAGAGAACCTAGGGAAACATTCAGGCACTATAGGAAGTTACAAAAAAGCCCCCAGAAGATGACCCAGTGCGGAGCCCACATGGCCGCGGTTCCGCGGCCTAAGCGCGGTTATGTCGCGGAACCGCGACCTTATTAGGGATTTGGGCCATGAGATTTGTTGGGTTTTCCTGGTTTGTAGTCCTCTTCAGTGTGGTATAGTACTTTTCTCAGAAACTCTTCACAATTCTTCCAGAATTTCAGTAGAACAAAAGGTGATGTGATGTGGATCTTTTGCCATGATTTCCTCGAGCTCCATGTAGATTTCTTGGATCTTGTGTTGACATTGAGCTTTGTGCATGAAAATGACAATCGATTTGCCATTTTGTCCCTTAAACTGGTATGTGGCAACTCACGGATAGAGAGCGGAGACCCGTGTTTTATCTGTTGTTGGCAGTAATCCGGAATTTGTCATACTTTTCCATGAATTTCACTGTTTAGAGCTGAGAACCAGTATTCTGCAAATATGTAGCAAACACTGATCAAAAGCACCTGCCTATAAACAAACGAGCGTAAGAATGAGTGGTATAAAATGCAATATTCTGGTATGAACAAATACCCCCAAACTTAACTTTTGCTCGTCCCGAGCAAAACCAATTATTCACAAAAAAGTCCTAACCACACTTTCACAGGGAACGCGATTGCACTGAGCACGTGAAACAAGCCGTTAAACCTCTAGGTGTCCCTAGTAGGAGGAGTGTTGTCTCCTGAGGGTTTTCAGCGGATTACACCCACAAAATCCCATCAAGCTAGTGTCATAAGTTAACGTCGATTCTACTCCTACAGTTTAGTATTTACGTTAGAAATTCTATCATCCTAAGTTAGAAATATCCAACCCTTATGTTTCACACCTCCTATCTATTTAACCTTAGATCCTATACGTTCCAAAAAAGTTTAGAAAGATATTGGTATCTCCTGAGTTTTCCTTCTTCAAGTGTGGTCTTAAATCGGGGATTTTTATCAACTTTACAGAAAACATAAGTCTTATTCTTTATTTCTATCTCTTATCCAAACATCGATTGTATACCCCTACGTGTGTGTATTTGCACCTCTATACTCAAGAATTCAATTCAAGCTATAATACCCTTGCCGTAATACCTAATACTACTTCTTTTCATTAAGGATGGGCGGATTTGCTCACACACCTTTCATGCGACTATTAATGCTTCTTGAGGCACTAACGGCCGATTACTGAATGTGTGAACTTTAAAGCGTAAATAGCAGTTTCCAGGTCTTGACTATATTTATTTATTTTTCTTTTATTTTATTTTTCTTTTTCAAGACCGGATATATTTTTCAATGATGCTCTTTTGGTGTTTAGATTTAATTACCTTTTTTTCTTTCATACTAGGTTTTCAGGCAAGAGTATTTCTAGATATCTTCTACTATCCTAAGTTTTAAGGTGCGTGTGAGTGCAGTTTGTAAGGTATATACTTTCTAAATTTGAACTCAAGAAAAGAAACTATTTTTCAAACTTATTCTTTAGTAAAGCTTCAATACTTTCCCCTCATCTTGACTTAACTCAAGAACTGAACTCAAGATTACCTATTTCTCAAAAAAAAACTGTAAGGACGTATAATCACCAAGTTTAAACCGAAGGAGGGTTATTTTTAGGGTTTTCAATTCCTAACCCTAGAATTTAGTTATTTCTAATCTATCAACTAAACTTTCGGAATAAAAAATCTAAGTTACCCTATTAGCTAACTTGAAGACAAAGTTTTTATATTTTTTGGAAAATTTTCGATTTTTTTATGGGTTTTTTTAATAAGGTATGCAAATGCAAAATATACAAATGAATGCGAAGGAAGAAAGCTTACCGAGCACACCCCCAAACTTAAACTTGACAGTGCCCTCACTGTCAGGCTACACCAAGAGGGTCAAAATTGTCGGCGCTCTCCCTAAAAACAAATTATATACAAAACAAAAAGGAAAAACAAAAAATATATACAAAAAAAGGGCCCCCCCAAACTTAAGTAAATTCCACTATTAAGCGTTGAAGTGTAGGAGTAGGGGGGAAAGAGAATAGTATCAATCTATACAAGGCCTTACACAGGCCAAAAGTTAGTACCAACCATTCAAAGATTTTATCTCTATAATGTGCTGGTTGGTGAAAGAATGCGGAGAAGTAAGAAATGGAGAATACGCGAGACAGTATGGAGATAGAAGTGGTATACGGTCTCGGTATATAAGAAGAAGAATGGCGGAAGGGAGAAAGAAGTGGAATATGAACTTAAGGGTGGAAATGGACTGAATAAATTAGTACAATCTGTAATGATCGATGTGAAAAGATGGATTGTAGTAATCTATCAATATGGCGAGAAATGGGATCAAATCCCTCAAGATTCGTGAGAAACCATGGGTACGCCGAGCTCGGTAAACCAGACATATGAAATGAAAGTGAGACGGGTTCTTACAAGGTCGGAACGATGGAAAGGATGGAGGTAGGTGATTGAGGAAGGTTATCGGTTAAAGGTTCAGGAGGGTGTACACAGTTAATGAAAGGAACAGGATGAATTGGAAAATCCGACTCATCAATTAAAACTGGTTCATCCTACAAAATATCCTCAAAAGTTTCCTCAAAATTCAGCTTATCCATGCAAATTTCATCAAAATCAAGACGCATATGGGGTTCAGAAAAAACAGTTAATGACTCGGGATGATGAATTGGAGAGAAAAGCTCTACCAAATCTATGAGTTCATCATCCAAAATATTCCCAGCGTCAATATCCTCAATCAAGTGAAAATCTATATTCTCAGACACCTCAACAAAAGCATGGATATCAATCAATTCAGGTTCTAAAGTGGAGGTCTAGAGGTCAAAATGTTTAGGAACGGTTTCACTTGGAAGGGACCCTTCACAATCAGGTAAATCAAACACTACAAAGTCGCACAACTCATTATCTGTTCTATCATTAATCAATGAATCGTTTGGAACATTAGATAGACATCCAAAACCGGAGTTGTGGGATTCAAGTTGAAACGGGTAGGCTTGATTCGGAAGGGGGTACATCTCACTCTCTCTACTCAAATTCTCAACATGTCCTACCACCTCTTCATACATTTGAAAATTTGGATCTAGTTGAAAACTAGCTACCGGGTCACTAGGTTGTATGACGGCAGCCATGGACGCATTCAAATCCATCATCTGTTGGTACGACGCTATCCTAAAGTCTTCCAAAGACTGTTACAGACTAGACATGGGTTGCGAAGGGGTTTCAGTAAAAGATTCAAACTTGTTTGGATACTGAAAACTCCCATATGGCGGTTCAGAAGCAATGTCTTGGGAAGGTGCAAAAGTCGGGTAGGACTGGTAGGAATTGAATGGCTGGACAGGAGCAGGATCAACATTTGGATAAGAAGGTGAATGGAATTGTTGATCCCAAGAATCTGTAGTGGTGAAAGGAGTGAAAGATCGGCTACAGGATTGTTCAATATGTTCAGCGACGGACAAAGGACGACTTGGAAAAGGGGTATTAATATAAGAGGGTGGGGGAAGTTGAAAAGGTTGATACAAAGTAGATTGCGGAGGGCAAGTGTTTGTCCTAGACGCGTCTATGCGATCTTTCAAAGAGATTTTGGGCATAGAGGGATCGTTCGACGTACGGCCAAAGCAAGAACCGTAAGAAGTAATGTCTGGTTGTGGGTACCAAAGTTCGGCAAGAGTTTTGCGAGGTGGGGTACCCATGATATGAAGAGAGAAAGAAAGAAAGGCAGAGAAAAGGAGGGGAAAAAGAATGTGATTTTTTTTTAGATATTAACAAAAGAATGAAATATACACACAAAAAGAATCTGGACAAAAAACAATCACGACACAAAAATACCACACACCTAATCGCTCTAGGGTTCACCTAGGTCAACTAGACCTGCTCCAGAACTTGATTGTCGAAGTGAAACTGTGTCGAGAAACGAGCTTTAAGATACACTGATCACGAGGCCAGGTTAGTGTAGAGATAAGGGGAGATTTTCCGACGCTTTCGCGAAGGTCCTTAATTAAATAACCCTTTCCTCTTTTGGCGGTTTCGCCGTTAACACTTTCCTAGACACCCCGTAAACAATGTACTGTTAAGCGAGGTTCTAAACACAGTCAGCTTCTCCTAGTGAGCGCGAAGTCCTTAAGGCTTAAAGTCTAGTTTCTTTTAAAGTTTGTGCGGGTAAACGTTATGCTCAAGTTTGTGATTTGTGGGCAACGGAAAAGGTGATGAAATCCTTTACCGTATGTTGTGGGCGCTTGCCTTTAAGTCCGTATTAATGTATGCAATGCGCAATTCAATAAAAATTCTATAAAGAATTAAACAATCGTTTTTTAGTTTAAGCACGGCACTGCAACAAATACGGGTTAGTCAATTTTTAGTGTTTGCTAGCGAACTTGCAAAGAATCCTGCAAAGAATAGTATATTGGATGCGACGGATTTGAGAAGAAGGTGTTAGTAAAGTACGTACCGTTAAGTTTTTGGGTTAGGAAACCCCCGTTGAATCAAATCCGGTAAGCTTGAAAAGTTCTCTTGCGCGGGTCAAACTACCCGGATCTTTGGCACTATACTTTGCAATTACCTTAGCCTTGAACGTACACTTTGCTCCCCACAATCGCCGTTTGCAAATACGCAAAAATCTGCAGAAAATACAGTATAGTGGAATTTACAAAGACGATAAAAGAACAAAGACAGGGCAGGAAAAAATTGGGACATCGAGGCCACAATATAGCCGAGGATCCGCGGTCAAATCCCTACTTAGACCGCGGTTCCGCGGTCAAACAGAAGAATTGGCGCCTCGTTTTTAGTTCCCTGCACTCCCCTTGATCTCTACTCCAAAAAACAATGCTCTGTTTCTTGATTGAATTACTGTACATGCTCCAGATTAGCCTGCACACTTGCACACAAAAATTATCAAAAATAACAAAAAGATTTTATTTTATTTTTATTTATAAATATATACAAAAAAGAATATTAACCCGAATAACAATAAAGAAAATACGCTACCGCCTCCTCGGCAACGGCGCCATTTGATTGAAAGAATTAAAGTTAACCGCAATCAAGACGGTGTCGCTTTTCAGCTAGCCGGTTGAGCACGGGTCGATCCACAGGGAGATGGTTGTATGTCTGTTCTTGTCTTAGACGAGTCAATAAAGAATGTGTATATGTTTGTTCAGTTCTATCCTAAGTGTTCGTATTTATGTTCAAGTAAGCTTGTTAAGGTTAAGGTTGGTTAGTAGAGTTAGGATTAGTCTTGTACTTATCTTTAGCCATTCTTAAGACGATGTTGGGATAATCGAAAGTAGCGGGGATTAGGAGGACATAGGAATGGGATTTGCGAGTTTAAGCAAGCTTTCCAACGCTAAATCCATTCCTAGTGCCCCTTGTCCGTCCGCTAAATACGCTTATTTCCAACTCTCGACCAAACACCAGCAACCATGTATCCAATTAAGTCACAACTACATGTCACGTTGTAGTGCGCTTAAAGGACTTCTCGACTTAGGTCGCGACCATATGTCACGTATAGCGCGCCTAAGTGAGGGGGTTGCGTTTGTTTGGTCGGGGGTCGTTTCAAGATGTTTGGCGAAGAGAAGCACAAGGGATTTCTCCGTCCCTCATACCACCTTTCTTAGCCTTAACAAGAGGGAAATTATTCACACATCATAAAAGAAAAGAAAACAAAATAAGAAGGAAGAAAAGAGGAAAATACGGTTTTACATGTGAAGCAAGCTAACTCTTGGGTCCTCACCTTAGCAAGGAACTCCGTCAAGTATCATCGCTTGAAAATACGGATAAGAGAAGAAAAGAAAAGAGAACAAGAAAAGAAATAACAACAACTAGTTAACAATAAATAATAAAATTACAATACAAGATAATAAAATTACAAGACAATAAATAAAAGAGACAAGATAAAAACAACCCTCATCTTCATTGATCTTCCACTCAAAAAGCTCTCACTACAATTTTCATGGAGGAAAGAATGAAGAAGAAGAATCTTAGCTAAATCCTAACAAAAAGAGGCATGAAGAAGAACACCCTTGGCTTGGCAAGTTCTGGGATATTTATAGGCAGGAAACAGAGAACCTAGGGCAACATTCAGGCACTATAGGAAGTTACAAAAAAGCCCCCAGAAGATGACCCAGTGCGGAGCCCACATGGACGCGGTTCCGCGGCCTAAGCGCGCTTATGCCGCGGAACCACGGCCTTATTAGGGATTTGGGCCATGAGATTTGGTGGGTTTTCCTGGTTTGTGGTCCTCTTCAGTGTGGTATAGTACTTTTCTAAGAAGCTCTTCACAATTCTTCCAGAATTTCAGTAGAACAAAAGGTGATGTGATGTGGATCTTTTGCCATGATTTCCTCGAGCTCCGCGTAGATTTCTTGGATCTTGTGTTGACATTGAGCTTTGTGCATGAAAATGACAATTGATTTGCCATTTTGTCCCTTAAACTGGTATGTGGTAACACACGGATAGAGAGCGGAGACCTGTGTTTTATCTGTTGTTGGCAGTAATCCGGAATTTGTCATACTTTTCCATGAATTTCACTGTTTAGAGCTGAGAACCAGTATTCTGCAAATATGTAGCAAACACTGATCAAAAGCATCTGCCTATAAACAAACGAGCGTAAGAATGAGTGGTATAAAATGCAATATTCTGGTATGAACAACAATCTTGCTCAATATGATTGTATGCTATTTGGTTTTCCTTTATCTTAACATGTGATATGTTTTACTTGTTATTTCATATCGCGTATACGTGTTGATAAAGCCCTTAGGATCCTTGCTTGACTACCAGCGTTATGATGGCAACCATACTTGTGGAAGCTGGGTAGTCGATAAGCACATCTTTAAATGTCCCTAGTCGTGGGACTATCGAGACTGGGTACCGATACTCCAGAGTAGACTAGTGTATACATTTCTAGACCCTGACGAAGGGCGATGGTTGGTCCCGCAGCAAATGGTGTGATGCATCTAAGATTGTATACAGATGCTCACTGGGGTGAGTACACTAGACGGACTCGCCGAGAACTGGCTATATGGTATTATACTTATCGTCAGATAGCAGTTCTCAGGTGACATGAATACAGATAGTCTGTCGACCTGTGGTCGTCATTTATCTCGTGTGAGTTCCCACTGTGCTTTGATTATTACCCTACCGCGACTCTACTGAGTCGTGCAAACAGGTTTTAGTTGGGTACAGTCCCGACCAACATGGAGGCAGTGAGTGATTGTTATGGATTCATCTCTCCCAGTATAGAGAGTCGATGTCGTGTTGTGTTCGGTTAGCCAACACTATTAGTCCCTGGCCAGGGAGGATTGAGAATTACTGATAGTTAGATCAGTAGATTCTTGGATGGTCTTGAGCCACATCGGCATGACTTGTCAGTTTATTAGGGGTCTGATGTTTTTCACCCCTAGACCCGCCATGCGATACTCTAAGACGAACAGACCGGACTGTATGGAGATTGCCACTGACAGGCTCAGTATTAGTTCGGACGAGTTTGCTCGTCGGCCTTCTTTTCGACAGATACCTGGGTACCCGTTACATACAACTAGTTCCACTGATGTGCTTGTTGTTAAACCCACTGTCAGCATACTGTCAAGTCTTTAGAGTCCCATACATTAGGTTTCTCTGGTTCAGGCGAAACGATGTAGAGGCCGTATGGTTTTACCTGTTTGGTTTCGATCATATACGTGTACTAGCTACACGTATTTTTGTTCAGACGGATAACACTCGCGGGCTTTGGATTAAGCCGCATTCTAGTATTATAATATTGGATTATTTTCATCTCTTGGTATTCGTAGTACGAATACGGGTATGTATATACGGTGAGGGGTATTCTTGTATTTTCATAAAAGTGCTTCTAGAAGAAGACACATCATTTGTGATTAATTCATTTATTCAAATGGATAATGAAGTGTAGAAATGATGTGTTTTTTAAGCATGGTTGAAGCATGGCTACATTAGATGACTCAATCTTTTGGATAACTATTGAAGCATGTCACATTATTTTTAATGTAAATGATATGGTTGATATTATCACACTTATTCTTCATCTCATTCTTCACTTGACACTGTCTTTCCTCCTTTGCTCTCTTCTTCTTCCTCAAACCCTAAACACTCTCATGTGTTGAGAAAACTAGGGTTATTGAGTCAAATTAATCTAATAAACATTCTCTACATCTCCTAAGCTACCTAGATTAGCAAACTAGGTAATTTAATTACCTCATTCTAGAGGTTAGAGCTTAAACCATAGACTCTTTGGTGGATCTTCTTCGACACGAGGAAGGCGATAACCAAGTTCGATCCGTACAAATGAGGAGCTTAAGAAGAGTATAAGAAGACCCGAAGGACTTGAACTTAAAGGTATAAATCACTTCATGTTCAATATAATCTAGGCTACAATTCATATATAGTACACATCATTGTAAAATCATTTAAATAACTGAAAATGTATGAAAAAACCCTTCTCAAATTGCCGTATGATGTGTTTATTATGGCAAAAACAAGTAACGGACGTTCATTTGTTAAGATATATATATATATATATATATATATATATATATATATATATTGTAAGTCGATGTCGTGCACCTCGCGGGTTCGCGGGGAGGCGGAATTTACAAAAAAAACGATTTTCATAGCTCGCAACAACGACTTAAACTCCAGGGTCAATATGGAAACCTTAACTAGAAAATTACTTGGAGGTTTAACTTCTATGAAAAGTGTTATACCTCCTAGAACCTTGTCCTTCGGGACTTCTTTTCCTCCTCTCCTTGAGCTCCTTGAAGATTGGATCAAGCTTGCAACGTTGGCCTCCTCGCGTCAAAGATGATCCACCCGAGAGTATGTACTTCAAGCTCCAATCTCTAAACCGAGGTAACTAGGGTACCTAGCTTACTAAGCTAAGTAGCCTAGATGATGTAGAGAGTGATTATGGATTAATTTGTCTCAAGAAACCTAGGTTTCTCAACACATGGGAGCTTTTAGGGTTGTAGAAGAAGAAGAGAAGCTTGTAGGAGAGAGAGTGTTGAAGAGATAATGCTGAATGAATATGGCTAAGGGTTGATGATAATGAAGCAAATAATAATTCAATAATTGAATCAAGCATTCTTCAATAGTCATCAAAACCATGAGTCATCCAAGTGGCCATGCTTCATTTATGATCAAGTAACACCTGATACCTCCAACTCGTTATCCATTTATGTAAATGGATTAAACCATAAATGAGGTGTCTTCTTCTAGAAGCACTCTTGAGAAATTACAAGAATACCCGTCACCGTATATACATACCCGTATTTGGATTCCGAAAAACACGAATAGAAAGAGACAAAAATAATCTAACAATATAATACTAGGATCCGGCTTAAACTAAAGCCCACTAGTATTATCCGTTTGAATCATGATCCGTGTAGGTAGTACATGTATATGATCGAACCCTGCTGTAAAACCATACGGCCTCTACATCGTTTCGCCCGAAGTAGGGAAACCCTCTGTGTGGGACTCTAAAGACTCGACAGTACGCTGGCAGTGGGTTTAACCTCAAGAACGTCAGCAGTACTAGCTGAACGTAACGGCTACCCAAGTATCTGTCGATAAGAAGGGCGACGAGAAAACTCATCCGAACTCCTTCTGAGCCTATCTGTGACAATCTTCGTACAGTCCAGTCAGTTCGTATAAGATACTTGCATATCGGGCCTAGGGGGCGATAACCGTCAAACCCCTAATAGCGCAATAAGTCATGTCGGAGTAGATGCCAAAATACCATGAGAAACTACTGGAGTACCTACCCGTAAATATCGCTTACCATGGACAGGGACTTTGTGTAATGTCTTTCCGAACACATCACGATATCAACCACGAATACCGGGAGAGACGAATCGTATCTAACCGCTATTGCCTCCCAGTGCTTCGGGACTGCACCCAACCACTACCTGTTTGAATGAATCATTTGAGCCATGGTAGGGTAGTGATCTAAGTACGGTGGGAACACACTCGAGACGAATAGTGATCTCAAGTCAACGGACTAAGCTGTACTCATGTCACCTAGGAACTGCTACCTAACGATAGGTATAATACCAACCAGCAGTTCTTAACGAGTCCGTCCAGTGTAACTCATAACCCAATGAGAACCTGTATACTATCTCCATTACGACGTACTAATGGTTGTGGGATAGACCATCTCCCCTGCTGGGATGAGAAACGTATACACTAGTCTAATCTGGAGTATCAATGCCCAGTCTCGATAATACTGCGACTATGGACCTCTATAAGGATGTGCTTATAGACTACCCAGCGCCTACTTGTGTGACTGCTATCACAACGCTGGTAGTCAAGCAACGATCCTAAGGGCTCTATCAATATGTATTAGCGATACGATAAAAGAAACATATAAACATATTAAAATAGAATCAAACCAAGTAGCATACTACCATATTTATCAAGACTGTTATTATATCCGTGTATATCCCAAGCTTCCAAAATGTAATATGCAAACCATTACTAAACAATAATGGCCTCTAGGGCATATATCACTAACAATCTCCCTGTTGCACTAAAGCCATGTATTGGCATATCACAGACACATCATCTCGAATAGCCTCTCGAACTACGTCTAAGGGATGGTCTTTGTGAGTGGATCTGCTGTGTTGTTCTCCGTGTCAACTCTCCGCACCTCGATCTCTCGGCGATCAACGATATCCCTGATCAGGTGGTACCGCCTCAAGATGTGTCTGGACTTCTAATGGGACCTGGGTTCCTTCGCTAAAGTTATAGCCCCGTTGTTGTCGTAATACAGAGGTATTGGATCAACAAAGGATGGAACCACCTGATGTTCTGTTATGAACTTTCTCATCCAGACTGCTTCTTTTGCGGCGTCACATGGAGCGATATACTCCGCTTCCATCGTTGAGTCAGCAACGGTGTCCTTCTTGGAGCTCTTCCAACAGACCGCCCCACCATTGAGGCTAAAGACATAACCCGACATGGACTTGGAGTCACCCTTGGCACTTTGGAAGCTGGAGTCAGCAAAGGCCTTGATCTGGAGGTCTTTTCTACCGTACACCAAGAACATCTCCTTAGCCCTTCTCAGGTACTTGAGAATGTTCTTAACTTCTATCCAGTGTTTCTCCCCAGGGTTTGACTGATACCTGCTTACCATGCTCAGTGCATAAGCAACATCTGGTCTGGTACACAACAGCACATACATTGTAGATCCTACCGTAGAAGCGTAGGGTATAATACACATGCGATCCCTTTCCAAATCGGTCTTGGGGACATCTCTTTGGTGAGGGTGATTCCGTGACAAGACGGTGATTACCGTGCTTTGAATCCTCCATATTAAATCTTTTCAGTATGGTGTTGATGTACCTAGACTGTGAAAGTCCCAACATCCTTTTAGATCTATCATGATAGATCTGGATCCCCAAAATGTAAGACGCATCACCCAGGTCTTCCATGGGGAACCTTTGTGACAAGAATACTTTGACTGATTGTAGCATAGGAATTTCATTTCCTATCAGGAGAATGTCATCAACGTACAAGACGAGGAATACCACAGTTTTCGCTACAATCTTACTATAAATACATGGTTCATCTGGATTTTTGATAAAGTCGAATTCTTTGACCGTCTCATCAAAATAGATGTTCTAACTCCGTGATGCCTGTTTTCATCTATAAATGGATTTAAGCAAATTGCACACTCTTCCGCTGCTTTCACTCTCTATGAAACCCTCTGGCTGATCCATATAAACACACACTTCCAAATTTACATTCAGTAAAGCGGTCTTTACGTCAATCTGCCAAATTTCATAATCGTGGAAGGTAGCAATGGCAAGAAGGATCCGAAGGGATTTGAGCATTGCCATTGGAGAAAATGTTTCATCATAGTCCAAACCAGGTATTTAACGAAAATCTTTTGCTACAAGTCTAGCCTTATAGGTTTCAACCTGTCCATCTACATCAATCTTATTTCTGAAGATCCACTTCCAGCCCATGGGTTTTACCCCTTCTGGAGCAATGTCCAAAGTCCATACTTTGTTGGTGTAAATAGACTCCACTTCGGTCCGCATTGCATCCAGCCATTTTACCGAGTCTCTGCTCTGGCTTGCTGGAATCTAGATGGCTCATCATCGTCGATGATGAAATCCTCTCTATCCCCGTCTATGAGAAAACTGTAGTATCTCTCGGACGGATGAGACTGCTTACTAGTCTTGCGGAGTGGCGCGGGGATGTCTAGTTCTTTCAAAACTTCTGGTTCCACCATGCTTTCTGTAATAGCTTGTGGTTCTGGAATTTCTTCCAGTTCTATTGCGCTTCCACTTATTTCTCTTTCGAGAAATTGAGTTTCCAAAAAGTGGGCATGCCGGGAAACAAAGACCTTTTGTTCCTCCGCGTAATAGAAAAGATACCCCCTGGAGTTCTTTGGGTATACCACAAACTTACACAGTATTGAGCGTGCCTCGAGCTTGTCCTCATGCTGCTTTTTTACAAAAGCTGGACATCCCCATATCTTCAGATACTTAAAATAGGGTTTCTTCCGACTCCACATATGATATCGTGTTGTAGGAACTGACTTAGTAGGAACCTTGTTCAAAAGATATCCAGCTGATTCTAGTGCATAACCCTAGAAGGATCACGGTAACTCAGCGTTACTCATCATGGAACGTACTATATCCAATAAGGTTCGGTTCTGCCTTTCCGATACACCGTTGTGTTGAGGTGTGTATGGAGGATTAAGCTGAGAGAGAATTCATTCTCTTTTATGTAATCCAGGAACTCGGCACTTAAGTATACACCACCTCGATCATATCTAAGTGTCTTGATACTTTTGCCGGTTTGTTTTTCCACTTCATTCCTGTATTCCCGGAATACCTCAAAGGCCTCGGATTTATGTTTCATCAAGTATACATGTCCATACCTTAAGAAATCATCAGTAAAAGTAATGAAGTAGGAATAACCACTTCTTGCATGTGTAGACATTGGACCACACACATCGCTGTGTATGAGTCCCAAGAGCTCGCTCGCTCTTACCCCGTGTCCAGTGAACAGAGTCTTTGGTCATCTTTCCTTTGAGGACATGATTGACAGGTAGCATAAGACAGATATTAAAACGGATGTAAATATCCCTCTTTATGTAACATCATCAACTGTGTTTATGTTGGCTATAGTGCCCTCATGGCAATTATCATAGTCGCAAGTAGGTGATTATGATGATTGATGGAGGACCTATACCGATAGAACAGTCTTGCTCGAGATGATAGTATGCTATCTCGTTTGTTTTTATCATCATGTACATGCTTCAGGTGGTATTATAGATCACTATTACATGTTGATAGAGCCCATAGGATTCTTGCTTGACAACCAGCATTATGATGGCAATCATATACGTGGGAGCTGGGTGGTCTATAAGCGCATCCTTAAATAACCCTAGTCATGGGAGTTTCGAGACTGGGCATCGATACTCCAGAGTATACTAGTGTATACTAGTCGAGACCCCAACGAGGTCTGGTGGCCAGGTCTCACAAGCCATTGGTGTTAGTTTATTCACCTATGATAGTATACAGGTGCTCATTGGGTTATGAGTACACTGGACGGTCTCGCCGGCAACCTGCTAGTTGGTAGTATATCTATTGTCAGATAGCAGTTCATAGGTGACATGTGTACAGGTTAGTCTATTGACCTGAGATCGTCATTTTTTCTCGTGTGAGTTCCGACTGTGCTTTGATTACTACCCTACCATGGCTCAAAGGAGTCTTGCAAACAGTTTTTAGTTGGGTACAGTCCCGAGCCACATGGAGGCAGTGAGCGGGGATTCGTCTCTCCCGGTATTGGGGGTTGATGTTGGGTTGTGCACGGGTGGCCATCACAAGAAATCCTTGGCCAAGGTAGTCGAGAATTACTGATTCGGATCAGTAGTTTCTCAGTGGGTTATTGGCCTCATACCGACACTAAATGTCGCGTCATTAGGGGTCTGACTTTATCCACCCCCTAGACTCGACATGTGATACTCTTAGACGAACAGACCGGACTGTATGGATATTGTCACTGTCAGGCTAGGGGTTCAGAATGAGTTTTCTCGTCGGCCTCCCTTTCGCTCAATACAAGGGTAGCCGTTACGTACAGCTAGTGCCGCTGGCGTGCTTGTGGTTAAACTCACTGCCAGCGTATTGACGAGTCTTTAGAATCCCACAAAGAGGGTTTCCCTGATTCGGGCGAAACGATGTAGAGGCCGTATGGTTTTACGGCAGGTTCGATCATTTACGTGAACTTATGCACGCATCAGGATTTAGACGGATAATACTAGTAGCTTCGGTTTAAGCCGGATTCTAGTATTATATTGATGGATTATTTTTGTCTCATTGTATTCGTATTCTTAGGAATACGGATGCGGGTATGTATATATGGATGATGGGTATTCTTGTAATTCTTTACAAGATAACTTCTAGAAGATGCCACCTCATTTAGACTTAACCATTTAGGATTAAATGGTTAATGAGGCGGAGGATGAGGAGATTAGTAGCATTAATTGTACCATGACTCATGAGGTGACTCATAGGGGCATGTTAGACATTTTGTTTTGTTGTGAGATATTTTGGAGATATTTTTCTTCACTTGAGTTATTTATTTGGATGGCTCCATTTATCTCACAACACAACAATAACACAAGACTTAGCCTCATTCTTTTTCTTTAGTTTCCATGGCTCTCTCTCTCATCCTCATGCATCTTCTTCTACCTCCACCCTAACCATCTCATGAGTTGAGAATCCTAGGGTGTCTTGAGACAAATAAATCCAACACCGCTCTCTACATATCCTAGGCTATCTAGGTACTCTGGTTACCTCGGATATGAGGTTGGAGCTCGTTTCATAAACTCTCGGGTGGATCATCATCGATGGAGGGAGACCGGAGATCAAGCTTGATCGTGGTGGCCTCTAGGAGCTTGGGAAGTAGGTTGAAGACCGAAGGTCACGGATCGATTCGGTATAACCATTCCTAACTTCTTTTATTGCTTGCTAGTATAGGGTTTTGGGTAGATCCGAGTTTAATCTGGTTAATGTAGCACCAGTTTATAAATTTTTGTTCCGCAATTGGTCACGGATTGATGGCCGCGGCGCTGCCGTAACCCAACAGTTTCATTGGTGTGACCCAGTCTACAATGCCATAAGAAAGCCTGATTTAATTCTGGAGACTTTCTTTAAAGTGTGTTATGGACGTTGAAACCTGAGCTTGATTTAATACGTATATACCGTTATCTAGTGTACCTGACCCAATCAATCCATGATTAAGGTGGATGTGGACGACATCGCTTACGAATGTAAAATTATAACCTTCTTTAGATAGTAAATATACAGAGAAGATATTACATGTCAAACTAGGTACACACAAACAATTACGCAAAATCAAAATCTTCCCACTTGTCAATCCTAGGTGATATTCTCCTACGGATACAGCATCCACGCTCATTCCGTTAGCAACCCTAAGAGTCATATCACCTGCCTTGATAACTCTACGGTTTCTCAAAGCCTGCAATGAATTACACATATGAGATCCTAATCTGGTATCTAGTACCCAGGAAGTAGAGTTAATTGACAGACAGTTTTCAATCATAAACACACCTAAAGCCGAAGCCACAACGTGCTTTGAATCCTGGTTACTGGCTTTTCAAGCTCTGCAGTCCTTCTTCCAATGGCCTTTCCTGTGATAATAGAAACATTCCTCCGTCTGTACTGTTGGCCCCAAAACTTTTTCCCTGCACTTTCCCTCAACCTTACAGACACCGCCTTTCTGCTTGGTGGAGGCCTTCTTCTTCTTTCCCTTAGCTTTTGCCTTGGATCTAGATAAGGAAGATTCCCCAATAAGCAGAGCAAGTGTCTCCCTAGATTTCTGCAGGGTGCCCTCAGCGCTCTTCAACATGTTAAGGAGTTCAGGAAGTGAAACATCCTTCCCTTGAATGTTGAAATTCAAGATAAACTGGGCGTAGGTAGAAGGGAGGGACTGTAAAACCAAGTCAGTATATAACTCATTCTCTAACATGGTCCCAAGGTCCGCGATCTCTTCAATCAAGCTGATCATCTTAAAGACGTGGTCGCCTACAGATGACCCGATAGCCAACCTCACTTGAAATAATTTCTTTGAATTCTCGTATCTTGCGATACGAGATTTCTCTCCATATAAATCCTTGGTATGGAGGAAAATGGAAGCTAATCCATCTTCTCGTGCCGCCTCTGGTGTTCATTATCCATTGAGGCCAACACGAGGCACTTGGCTCTCGCACTGTCTATTTCCTATGTCTTATGGATCTCAACATCCATGACGGTGGAATATGGACCTGGGACGGCGGTGGCTTTGGTAGTAAGGAGGTAGCCCAGCATGTCATAGGTAATGGTCATCTGGACATTCCTTAGCCAATTTTTATAGTATGGCCCAGTCAATATGTTTTTATCTAGCAATAAATTAAGCCTACTCATTTTCATCGCTGCATTCAAGAGAGAGAAGAAGAAAACCTCAGCATGATGCTCTTGCAAGATTAGAATGGTAATTAGTTTATCTAAACAGGATGGCTCCCACTATTTCTCAAATCCTCTTTGAAACCATAAAAGAAGAATTAGTCAGGATTAATCTCACCCTACAATTCTTGCTTAAACTTTCGTCCAGACTAGTGTTGGTACTTCGAGGGAGGTTTTCCAATGCTTTCGCGAAGTTCCTTAATTACATAACCTCTTTTCCCTGGAGGTATAGCCCCGCTAACACTGTTCTAGGCACCTACTTGGTTTATAGCATTGATTGTTTAGTGAAAAATATCTCCCGAGGAGTAGCGGATACTCACAGTAGGATCGTGATCCAAATATCATCTTGTGAGAACTTTGAAGGAATCCTACCAAAACCATCACACTCCAAATAGTATGCACCACTAGCAAGTTTCATTCTCCTTAGAAACTCCCGATGTGGTTTTTTGCCCTAAGCTCTTATGACCTTGACGAAGGCCAACATATCATAAGTCGCAAGTCACGTTCTACTTGTCATTGTCCAGGTTAATTTGAACCCATCCATACAAACCCTTGACGAAGGCCAAAATAGTTGTATGAATGTCCCAAATAAATGCATCTATCAATGCTACAGATGAATACCTAGCAACTACCAATCACTATGCCTTGGCGAAGGTCAAAATACATAGCTTGAATACTACTGAATACCCATATGAAATGAAGGAGGGATTTGGCTGGTTTCGGCTAAACCGTGAACGTAATGAACTTGATTTAGTCGAAGGAACCATGATAGCTTTTAAAAGGAGTGGTTTAGGCTTCGCATTTAAAAGTTGTTTTTCATGAAAACCGAGTGCTTTTGAAATTGTTCCAACGATTTAAACAATGTTTTGTTTACCTTGCATTAATCAATGTTAATGTTGTCCCATCATTTAACCCTATCATTGCAGAAAGAAACGAAAATACAAAGTACGCTTATGCCATCCTTATTAACCACGGGGCCCCGTCATTCACCGTTAGGTTACTTAGCTAACGGCAGAGCGGGGGCTGGACTAGCGTGGGTGCAAAATATAAGCAACGTTTATTATATATCATATATATTTATTTATATCCATTCGTCTCACGCAATAATAGGCATTCCAGATCACAGATGAATATATTGGATATATTAGGAATTTCACGTTTCGTTTAAACCCAGAACGAAAGACAGATTCCATGGTCGTGATGAATAGCTAAACCCGACCCTAGACCCCTACGGGTGTGGAAAAATACTCGCCAAATTCCCAAAGTGAAGCAATCTCCCTCAATAAAATGAGTAGGCCACTCGGCACTTCAAGAACCCGGCAGTTTGAGAACCCCACCTTGGGTCTATCCTAGGTGCAAGAAACAGTAAAAGAAATAATACAACGGTGGCTACAACATTAACCCGGATGTGCCCCGCAAAAATAATATTACATCAATTAAAAATTTGCATGAATGAAAGAAATGAAAACACTCTTCTGACATTCCCCGGCTATTCATCCACGACTATCCAATATTCCATTTCCACAAACTACAATCACAATATACTGATATGTGCAACCCCCACTAATCGACGTATAGCAATTAGCGGACGTTTCGAAACACATAAAAACTGAAACAGGTAAACGTTGTTAAAACCGCGACTTCAAAATTGTCCATATTGCGACAACACAAAGATAACAGTACATGCAATCTTGGAAAAATCAAACAGTACCTGAAACCCTAAATCCAAGACTTAAGAACACTAAACAAAACACGAGACCAAACTTTTAAAGGGGGCCGTCCAGACCGGGAAAATCAATGATGTGGCCGGCCAAAATTTTGAATCTTGGCCTCGTATTTCTCTGGTGTTCTATATACTACAAGAAGAGCACTTTGCAACTGTTTAAATAATTTTTAGAGCCTCTGAAAAAATCGATAGAAACTTGGATTTTAGTTTCGATGTTTCGGTGTTATTTCGGTTTCGTAATTCTATACATAGTAAAAACTGCTAGTTAAGGTTTAGTAGGCTCTGATACCACTGTAAGTGGATGTCACGTACCCCGCGGATTCGCGGGGAGGCGGAATTTACAAAAAACGATGTTCATTGCTCGCAACAACGACTTAAACTCCATGATCAATACGGAATCCTTAACTAGGTGTTATACCTCCTAGAACCTTGTCCTTTGGGTTTTCTTTTCCTCCTCACCTTGAGCTCCTTGAAGATCGGATCAAGCTTGCAACGTCGGCCTCCTCGCGTCAAAGACGATCTACCCGAGAGTATGCACTTCAAGCTCTAACCTATAAACCGAGGTAACTACGGTACCTAGTTTGCTAAGCTAAGTAGCCTAGATGTTGTAAAAGTGATTATGGATTAATTTGTCTCAAGAACCCTAGGTTTCTCAACACATGAGAGCTTTTAGGGTTGAGGAAGAAGAAGAGAATCTTGGAGGAGAATGAGTGTTGAAGAGATAATGATGAATGAATATGGCTAAGGGTTGATGATAATGAAGAAAATAATAATTAAATAATTGAATCAAGAATGCTTCAATGGTCATCAAAACCATGAGTCACCCAAGTAGCCATACTTCATTTATGATCAAGTAACACCTTATACCCCCACCTCACTATCCATTTAAGTAAATGGATTAAACCACAAATGAGGTGTCTTCTTCTAGAAGCACTCTTGAGAAATTAGAATAACACCCCTCACCGTATATACATACCCGTATTCGTATTCCGAAAAACATGAATACAAAGAGATGAAAATAATCCAACAATATAATACTAGAATCCGTCTTAAACCAAAGCCCACTAGTATTATCCGTCTGAATCATGATCCGTGTAGCTAGTACATGTTTATAATTGAACCCTGCCGTAAAACCATACGGCCTCTACATCGTTTCGCCCAAAGCAGTGAAACCCTTTGTGTGGGACTCTAAAGACTCAACAGTACACTGGCAGTGGGTTTAACCACAAGCACGTCAGCGGTACTAGCTGCATGTAACGGCTACCTAGGTATCTGTCGATAAGAAGGTCGATGAGAAAACTCATCCGAACTCCTAATGAGCCTATCTGTGACAATCTTTGTACAGTCCGGTCTATTCGTCTGAGATACTCGCATATCGGGCCTGGGGGTGGTAACCGTCAGACCCCTAATAGCGCAATAAGTCGTGTTGGAGTAGAGCCCAAAACAGCATGAGAAACTACTGGAGTACCTACCAGTAAATCTCTCTTGCCTGGCCAGGGACTTTGTGTAATGGCTTTCCAAACACAGCGCGATATCAACCCCCAAAACCGGGAGTGAAGAATCTTATCTAACCGCTGCCGCCTCCCAGTGCTTCGGGACTACACCCAACCACTACCTGTTTGCAAGACTCATTTGAGCCGTGGTAGGGTAGTGATCTAAGTACAGTGGGAACACACTCGAGATGAATAGTGATGTCAAATCAACGGACTAAGCTGTACTCATGTCACCTGGGAACTGCTAGCTGACAATAGGTATAATACCAACCAGCAGTTCCCAACGAGTCCGTCCAGTGTAACTCATGTTACACCCCGCTTCCCGGTGTACGGCGAAGGGGACGCGATGAGGCCGCCATGTATTTACTCTGAAGTAAACACGCTATGCGTATCTAAGCAATATGAAAGTAAATGTACATAAGAGACAGGATGTAAATAAACAACAACTTTATTTATTAACGTTCTTTTGATTACAATACATCTGAAAAGTAAATACATGAAATGGAAAGCAATGACTAAACAGTGGCATAACAGAAATGGAAAATACAGAAGGTAAATGTGTACAAGGAATCTAAAGCTCTGGGTCGAAAGCTAGCTGGTCCAAATCCTCGCTGGTGGGCTCGATCTCCAGTGACTCCGAATCACTTGACGACATTCCAAAGAAGAAAAAAAGAGAATGTAGTCTGCGAACAAATCGCTCGCTAAGTCCCAAAGAGGAGGGATAAGTGGAATAAACAGAGAGATAGTGTATAACTATTATAGTGTTGTTTGTAATGTTAACGTAGTTGTTTGTAGCTTGGTACATAAGAGGCTAGTGTATACGAGAGGAGTTTCACTAGACCAGTGACTAAGGTATACTGAGTACAAGGCTCCGTCGATAATACAACGGAACAACGGCAATTGAATTCAGGTAAGGTATCTTTATAATTGTTGTCTCGTGCCACTTCTAACACCTTCCGTACCAATCTACCTCTTATAAACCCCGCGATATCTTGTTTGTATTGTTTGTATTGTATTGTCTTATAAATTGAATAGATGGATGACTTGCCGGAACCATGATATCAGTAATGGAACGGATATAATGGATGAACATGTAAATGGGATATATCCATGGTTCGGTTCAGTCAATATAGATTGATTAGATTGAACAGATTGAATATATAGATTCATGGATTCATGTTGTATTGTAATTTGATATTTGAATCATTTTCAAGGCAGATTGATTATATTGAGACTCCGTCCGAGTCAGAAAATTAGAAAAGAAATTGAATCCTGAATTATATTTTGGTGTTATCGGTAACCGTTGCACATGGACGGCAGGATTTGTGTCTTTTTCAAAGACGATTACAGTGTTGATAACACCGTTTGTTAAGTTTTCTAACTTAAATAGGCAAGCATACATATCTCCGGCTCCCTGAGGCTCAAGAGACTAGTTCCGCTTAAACCTATGTTTACTAGGGTCCTTATTATGATTTAGTATAACTTGAGGGGTTTTATGTAAAATAATTTTGTATAATTTTCAAAATACACCTCAACAATTTTGTTATCGTCTTTAGAGTTTTGATTGATGTATATTTTATTAATATGACATTTCTAGTGAATAAAACCTAATTTCATAATATGTGGTATTTATTTGTAATATTGGATTTGTATGGAATTTTCTTGTAAATGAAATGTTTTTCTTGAATTTTGGAAATATGGAATATTATAAATATTAAAAAAAGATATTTTGATATTAATTACATATATATTTATTTATTAAAAATATAAGTTTTATTTATAATAGAAATCACATTTCCTAAAGAAAATTGTATTTTAAATTTTTCGAGATCGTATGCTCCTTGCGGAGGTCTGCATCTCACTCTTCTAGGCCCGAGGATGTGCGATAATCCGCAACATACCGAACGGGTTCCCCGAAATGGGTTGTAGAGACGCATTTGCAAGGATTTGTTAAAATATACATCTTGTAGAAAAAGGTTTTTATAAGTCGGAGGCAGTTATGTGTAAAATCGTATTTTCCCCAAAACTATATTCCCAAATTTCCATCGTGCTATGTTACATATGTGTGTTGTGATGAGGTAGGTCATTACCTCGTGAACTATTTAAAGGTATAGTACGGAATTCTAAGGATTTATGTCGAAACTAAACTATATGGTATTTTACTGTAAAGGTGTGATAAAAGTTACAAAAATGATTCTTTTGTGGTGAATCTTGATTTAATGGTTTTGTTAATGTTTGTTAAGACATATGTGAGTATATGAAGTTCTCTTGATTAAGAAAATTATAGATTTTTAAAGAAAACCGAATCGGAAATCGGACTAACTCCGCTTCCGTTGGGTTTTAGAAAAAGAACTTTTTAGAGATGAAGATGAGAAGGAAGAATGGGACTTATGAGTTAATTAACTAGAAGAGAGAAGGAGGAAGAGATGGGAGGTTCCGGTGCGTCGTTTCGTGTTCGTAATCTCCTCGGATCGTTGTCGGAAGTTCGTTGGAGCTTCGCCCTTTGCTAACTCCACTTGCACACAAAAAGCCTTGGGAATTTTCTTGAGAGTTTGGCCAGGGATTTGGGAGTGAGGAGGGGTGATTTTAGGTGTGGTATTTATTGGAAAAATTAGGGTTTAGGGTAATGAAAAGGTGTATTAAAAAGTTGTATTAAAATGGATTAAATGGGAGTTTTAATTTGCTTTGTAAATGTGCAGGGAATTTAAATAATACAAAAGTTATGGGGTAGGCCAAAGGTTGCAGAGAATCCAAGAAAATTAGGGTTTCGACTGAGTCGGACCTGTAAGTGCACGGCGGCGCCCCGGCCGTCAATCTGACGCCGGAATGCGGAAACGGAAATTTACTTTAACTTTTGAACCGGCATCACCGCGCACAAAAATCCCGGATCGTGCCATTAATCTAATCCTAGTTAACTAAAGAACGGGTAGAGAGATATACCGAGCGATCTGTGTCCTTCGGTCTTCCCGTCGTCGTCCCGATCTCCCCGCGGAATCTCCGGTCTCCATCACGTCACCGGAAAGGCACCACTTCGCCGGCATCTTTTACGGGCTCCCACCTCTGGACCGAGGCAACTCGGGGATGAAGTTGGCGAGCCGACGTGCCCAAGGTTTGCTGTAGAATACGTGTAGTGCTCTATGTCTCATTTTGGGATTTGAGGAAGTTGCCTTTGGTGGAGAAAATGAACTAAGCCTTTTGGAGATGGAGTCATGGGATTTTTGTGAAGACAAAAGACCAAAAATCCCACCACAAAATATTGGGGCAGCCCCTCCCTCATTTGGCCGGCCATATCATGGTGAAGGGAGTGAGAATGAGAGAGAGATGTATGGATGATGGAGCCACTAGAATTATGCAAGAGAGAGAAAAGGTCATGATAATAAGCAATGATCATAATCAATGTCCAACACTCCAACATCCATCATCACACCTAAAGTCAAGCAATCATGAAGTCATGGAGTCAATGAAAGCTACACCCATCATGAAAAACTATCATGAAGCAAAAGAAAGTCAAGGGTGGGAGAAACATCATGATACAACAATATGCAAAGACAACCCTCCAAAATGCTTATTTGCACAACTGCAAATAAGCCCTCCTCCACCAATTATCAGCTAATGAAAGATACAAAGGGAAATGGCCGAAACGGAATGCAAACTGGCAACTTCATAAAACTGATCCCGTAATAAATTACAGGAAAAACCCGCAACTGTATATACATACCCGCATTTTTATTCTGACCGTATACAAATGCAATGAGACAAAATTTACACTGTACTATACGAGAATCCTGCTCAAACCAAAGCCCGCTAGTATTATACGTCCGATCATGATCCATGCAATACCGCACGTATCTGATCGAACCCTACCATATCTCCATACGGCCTCTACAGCGTTTCGCCAGAAACTTGAGAAAACGGTCTATGGGGGACTCTAAAGACTCGTCAAAACTTTGGTTGTGGATTTAACCACTAGCACGTCAGAGGTCTTAGCCTATACGTAACGGGCTACCAGGTATTGACCAAAAGGGACGTCGATGAGAGAACTCATCCTGACACCCTACTGAGCCTGTCAGTGACAATATCCGTACAGTCCGGTCCGTTCGTCTATGAGCATCGCATGGCGGGCCTAGGGGGTTGGTAAAAGTCAGACCCCCAAAAGCGGTACAAGTCATGCCGGAGTGTAGCCCAGAATACCCTGAGATACTACTGGAATACCTACCAGTAAATCTCCTGCCTTGGCCAAGGACTTCGTGTAATGGCTCTCCTACACACAGCGCGACCTCACCCCCAATACCGGGAGAGACGAACCCCTGCAGATCCGCTCACTTCCTCCATGTGGCTCGAGACTGTACCCAACTAAAACCTGTTTGCACGTCTCCTTTGAGCGTGGTAGGGTAGTAATCAAAGTACAGTGGGAACTCACACGAGACAAATGACGAACCTCAGCTCGATGAACTAACCTGTACACATGTCACCAGGGAACTGCTATCTGACGCCAGGTATAAGACCAACAAGCATGTTCCCGGCGAGTCATGTCCGGTGTACTCATAACCCAATGAGCACCTGTATACATCTTAGGTGAACCAACTGACACCAGTGGCTTGTGAGACCGGCCACCGCCCCTCGTCGGGGTCTCGAATTTATACACTAGTCTACTCTTGAGTATCGATGCCCTGTCTCGAAACTCCAACGACTAGGGACCTTTTAAGGATGTGCTTATAGACTACCAGCTCCCACGTATATGATCGCCCTCATACTGCTGTGTAACGTTTTGAAAATCGTTTCGGTGAAATTTCGAAAAAACGGTAAAATAAGCGGGTTTTCTGTAAAAAGTCAAAATGCAAATATCTTTATTATAAAATTAAATAAACATATTCTAGATATGTAATTACTAGTATTTGGTGTTTATTGAGCCACTGGTGAAATTTCAAATTTTCTGAGAAAAATATTATTTTAATATTATTTTAAGCCGTCACTAATACATTTAATTTGGGAAAATTACAAATTGGAATGAGTTGAAACAAATTTTGTGCATCATAAAACATTAAATAAAATTTTATCATATGGTTTTTGAAATGAAATCGTTTGCCAAAACGATTTAGAAAATATCGAAGAAAAAAATGCTTAATTAGTGAAATTAGTGTAAATAGAAATTGGGGTATAATATTTATCATTTTCTTTCTTCACCCAAACTCACCCACACCCTCTCACCCACCTCCCTATGTGCTGGCCGAGCCTTGCTTCCCCATCTCCAAAATTTGTCCCCCACTTCTAAGGCTAAAGAAAAGAAAAGAAAAGAAAATGAATACAATAAAGAAATGAGAATGGGTTGACTTGTAATATGGGCCTTTGACTTAACCAATCACTTTCCCAACCTCACTCTCTCTCCTCCCCCGCCCTAATCTGGCCGAGCCTCCCTCTTGCAACAGCCTCATTTTTGCTTCTTCAATTCTTGAGCTAAAAACCTCACAAATTCATCAAAAAACCCACAAAAATCAAAATCTAATCCCTACCCATTTCTTATTGGCTATTCTAGTATGGATCTAGAGAACAAGATTTCTATTTGGGAGGCCATGGGTGCTTGTGGATCTTCAAATGTGTTTGGGTATAATTCTAAACATTTTGCTTAATTTGTTACTTAATTTCTTAAAGCTAAAGTCCTTAAGTGTTAATTAGGCTTTAGTTGCAAGTTTTGAAATTCAAGATAAGAATTTGAATGCAAGTTAGGGTTTTGTGAAATTGGTGTATGGTTGTGTGATATATTTAGGCTCTTATGTTGTGTTAATAAAAGATTAGTAGCTAGTTGCTAATGGTTAGTTTAAAAATTGTGTTAATTATGCCAATTTGCTAACTAGGTTTTTGAAATTGGTTAAATAATTGGGATTAAAAATGTGATTTGGTTTTTCACGACTTCTTTAACATTATAAAGTGTAGTTTAACACTTTAGTTCATGGAAATCCAACATAAATTGTTGTATGTGCATTTTTGCTATAAAATGGTTGAAATTGGTTAAAATTGCAAACTAGGTTTTTGAAATTGAATTAAATTGTGGGTTTAAAATTTACGTAGTGGTTTCTATGGCATAATTAAGATATTAAGTTATCATCTTGGTCACTAGAATTATTAAAACATCATGTTTTGTACAAAAACGGTAAATTGTGCTTGCTATATTTTCGGAAAAATGACTTTTTAAGTGAAATTGGGGTTTTTGGGAATTGTAAGCTATTTTATATTATAATTAGTGCTTGTAATTGTATAAATGAGTGTGTTGGGAGTTTTCTCGATTGTTTGGCGTTTGTACACCGACGTCGAGGGTTTTTGGGTTCATTTGTGAAACCAACCATAGGTTTTGACTTATGTGGGATTCGTGTGTCGTTTTGGTCATGAGTCGGATTTTAATGCGATACGATGCGTTGTGATATGTAGGTACCCCCATGTGGACTTCGAGATGACAAGCAAGCACGTGGCGACGTCGGCACCAGCGAGCGAGGACCAGGTGAGTAGATTTATATCTACGGGGAGAAGTCGGGTGGATGGCGTATAGCACCCCCGCAGTCCGTGGTGGTGTATACGGATGCGTATACACACCAACAATTATTATATGTTATTTGGGATAAATAACGATGTTTAGGATGGATATTGGTGTGTTGAATTATTTTAGTGTTGCGAACCCTAGGGTAGTGTTGCAGTACACATACACACCTACATACTTGCATACATTCCTATTTTTATGTGTTCATGGGTTACCTTTGAGTTAGTTGCGAAACCCTAGAGTGGTTGTTATACCCACATACCCACACACAGACTTGCATACTTTACTTTCTTGTGCGTATATTGGGATGTGTATATATGTATATATGCGTGGGTATGGGACTATGCATATGTACATTCATATACGCATGCATGGATAATGAGGATAGTACTTAGGATTTAAGATGAGTCGATGAGATTTGATTTGAGGCAGTGAGATCGGTGATATAGCAGGGTTCGTATTTGAGATACGACATGACGTTGTAGCGGGTCCTTGACATAGTGTTTCACACACGTGCATGCATACTTAGGCGGTATCAGTATTGTACTAGACGTAGATCAGTACCCCGATCATGATATTTGATAAATAGGATACCAGGTGAATAGTATGATGAATGTGATATTAACCCGTACCCAGATTTGGGGATGCCGTACGACGGATTTACGTACGAGTTATATTTTGATGATTGATCCGCACTCTTGACTTGTGATGTCTGATTATAGATATGGTATCGGATATGATATTATTTAGGCGGGATCACCGACTAATATATATACAGGTATGTATATGTATCGACTCAGATGTTAGGCGGTTTCCTTACCTGTAGCCCAGCTGGTCAGCTTAGCCCTTTAGTTTTGTTTAGTTGTTACATTAGATTCGATTCTTACCTATTTCAAAACTAACGAATCGTGGGTATTTTAAAAGACAGCCCAAGGGATCCTACGGATATTTCAAAAGACGTATTTTTTCATAAAAACACCGTAGCCCCTATTTTCAAAACCCCATGATTCGTGTTATTTCAAAAGGCACCATTTGTAGGACTTATATTAGGTTAATGCAGATTAGTTATAGTTGCGTCTAGTATTCAGCTCCCGCTCATTATTGTGGTTCGCTTCGCATCGCATGCTTATATTATGTTTCATACTCCATTATTGATATCATGCTGTTAGGACACCAGCACCATTACCGATGATGCGTATGTACCACGTACACTTACTTGCCGGCTCACACATATCTTCATCGGTAATTGCCATGTCACGTACACCTTAGAAAATATTATTGCTTGACATAGCCTGTTAGCTAATAGTTTAGACATGATATTAGTGTACTTGCCTCATATGTTAGTTTAGATATTATAGTTATTACCTGTTACTTCATGCATACTGTTATTCATTGTTATGCCGCATTCATGGATTCTCATGCATATATTCACTATTTTACGTGTTATTGAGGTTTTGGATTCGGATTTCCATGAGATTTTCTGGATTTGGAGGAAATCCGCAAAAACATAAATAAACCTTTTCTCTCTTTTAAAATAAAAAGTGCGGTTTTCCCATGATGTATGAGTCGTCCACCATGAGTTTGCTGATGGATTTTGAGACCCGATTCGAGGAAACGGATGAACCGTTTCGGGTACATGGTGGACCCGGTAAGGTACCCTGGGGCAAGAAGAGCGTGATGATGACGATGTGAGCCTGGCAGGGGAGCACTACCTACCGGTGATTTTACCCGACGCGTCGGATATCCGGAGGATACCGTCGTGGTCTTGAGATGGATGGTAGGGGCCGGTCTGGACTGACGGCGCCCTAGATATTGTGATTGAGACATTGAGATTTTGAGATATTGAGGTACAGAGACTGTGATACAGAGATATCGAGATATTGGGATTACTTTTTATGCCGATGCTAGGCACTGTTTTATGCTGATTTCATTATGATACCTCATTTAAAAATACAAAGGAAATCTCACTAAATTATGAAAACAGTTCTTCATTTACATGTATTCTGTTTCCATGCATTCATACCTCATTCATATGTTATATTGCTACCTGAGGCACTGGCACGGGCACATGAGATTACATTCGGGTTAGATATTTACCCTAGCCTTGTTATAGGTTGCATGTTATATATATAATTGAGGATATATTTGATCTTTGACCTAGGTTGCGTTATTTATGCGATTTCTTTTCGTAGATGTTTTTTTATTCACGAGTTGGCAACTCACCCCCGTTGTGCCCCAGTTTCTTGCAGGATTGCCGTACAGGTTTCTTTACGGCTTTGCGGGCATAGTTTCCTTCGGGTGATTTGCTAGTAGGTGGGTTTACTTGTATCGTACCCCCATTATATAACTTGTATATTATTATTCTGTTGTATCTAGAAGTTCCATCAACCAAACATATGTTATTTTTGAGATAGAGACCAGTGATATTATTTCGACTTTAGAGTCGCGCGTTATATTTCTGCAGATTTCTTATGGTTTTGAGTTTCCTTTTGAGTTTTGATCCTCGCCGTTGGCGTTGTATATTATATTGCTTGTGTGGTTGTGACCGTCGATTGACGAAGAGCTAGCTCCCACTTGGGGATGCATTTTTATTGATTTCGTATACTATTCATGTTGTATCCCGTTTGGGGGCTAGTATTTACAAAGGAGACTCTGCCGAAATTTTCAGGAAATTTTTGATGTTTTTAGAAACCCGCATAATTCGGCTTATGCTTTTAAAACTACTTATTTAAATTGGTTTTCCTTCACTCTACTACTTTTCTTGGTTTGCATTTCTGGGTTTTCGGCTTACTTGGATTACGTACGCCTCGAGACGTTTCGTAGTTTAAGTGCCAGTCATGTTCTGTACTTTCGGGACGTGACAAAGTTGGTATCAGAGCGTTAGGTTTTACCTTCGGAGCGTAGGATGACCCTTGGTTAATGGAATAGGTGACTAATGTAGAGTGACGTACCGTAGGTATGTTCCGCGGCATATTTACGATACGCTACTCCACTTAAGAAGCCTTAGGATGTACATTTCTTTGCTCAGTATTATATTCATTCTGATCTAGCCTCATCAGTACCAGTTATGGTTTTGCTGCCACGATTACGGGCAGGGAGAGCTATAGCTAGAGTTGCGGTCAGCACGAGCTCGTCATGAACGAGGACTGACCAGGGCGAAATTCCGGCGACACACGATTGCGGAGATGTGTCTTTTTACTCTGTTTCCGCGCCACGAGCGTTTGGCGGATCGCCTTTATGAGGTTACTCGGTTGTGCGGATCGACACTAGAGGATTGAGCCAATGATAGAGGCCAGCCAGATTTTGATGACCGTTGGTGTATTTCTTACTCATGATGATTGAGGCACTGTTCAGCGTGCAGACGAGTGAGCCAGTTGTTGCTGCGAGCGACGAGATACCGCCCTATATGTTGGAGCTATTGCAGTAAAAGTTGTACTAAGAAATGATAGAAGGTCGCTAGTCACCCGAGGATGAATGACTAGGACATGTGGTTCGTTCGCCTACCCGATGAGAGGTCATCAGATAGATTGATTCCAGCTAGAGACGACTTCACGCGGAGACGTTGGGAGTCGACAGAGACGATCGAATGTCAGAAACCTATTATTCCAAGTTTAAAGTAGTCGGAAAGACATGCAGGCAATTCTATGGTCCCTCTAGAAGAATGAAACCCTAACTCGACTTAATGACCGTGTGAAAGCCTTTGAACCTTCGGGTTTGCGGCAGTTCTATGGCGCCATTAGTGAGGCTTGGGTTTGCCCTTCTATGGCTGGACCACCGATGCTGTGGTGTGTACTCGATACTATTAAACTGTGCCCAAGAGGTTGAGATCTTAGGGGATTATTAGGTTTTGACGACTTGATCGGATGGCTCGACTTAATTCGGATGCTAGGTGGTGAGATGCAATTCTTGGGAGACTCCCGATACGAGGATAGCCGTTGGAGCTCAGTCCATGTAGCCACGATGAGACGAGTCCGAAGCAGTCGACATTAGAGAAAGTGAAGTAAGAGGTTCGTACCAGATCTAGATGAGATGACGTTCCACTCCGCCGACATCAGAGATGCGATGCGCATGCCGAGGCATGGTACTTGGATTTACCTTCCAGAAGGAGTTGCGATGAGTATGCAGTCGTTCCAGAGCAAGATGCAGATATAGGAAAGGACGATGACTTCCGGACAGTTGGCATAGACGAGACATGGAAGAGACCGTGAGCAGGATTCCTTCCAGGACACTGCTGCAATGACACTTGCACCCAGGATCAGATGTGTCACGTACATCAGAGACGCGATGATTGACCAGGAGATGACAAGAGACGTGCCAGAACGGGATCATCCCCGTTAGCACACCTGACAAGGCCGATGAGCCGATGGACCGAGAGATTGGTAATTCCCAGTGAAGACCTTGACCCAGGAGTGGTCATTGTTACGCACACCAGCAGGCCAGAGTTCATGATCATCGACGAGACGTCCCACTAGTGACCGCGACAGTTGGCCCGAGATTCTTAGAGGATGCGCTTGAGCGGTACTAAGCCGCCATTATTGATTTCGATGTTTTGGATGATTTATTCGAATGATTTGATTTTGATGATTGAGGATTTACGATCCTTGCACAGTGTTGCACTTGATATCGTTTTCGTGCTTGGGTTTCACATGTTTGTGATTTTACGGTTTTAGACATTTGAGTTGATTTTGTGCGTATGCACGCACACGATTTGGTTCCTGCACACTGTATAGTTTATATATGTTTGCAGTGCAGTGATACGCCTTTTGTGCACTTAGATGCATTGGACTTTGATTTCGATGGTGATGTTCGATATTTGTTTTGTGCACCTTGTGCACCTGATTTGATTTTGCGCATGTTTGGCACTTGATATTGGATTTCATGATTTCGTGCTCGATGGATGCACCTGATTGGATTTTCGCGAATGTTGGGCGCATGTTTTGAAGTGTGATTTTGGTGCACACCAGATGCACTAAATCGAGATTTCTCGTGCATGTCAGATGCACCAGATTTTGCTGTCAGGCACACATGTTGCCTACGACAGATGTTTCGTGCACACCCGATGCACTTAGATGTTGTTTCTGTGCATAGGTATGGCACATATTTGGATTTTGATTTCCGTGCGCACAAGACGCGCGTAGTATTCATACGCCTATTTTGGGATTGATTTTTCTTATAGAGCAGTACGTTTTTATGATATTGCTATGTGTTTTCGTACTTAGCAGGACTAGTCAGAGGACAGTACCTGAATATATTTTACATGTATAGTTTCGAGTTATATCATATTAGTTTTGCTTTGGATTTGGTATTGATGTCTTCCCCATGACTCCGATGATTGCGGGATGCTTGACGGAGTTCTGATTTGAGTTATATGCTCATTTTTCATGCGCATGCGTTGTGCTACGATTTGTTTTATGTATTTATGATTTCGGAGCCCCGGCGATTTGATGGTTTTGGCTGAAATATTTTAGTATTTGGGGGAAGTTTTAATTTAAATTCGGGGACCGAATTTCTTTAAGGGTGGAAGATTGTAACGTTTTGAAAATCGTTTCGGTGAAATTTCGAAAAAACGGTAAAATAAGGGGGTTTCTGTAAAAAGTCAAATAGCAAATATCTTTATTATAAAATTAAATAAACATATTCTAGATATGTAATTACTAGTATTTGGTTTTTATTGAGCCACTGGTGAAATTTCAAATTTTCTGAGAAAAATATTATTTTGATATTATTTTAAGCCGTCACTAATACATTTAATTAGGGAAAATTACAAATTGGAATTAGTTGAAAATAAAATTTGTGCATCGTAAAACATTAAATAAAATTTTATCATGTGGTTTTTGAAATGAAATCGTTTTCCAAAACGGTTTAGAAAATATCGAAGAAAAAAAGGCTTAATTAGTGAAATTAGTGTAAATAGAAATTGGGGTATAATATTTATCATTTTCTTTCTTCACCCAAACTCACCCACACCCTCTCACCCCCCTCCCTATGTGCTGGCCGAGCCTTGCTTCCCCATCTCCAAAATTTTTCCCCACTTCTAAGGCTAAAGAAAAGAAAAGAAAAGAAAATGAATACAATAAAGAAATGAGAATGGGTTGACTTGTGATATGGGCCTTTGACTTAACCAATCACTTTCCCCATCTCACTCTCTCTCCTCCCCCTCCCTAATCTGGCCGAGCCTCCCTCTTGCAACAGCCTCATTTTTGCTTCTTCAATTCTTGAGCTAAAAACCTCACAAATTCATCAAAAAACCCATAAAAATCAAAATCTAATCCCTACCCATTTCTTATTGGCTATTCTAGTATGGATCTAGAGAACAAGATTTCTATTTGGGAGGCCATGGGTGCTTGTGGATCTTCAAATGTGTTTGGGTATAATTCTAAACATTTTGCTTAATTTGTTACTTAATTTCTTAAAGCTAAATTCCTTAAGTGTTAATTAGGCTTTAGTTGCAAGTTTTGAAATTCAAGATAAGAATTTGAATGCAAGTTAGGGTTTTGTGAAATTGGTGTATGGTTGTGTGATATATTTAGGCTCTTATGTTGTGTTAATACAAGATTAGTAGCTAGTTGCTAATGGTTAGTTTAAAAATTGTGTTAATTATGCCAATTTGCTAACTAGGTTTTTGAAATTGGTTAAATAATTGGGATTAAAAAGGTGATTAGGTTTTTCATGACTTCTTTAACATTATAAAGTGTAGTTTAACACTTTAGTTCATGGAAATCCAACATAAATTGTTGTATGTGCATTTTTGCTATAAAATGGTTGAAATTGGTTAAAATTGCTAACTAGGTTTTTGAAATTGAATTAAATTGTGGGTTTAAAATTTACGTAGTGGTTTCTATGGCATAATTAAGATATTAAGTTATCATCTTGGTCACTAGAATTATTAAAACATCATGTTTTGTACAAAAACGGTAATTTGTGCTTGCTATATTTTCGGAAAAATGACTTTTTAAGTGAAATTGGGGTTAGCTATTTTATATTATAATTAGTGTTTGTAATTGTACAAATGAGTGTGTTGGGAGTTTTCTCGATTGTTTGGCGTTTGTACGCCGACGTCGAGGGTTTTTGGGTTCATTTGTGAAAGCAACCATAGGTTTTGACTTATGTGGGATTCGTGTGTCGTTTTGGTCATGAGTCGGATTTTAATGCGATACGAAGCGTTGTGATATGTAGGTACCCCAATGTGGACTTCGAGACGACAAGCAAGCGCGTGGCGACGTCGGCACCGGCGAGCGAGGAACAGGTGAGTAGATTTATATCTACGGGGAGAAGTCGGGTGGATGGCGTATAGCACCCCCGCAGTCCGTGGTGGTGTATACGGATGCGTATACACACCAACAATTATTATATGTTATTTGGGATTAATAACGATGTTTAGGATGGATATTGGTGTGTTGGATTATTTTAGTGTTGCGAACCCTAGGGTAGTGTTGCACTACACATACACACCTACATACTTGCATACATTCCTATTTTTATGTGTTCATGGGTTACCTTTGGGTTAGTTGCGAAACCCTAGAGTGGTTGTTATACCCACATACGCACACACAGACTTGCATACTTTACATTCTTGTGCGCAGATTGGGATGTGTATATATGTATATATGCGTGGGTATGGGACTATGCATATGTACATTCATATACGCATGCATGGATAATGAGGATAGTACTTGGGATTTAAGATGAGTCGATGAGATTTGATTTGAGGCCGTGAGATCGGTGATATAGCAGGGTTCGTATTTGAGATACGGCATGACGTTGTAGCGGGTCCTTGACATAGTGTTTCACACACGTGCATGCATACTTAGGCGGTATCAGTATTGTACTAGACGTAGATCAGTACCCCGATCATGATATTTGATAAATAGGATACCAGGTGAATAGTATGATGAATGTGATATTAACCCGTACCCAGATTTGGGGATGCCGTACGACGGATTTACGTACGAGCTATATTTTGATGATTGATCCGCACTCTTGACTTGTGATGTCTGATTATAGATATGGTATCGGATATGATATTATTGAGGCGGGATCACCGACTAATATATATACAGGTATGTATATGTATCGACTCAGATGTTAGGCCGTTTCCTTACCTGTAGCCCAGCTGGTCAGCTTAGCCCTTTAGTTTTGTTTAGTTGTTACATTAGATTCGATTCTTACCTATTTCAAAACTAACGAATCGTGGGTATTTTAAAAGACAGCCCAAGGGATCCTACGGATATTTCAAAAGACGTATCATTTCATAAAAACACCGTAGCCCCTATTTTCAAAACCCCATGATTCGTGTTATTTCAAAAGGCACCATTTGTAGGACTTATATTAGGTTAATGCAGATTAGTTATAGTTGCGTCTAGTATTCAGCTCCCGCTCATTATTGTGGTTCGCTTCGCATCGCATGCTTATATTATGTTTCATACTCCATTATTGATATCATGCTGTTAGGACACCAGCACCATTACCGATGATGCGTATGTACCACGTACACTTACTTGCCGGCTCACACACATCATCATCGGTAATTGCCATGTCACGTACACCTTAGAAAATATTATTGCTTGACATAGCCTGTTAGCTAATAGTTTAGACATGATATTAGTGTACTTGCCTCATATGTTAGTTTAGACATTATAGTTATTACCTGCTACTTCATGTATATTGTTATTCATTGTTATGCCGCATTCATGGATTCTCATGCATATATTCACTATTTTACGTGTTATTGAGGTTTTGGATTCGGATTTCCATGAGATTTTCTGGATTTGGAGGAAATCCGCAAAAACATAAATAAACCTTTTCTCACTTTTAAAATAAAAAGTGTGGTTTTCCCATGATGTATGAGTCGTCCACCATGAGTTTGCTAATGGATTTCGAGACCCGATTCGAGGAGATGGATGAACCGTTTCGGGTACATGGTGGACCCGGTAAGGTACCCCGGGGCAAGAAGCGCATGATGATGACGATGTGAGCCTGGCAGGGGAGCACTACCTACCGGTGATTTTACCCGACGCGTCGGATATCCGGAGGTTACCGTCGTGGTCTTGAGATGGATGGTAGGGGCCGGTCTGGACTGACGGCGCCCTAGATATTGTGATTGAGACATTGAGATTTCGAGATATTGAGGTACAGAGACTGTGATACAGAGATATCGAGATATTGGGATTACGTTTTATGCCGATGCTAGGCACTGTTTTATGCTGATTTCATTATGATACCTCATTTTAAAAATACAAAGGAAATCTCACTAAATTATGAAAACAGTTCTTCATTTACATGTATTCTGTTTCCATGCATTCATATGTTATATTGCTACCTGAGGCACTGGCACGAGCACATGAGATTACACTCGGGTTAGATATTTACCCTAGCCTTGTTATAGGTTGCATGCTATATATATAATTGAGGATATATTTGATCTTTGACTTAGGTTGCGTTATTTATGCGATTTCTTTTCGTAGATGTTTTTCTATTCACGAGTTGGCAACTCACCCCCGTTGTGCCCCATTTTCTTGTAGGATTGCCGTACATGTTTCTTTACGGCTTTGCGGGCATAGTTTCCTTCGGGTGATTTGCTAGTAGGTGGGTTTACTTGTATCGTACCCCTATTATATAACTTGTATATTATTATTCTGTTGTATCTAGAAGTTCCATCAACCAAACATGTGTAATTTTTGAGATAGAGACCAGTGATATTATTTCGACCTTAGAGTCGCGCGTTATATTTCTGCAGATTTCTTATGGTTTTGAGTTTCCTTTTTAGTTTTGATCCTCGCCGGTGGCGTTGTATATTATATTGCTTGTGTGGTTGTGACCGTCGATTGACGAAGAGCTAGCTCCCGCTTGGGGATGCATTTTAATTGATTTCGTTTACTATTCATGTTGTATCCCGTTTGGGGGCCAGTATTTACAAAGGAGACTCTGCCGAAATTTTCAGGAATTTTTTGATGTTTTTAGAAACCCGCATAATTCGGCTTATGCTTTTAAAACTACTTATTTAATTTGGTTTTCCTTCACTCTACTACTTTTCTTGGTTTGCATTTCTGGGTTTTCGGCTTACTTGGATTACGTACGCCTCGAGACGTTTCGTAGTTTAAGTGCCGGTCATGTTCTGTACTTTCGGGACGTGACATGCTGGCAGTCAAGCAAGAATCCTAGGGGCTCTATCAACATGCAATAGTGACCTGTAAGGTCACCTAAAGCAGTACACGATGATAAAGGTAAACCAGATTGCATACTATCATCTTGAGTAAGACTGTCCTACCGGAATAGGTCTTCCCTCAATCATTGCAATCACGTGCCTGTGATCCAATAATTGATTCTGAGGGCACTATCTCCAACAATCTCCCACTTTCACTCAAGGCTAATTATTGTGTTGTCGCATACTCACAGCCCGTGTGATACCGAACACCCAACTCCTCTACTAGTCAGTCTCACAAAACCCGTTTGCGAAACTATTGCGTTCGAGGAATAGCCTCAGTGAGTGGATCTGATTTGATGTTTCTTTCTATGCCTCTCTATATCTCAAGTTCGCGGAGAAATCCATCTCCCGAAATGAGCAATACCTGTCTTAGAATGTGTCTGGATGTCTGATGGGACCTAGCAGATAAATGAACTCCAAATCCAAAACTTCTTAGACTGTATCGTCAACTGAACTTAATCAGTATCCTGCGCCTTGCCTCCCTCAGTATCCTACTCGACCACCTGTCCAAAATACCGCCCCTCGTCAGAGGGAAAACTATAATTCTGACAACTTCTTTGTCATCCAGGTCACCTTGGAAGCCTGGAATGATAACTGTCTCCCGAATAAGGCTGTCGTTATTATATCCCTAGAACATTCACTTCTGTTCTAAAAATGCTTCCAAATGTTTCTCCAGGATTGGATCAATATAAACATATTGCATCTATTGCAAAAACAACATCTGGTGTGGTACTTGACATCTCATGATTGGCTCAATTGCCTAAGTAAGTGATATGTCGATCATGCACATTCCTCTCCCCTTTAGTCTGTAAGACACCTTTATAGAGGGTGACTCCATCATCTGCAGGTACACCACCATGCCAGGAGTCGTCCATTCTAAATACTCTTAGAATGCTGTCAAGTACCCTGATTGGGAAACTACCCAAATCTAGATCTAAAACCATAGATCCAGTAACCAGAATGTATGATATAATATCCAAGTCCCATGTGGAGAAACCACTGTGTGACAACCAAAGTATAACCGATCGTAGTATAGGAATATCACTTCCTACTCTGTGTATGTCATCCAAATACCAGGACAACACACCCTACTACCTTCTTAACAGATCCATCCCCTATTCTGATGAAGTCAAACCTATGACTTTCATATCAGAAATAAATGATCTATCTCCGCTATTTCTGCTTTAGTCTATACATAGACATAAGCCACTTGTCCACCAATGCTTCCGCTACTCCACTGTCTACGACAACCCTCTGGCAGAGTCATATAGACGTACACTTCTAAAGAAAGTTTAGAACGACGCTATACTCATCCTCCTGCCGGGTCTCGCAGCCTGGAACAACAGCAATGGCATGTCTGGGTAAATAAGAACCTCCCTGTCACCGTCCTTGAGGCTACCGGAGAACCCCTCGGGTGCCTGAGGTTACCCACCGTATCTGCGGAGTGGCCAATGGAATGTCAAACCATATTGAATCTTTAGGCTCCTATCAAATCTTCAGTAATCGTTTGCGGTTCTGGAATCACTTCCAGTTCTACCATACTCCCACTGCTGTTTTCTGAAAAAATCCATTTTTATTAAAACTGTGGCGAGTCTAGAACAATATCACTATTGATCTCCAGATGGTAGAAAGTCAACACTCGTCATGGCCTGGGTCAACCCACAAACATCCATTACAGAAACGTGCCTTGAGTTATCCAGAGTCTGGTTTTAAGCATAAGCCGGACAACTCACTGTACCTTAACATCGTTAAGATATGAACTGTTCTATATCCAATATAGAACCAGAGGCACTGATATAATTGAACCAGATTCAAATCATGCAACTGTCTCCAGTGCATGTCAACTAAATGGAAAGAGGCCGATCAGCGTTACTCAACTTAGGAATGCTTCCAATTATGAGTAACCTGAAAGAGAAGCAAGTTCTCTTAATCATTTCTATCATCTGAAATACCATACACAAGTATCTACATCTTCGATCAACTTGAAGAATCCCGATAAATGCAACATCTGGTTCTCTACTTTATTCATATATCTATAACTTCTCAAAACTTGGACCCTGCTTTACTAATTATATAAATATCACATTTTAAATCAACAAAAATGCAAACTAGCAACTTAATTTGATTTAGAATAACACTAATATGTCAAATACATCACACAACCATAATCTCACAACACAAAACCCTAATTATATTTTCACAAACCCTAATTTAAATCTTCTCTTGCAAACCCACATCTTTCAATTAAACCATAAATTAGCACCAAATAAGCTTCATTAAGAAATTAAACCAACAATTGAACAATGGGTCAAAAGTTATACCTCACAACCATGAATCAAACTTGAAATCTAGACCTCCAATTTGAAATCTTTGCACCAAGATCCATGCTAAAGAAGACGAGGGAAAATGGGTAGGAGTCGGATTTGGATTTCAGCTTGATTTTTGATTGAATTTGGACATTTTTTTGAGGGGAAATGAGGTGGGGTTTTGGGGGGAAATTCTGGACAGCAAGAATGGGGGGGCTTGGCTGCAAGTATGGGGAAAGAGGAGAGAGTGGGAGGTGGGGAAAATGATATCTAGTCAACCTAGTCAAAGTCCACTCTCATTTCTACATTTCCTTTTTCTTTTCTTTTCTTTTCTTTTGCAAAACAAGTGGGGACAAGAGAGGGGGGAATGCTGAATTCATCCAAGGGGGAGGGAAAATGGGGTTGTGTGAGTGTGGGTATGGGTGTGGGGTGATGGAAAATGATAAATACTATACCCTAAACATCCATTTACACTAAAAAAAAGCTTTTTTTCTTCAAAAAGTTCTAAACCGTTTTGGCAAACGATTTCGTTTAAAAAACCACATGATAAAATTTTATTTAATGTTTTATGATGCACAAAATTTGCTTCAACTCATTCCAATTTGTAATTTTCCCTAATTAAATATATTAGTGACGGCTTAAAATAATATTAAAATAATTAATTTCGGAAAATTTTTCAGAAAATTTGAAATTTCACCAGTGGCTCAATAAACACAAAATACTAGCAATTACATAGCTAGAATATGTATATTTAATTTTATAATAAAGATATTTGTATTTTGACTTTTTACAGAAAACCCCCTTATTTTACCATTTTTTCGAAATTTCACCGAAACGATTTTCAAAACGTTACAATCTTCCCCCCTTAAAGAAATTCGGTCCCCGAATTTAAATTAAAACTTCCCCCAAATACTAAAATATTTCAGCCAAAACTATCAAATCGTCGGGGCTCCGAAATCATAAATACATAAAATAAATCTTAGCGCAACGCATGCACATGAAAAATGAGCATATAACTCAAATCAGAACTCCGTCAAGCATCCTGCAATCATCGGAGTCATGGGGAAGGCATCAATACCAAATCCAAAGCAAAACCAATATGATATAACTCGAAACTATACATGTAAAATATATTCAGGTACTGTCCTCTGACTAGTCCTGCTCAGTACGAAAACAAAAAGCAATATCATAAAAACGTACTGCTCTATAAGAAAAATCAATCCCAAAATACGCGTATGAATACTACGTGCGTCTTGTGCGCACGGAAATCAAAATCCAAATATGTGCCATACATATGCACAGAAACAACATCTAAGTGCATCGGGTGTGCACGAAACATCTGTCGTAGGCAACATGTGTGCCTGACAGCAAAATCAGGTGCATCTGACATGCACGAAAAATCTCGATTTAGTGCATCTGGTGTGCACCAAAATCACACATCAAAACATGCGCCCAACATGCGCGAAAATCCAAATCAGGTGCATCCATCGTTCACGAAATCATGAAATCCAATATCAAGTGTCGAGCACGCGCAAAATCAAATCAGGTGCACAAAACAAATATCGAACATCACCATCGAAATCAAAGTCCAGTGCATCTAAGTGCACAAAAGGCGTATCACTGCACTGCAAGCATATATAAACTATACAGAGTGTAGGAACCAAATCGTGTGTGTGCATACGCACAAAATCAACTCAAATGTCTAAAACCGTAAAATCACAAACATGTGAAACCAAAGCACGAAAACGATATCAAGTGCCACACTGTGCAAAGATCGTAAATCCTCAATCATCAAAATCAAATCATTCGAATAAATCACCCAAAACATCGAAATCAATAATGGCGGAATAGTACCGCTCAAGCGCATCCTCTAAGAATCTCAGGCCAACTGTCGCGGTCACTAGTGGGACGTCTCGTCGATGATCATGAACTCTGGCCTGCTGGTGTGCGTAATAATGACCACTCCTAGGTCAAGGTCTTCACTGTGAATTACCAATCTCTCGGTCCATCGGTTCATCGGCCATGTCAGGTGTGCCAACGGGGACGATCCCGTTCTGGCACGTCTCTTGTCATCTCCCGGTCAATCATCACGACCACTCGTAAGACAGCATATCACTGGCGTCGGCCTCTGGCTTTCTGAATGTACGTGACACATCTGATCCTGGGTGCAAGTATCATGCAGCAGTGTCCTGGAAGGAATCCTGCTCATGGTCTCTTCCATGTCTCGTCTCGGCCAACTGTCCGGAAGTCATCGTCCTTTCTTATATCTGCTTCTTGCTCCGGAATGGCTGCATACTCATCACGACTGCTTCTGGAAGGTATATCCAAGTACAATGCCTCGGCATGCGTATCGCATCTCCGATGTCGGCGGAGTGGAACGTCGTTTCATCTAAATCTGGTACGAACCTCTTACTTCACCTTTCTCTAATGTCGACCGCTTCGGACTCTTCTCGTCGTGGCTGCATGGACTGAGCTCCAACGGCTATCCTCGTATCGGGAGTCTCCCAAGAAATGCATCTCACCACCTAGCATCCGAATTAAGTCGAGCCATCCGATCGAGTCGTCAAAACCTCATAATCCCCCAAGAGCTCAACATCTTGGGCACAGTTTAATAGTATCGAGTACATACCACAGCATCCGTGGTCCAGCCGTAGAAAGGCAAACCCAAGCCTCATTAATGGCGCCATAGAACTGCCGCAAACCCGAAGGTTCAAAGGCTTTCACACGGTCATTAAGTCGAGTTAGGGTTTCATTCTTCTAGAGGGACCATAGAATTGCCTGCATGTCTTTCCGACTACTTTAAACATGGAATAATAGGTTTCTGAAATTCGATCGTCTCTGTCGACTCTCATCGTCTCCGTCGGCTCTCAACGTCTCCGTGTGAAGTCGTCTCTAGCTGGAAACAATCTATCTCATGACCTCGCATCGGGGTAGGCGAACGATCCACATGTCCTAGTCATTCATCCTCGATGACTAGCGACCTTCTATCATATCTTAGTATAACTCATTCTGCACTAACTCCAGCATCTGGGGCAATATCTCGTCGCTCGCAGCAATAACTGGCTCGCTCGTCCACACGCTGAACGGTGCCTCAATCATCAGGAGTAAGCAATACTTCAATGGTCATCAAAATCTGGCTGGCCTCTATCAGTGGCCCAATCCTCTGATACTGATCGGCACGTCCGAGAAATCTCATAAAGGCGATCCGCCAAACGCTCGTGGCGCGGAAACACAGTAAAAAGACACATCTCCGCAATCGTGTGTCGCCGGAATTTCGCTCTGGTCAGTCCTCGTTCGTGACGAGCTCGTGCTGACCGCAACTCTAGCCGTAGCTCTCCCTTCCCGTAATCGTGGCAGCAAAACCATAACTGGTACTGATGAGGCTAGATCGGAATGAATATAATACTGAGCAAAGAAATGTACATCCTAAGGTTCCTTAAGTGGAGTGGCGTGTCGTAAGTATGCCGCGGAACATACCCACGGTACGTCACTCTACTTTAGTCACCTATTCTATCAACCAAGGGTCATCCTACGTTCCGAAGGTAAAACCTAACGCTCTGATACCAACTTTGTCATGTCCCGAAAGATGGAACATGACCGGCACTTAAACTACGAAACGTCTCGAGGCGTACGTAATCTAAGTAAGCCGAAAACCCAGAAATCCAAACCAAAAAAAAAATAGTAGAGTGAAGGAAAAACCAATTTAAAACAAGTAGTTTTAATAGCATAAGCCGAATTATGCGGTTTTTAAGAACATCAAAATTTACTGAAAATTTCGGCAGAGTCTCCTTTGTAAATATTGGCCCCCAAACGGGATACAACATGAATAGTATACGAAATCAATAAAAAGGCATCCCCAAGCGGGAGCTAGCTCTTCGTCAATCGACGGTCACAACCACACAAGCAATATAATATACAACGCCAACGGCGAGGATCAAAATTCAAAAGGAAACTCAAAACCACAAGAAACCACAGAAATATAACGCGCGACTCTAAGGTCGAAGGAATAACATCACTGGTCTCTATCTCAAAATAAATACATGTTTGGTTGATGGAACTTCTGGATACAACAGAATAATGATATACAAGATATATAATGGGGATACGATACAAGTAAACCCACCTACTAGCAAATCACCCGAAGGAAACTATGCCCGCAAAGCCGTAATGAAACCTGTAGGCAAACCTGCAAGAAACTGGGGCACAACGGGGGTGAGTTGCCAACTCGTGAATAGAAAAACATCTACGAATAGAAATCGCATAAATAACGCAAACTAGGTCAATGATCATAATATATCCTCAATTATATATATATAACATGCAACCTATAACAAGGCTAGGGTAAATATCTAACCCGAGTGTAATCTCATGTGCCCGTGTCAGTGCCTCAGGTAGCAATATATCAAATGAATGAGGTATGAATGCATGAAAACAGAATACATGTAAATGAAGAACTGTTTTCATAATTTAGTGAGATTTCCTTGTATTTTTAAAATGAGGTATCATAATGAAATCAGCATAAAACAGTGCCTAGCATCGGCACAAAACGTAATCCCAATATCTCGATATCTCTGTATCACAATCTCTGTACCTCAATATCTCGAAATCTCAATGTCTCAATCACAATATCTAGGGCGCCGTCAGTCCAGACCGGCCCCTACCATCCATCTCAAGACCACGACGGTATCCTCCGGATATCCGACGCGTCGGGTAAAATCACCGGTAGGTAGTGCTCCCCTGCCAGGCTCACATCGTCATCATCACGCGCTTCTTGCCCCGGGGTACCTTACCGGGTCCACCATGTACCCGAAACGGTTCATCCGTCTCTTCGAATCGGGTCTCGAAATCCATCAGCAAACTCATGGTGGACGACTCATACATCATGGGAAAAACCGCACTTTTTATTTAAAAAGAGAGAAATCAGTTTATATAAGTTTTTCGGTTTTCTCCCCAAATCCAGAAAATCTCATGGAAATCCGATTCCAAATCATCAATAGCATGTAAAACCATGAATATAGGCATAACAATGAATAACAGTATGCATGAAGTGACAAGTAATAACTACAATGTTAAGCTGGCATATAAGGCAGGTATACTAATATCATGTCAAATTACTAACTAACAAGCTAGGTCAAGCAATAATATTTTCTCAGGTGTACGTGACATGGCAATTACCGATGAAGATGTGTGTGAGCCGGCAAGTAAGTGTACGTGGTACATACGCATCATCGGTAATGGTGCTGGTGTCCTAACAATATGATATCAACATTGCAATAAGAAATTATAACATAAGTATGCGATGCGAAGCGAACCACAATAATAAGCGGGAGCTGAATACAAGACGCAACTGCAACTAACCTGCATTAATCTAATACAAGTCCTACAAATGGTGCCTTTTGAAATAACACGAATCATGGGGTTTTGAAAATAGGGGCTACGGTGTTTTTATGAAAAGATACGTCTTTTGAAATATCTGTAGGATCCCTTAGGCTGTCTTTTAAAATACCCACGATTCGTTAGTTTTTGAAATAGGTAAGAATCGAATCTAATCTAACAACTAAACTAAACTAAAGGACTAAGCTGACCAGCTGGGCTACAGGTAAGGAAACCGCCTAACATCTGAGTCGATACATATACATACCTGTATATATTAGTCGGTGATCCCGCCTCAATAATATCATATCCGATACCATATCTATAATCAGACATCCCTAGTCAAGAGTGCGGATCAATCTTCAAAATATAGCTCGTACGTAAATCCGTCGTACGGCATCCCCAAATCTGGGTACGGGTTAATATCATATTCATCACACTATTCATCTGGTATCCTCTTTATCAAAGATCATAATCCGGGGTACTGATGTACGTCTAGTACAATACTGATACTGCCTAAGTAAGCATGGACGTGTGTGAAACACTACGTCAAGGACCCGCTACAACGTCATGTCGTATCTCAAATACGAACCCTGCTATATCACCGAATTCACAACCTCAATACAAATCTCATCGACTCATCTCAAACCCAAGTATCATCCTCAAATCCGTATGTGAACACATAGTCCCATACCCATGTGAACACATAACTATAAAGAATCCCATGGGCACATATAAATAGGAATGTATGCAAGTATTTATGTGTGTATGTATGTGTGTATGTGTAGTGCAACACTACCCTAGGGTTCGCAACACTAAAGTAATCCAACACACCAATATCCATCCTAAACATCGTTATAAATCCAAAATAACATATAACAATTGTTGGTGTGTGTATACGCATCCGTATACACCACCACGGACTGTGGGGGTGCTATACGCCATCCACCCGACTTCTCCCCGTAGATATAAATCTACTAACCTGGTCCTCGCTCGCCGGTGCCGACGTCGCCATGCACTTTCTTGCCGTCTCGAAGTCCACATGGGGGTACCTACATATCATAACGCACCGCATCGCATTAAAATCCGACTCATGACCAAAACGACACACGAATCCCACATAGGTCAAAACCTATGGTTGCTTCCACAAATCAACCCAAAAACCCTCGACATCGGCGTACAAACGCCAGACCATCGAGAAAAACCCAAATACACTCATTTGCACATTCACGAACACAAATTTTAATATAAAATAGGTTAAAACTCACAAAAACCCCAAATTCACTTTAAAAGCCGTTTTTCCGAAAAACTAGCAAGCAAAATTCGCCGTTTTAGTACAAAACTCGATGTATAAACGAATCTAGCGGCCACAATATTCACTAAATATCTTAATTAAGTCACAAAAACAATTCCCATAATTTAATCTCATAAATTTCCATAAACCTTAAAATTCTAGTTCACAAAATACCTAAATTTTAACAATTTTATAGCAAAAATGCACAAACTACAATCTAGCTTGGATTTTAATGAACTAAAAGCATTAAACCACTCAATATAATCTTTATAATGACATGAAACCTAAATTTGAATTTTATCTCATAAGAATATAATTATTTAAAAAACCTAGTTTACTATAAATATCACATTTTAAATCAACAAAAATGCAAACTAGCAACTTAATTTGATTTAGAATAACACTAATATGTCAAATACATCACACAACCATAATCTCACAACCCAAAACCCTAATTATATTTTCACAAACCCTAATTTAAATCTTCTCTTGCAAACCCACATCTTTTAATTAAACCATAAATTAGCACCTAATAAGCTTCATTAAGAAATTAAACCAACAATTGAACAATGGGTCAAAAGTTATACCTCACAACCATGAATCAAACATGAAATCTAGACCTCCAATTTGAAATCTTTGCACCAAGATCCATGCTAAAGAAGACGAGGGAAAATGGGTAGGAGTCGGATTTGGATTTTAGCTTGATTTTTGATGGAATTTGGACATTTTTTTGAGGGGAAATGAGGTGGGTGGGGGGAAATTCTGGACAGCAAGAATGGGGGGGCTTGGCTGCAAGTATGGGGAAAGAGGAGAGAGAGGGAGGTGGGGAAAATGATATCTAGTCAACCTAGTCAAAGTCCACTCTCATTTCTACATTTCCTTTTTCTTTTCTTTTCTTTTCTTTTGCAAAACAAGTGGGGACAAGAGAGGGGGGGCTGCTGAATTCCGCCAAGGGGGAGGGTAAATGGGGGTGTGTGAGTGTGGGTATGGGTATGGGGTGATAGAAAATGATAAATACTATACCCCAAACATCCATTTACACTAAAAAAAAGCCTTTTTTCTTCAAAAAGTTCTAAACCGTTTTGGCAAACGATTTCGTTTAAAAAACCACATGATAAAATTTTATTTAATGTTTTATGATGCACAAAATTTGTTTTAACTCATTCCAATTTGTAATTTTCCCTAATTAAATATATTAGTGACGGCTTAAAATAATATTAAAATAATTAATTTCGGAAAAATTTTCAGAAAATTTGAAATTTCACCAGTGGCTCAATAAACACAAAATACTAACAATTACATAGATAGAATATGTATATTTAATTTTATAATAAAAATATTTGCATTTTGACTTTTTACAGAAAACCCCCTTATTTTACCGTTTTTTCGAAATTTCACCGAAACGATTTTAAAAACGTTACAACGCCGTTCTTGATTGCGGTAATAGATAGTTTTTGAGATCAATCAATACACCTTAAGTATTTTATTATCGTCTTTAGAGTTTTCATTGATGTATATTTTATCTATGTGACATTTCTAGTGAATAAAACCTAATTTCATAGTATATGATATTTATTTGTAATATTGAATTTGTATGGTATTTTCTTGTAACTGAGATATTTTTTTTGAATATTGGAAATGTGGAATATTATAAATATTAAAAAATAGATATTTTGATATTAATTACATATATACTTATTTATTAAAAATATAAGTTTTATTTATAATAGAAATCACATTTGCTAAAGAAAATTGTATTTTAAATCTTTCGAGATCGTATGCTCCTTGCGGAGGTCTGCATCTCACTCTACTAGGCCTGAGGATGTGCGATAATCCGCACCATCCCGAACGGGTTCTCCGAAATGGGTTGTAGAGGCGCATTTGCAAAGATTTGTTAAAATATACATCTTTTAGAAAAAGGTTTTTATAAGTCGGAGGTAGTTATGTGTAAAATCGTTTTTTCCCCAAAACTATGTTCCCAAATTTCCATCGTGCTATGTTACATATGTGTGTTGTGATGAGGTAGGTCATTACCTCGTGAACTATTTAAAGGTATAGCAAGGAATTATAAGTATTTATGTCGAAACTAAACTATATGGTATTTTACTGTAAAGGTGTGATAAAAGTATAAAAAATGATTCTTTTGTGGTTAATCTTGATTTAATGGTTTTGTTAATGTTTGTTAAGACATATGTGAGAATATGAAGTTATATTGATTAAGAAAAATATAGATTTTTAAATAAAACCGAATCTGAAGTCGGACTAACTCCGCTTCCGTCGGGTTTTAGAAAAAGAACTTTTTAGAGATCAAGTTGAGAATGAAGAATGGGACTTATGGGTTAATTGACTAGAAGAGAGAAGGAGGAAGAGATCGGAGGTGCCGGTCCGTCGTTTCGTCATTGGAATCACCTCGGATCGTCGTCGGAAGTTCGTCGGAGCTTCGCCCTTTGCTAACTCCACTTGCACACAAAAAGTCTTGGGAATTTTCTTAAGAGTTTGTGAAGGGATTTGGGAGTGAGGAGGGGTGATTTTAGGTGTGGTATTTATTTAAAAAATTAGGGTTTAGGGTAATGAAAAGGTGTATTAAAAAGATGTATTAAAATGGATTAAACGGGAGTTTTAATTTGCTCTGTAAATGTGCAGGGAATTTAAATAATACAGGGGTTATGGGGTAAGCCAAAGGTTGCAGAGGATCCAAGAAAATTAGGGTTTCGACTGAGTCGGACCTGCGGCGCCGGACGATTCACGCGAGTCGCCGGCCCGAGTCGACCGAGTTGGGCCACGTCTCCTTGCCACGTGTCCCCGTCGCTTCGTCTTGACTCGTGGACCCGTTTGTTTATTCTGTAACTTACCCTATTACGTGTAGTGCATGTGTAGAATCTTGGGCTTCTATAAGACTAAAATAGTTTAATTTTAAAAAAATGTGTGGTTGATGGGATTTGAACTCTGGTGCTTTGGTTCAACAGTGCAAGGTCTTACTAATGAGCTACAAGCTCCTTCTTGCTGTTCAAAAGGAAAACAAACTTATAACTAGTGCTCAGGCTCATGTACCCCTTTCTGTATTTAAAAAAAAAATTGTATAGAAAGTTTATGGTTGTTACAACTCATAACCCAATGAGCACCTGTATACTATCTCCAGTACGACGCACTAATGGCTGTGGGATAGACCATCTCCCCTGCTGGGATGAGAAACGTATACACTAGTCTACTCTGGAGTATCAATTCCCCGTCTCGATAATCCTATGACTAAGGACCTATATAAGGATGTGCTTATAGACTACCCAGCCCCACTAATATGGTTGCCATCATAACACTGGTAGTCAAGCAAAGATCCTAAAGGCTCTATCAATATGTATTAGCGATACGTTAAAAGAAACATATACACATATTAAAATAAAATCAAACCAAGTAGCATACTACCATATTGAGCAATACTGTTATTATATCCGTGTATATCTCAAGCTTCCAAAATGTAATATACAAACCAGTACTATACAATAATGGCCTTTAGGGCATATATTACTAACACATACACACACACACACAAACATGCACATACATACACACATACATACATACATGCATACACACACAAACGTTTTGCTTAAGATTTACGTCATGCCTTCTTGAAAGTATCTTAGAATGGTTTTCTTTTTGCAAAGTTTCATGTCGCTCATAGACACTTAGGAAAATAATGAGACTATAACTCCTTTGAAAACCTCTTCGGTAAATATCGATGCATGTGAAAACACTCAGGTACTGTCCTCAGACCAGTCCTGCTCTGCTACTATACAATATAGTAAATATCATAAAAAGTGATTTGTAGGTACCTTCCCATGGATTCCGATACGACGAAGCACATCCACTACGGCTGAACAAGGAGTTCCGCAGGTGAGTAGATTTATATTTACGGGGGAAGTCGGGTGGATGGCGTATTGCACCCACGCAAATTATAAGGGAAACCGATATATATAGAATATGGTTAAGGAAACCATGCTAGTGTCATGACCCGCAGGGTACGGAACGTGACTGGCACTTAAGTTTACGAAACGTCTCAAGACGTCCGTAAAATAAGTAAGCCAAAGCCCAGAAACCAAAACCAAATAAGCAAAAGAGTGAAGAGAACCCAATCAATGTTAGTTGTATGTATGCCCTAGAGGCCAGTATTGTACAGATGATGTATATTATATTGGATGCTTGGACATATATAGAGATGACTTTCTTGCTCGATATGATAGTATGCTATCTGGTTGCTCTTTATCTTAACATGTACACTTGACTCTTTAAACTGTCTTATAGTTACATGTTGGTAAAGCCCTTAGGATGTGTACTTGACTACCTGGACTATGATGCAGATCATACTAGTGGGGACATGGTAGTCTATAAGTACATCCTTCATGGTCCCTAGTCGTGGGTGTATCGAGATGGGGCATCGATATACCAGTGTAGACTAGCGTATACGCTTCTCGACCCATGAGATGGGCGATGGATGATCCCATATCCATTGGTGTTTGACATCAGAGATGGTATACGGGTGCTCAGTGGAGACTGGGTACACTGGACGGACTCGCCGAGAACTCCCAGATGGTATTATACCTCACGTCAGATGGCAGTTCTCAGGTGACACTTGTGCAGGTTAGTCTGCAGACCCGAGATCGTCATAGAGTCTTGTGTGATTCCCACTGTGCTTTGATCTCCACCTTACCACGTCCATGAGGGCGTGCAAAACGGTGGTCTTTGGGTACAGTCCCGAGTCACATGGAGGCAATGAGCGATAGGAGGGGTTTCGTCTCTCCCGGTATTGGGGGTTGATGTTGCGCAGTGCTCGATTGGCCGTAACAGGGAAGTCCCTGGCCAGGGCTGATCAGAGATTTGCTGGTAAGTGTTACCAGTAGTTTCTCGACCCGTTATGAGCCTCACATCGGCATGACTTATCGGTTATTGGGGTCTGACGTTTACCACCCCTAGACTTGATATGCGACATATCAGACGAACAGACCAGACTGTACGGTAAGTGTTACTGGTTGGATTCACAGGAGTGTGAGCGGGCTAGCTCGTCGATCTTCTGATCACTCAATACCTGGATGGCCGTTACGTTTAACAGACCGCTTGCGGCTTGTTGGTGCTTGATATGATCATCATCTGCTACCGGCGTATTGACGAGTCTTTAGAGTCCTACACAGACGTTTCCTGGCTCAAGCGAAACGAAATAGGAGCGCATTTGAGATATGTGCGGGACCGAGATTAATGCGTGTAAGTGGTACCGTATTTCATTCTCGCGATGAATGTTTCGATTGGTTGTATGCGATATAACCTAGTTGTCGAATCATTGATTCGATAAATCGATACATTGTATACTAGTCGGTTATGTGCAACATGACCGGATCATTGAATCAAGTGTTGATTTAATGATTTAATGTATAATTATATATTTGATATATTAATTTGCATTAACTAGTATTGGTACATTTTAAAAGGATTTTCTCACTTGAAGTGCACATTGTATATGTGATATGCTTTTGTGTGCACTTGATTGTATCATGTTTGATGATACATATTTACTTGGTTTTGTGCAAAGAATTAAACCATGGTTATGATAATGGTTAGGGTTTTGAGTTATTCATCTATTTATTTATCCATTCTTTATTTATTTAAATGGATAAAAGAAAAGAAAATGGTTTCTTTTTATCCTGAAGCTTGTTGAAGCTTCATGAAGCTTTGACTAAAGAGACCATTTTGTCTTCATGCTTAACCCTAACCATTCCCACTTACCATGGTCTATTCTCTACACTTAACCTTAGTTAGGATATGATAAGTATTGAATTCTTTTCTATTATGGAAATACTTTTATCATATTCTTTCTTCTTCTTCATCATCTTCTTCTTCAAGAAAAGCTTAAGTCCATCAATGGCAACTTGAGCAAAATTGAGAGAAATCCAATTCTAAAGTGAACCCACCTCCTATTTCTTCACCCTCTACCTCTTGCCAAGTAGTATAGGGTGTTTTCTTCACAAGTTTCACAACTTGGTGAAGTTGGAGCTTGAACTTGCGATGCCTCGACGTAGATCATCTTCGGCACGAAGCCGACGACCTAGTCCGCCCAATTCTCCGATGAAGCCGACGATTGAGTTCGAGATTCGAGATGGACAATGAAAGGACGCCTACGTGGAGCAAAGGAAGTGGAGAACCGGATCTACAAAGGTTGTATCCTCTCTCCTTTAGTTAAGATGTTAACTAGTTTCGTTTATCGCCTAAATTTCGAGTCGACGATCCGTACTAGGGTTTCGCGGCACTCATAAAATTATAAATTGGCATGGTTGATGCCTTGTGAGACCTCATTAGCGTGCCTAGGAACCCTACAGTGGTATCAGAGCCTAGCTAGAGCCTTAGGCGAAGTCTAGACGACGTTTGAAACCCGAATACACATCGAAACCCTAACACATCATGCTCTCTGGACTTTTTCTAAAAACTGTGATTTTTCTAGATTAAAAATGCTTAAAAAATTCAGCAGGGAATTCTAAGAATTACGGTGCAAATTTTTTGCAATGAACAGTATAGTGTGCGGCGGAACCGCGGCAGAAGCATGGCTTCTGCTGCGGTTCCGCGGCCTAATGATGACGTCAGCCCTCCTACTTTGCACAGTAATTCATCATTTCAGCAGCTGAGTTTTATGGGTATTTTTAATATTTATTCAAGAGTTGAATTTTCTAGGGTGTTTTAGAGCTTCGATGTTTCGACCGGATTATCAAATTTCGTCTTTGTGTATTTCCGGATGACTTTAAAATATGTTAAAAAGTTTGACCGGATATAAATATCCAACTTTTCCCCTGACGGAAAATATCCAAGTGTTGGATTTTTGTGTAGTGCAAGTAACGCGATGGTCCCTCTAGAAGACAACAAACCTTAACTCGATTATGTGACCGTCTTGAACTGCCCTTTGAACCTTCGGGTTTGAGGCAGTACGGCGTGCCACATGTGAGGCGTTGGCTTGACCCTTCTACGGCTGGACCGTTGGTACTGAGGCATGAAGTGAATGTCTTTGAACCTATTTCATGTGTTGAACGGTTTCGGGAAAACTTGGGTGTTCGAATGTTCGATCGGAAAGTTTAATATATTCTATTTATTCGGAATGGGATACAATAATTGGAATTCATAAAGAGTTATGAGATAACTGAATGAATGTTATAAATCTAGCGGTTTAGTTTCACTTGATATTGAAAAGAGTTTTCGATAATGAGACTAAAATGCGGGGTTTATAACTGTTAGGCATGTGATGTCTAAGTATTTCATTTGATTAGGCATGTGATGTCTAAAAGGGTTGCGGATTCCAACTGTTGTAGTTTTACACTTTCTTTTCTGTGACCGTAAGTGTAATATGTGTTATCGCCGGTTTCGTTGCTATATGTCAACGACAATTGGGATGCGCATATTTACTTACGTTGATGACATGTGATGTTATGTGTTGCTGGATATGTTATATTGGATCGTCGTGTTCGAATAGCCGGGGGTTTTTATGTGAGATGAGCGTTTTTCATTTTCATTCATGTAAAAACTTGTATGTAATATTCTTTTATTTGGGACACTTCCAGGTTGCGGAAGATGTCACCCTTTGTATATTATTTACTTTTCCGCATTAGGATAGACCCAAGGAGGGGAGCACAAGTTACCAGGTTCTGGGGTCTAGTGGGAGACCAACTCGAGGAGTCGAGTCCGGGTCTCCTAACCCTAGAATTGGTAGGGTTGCTTGCCGCTCTCGTAGGGGTCTAGGGGTGTGGGATTGACTATTCATCACGACCGTGGAATCCGTGTTTTATACTGGCTCGTATTGAAAACATGGACGTCCTAGTATATCCAATGTTTCATATGTTACTTCTGCTGCGATATCAGTGATGTGATCATGTGATGTTCTGTGATAGATACAGTATATAGTATATATGATATATTATATAGACGTTACTTATGTTTTGCACCCGCACTAGCCCTGCCCTGCTCTGTCGTTAGTTACCTAACCTAACGGTGCACGAGGGGACATTCAGGCGAATGCGGATGGCATAAGTGTACGTCGTATTTATCTGTGATGTTTAGGTGACTTAAATGATGGGACTTCATTAATGTGATTAATGAAAGAAAAGAAACCTAAGATGTTGTAGAATCAAATTTTAAACAAAACAGGTAGCTACAGTTCTTGCTTTGCATAGCGGTAAATATGATATACCCTGCACCTTATTCGATGAGGAAAGGACCGAGATCCCTTCACCGGGAGTGACTCCTTTAGCAATAACTGACAGATTCTACACACTCGGTTTGACTTTTGATTGCTTCTATAGTTTCTGCTTTGCACAGTGATATATATGATATATCCCGCACCTCATTCGACGAGGAAAGGGCCGACGATCCCTTCACCGGGAGTGACCCCTTTAGCAAAACTAGAAAAAGCCTCAAAATCACTCCATTTTAAAACTTCATTTGATTCTACAACGATATCAAGTTCATTACGCTTATGGTTTTCAGAAAAACCTGCGTAGCCCTCCGTCAATTCAGATATGTAATATTCAGTATTCGTGCTACGGTTGTTTGGCATGCGTCAAGGCGTAGTGTACGGTAGCTGATTATCACTTATCTGTAGCATGAGATGCGATTGGATTAATGTATTCGTACGGCGTTGTTTGGCATGCGTCAAGGGTCGTACGGGTGGGTTTAATTCGATCACGAATTGTACGGGTTGAACTTGACTAGCGGACTATGGGTTGTTTGGCATGCGTCAAGGTCATAGCACGCTAGGGGCAAAAGCATTATCGGGAGTTTCAAGTGTTGAAATTTGCAATAAGATTGCATACCTTCTATGAGATAGTTGGATCCCGATACCCACTGCGAGTAAGAGTTACTCCTGGGAGAGTTTTGCACACTACAATTAGCCGATCAAGTAGGTGTCTAGAAAGGTGTTAACGGGGTTACGCCTCTGGGAAAACGAGGTTTACTTTAATTAGGTCCGTGCGAAAGCACGGGGAATCTCCCTCAAAATACCGACACTGGCCTGGCTGAAAGATCGACGAAGTTGTAGGGTGTAATTAATCCCGGCTAGTATTTCCTTTTAGGGTTTGAAGGAAGATTTGATAAAATCCAGTGGGAGCCATCCTGATTAGATAAGATAATAACCAATCTGATCTTGCACGAGCATACGCTAAAGTGTTTTCATCTCTCTCTCTCCAGGTAGCGACCATTTCATGCCTTAATCAAGATAATAATATGGATGTATTGACCGAACCCGCATGTTATACTGTGCTGGGGAACGTTGGTTCCGTTCTTTCCTATAAGGGTTATAGGACTGAACATGATATAGGGGAATACCAGGATTCCCATGCCACCCGATTGAAGAAAGTACATGTTGATGCATTTTCTTCGGGTGTGTTCGTTACAGGAACTGTTTCTCCATTTGCCCTACGTCCTGGGTATTAGATACCGGGTCAGGATCCCATATATGTAATCAGTTACATAGGCTTAGAAAAGGTAGAGAACTTGGAGAAGGTGATAAAGACATTAGAGTTGGAAATGGTGCAATTGTTGCAGCTAAGACTGTCGGGGAATATCACCTTGTGTTACCAACTGGTAATACATTGGTTCTGAACGAATGCTATTACATGCCGAACCTGATATGCAACATTATATCGGTTTCTTTATTGAGTAAAGAGGGATATAATTTTGTATTACAGGACAATGTTATGAACATTTTCCGTAACCAAAAGTTGGTTGGATCAGGCACGTTGTGCAATGGCATTTATGTTCTAAATCAATCAACAGTTCTGACCATAACTAATACACACAAGAGGAAGAGTTCTGAACTGAACGAATCCTTCTTGTGGCATTGTAGACTGGGTCACATCAATGCGACACGACTAGCTAAGTTGCATAAAGATGGATATTTAAATCCGTTTGAATTATCATCTTATGACACCTGCTAGTCATGTCTCAAAGGCAAGATGACCAAAACTCCGTTTACGGGACACGGAGAAAGAGTTACCGAACTCTTGGGACTGATACATAGTGATGTATGCGGTCCCATGTCTACACATGCCAGGGATGGTTCTTCGTACTTCATTACATTCACTGATGATCTCTCTAGATTCGGATATGTGTTCCTGATGAAACACAAATCAGAAGCTTTTGAGAAATTTAGAGAATATAAACAAGAAGTCGAAAACCAAACCGGAAAAAGTATTAAAATCCTTCGATATGATCGAGGAGGTGAATACTTGAGCAATGAATTCCTGGACTTCCTAAAAGAGAATGGGATTCTCTCTCAGTTGACTCCTCCCTATACACCACAGCACAACGGTGTATCAGAACGGAGGAACCGCACCCTATTAGATATGGTGCGCTCTATGATGAGCACAGCTGAGTTACCTATTTCCTTCTGGGGATATGCGCTTGAGACAGCCATGGACCTATTGAATAGAATTCCTACCAAATCAGTGCCTACCACTCCATATGAGATATGGAAAGGGAAGAGACCACATCTTAATTACATTAAGATATGGGGTTGTCCAGCCTATGTCAAAAGACAAAATCCGGACAAACTCGAGGCAAGATCAGTCTTATGTAAGTTTGTAGGATATCCCAAAAATTCACAGGGGTATATCTTCTACCATCCCGAGGAACAAAAGGTGTTTGTTTCTCGACATGCTACTTTCTTAGAAAAAAGTTTTCTTATGAAACAGATAAGTGGTATTGAGGTAGAACTGGAAGAGGTTCCAGCAACACAAACTATAACAGAAGACTTGGTAGAACCAGAGGATTCAGTAGAACTCGACGAACCCCAGCCTCTCCGTCGATCTAGTAGGGTATCTCGTCCACCTGAGAGATACTACGGTTTTCTCATTGACGGTGGAAGCGAGGATTGCATCATGGAGGATGATGACCCAACTAGCTTCGAGCAGGCCATCACGAGTAGGGACTCAGTGAAATGGCTGGATGCTATGCGGTCTGAGATGGAATCCATGTACACCAACAAAGTATGGACTTTAGAAGTTACTCCTGAAGGGGTAAAACCCATTGGGAGCAAGTGGATCTTCAAGAAGAAACTTGGTGTAGATGGGAAAGTGGAGACTTTCAAAGCTAGACTTGTTGCAAAGGGTTTTCGTCAAAGACCAGGTGTGGACTATGACGAAACCTTTTCTCCAGTGGCTATGCTTAAATCCATCCGGATCATGCTTTCCATCGCTGCATATCATGACTACGAAATCTGGCAAATGGATGTTAAGACCGTCTTTCTAAACGGTGATTTAGAAGAGTGCGTGTACATGACTCAGCCAGAGGGCTTCGTAGACAGTGGGAGCAGCGGGAAGGTGTGCAAGCTGCTTAAATCCATTTATGGATTAAAGCAAGCATCGCGGAGTTGGAACATCTGCTTTGACGTCTTTATCAAAGAGTTTGATTTCGTCAAAAACCCAGATGAACCTTGTATCTACAAGAAGGTAGCAGAGAGTAAGGTTGTCTTCCTCGTATTGTACGTGGACGACATACACTTGATAGGAAATGATATTCCTATGCTGCAAGCGGTCAAGCTCTTCTTATCACAAAGATTCTCAATGAAAGATCTTGGTGATGCCTCCTGCATATTGGGAATTAGGATCTATAGAGATAGATCCAAACGGATTTTGGGATTGTCCCAATCCAGGTACATTGACACCATACTAAAAAGGTTTAGTATGGAAGAATCCAAGCGTGGGAACTTGCCCACGATCTCTGGAGTCACTCTCCCCAAAGAGATGTCTCCCAAGACTGATTTGGAGAGAGCTCGCATGCAAGGGATACCCTATGCTTCGGCTGTAGGCTCTATCATGTATGCGATGCTATGTACCAGACCCGATGTAGCATACTCACTAAGTATAGTGAGCAGGTATCAAGCTGATCCTGGAGAGAGTCACTGGACAGCTGTGAAGAGCATTCTAAAGTACTTGCGAAGGACTAAAGAGATGCTCTTGGTGTATGGTAACGGAGAACTCCAAGTGGAGTCCTTTACCGATTCGAGCTTCCAGAATGATAAGGACGACTCTAAGTCACATTCGGGATTTGTCTTTACCCTTTACGGAGGGGCGGTTAGCTGGAAGAGTTCCAAGCAGGAAACAGTGGCTGACTCGACGATGGAGGCTGAATACATCGCTGCCAACGATGCTGCAAAAGAGGCTGTCTGGATCAAGAAGTTCATTACTGAACTTGGAGTGGTTCCATCCATTGAGCATCCAATACCTTTGTATTGCGATAACAATGGAGCGGTGGCTTTGGCCAAGGAACCCAGGTCCCATCAGCGATCCAGGCACATTCTGAGGCGGTATCACCTGATCCAGTAGATAGTTGATCGCCGGGAGATCGAGGTCAGGAGGGTTGACACGAAGAACAACACGACGGATCCACTCACGAAGGCCATTCCCCAGATACAGTTTGAAAGACTCTTCGGGATGCTCGGTATGCGATACTACAGCAGCTGGCCCTAGTGCAAGTGGGAGATTGTTAGTTGTATGTATGCCCTAGAGGCCAGTATTGTACAGATGATGTATATTATATTGGATGCTTGGACATATATAGAGATGACTTTCTTGCTCGATATGATAGTATGCTATCTGGTTGCTCTTTATCTTAACATGTACACTTATCTCTTTAAACTGTCTTATAGTTACATGTTGGTAAAGCCCTTAGGATGTGTACTTGACTACCTGGACTATGATGCAGATCATACTAGTGGGGACATGGTAGTCCATAAGTACATCCTTCATGGTTCCTAGTCGTGGGTGTATCGAGACGGGGCATCGATATACCAGTGTAGACTAGCGTATACGCTTCTCGACCCATGAGATGGGCGATGGATGATCCCATATCCATTGGTGTTTGACATCAGAGATGGTATACGGGTGCTCAGTGGAGACTGGGTACACTGGACGGACTCGCCGAGAACTCCCAGATGGTATTATACCTCACGTCAGATGGCAGTTCTCAGGTGACACTTGTGCAGGTTAGTCTGCAGACCCGAGATCGTCATAGAGTCTTGTGTGATTCCCACTGTGCTTTGATCTCCACCTTACCACGTCCATGAGGGCGTGCAAAACGGTGGTCTTTGGGTACAGTCCCGAGTCACATGGAGGCAATGAGCGATAGGAGGGGTTTCGTCTCTCCCGGTATTGGGGGTTGATGTTGCGCAGTGCTCGATTGGCCGTAACAGGGAAGTCCCTGGCCAGGGCTGATCAGAGATTTGCTGGTAAGTGTTACCAGTAGTTTCTTGACCCGTTATGAGCCTCACATCGGCATGACTTATCGGTTATTGGGGTCTGACCTTTACCACCCCTAGACTTGATATGCGACATATCAGACGAACATACCAGACGAACATACCAGACTGTACGGTAAGTGTTACTGGTTGGATTCACAGGAGTGTGAGCGGGCTAGCTCGTCGATCTTCTGATTGCTCAATACCTGGATGGCCGTTACGTTTAGCAGACCGCTTGCGGCTTGTGGGTGCTTGATATGATCATCATCTACTACCGGCGTATTGACGAGTCTTTAGAGTCCTACACAGAGGTTTCCTGGCTCAAGCGAAACGAAATAGGAGCGCATATGAGATATGTGCGGGACCGAGAATAATGCGTGTATGTGGTACCGTATTTCATTCTCGTGATGAATGTTTCGATTGGCTGTATGCGATATAACCTAGTTGTCGAATCATTGATTCGATAAATCGATACATTGTATACTAGTCGGTTATGTGCGACATGACCGGATCATTGAATCGAGTGTTGATTTAATGATTTAATGTATAATTATATATTTGATATATTAATTTGCATTAACTAGTATTGGTTCATTTTAAAAGGATTTTCTCACTTGAAGTGCACATTGTATATGTGATATGCTTTTGTGTGCACTTGATTGTATCATGTTTGATGATACATATTTACTTGGGTTTTTGCAAAGAATTAAACCATGGTTATGATAATGGTTAGGGTTTTGAGTTATTCATCTATTTATTTATCCATTCTTTATTTATTTAAATGGATAAAAGAAAAGAAAATGGTTTCTTTTTATCATGAAGATTGTTGAAGCTTCATGAAGCTTTGACTAAAGAGACCATTTTGTCTTCATGCTTAACCCTAACCATTCCCACTTACCATGGTCTATTCTCTACACTTAACCTTAGTTAGGATATGATAAGTATTGATTTCTTTTCTATTATGGAAATACTTTTATCATATTCTTTCTTCTTCTTCATCATCTTCTTCTTCAAGAAAATCTTAAGTCCATCAATGGCAACTTGAGCAAAAGTGAGAGAAATCCAATTCTAAAGTGAACCCACCTCCTATTTCTTCACCCTCTACCTCTTGCCAAGTAATATAGGGTGTTTTCTTCACAAGTTTCACAACTTGGTGAAGTTAGAGCTTGAACTTGCGATGCTTCGACGTAGATCATCTTCGGCACGAAACCGACGACCTAGTCCGCCCAATTCTCCGATGAAGCCGACGATTGAGTTCGGGGATTTGAGATGGACAGCGAGAGGACGCCTACGTGGAGCAAAGGAAGTTGAGAACCGGATCTACAAAGGTTGTAGCCTCTCTCCTTTAGTTAAGATGTTAACTAGTTTCTTTAATCGCCTAAATTTCGAGTCGACGATCCATACTAGGGTTTCGCGGCACTCATAAAATTATAAATTGGCATGGTTGATGCCTTGTGAGACCTCATTTGCGTGCCTAGGAACCCTACAATCAATTGAAAACGAGTTTATCAAATAAGTCATATAAAACCCTTTTTAAAAACAATATCAATTTTTCCGAAAATTTCGGCAGAGTCTCCATTGTAAATACTGGCCCCCAAAATGGGTACAACAAGAATATATATGAATCCAACAAATAAGGCATCCCCAAGCGGGAGGTAGCTCTTCGCCACAAGGCGGTCACAAATCCCACGCAATATAAAGCAACAACATGCGAAATAATCATAAGGAAGCATGAGAAAAACAGCATGTCGACTCAAGTGAGCTCGACCCCAAAATACAGCATAAAAAGTCCACAAATCTCACTGTCTCATCTCTAGGTCAATATACAACAATACTGGTAGATACAGTAGATGGAGTGCACTAGATACAAAGAATATACAAGGTGGTACAAAAATAATAATATAACCCACCTAAGAGCAAAATCTCGAGTCCAGGCAAAGGAGGCAAAAGAAACAAGTGTGCCCGCCGCTACTGTACTGACGGAGCGGACCTGCAAAACGTTGTGGCAGAACTGGGGTGAGTTGCCAACTCGTGAGTAATAAATAACATCTACACAAGCTATCGAAAGCATGCACACAAGTATCCTAGCATCTAAAATACAGCTAAGGCAGGACATAATAGCGGGTAGGTATGCAATATGAATATACCAGCAGGTATGAATGCAATGCGAATCAACTCATGATCTGAATGTGTAAGTATAAGAATCATATTTTTCCTTTAGGAACCTCTTTTGAAATACCAGCACAATACCAATAGAATCAACAAGAACCTGTGTCCAGCAACGACACCTCAAAACTGTCTCAAATCTGGCCTCAAACCAAAACCAAATAAGCAAAAGAGTGAAGAGAACCCAATCAATTGAAAACGAGTTTATCAAATAAGTCATATAAAACCCTTTTTAAAAACAATATCAATTTTTCTGAAAATTTCGGCAGAGTCTCCTTTGTAAATACTGGCCCCCAAAATGGGTACAACAAGAATATATATGAATCCAACAAATAAGGCATCCCCAAGCGGGAGCTAGCTCTTCGCCACAAGGCAGTCACAAATCCCACACAATATAAAGCAACAACATGCGAAATAATCATAAGGAAGCATGAGAAAAACAGCATGTCGACTCAAGTGAGCTCGACCCCAAAATACAGCATAAAAAGTCCACAAATCTCACAGTCTCATCTCTAGGTCAATATACAACAATACTGGTAGATACAGTAGATAGAGTGCACCAGATACAAAGAATATACAAGGTGGTACAAAAATAATAATATAACCCACCTAAGAGCAAAACCTCGAGTCCAGGCAAAGGAGGCAAAAGAAACAAGTGTGCCCGCCGCTACTGTACTGACGGAGCGGACCTGCAAAAGGCTGTGGCATAACGGGGGTGAGTTGCCAACTCGTGAGTAATAAATAACATCTACACAGGCTATCGAAAGCATGCACACAAGTATCCTAGCATCTAAAATACAGGTAAGGCAGGACATAATAGCGGGTAGGTATGCAATATGAATATACCAGCATGTATGAATGCAATGCGAATCAACTCATGATCTGAATGTGTAAGTATAAGAATCATGTTTTTCCTTTAGGAACCTCTTTTGAAATACCAGCACAATACCAATAGGATCAACAAAAACCTATGTCCAGCAACGACACCTCAAAACTGTCTTAAATCTCATATCAATGTATCTCTGGCCTCAGTCGTCCGGCTGACCCATCTCAAATATCAATATCTCATCATCTCGCGGCCACGGTCGGTATCCTCTCGATATCCGCCGTGCCAAAACAGTCACCGGTAGATAATCCATCCCTTGCCAGGCTCAACGTCAACAACACATTCCTCTTGCCCCGGGGTATCTTACCGGGCCCACCATGTACCCGTGACGGTTCCTCCACTCCTCGACACGGATCTCGAAAACCACAGCAAACTCATGGTGGACAACACTTACATCACTAGAAAACCGCAATTTACGTATTAAAAAAAAGTAAAAAGTTTAGAAATTTTGCGGCTTTCCCCCGAAATCCAGAAATATCATAAAATCTCAAGAAATCCTCATAAGTGCATATGTCAATGATAATGAATGCATATGGTATCAATAATCAAGTTGCGATGTATGATTAATAGACTAGGCATGAACAAATAATATGATGAGGTACATGCACATGAATAGCAATCCTACGATTTCATTTTAAGGAATTAAAGGCAATCGCACAAGTTTAATTATCGATTAGTAAAAGGTTTTAAATTATAGGTTATCTATTGTGGTGGCATGGCAATTACCAGGGTGTGTGTGTAAGCATGAATAGTGCTCGTGCTTCATATAAAGACCCTGGCAATGGTGCAGGTGTCCTATAGAATGGGTTCGCACATGTATGTCAAATAAAGCATGGATGTAGTTACTAATATTATTAGAAATCTTTAACTACTTAAACTATCGGGCGACTTGCGCCATCCAAACGATAGTCCCCCGTAGATGTTACATCTACTCACAGGAATCCCTAGCTAGTCACGTCCAATCACCGCTTTCCCCTTTCGTGCCGCGTCTGACGTCTTCGCGACCGAACCTGGAATTTACATCAATACCAAACATAAGATTACATATCAAGAACGACACAAATCCCAAACGAAAATACCAACGTTCACAAGCTAGGTATAACGTGCACAAGGTGCGCGGAACACACGCGAAAATCGCAAAAACTAACTAAAATCGTCGATTTGGTCGTCCGGCAAAACTAAAACCCGATTACTCAAAAATCTGCACTCACACATCCTAAATGTCATAGGATATGCCAACAATATAATCTAGATATCGCAATTAATTCGCCACAATAATATAATAAAAACCTATTAAGCTAGAAGTTTGCAAATTGGTGCAAACATCGACAATTAGCGACAAAGTTAACACAATCCAACACAACAATCCAAACTAACCCACTAGCTAGCCATTACACTAATTTTAAATCATTAACTATGCATCAAACCAAAATTCCAACACAACCCTTCTCTTGATTTTTGGTAATTAGCAACAACAATGAAAATTTCACACAAGTTAACTTAGATTAGCATAACATCAAGCCACTTAAGCAAAGTAACCATATAGATTGGTTAAGTAAACAACTTTGTTAATTAAAAAGATTTAATTAACTAAAAGGTGGTTTCAAGAAACCCTGGTTAAATTTTCAACCATTAACTAAAAAAACTAGATTAGGATTAATACTAAAATTAACACTAAACAACTAGATTAAAGAATTCTAACCATATCAACTTAAAAGATTAGAAATTATACCTCAAATCTATGGATCTAGCAAGAAGAAATTTGCTTCAATTGATGGCCTCAAAGCATCATGATCCAAGCAAGGGAGGTGAAGGAAAAAGGGATGAAGGATGGGGTTTAAATTTTGAGCTTTAAATTGCAATTTTTGGAGAAAACTTTGAAGAATTTTTTGAAGAAGATGAAAAGAAAAGAGATGAAGGTGGCTGCTGGAATTCGGCCAGAATGAGGGAGAGGGGATGGTGTGGGGTGTGGGAAAAAAAGGTCTTGGTCAACTCCTACCAACCACAAAAGACCATACCCAAAATCAATTCAAAAACCTTTAAATTAAAACCCCATTTTCACACAATATACAAGTGAAAAGAGCATGGAATTTTCTTCCATGAGCTGCTGGAAATGGGCCGGCCTAGGGTGAGGGAAAAGTGAGAGAGAGTGCACAAAAATTTTTTTATGCAAAAAGACCCCCTACAAGTCCAAAATTGCAAGTTTAATTTTAAATTCAATAAATTTCGTTTCCTATAATAAAAATTAGTTAAAACTCAAAATAAAATGCTAAAAATTTATGTTACAACTAGATTTTAATTAAAATAATTTTAAAGATTAAAATTAGCCCAAAAAAATTTGTATTTATCGCTAATTTAATCTATTTCCTTACCGGCTTAAAATAATATTAAAAAATTGAAAAATAGGGAATTTTTTTTAAATGACCAAGATTTTATAGGTAACTCATTTGCTACTAAAAACTAGCAATTACCTATCCAAATTAGGTATAATTAGTCCTAAACTGCAAAATAACAAAAGGACGGTTTTCGGAAAAATACCGAATTTTCACCGATTTTCAGGAAAACACCAAAACGACTTTTCAAGGCGTTACAGCTAGAAACTTATGGATATTATTAAAGAAGTAGTAGGAGACAAGATATAACACGACTTAAGGTTATAGTGTATGGTTTTGTGTGACATGATATGATGAAATGATGTCTCGAATTGATATATAAGGATGTAAAAGGTGAATATGAATCACGATATATATATATATATATATATATATATATATATATATAATGAAAGAGAATCAGTATAAGATTATAGTGGCATGTTATGAGCTTGATAAATATGAAATGAGATTAAGAAGATGACTTGATGTGAGATATTGATGTTATGAAAAGAGTATACGATGAGATATGATCACTTAGTTTGATATGTCGTTATACGGATGCGAGTCGATATGAGATAATTGATACCTTTGTCGGTCCCATGATATAAGATTGATACGGATGTGACATAGGATATAGGGATATAGATATATATAATGTTGTGAAACATAAGTGATATGACGTACGAGACGTTAGGTTCGTACCCTCATTGTCATATAAGTTGATAGGATCCCTAAAGGTTTAATCCGCCGTACGATGGATACCGTACGTGATGAGTTTTACTTGATGACTGATCCATACCCTTGACTAGAGGATGCCGTACGATGGATTATACCGTACGTGATGTTGTGAGGATGGATGCCGATTGATAGATTCACCGACTCAGATATGTTGTAGATACGTATAGCTGATAGCATTTCGCTTACGATGTACTTTATGCTACGTTCATGATATTCTCATTGCATCACATATACCTGTGTTAGTACACCTGCACCATTATCGATGATGCGAATGTTACACTTACACAGATTGCCGGCTCACACACTTTCATCATCGATAATTGCTATGTCACTTACACAGTAAAATTGCTACATCATGCTATGATATATTGCTATGTTCACATCACTATACTATGTCGCATGATATACTTGATATGCTCGCATTTCTGTTCTATGATTGCATACATCTTGCTTTATGATTTGAGAACCGTGGTTATATTTCAAACGAAAGTATGTATTGTTTTAAAAACCCGGTTTCTTTTGATATGATATTTCGAGACGTCCAACATGTGTTTTCTCGGTTCTGATATTGGCATGTGAAACCCGATTCGAGGACTGGTAGGCACCGTCTGCGGGTACATGGTGGACCCGGTGAGGTACCCCGGGGCAAGAAGACTCGTATGGTTAGGCGGTGAGCGTGGCAGGAGAGCACTACCTACCGGTGATAGTATTTAGACTCGGCGGTTGTCCGGAGGATACCGGCCGGAGTCATGAGATGGACATGAGGGCCGATCAGAGTATGCGGCACATGAGATGAGATAGATATGAGGGCCGATCTGAGGATGCGGCGCCTAAGGTATGGGGATTTACATGTCGATGCTGGACACGGGTTTTCATGATCTTTCGAGTCTCGGTGTTGGACATTCAGGTTCCATGATTTTGATGTGTCGTTGATAGACACACGTTGTTGATATCATCATAAATACAAATATACGTTTTCATGATTTGTTTTGTGTCATTGATGGACAAGTGGATGATATCCACATGCATACAAGCATTTATTATATTGTTGGCATATATGCAGACACGGTCACCCTAGATATCATTGTATTACCTTCATGATATAGTTAACCTAGGAATCATTGTTTTATTCTATTTCTACCTGCTAGTGTTTTCTACTCATGAGTTGGTAACTCACCCCCGTTGTGCCACAGTTCTTGCATGTTGACCGCATGCATCAGTAGCGGCATCGCTGGTACACAGCTTTCATTCGGGTGATTTGCTTTCGTAGGTGGTACATATTGGATCGTGCCACTCTTCTATTATTATTCCTATTATATCTAGTCAACTCCATCAATGAGAAACTAGTATTTGTATATGTAGTAAGACCTAGAAGAGACTTGTGGTTGCGAGACTTAGAGTGATAGGTTATATGTTTGCTTGGTGGGTTGATGTCTTGCTTTATTCTTTATTCTTTATGTTGATCTTCATCGTTGGGCGTCATATACTATATTTCTGTCTTGAGTGGTTGTGATTCCGCCGATTGGCGAAGAGCTAGCTCCCGCTTGGGGATGGCTTTTATATTATCTTGTATATGTGGTTATGGATCAAAATATATAAGGGAGGTGCTGCCCAAATTTTTAAAAGACGAAACATGTTTTTCAACTAGTAAAATCCACTTGCATTTTTCATGTTCCGTTATCTATGCAATTAAGAAAATATTTGACTTCATCATACCTTTATTTCAAAACTTCACCTCTTTTATTTAATTTAAAAAGGTTTAGATTTCTGGGCTTTGGCTTACTTGAATTATATTACGCCTGTAGACGTTGCTTGATTTAAGTGTCGGTCACGGGCTAAATTCCGGGTCCTGACAAAGTTGGTATCAGAGCTCTAGGTTTAACCTTGGTTTGAGTCTAGGTTTGACTATGCGGAGTCTAGGGCGTAAATATTTCGGAACCTAGGCTTGACCTTACGGAACATAAACTTGAACAGGGGGGTATTATTACCGAACTTTTGTTACATAGGTTGACCCTGATTGATAAAGTAGGTAACTCAAGTAGAGTAACGTACCGTGCGTATGTTCCGCGACATACTTACGATACGATACTCCACTTAAGTGACCTTAGGATATACATATTTGAGATCTGTGATTCTCTTCGTTCCAATGATCATACTCTCATTGATTTCGTTCCTCCTTATGATCATGTATCCATTCTGGATTGGTGGATTCCTTTCATTCCTTTCATCTATCTTCATTGATACATGTTTGAGGTTCATATCACCATGGTTTGAGCGCAGATTGAGCTGCTGCTAGTAATGCGGTCAGGGAGAGCTCGTCATGGACGAGGACAGACCATCGTGTTTTCTGGTGACACGGGAACGTCTAGATTTAGTGTTGTGTTGTGACCTCTTGTTTGAGGCGAGTGTTCGGTTTTGTACCAGATAATCGGACCACTGATAGAGGCTTCCTATTGTGAGAGGACTATTGATGTACAGCCTACCTCAGAGTTTGTGATGTCGTTTACCTTGCAGAGAGACTACCCAGCTGTTGCTGAGATTGATGGGATGTCGCTTCCAGAGCTTACGAAATGAGATCGCTCGAGCTTTCAGGCAGAGATGCAACAGTAGATAGCTAGTCTATCTTGAGTTGAGTTGAGAGACGAAGGCGATTCATCTGATTTGATTCGCCGACACAGGCCCAGTCGAGTTGAAGATTTCCAGTGCGGAGAATCTTACTCAGATCTAGAGTAGATCGACCCAGAGATGACGTTGTTCGTTGGATGATCCGATAGGAGATCAGTAAGTTGACCAGCTTTGGATAAAGGACCTCACCCAGATGCGTTGTGAGTTGATCGAGAGCGGATGAATATGGAGTATTCCTCCGATGGTTGGGACGAGTTCCCGAGGACGTGTTCGGCTAAATGTCATCTACAGAGTGATGAAGATACCGAGTTCATGATTTCGAGTCCTTGTTAGAGACTCCGGATTGACTGTAGCCGAGAACAATTGCAGTACGCAGATAGCATGGCGTGACGTCGAAGTGGACGATAATAAAGACGAGTGGAACAAGTGGTTCGTGCGAGATGTTAACGAGCTGTTGTTACTCCCCGTTGAGATTAGATATCTGATATGTATACAGAGGCGTTGGGATATGGCCACTTCCCGAGGACATGTTGTGCTTAGAACGTAGATGTCCAGAAAATGAGAAAATATTATGCAAGAGTACCAGCCTCTGTATAGTTCGGCATAGGCGAGATCGGAAGAGACCTTGAGCAGGTTCCTTCTAGGACACTGCTGCGATAAGAGTTGCACCGAGGATCAATTATGCCATGTGTATTCATAAGTCCAGAGGCCGATGTCAGTGACGTGCTGCTTACGAGTGGTCATACTAATTGGCCGAGAGATGACCAGAGGAGTGTCAGAGCGGAATTGTTTCCGTTAGTACACCTGACCGGGCCGACGAGACGATGGATTACGAGATTGGTAATCCACAAAGAAAATGAGGACCCAAAGACAGAGGATGCAAGACCGTGAGCAGGAGGCAGGCGGATGTTCTTGCTATGCCAGTTTGGGCGCATCGACATATTTTTCGACATTGTAGGAGGTGTACCACAATGTCTTTTGTTGTGATTCATGTTTTGTGATCCGAGTATCACGTTTATATCGAGAGGAATGAGTTTTGATGATTAAGTTTCTTGATATTGTTTTCGTGCACCATGTTTGCACCTACTTGGTATTTACATTTTGTGCATAATTATTGCACTTGATATATATTTTATACACCGTTGTGTTGGTTTGCGATTTGTGCATACCTATTGCACTTGATGTCGATTTTGTGCCTTAGTAGCACGAATTTATGATTTCATGGATTTCATACAGTTGATTTGATTTTGTGCATGTGGTACGCACTCGATTTGATTTTTGCACTCGGTATAGCTCACATATGCTTACTATGCATTGATACGTGTTTTGTGCACACAGTTGCACACGCTTATGATTTTAATACACCTTGGCATGCTCGGTATTGTTTTTGTGAGCATTTGAGATATCGATGAGTATTCCGTGCACTTGTTGCACCCGATTTGTATTTCGTGCATTTGTTGCACTGGATTTATACTCCGTGCATTGGTTGCAACCCGATTTATGTCTTTGAACATTTGTTTCACCAGATTTATGTTTTTGTGCGCGTTGCACTTGTCGTTCGTTTTCTGTATGCTACTGCACTAGATGCTTTATACGGACCTGACGCACTTGGGTTGGCTTCTTGCGCATATTAGGCGCTTGGTATTGGATTTTGTGCGCATCGGATGCACTTGAGTGAGAGTTTATTCGTTCATGTTGGATGCACTTGATCTAGAATTTATTCATGCATGTTGGATGCACTTGATTTAGATTTCATTCGTGCATGACGGATTCACTTGATTTGGATTTTCGCGCATGTTGGGTGCATGATATGAGATGTGATTTTGTGTACTATAGATGCACTTGATATTATTGTCGTGCACACCTGTTTCACTGGACTGATGCTTTCGAGCACACCCGTTGCACATAGTTTGGTTTTGTGCACATTCGTAGCACTTGTATTTGGGTTTGATTTTCATGCGCACCAGACGCACGTGATTGTTGGATACGCTCTTTTGAGGGTGGTTTTGCTCTTGAGCACTTTGTTTTCATGATGGGCACTATATTAAGTAGTAGTCTTACATGACTGATCTGAGGACAGTACCTGAGTACTTTGCATGCATTAAAAAGTTTAACAAGAGGTTTTCGAAAAGGAGCTATAGTCTCGCTATTTCCTATGTGTCCGCGAGCGGCACGAACGTTTACAAAGGAAAACCTTTTGGGATATTTCAAAAGGGCGGAACGTATATTTGAGCAAAACATATATGAATGTATATTTATTACTTTACAAATGAGTGTCTGTCACTTGTGCCGTAAGTTACGCATCACGCGACTATTCAGAAAGGATTTTGCATGTGATTTATTCTATTTTAGGAGATTTTTCCAAGGATGCGTACTACACACATATTATAGTATTTGACTAGTGCATATTGTATTTCAGTAGTGGATTTCGAGATCTGTATCTCCATTGTAACTCCGATGATTTGCATGCAAATCCGTTGATTTGCGTGACGCTTGACGGAGTTCGATTTTGAGTTTTGTACTCGTTTTCATGCGCTTGCATTGCGCTAAGATGTGTTTTAAGTATTGATGATTTCGGAGCCCCGACGGCTTAATTGTTTTGCCGAAATGTTTCACTATTTAGGGAAGTTTTAAATTTAAATTCGGGGACCGAATTTATTTAAGGGGGGAAGATTGTAACATTTCAGAAAAATAAACTATTATATATTTTGGGAAGTTAAATAAATAAAATAATAAATATTAGGAATATTAATAAGTGCATGGATTGGTTTTGTTGATATGGTATAATTATATACCGATAAATTGGAAATTTATATTAATTATCGATTTTAGAGGAATTTATGAAGATTGGGAATTTTACAATTTAGTATACAATTAATTGTGTATGGGTTAGTATTAAACTCGATTAGTGTTTACTAAATTTTCTTTAAGTGTGATATGCGCATGACATGCAACATGATATGTTGCATAATACTTGTTACATTTCTTTTGGTATCAAAGCCATGCTTCATTTCTTTCATCACTTGGTTTTTATTGTGTTTGGATTGAATTTAAAGAATAAAAGAGAAAAGGGAAAAAAGAAAATAAAAGAATAAAGAAAGGAGATATGGGCAAGAGAGAGCGAGAGGGGGAGAGAGGGTGAGGGGTTCTTTGACCTTGGCTCCTTGATTCTTCACTTCATTTTCTTCCTTCAGCTTATCCTTCTTCACCTCATGGCCGCCCTCTCCCTCCACCTCCTCTACCTTCTCATAACACCCACATTTCCACATCAAAACCATACATCCCCTTCACAAAAATCATGCACAAGCTCACTACAAGCATGGTGGACCAAGAAAGTTGGGATTTTGAGCACTTGGGGCAACTCAAGAATTTTCTTGAGTTTCCAAATGAGGTATTTCTTTCACCATTAGTATAGTTATTCATTTCCTTTAGCATCTATATTAGTTTAGAAGTAATTACGTGAGGTTTAGTGATGTCGTAAATTTCCAAGTTGAGGGTTAGGGTTTAATTTGAATTGAGATGGTGCAATTGAGCTTTAGTGGTGACCTTAAAGCCCCCCACCATAGTGTTAAAAACCAAGATCAAATAGAGCCTAGACTTGGAAACCAAAATTGAATACTTTCCGTGTCGGTTTTGTGTTATTTTGGAGGTCTACAGGGAATCTGAAGCAACCCGGGACCTTTATAAAATAATTAAAAATATACATTAACCTAGTTAGACCAATAAGAAACCACCACGAGAAGACGAAGCCCAAACTCTAAGGTGGGGCCGGCCTGGCCGGTTACTGTAGCTAGTTGGCAGGCCAAAATTTTGGGATTTATGCTGGGGTTTTGGCTATAGCTCACATACCTTATAACATAGCTATTGTATTTTTTTGTCCCAGATTACATGAGCAAAAATCTGGGACCATATTGGGATGGTTTTGGGTTATTTTTTCAGATACTGGAATTCTTAGCTTTAGTATTTGATATTTTATTGGGTCGTTGGATGTTTGTACGACAACGATGAGGGTTGTTTAGTTGTTTTTGCAAGCGTAGGCTATAGGTTCTAACCTATGAGCGCACTGTGTGCCATATCGGTTTTCCGGATATGGTTTTCATACGTTGCGATATGTGTTGATTTGTAGGTACCTTCGCGTGGATTCCGAGACGACGAAGCACATCGACTACGGCTGAATAAGGAGTTCCGCAGGTGAGTAGATTTATATCTGCGGGGGAAGTCGGGTGGATGGCGTATAGCACCTCCGCAAATTATAATGGAAATCGATATATATATATAATATGGTTAAGGAAACCAAGTTAGAAACTTATGGATATGGTTAAAGAATTAGTAGGAGACAAGATATACCACGACTTAAGGTTATAGTGTATGGATTAGCGTGACATGATATGATAGAAATGATGTCTCGAATTCATATATAAGGATGTGAAACGTGAATGTGAATCACGATATATATATATATATATGTAATGAAAGAGAATCAGAATGAGATTATAGTGGCATGTTATGTGGTTGATAAATATGATATGAGATTAAGAAGATGAGTTGATGTGAGATATTGATGTGATGAAAAAAGTATACGATGAGATATGATGACTTGGTTTGATATATTGTTATACGGATGCGTGGCGATATGAGATAATTGATACCTTTGTCAGTCCCATGATATGAGATTGATACGGATGTAACCTGGGATATAGGTATATAGATACATATAATATTGTGAATCATGAGTGATATGACGTACGAGACGTTAGGTCCGTACCCTCATTGTCATATAAGTTGATAGGATCCCTAAAGATTTAATGCCGGCGTACGATGGATACCGTACGTGATGAGTTTTACTTGATGATTGATCCTGTCACGACCAAAAGTTTGGCCCGTGACCGGCACTTAACCACGTAACGTCTACAGGCGTAACGTGACAAAGGGAACCGGAAACCCAGAAATCAAACCAGTGAAAGTATAGAGTGTGATAAGTTGTAAATGGAAGCACTTACTAACATGATAAGGAATCTAAGTAAACAAACACCAAGATAGTAATATACGACGCCGTAGCGAAGATCAAGATCCACAAGTGGGAACCACACAGATAGGATAAACTGCAAGTACAGTCGACTCACAACGAGCTCGACACCAGAATACAAATATAATACATCATCGTCCTGACACTGTCTCTAAGTCAAATACATACATGGTAGATGGAGAATACAAGATACAACAATGTACATACTGAAAGATAAACAGATACCGCACAAAACCCACCTATCAGCAAAAGAGCTAGTACACCAACTATGGGGGGTATCTGTGTCAAAAGATGCAACCGCAGCCTGCCGCGACTACTCCGAAGGGCAACCTGCAAACACTGTGGCACAACGGGGGTGAGTTGCCAACTCGTGAATAGAGATAACATATAAAGGTAATCGCAAGCATGCACGTACTACGCTACTCTATAATATGCCAACAGATGATATCAATATGTGATAAGCAGTATGTGTAATAATCATGCAAGTGCTCTATCAGGTACTGTACTACCGGATGAGGTACAAATGGTCTATCAGGTAATGCATCTACAGGATGAGGTACAAATGCTCTATCAGGTAATACTTCTACAGGATGAGGTACAAAAGTAATGCTGAGCAGGGGCAATATAATATCTACACGGAATGTCAACGTGGAATATATAATCGGTTTCTCAATGCACCCAGATCTCCCAAAAATAGCTCATGCGCCGACACTCTCATCGGCCCTCAAATCCTGTACATCACTGAGAATCCCGAGTGCCCAACATCGGCACCCAAATATCATAAATACTCGTATCCAGCATCGACACGCAAATCCTCATCCATCGGGCCCCGTCAGTCCGGGTCAGCCCACGGGCTCCGTCGGCGGTATCGGCCCTCGGCCCCGGCAGTACGGATCACCCCACATCCATCTATAGACTCTGATCAGTACACTCCGGAAAACTGTCAGGTCCAACCAATCACCGGTAGGTAGTGGTCCCTCTGCCAGGCTCACCGTCTACTGCACAGCGAAACTGTTGTCGCCCCGGGGTACCATACCGGGTCCACCATGTACCCGTAATCGGCCTCAACCGCTTCCTCGATTCGGGTTTTCATATATCACACTAGCACCGAGAAAACACATGGAGGACGCACCGAAATATCATATCAAGGGAACCGGGTTTTTAAATGATTACATATTTGAAATAGCCACGGTTCCCAAATCCAGAAATCACATATAATCCAAACCAAATACAAGTCAATGATCCGATATGATATGTGCGTCAAATGTAATTATCAAGTCAAGTTACATATAATGAGCTACAATATAATGATTCAATGTAATATGTGTAGCAGGTATGAATATCAAGTCATGTCACATATAAATAAGCCACAATATGATGATTCAATGTGATATGTATAGCAGGTATGAATATCAAGTCATGTCACATATAAATAAGCCACAATATGATGATTCAATGTGATATGTGTAGCAGGTATGAATATCAAGTCATGTCACATATAATTGAGCTATAATGCAATGATCCGATGTGATATAGGCATCAAGTATGAATATCTAGTCATGTCACATATAGATGAGCTATAATGCAATGATCCGATGTGATATAGGCATGAAGTATGAATATCTAGTCATGTCACATATAGATGAGCTATAATGCAATGATCCGATGTGATATAGGCATCAAGTATGAATATCTAGTAATGTCACATATAGATGAGCTATAATGCAATGATCCGATGTGATATAGGCATCAAGTATGAATATCTAGTCATGTCACATATAGATGAGCTATAATGCAATGATCCGATTTGATATAGACATCAAGTATGAATATCTAGTCATGTCACATATAGATGAGCTATAATGCAATGATCCGATGTGATATAGGCATCAAGTATGAATATCTAGTCATGTCACATATAGATGAGCTATAATGCAATGATCCGATGTGATATAGGCATCAAGTATGAATATCTAGTCATGTCACATATAGATGAGCTATAATGCAATGATCCGATGTGATATAGGCATCAAGTATGAATATCTAGTCATGTCACATATAGATGAGCTATAATGCAATGATCCGATGTGATATAGGCATCAAGTATGAATATCTAGACATGTCACATATAGATGAGCTATAATGCAATGATCCGATGTGATATAGGATTCCTACGTGTCATGGCAATTACTAACGGTGTGTGTGTAACATACAGGATAGTGCTCGTGCACATGAACCGTTAGTAATGGTGCGGTGTTCTATTAATTCTAATCTATACCTGTGTAGTAGGGAATGCAATACGTACAAAATAGTAACCATGAACATGCAATATATATATATAAGGAACACTATAAGGTCCTATCAACCCTGACGTGGAACGCCATGCGGGAGATATCCTCGTAGATGTGAAATCTACTCACCGTAGTCTCTCGCTAGGTGTAGCCAACAACCTGCTTCCCCTTCTTCGCGGCGTCCGCCGTACTTTCCTGCGAACCTAGAATTACACAATATATCATATGTAAGCTTGAAGTCACACAAACGCGACATTTAAGCCGAACTAGTAACTCGTGTCGTGAACCAAACGCGCGTGTACGCGATACGCTAAAACGTGTGGTTACGCGTCTGAAATCACTCCGACGCGTCGCGATACGTAGAAACCCAAAACCCACACACACGTATCACGCGTGTCGCGAAGGGTTGAAAATACGGGAAAATAGGTATTCTACCCCAGATTTTGATACAGGAATGATATTGCAAAACTATACATGCCAAAATAATACACATAGCAGCAGACACCTACACCCCAAACCCCAACCCAAAACTCCCCTATCTGGCCGCCAATTGCGGCCAGAATGCAAAAATTGGCGGCCCCAAATTGGAATTGGGCTCCCAGGTTGGGTGTGTGCACTCTATGCCATACATACATGCTACAGTAAGGTCTAGTTTTATACTGAAAAGGCTCGGGTAACAGCAGATCCTACAGTGCCCAAATTTTAGTTCAAAACACACAATTTTGCACAAAAATGGAACTTTATGGTATTTTGATGAAATCTGAAACAAGTCTAGGTCTAATCCCACACTAATAACTCATTAACTAGCTAATCAAGTCACAACAACACAAATTTTAACATATTAACACTAAACCCCTTCAATAGCACTAAAATGGCACAAAAATATGATATTTTTAAACTAAACATGCAAGTTATGAAAATTGGGTGCTAGGATTGAGATTTATACCTTCAAATGACCTTAGAAACACCAAAAGTTTCAGCTTTCCCCCTCTAGTGAGCAGATTGCTTCAAAACACCTCAAAAAGCTCACTTTTCCATCATTTTGTGAAGAAAAAGAGTTGACATGTATAGGGTTTTGTGTATGGATCAAAAGGAAATGAAAAAGGAGAAGAAAAGATGGAGGAAGAGGGGGTTTCTCTGCTGGAATTTCCAGAATTTCTCAAGTGAGGAGAAGAGAGAGAGAGAGAAGAGAAAGAAATGGGTCAAAAGTCAATGTCTCACCTAACCACCATGCTTCATTGTTTAATGGGATTTTGGAATTTTGAAAAAAAGGGTTTTGTTTAGGTTAAAATGGTGGCGAAAAATAAGTTAGCAACCATGCACACAAGAATATGGCTAACACTTAAACCTATGTCTCAAAAAGGTCTAAGTGTGCAAGGTGCACACTACAAAGGAAAAATTTCCAAAATGCTAACACTACCAATAATAACTATTAATCCTTTGAACACCTATATAAAAACATGCACGACTACTAATTATCACCAATACAATCAAACGGAAATTTCAAAGTGTTACAATCTACCCCCCTTAAAGAAATTCGGTCCCCGAATTTAAAAATCTAACTATACACACCTTCAAAAAGATGGGGATACTTCCTCCTCATCTCGCTCTCGGTCTCCCATGTGACTTCCTCGCCGCTCTGTCCACGCCATAGTACCTTGACGGACGGTATCTCTTTCGACCACAGTTTCTTCACTTGTCGATCTAAGATCATCACCGGCTGCTCTGCGTAGGAAAGGTCGCGCTCAAGCTAGATCGTCGGGTGCTGAATCGCATGCGAAGGATCATGAAGATATCTGTGGAGCATCGAAACGTGAAATACGGGATGCACGTCTGGAAAACTAGGTGGAAGGGCTAATCGATACGCAACTGCACCAATACGCTCAATGATCTCGAAGGGCCCCACGTATCTGGGACTAAGCTTCCCCTTCTTCCCAAACCTCATCACGCCCTTCATTGGGGAGACCCTCAAGAAAACATGATCACCAACAGAAAACTCAAGTCTGCGCCGACGACGGTCCTCATAAGATCTCTGCCTACTCTGGGCTGCTCTCATCCTATCGCGAATCAACTGGATCTTCGCTGTCGTCTCCTCTACAATCTGTGGCCCTAAGATACTGCTCTCACTGAGCTCCGTCCAACAGGTGGGCGATCTGCATCTCCTCCCATAAGGAGCCTCAAACGGTGCCATCTGAATGGTCTCCTTGTAGCTGTTGTTGTAGGAGAACTCTACTAAGGGCAAATGATGATCCCAGCTACCTCCGAAGTCTAAAACGCATGCTCTGAGCTTGTCCTCGAGAGTCTGAATAGTCCGCTCTGACTGCCCGTCGGTCTGCGGATGAAATGCTGTGCTGAAACTCAAGCGAGTGCCCAAAGCCTCCTGAAGCCTCTGCCATAGCCGGCTGGTAAACTGGGTGCCTCTATCGGACACGATGCATGTCGGAACTCCGTGCAGTCGTACAATCTGATCAATGTAAATCTGGGCGTACTGAGCAAATGCGAAAGTCGTCTTCACCGGTAGGAAGTGAGCCGCTTTCGTCAAACGATCCACGATCACCGAGATAGAGTCATACCCTCGACTAGTCCTGGGTAGACCCACAATGAAGTCCATAGATATCTGTTCCCATTTCCATTCCGGAATGGGTAACGGCTGTAGCTCTCCCGCGGGCCTCTGGTGCTCAGCCTTGACTTGCTGACAAGTCAGGCATCTCGACACAAAACCTGCAATGTCCCTCTTCATACCGTCCCACCAGTAAACATCTCTCAAGTCATGGTACATCTTGGTGGAACCGGGATGAACACAATATACCGATCGATGTGCATCCTCAAGAATCTCGCGCCGCAATCCCTCAGCATCTGGTGCGCACAGTCTAGCTCCAAATCGTAGTATCCCCTGATCATCGATCACGAACTCGGAAAATCTGCCATGTCCCATCTGTGTCCTGATCTCTGTACAGTGGTCATCACTGTGCTGTGCCTCATGTATACAGTCAAGCAACTGTGGGCATGCACGAACATGCGCAATCTGTCCTCCGATCGGCGTAAACTCGAACTGTACCCGGCTGTCGCATAAGATCTGCCAATCCGCCGACGACTGACTCTGCACTGTGCTCAAACAGGATAGACTACCCCCGGGCCTCGTGCTCAAAGCATCCGCCACTACATTCGCCTTGCCCGGGTGGTACAAGATCTCGCAGTCGTAATCCTTCACTAAATCCATCCATCGGCGCTGCCTAAGGTTCAGGTCTCGCTGCTGAAATATGTACTTTAAGCACTTGTGGTTAGTGAATATCTGGCACGACTCTCCATACAGATAATGTCGCCAGATCTTGAGTGCGAAGACCACTGCAGCTATCTCCAGATCATGAGTAGGGTAATTCTGTTCATGTTTCTTTAATTGCCGTGAAGCATACGCAATCACCCTGTCATGCTGCATCAAAACGCATCCCAGCCCCACTCGTGAAGCATCGCAGTAGACCACAAATCCGCCTGATCCTGAAGGCAATGAAAGCACTGGTGTTGTAGTCAGTAGAGCCCGTAACCGCTGGAAACTGTGCTCACACTCCTCCGTCCAATCGAAGTGAACTCCCTTCCGGGTCAACCCGGTCAAAGGTGTAGCAATGCGAGAGAAGTCATGCACAAATCGCCTGTAATAACCTGCCAGCCCTAGAAAGCTGCGAACCTCCGTCACTGACGTAGGTCTAGGCCAACTCCGAACTGCCTCTATCTTTCTCGGGTCGACACATATACCATCTCGTGTAATCACGTGCCCCAAGAAGTCTACGCTGTCTAGCCAGAAGGCACACTTAGAGAATTTGGCAAAAAGCTGATGCTCCCTCAAGGTCTGCAGCGTAATCCGCAGGTGCTGCTCGTGCTCCTCTCTACTCCGAGAATACACCAAGATATCGTCAATAAACACTATAATGAACAGATCAAGATACGGCCGGAAAATATGGTTCATCATGTCCATAAATGCTGCTGGCGCGTTGGTGAGTCCGAACGACATCACCAAAAACTCATAATGGCCGTAACGAGTGCGGAAGGTCGTCCTAGGAATGTCCTCCTGTCGAATCCGCAGCTGATGGTAACCCGATCGCAAATCGATCCTCGAAAAGTATCCTGCCCCCTGAAGCTGGTCGAACAAATCGTCGATGCGTGGCAAAGGATATCGATTCCGCACTGTCACCTTGTTCAGCTGGCGATAGTCAATACACAAACGCATGCTGCCGTCCTTCTTCTTGACAAACAGGGCTGGAGCACCCCAAGGAGAAACACTGGGTCGAATAAGTCCTTTATCCAGCAAGTCCTGCAACTGACCCTTCAATTCTCGAAGTTCCGCCGGGGCCATCCGATAAGGCGGTACAGAAATAGGCCCCGTGCCAGGAACCAAGTCAATACAGAAGGAAATATCACGCTCGGGCGGTAGCCTAGGAAGCTCGTCAGGGAACACATCAGGGAACTCGCTAACAACCGGAACCTGATCTAGAGGAACCTCTGTAGTTCTAGTATCGCAAACATAGGCGAGAAATCCCTGACATCCCTTCCGCAAAAGCTGTCCAGCACGAAAAGAAGAAATCACACTATGAGGGGTGGCGATACGGTCCCCCAACACAACAACAACCGACTCGCCGGGAAAACAAAATCGAACTGTCTTCTCGCGGTAGTCAACAGAAGCATAGCACGTGGCAAGCCAATCCATGCCCAAGAGAACGTCGAAGTCCAGCATCTCAAGAAGAATCAAATCGACCGGCAACTCTCTCTCGCCAATACGGACGGTACAGGATCGGAACACGTGCCTAGCAACAAACGACTCTCCCACAGGAGTAGTCACAACAAGCGGCTGGCCAAGCAAACCGGACTCTCTACCCAAACTCGGCACAAAGTGTGTGGATACAAACGAGTGCGTGGAACCGGGATCGAATAACATGTGTGCATCAACCGAACATACAGAAAGGATACCTGAGACCACTGCATTAGACGCCTGCGCGTCCTGATGCGTCAAAGCAAAAACTCGCGCCTGTCCTCCACCTGCCACTATCTGTACCCTGCCGGCCGCTGGCTGTCCTCTACCTCGGCCCCCTCGGCCTCTATGAACAAATCCTCCGTGACCACGACCTCTCTGTGCATATGTCTGACGCGGAGTAACAGTAGGTACAATCGGCAATGCCGTCTGGGGTGGTGAAGGTGGTAATGTAACATGCGGTGCTGCCGCCCCACTCCGGGGTATCTCAGGACAATCTCGCACACGATGATAAGAACTCCCGCAACGGTAACATCCCGATGAAGGTCGCTGACCCTCCCGGGGATAGGAGCTAAACAATCGGCCTCGCCTCGAATCTCTGCCACCTGCAAGATGCCTGTCACGACGCCGGAACGGCCGTCTCTGCACTGACGTATCCACATGAACTCTCTTCGGCCCTGGAACTGCCGAAGTCTCAGCAAGGTGCTCCTCAACTAATAATGCTGCATCTACTGCTGCTGCGTATGTCTCGTAATGCTGCGCGCTGATAGCAAGGAATAGGGGTGTAAGTAAGCCTCGGACAAATCTCTTGACTCTCAACTCCTCAGTAGCCACTAAATACGGAGCATAAACGGATAGCTCGGTGAACAACACATCGTACTCTGCCACTGACATCCCTGGCGTCTGGCGTAAGGACTCGAATCTGCGTGCTCTAGCATCTCTGACACTCAGGGGAAGAAAGCGGGCAAGGAATAGCGCCACGAACTCTGTCCAGGTCATAGGAGGAAGACCTGCTGCTCTACCCTTCTCGACTGATTCCCACCATTTCTGCGCAAGACCTTCCAGGCGAAAGCTCGCGAACTCAACACATCTCGCATCTGCGCATCTAAGTGAAACATATCCGCGCCATCCTATCAATGAAAGACTGTGGATCCTCGGCCACATCGGTGCCTGTGAAGACCGGAGGCTTCAGCCTCATAAACTCTGACAGCGATACTGTAATTACCTCTGTAGTCGCAGGTGCAACTGCCTGAACTGTAGGTTGTAAGTCCATGCTACCTCTCCCGGTACTTTCGGGAATGCGGAATTTGGTAAATAACAATTTTTACGGAGGTGGTAACATGGACCTATAACCCGGATCTTGGTTAAACTTCTATCTAACATCCTAACTAAGAGTTTCTAGCTACTCGGTTAGGGGGTTATACCTAGCTTGTCTTGAACTCCTTCGTCTTCAAGCTCCGGTGGTGGTCCGATGGCTCCTTCTCGTCGTCTCCGTACGCCGAAGATAGATCCACTTGAAAGCTCCAACCTTTAGCTCCTTCTTCGTTCTTTGAAGAAACTAGTTCACTTGGTTTGCCAAACCTAGTGAACTAGAATGAGTAGAGAAGATTTAGAATGGGATTTTATCTATGGTTCTTGATTCTCAACAAATGAGAGATATGAACCATAGAGTCAAGAGAGGGAGAAAGAGGATGAGAGTGAGAGCAAAGTGGAGAGCTCAAGAACAAGAGAGAGAATGAGCAAGAAAGAATGAGGCTCTCTTTTGTCTCTCACCCTCTCATAATCCAAAGTAATCATAACTTATCATATCAATAAAAGTCTTATGTGATGGTTGAAGCAACCATAACCTTATCATGTCATGCACTCATTTTACTCAAATGAGCAAGCAAGTAAAAGTCTTTGGCATGAAATGATAGCCATGGTTATCATGATGGTCAACTAGTCAAGCCTAGTCAACCGGTCAACAAAGTCAACAAGTCAACAAAAGTCAACAAGTCAACAAAGTCAACAAAAGTCAACAACCAAGTCACCATAATACTTAATTAATATAATAGTTAATCACATATCATATTCTCATTAGGGTTGAGCAAAAAGTCAAAAAGTCAACGGTCAACTGTCAACAACCCTAATGAGAATCCGCTGTCTTTGCCTCCCTGTCAACTGTGCATACACACCCGCATCCGCGTTCTGAGGAACACGAATGCAAACTGGATAAATCCAATCCCATAAGGTACACTAGGATCTGGCTTAAACCAAAGCCCGCTAGTGTAAACTGTCCGGACACTGTACGTGCACAAGTGCACGGATGTGACCGAACCCTGTCGCAAAACCATGCGACCTGTCGCAATACCATGCGACCTCTACTCTTTTGCCTAAAGGCGAAAAGCTTTCTGTGTGGGGCTCTAAAGACTCGACACTACGCTGGCCGTGGGTTTAACCACAGACTGCAAGCGGCACTAGCTGTGCGTAACGGTCCCCAGGTAATGCCGACAAGAAGACCGACGAGGCGAAACCCATCTGAACTCCTACTGAGCCTGAGTGTGACATTGTCCGTACAGTCCGGTCTGTTCGTCTGATACATCGCATGGCGGGCCTAGGGGGCGGTAAACGTCAGTCCACCAATAGCGGTACAAGTCGTGCCGGAGTGAAGCCCAAAACACCCTGAGATAACACTGGAAGCCTACCAGTATATCTCGTTTGCCCTGGCCAGGGACTACTCGTGTAATGGCTCTCCTAGACACAGCGCGATGTCAACCCCCAATACCGGGAGAGACGAATCCTGTCTAACCGTCACTGCCTCCAAGTGCTTCGGGACTGAACCCAACCACCACCTGTTTGCATGACTCCTTTGAACCGTGGTAGGGTAGTGATCAAAGTGCAGTGGGAACACACTCGAGGCGAAGTGACAGTGTCAAGTCAGCGGACTAAGCTGTACTCATGTCACCTGGGAACTGATAACTGACGATAGGCATAATACCAACTAGTCAGTTCCCGACGAGTCCTGTCCAGTGTACCCGTAACCTAACGAGCACCCGCATACTATCTCAAGTACGACGTACTGACGGCTGTGGGACAGACCGTCTCCCACACTGGGATGAGAAGCGCATGCGCTGGTCTACTCCGGAGTATCGATGCCCTGTCTCGATAGTCCTGCGACCAGGGACCTGCATAAGGATGTGCTTATAGATTACCCTGCCCCACTAGTGTGACGGCCATCACATCGCTGGTAATCAAGCAAAGATCCTAAGGGCTCTACTAATGTGTAAAGGCGATATACAAAAATAAACACATGTACACATTGAAGTAGAAACAAACCAAGTAGCATACTACTATTTTGAGTAAGATTGTATATACAAGGTGAATATCCCAAGCATCCATTAAGTAATATACAAACTAGTATGATACAGTAATGACCTCTAGGGCATATACACTAACAATCTCCCACTTGCACTAAGGCCATGTACTGGCGTATCGAAGACCTATCATCTCGATCAGCCGCTCGAACTGAGTCTGGGGCAAGGCCTTGGTGAATGGATCTGCAGTGTTGTCTTCTGAAGCGACTCTCCGAACCTCGATCTCCTGGCGATCCACGATCTCCCTGATCAGGTGATACCGCCTCAAGATGTGCCTGGATCTCTGATGGGACCTGGGTTCCTTCGCTAAAGCTATAGCCCCGTTGTTGTTGCAATACAGAGGTATTGGATCAACAATGGACGAAACCACCTGAAGTTCTTTCAAGAACTTCCTCATCCAGACAGCTTCTTTTGCGGCATCAGATGCAGCGATGTATTCCGCTTCCATCGTCGAGTCTGCAACGGTTTCCTGTTTGGAACTCTTCCAACACACCGCCCCTCCATTGAGGGTAAAAACAAAACCCGACATGGACTTGGAATCATCCTTGTCACTCTGGAAGCTGGAGTCAGCAAAGGCCTCGATCTGGAGGTCCTTTCCGCCATACACCAAGAACATCTCCTTAGTCCTTCTCAGATACTTGAGAATGTTCTTTACCGCTATCCAGTGCTTCTCCGCAGGGTTTGACTGATACCGGCTTACCACACTCAGTGCATAAGCTACATCCGGTCTGGTACACAACATCGCATACATTATAGAGCCTACCGCAGAAGCGTAGGGTATAATAGACATGCGATCCCTCTCCAAATCAGTCTTGGGAGACATCTCTTTAGAGAGGGTGATCCCGTGACAAGCCGGTAGGTTACCGCGCTTGGAATCTTCCATACTGAATCTCTTCAGTATGGTGTCGATGTACCTGGACTGAGAAAGTCCTAATATCCTCTTGGATCTGTCACGGTAGATCCGGATACCCAGAATGTATGAGGCATCACCCAGGTCTTTCATGGAGAACCTGTGTGACAAGAACCCCTTGACAGATTGTAGCATAGGAATGTCATTTCCCATTAAGAGAATGTCATCCACGTATAAAACGAGGAATACTACAGTTCTCGCTACAAATCTACTATAGATGCATGGTTCATCTGGATTTTTGATAAAGCCGAATTCTTTGACCGTCTCATCAAAGCAGATGTTCCAACTCCGCGATGCCTGATTTAGTCCATAGATGGACTTAAGCAACTTGCACACCTTTCCGCTGCTCCCACTGTGAATGAAACCCTCTGGCTGGTCCATATAGACACACACCTCTAAATTTCCATTTAGAAAAGCTGTCTTTACGTCCATTTGCCAAATCTCATAATCGTGGAAGGCAGCAATGGCAAGAAGGATCCGAATGGATTTCAGCATGGCTACTGGAGAGAAGGTTTCGTCATAGTCCAAGCCAGGTCTTTGACGAAAACCCTTTGCTACCAGCCTAGCTTTATAGGTCTCAACCTGTCCATCTACACCAATCTTCCTTTTGAAGATCCACTTGCAACCTACGGGTTTTACCCTGTCTGGAGCAATGTCCAACGTCCATACCTTGTTGGTGTACATGGACTCCATTTCGGTCCGCATTGCATCCAGCCATTTCACTGAGTCAACGCTCTGAACAGCCTGCTGGAAGCTAGTAGGCTCATCATAATCTATGATGCAATCCTCTCTATCCCCGTCTATGAGAAAACCGCAGTATCTCTCGGGCGGATGAGACTGCCTACTACTCCTGCGGAGCGGCGTAGGAATGTCCTGTTCTTCCGAACCCTCTGGTTCCACTAAACTTTCAGTATTAGTCCGTGGTTCTGGAATTTCTTCCAGTTCTACTGCGCTCCCACTAATTTCCTTTTCTAAGAACTGGTGTTCTAGAAAGTGGGCATTACGAGAAACAAGGACTTTTTGTTCCTCTGCGTAGTAGAAAAGATACCCCCTGGTGTTCTTTGGGTATCCCACAAACTTGCACAGTACTGAACGTGCCTCGAGCTTGTCCGCATGCTGCTTTTTGACAAAAGCCGGACATCCCCAGATCTTCAGATATTGAAGATAGGGTTTCTTCCCACTCCACATTTCATATGGTGTGGAAGGAACAGTCTTAGTCGGAACTCGGTTCAAAAGGTACGCAGCTGATTCTAGCGCATACCCCCAGAATGATCGCGGTAACTCAGCATTACCCATCATGGACCGCACCATATCCAATAGGGTGCGGTTCCGTCTCTCCGATACACCGTTATGTTGTGGGGTGTAAGGAGGAGTAAGCTGAGAGAGAATTCCGTTCTCTTTTAAATAGTCCAGGAACTCGGCACTTAAGTATTCTCCACCTCGATCCGATCTTAGAATCTTAATACTTTTGCCGGTCTGTTTCTCTACTTCATTCTTATACTCCTGGAATTTTCCAAAGGCCTCGGACTTATGTTTCATTAAGAAGACATAACCGTACCTTGAGAAGTCATCCGTAAAAGTAATGAAGTAAGAATGTCCGCTTCGGGCATGTGTAGACATTGGACCGCACACGTCACTGTGTACGAGTCCCAAGAGCTCGCTCGCTCTTACTCCATGTCCAGTAAACGGAGTCTTTGTCATCTTTCCTTTGAGACAGGATTGACAAGTGGCATACGACTGTTATTCGAACGCATTCAAATACCCTTCTGTATGTAACTTCGTCAACCTTCTCTCATTGATGTGACCCAATCTACAATGCCATAAGAAAGTCTGATTTATTTCTGGAGACATTCTTTTGTGTGTATTCTGGACATTAAAAATCTGTGGTTGGTTTAACACGTATATACCATTACTCAATGTACCTGACCCAATCAAAACATGATTAAGGTGAATGTTTACAACATTACTTACAAACGCAAATTCATAACCTTCTTTAGAAACTAAAGATACAGAAATGATATTACAAGTTGCGTTGGGTACAAAAAAGCAATTACGCAAAACCAAAACATGTCCATCTGACATTCCCAGGTGATAGTCCCCCACGGCTTTAGCATCCATGCTAGCTCCGTTCGCAACTCTGAGGGTCATGTCACCTGCTTTCAAAACTCTACGGTTTCTCAACGCCTGCAAAGAATTACAGATATGAGATCCTGATCCGGTATCCAATACCCAGGAAGCAGAGTTTATTGAAAGACAGTTTTCAATAACATACACACCTGAAGCTGAAGCTGCAACCTGCTTCAATTCCTGTGTTCTGACCTTCCAGGCCCTGCAATCATTCTTCCAGTGTCCTTTCTTATGACAATAGAAGCATTCTTCCTTATCCACAAGCTTCCCCGCTATCTTTGTTGCTTTACCTTTTCCCTTCGTATCCACCTTACTAACACCGCCCCTTGGTTTGGCGGGGGCCTTCTTCTTCTTTCCCTTGGCTTTCGCCTTGGACCTAGAAGAAGATGATCCTCCTATAAACAAAGTGGATGTATCCCTACCTTTCTGTAGGGTGCCCTCTGCGCTCCTCAGCATGTTGAGGAGCTCTGAAAGTTCAACCTCTTTTTCTTGTAAGTTGAAGTTCAGTATTAACTGGGCGTAAGTGGAAGGAAGGGACTGGAGAACTATATCCGTATATAGCTCACTCTCCAATGTGATCCCTAGGTCAGCGAGCTCCTCAATGTAGCCGATCATCTTTAGCACGTGCTCGGCTACTGATGATCCGACGGCCATTCTTGTCGAAAACAACTTTTTCGACGCTTCGTATCTTGCGATACGAGATTGCTCTCCATACAGTTCTTTTGTATGGAGCAATATGGATTCCATGTCCATATTCTCATGCCTCCTCTGATGTTCGTTGTCCATCGAGGCAAGCAGGAGGCACTTGGCCTTCGCGCTATCAATCTCCTAAGTCTTGCGGATTTCCTTATCCGCGACGCTGGAAGTTGGACCAGGGACAGGAGGAGCTTTGGTGGAAAGAAGATACCCCAGCTTGTCATAAGTGATTGCTATCTTGACATTCCTGAGCTAATCTTTGTAGTTTGGCCCTGTCAGTTTGTTTTTATCTAGGAGTAACTTAAGTCCAGTCATGTTGATTGGTCGCTGCAATTTGGAGAGAGAAGAAGAAACACTCAGCATGATGCTCTTGCAAGTTTAGAGTGGTTTTTAATTTGTCTAAACAGGATGGCTCCCACTGTTTCTCGAATCCCTCCTCAAACCATAAAGGAAGAATTAGTCAGGATCAATCCCACCGTACAATACTTGCTTAACCGTTCGGCCAGGCTGGTGTCGGTACTTCGAGGGAGGTTTTCCAACGCTTTCGCGAAGTTCCTTAATTAAAGAACCTCTTTTCCCTGGGGGCGTAGCCCCGCTAACACCTTTCTAGGCACCTACTAGGTTTATAGCATTGATCGTTTAGCGAGAAATTTCCCGAGGAGTAGCATATACTCACAGTAGGATCGGGATCCAAATATCATCGCGTGACGAAACTGAAGGAATCCTACCAGAATCATCACACTCCAAATGGTATGCAAATCTAGCAAGTTTCAGTACTTATGAAACTCCCGATGTGGATTTTTGCCCCATGCTCTTATGACCTTGGCGTAAGGTCAAAATGTCATAAGTCACATGTCAAGTTCGTCCCATCATTATCCAGGTTAATTTGAATCCACCCGTACATACCCTTGACGTAGGCCAAAATGGCAGTACGACTGTCTCAAACCAACGCATTCTATCTATGCAACAGATAAATATCTGGCAGCTACCAATCACTATGCCTTGGCGTGAGGTCAAAATACATAGCTTGAATACTACCGAATATTTAACTGAAATGATGGAGGGCTACGGATGGTTTTGGCAAAACCGTGAACGTAGTGAACTTGATTTAGTCGATGGTACGAGATAGCTTTTAAATGGAGTGGCTCAAACTCCGTATTTTAAAAGTTTGTTTTGAAAAGAACCGAGTGGTTTTTCGAAAGTGTTCCAACGACTTTAACTTGGTTTATTATCTTGCATTAGTTCTTTTAATGCGTGATATTCTTGCATTAGTTCTTTTAATGCGTCCCATCATTTAATCCTACCATTGCAGAAAACAACCAAAATATGACGTACGCTTATGCCATTCGCATTCGCCACTGGGCCCCGTCATTACCCATTAGGTTACTTAACTAACGACAGAGCGGGGGCTGGGCTAGCGCGTCTGTAAAACATAAGCAACGCCTAAATAATATCATATATAGATATACTGCAATGATAAACATTTCAGATCACAGATGAATACATTGGATATACTAGGAATCTGTAATTCGTACGAGCCTGTAACGAAAAGCAGATTACACGGTCGTGGTGAATAGCCAATACCCCACCCAAGACCCCTACGGGTGCGGCAAACTACCCGCCAAGTACCCGAAGCGTAGTAACCTCCCTCATCTCCATGAGTAGGCCACTCGACACTTCGGCATACCCGGTAGTTTGTGCACCCCTCCATGGGTCTATCCTAGGAGCAAAAACAGTAAAAAGAAATTATACAATGACGGCTACAACCCCGACCCGGTTGTGCGGCCATACAAATAATTATTACATCAATTTACAAATTTTACAAGAATTGAAAGAAAAGAAAACTCTCGTCTCACAACCCCCGGCTATTCACCCGCGACAATCCAACATATTCATATACACATTCCAGCACATTACAGATCACAGATTTGTATAACCCCCACTAATCGACATATAGCGATTAGTAGACGTTCAATACAAATATCACATTACAGAAAACCCGTTAGCTTAAGTCTTTTAGAAGTTCGATCAAAAATACGGATTTTCGGGACCCCAAAAAAGAAATTTTCGTTCTGGAAAATCTGGGCAGAAAATATATATTCCAAAAATCCCAAAATACCCCCATAAAAACACTGCACCAAAAATTGACCTCGGCCGAGTCGACTCGGCCGCGGATCCGCGGCGGGAGCGTGCTCCCGCCGCGTTTCCGCGGCTCGTTGACTCGAACGTTGGACCATTTTTGGTGAGTGCCCACAGAAAAACTTGAGCCGATTTTAGGTGTTAAAATAATCAACTTTTGAACAGTGGAAAAATCGACAGAAACTGCAAATTTTTGGGGTTTGTTTCGGGACTTTTTCGTTGATCGATCTTCTAGTTACTTGCTAACATATTAGATAGAGTTTAACTAGGCTCTGATACCACTGTATGTCCATGCTACCTCTCCCGGTACTTTCGGGAATGCGGAATTTGGTAAATAACAATTTTTACGGAGGTGGTAACATGGACCTATAACCCGGATCTTGGTTAAACTTCTATCTAACATCCTAACTAAGAGTTTCTAGCTACTCGGTTAGGGGGTTATACCTAGCTTGTCTTGAACTCCTTCGTCTTCAAGCTCCGGTGGTGGTCCGATGGCTCCTTCTCGTCGTCTCCGTACGCCGAAGATAGATCCACTTGAAAGCTCCAACATTTAGCTCCTTCTTCGTTCTTTGAAGAAACTAGTTCACTTGGTTTGCCAAACCTAGTGAACTAGAATGAGTAGAGAAGATTTAGAATGGGATTTTATCTATGGTTCTTGATTCTCAACACATGAGAGATATGAACCATAGAGTCAAGAGAGGGAGCAAGAGGATGAGAGTGAGAGCAAAGTGGAGAGCTCAAGAACAAGAGAGAGAATGAGCAAGAAAGAATGAGGCTCTCTTTTGTCTCTCACCCTCTCATAATCCAAAGTAATCATAACTCATCATATCAATAAAAGTCTTATGTGATGGTTGAAGCAACCATAACCTTATCATGTCATGCACTCATTTTACTCAAATGAGCAAGCAAGTAAAAGTCTTTGGCATGAAATGATAGCCATTGTTATCATGATGGTCAACTAGTCAAGCCTAGTCAACCGGTCAACAAAGTCAACAAGTCAACAAAAGTCAACAAGTCAACAAAAGTCAACAAGTCAACAAAGTCAACAAAAGTCAACAACCAAGTCACCATAATACTTAATTAATATAATAGTTAATCACATATCATATTCTTATTAGGGTTGAGCAAAAATTCAAAAAGTCAACGGTCAACTGTCAACAACCCTAATGAGAATCCGCTGTCTTTGCCTCCCTGTCAACTGTGCATACACACCCGCATCCGCGTTCTGAGGAACACGAATGCAAACTGGATAAATCCAATCCCATAAGGTACACTAGGATCTGGCTTAAACCAAAGCCTGCTAGTGTAAACTGTCCGGACACTGTACGTGCACAAGTGCACGGATGTGACCGAACCCTGTCGCAAAACCATGCGACCTGTCGCAATACCATGCGACCTCTACTCTTTTGCCTAAAGGCGAAAAGCTTTCTGTGTGGGGCTCTAAAGACTCGACACTATGCTGGCAGTGGGTTTAACCACAGACCGCAAGCGGCACTAGCTGTGCGTAACGGTCCCCAGGTAATGCCGACAAGAAGACCGACGAGGCGAAACCCATCTGAACTCCTACTGAGCCTGAGTGTGACATTGTCCGTACAGTCCGGTCTGTTCGTCTGATACATCGCATGGCGGGCCTAGGGGGCGGTAAGCGTCAGTCCCCCAATAGCGGTACAAGTCGTGCCTGAGTGAAGCCCAAAACACCCTGAGATAACACTGGAAGCCTACCAGTATATCTCGTTTGCCCTGGCCAGGGACTACTCGTGTAATGGCTCTCCTAGACACAGCGCGATGTCAACCCCCAATACCGGGAGAGACGAATCATGTCTAACCGTCACTGCCTCCAAGTGCTTCGGGACTGCACCCAACCACCACCTGTTTGCACGACTCCTTTGAGCCGTGGTAGGGTAGTGATCAAAGTGCAGTGGGAACACACTCGAGGCGAAGTGACTGTGTCAAGTCAGCGGACTAAGCCGTACTCATGTCACCTGGGAACTGATAACTGACCATAGGCATAATACCAACTAGTCAGTTCCCGACGAGTCCTGTCCAGTGTACCCGTAACCTAACGAGCACCCGCATACTATCTCAAGTACGACGTACTGACGGCTGTGAGACAGACCGTCTCCCACACTGGGATGAGAAGCGCATGTGCTGGTCTACTCCGGAGTATCGATGCCCTGTCTCAATAGTCCTGCGACCAGGGACCTGCATAAGGATGTGCTTATAGATTACCCAGCCCCACTAGTGTGACGGCCATCACATCGCTGGTAATCAAGCAAAGATCCTAAGGTCTCTACTAATGTGTATAGGCGATATACAAAAATAAACACATGTACACATTGAAGTAGAAACAAACCAAGTAGCATACTACTATTTTGAGCAAGATTGTATATAAAAGGTGAATATCCCAAGCATCCATTAAGTAATATACAAACTAGTATGATACAGTAATGGCCTCTAGGGCATATACACTAACATAGGTACCACCGCGGTCTCAGCAACGGGTGGAACTACCTCTGGTCGCTGCGCTCGAAGTGTCTCAACTAGAGATCCCATCATCTGGCGCATCTCCTGCATACTGGACCCCATCGTCTGGCGTATCTCCTGCACACCAGCTCCTAACATAGCAATCTGATCTGTAACGGCAGGAACAGCCTGCTCGGGCACAACCGGTATACTACCCGGATCAGTCCTCGTCTCAGACGAGTCAACTCGAATCTCGGCCCCCGCGGCCGCTCTCTGTGCCCTCGTAGTCTTTGGCGGCATATTGGCTGAAAGGAACAATAGGATTCGATAAGGATACTGAAATCGAATCGCGAGAATGTATATACTCAAGAAGGAAAATTTATATCAACAAGTCCTAAGGTCGCGTAGGCGGAGTACCGTGTCGTGAATATGCCGCGGAACTTACACACGCTACGTTACCCTGCCCCAGCTACCTTCTCCATCATACCAGGGTCATCCTACACTCCGAAAGGTAAAACCTATGCTCTGATACCAACTTTGTCACGACCCAAAGTTTGGCCCGTGACCGGCACTTAACCACGTAACGTCTACAGGCGTAACGTGACTAAGGGAACCGGAAACCCAGAAATCAAACCAGTGAAAGTATAGAGTGTGATAAGTTGTAAATGGAAGCACTTACTAACATGATAAGGAATCTAAGTAAACAAACACCAAGATAGTAATATACGACGCCGTAGCAAAGATCAAGATCCACAAGTGGGAACCACACAGATTGGATAAACTGCAAGTACAGTCGGCTCACAATGAGCTCGACACCAGAATACAAATATAATACATCATCATCCTCACACTGTCTCTAAGTCAAATACATACATGGTAGATGGAGAATACTAGATACAACAATGTACATACTGAAAGATAAACAGATACCGCACAAAACCCACCTATCAGCAAAATAGCTAGTACACCAACTATGGGGGGTATCTGTGTCAAAAGATGCAACCGCAGCCTGCCGCGACTACTCCGAAGGGCAACCTGCAAACACTGTGGCACAACGGGGGTGAGTTGCCAACTCGTGAATAGAGATAACATATAAAGGTAATCGCAAGCATGCACGTACTACGCTACTCTATAATATGCCAACAGATGATATCAATATGTGATAAGTAGAATGTGTAATAATCATGCAAGTGCTCTATCAGGTACTTTACTACCGGATGAGGTACAAATGCTCTATCAGGTAATGCATCTACAGGATGAGGTACAAATGCTCTATCAGGTAATACTTCTACAGGATGAGGTACAAAAGTAATGCTGAGCAGGGGCAATATAATATATACACGAAATGTCAACGTGGAATATATAATCGGTTTCTCAATGCACCCAGATCTCCCAAAAATAGCTCATGCGCCGGCACTCTCATCGGCCCTCAAATCTTGTACATCACTGAGAATCCCGAGTGCCCATCATCGGCACCCAAATATCATAAATACTCGTATCCAGCATCGACATGCAAATCCTCATCCATCGGGCCCCGTCAGTCCGGGTCAGCCCACGGGCTCCGTCTGCGGTATCGGCCCTCGGTCCCGGCAGTACGGATCACCCCACATCCATCTATAGACTCTGATCAGTACACTCTGGATAACTGTCAGGTCCAACCAATCACCGGTAGGTAGTGGTCCCTCTGCCAGGCTCACCGTCTTCTGCACAGCGAAACCGTTCTCGCCCCGGGGTACCATACCGGGTCCACCATGTACCCGTAATCGGCCTCAACCGCCTCCTGGATTCGGGTTTTCATATATCACTCTAGCACCGAGAAAACACATGGTGGACGCACCGAAATATCATATCAAGGGAATCGGATTTTTAAATGATAACATATTTGAAATAGCCACGGTTCCCAAATCCAGAAATCAAATATAATCCAAACCAAATACAAGTCAATGATCCGATATGATATGTGCGTCAAATGTAATTATCAAGTCAAGTTACATATAATGAGCTACAATATAATGATTCAATGTAATATGTGTAGCAGGTATGAATATCAAGTCATGTCACATATAAATAAGCCACAATATGATGATTCAATGTGATATGTGTAGCAGGTATGAATATCAAGTCATGTCACATATAAATAAGCCACAATATGATGATTCAATGTGATATGTGTAGCAGGAATGAATATCAAGTCATGTCATATATAATTGAGCTATAATGCAATGATCCGATGTGATATAGGCATCAAGTATGAATATCTAGTCATGTCACATATAGATGAGCTATAATGCAATGATCCGATGTGATATAGGCATCAAGTATGAATATCTAGTCATATCACATATAGATGAGCTATAATGCAATGATCCGATGTGATATAGGCATCAAGTATGAATATCTAGTCATGTCACATATAGATGAGCTATAATGCAATGATCCGATGCGATATAGGCATCAAGTATGAATATCTAGTCATGTCACATATAGATGAGCTATAATGCAATGATCCGATGCGATATAGGCATCAAGTATGAATATCTAGTCATGTCACATATAGATGAGCTATAATGCAATGATCCGATGTGATATAGGCATCATGTATGAATATCTAGTCATGTCACATATAGATGAGTTATAATGCAATGATCCGATGTGATATAGGCATCAAGTATGAATATCTAGTCATGTCACATATAGATGAGCTATAATGCAATGATCCGATGTGATATAGGATTCCTACATGTCATAGAAATTACTAACGGTGTGTGTGTAATATACAGGATAGTGCTCGTGCACATGAACCGTTAGTAATGGTGCGGTGTTCTATCAATTCTAATCTATACCTGTGTAGTAGGGAATGCAATACGTACAAAATAGTAACCATGAACATGCAATATATATATAAGGAACACTATAAGGTCCTATCAGCCCTGACGTGGAACGCCATGCGTTCGATATCCCCGTAGATGTGAAATCTACTCACCGTAGTCTCTCGCTAGGTGTAGCCAACAACCTGCTTCCCCTTCTTCGCGGCGTCCGCCGTACTTTCCTGTGAACCTAGAATTACACAATATATCATATGTAAGCTTGAAGTCACACAAACGCGACATTTAAGCCGAACTACTAACTCGTGTCGTAAACCAAACGCGCGTGTGCGCGATATGCTAAAACGTGTGGTTACGCGTCTGAAATCACTCTGAAGCGTCGCGATACGTAGAAACCCAAAACCCACACACACGTATCACGCGTGTCGCGAAGGGTTGAAAATACGGGAAAATAGGTATTCTACCCCAGATTTTGATACAGGAATGATATTGCAAAACTATACATGCCAAAACAACACACATAGCAGCAGACACCTACACCCCAAACCTCAACCCAAAACTCCCCTATCTGGCCGCCAATTGCGGCCAGAATGAAAAAATTGGCGGCCCCAAATTGGAATTGGGCTCCCAGGTTGGGTGTGTGCACTCTATACCATACATACATGCTACAGTAAGGTCTAGTTTTATACTGAAAAGGCTCGGGTAACAGCAGATCCTACAGTGCCCAAATTCTAGTTCAAAACACACAATTTTGCACAAAAATGGAACTTTATGGTATTTTGGTGAAATCTGAAACAAGTCTAGGTCTAATCCCACACTAATAACTCATTAACTAGCTAATCAAGCCACAACAACACAAATTTTAACATATTAACACTAAACCCTTCAATAGCACTAAAATGGCACAAAAATATGATATTTTTAAACTAAACATGCAAGTTATGAAAATTGGGTGCTAGGATTGAGATTTATACCTTAAAATGACCTTAAAAACACCAAAAGTTTCAGCTTTCCCCCTCTAGTGAGCAGATTGCTTCAAAACACCTCAAAAAGCTCACTTTTCCATCATTTTGTGAAGAAAAAGAGTTGACATGTATAGGGTTTTGTGTATGGATCAAAAGGAAATGAAAAAGGAGAAGAAAAGATGGAGGAAGAGGGGGTTTCTCTGCTGGAATTTCCAGAATTTCTCTAGTGAGGAGAAGAGAGAGAGAGAAGAGAAAGAAATTGGTCAAAAGTCAATGTCTCACCTAACCACCATGCTTCATTGTTTAATGGGATTTTGGAATTATGAAAAAAATGGTTTTGTTTAGGTTAAAATGGTGGGGAAAAATAAGTTAGCAACCATGCACACAAGAATATGGCTAACACTTAAACCTATGTCTCAAAAAGGTCTAAGTGTGCAAGGTGCACAATACAAAGGAAAAATTTCCAAAATGCTAACACTACCAATAATAACTATTAATCCTATGTAAACCTATATAAAAACATGCACGACTAATAATTATCACCAAAACAATCAAACGGAAATTTCAAAGTGTTACAGATCCATACCCTTGACTAGAGGATGACGTACGATGGATTATACCGTACGTGATGTTGTGAGGCTAGATGCCGATTGATATATTCACCGACTTGGATATGTTATAGATACATATACCTGATAGCGTTTCGCTTACGATGTACTTTATGCTACGTTCATGATATTCTCATTGCATCACATATACCTGTGCTAGTACACCTACACCATTATCGATGATGCGTATGTTACACTTACACAGATTGCCGGCTCACACACTTTCATCATCGATAATTGCTATGTCACTTACATAGTGGAATTGCTACATCATGCTATGATATATTGCTATGTTCGCATCACTATATTATGTCGCATGATATACTTGATATGCTCGCATTTCTGTTCTATGATTGCATACATCATGCTTTATGATTATACGCATTAAGATGCTGTTTTCATGAGATTCTGGATTTGAGAACCGCGGTTATATTTCAAAAGAATGTATGTATTGTTTTAAAAACCCGGTTTCTCTTGATATGATATTTCGAGACGTCCACCATGTGTTTTCTCGGTTCTGAGATTGGCATGTGAAACCCGATTCGAGGAGCGGTAGGCACCGTCTGCTGGTACATGTTGGACCCGGTTAGGTACCCCGGGGTAAGAAGACTCGTATAGTTAGGCGGTGAGCTAGGCAGGGGAGCACTACCTACCGGTGATAGTATCTGGACTCGGCTGTTGTCCGGAGGATACCGGACGGAGTCATGAGATAGATATGAGGGCCGATCAGAGTATGCGGTGCCTGAGATGAGATAGATATGACGTCCGATCTGACGATGCGGTGCCTGGGGTATGAGGATTTACGTGTGGATGCTGGACACGGGTTTTCATGATGTTTCGAGTGTCAGTGTTGGACACTCAGGTTCCATGATTTTGATATGTCCTTGATAGACACACTTTGTTGATATCCTCATACATACAGATATACGTTTTCAAGATATGGTTTGTGTCATTGATGGACACATGGATGATATCCACATGCATACATGCATTTATTATATTGTTGGCATATATGCAGACACAGTCACCCTAGATATCATAGTATTACCTTCATGATATAGTTGACCTAGGAATCGTTGTTTTATTCGATATGTTTTCTACTCACGAGTTGGCAACTCACCCCCGTTGTGCCACAGTTCATGCAGGTTGACCGCATGGACCAGTAGCGTCATCGCTGGTACACCGCTTGCATTCGGGTGATTTAGTTTGGTAGGTGGTACATATTGGATCGTGCCACTCTTGTATTATTATTCCTATTGTATCTAGTCAACTCCATCAATCAGAAACTAGTATTTGTATAAGTAGTAAGACTTAGAAGAGACTTGTGGTTGCGAGACTTAGAGCGATGGGTTATATGTTCGCTTGGTGGGTTGATGTCTTGCTTTATTCTTTATTCTTTGTGTTGATCTTCACCATTGGGCGTCGTATACTATATTTCTGTCTTGCGTGGTTGTGATTCCGCCGATTGGCGAAGAGCTAGCTCTCGCTTGGGGATGCCTTTTGTATTATCATGTATATGTGGTTTTGGATCAAAATATACAAGGGAGGTGCTGCCCATATTTTTAAAAGACGAAACATGTTTTTTAACTAGTAAAATCCACTTGCATTTTTCATGTTCCGTTATCTATACATTTAAGAAAATATTTGACTTCATCATAACTTTATTTCAAAACTTCACCTCTTTTATTTAATTTAAAAAGGTTTAGATTTCTAGGCTTCGGCTTAGTTGAATTACGTTACGCCTGTAGACGTTGCGTGATTTAAGTGCCGGTCACGGGCTAAATTCTGGGACGTGACAAAGTTGGTATGAGAGCGCTAGGTTTAACCTTGGTTCGAGTCAAGGTTTGACTACGCGGAGTCTAGGTCGTAAATATTTCGGAACCTAGGCTTGACCTTATGGAACATAGACTTGAACATGGGGGTATTAGACCCGAACTTTCGTTACATAGGTTGACCCTGATTGATAGAGTAGGTAACTCAAGTAGAGTGACGTACCGTGTGTATGTTCCGCGGCATACTTACGATACGATACTCCGCTTAATTGACCGTAGGATGTACATATTTGAGATTTTTAATTCTCTCCGTTCCAATTATCATACTCTCATTGATTCCGTTCCTCCTTATGATCATGTATCCATTCTGGATCGGTGGATTCCTTTCATTCCTTCGATCTATCTTCATTGATACATGCTTGAGGTTCCTGTCACCATGGTTTGAGCGCAGATTGAACTGCTGCTAGTGATGAGGTCAGGGCGAGCTCGTCATGGATGAAGACTGACCATCGTGTTTTCTGGTGACATGGGAACGTTTCGATGTAGTGTTGTGTTGTGACCTCACGTTTGAGGCGAGTATTCGGTTTTGCACCGGATAATCGGGCCACTGATAGAGGTTGCCTGTTGCGAGAGGACTGTTGATGTACAGCCTACCTCAGAGTTTGTGATGTTGTCTACCTTGCAGAGAGACGACCCAGCTGCTGCTGAGATTGATGGGATGTCGCTTCCAGAGCTTACGAGCTGAGATCACTGGAGCTTTCAGGCAGAGATTCAATAGTAGATAGCTAGTCTATCTTGAGTTGAGTTGACAGACGAAAGTGATTCGTCTGATTTGATGCGCCGACGCAGGCCCAGTCGAGTTGAAGATTTCCAGTGCGGAGAATCTTACTCAGATCTAGAGTAGATCGACCCAGAGATTGTAAGTGTACGGTAGCGCCCCGGCTCTCTTTCCGAGGCCAAAATGCGGAAACGAAAATTTTTTCTAAACATGAAACCTGCGCTATCGTATGCTTAAATCCCGGATCGAACCATTAACCTACAACTAGCAACTAGAGAAGGGTTGGAAAGCTATACCGATCGATCCGTGATCTTCGGTCTTTGTCTACCATCCCAAGCTCCTCGCGGCATCTCCGGTCTCGATCTTCTCGTCGGAAAGGGCACCACATCATCGATTCTTTTTACGGGCTCCCGCTTCATCCGAAAAAACTCGGGCACGAAGTGTGCTAGCCGACGTGTCTAAGGTGATGTAGAGAATGTTTGTGATCACTTTGTTTCTTGCATCCATGAGATGGATAGAGGTTGAAGGTGTTGCCATTGATGGAGATTATGAGCTAGAGAAGATAGAGGAAGAATAAGAAGTTTTTTCTCTTTCTTTTCTTTTGTGATAGAATGATAAAAATGAGAGTGAGTTGTAACAATAATATGAGAGCTAACCACCATATCATCGCTGCCCCTCTCTCTCCTGTTATCAATTCAATACACAAAACAAACACTAATGTGACATTTTTGACGAAAAAAGAGACCATGAGTCACTATATATGTCCATGTCACATTTAATGCATCTCATGATGAATTCTAGCTCATTATTTCCATATGCAAACATTAATCCAAATGTTTGCAATAATAAAAAGATACGACAACATCTAAAGTAAACTCGTGACGGATCACAAGGATACCCATTGTTAGATATATGTATGCCCTAGAGGCCATTATGTGTATAGTGGATGCTTGGACATGTATATATGAATATAGATGACTTTCTCGCTCAACATGATAGTATGCTATCTGGTTTACTTTATCTTGACATGTTGATTTGATCATGCTTTTATTCATTTGCACATGTTGATAAAGCCCATAGGATATTTGCTTGACTACTGTGACTATGATGCGGATCATACTAGTGGGGCATGAGTAGTTTATAAGCATATCCTTGAACTGTTCCTAGTCGTGGGTGTATCGAGATGGCGCATCGATATTCCAGAGTAGACTAGCGTATACTATTCTTGTCCCATATGATGGGTGATGGATGATCCCATATCCATCTGGTGAGGTGACACCAAAGATTGTATGCGGGTGCTCAGTGGAGACTGGGTACACTGAACGGACTCACAGAGAACTCCTATGTGGTATTATATCTATCGTCGGATAGCATTTCTCAGGGGACGCAGGTACATGTTAGTCTGTAGACCCAAGATCGTCATAGAGTCTTGTGTGTCCTCCCAATGTACTTTGATATCCATTCTACCACGGCTCTACTGAGTCGTGCAAACAGGTGGACTTTGGGTACAGTCCCGAGGCACATGGAGGCGATGAGCGATAGGAGGGGTCTCGTCTCTCCCGGTATTGGGAGTTGATGTTGTGCTATGCTCGATTGGCTATAATAGGAAGCCCTGACCAGGGCTACTGAGATTTACTGATAAGCGTTATCAGTAGTTTCTCGATCTGTTATGAGACATACACCAGCATGACTTATTAAGTTATTTGGGTTGACGATTCCATCCCTGGACTCGATATGCAACATATCTGATGAGGAGACCGGACTGTACGGTAAGTGTTTCCAGTTGGCTCGATGGGAGTTTTGACAGCTTCGCTGGTTTTCTTTTGATCGCTCAATACCCGGGTGGCCGTTACATTTAGCTGACTGCTTGCGGCTTGTAGGTATTTGATATGATCATCACCTACTGCTGGCGTAATGATGAGTCTTAGAGTCCCACAATGAAGTTTCCTGGCTCAGGCGAAAAGATGTGGTCTGCATATGAGATATGCGCGGGGACCCGATTAAATACGGATATTTGATACTGTATATTAATCATGCATTTTCTATTGGTCGGGTCGTATGTGATATGACCGGTTTGCAAAATCAAGTATTGATTTAACAAATGACTTTTAGATTAATTCTTTATTTAAACCCTTTTTCTATTTTTGTATGCATGCATGTATGCACATGATGATGTGCATGGACACATACATACATACATTGTATCATGGTTGTTGATACATATTTGGTGGCAATGCAGGACTCATATTGTAGTAATTATATATCTATTTATCATTTTGAGTTAATAGAAAGGATAATTCACTCATGGTTGATGTTTATCATCTTTGACTAAACTTTACCTAACTTTTAACCATGAGTTAATTCTCCTTTGGAAATTAACTCAATAAGTAAATATCTAAATAATTACTAAACTGGGTTGAAGTGAGAAGGATTAATATTGATTATTCATTCTCACTTAATTCATTCATCATATTTTCCTTTGAGCTCAAGCTTAGCCACCATTATCTTCTTCTTCCTCTCTTGAGATTTTTCTTTGAGTGAAGTTGATAAAAAGAAAAGGTTTGATTATAGAATACAAACCACATCATCATACTACACACATCTAGCCCATTTGTGTAGGGTGTTTGCTTTACTTCATTCACAAATCAAGTAAAGTAAGGAGCTTTGGGCAAAGGGACTTCGGGTGGATCTTCGTGGACTAGGAAGGCTTCCATCGATCCGTTCCAAACTCTCATAGTGCCAAGGAGTCACCACGGGAGGTCTACAAAGGTTGTAATCTCTAACTTTAGTGATAGTTTTTCATTTGCATGTGATGCTTAGTTGAAAGAAAACCTAAATTTCTAGTTATGATTCTTGTCAAGTTCACTTAGCACATTCAAAATTTGATTTTGGCATATGTGATGCTTCTAAACCCTTGATGAGGTGCTAGGTAAACCCAGCAATGGTAGCAGAGCCAAGCTAGAGCTTTAGGCGATGCGTAGGAGAAGTTAAATCTCCGATCGAACCATGAAACACCAATTTAGACTCTTCTCTGGAAATTTTGTAAAAATGTTATTTTTTTCTGCATTAAAAATACTCAAAAAAATCAGCAGGCAATTCTAAGGATAACCCTGAAACACGAGCTCCCAAGGCTCTCAAAGACCCGCGGGACCGTGGCAAGAACATGCTTGCCGCGGCGGTTCCGCGGCTAAAAGAGTGCATTGGGGACGCATGTTGGTACAGTAATATCCGTAGTTGTTCCTTCATATTTCTGGGAATTTTTAATCTGACTCATGTGTTGAGTGTTCTGGGGATTATTTTGAATTCGTTGATTCGATCAGAAAGTTTAATTTCGTTCTGTTTTCCAGATAATTTAGAAAGTGTTAAAATTTTCGAACGGCTATCATTAACTCATTTTTTCCCGGCACGAAAAACTTTCAAGTGTTGAATTTTTTTTTAGTTTAAATCTTTCGGAAAAATGTGCAAGTAACGCGGTGGACCCTCTAGAAGAATACAAACCTTAAATCGATTATGTGACCGTCTGAACAGCCTCTAAACCTTAAGGTTTGGGGCAGTACGACTTGCCACATGTGAGGCGTTGGCATAACCCTTCTACGGCTGGACCATTGGTACTGTAACATATTCTGGGATTTTTGAACTCCACTCAAGTGTTGAGCTATTTAGGAAATCTTGGGTATTTGATTATTCGTTCAGAAAGTTTAATACTGTCTATTTATCTGGAATGTGATACAATATGTGGAATTCATATAGTTAGGCATGAAATGCAAAGTATGTGATATTTCGGATTTACGATGTCTAAAGAGATTGTGGATTCCAAATGTTGTAGTTTTACACTTTCTTTTCTGTGACCGTAAGCGTAGTATGTGGGGTATCTCCGGCTACGTTGCTATACATCAACGACAATCGGGATACGCATACTTGCTTACGTTGATGATATGAGATATTATGTGTTGCTGAGATATGATGTGCAGGATTGTCGCGATTGAATAGCCGGGGGTTTTATGTGAGATGAGTGTTTTATTTTCATTCATGTATAAATCAATTGTATGTAATATTCTTTTATTTGGTGCACTTCAGGGATGAGGAAGATGTTTCCATCATTGTATATTATTTACTTTTCCGCATTAGGATAGACCCAAGGAGGGGAGCACAAGTGACCGGGTTCTAGGGTTCAGTGGGAGGCCATCTCGAGGAGTCGAGACCGGGTCTCCTAAACTCTAGAATTGGCAGGATCACTTGCCGCTCTCATAGGGGTCTAGAGGTGTGGGCTTGGCTATTCATCACGACCGGGGAATCCGTATTTTTTATTGTTGGCTAAATACAAAATACGGACATCCTTGATATCCTTTTATTTTCATATGTGCTTCTGCTGTTGATATTCTGTAATGTGATTACTAAGTATCTGAGACGAATGGATTATTATTATATATATATGATATATAATAAACGTTTCTTATGTTTTCCACCCGCACTAGTCCCGCCCCGCTATGCCGTTAGTTAAGTAACCTAACGGTGCATAACGGGACACTGTGGCGAATGCGGATGGCAAAAGTCTACGTTCTATTTCCGTTTCTTTTCTGTGATGTCTTAGGAACTTAAATGATGGGATCACATTAATGAGATTAATGTAAAGTAAAAGAAACCTAAAAGATGTTGTAGAATCAGATTTGAAACCCACTCGGCCTTTTTATGAAAAATGCAAGTTTCAAAAGATGCGGAGCTTAAGCCAGTCCTTTTCTAAACTGTTTTGATTCTACAACGAGATCAAGTTCAAAGCGTTAAAGGTTTTCATAAAAACCATCTGCAACCCTCCGTCATTTTAGGAAGCAGAGTACTTAGTATTCGTGCTACGTATTTTGATCATAGTCAAGGCGTAGTGTACGGTAGCTAAGTGATGTCTTCCTATAAAGCAAATGATGCGATCAATTAGGACATTCATGTGATTATGTTGATCATAGTCAAGGGTCATATGGGTGGGTCTAGTTAATCTCGAAATGACGGGTAGAACTTGACTAGTACTTATGATATTTTGACCATAGCCAAGGTCATAAGTAACTAGGGGTAAAAACAATATCGGGAGTTTCAAGAGTTGAAATTTGCAATGAGATTGCATACCATCTATATGATAGTTGGATCCCGATCCCACTGTGAGTAAGTGTTACTTCCAGGAGAATTTTACACTTTACAATTAGCTAATCCAGTAGGTGTCTAGAAAGGTGTTAACGGGGTTTGACCTCTGGGAAAACGAGCTTTATTTTAATTAGGTCCGTGCGAAAGCACGGGGAACCTCCCTCAAAGTACCGACACTGGCCTGGCTGACCGGTTAGCGAAACTGTAGAATGTAATTAATCCTGGCTAGTTTACTTTTCTGCTTTTGAAAGAAAAATTGATAAAAGCAGTGGGAGATATCGATTAGATAAGATAATAACCAATCTAATTCTTTGCAAGAGAATTTCGCTAAGTGTATTCTTTTCTCTCTCCTAATGGCAGATACCGATGACGGGATTTAAGCTTCTACTAGAGAAAAATAAACTGACAGGATCGAACTATAAAGAATGGTTGAGGAACTTGAACATTGCACTTACATATGATAAAGTATCATATGTCCTCACAACCCAAGCCCCACCCGTCCCAGGACCTGAATCATCTGTCATGGATAGGGAGATCCGAAAAACTTGGGATATTGATTGTAACACGGCCATGTGCCTCGCTCTTGCTTCTATGGACAATATCCATCAGAAGCAACACGAGAATATGGATGTACAATCCATCATTCTTCACACAAAGGACTAGTATTTAGAGCAATCTCGTACTTTGAGATACGAGGCATCTCGAAAGATGTTTCAGATGCGAATGGCCCATGGTACATCAGTAGGAGACCATGTTTTGAAGATGATTGGTCTTATAGAAGAACTTGAGGAACTGGGACGGACCATGGATAATGAGCAATATATGAATATTGTTCTACAGTCTCTCCCCTGCCTTTGCTCCGTTCATAGTGAATTTCAATATGAACGATTTGGAGAAATCATTGCCTGAACTTCTCAATATGTTAAGAAGTGCAGAGAGCATGTTGAAAACAACGAGGACTCCCGCTCTACTTGCTGGGCCATCTTCCTCTTCAGTCCCAAAAGCCAAGGCGAAGGGAAAGAAAAAGAAGAAGTCCATCAAACAGAAAGGTGGAGTTAAAAAAGCAAAGGGGAAAGACAAATCCGGGGCTGCGGAAAGCGGGAAAGGAGAATGTTTTTACTGCCACAAGTCGGGACATTGGAAACGCAACTGTGCTGTGTATCTTGCTGATCTCAAGAAGAAGAAGCATGATGATGCTTCCACTTCAGGTGTGTTTGTAAATGAAAACTGTTTTTCTTTAAACTCTGCATCTTGGGTATTAGATACCGGTTCTGGTTCTCACATCTGCAATTGTATGCAGGGATTAAGAAACAATAGAGTTTTGAAGACAGGTGACCATACTCTGCGGGTTGGAAATGGTTCCAATGTACATGCTGTATCCGTAGGAGAGTATCATCTTGGTTTGCCTTCGGGTTGTATTTTGGTTTTGAACCCGTGTTATTTTGTACCTAGTATGCTATGTAAAATAATATTCGTTTCTTTGTTGGACAATGAAGGATATCATTTTGTATTGCAAAATAATGTTATGAAAATTAACTTGAATCAAGAGTTGATTGGGTATGGTACATTAAATAACGGTATTTACGTCCAGAACCAACACACAGTTTTCAATATACAACATACTAATAAAAGAATGTTTTCAGATATAAATGAAGCCTTTCTTTGGCATTGCAGACTTGGTCATAATAATGAAACAAGACTAAACAAACTACATAAAGATGGATATTTAAATCCGTTTGAATACAAATCTTATGCGACTTGCCAGTCTTGTATCAAAGGTAAAATGACCAAAACTCCGTTTACTGGACATGGAGAAAGAGCTGTGGAACTCTTAAGCCTCATACATAGTGATGTATGTATAGGGATCCTAGGCACTCTAGTGAGGTCTCACAAGGCATCGATCATGCCAATTTCAAAAATCCTAGTGCCGAGAAACTCTAATGTACGGATCGTTTGCTAGAAATCTAGGCGAAACAAAACTAGTTAACACTTAACTAATGAGAATACGGAAATACAACCTTTGTAGATCCGGTGCTCCACTTCCATAGCTCCGCAACGAGGTCCTCTCCGCTGTCCAAATCAAATCTGGGCTCAAGCGTCGGCTTCGTCGGAGAATGGGTAAGCTAGATCGTCGATGTCCATGCCGAAGATGATCTACGTCGAGGCATCGCTAAATCAAGCTCCAACTTCACCAAGTCCAAAAACTTGTGAAGAGAACACACTCTACTACTTGGCAAGAGGTAGAGGATGAAGAAATAGGAAGTGGGTAGACTTTAGATTTGGATTTCTCACTCATTTGCTCAATTCACCATTGATGAAGAAAGCTTTTTCTTCTTGAGTTCAAGGAAGAAGAAGAAGAAAAATTATGATAAGTTAATTTAAAAAACAATAGAAAAATCAAAACTTATCATAATGTTAACTAGAGTCAAGTGTAGAGAATGAATCATGGTTAGTGGGAATGGTTAGGGTTAAAGATGAGATAAGAATGGTGGACTTTATCAAAGCTTCATGAAGCTTCAACTAAACTCCAAAACTTGCAACCATTCTTTTCTCATCAATTCAAAATAAATAAATAAATAAGTAAGAATAGAAAACCCTAATCATTAGTTTAACCATGGCTTAATTCATTACACTTAACTAAAGTTAAACATGTATCATCAAATATGATACAATAAAGTGCACAAAATCATATCGCATATGCAATGCACACATCCGAGTGAGAAAATCCATCTTAAGTGAACCGATACTAGTTAATGCAAAGTAATATATCAAATATATAATTATACAATAAATCATTAAAGCAACACTTGATTTAACGATCCGGTCATATCGCATATAACCGACTAGTATTCAATGTATCGGCTTATCGAATCAACCTTTGATTCGATAACTAGGTTATATCGCATATAACCATTCGATACATTGATCGCGAGAATGGAATACGATATCACATACACGCATTATTCTCGGTCCCGCACATATCTCATATGCGCTCCCATTTCGTTTCGCTTGAGCCAGGAAACCTCTGTGTAGGACTCTAAAGACTCGTCAATACGCCGGCAGCAGATGATGATCATATCAAACACCCACAAGCCGCAAGCGGTCTGCTAAACGTAACGGCCACCCGGGTATTGAGCGATCTGAAGATCGACGAGCAAGCCCGCTCACACTCCAGTGAATCCGACCAGTAACACTACCGTACAGTCCGGTCTGATCGTCTGATATGTCGCATATCTTGCCTAGGGGTGGTAAACGTCAGACCCCAATAGCTCGATAAGTCGTGTCGATATGAGATCTATAACTGTTCGAGAAACTACTGGTAACACTTACCAGTAAATCTCAGCAACCCTGGCCAGGGATTTCCTGTTATAGCCAATCGAACACAGCGCAACATCAACTCCCTATACCGGGAGAGACGAATCCCCTCCTATCGCTCATTGCCTCCATGCGACTCAGGACTGTACCCAAAAACCACCATTTTGCACGCCCTCTTGGACGTGGTAAGATGGAAATCAAAGCACAGTGGGAACCACACAAGACTCTATGACGATCTCGGGTCAACAGACTACTCTGTACCAGTGTCACCAGAGAACTGCCATCTGACGTGAGGTATAATACCATCTGGGAGTTCTCGGCGAGTCCGTCCAGTGTACCCAGTCTCTACTGAGCACCCGTATATCATCTCTGATGTCAAACACCGATGGATATGGGATCATCCATCGCCCATCTGTATGGGTCGAGAAGGTACACGCTAGTCTACTCTGGTATATCGATGCCCCATCTCGATACACCCACGAATAGGGACTTTGAAGGATGTACTTATGGACTACCATGTCCCCACTAGTATGATCCGCATCATAGTCCAGATAGTCAAGTACACATCCTAAGGGCTTTACCAACATGTAACAGAGAGACAATCAGTGCACACGTTAAGGTAAAGAGTAACCAGATAGCATACTATCATGTCGAGCAAGAAAGTCTTCCCTATATATGTCCCAGCATCCACTACAATATACATCCTATGTACAGTAATGGCCTCTAGGGCATACATATAACTAACAATCTCCCACTTGCACTAGGGCCATCTGTAGCAGTGGTTGTAGTATCTCATACTCAACCATCCCATAAAAGTCTTTCTCTGGGAATAGGCCTTCGTGAGTGGATCCGCTGCGTTATCCTCTAAGTCTTCTCTCCTTGCCTCGATCACTCTGGAGATCAACCATCTCCACGATCAGGTGATACTGCCTTAGAATAAGTCTGGATCATTGATGGGACCGGCGTTCCTTGGCATAAGCCACAACTCCATTGTCTCACAATGGTTGGAACATAGTTCATCTCATGAACCATTATACATCCAAACATCCTCTTTAGTAGCATCATAAGTAGCGATGTATCCAGCCTTTATCGTCTAGTATGTCACGGTATCTAGCTTGGAACTCTTCCAACATACCGTCCCTTTACTGAGGGTAAAGACAATGCCTGCGACTGACATTCAGTCGTCTTTATCACCCTGGAACACTTCCAGTGGTTCTCCCCAGGATCGCTTGATACCATCTCACTACAACTAGTGAGAATCCTAACATCCAATTAAATCTATCTCATAGATCCAAAACCCAGGATTAAGGAGGTATCACATTGATCCTATATGGAGAATCTTTGTGATAAACGGAGATTGATCGAGCGTAGCATAAGAAACTCCTTTCTTATCAAGAGTATGTCATCCACGTACTCTACGAGGATCACCACCATACTCCCTACTACCTTTTTGTTTATACAAGGTTCATCTACCATTTTGATGATGTCAACTTCTTTGACTATTTCATCAAAACAGATGTTCCAACTCCGCGATGCCTGCTTTATCCTATAAAGCATCTTGCACACGTTTCCGCTGCTCCCACTGTCTACGAGGCCCTCTGGCTGTGTACTTATAGACACTCTCTTCCAAAACATCATTTTAGAAGAGCTGTCATGACACCCAACCACCAGATATCGTAGTCATGGTATGTAGCCGTGGCAAGTAGGATCTGGATGGACTTAAGCATAGATCCTTAGAAAAAGTTTCAACATAATCCATACCTGGTCAATGAAGCAAACCTTTAACAAGTCTAGCTTTGAAAGTCTCAACTTTTCCATGTACACCAAGTAATCTTCTCAAGATTTACTTGCTCCTGATGGGGATTTAACCCTTCAGATATAGAAACTAAACTCCATACTTTGTTGGTGTATAAGGATTCCATCTCAGATCACTAAGCATCCAGCCATTCTTACAGAGTCTTACTCCTGATGGCCAGCTCGAAGCTAGTTGGGTCATCATCTCATGATGCAATCTTCGCTCCCACTGTCATAGAGAAACCAAAGTATCTCTCAGGTGGGTGAGGAACCCTACTAGATCGGCGGAGAGGCTGAGGTTCGTTGGTATCTACTGAATCCTCTGGTTGTACCAAATCATCTGCTGTAGTTTGTATAGTTGGAACACTTCCAGTTCTACATAACTAACTTTGCCTCGAGCTTGTCCGGATTGTGCTTTTAGACATAGGCCGGTCAACCCCAAATCTTAACTAACTTAAGATATGGGCTCTTCCCTTTCCATATCTCATATGAAGTGGTAGGCACTGATTTGATCCAAACCCTATTCTATAGGTATGCAACTTCACAAGTGCATAACACCCAATAGGAAAAAGGTAACTCAGTAGTACTCATCATAGAGCACACCATATCAAATAGGGTGTATCTGCTCCGCCCCGATATACCATCGTGCTATGGTGTATATGGAGGAGTAATGCTGAGAGAGAATCTCATTCTCCTTTAGAATAGTCCAGGAATTCCATGCACAAGTATTCTCCTCCTTGATCACATCAAAGGACATAATACTTATACCCATATTTTGGTTCTCTACTTCTAACTTATATTCTGTGAATATCTCAAAAGGTTCGGACTTGTGTTTCAACAGGAACATAGGTCTGAATCTAAAGAGATCATCAGAGAACGTAATGAAGTATAAAGAACCGGTCTTGGTATGTGTAGACAGGGGACCTACATACATCAACATGTATCATCCCAAGAGTTCACTAACTCTTTCTATGTTTCCAATAAACATAGCTATGGTCATCTTATCTTTGTGACATGACTGGCGAGTTTCACAAGATGTAAATTCAAACCAATTTAAATATGCATCTTTATGTAACTCCAGCTAGTCGGGTCGCATTGATATGACCTAGTCTACAATACCTCAAGAAGGATCCGTCCATTTCTGAACTCTTCTTCTTGTGTGTGTTCCGTATACTAAGAACTGTAGTTTGATTTAGAACATTAATGCTTTTAGATAACGTGCCTGAACCGATCAACTTTTGATATAGGAAATGTTCAAAACATTATCCAACAATACGAAATTTTATCGTTTCTTTACTAATAAAGAGACAGATATGATTTTGTATATCAGGTTCGGTATCTAATAACATTCGTTCAGAATCAATGTATTACTATACAGGGTGACAGTGACCAACAGACTTGGCAGCAACACTTGCCCCGTTTTCTGCCTCATGAAACTTATCACCCGTTCTCAGTTTTTCTACCATTTTTGTAGCCCTATGCACCAAATTACATATCTGGGATCCTGATCGGGTATCATATACCCAGGATTCGGAGGATACTAAGAAACAGTTATGTATAATGAACACACCCGAAGATGATGCATCAGCATGCACTCTCTTCGTTTGGGCGGCACGGGAAATCTGGTATTCCCCAAATTCCTGCTCTGTCTTATAACAATTATAAGTTGGAGCTTGACCAACGTTCCCCAGCTCAGTATAACAAGCGGGTTCGGTCAATAATCCGTATTATTATCTTGATTAAGGCGTGATATGGTCGCTACCAGGAGAGAGAGAGAAGAAAACACTCAGCGTGCGCTCTTGCAAGAATAGATTGGTTATTATTTTATCTAATCAGGATGGCTCCCACTGCTTTTTATCAAATCTTCTTTCAAACCCTAAAAGGAAAGACTAGCCGGGATTAATTACACACTACAAGTTCGCCAATCTTTCAGCCAGGCCAGTGTCGGTACTTTGAGGGAGGTCCCCCATGCTTTCGCACGAACCTAATTAATGTAAACCTCGTTTTCCCAGAGGCGTAACCCCGTTGACACCTTTCTAGACACCTACTTGATTGGCTAATTGTAATGTATAAAACTCTCCCAAGAGTAACTCTTACTCGCAGCGGGTATCGGGATCCAACTATCTCATAGAAGGTATGCAATCTCATTGCAAATTTCAACACTTGAAATTCCCGATAATATTTTGCCCCTATCACCCTATGACCTTGACGGAGGCCAACAAACCATAGGCTACTAGTCAAGTTCAACCCGCCATTTCTTGATCGAATCAAACCCACCCGCACGACCCTTGACGGAGGCCAACAAGGTCGCACGACTACCCTAACTCAATCTGCATCATATGCATAAGCAGATAAATACTGGTTAGCTACCGCACACTGCGCCTTGACGGAGGCCAACAAACGCAGCACGAATACTAAACAGCAGTTATCTGAAATGACGGAGGGCTACGACAGGTTTTTATGAAAACCTATTGCGTAATGAACTTGATATCGTTGTAGGATCAAATGAATTTTGAAATGGAGTGTTTTTGAGGCTTTTCTAGTTTTGCTAAAGGAGTCACTCCCGGTGAAGGGATCGTCGGTCCTTTCCTTATCGAATAAGGTGTGGGATATATCATATATATCACTGTGCAAAGCAAAAACACTTAAAAGCAATCAAAAGACAAACCGAGTGTGTAGCATCTGCCAGTTATTGCTAAAGGAGTCACTCCCGGTGAAGGGATCTCGGTCCTTTCCTTATCGAATAAGGTGCAGGATATATCGCATATACCGCTGTGCAAAGCAAGAACTTTAGCTACCTGTTTTATTTTGAAATTCGATTCTACAACATCTTAGGTTTCTTTTATTTCATTAATCAAATTAATGAAGTCCCATCATTTTAAATACCTAAACATCATAGATAAATACGACGTACACTTATGCCATCCGCATTCGCCTCGATGTCCCCTCGTGCATCGTTAGGTTAGGTAACTAACGACAGAGCGGGGCAGGGCTAGCGCGGGTGTAAAACATAAGTAACGTCTATATAATATATCATATATACTATATACTGTATCTATCACAGAACATCACATGATCACATCACAGATATCGCAGCAGAAGTAACATATGAAATATTGGATATACTACGACGTCCGTGTTTTCAATACGAGCCAGTATAAAACACGGATTCCACGGTCGCGATGAATAGCCAAAACCACACCCGTAGACCCCTACGAGAGCGGCAAGCAACCCTACCAATTCTAGAGTTAGGAGACCCGGCCTCGACTCCTCGAGTTGGTCTCCCACTGGACTCCAGAACCCGGTTACTTGTGCTCTCCTCCTTCGGTCTATCCTAGTGCGGAAAAGTAAATAATATACAAACGGTGACTACTTCCGCTACCTGGAAGCGCCCCAATAAAAGAATATTACATACAAGTTTTTACTTGAATGAAAATGAAAAACACTCATCTCACATAAAAACCCCCGGCTATTCAAACACGACGATCCAATATAACATATCCAGCAACACATAACATCACATGTCATCAACGTAAGTAAATATGTCCATCCCAATTGTCGTTGACATATAGCAACGAAACCGGCGATATCACATATTACACTTACGGTCACAGAAAAGAAAGTGTAAAACTACAACAGTTGGAATCCGCAACCACCTCAGACATCGCATGCCTGACCAAATGAATTACTTAGACATCGCATGCCTAACAATTATAAACCCCGCATTTTAGTCTCATTATCGAAAACACTTTTCAATATCGAGTCGGGCAATTCAACAAGATTCCCGACAGTCTGATCGAATACTCATCGCAAACTTTAGTAGGCGGCCGCACACCCGATACCGTCGACGTAGTGCACCAAGGTGGAACACCGCTACCGCGAGCACCCGACCGGATGCTTTCGGCGACGGGGTTCTCCTACAGTCACTTGGTCGGGGCTAAGGGATGTAGCTGTCTATTAAGTTTACCCGGCGAGTATCCGCGTACGCTACGTGATTGCGACGGACTTTTGATCACATGAAAATTCCGTGGCAACCGATCAAGTGGGACTAAAGTGCTATGTTTATAACATTCATTCAGTTATCTCATAACTTATTGTGAATTCCAATTATTGTATCCCATTCCGGATAAATAGAAAATGTCAAACTTTCCGATCGAACAATCGAACACCCAAGTTTTCCCGATACAGATCAACACATGAAATACGTCTAACAGCATTCAGTTCGTGCCTCAGTACCAACGGTCCAGCCGTAAAAGGGTCAAGCCAACGCCTCACATGTGGCACGCCGTACTGCCCCAAACCCGAAGGTTCAAAGGGCAGTTCAAGACGGTCACATAATCGAGTTAAGGTTTGTTGTCTTCTAGAGGGTCCATCGCGTTACTTGCACTACTTAGAACGTCGTTAAACTACGGAAAAATCCAACACTTGGAAATTTCCCGACAGGGGAAAAATTGGGTATTTATATCCGGTCGAACTTTTTAACATATTCAAAAATTATCCGGAAAACACAGACGAAGATTAAATATCCGATCGAAATATCAAGTCCCCAAAACAACCCTGGAAAACTCAACTGTATAGTAAATATTAAAATATCCCAGAAAAGGCAGCACTAAAAAGGAGGAATTACTGTGAATTTTTTATTGGGTGAACCATCCGTACGGCCGCGGAACCGCCGCAAATGCAGGCTCATGCCGCGGTTCACACCCGCATCCGCGTTCCGAGGAACACGAATGCAAACTGGATAAATCCAATCCCATAAGGTACACTAGGATCTGGCTTAAACTAAAGCCCACTAGTGTAAACTGTCCGGACACTGTACGTGCACAAGTGCACGGATGGACCGAACCCTGTCGCAAAACCATGCGACCTGTCGCAATACCATGTGACCTCTACTCTTTTGCCTAAAGGCGAAAAGCTTTCTATGTGGGGCTCTAAAGACTCGACACTACGCTGGCAGTGGGTTTAACCACAGACCGCAAGCGGCACTAGCTGTGCGTAACGGTCCCCAGGTAATGCCGACAAGAAGACCGACGAGGCGAAACCCATCTGAACTCCTACTGAGCCTGAGTGTGACATTGTCCGTACAGTCCAGTCTGTTCGTCTGATACATCGCATGGCGGGCCTAGGGGGCGGTAAGCGTCAGTCCCCCAATAGCGGTACAAGTCGTGCCTGAGTGAAGCCCAAAACACCCTGAGATAACACTGGAAGCCTACCAGTATATCTCGTTTGCCCTGGCCAGGGACTACTCGTGTAATGGCTCTCCTAGACACAGCGCGATGTCAACCCCCAATACCGGGAGAGACGAATCATGTCTAACCGTCACTGCCTCCAAGTGCTTCGGGACTGCACCCAACCACCACCTGTTTGCACGACTCCTTTGAGCCGTGGTAGGGTAGTGATCAAAGTGCAGTGGGAACACACTCGAGGCGAAGTGACAGTGTCAAGTCAGCGGACTAAGCCGTACTCATGTCACCTGGGAACTGATAACTGACGATAGGCATAATACCAACTTGTCAGTTCCCGACGAGTCCTGTCCAGTGTACCCGTAACCTAACGAGCACCCGCATACTATCTCAAGGACGACGTACTGACGGCTGTGGGACAGACCGTCTCCCACACTGGGATGAGAAGCGCATGTGCTGGTCTACTCCGGAGTATCGATGCCCTGTCTCGATAGTCCTGCGACCAGGGACCTGCATAAGGATGTGCTTATAGATTACCCAGCCCCACTAGTGTGACGGCCATCACATCGCTGGTAATCAAGCAAAGATCCTAAGGGCTCTACTAATGTGTATAGGCGATATACAAAAATAAACACATGTACACATTGAAGTAGAAACAAACCAAGTAGCATACTACTATTTTGAGCAAGATTGTATATACAAGGTGAATATCCCAAGCATCCATTAAGTAATATACAAACTAGTATGATACAGTAATGGCCTCTAGGGCATATACACTAACATAGGTACCACCGCGGTCTCAGCAACGGGTGGAACTACCTCTGGTCGCTGCGCTCGAAGTGTCTCAACTAGAGATCCCATCATCTGGCGCATCTCCTGCATACTGGACCCCATCGTCTGGCGTATCTCCTGCACACCAGCTCCTAACATAGCAATCTGATCTGTAACGGCAGGAACAGCCTGCTCGGGCACAACCGGTATACTACCCGGATCAGTCCTCGTCTCGGACGAGTCAACTCGAATCTCGGCCCTCGCGGCCGCTCTCTGTGCCCTCGTAGTCTTTGGCGGCATATTGGCTGAAAGGAACAATAGGATTCGATAAGGATACTGAAATCGAATCGCGAGAATGTATATACTCAAGAAGGAAAATTTATATCAACAAGTCCTAAGGTCGCGTAGGCGGAGTACCGTGTCGTGAATACGCCGCGGAACATACACACGCTACGCTACCCTGCCCCAGCTACCTTCTCCATCATACCAGGGTCATCCTACACTCCGAAAGGTAAAACCTATGCTCTGATACCAACTTTGTCACGACCCAAAGTTTGGCCCGTGACCGGCACATAACCACGTAACGTCTACAGGCATAACTTGACTAAGGGAACCGGAAACCCAGAAATCAAACCAGTGAAAGTATAGAGTGTGATAAGTTGTAAATGGAAGCACTTACTAACATGATAAGGAATCTAAGTAAACAAACACCAAGATAGTAATATACGACGCCGTAGCAAAGATCAAGATCCACAAGTGGGAACCACACAGATAGGATAAACTGCAAGTACAGTCGGCTCACAATGAGCTCGACACCAGAATACAAATATAATACATCATCGTCCTCACACTGTCTCTAAGTCAAATACATACATGGTAGATGGAGAATACTGGATACAACAATGTACATACTGAAAGATAAACAGATACCGCACAAAACCCACCTATCAGCAAAAGAGCTAGTACACCAACTATGGGGGGTATCTGTGTCAAAAGATGCAACCGCATCCTGCCGCGACTACTCCGAAGGGCAACCTGCAAACACTGTGGCACAACGGGGGTGAGTTGCCAACTCGTGAATAGAGATAACATATAAAGGTAATCGCAAGCATGCACGTACTACGCTACTCTATAATATGCCAACAGATGATATCAATATGTGATAAGCAGAATGTGTAATAATCATGCAAGTGCTCTATCAGGTACTTTACTACCAGATGAGGTACAAATGCTCTATCAGGTAATGCATCTACAGGATGAGGTACAAATGCTCTATCAGGTAATACTTCTACAGGATGAGGTACAAAAGTAATGCTGAGCAGGGGCAATATAATATCTACACGGAATGTCAACGTGGAATATATAATCGGTTTCTCAATGCACCCAGATCTCCCAAAAATAGCTCATGCGCCGGCACTCTCATCGGCCCTCAAATCCTGTACATCACTGAGAATCCCGAGTGCCCAACATCGGCACCCAAATATCATAAATACTCGTATCCAGCATCGACATGCAAATCCTCATCCCTCGGGCCCCGTCAGTCCGGGTCAGTCCACGGGCTCCGTCTGCGGTATCGGTCCTCGGCCCCGGCAGTACGGATCACCCCACATCCATCTATAGAATCTGATCAGTACACTCTGGATAACTGTCAGGTCCAACCAATCACCGGTAGGTAGTGGTCCCTCTGCCAGGCTCACCGTCTTCTGCACAGCGAAACCGTTCTCGCCCCGGGGTACCATACCGGGTCCACCATGTACCCGTAATCGGCCTCAACCGCCTCCTGGATTCGGGTTTTCATATATCACTCTAGCACCGAGAAAACACATGGTGGACGCACCGAAATATCATATCAAGGGAACCGAATTTTTAAATGATTACATATTTGAAATAGCCACGGTTCCCAAATCCAGAAATCACATATAATCCAAACCAAATACAAGTCAATGATCCGAAATGATATGTGCGTCAAATGTAATTATCAAGTCAAGTTACATATAATGAGCTACAATATAATGATTCAATGTAATATGTGTAGCAGGTATGAATATCAAGTCATGTCATATATAAATAAGCCACAATATGATGATTCAATGTGATATGTGTAGCAGGTATGAATATCAAGTCATGTCACATATAAATAAGCCACAATATGATGATTCAATGTGATATGTGTAGCAGGAATGAATATCAAGTCATGTCATATATAATTGAGCTATAATGCAATGATCCGATGTGATATAGGCATCAAGTATGAATATCTAGTCATGTCACATATAGATGAGCTATAATGCAATGATCCGATGTGATATAGGCATCAAGTATGAATATCTAGTCATGTCACATATAGATGAGCTATAATGCAATGATCCGATGTGATATTGGCATCAAGTATGAATATCTAGTCATGTCACATATAGATGAGCTATAATGCAATGATCCGATGTGATATAGGCATCAAGTATGAATATCTAGTCATGTCACATATAGATGAGCTATAATGCAATGATCCGATGTGATATAGGCATCAAGTATGAATATCTAGTCATGTCACATATAGATGAGCTATAATGCAATGATCCGATGTGATATAGGCATCAAGTATGAATATCTAGTCATGTCACATATAGATGAGCTATAATGCAATGATCCGATGTGATATAGGCATCAAGTATGAATATCTAGTCATGTCACATATAGATGAGCTATAATGCAATGATCCGATGTGATATAGGCATCAAGTATGAATATCTAGTCATGTCACATATAGATGAGCTATAATGCAATGATCCGATGTGATATAGGATTCCTACGTGTCATGGAAATTACTAACGGTGTGTGTGTAACATACAGGATAGTGCTCGTGCACATGAACCGTTAGTAATGGTGCGGTGTTCTATCAATTCTAATCTATACCTGTGTAGTAGGGAATGCAATACGTACAAAATAGTAACCATGAACATGCAATATATATATAAGGAACACTATAAGGTCCTATCAGCCCTGACGTGGAACGCCATGCGTTCGATATCCCCGTAGATGTGAAATCTACTCACCGTAGTCTCTCGCTAGGTGTAGCCAACAACCTGCTTCCCCTTCTTCGCGGCGTCCGCCGTACTTTCCTGCGAACCTAGAATTACACAATATATCATATGTAAGCTTGAAGTCACACAAACGCGACATTTAAGCTGAACTAGTAACTCGTGTCGTGAACCAAACGCGCGTGTGCGCGATACGCTAAAACGTGTGGTTACGCGTCTGAAATCTCTCTGAAGCGTCGCGATACGTAGAAACCCAAAACCCACACACACGTATCACGCGTGTCGCGAAGGGTTGAAAATACGGGAAAATAGGTATTCTACCCCAGATTTTGATACAGGAATGATATTGCAAAACTATACATGCCAAAACAACACACATAGCAGCAGACACCTACACCCCAAACCCCAACCCAAAACTCCCCTATCTGGCCGCCAATTGCGGCCAGAATGCAAAAATTGGCGGCCCCAAATTGGAATTGGGCTCCCAGGTTGGGTGTGTGCACTCTATACCATACATACATGCTACAGTAAGGTCTAGTTTTATACTGAAAAGGCTCGGGTAACAGCAGATCCTACAGTGCCCAAATTCTAGTTCAAAACACACAATTTTGCACAAAAATGGAACTTTATGGTATTTTGATGAAATCTGAAACAAGTCTAGGTCTAATCCCACACTAATAACTCATTAACTAGCTAATCAAGCCACAACAACACAAATTTTAACATATTAACACTAAACCCTTCAATAGCACTAAAATGGCACAAAAATATGATATTTTTAAACTAAACATGCAAGTTATGAAAATTGGGTGCTAGGATTGAGATTTATACCTTAAAATGACCTTAAAAACACCAAAAGTTTCAGCTTTCCCCCTCTAGTGAGCAGATTGCTTCAAAACACCTCAAAAAGCTCACTTTTCCATCATTTTATGAAGAAAAAGAGTTGACATGTATAGGGTTTTGTGTATGGATCAAAAGGAAATGAAAAAGGAGAAGAAAAGATGGAGGAAGAAGGGGTTTCTCTGCTGGAATTTCCAGAATTTCTCAAGTGAGGAGAAGAGAGAGAGAGAAGAGAAAGAAATTGGTCAAAAGTCAATGTCTCACCTAACCACCATGCTTCATTGTTTAATGGGATTTTGGAATTATGAAAAAAATGGTTTTGTTTAGGTTAAAATGGTGGGGAAAAATAAGTTAGCAACCATGCACACAAGAATATGGCTAACACTTAAACCTATGTCTCAAAAAGGTCTAAGTGTGCAAGGTGCACACTACAAAGGAAAAATTTCCAAAATGCTAACACTACCAATAATAACTATTAATCCTATGTAAACCTATATAAAAACATGCACGACTAATAATTATCACCAAAACAATCAAACGGAAATTTCAAAGTGTTACAGATCCATACCCTTGACTAGAGGATGACGTACGATGGATTATACCGTACGTGATGTTGTGAGGCTAGATGCCGATTGATATATTCACCGACTTGGATATGTTGTAGATACATATACCAGATAGCATTTCGCTTACGATGTACTTTATGCTACGTTCATGATATTCTCATTGCATCACATATACCTGTGCTAGTACACCTACACCATTATCGATGATGCGTATGTTACACTTACACAGATTGCCGGCTCACACACTTTCATCATCGATAATTGCTATGTCACTTACATAGTGGAATTGCTACATCATGCTATGATATATTGCTATGTTCGCATCACTATATTATGTCGCATGATATACTTGATATGCTCGCATTTCTGTTCTATGATTGCATACATCATGCTTTATGATTATACGCATTAAGATGCTGTTTTCATGAGATTCTGGATTTGAGAACCGCGGTTATATTTCAAAAGAATGTATGTATTGTTTTAAAAACCCGGTTTCTCTTGATATGATATTTCGAGACGTCCACCATGTGTTTTCTCGGTTCTGAGATTGGCATGTGAAACCCGATTCGAGGAGCGGTAGGCACCGTCTGCTGGTACATGTTGGACCCGGTTAGGTACCCCGGGGTAAGAAGACTCGTATAGTTAGGCGGTGAGCTAGGCAGGGGAGCACTACCTACCGGTGATAGTATCTGGACTCGGCTGTTGTCCGGAGGATACCGGACGGAGTCATGAGATAGATATGAGGGCCGATCAGAGTATGCGGTGCCTGAGATGAGATAGATATGACGTCCGATCTGACGATGCGGTGCCTGGGGTATGAGGATTTACGTGTGGATGCTGGACACGGGTTTTCATGATGTTTCGAGTGTCAGTGTTGGACACTCAGGTTCCATGATTTTGATGTGTCCTTGATAGACACACTTTGTTGATATCCTCATACATACAGATATACGTTTTCATGATATGGTTTGTGTCATTGATGGACACAAGGATGATATCCACATGCATACATGCATTTATTATATTGTTGGCATATATGCAGACACAGTCACCCTAGATATCATAGTATTACCTTCATGATATAGTTGACCTAGGAATCGTTGTTTTATTCGATATGTTTTCTACTCACGAGTTGGCAACTCACCCCCGTTATGCCACAGTTCATGCAGGTTGACCGCATGGACCAGTAGCGTCATCGCTGGTACACCGCTTGCATTCGGGTGATTTAGTTTGGTAGGTGGTACATATTGGATCGTGCCACTCTTGTATTATTATTCCTATTGTATCTAGTCAACTCCATCAATCAGAAACTAGTATTTGTATAAGTAGTAAGACTTAGAAGTGACTTGTGGTTGCGAGACTTAGAGCGATGGGTTATATGTTCGCTTGGTAGGTTGATGTCTTGCTTTATTCTTTATTCTTTATGTTGATCTTCACCATTGGGCGTCGTATACTATATTTCTGTCTTGCGTGGTTGTGATTCCGCCGATTGGCGAAGAGCTAGCTCTCGCTTGGGGATGCCTTTTGTATTATCATGTATATGTGGTTTTGGATCAAAATATACAAGGGAGGTGCTGCCCATATTTTTAAAAGACGAAACATGTTTTTTAACTAGTAAAATCCACTTGCATTTTTCATGTTCCGTTATCTATACATTTAAGAAAATATTTGACTTCATCAAAACTTTATTTCAAAACTTCACCTCTTTTATTAAATTTAAAAAGGTTTAAATTTCTAGGCTTCGGCTTAGTTGAATTACGTTACGCCTGTAGACGTTGCGTGATTTAAGTGCCGGTCACGGGCTAAATTCTGGGACATGACAAAGTTGGTATGAGAGCGCTAGGTTTAACCTTGGTTCGAGTCAAGGTTTGACTACGCGGAGTCTAGGTCGTAAATATTTTGGAACCTAGGCTTGACCTTATGGAACATAGACATGAACATGGGGGTATTAGACCCGAACTTTCGTTACATAGGTTGACCCTGATTGATAGAGTAGGTAACTCAAGTAGAGTGACGCACCGTGCGTATGTTCCGCGGCATACTTACGATACGATACTTCGTTTAATTGACCGTAGGATGTACATATTTGAGATTTTTAATTCTCTCCGTTCCAATTATCATACTCTCATTGATCCGTTCCTCCTTATGATCATGTATCCATTCTGGATCGGTGGATTCCTTTCATTCCTTCGATCTATCTTCATTGATACATGCTTGAGGTTCCTGTCACCATGGTTTGAGCGCAGATTGAACTGCTGCTAGTGATGAGGTCAGGGCGAGCTCGTCATGGATGAGGACTGACCATCGTGTTTTCTGGTGACATGGGAACGTCTCGATGTAGTATTGTGTTGTGACCTCACGTTTGAGGCGAGTATTCGGTTTTGCACCGGATAATCGGGCCACTGATAGAGGTTGCCTGTTGCGAGAGGACTGTTGATGTACAGCCTACCTCAGAGTTTGTGATGTTGTCTACCTTGTAGAGAGACGACCCAGCTGCTGCTGAGATTGATGGGATGTCGCTTCCAGAGCTTACGAGCTGAGATCGCTGGAGCTTTCAGGCAGAGATGCAATAGTAGATAGCTAGTCTATCTTGAGTTGAGTTGACAGACGAAAGTGATTCGTCTGATTTGATGCGCCGACGCAGGCCCAGTCGAGTTGAAGATTTCCAGTGCGGAGAATCTTACTCAGATCTCGAGTAGATCGACCCAGAGATTGTAAGTGTACGGTAGCGCCCCGGCTCTCTTTCCGAGGCCAAAATGCGGAAACGAAAATTTTTTCTAAACATGAAACCGGCGCTATCGTATGCTTAAATCCCGGATCGAACCATTAACCTACAACTAGCAACTAGAGAAGGGTTGGAAAGCTATACCGATCGATCCGTGACCTTCGGTCTTTGTCTACCATCCCAAGCTCCTCGCGGCATCTCCGGTCTCGATCTTCTCGTCGGAAAGGGCACCACATCATCGATTCTTTTTACGGGCTCCCGCTTCATCCAAAAAAACTCGGGCACGAAGTGTGCTAGCCGACGTGTCTAAGGTGATGTAGAGAATGTTTGTGATCACTTTGTTTCTTGCATCCATGAGATGGATAGAGGTTGAAGGTGTTGCCATTGATGGAGATTATGAGCTGGAGAATATAGAGGAAGAATAAGAAGTTTTTTCTCTTTCTTTTCTTTTGTGATAGAATGATAAAAATGAGAGTGAGTTGTAACAATAATATGAGAGCTAACCACCATATCATCGCTGCCCCTCTCTCTCCTGTTATCAATTCAATACACAAAACAAACACTAATGTGACATTTTTGACGAAAAAAGAGACCATGAGTCACTATATATGTCCATGTCACATTTAATGCATCTCATGATGAATTCTAGCTCATTATTTCCATATGCAAACATTAATCCAAATGTTTGCAATAATAAAAAGATACGGCAACATCTAAAGTAAACTCGTGACGGGTCACAAGGATACCCATTGTTAGATATATGTATGCCCTAGAGGCCATTATGTGTATAGTGGATGCTTGGACATGTATATATGAATATAGATGACTTTCTCGCTCAACATGATAGAATGCTATCTGGTTTACTTTATCTTGACATGTTGATTTGATCATGCTTTTATTCATTTGCACATGTTGATAAAGCCCATAGGATATTTGCTTGACTACTGTGACTATGATGCGGATCATACTAGTGGGGCATGAGTAGTTTATAAGCATATCCTTGAACTGTTCCTAGTCGTGGGTGTATCGAGATGGGGCATCGATATTCCAGAGTAGACTAGCGTATACTATTCTTGTCCCATATGATGGGTGATGGATGATCCCATATCCATCTGGTGAGGTGACACCAAAGATTGTATGCGGGTGCTCAGTGGAGACTGGGTACACTGAACGGACTCACAGAGAACTCCTATGTGGTATTATATCTATCGTCGGATAGCATTTCTCAGGGGACGCAGGTACATGTTAGTCTGTAGACCCAAGATCGTCATAGAGTCTTGTGTGTCCTCCCAATGTACTTTGATATCCATTCTACCACGGCTCTACTGAGTCGTGCAAACAGGTGGACTTTGGGTACAGTCCCGAGGCACATGGAGGCGATGAGCGATAGGAGGGGTCTCGTCTCTCCCGGTATTGGGAGTTGATGTTGTGCTATGCTCGATTGGCTATAATAGGAAGCCCTGACCAGGGCTACTGAGATTTACTGATAAGCGTTATCAGTAGTTTCTCGATCTGTTATGAGCCATACACCAGCATGACTTATTAAGTTATTTGGGTTGACGATTCCATCCCTGGACTCGATATCCAACATATCTGACGAGGAGACCGGACTGTACGGTAAGTGTTTCCAGTTGGCTCGATGGGAGTTTTGACAGCTTCGCTGGTTTTCTTTTGATCGCTCAATACCCGGGTGGCCGTTACATTTAGCTGACTGCTTGCGGCTTGTAGGTATTTGATATGATCATCACCTACTGCTGGCGTAATGATGAGTCTTAGAGTCCCACAATGAAGTTTCCTGGTTCAGGCGAAAAGATGTGGTCTGCATATGAGATATGCGCGGGGACCCGATTAAATACGGATATTTGATACTGTATATTAATCAGGCATTTTCTATTGGTCGGGTCGTATGTGATATGACCGGTTTGCAAAATCAAGTATTGATTTAACAAATGACTTTTAGATTAATTCTTTATTTAAACCCTTTTTCTATTCTTGTATGCATGCATGTATGCACATGATGATGTGCATGGACACATACATACATACATTGTATCATGGTTGTTGATACATATTTGGTGGCAATGCAGGACTCATATTGTAGTAATTATATATCTATTTATCATTTTGAGTTAATAGAAAGGATAATTCACTCATGGTTGATGTTTATCATCTTTGACTAAACTTTACCTAACTTTTAACCATGAGTTAATTCTCCTTTGGAAATTAACTCAATAAGTAAATATCTAAATAATTACTAAACTGGGTTGAAGTGAGAAGGATTAATATTGATTATTCATTCTCACTTAATTCATTCATCATATTTTCCTTTGAGCTCAAGCTTAGCCACCATTATCTTCTTCTTCCTCTCTTGAGATTTTTCTTTGAGTGAAGTTGATAAAAAGAAAAGGTTTGATTATAGAATACAAACCATATCATCATACTACACACATCTAGCCCATTTGTGTAGGGTGTTTGCTTTACTTCATTCACAAATCAAGTAAAGTAAGGAGCTTTGGGCAAAGGGACTTCGGGTGGATCTTCGTGGACTAGGAAGGCTTCCATCGATCCGTTCCAAACTCTCATAGTGCCAAGGAGTCACCACGGGAGGTCTACAAAGGTTGTAATCTCTAACTTTAGTGATAGTTTTTCATTTGCATGTGATGCTTAGTTGAAAGAAAACCTAAATTTCTAGTTATGATTCTTGTCAAGTTCACTTAGCACATTCAAAATTTGATTTTGGCATATGTGATGCTTCTAAACCCTTGATGAGGTGCTAGGTAAACCCAGCAATGGTAGTAGAGCCAAGCTAGAGCTTTAGGCGATGCGTAGGAGAAGTTAAATCTCCGATCGAACCATGAAACACCAATTTAGACCCTTCTCTGGAAATTTTGTAAAAATGTGATTTTTTTTCTGCATTAAAAATACTCAAAAAAATCAGCAGGCAATTCTAAGGATAACCCTGAAACACGAGCTCCCAAGGCTCTCAAAGACCCGCGGGAACGTGGCAAGAACATGCTTGCCGCGGCGGTTCCGCGGCCAAAAGAGTGCATTGGGGACGCATGTTGGTACAGTAATATCCGTAGTTGTTCCTTCATATTTCTGGGAATTTTTAATCTGACTCATTTGTTGTGTGTTCTGGGGATTATTTTGAATTCGTTGATTCGATCAGAAAGTTTAATTTCGTTCTGTTTTCCGGATAATTTAGAAAGTGTTAAAATTTTCGAACGGATATCATTAACTCATTTTTTCCCGGCACGAAAAACTTTCAAGTGTTGAATTTTTTTTTAGTTTAAATCTTTCGGAAAAATGTGCAAGTAACGCGGTGGACCCTCTAGAAGAATACAAACCTTAAATCGATTATGTGACCGTCTGAACAGCCTCTAAACCTTAAGGTTTGGGGCAGTACGACTTGCCACATGTGAGGCGTTGGCATAACCCTTCTACGGCTGGACCATTGGTACTGTGACATATTCTGGGATTTTTGAACTCCACTCAAGTGTTGAGCTATTTAGGAAATCTTGGGTATTTGATTATTCGTTCAGAAAGTTTAATACTGTCTATTTATCTGGAATGTGATACAATATGTGGAATTCATATAGTTAGGCATGAAATGCGAAGTATGTGATATTTCGGATTTACGATGTCTAAAGAGATTGTGGATTCCAAATGTTGTAGTTTTACACTTTTTTTTCTGTGACCGTAAGCGTAGTATGTGGGGTATCTCCGGCTTCGTTGCTATACATCAACGACAATCGGGATACGCATACTTGCTTACGTTGATGATATGAGATATTATGTGTTGCTGAGATATGATGTGCAGGATTGTCGCGATTGAATAGCCGGGGGTTTTATGTGAGATGAGAGTTTTATTTTCATTCATGTATAAATCAATTGTATGTAATATTCTTTTATTTGGTGCACTTCAGGGATGAGGAAGATGTTTCCATCATTGTATATTATTTACTTTTCCGCATTAGGATAGACCCAAGGAGGGGAGCACAAGTGACCGGGTTCTAGGGTTCAGTGGGAGGCCATCTCGAGAATGTTAGTGTTTATGCCCTAGAAGGCCATTACTGTATCATACTAGCTTGTATATTACTTAATGGAAGCTTGGGATATTCACATGTATATAACAGTCTTGCTAAACATGGTAGTATGCTACTTGGTTTTTCTATCTTAATATGTGAGTGTACGTATTGATAGAGCTCTTAGGATCTTGCTTGTCTACCAGCGTTGTGATGGCAGTCACACTAGTGGGGGCTGGGTAGTCTACAAGCACATCCTTATTCAGGTCCCTGGTCGTTGGATTATCGAGACAGAGCATCGATACTCCGGAGTAGACTAGTGTGTACGCTTCTCATCCCAGTTGGGGAGATGGTCTGTCCCACAGCCGTCAGTACGTCGTACTGGAGATAGTATACAGGTGCTCGTTAGGTTACGGGTACACCGGACAGGACTCACAGGGAACTGTTGGTTGGTTTGATACCAGTCGTCAGTGAACAGTTCCCAGGTGACATGAGTACAGCGTAGTCCGCAGACTTGACACTGCTACTTCGCCTCGAGTGTGTCCCACTGTTCTTAGATTGCTACCCTACCACGGCTCAAAGGAGTCGTGCAAACAGGTAGCAGTTGGGTGCAGTCCCGAGCACTTGGAGGCAGTGGCGGTTAGACAGGATTCGTCCCTCCCGGTATTGGGAGTAGATATCGTGCTGTGTCAGAGAGCCATTACGCAAAGTCCCTGGCCAGGGCAAGCGAGATTTGCTGGTAGGTTCCAGTAGTTTCTCAGGGTGTAATGGGCTTTACTCCGACACGACTTATACCGCTATTAGGGGACTGACGCTTGCCGCCCCCCTAGGCCCGATATGCGATAGTCTTGGACGAACGGACCGGACTGTATGGAGATTGTCACATCAGACTCAGTAGGAGTTCGGATGGGTTTACTCATCGGCCTTCTTATCGACAACTACCTGGGGACCGTTACGTACAGCTAGTGCCGCTTGCGGTCTGTGGTTAAACCCACTGCCAGCGTAGTAGTCGAGTCTCTAGAGTCCCACACAGAGAGTTTCCTACTCCAGGCGAAACGATATAGAGGTTGCATGGTTTTGCGACAAAGGGTTCGGACGCATACGTGCGTTTACGCGCGTACGACTTTCGGACAGTTTTTACCAGTCGGCTTTGGTTTAAGCCAGTTACTGGTATCCGGTTATTGGATTTTTACAGTCTAAAGTTTTTCCGTATTTTTACGGATCGGAGGGGCGTTCTCGTAATTACTCGAGAAGCTTCTAGAAGATGTGACTAAGGAGGTTTCTTTTGGATAAGAGAGTGAGTCATAGTGGTGATTCATTCACTTCATTAATGCACATTTATTGCTTAATGACTCATGCTAATGAATCACCACAAGATATTTTATGAAGCATGCTTATTCATTTCCTTTATTGATTATTCTAAAATAAGAATGCTTCATAATATTATGATACACTCTCTCTCTTCTCTCATTATCTTATCTCACATTCTCTCTCCTCAAGCTCTCATCTTCAAACCCTAATCCTTAATCCTCATGTGTTGAGATCAAAGGATTAGTTAGACTAAACAATCCATAACCTTCACTCTTTATCATCCTTTCATCTTTGATTAGCAATCAAAGTTGATTAGTTACCTCAAGTTAGAGGTTTAGCTTGGTGTTTTGCTCTCGGGTGGATCGTCTACTACCTAGAGAAGGTCGAGGAGAACAAAGGAGGACGTAAAGAAGAAGGACCGGTTTCATTAGGTATAATCCCTAATCACTTGTGAAAAGAAACTCATATGATACGGTTATTTATAGTTTAGCTTCGATTCAAGCGGTTAGTCGATGTTCGTTGTTTAAACTTGATTGTTTTTGAAAATTCCGCCTCCCCATAAGTACTGGGGTGTAGTACATCGACTTACAGTGGTATCAGAGCCTCGCTAAACACTAAATAACTTTATCGCAAATTTGTACGAATTTCGAACGAAAAAACGAAGCCGGAAAACCCTAATTCTGTTTAGTTTCTGTCGAACTTAAAATGAAGTCCTAAAATTTTTCTGGTGTGTTCAGAGAGCTTGACATGACCACAGAAGAACACCCAAGAAATTCGAGCCCATGATTTGACTAAAGCGCCGCGGAAGGGCGGCGGATCCCACCGATCCGCCGCGCTTCCGCGGCCGAGTTGCCGAGTCATGAGCTCATTTTTCATGGGTGGGTCCTCTCTGGTGTTTGGGGTTTTCTGGAATATTTAATTATTGCTCAGGTTACTGTTTAACAAAGCAGATTTTGGAGCAATATTGAAGTTGTTTATTCGATCGAATTGTACAGTATTTGCGTATTGGATTATATCTGTGATTGTTTAATGTGTTCGTAAACCTCCCCTAACTGCTAGTATGTCGGTTGGCAGGGGGTTGCACATTTCTGAAATGGTTATATCTGTTTGTGCATATAAACTGTATTGGACTGTTGTGGTGTATAGCCGGGGTTAGCAATGGGTTATCGTTTAATTCATTTGTTGTAAATGTAATTTGTTGTAATATTATTTTCGCGGGGCACTTCCAGGTTGCGGTCGTAGCCACCGTTGTATTATTTCATTTTACTGTTTTTGCTCCTAGGACTGACCCAAGGTGGGGTACACAGACTGCCGGGTGGGTAGTTTGCCGTACCCGTAGGGGTCGAGGGTGGGGTAAACGGCTATTCATCACAACTGTGTAATCTGTCTTTTCTTGCAGGCTCAAAAGAAATACAGATTGCTTGCAAATCCAATATTGTTTATCTGTGTTCTGGAATGAATATCATTGCGTCAGACGAATGTAAAATATCTATATTTATTGTAGCTATTTAGACGTCACTTATGTTTTACACCCGCGCTAGCCCAGCCCCCGCTCTGTCGTTAGTTAAGTAACCTAACGGGTGATGACGGGACCCCGTGGCGAATGCGGATGGCATAAGAGGACGTTGTATTTTCGTTGTTTTCTGCAATGATAGGTTAATGATGGGACGCATTATCTATAATGCAAAGTAAAACAAACCAAAGTTTAAATCGTTGGAACAATTTAAAAGAAACCACTCGGTTATTTTTAAAACAGATAATTTTAAATGCGGAGATTTAACCACTCCTTTTAAAAGCTATCAGGTTCCTTCGGTTATATCAAGTTCACTACGTTCACGGTTTCGCCAAAACCAGTCGTAGCCCTCCGTCATTTCTTATGAATGGTCAGTAGTATTCAAGCTATGTTTGTTTGGCCCTTAGTCAAGACATAGTGATTGGTAGCTGCTGGGGTATTCATTTGTTGCATAGATAGATGAGTTGGTTTGGCACAGTCGTATTACTTTGTTGGCCCTTAGTCAAGAGTATACGGATGGGTTCAAATCAACAGGATAATGATGGGCAGAACTTGACATGTGACTTATGATTTGTTGGCCCTTAGTCAAGGTCATAAGAGCATGGGGCAAAAACTTATATCGGGAATTTCTAAAGAAACTGAAATTTGCAAAGAGATGCATACCATTTTGAGTTTGATGAATGTTGGTAGCATTCCTACAACATTATCAGACGATGATATTTGGATCCCGATCCTACTGTGAGTATATGCTACTTATCAGGATATTCGTCGCTTAACGATCAATGCTATAAACCTAGTAGGTGTCCAGAAAAGTGTCAGCGGGGTTACGCCCCCAGAGAAAAGAGGTTACTTAATTAAGGAACTTCGCGAAAGCGTTGGAAAACCTCCCTCGAAGTATCGACACCGGCCTGGCTGAACGGTTAAGCAAGTATTGTACGGTGAGAATAGTCTTGGCTAATTCTTCTTTTATGGTTTGAGGAAGGATTCGAGAAACAGTGGGAGCCATCCAGTTTAGATAAACTAAAAACCACTCTAAACTTGCAAGAGCATCATGCTAAAGAGTTTTCTTCTCTCTCTCCTAATTGCAGCGACCCTGAAAATGACTGGACTTAAGTTACTTTTAGAGAAAAATATACTGACGGGGCCAAACTATAAAGATTGGCTGCGGAATGTCAAGATGGCTTTGACCTATGACAAACTGGGGTACGTCCTCACCGCTACGGCACCTGCTGTCCCTGGTCCCAAATCCAGTAATGCGGATAAGGAAATCCGCAAAACCTGGGATTTAGATTGCGCGAGAGCCAAGTGCATCGTGCTTGCCTCGATGAACAATGAACATCAGAGGAGGCACGAGGATATGTCCTTAGATGGCATATTTCTCCATACAAAGGAACTTTATGGAGAGCAATCTCGTATAGAAAGATACGAGACCTCAAAGAAATTGTTTCGAGCGAGGTTGGCTGTCGGGTCATCGGTAGGTGAACATGTCCTACAGATGATTGGCTATATAGAAGAGCTCGCAGACCTTGGGACGACTTTGGATAATGAGCTCTATACAGACCTTGTTCTCCAGTCCCTTCCTCCCACCTACGCCCAGTTTATCCTCAACTTCAATCTTCAAGGAAAAGAAGTTGAACTTGCGGAACTCCTGAACATGTTAAGGAGTGCAGAGGGCACCTTGCAGAAGGCAAGGGAAACACCCGCTATGTTTGTTGGCGGTGCATCTTCTTCCGGGTCCAAGGCTAGGGCCAAAGGAAAGAAGAAGAAGGCCGCACCCAAACCTAGAGGAGGTGTTAGTAAGGTGAGAGGGAAGGGAAAGCAAAAGAAAGCAGTACCGATAGTTGGCCAGGATGAGTGCTTCCATTGTCACAGGAAAGGGCACTGGAAGAAGGATTGCAAGGCGTGGAACGCCAAGAACCAGGAACCGAAGCAGGCTGTGGCTTCGACTTCAGGTGTGTTTGTAATTGAGAATTGTCTGTCGATCAACTCTACTTCCTGGGTATTGGATACCGGGTCAGGATCTCATATTTGCAATTCATTGCAGGCACTGAGAAACCGTAGAGTGCTGAAGGAAGGTGATATGATCCTCAGGGTTGCTAACGGAGCTAGCGTGGGAGCTGCGTCCGTCGGGGATTATCACCTAGGATTGACGAGTGGACACATTTTGGTTTTACATAACTGTTATTTTGTACCCAGCTTAACGTGTAATATCATATCAGTTTCCTTGTTATCAAATAAAGGTTATGATTTCACGTTTGTAAGAGATGTTGTCAACATCCACCTTAATCATGGTTTGATTGGGTCCGGTACTCTAAATAACGGCATATATGTGTTAAACCAACTCCAAATTTTCAATGTCCAGAACACACTAAAAAGAAAGTCTCCAGATTTAAATAAAGCTTTCTTATGGCATTGTAGACTGGATCACATCAATGAGAGAAGGTTGACTAAGTTGCATAGAGAAGGATATTTGGACACGTTCGAATATCAAACTTATGACACTTGTCAATCTTGTCTCAAAGGAAAGATGACAAAGACTCCATTCACTGGACAAGGAGTAAGAGCGAGCGAGCTCTTAGGACTCATACATAGTGATGTATGCGGTCCAATGTCTACACATGCGAGAGGTGGTTATTCCTACTTCATTACTTTTACAGATGATTTCTCTAGGTATGGATATGTTTTCTTAATGAAGCATAAATCAGAGGCCTTTGAGAAATTCCTGGAATTCAAGAATGAAGCGGAAAACCAAACAGGCAAAAGTATTAAGACACTAAGATCTGATCGAGGTGGAGAATACTTAAGTGCCGAGTTCCTAGGTTACCTAAAAGAGAAAGGAATTCTCTCTCAGCTTACTCCTCCATACACTCCACAGCACAACGGTGTATCGGAGAGACGGAATCGAACCCTATTGGATATGGTACGATCCATGATGAGTAATGCTGAGTTACCGCGATCTTTCTGGGGTTATGCGCTAGAATCAGCGGCATATCTTTTGAACCAGGTTCCAACCAAGACTGTGCCTACCACACCATATCAGATGTGGAGTGGGAAGAAACCCTGTCTAAAACATTTTAGGACATGGGGGTGTCCAGCTTTTGTAAAAAAGCAGCATGTGGACAAGCTCGAGGCACGATCAGTACTGTGTAAGCTTGTGGGATATCCAAAGAACTCCAAGGGATATTATTTCTATTACGCAGAGGAACAAAAGGTCTTTGTTTCTCGTCATGCCACCTTCTTAGAAACTGAATTTTTAGAAAATCAGAAGAGTGGGAGCGCAATAGAACTGGAAGAAATTCCAGAACCACAAGCTGTTACTGAAAGTTTGGTAGAACCAGAGGTTCAAGAAGAACAGAACATTCCCGCACCCCTCCGCAGAAGTAGTAGGCCGTCTCATCCGCCTGAGAGATACTACGGTTTTCTCATTGACGGGGATAGAGAGGATTGCATCATAGAAGATGATGAACCTACTGACTTCCAGCAGGCCATCCAGAGCGGCGACTCGGTACGATGGCTAGATGCAATGCGGACCGAAATGGAGTCCATGTACACCAACAAAGTATGGACTTTGGACTTTGCTCCAGATGGGGTAAAACCCATAGGATGCAAATGGATCTTCAAGAAAAAGATTGGTGTAGATGGACAGGTGGAAACCTATAAGGCTAGACTTGTTGCAAAGGGTTTTCGTCAAAGACCTGGTTTGGACTATGACGAAACTTTTTCTCCAGTGGCTATGCTCAAATCCATTCGGGTCCTTCTTGCTATTGCTGCCTTCCATGATTATGAAATCTGGCAGATGGACGTAAAGACGGCTTTTCTGAATGGAAATTTAGAAGAGAGCGTCTATATGGATCAGCCAGAGGGTTTCAATCAGAGTGGGAGCAGCGGGAAAGTATGCAAGCTGCTTAAGTCCATTTACGGACTAAAGCAGGCATCGCGGAGTTGGAACATCTGCTTTGATGAGACAGTCAAAGAATATGACTTTATCAAAAATCCAGATGAACCGTGCATATATAGTAAAGTTGTGGCCAGAAGTGTCGTATTCCTCGTCTTGTACGTGGATGACATTCTATTGATAGGAAATGACATTCCTATGCTACAATCTGTCAAAGGATTCTTGTCACACAGGTTCTCCATGAAAGACCTGGGTGATGCCTCTTACATTCTGGGGATCCGGATCTATCGTGATAGATCCAAGAGAATGTTGGGACTTTCGCAGTCCAGGTATATCGACACTGTACTGAAAAGATTCAGTATGGAAGATTCTAAGCGCGGTAATCTACCGGCTTGTCACGGAATCACCCTCTCCAAAGAGATGTCTCCCAAGACTGATTTGGAAAGGGAACGCATGTCTATTATACCCTACGCTTCTGCGGTAGGCTCTATAATGTATGCGATGTTGTGTACCAGACCAGATGTAGCTTACGCACTAAGCGTGGTAAGCCGGTATCAGTCAGACCCAGGGGAGAAACACTGGATAGCAGTAAAGAACATTCTCAAGTACCTGAGGAGGACTAAGGAGATGTTCTTGGTTTACGGCGGAAAAGACCTCAGGTTGGAGGCCTTTGCTGATTCCGGCTTCCAGAGTGATAAGGACGATTCCAAGTCCATGTCGGGTTATGTCTTTACCCTCAATGGAGGGGCGGTGTGCTGGAAGAGCTCCAAGCAGGACACCGTTGCTGACTCGACGATGGAAGCGGAGTATATAGCTGCTTGCGATGCCGCAAAAGAAGCAGTCTGGATGAAGAAGTTCCTAACAGAACTTCAGGTGGTTCCTACCATAGTTGATCCAATACCTCTGTATTGCGACAACAACGGAGCTATAGCTTTAGCGAAGGAACCAAGGTCCCATCAGAAGTCCAGACACATCTTGAGGCGGTATCACCTGATCAGGGAGATCATTGATCGTCAGGAGATCGAGGTTCGGAGAGTTGCTTCAGAAGAGAACATTGCTGATCCATTCACGAAGGCCCTTCCTCAGATTCAGTTCGAGAGGCTGCTCGAGATCATTGGTCTGCGATATGCCAGTACATGGCCCTAGTGCAAGTGGGAGATTGTTAGTGTTTATGCCCTAGAAGGCCATTACTGTATCATACTAGCTTGTATATTACTTAATGGAAGCTTGGGATATTCACATGTATATAACAGTCTTGCTAAACATGGTAGTATGCTACTTGGTTTTTCTATCTTAATATGTGAGTGTACGTATTGATAGAGCTCTTAGGATCTTGCTTGTCTACCAGCGTTGTGATGGCAGTCACACTAGTGGGGGCTGGGTAGTCTACAAGCACATCCTTATTCAGGTCCCTGGTCGTTGGATTATCGAGACAGAGCATCGATACTCCGGAGTAGACTAGTGTGTACGCTTCTCATCCCAGTTGGGGAGATGGTGTTGGAGATAGTGCCCTCAGAGTCAATTATTGGATCACAGGCACGTGATTGCAATGATTGAGGGAGGACCTATCCCGGTAGAACAGTCTTACTCGAGATGATAGTATGCTATCTGGTTTACCTTTATCATCGTGTACTGCTTTAGGTGACCTGATACGTCGCTATTACACGTTGATAGAGCCCCTAGGATTCTTGCTTGACCACCAGCAGTATGAGGGCGATCATATAAGTGGGAGCTGGGGGTCTATAAGCACATCCTTAATAGGTCCCTAGTCGTGGGAGTTTCGAGACAGGGCATCGATACTCCAGAGTAGACTAGTGTATACAGTCGAGACCCCGACGAGGGGCGGTGGCCGGTCTCACAAGCCATTGGTGTCAGTTGGTTCACCTAAGATGTATACAGGTGCTCATTGGGTTATGAGTACACCGGACAGGACTCGCCGGGAACATGCTAGTTGGTCTTATACCTGACGTCAGATAGCAGTTCCCAGGTGACATGTGTACAGGTTAGTTCATCGACCTGGGGATCATCATTTGTCTCGTGTGAGTTCCCACTGTACTTTGATTACTACCCTACCACGGCTCAAAGGAGTCGTGCAAACAGGTTTTAGTTGGGTACAGTCCCGAGCCACATGGAGGCAGTGAGCGTATCTTCAGGGGTTCGTCTCTCCCGGTATTGGGGGTGAGGTCGCGCTGTGTCTAGGAGAGCCATTACACAAAGACCTTGGCCAAGGCAGGAGATTTACTGGTAGGTATTCCAGTAGTATCTCAGGGTGTTCTGGGCTACACTCCGACACGACTTGTACCGCTTTTGGGGGTCTGACTTTTACCAACCCCCTAGGCCCGCCATGCGATACTCATAGACGAACGGACCGGACTGTACGGATATTGTCACTGACAGGCTCAGTTGGGTGTCGGGGTGAGCTTCCTCATCGACGTCCCTTTTAGTCAGTAGCTGGTGGCCCGTCACGTATTGGCTTATACCTCTGACGTGCTAGTGGTTAAATCCACAGCCATAGTATTGACGAGTCTTTAGAGTCCACCACACTTACAGTTACTCAAGCTTTCGGGCGAAACGCTGTAGAGGCCGTATGGAGATATGGCAGGGTCCGATCAGATACGTGCGGTATTGCACGGATCAGGATCGGACAGATTGTACTAGTGGCCGTATGGTTATATGGCAGGGTTCGATCATATACGTGCGGTATTGCACGGATCAGGATCGAACGGATATTACTAGCCGGCTTTGGCTTAAGCCGGTCCTAGTTTAGTACAGTGTAGATTTTGTCTCATTGCATTTGTATCCGGACGGAATACAAATGCGGGTGTGTATGCACAGTATGGGGGTTTTCCTGTAATTTATTACGGGACCAGTTTTCTGGAGTTGCCAGTTTGTATTCCGTTCCGGCCGGTTTTTCTTTGTTCTTTCCCGGCCGGACTTTTCTGATGGAGGGGGTTATTTGCAGTTTCGCAAATAACACTTTGTGGAGGTTTTATTTGCATAAAGTTTGATATGATAAGCATCTTTGCTTTTCATGATTTGATGAGATTAGAAATGATTTGAGGTTGATGTTGATTTAGTGATGATTATGTTTTTGGATGTGGTCACCCTCCTCCTTTTACTACACTCACCTCCCTTCTTACTTCATATGGTTATCCTCCACCATTTCTAAGAGAGGGAGATTAAGTTCATGGTTGAGAAAAGAAAGAGAGAAGAAAAAGAAAGAGAGAAGAAAAAGAAAAGAGAGAGCTTCATCTTCATCTTTGAGAGCGCTTCATTCATTCATCTCATTTTGATACAAGGAAAAATGAAAGCACCATTTTTCATACCTTCATTCCTCCACCTTCAAATGGCAACCAACCCCAAAGTGAGACATACATTCTACATTACATTCCCTACAGTATATCTTGAGCATGTCGAGTAGCCGGCTTCATGCTCGAGTTGCCTCAGTATCGAGGTGGGAGCCCGTAAAAGTACCCGGCTTCGTGGTGCCCTTTCCGACGAGGAGGAGACGGACGGAGATCCCGCGAGGAGATCGGAGTGGAGATGAAGACCGGAGGACTTGGATCGTATGGTATACTTCTCTACCCCCTCTCTAGATAGCTTAGACTAGTTTAATGGCACGATCCGGGGTTTAGTGCGCGGTGGTGCCGTTTCGCCAAGTCCGCAAAAATTAAAGTTCATCACCGTTTCCGCGTTTGGCCGTCGGGTTGACGGCCGGGGCGCCGCCGTGCACTTACATTGGTATCAAAGCCTCGCCATTAACATAGTCTAGCTTGGTGTAATGTGTTTTTCTGTTTCGATCGATCGAATGTTCCAAAACTGCATTTTAGTTCGAATCAGTTTCTGTTGAAAATTTTTGGTCTCGAAAAATTTTTCAGGTTGTAAAATATTGATGTACTGGAAAATCTAAGAGTTCTGTAAAAATTTGACGAAGTAACTCCACAGTGGGAGCGCGGAACCGCCGCGAAACCCCCCCTCGCGCGGCCCTTCCGCCGCGCACTATTCACATCACTTCACCAAATTTTTCCAGAGGCCTTCTGGGCTTAAAATATGGGTTTTGGAATATTAAAATTGGGCCCAGGATTTCTGTGAGTGCTACAGTTTTGATTGAGGGCCCACTTGTTAATTTTTGATCGATCGGATATTTTAAACACATTTTTTCACAGTATTTACATTATATCTGCGACCGTGAATGTCACTCGATCGGTAAATCCGGTCTAACTGCTATAGCCCGGTTAGACGGATTTGCGAACGTGACTTTCACGTTGATGTTCTATGTTTATGCTGTGATGTTGCGGATCGGTCGTGGGGATAGCCTGGATGCAATGCTAGTACAGTTGTGGTGGTATTATGTACTTTTGATATTGCGGGGCGAGCGTCCGACATGTGGACTGCCGTCACTGCCTGATTGTATTATTCTTTTGGGGCACGACCTGGTTGCGGTCGATGTACCCGATGTATGTATATTTTACTTTCTGTACTAGGATTACCCCGCGGAGGGGTGCACGGATGGCCGGGTTCTAGAGGGCAACAAGCCCGCATCTCATGGCATTGAGACGGAGGGGGCTTCACTCTGGGATTGGCGGGCTATTCGCCGCACTCGTAGGGGGTACAGGTTGACCCAGGAGGGGTGCCCAAGTTACCGGATTCCGTGAAGTGCTGGGTGGTCCATTCACGGCGCTGAAGGGGGCTGCCTCGCTTCAAGTTTTGGCGGGTAACTTGCCGCGCCCGTAGGGGTCTAGGATTTCATTGCACAGGCTATCCACACGACCAGGGGAACGTCGGGTTTCAGTAGTGGCTCTGTGAAACCCGGGGATCCCAGATATCTGTATTGTTCTGTGATGCTGTACATTTCTGTGATGTTGCATTTCTTTTCACGCCTTGAGCGAAATATAATATATTGGTATATATATTAGTAGATGTTGTATATGTTTTACATCCGCGCTAGTCCAGTCCCCGCTCTGCCGTTAGTTAGCTAACCTAACGGGTGATGACGGGACCCAGTGGCGAATGCGGATGGCATATACGTACGTCAGTATATTTTCGTTCTTTGTGGTGTGATTTATTGATGGGACTGCATTGATTCGGATCAATGCAAGTTAAAAACAAACCCAATCTGATGTTGTTGGAACACTTTTCAAAAAAGCTGTTATTGCAAGGACGTTTACTTTTGTTTTGCATTGTGGTATTCATTGGAATATCCTGCTCCTCAGTCGACGAGGCAAGGGCCGAGATCCCTTCACCGGGAGTGACCCCTTGGACAGAAGTTTGCGTCAGGACATTAACTTCACTATAGCCGATTACTTTTTCTTTGCATCGTGGTATTCAGTTGGAATATCCTGCACCCCATTCTACGGGGAAAGAGCCGAGATCCCTTCACCGGGAGTGACCTCTTTAGTAAAGGTTTTCGTCACTATATTTTCTAAAAAGCTATCCGTTCCTTCAACGATATCAAGTTCTTTACGTTAAAGGTTTTCGCCAGAAACCATTCGTAGCCCTCCGTCGTTTCAGACGGGTAGCAAGTAGTATTCATGCTATGTTTGTTGACCTTCGTCAAGGCATAGTGTATGGTAGCTGCTTGTTGCTTTTCTGCAGCATAGATAGATGCGTTGGTTTGGGACAGTCGTATAGCCTTGTTGACCTTCGTCAAGGGCTTGTACGGGTGGATTCAAATTAACCTGGATAATGACGGGTAGAACTTGACATGTGACTTATGATTTGTTGACCTTCGCCAAGGTCATAAGAGCATGGGGCAGAAATCACATCGGGAGTTTCAAAAGAACTGAAACTTGCCAGATATGTGCATACCTTCTGGAGTGTGATACCGTGAGCGGATTCCGTCACGTTGTCATACGATGAGAGTTGGATCCCGATTCCCACTGATGAGTTGGTTTACTCCTCGGGTGACCCCGACTAATTCTTCTTTCAGGTTTGGAGGAGAATTTGAGGTACAGTGGGAGGATTCCAGATTAGATAAATTGGTAACCATTCTGATCTAGGTTAGAGTGCACGCTGAGTGTTTCTTTCTCTCTCTCTCTGGTAGCGACCATTGACCCGACCCTAGACCATGACTCAGTGACCAAGTCGACCGAACCTACTTAACACTGGCTTTTGGAATTGTCAGAGTTGCAGACCTCATTGCCACTCCTACTTTTACCCTTTTTCTCTAGGACACCCCGTATTGCTACGAACGTCCACTTCCATTGGACAAAACCATCGTATGGTTAGATACGAACTCGAAGGACTTCGAGGATGGTTTCCGGTTCTGGAGAAAACGGATAGGATTATTCAGTTGTCTTTTCTTTTCACCCTCTCTCAGGTTGCGAGTACTCCTTGGTTTAGGAGTAGTACACCTATTATGCAAATTGGATAGTCTTCTTCCAAACCATAGGCTGGTGCCGACCGGTAGGGAATGAAGAAAACCAGTTAGCCTAAACGGTGTACAGAAGGTATTAAGTTCAGACAAAGCAAGGGATTAGTAAGAGGGCAAAGTAAATTGCGACTGCTATTCACGACCAAACCAAGTATTTCTTCGCCAATCCTAAATCACCTTTGTATTTCTCCAGGACACTCCGTATCACTACGAAGATCCCATTTTATTGGATAATCCATCGTATGGTTATATACGAACTCGAAAGGAACTTGTTCCAGTTCGGGGATGGATCCTGGTTCAGGAGAAATAGGAATAAAGTACATTCAGGTGTCTTTTATCTTCACCTTCTCTCGCGATGCGAGTGCTCCTAGGATTAGGACAGTACACCCTTTATGCTTTTCTTCTTCCAAACCATAGGCTGGTGCCGAACGGTAGGGAAGGAAGAAAACCAATTGGCCTAAAGGGGTGTGCAGAAGGTAAAGACTAAAGACATATGAAGGGATTTGGAGAGGTGGCAAAGAACTATACGGTTACAGTCGTGAATCTGGAAGAGGCATTACTAGGAATACCGGGATACCCCATCGAAACATTTCAATGTTTCAGTCTCACTGTGTAATGTTAAAAGAAAACCGATTTCCCGATTAGATACTTACTCCAGGTTATGTATTTACCAGGTTTGATTCTCACATCTGTATGGTTTTACAGATGATGAGTGGGAGTAAGTTATTGGGAATTGGGTGATCATCCTCATTATATCGGGATTCGTTGTAATTGGTGATATTTGAGGATGCCACCTGGGTTGTTTGCCGGTCGGCAAATATTTGGTTTTGAATATCCGTTGATGTGCACCAATTTCAAATTGATATATCTGTACGTCTATTTTCATAGAGTGAGATATACCTTTTGATATTATGTCGATGACATTTACCTATATCAGTGGATGGTTAGGTAAGGAGCATTAAACAGCGGTGTAATTCTTCTTAACCATAAGTACAGTTTTCAACCTACAACACACAGTGAAAGAGTTGTTAGACTCAGCGGACTTATACAGAGTATTGTATGTTGTCCAGTGTCCATTAGGACAGAGGGGTTGGTCCTCATACTATATTCTGTTTACTTTTGACTTCTCTAGTTCTTAGACATGTGTTTCGTAGAAACACAGGGTCTAAGTTTTGAGGAGTTATAGGTATTTGAATAGAGTAGAGAACCAGGTGTAGCAAGTATCGGGATTCTTCAAAGTGATCGAAGATGTAGATACTTGTGTATGGTATTCAGTTGATAGTAATGATAAAGAGAAATTGCTTCTCTTTCAGGTTACTCATAATTGGAAGCATTCCTAAGTTGAGTAACGCTGATCGGCCTCCTTCCATTTAGTTGACATGCACTGGAGATAGCTGCATGATTTGAATCTGGTTCAATTAAATAAGTGCCTCTGGTTCTATATTGGATGTAGAACAGTTCATATCTTAACGTTGTTAAGGTACGGGGAGTTGTCCGGCTTATGCTTAAAACCAGACACTGGACAACTCAAGGCACGTTTCTGTAATGGCTGTTTGTGGGTTGACCCAGGCTATGACGCGGGTTGACTTTCTACCATCTGGATGAACAATAGCAATATCGTTCAAGACTCGCCACAGTTTTATTAAAAATGGATTTTTTCAAAAACAGCAGTGGGAGTATGGTAGAACTGGAAGTGATTCCAGAACCGCAAACGATTACTGAAGATTTGATAAGGAACCTAAAGATTCAATCTGATTTGACATTCCATTGGCCACTCCGCAGATAAGGTGGGTAACTTCAGGCACCCGAGAGGTACTTCGGTAGCCTCAAGGACGGTGACAGGGAAGTTCTTGTTTACCCACACTTGCCATTGTTGTTGTTCCAGGCTGCGAGACCCGGCAGGAGGATGAGTATAGCGTCGTTCTGAACTAGCTTCAGAAGTGTACGTGTATATGACTCTGCCAGAGGGTTGTCGTAGTCAGTGGGAGCAGCGGAAGCATTGGTGGACATCAGGCTTGTGTCTATTTATAGACTAAAGCAGATGTAGCGGAGATAGATCATCCATTTCTGATGTGACAGTCATAGGTTTGACGTCATCAGAATAGGGGATGGATCTGTTGAGAAGGTAGTAGGAAGTGATATTCCTTTACTACGATCGGTTATACTTTGGTCGTCACACAGTGGTTTCTCCACAAAGGACTTGGACATTATATCAGACATACTGGTTACTAGATCTATGGTTTTAGATCTAGATTTGGGTGGTTTCCCAATCAGGGTACTTTGACAGCATTCTAAGAGTATTTAGAATGGACGACTCCTGGCACGGTAGTATACCTGCAGGTAATGGAGTCACCCTCTCTAAAGGTGTCTTACAGACTAAAGGGGAGAGGGACGTACATGATTGGCAGATCACTTGCTCAGGCAATTGAGTCAATCATGAGATGTCAAGTACCACACCAGATGTTGTTCTTGCACCAGATGCAATAAGTTGACATTGATACAATCCAGGAGAAACAGTCGGAAGCAGTTTTAGAACATAAGTGGATGTTCTAGGAATATGATAACGACAGCCTCATGTGGGAGACAGTTATCATTCCAGGCTTCCAAGGTGACATGGACGACAAGGAGGTTGTCAGAGCTATAGTTTTCCCTCTGACGAGGGGCAGTATTTTGGACAGGTGGTCCAAGGAAATACTGAGGGTGGCATGGCGCAGGATACTGATTAAGTTCAGTTGACGATACAGTCTAAGAAGTTTGGATTTGGAGTTCATTCATGAGCTAGGTCCCATCAGACATCCTGACATTCTAAGACAGGTATTGCTCATTTCGGGAGATGGCTTTCTCCGCGAACATGAGATATAGAGAGACATAGAAAGAAACTTCTAGGCGGATCCACTCACTGAGGCTATTCCTCGAACGCAATAGTTTCGCAAACGTATTTTGTGAGACTGACTGGTAGGGGAGTTGGGTGTTCGGTATCACACAGGCTGTGAGTATGCGACATCGCAATAATTAGCCTTGAGTGCAAGTGGGAGATTGTTGGAGATAGTGCCCTCAGAGTCAATTATTGGATCACAGGCACGTGATTGCAATGATTGAGGGAGGACCTATCCCGGTAGAACAGTCTTACTCGAGATGATAGTATGCTATCTGGTTTACCTTTATCATCGTGTACTGCTTTAGGTGACCTGATACGTCGCTATTACACGTTGATAGAGCCCCTAGGATTCTTGCTTGACCACCAGCAGTATGAGGGCGATCATATAAGTGGGAGCTGGGGGTCTATAAGCACATCCTTAATAGGTCCCTAGTCGTGGGAGTTTCGAGACAGGGCATCGATACTCCAGAGTAGACTAGTGTATACAGTCGAGACCCCGACGAGGGGCGGTGGCCGGTCTCACAAGCCATTGGTGTCAGTTGGTTCACCTAAGATGTATACAGGTGCTCATTGGGTTATGAGTACACCGGACAGGACTCGCCGGGAACATGCTAGTTGGTCTTATACCTGACGTCAGATAGCAGTTCCCAGGTGACATGTGTACAGGTTAGTTCATCGACCTGGGGATCATCATTTGTCTCGTGTGAGTTCCCACTGTACTTTGATTACTACCCTACCACGGCTCAAAGGAGTCGTGCAAACAGGTTTTAGTTGGGTACAGTCCCGAGCCACATGGAGGCAGTGAGCGTATCTTCAGGGGTTCGTCTCTCCCGGTATTGGGGGTGAGGTCGCGCTGTGTCTAGGAGAGCCATTACACAAAGACCTTGGCCAAGGCAGGAGATTTACTGGTAGGTATTCCAGTAGTATCTCAGGGTGTTCTGGGCTACACTCCGACACGACTTGTACCGCTTTTGGGGGTCTGACTTTTACCAACCCCCTAGGCCCGCCATGCGATACTCATAGACGAACGGACCGGACTGTACGGATATTGTCACTGACAGGCTCAGTTGGGTGTCGGGGTGAGCTTCCTCATCGACGTCCCTTTTAGTCAGTAGCTGGTGGCCCGTCACGTATTGGCTTATACCTCTGACGTGCTAGTGGTTAAATCCACAGCCATAGTATTGACGAGTCTTTAGAGTCCACCACACTTACAGTTACTCAAGCTTTCGGGCGAAACGCTGTAGAGGCCGTATGGAGATATGGCAGGGTCCGATCAGATACGTGCGGTATTGCACGGATCAGGATCGGACAGATTGTACTAGTGGCCGTATGGTTATATGGCAGGGTTCGATCAGATACGTGCGGTATTGCACGGATCAGGATCGAACGGATATTACTAGCCGGCTTTGGCTTAAGCCGGTCCTAGTTTAGTACAGTGTAGATTTTGTCTCATTGCATTTGTATCCGGACGGAATACAAATGCGGGTGTGTATGCACAGTATGGGGGTTTTCCTGTAATTTATTACGGGACCAGTTTTCTGGAGTTGCCAGTTTGTATTCCGTTCCGGCCGGTTTTTCTTTGTTCTTTCCCGGCCGGACTTTTCTGATGGAGGGGGTTATTTGCAGTTTCGCAAATAACACTTTGTGGAGGTTTTATTTGCATAAAGTTTGATATGATAAGCATCTTTGCTTTTCATGATTTGATGAGATTAGAAATGATTTGAGGTTGATGTTGATTTAGTGATGATTATGTTTTTGGATGTGGTCACCCTCCTCCTTTTACTACACTCACCTCCCTTCTTACTTCATATGGTTATCCTCCACCATTTCTAAGAGAGGGAGATTAAGTTCATGGTTGAGAAAAGAAAGAGAGAAGAAAAAGAAAGAGAGAAGAAAAAGAAAAGAGAGAGCTTCATCTTCATCTTTGAGAGCGCTTCATTCATTCATCTCATTTTGATACAAGGAAAAATGAAAGCACCATTTTTCATACCTTCATTCCTCCACCTTCAAATGGCAACCAACCCCAAAGTGAGACATACATTCTACATTACATTCCCTACAGTATATCTTGAGCATGTCGAGTAGCCGGCTTCATGCTCGAGTTGCCTCAGTATCGAGGTGGGAGCCCGTAAAAGTACCCGGCTTCGTGGTGCCCTTTCCGACGAGGAGGAGACGGACGGAGATCCCGCGAGGAGATCGGAGTGGAGATGAAGACCGGAGGACTTGGATCGTATGGTATACTTCTCTACCCCCTCTCTAGATAGCTTAGACTAGTTTAATGGCACGATCCGGGGTTTAGTGCGCGGTGGTGCCGTTTCGCCAAGTCCGCAAAAATTAAAGTTCATCACCGTTTCCGCGTTTGGCCGTCGGGTTGACGGCCGGGGCGCCGCCGTGCACTTACAGATGGTCTGTCCCACAGCCGTCAGTACGTCGTACTGGAGATAGTATACAGGTGCTCGTTAGGTTACGGGTACACCGGACAGGACTCACAGGGAACTGTTGGTTGGTTTGATACCAGTCGTCAGTGAACAGTTCCCAGGTGACATGAGTACAGCGTAGTCCGCAGACTTGACACTGCTACTTCGCCTCGAGTGTGTCCCACTGTTCTTAGATTGCTACCCTACCACGGCTCAAAGGAGTCGTGCAAACAGGTAGCAGTTGGGTGCAGTCCCGAGCACTTGGAGGCAGTGGCGGTTAGACAGGATTCGTCCCTCCCGGTATTGGGAGTAGATATCGTGCTGTGTCAGAGAGCCATTACGCAAAGTCACTGGCCAGGGCAAGCGAGATTTGCTGGTAGGTTCCAGTAGTTTCTCAGGGTGTAATGGGCTTTACTCCGACACGACTTATACCGCTATTAGGGGACTGACGCTTGCCGCCCCCCTAGGCCCGATATGCGATAGTCTTGGACGAACGGACCGGACTGTATGGAGATTGTCACATCAGACTCAGTAGGAGTTCGGATGGGTTTACTCATCGGCCTTCTTATCGACAACTACCTTGGGACCGTTACGTACAGCTAGTGCCGCTTGCGGTCTGTGGTTAAACCCACTGCCAGCGTAGTAGTCGAGTCTCTAGAGTCCCACACAGAGAGTTTCCTACTCCAGGCGAAACGATATAGAGGTTGCATGGTTTTGCGACAAAGGGTTCGGACGCATACGTGCGTTTACGCGCGTACGACTTTCGGACAGTTTTTACCAGTCGGCTTTGGTTTAAGCCAGTTACTGGTATCCGGTTATTGGATTTTTACAGTCTAAAGTTTTTCCGTATTTTTACGGATCGGAGGGGCGTTCTCGTAATTACTCGAGAAGCTTCTAGAAGATGTGACTAAGGAGGTTTCTTTTGGATAAGAGAGTGAGTCATGGTGGTGATTCATTCACTTCATTAATGCACATTTATTGCTTAATGACTCATGCTAATGAATCACCACAAGATATTTTATGAAGCATGCTTATTCATTTCCTTTATTGATTATTCTAAAATAAGAATGCTTCATAATATTATGATACACTCTCTCTCTTCTCTCATTATCTTATCTCACATTCTCTCTCCTCAAGCTCTCATCTTCAAACCCTAATCCTTAATCCTCATGTGTTGAGATCAAAGGATTAGTTAGACTAAACAATCCATAACCTTCACTCTTTATCATCCTTTCATCTTTGATTAGCAATCAAAGTAGATTAGTTACCTCAAGTTAGAGGTTTAGCTTGGTGTTTTGCTCTCGGGTGGATCGTCTACTACCTAGAGAAGGTCGAGGAGAACAAAGGAGGACGTAAAGAAGAAGGACCGGTTTCATTAGGTATAATCCCTAATCACTTGTGAAAAGAAACTCATATGATACGGTTATTTATAGTTTAGCTTCGATTCAAGCGGTTAGTCGATGTTCGTTGTTTAAACTTGATTGTTTTTGAAAATTCCGCCTCCCCATAAGTACTGGGGTGTAGTACATCGACTTACAGAGAAGTCGAGACCGGGTCTCCTAAACTCTAGAATTGGCAGGATCACTTGCCGCTCTCATAGGGGTCTAGGGGTGTGGGCTTGGCTATTCATCGCGACCGGGGAATCCGTATTTTTTATTGTTGGCTAAATACAAAATACGGACATCCTTGATATCCTTTTATTTTCATATGTGCTTCTGCTGTTGATATTCTGTAATGTGATTACTAAGTATCTGAGACGAATGGATTATTATTATATATATATGATATATAATAAACATTCTTATGTTTTCCACCCGCACTAGTCCCGCCCCGCTATGCCGTTAGTTAAGTAACCTAACGGTGCATAACGGGACACTGTGGCGAATGCGGATGGCAAAAGTCTACGTTCTATTTCCGTTTCTTTTCTGTGATGTCTTAGGAACTTAAATGATGGGATCACATTAATGAGATTAATGTAAAGTAAAAGAAACCTAAAAGATGTTGTAGAATCAGATTTGAAACCCACTCGGCCTTTTTATGAAAAATGCAAGTTTCAAAAGATGTGGAGCTTAAGCCAGTCCTTTTCTAAACTGTTTTGATTCTACAACGAGATCAAGTTCAAAGCGTTAAAGGTTTTCATAAAAACCATCTGCAACCCTCCGTCATTTTAGGAAGCAGAGTACTTAGTATTCGTGCTACGTATTTTGATCATAGTCAAGGCGTAGTGTACGGTAGCTAAGTGATGTCTTCCTACAAAGCAAATGATGCGATCAGTTAGGACATTCATGTGATTATGTTGATCATAGTCAAGGGTCATATGGGTCGGTCTAGTTAATCTCGAAATGACGGGTAGAACTTGACTAGTACTTATGATATTTTGACCATAGCCAAGGTCATAAGTAACTAGGGGTAAAAACAATATCGGGAGTTTCAAGAGTTCAAATTTGCAATGAGATTGCATACCATCTATATGATAGTTGGATCCCGATCCCACTGTGAGTAAGTGTTACTTCCAGGAGAATTTTACACTTTACAATTAGCTAATCCAGTAGGTGTCTAGAAAGGTGTTAACGGGGTTTGACCTCTGGGAAAACGAGATTTATTTTAATTAGGTCCGTGCGAAAGCACGGGGAACCTCCCTCAAAGTATCGACACTGGCCTGGCTGTCCGATTAGCGAAACTGTAGAATGTAATTAATCCTGGCTAGTTTACTTTTCTGGTTTTGAAAGAAAATTTGATAAAAGCAGTGGGAGATATCGATTAGATAAGATAATAACCAATCTAATTCTTTGCAAGAGCATTTCGCTGAGTGTATTCTTTTCTCTCTCCTAATGGCAGATACCGATGACGGGATTTAAGCTTCTACTAGAGAAAAATAAACTGACAGGATCGAACTATAAAGAATGGTTGAGGAACTTGAACATTGCACTTACATATGATAAAGTATCATATGTCCTCACAACCCAAGCCCCACCCGTCCCAGGACCTGAATCATCTGTCATGGATAGGGAGATCCGAAAAACTTGGGATATTGATTGTAACACGGCCATGTGCCTCACGCTTGCTTCTATGGACAATATCCATCAGAAGCAACACGAGAATATGGATGTACAATCCATCATTCTTCACACAAAGGACTAGTATTTAGAGCAATCTCGTACTTTGAGATACGAGGCATCTCGAAAGCTGTTTCAGATGCGAATGGCCCATGGTACATCAGTAGGAGACCATGTTTTGAAGATGATTGGTCTTATAGAAGAACTTGAGGAACTGGGATGGACCATGGATAATGAGCAATATACGGATATTGTTCTACAGTCTCTCCCCTGCCTTTGCTCCGTTCATAGTGAATTTCAATATGAACGATTTGGAGAAATCATTGCCTGAACTTCTCAATATGTTAAGAAGTGCAGAGAGCACGTTGAAAACAACGAGGACTCCCGCTCTACTTGCTGGGCCATCTTCCTCTTCAGTCCCAAAAGCCAAGGCGAAGGGAAAGAAAAAGAAGAAGTCCATCATACAGAAAGGTGGAGTTAAAAAAGCAAAGGGGAAAGACAAATCCGGGGCTGCGGGAAGCGGGAAAGGAGAATGTTTTTACTGCCACAAGTCGGGACATTGGAAACGCAACTGTGCTGTGTATCTTGCTGATCTCAAGAAGAAGAAGCATGATGATGCTTCCACTTCAGGTGTGTTTGTAAATGAAAACTGTTTTTCTTTAAACTCTGCATCTTGGTTATTAGATACCGGTTCTGGTTCTCACATCTGCAATTGTATGCAGGGATTGAGAAACAATAGAGTTTTGAAGACATGTGACCATACTCTGCGGGTTGGAAATGGTTCCAATGTACATGCTGTATCCGTAGGAGAGTATCATCTTGGTTTGCCTTCGGGTTGTATTTTGGTTTTGAACCCGTGTTATTTTGTACCTAGTATGCTATGTAAAATAATATTCGTTTCTTTGTTGGACAATGAAGGATATCATTTTGTATTGCAAAATAATGTTATGAAAATTAACTTGAATCAAGAGTTGATTGGGTATGGTACATTAAATAACGGTATTTACGTCCAGAACCAACATACAGTTTTCAATATACAACATACTAATAAAAGAATGTTTTCAGATATAAATGAAGCCTTTCTTTGGCATTGTAGACTTGGTCATAATAATGAAACAAGACTAAACAAACTACATAAAGATGGATATTTAAATCCGTTTGAATACAAATCTTATGCGACTTGCCAGTCTTGTATCAAAGGTAAAATGACCAAAACTCCGTTTACTGGACATGGAGAAAGAGCTGTGGAACTCTTAAGCCTCATACATAGTGATGTATGTATAGGGATCCTTGGCACTCTAGTGAGGTCTCACAAGGCATCGATCATGCCAATTTCAAAAATCCTAGTTCCGAGAAACTCTAATGTACGGATCGTTTGCTAAAAATCTAGGCGAAACAAAACTAGTTAACACTTAACTAATGAGAATACGGAAATACAACCTTTGTAGATCCGGTGCTCCACCTCCATAGCTCCTCAACGAGGTCCTCTCCGCTGTCCAAATCAAATCTGGGCTCAAGCGTCGGCTTCGTCGGAGAATGGGCAAGCTAGGTCGTCGATGTCCATGCCGAAGATGATCTACGTCAAGGCATCGCTAAATCAAGCTCCAACTTCACCAAGTCCAAAAACTTGTGAAGAGAACACACTCTACTACTTGGCAAGAGGTAGAGGATGAAGAAATAGGAAGTGGGTAGACTTTAGATTTGGATTTCTCACTCATTTGCTCAATTCACCATTGATGAAGAAAGCTTTTTCTTCTTGAGTTCAAGGAAGAAGAAGAAGAAAAATTATGATAAGTTAATTTAAAAAACAATAGAAAAATCAAAACTTATCATAATGTTAACTAGAGTCAAGTGTAGAGAATGAATCATGGTTAGTGGGAATGGTTAGGGTTAAAGATGAGATAAGAATGGTTGACTTTATCAAAGCTTCATGAAGCTTCAACTAAACTCCAAAACTTGCAACCATTATTTTCTCATCAATTCAAAATAAATAAATAAATAAGTAAGAATAGAAAACCCTAATCATTAGTTTAACCATGGCTTAATTCATTACACTTAACTAAAGTTAAACATGTATCATCAAACATGATACAATAAAGTGCACAAAATCATATCGCATATGCAATGCACACATCCGAGTGAGAAAATCCATCTTAAGTGAACCGATACTAGTTAATGGAAAGTAATATATCAAATATATAATTATACAATAAATCATTAAATCAACACTTGATTTAACGATCCGGTCATATCGCATATAACCGACTAGTATTCAATGTATCGGCTTATCGAATCAACCTTTGATTCGATAACTAGGTTATATCGCATATAACCATTCGATACATTCATCGCGAGAATGGAATACGGTATCACATACACGCATTATTCTCGGTCCCGCACATATCTCATATGCGCTCCTATTTCGTTTCGCTTGAGCCAGGAAACCTCTGTGTAGGACTCTAAAGACTCGTCAATACGCCGACAGCAGATGATGATCATATCAAAGACCCACAAACCGCAAGCGGTCTACTTAACGTAACGGCCACCTGGGTATTGAGCGATCTGAAGATCGACGAGCAAGCCCGCTCACACTCCAGTGAATCCGACCAGTAACACTACCGTACAGTCCGGTCTGATCGTCTGATATGTCGCATATCTTGCCTAGGGGTGGTAAACGTCAGACCCCAATAGCTCGATAAGTCGTGTCGATATGAGGTCTATAACTGTTCGAGAAACTACTGGTAACACTTACCAGTAAATCTCAGCAACCCTGGCCAGGGATTTCCTGTTATAGCCAATTGAACACAGCGCAACATCAACTCCCTATACCGGGAGAGACGAATCCCCTCCTATCGCTCATTGCCTCCATGCGACTCGGGACTGTACCCAAAAACCACTATTTTGCACGCCCTCTTGGACGTGGTAAGATGGAAATCAAAGCACAGTGGGAACCACACAAGACTCTATGACGATCTTTGGTCAACAGACTACTCTGTACCAGTGTCACCAGAAAACTGCCATCTGACGTGAGGTATAATACCATCTGGGAGTTCTCGGCGAGTCCGTCCAGTGTACCCAGTCGCTACTGAGCACCCGTATATCATCTCTGATGTCAAACACCGATGGATATGGGATCATCCATCGCCCATCTGTATGGGTCGAGAAGGTACACGCTAGTCTACTCTGGTATATCGATGCCCCATCTCGATACACCCACGACTAGGGACTTTGAAGGATGTACTTATGGACTACCATGTCCCCACTAGTATGATCCGCATCATAGTCCAGATAGTCAAGTACACATCCTAAGGGCTTTACCAACATGTAACAGAGAGACAATCAGTGCACACGTTAAGGTAAAGAGTAACCAGATTGCATACTATCATGTCGAGCAAGAAAGTCTTCTCTATATATGTCCCAGCATCCACTACAATATACATCCTATGTACAGTAATGGCCTCTAGGGCATACATATAACTAACAATCTCCCACTTGCACTAGGGCCATCTGTAGCAGTGGTTGTAGTATCTCATACTCAACCATCCCATAAAAGTCTCTCTCTGGGAATAGGCCTTCGTGAGTAGATCCGCTGCGTTATCCTCTAAGTCTGCTCTCCTTGCCTCGATCACTCTGGAGATCAACCATCTCCACGATCAGGTGATACTGCCTTAGAATAAGTCTGGATCACTGATGGGACCGGCGTTCCTTGGCATAAGCCACAACTCCATTGTCTCACAATGGTTGGAACATAGTTCATCTCATGAACCATTATACATCCAAACATCCTCTTTAGTAGCATCATAAGTAGCGATGTATCCAGCCTTTATCGTCTAGTATGTCACGGTATCTAGCTTGGAACTCTTCCAACATACCGTCCCTTTACTGAGGGTAAAGACAATGCCTGTGACTGACATTCAGTCGTCTTTATCACCCTGGAACACTTCCAGTGATTCTCCCCAGGATCGCTTGATACCATCTCACTACAACTAGTGAGAATCCTAACATCCAATTGAATCTATCTCATAGATCCAAAACCCAGGATTAAGGAGGTATCACTTTGATCCTATATGGAGAATCTTTGTGATAAACGGAGATTGATCGAGCGTAGCATAAGAAACTCCTTTCTTATCAAGAGTATGTCATCCACGTACTCTACGAGGATCACCACCATACTCCCTACTACCTTTTTGTTTATACAAGGTTCATCTACCATTTTGATGATGTCAACTTCTTTGACTATTTCATCAAAACAGATGTTCCAACTCCGCGATGCCTGCTTTATCCTATAAAGCATCTTGCACACGTTTCCGCTGCTCCCACTGTCTACGAGGCCCTCTGGCTGTGTACTTATAGACACTCTCTTCCAAAACATCATTTTAGAAGAGCTGTCATGACACCCAACCACCAGATATCGTAGTCATGGTATGTAGCCGTGGCAAGTAGGATCTGGATGGACTTAAGCATAGATCCTTAGAAAAAGTTTCAACATAATCCATACCTGGTCAATGAAGCAAACCTTTAACAAGTCTAGCTTTGAAAGTCTCAACTATTCCATGTACACCAAGTAATCTTCTCAAGATTTACTTGCTCCTGATGGGGATTTAACCCTTCAGATATAGCAACTAAAGTCCATACTTTGTTGGTGTATAAGGATTCCATCTCAGATCACTAAGCATCCAGCCATTCTTACAGAGTCTTACTCCTGATGGCCAGCTCGAAGCTAGTTGGGTCATCATCTCATGATGCAATCTTCGCTCCCACTGTCATAGAGAAACCAAAGTATCTCTCAGGTGGGTGAGGAACACTACTAGATCGGCGGAGAGGCTGAGGTTCGTTGGTATCTACTGAATCCTCTGGTTGTACCAAATCATCTGCTGTAGTTTGTATAGTTGGAACACTTCCAGTTCTACATAACTAACTTTGCCTCGAGCTTGTCCGGATTGTGCTTTTAGACATAGGCCGGTCAACCCCAAATCTTAACTAACTTAAGATATGGGCTCTTCCCTTTCCGTATCTCATATGAAGTGGTAGGCACTGATTTGATCCAAACCCTATTCAATAGGTATGCAACTTCATAAGTGCATAACACCCAATAGGAAAAAGGTAACTCAGTAGTACTCATCATAGAGCACACCATATCAAATAGGGTGTATCTGCTCCGCCCCGATATACCATCGTGCTATGGTGTATATGGAGGAGTAATGCTGAGAGAGAATCTCATTCTCCTTTAGAATAGTCCAGGAATTCCATGCACAAGTATTCTCCTCCTTGATCACATCAAAGGATATAATACTTATACCCGTATTTTGGTTCTCTACTTCTAACTTATATTCTGTGAATATCTCAAAAGTTCGGACTTGTGTTTCAACAGGAATATAGGTCTGAATCTAAAGAGATTATCAGAGAACGTAATGAAGTATAAAGAACCGGTCTTGGTATGTGTAGACAGGGGACCTACATACATCATCATGTATCAATCCTAAGAGTTAACTAACTTTTCTCTGTTTCCAATAAACAGAGCTATGGTCATCTTATCTTTGTGACATGACCGGCAAGTTTCACAAGATGTAAATTCAAACTAATTTAAATATGCATCTTTATGTAACTTAGCTAGTCGGGTCGCATTGATATGACCTAGTCTACAATACCTCAAGAAGGATCCGTCCATTTTTGAACTCTTCTTCTTGTGTGTGTTCCGTATACTAAGAACTGTAGTTTGATTTAGAACATTAATGCTTTTAGATAACGTGCCTGAACCGATCAACTTTTGATATAGGAAATGTTCAAAACATTATCCAACAATACGAAATTTTATCGTTTCTTTACTAATAAAGAGACAGATATGATTTTGTATATCAGGTTCGGTATCTAATAACATTCGTTCAGAATCAATGTATTACTATACAGGTTTACAGTGACCAACAGACTTGGCTGCAACACTTGCCCCGTTTTCTGCCTCATGAAACTTATCACCCGTTCTCAGTTTTTCTACCATTTTTGTAGCCCTATGCAACAAATTACATATCTGGGATCCTGATCGGGTATCATATACCCAGGATTCGGAGGATACTGAGAAACAGTTTTGTATAATGAACACACCCGAAGATGATGGATCAGCATGCACTCTATTCGTTTGGGCGGCACGGGAAATCTGGTATTCCCCAAATTCCTGCTCTGTCTTATAACAATTATAAGTTGGAGCTTGACCAACGTTCCCCAGCTCAGTATAACAAGCGGGTTCGGTCAATAATCCGTATTATTATCTTGATTAAGGCGTGATATGGTCGCTACCAGGAGAGAGAGAGAAGAAAACACTCAGCGTGCGCTCTTGCAGGAATAGATTGGTTATTATTTTATCTAATCAGGATGGCTCCCACTGCTTTTTATCAAATCTTCCTTCAAACCCTAAAAGGAAAGACTAGCCGGGATTAATTACACACTACAAGTTCGCCAATCTTTCAGCCAGGCCAGTGTCGGTACTTTGAGGGAGGTCTCCCGTGCTTTCGCACGAACCTAATTAATGTAAACCTCGTTTTCCCAGAGGCGTAACCCCGTTGACACCTTTCTAGACACCTACTTGATTGGCTAATTGTAATGTATAAAACTCTCCCAGGAGTAACTCTTACTCGCAGCGGGTATCGGGATCCAACTATCTCATAGAAGGTATGCAATCTCATTGCAAATTTCAACACTTGAAATTCCCGATAATATTTTGCCCCTAGCACCCTATGACCTTGACGGAGGCCAACAAACCATAGGCTACTAGTCAAGTTCAACCCGCCATTTCTTGATCGAATCAAACCCACCCGCACGACCCTTGACGGAGGCCAACAAGGTCGCACGACTACCCTAACTCAATCTGCATCATATGCATAAGCAGATAAATACTGGTTAGCTACTGCACACTGCGTCTTGACGGAGGCCAACAAACGCAGCACGAATACTAAACGGCAGTTATCTGAAATGACGGAGGGCTACGACAGGTTTTTATGAAAACCTATTACGTAATGAACTTGATATCGTTGTAGGATCAAATGAATTTTGAAATGGAGTGTTTTTGAGGCTTTTCTAGTTTTGCTAAAAGAGTCACTCCCGGTGAAGGGATCGTCGGTCCTTTCCTTATCGAATAAGGTGCGGGATATATCATATATATCACTGTGCAAAGCAAAAACACTTAAAAGCAATCAAAAGACAAACCGAGTGTGTAGCATCTGCCAGTTATTGCTAAAGGAGTCACTCCCGGTGAAGGGATCTCGGTCCTTTCCTTATCGAATAAGGTGCAGGATATATCGCATATACCGCTGTGCAAAGCAAGAACTGTAGCTACCTGTTTTATTTTGAAATTCGATTCTACAACATCTTAGGTTTCTTTTATTTCATTAATCAAATTAATGAAGTCCCATCATTTTAAATACCTAAACATCACAGAAAAATACGACGTACACTTATGCCATGCGCATTCGCCTCGATGTCCCCTCGTGCACCGTTAGGTTAGGTAACTAACGACAGAGCGGGGCAGGGCTAGCGCGGGTGTAAAACATAAGTAACGTCTATATAATATATCATATATACTATATACTGTATCTATCACAGAACATCACATGATCACATCACAGATATCGCAGCAGAAGTAACATATGAAATATTGGATATACTAGGACGTCCGTGTTTTCAATACGAGCCAGTATAAAACACGGATTCCACGGTCGCGATGAATAGCCAAACCCACACCTGTAGACCCCTACGAGAGCGGCAAGCAACCCTACCAATTCTAGAGTTAGGAGACCCGGCCTCGACTCCTCGAGTTGGTCTCCCACTGGACTCCAGAACCCGGTTACTTGTGCTCTCCTCCTTGGGTCTATCCTAGTGCGGAAAAGTAAATAATATACAAACGGTGACTACTTCCGCTACCTGGAAGCGCCCCAATAAAAGAATATTACATACAAGTTTTTACATGAATGAAAATGAAAAACACTCATCTCACATAAAAACCCCCGGTTATTCAAACACGACGATCCAATATAACATATCCAGCAACACATAACATCACATGTCATCAACGTAAGTAAATATGTCCATCCCAATTGTCGTTGACATATAGAAACGAAACCGGCGATATCACATATTACACTTACGGTCACAGAAAAGAAAGTGTAAAACTACAACAGTTGGAATCCGCAACCACCTCAGACATCGCATGCCTGACCAAATGAATTACTTAGACATCGCATGCCTAACAATTATAAACCCCGCATTTTAGTCTCATTATCGAAAACACTTTTCAATATCGAGTCGGGCAATTCAACAAGATTCCCCACAGTCTGATCGAATACTCGTCGCAAACTTTAGTAGGCGGCCGCACACCCGATACCGTCGACGAAGTGCACCAAGGCGGAACACCGCTACCGCGAGCACCCGACCGGATGCTTTCGGCGACGGGGTTCTCCTACAGTCACTTGGTCGGGGCTAAGGGATGTAGCTGTCTATTAAGTTTACCCGGCGAGTATCCGCGTACGCTACGTGATTGCGACGGACTTTTGATCACATCAAAATTCCGTGGCAACCGATCAAGTGAGACTAAAGTGCTATGTTTATAACATTCATTCAGTTATCTCATAACTTATTGTGAATTCCAATTATTGTATCCCATTCCGGATAAATAGAAAAAGTCAAACTTTCCGATCGAACAATCGAACACCCAAGTTTTCCCGATACAGATCAACACATGAAATACGTCTAACAGCATTCAGTTCGTGCCTCAGTACCAACGGTCCAGCCGTAGAAGGGTCAAGCCAACGCCTCACATGTGGCACGCCGTACTGCCCCAAACCCGAAGGTTCAAAGGGCAGTTCAAGACGGTCACATAATCGAGTTAAGGTTTGTTGTCTTCTAGAGGGTTCATCGCGTTACTTGCACTACTTAGAACGTCGTTAAACTACGGAAAAATCCAACACTTGGAAATTTCCCGACAGGGGAAAAATTGGGTATTTATATCCGGTCGAACTTTTTAACATATTCTAAAATTTATCCGGAAAGCCACACAGACAAAATTTGAAACCCCGATCGAAAAACCGAATCCCCAAAACAACTCCAGAAATTTCAACTCTTGAAAATTTTTTAAAAATACCCAGGAAAACCAGTACTGTTAAATAGGAGTTACTGTGCAACCATTACCTCACAACATGACAAAACGGCCGCGTTTCCGTCGCACGAGCCATGCTCGTGCCGCGGAAACGCGGTGGGAAAGTTGAATTAGGTCCACGAAATTTACAGTAATTCCTAGAAAACCATGCTTGATTTTCTGGATATTTTTAATCTTGAAAAATCCACAATTTTAAAATCTGGACAGAGAGCAATATTGGTTCGGGGTTTCGGGTTCGTTCGGACTTCAAATTCCGTCTAGACTTCGCCTAAGGCTCTAGCTAGGCTCTGATACCACTGTAGGGATCCTAGGCACTCTAGTGAGGTCTCACAAGGCATCGATCATGCCAATTTCAAAAATCCTAGTGCCGAGAAACTCTAATGTACGGATCGTTTGCTAGAAATCTAGGCGAAACAAAACTAGTTAACACTTAACTAATCAGAATACGGAAATACAACCTTTGTAGATCCGGTGCTCCACCTCCATAGCTCCGCAACGAGGTCCTCTCCGCTGTCCAAATCAAATCTGGGCTCAAGCGTCGGCTTCGTCGGAGAATGGGCAAGCTAGGTCGTCGATGTCCATGCCGAAGATGATCTACGTCGAGGCATCGCTAAATCAAGCTCCAACTTCACCAAGTCCAAAAACTTATGAAGAGAACACACTCTACTACTTGGCAAGAGGTAGAGGATGAAGAAATAGGAAGTGGGTAGACTTTAGATTTGGATTTCTCACTCATTTGCTCAATTCACCATTGATGAAGAAAGCTTTTTCTTCTTGAGTTCAAGGAAGAAGAAGAAGAAAAATTATGATAAGTTAATTTAAAAACAATAGAAAAATCAAAACTTATCATAATGTTAACTAGAGTCAAGTGTAGAGAATGAATCATGGTTAGTGGGAATAGTTAGGGTTAAAGATGAGATAAGAATGGTTGACTTTATCAAAGCTTCATGAAGCTTCAACTAAACTCCAAAACTTGCAACCATTCTTTTCTCATCAATTCAAAATAAATAAATAAATAAGTAAGAATAGAAAACCCTAATCATTAGTTTAACCATGGCTTAATTCATTACACTTAACTAAAGTTAAACATGTATCATCAAACATGATACAATAAAGTGCACAAAATCATATCGCATATGCAATGCACACATCCGAGTGAGAAAATCCATCTTAAGTGAACCGATACTAGTTAATGCAAAGTAATATATCAAATATATAATTATACAATAAATCATTAAATCAACACTTGATTTAACGATCCGGTCATATCGCATATAACCGACTAGTATTCAATGTATCGGCTTATCGAATCAACCTTTGATTCGATAACTAGGTTATATCGCATATAACCATTCGATACATTCATCGCGAGAATGGAATACGGTATCACATACACGCATTATTCTCGGTCCCGCACATATCTCATATGCGCTCCTATTTCGTTTCGCTTGAGCCAGGAAACCTCTGTGTAGGACTCTAAAGACTCGTCAATACGCCGGCAGCAGATGATGATCATATCAAACACCCACAAGCCGCAAGCGGTCTTCTAAATGTAACGGCCACCCGGGTATTGAGCGATCTGAAGATCGACGAGCAAGCCCGCTCACACTCCAGTGAATCCGACCAGTAACACTACCGTACAGTCCGGTCTGATCGTCTGATATGTCACATATCTTGCCTAGGGGTGGTAAACGTCAGACCCCAATAGCTCGATAAGTCGTGTCGATATGAGGTCTATAACTATTCGAGAAACTACTGGTAACACTTACCAGTAAATCTCAGCAACCCTGGCCAGGGATTTCCTGTTATAGCCAATCGAACACAGCGCAACATCAACTCCCTATACCGGGAGAGACGAATCCCCTCCTATCGCTCATTGCCTCCATGCGACTCGGGACTGTACCCAAAAACCACCGTTTTGCACGCCCTCTTGGACATGGTAAGATGGAAATCAAAGCACAGTGGGAACCACACAAGACTCTATGACGATCTCGGGTCAACAGACTACTCTGTACCAGTGTCACCAGAGAACTGCTATCTGACGTGAGGTATAATACCATCTGGGAGTTCTCGGCGAGTCTGTCCAGTGTACCCAGTCTCTACTGAGCACCCGTATATCATCTCTGATGTCAAACACCGATGGATATAGGATCATCCATCGCCCATCTGTATGGGTCGAGAAGGTACACGCTAGTCTACTCTGGTATATCGATGCCCCATCTCGATACACCCACGACTAGGGACTTTGAAGGATGTACTTATGGACTACCATGTCCCCACTAGTATGATCCGCATCATAGTCCAGATAGTCAAGTACACATCCTAAGGGCTTTACCAACATGTAACAGAGAGACAATCAGTGCACACGTTAAGGTAAAGAGTAACCAGATAGCATACTATCATGTCGAGCAAGAAAGTCTTCCCTATATATGTCCCAGCATCCACTACAATATACATCCTATGTACAGTAATGGCCTCTAGGGCATACATATAACTAACAGTATGCAGACCAATGTCTACACATGCTAGAGGTGGTTTTTCATACTTCATTACTTTTACTGATGATTTCTCAAGATTCAGACATGTGTTTTTGATAAAGCACAAATCCGAAGCTTTCGAGAAATTCAAGGAGTACAAACTTGTAGTAGAAAAACAAACAGGCTTGAGCATCAAGATACTTCGATCAGATCGAGGTGAAGAATATTTATGTACAGAGTTTTTAGACTTCTTAAAAGAGAATGTGGTTCTCTCTCAGCTCACTCCTCCTTACACACCACAGCACAATGGTGTGTCAGAATGGAGGAATCGTACCCTATTAGATACGGTACGATCCATGATGTGTGATGCTGAGTTACCACTTTCCTTTTGGGGGCATGCATTAGAGACAGCGATGTATCTGTTAAAAAGGGTTCCAACCATGACCGTGTCTACCACTCCATATGAGATATGGAGTGGGAAGAGACCATCTCTTAAAAAAGTTAGGATTTGGGGTTATCCGGCTTTTGTTAAAAAGCAGAATCCAGACAAACTCGAGACACGATCGGTCATGTGTAAATTTATGGGGTATCCAAAACATTCGTATGGATATCTTTTCTACCACAAGGAGGAACAAAAGGTGTTTGTTGCTCAGCATGCCACAATTTTGGAAAATGAAATCTTTACAGATAGTACTGATGGCAATGCTGTAGAACTAGAAAAGGTTCTAGAGACACAAATTACTCAGGACGAATTGGTCGAAACTGATGTTACAGTAGAACTTCAAGAACCTCAGCCACTCCGGAGATCTAGTAGAACTTCTCGCCCACCAGAGAGATACTATGGGTTTCTCATTGATGGTGATAGAGAAGATTGCATCATGGATGATGATGACACTGCTAGTTTTCAGCAAGCTATCACGAGTGGTGACTCAGTGAAGTGGTTGGAAGCCATGAGATCCGAAATTGAGTCCATGTATACCAACAAAGTATGGACTTTGGACGTTGGGCCTCCTGGGATAAAACTCGTTGGGTTCAAATGGAACTTTAAAAGAAAGATTTGTATAGATGGACAGGTAGAGACCTTTAAAGCAAGGCTAGTAGCGAAAGGTTTTCGTCAAAGACCAGGATTGGACTATGACGAAGCTTTCTCTCCAGTAGCAATGGTTAAATCCATTAGGATCCTACTTGCTATTGCTGCTCACTATGATTATGAAATATGGCAGATGGACGTTAAAACTGCATTTCTAAATGGTGATTTAGAAGAATGCGTTTTTATGGATCAGCCAGAGGGCTTCATTGACAGTGGGAGCAGCGGGAAAGCATGTAGATTGCTTAAATCCATTTATGGATTAAAGCAGGCCTCACGGAGCTGGAACATCTGCTTTGATGATAAAATCAAAGAATTTGATTTTATCAAAAATATAGATGAACCATGCATTTCTAAGAAGATTGTAGGGAGTACTGTCACATTTCTCGTATTGTACGTAGATGACATTCTTCTGATAGGAAATGATATTCCTATACTACAATCGGTCAAACTATTCTTATCATAAAGGTTCTCCATGAAGGACCTGGGTGATGCTTCACGCATTTTAGGCATAAGGATCTATAGAGATAGATCCAAGAGGTTAATGGGATTGTCCCAATCAAAGTACATAGACACCATCCTAAAAAGGTTTAGTATGCAAGATTCCAAGCGTGGTGCCTTGCCTGCTTGTCATGGAATCACTCTCTCCAATGAATTCTGTCCGAAGACTGATGAAGAGAGAGCTCGCATGAGTGTTCTACCCTACGCTTCAGCCGTAGGATCTATAATGTTTGCGATGTTATGTACTCGCCCTGATGTTGCTTTTGCACTAGCTGTAGTAAGAAGGTATCAATCCAACCCAGGGGAGAAACATTGGATAGCAGTGAAGAACATTCTTAAATACTTGCGAAGGACTAAAGAATTGTTCTTGGTGTATGGTAATGGGGATCTCCAGATAGAGGCCTTTACAGATTCCAGCTTCCAAAGTGATAAGGATGACAAAAAATCTATCTCAGGGTTTGTATTTACCCTCAATGGAGGGGCGGTTAGTTGGAAGAGTTCCAAACAGGACACCGTTGCAGACTCAACGATAGAAGATGAGTATATTGCTGCAAATGATGCTGTCAAGGAAGCCGTCTGGATGAGGAAGTTCATCGCGGATCTAGGAGTAGTTCCAACCATTGTTGATCCAATACCATTGTATTGTTATAATAATGGAGCTATGGCGTTAGCCAAAGAACCAAGGTCCCATCAGAAATCCAGACACATCTTAAGGCGATATCATTTGATCCAGGAGATAGTAGATCGCCAGGAGATCGAGATTCGGAGAGTAGATACAAAGGATAACACAGCGGATCCATTCACCAAAACCCTTCCACAGCCGCAGCAAGAGCGACTTTTTGAGATGTTGGGTATGAGATACGCCAATAATTGGCCTTAGTGCAAGTGGGAGATTGTTAGATATATGTATGCCCTAGAGGCCATTATTTGTATAGTGGATGCTTGGACATGTATATACGAATATAGATGACTTTCTCGCTCAACAAGATAGTATGCTATCTGGTTTAGTTTATCTTGACATGTTGATTTGATCATTATTTTATTCATTTGCACATGTTGATAAAGCCCATAGGATATTTGCTTGACTACTGTGACTATGATGCGGATCATACTAGTGGGGCATGAGTAGTTTATAAGCATATCCTTGAACTATTCCTAGTCGTGGGTGTATCGAAACGGGGCATCGATATTCCAGAGTAGACTAGCGTATACTATTCTTGTCCCATATGATGGGCGATGGATGATCCCATATCCATCTGGTGAGGTCACACTAAAGATTGTATGCGGGTGCTCAGTGGAGACTGTGTACACTTTACGGACTCACAGAGAACCTATGTTGTATTATATCTATCGTCGGATAGCAGTTCTCAGGTGACACTGGTACAGGTTAGTCTTTAGACCCAAGATCGTCATAGAGTCTTGTGTGTCCTCCCACTGTACTTTGATATTCATCCTACCACGGCTCTACTGAGTCATGCAAACAGGTGGACTTTGGGTACAGTCCCGAGGCACATGGAGGCGATGAGCGATAGGAGGGGTCTCGTCTCTCCCGGTATTGGGAGTTGATGTTGTGCTATGCTCGATTGGCTATAATAGGAAGTCGCTGGCCAGGGCTACTGAGATTTACTGATAAGCGTTATCAGTAGTTTCTTGATCTGTTATGAGAAATACACAAGCATGACTTATTGAGTTATTGGGGTCGACGATTCCATCCCTAGACTCGATATATAACATATCTGACGAGGAGACCGGACTGTACCGTAAGTGTTTCCAGTTGGCTCGACGGGAGTTTTGACAGCTTCGCTGGTTTTCTTCTGATTGATCAAAACCCGTGTGGCCGTTACGTTTAGCTGACCGCTTACGGCTTGTAGATATTTGATATGATCATCACCCACTGCCGGCGTATTGACGAGTCTTGGAGTCCCACAATGAAGTTTCCTGGCTCAGGCGAAAAGATGTGGTGTGCATATGAGATATGCGCGGGGACCCGATTAAATACGGATATGTGATACCGTATATTAATCGGGCATTTTCTATTGGTCGGGTCGTATGTGATATGACCGGTTTGCAAAATTAAGTATTGATTTAACAAATGACTTTTTGATTAATTCTATAATTAAAACCTTTTTTCTATTTTTTTATGCATGCATGTATGCACTTGATGATGTGCATGGACACATACATACAGACATTGTATCATGGTTGTTGATACATATTTGGTGGCAACGCAAGACTCATATTGTAGTAATTATTTATTTATTTATCATTTTGAGTTAATAGAAAGGATAATTCACTCATAGTTGATGTTTATCATCTTTGACTAAACTTTACCTAACTTTAACCATGAGTTAATTCTCCTTTGGAAATTAACTCAATAAGTAAATATCCTTGAACTGTTCCTAGTCGTGGGTGTATCGAAATGGGGCATCGATATTCCAGAGTAGACTAGCGTATACTATTCTTGTCCCATATGATGGGCGATGGATGATCCCATATCCATCTGGTGAAGTGACACCAAAGATTTTATGCGGGTGCTCAGTGGAGACTGGGTACACAGAACGGACTCACAAAGAACTCCTATGTTGTATTATATCTATCGTCTTATAGCAGTTCTCAGGTGACTCTGGTATAGGTTATTCTTTAGACCCAAGATTGTCATAGAGTCTTGTGTGTCCTCCCACTGTAGTTAGATATCCATCCTACCACGGCTCTACTGAGTCGTGCAAACAGGTAGACTTTGGGTACAGTCCTGAGGCACATGGAGGCGATGAGTGATAGGAAGGGTCTCGTCTCTCCCGGTATTGGGAGTTGATGTTGTGCTATGCTCGATTGGCTATAACAGGAAGTCGCTGGCCAGGGCTACTGAGATTTACTGATAAGCGTTATCAGTAGTTTCTCGATCTGTTATGAGCCATACACCAGCATGACATATTGAGTTATTGGGGTCAACGATTCCATCCCTAGACTCGATATGCAACATATCTGACGAGGAGACCGGACTGTACCGTAAGTGTTTCCAGTTGGCTCGACGGGAGTTTTGACAGCTTCGCTGGTTTTCTTCTGATCGCTCAATACCCGGGTGGCCGTTACGTTTAGCTGACCGCTTGCGGCTTGTAGGTATTTGATATGATCATCACCTACTGCCAGCGTATTGACGAGTCTTGGAGTCCCACAATGAAGTTTCCTGGCTCAGGCGAATAGATATGGTGTGCATATGAGATATTCACGGGGACCCGATTAAATACGGATTTGTGATACCGTATATTAATCGGGCATTTTCTATTGGTCGGTTTGCATGTGATATGACCGGTTTGCAAAATCAAGCGTTGATTCAACAAATGACTTTTAGATTATTTCTTTAATTAAACCCTTTTTCTATTTTTGTATGCATGCATGTATGCACATGATGATGTGCATGGACACATATATACAGACATTGTATCATGGTTGTTGATACATATTTGGTGGCAACGTAAGACTCATATTGTAGTAATTATATATATATTTATCATTTTGAGTTAATAGAAAGGATAATTCACTCATGGTTGATGTTTATCATCTTTGAATAAACTTTACCTAACTTTTAACCATGAGTTAATTCTCCTTTGGACATTAACTCAATAAGTAAATATCTAAATAATTACTAACCATGGTTGAAGTGAGAAGGATTAATATTCATTATTCATTCTCACTTAATTCATTCATCATATTATCCTTTGAGCTCAAGCTTAGCCACCATTATCTTCTTCTTCCTCTCTTGAGATTTTTCTTTGAGTGAAGTTGATAAAAAGAAAGGGTTTTGATTATAGAATACAAACCACATCATCATACTACACACATCTAGCCCATTTGTGTAGGGTGTTTTCTCTACTTCATTCACAAATCAAGTAAAGCAAGGAGCTTTGGGCAAAAGGACTTCGGGTGGATCTTCGTGGACCAGGAAGGCTTCCATCGATCCATTCCAAACTCTCATAGTGCCAAGGAGTCACCAAGGGAGGTCTACAAAGGTTATAATCTCTACCCTTAGTGATAGTTTTTCATTTGCATGTGATGCTTAGTTGAAAGAAACCCTAAATTTCTAGTTATGATTCTTTTCAAGTTCACTTAGCACCTTCAAAATTTGATTTTGGCTTATGTGATGCTTCTAAACACTTGATGAGGTGCTAGGTAAACCCAGCACCCCTCACCTGTATATACATACCTGGATCTGCATTCCGCCTGAATGCGAATGCGATGAGACTAAAGTAATCCAACAAATCTAATACTAGGATCCGGCTTAAACCAAAGCCCACCAGTATGATCCGCCCGATCATGATCCATGCACTACTGCATGTATATAATCGGACCCAGCCATATATCATACGGTCTCTACAACGTTTCGCCCGAAACTTGAGAAACTGTCTGTTGGGGACTCTAAAGACTCGTCAATACTTTGGCTGTGGATTTAACAACTGGCACGTCAGAGATACTAGCCGTACATAACGGGCTTCCCGGTATTGACCAAAAGGGAGGTCGATGAGCGAACTCATCCTGACACCCTACTGAGCCTGTCAGTGACAATATCCGTACAGTCCGGTACGTTCGTCTATGTCGATCGCATGTCGGGCCTAAGGGGTTGGTAAAAGTCAGACCTCCAAAAGCGGTACAAGTCGTGTCGGAGTGTAACCCAGAACACCCTGAGATACTTCTGGAATACCTACCAGTAAATCTCCTGCCTTGGCCAAGGAATTCGTGTAATGGCTCTCCTAGACACAGCGCGATCTCATCCCCAATACCGGGAGAGACGAAACCCCTGCCGATCCGCTCACTGCCTCCATGTGGCTCGGGACTGTACTCAACTAAAACCTGTTTGCACGACTCCTTTGAGCCGTGGTAGGGTAGTAATCAAAGCACAGCGGGAACTCACACGAGATAAATGACGATCTCAGGTCGATGAACTAACCTGTACACATGTCACCAGGGAACTGCTATCCGACGTCAGGTATAATACCAACTAGCATGTTCCCGGCGAGTCCTGTCCGGTGTACTCATAACCCAATGAGCACCTGTATACATCTTAAGTGATCCAAATGACACTAATGGTTTGTGAGACCTGCCACCTCCCTTCGTCGGGGTCTCGACTGTATACACTAGTCTACTAATGGAGTATCGATGCCCAGTCTCGAAACTCCCATGACTAGGGACCTTTTAAGGATGTGCTTACAGACCCCAGCTCCCACGTATATGATCACCATCATACTGCTGGCAGTCAAGCAAGAATCCTAAGGGCTCTATCAACGTGTAATAGAGACTTGTAAGGTCACTGTACACGATGATAAAGAGAAACCATGGTAGCATACTATTCTCTATCAACGTGTAATAGTGAACTACAATGTCACCTAAAGCATTTACACGATGATAAAGACAAACCAGATAGTATACATAACTCTCGAGTAAGACTATCCTACTGGTAAAGGTCCTCCCTCAATCAATGCAATCATGTGCCTGCGATCCAATAATTGACTCTGAGGGTACTATATCGAACAATCTCCCACTTGCACTCAAGGCTAATTATTGCGATGTCGCATACTCACAGCCCGTGTGATACCGAACACCCAACTCCTCTACTAATCAGTCTCACAAAGCCCTTTTGCGAAACTATTGCGTTCGAGGAATAGCCTCGGTGAGTGGATACGCCCTAATGTTTCTTTCTATGTCTCTTTTTTTCTCAAGTTCGCGGAGAAGGCCATCTCCCGAAATGAGCAATACCTGTCTTAGAATATGTCTTAATATCTGATGGGACCTAGTTCATAAATAAACTCCAATTCCAAACTTTTTAGACTGTATTGTCAACTGAACTTAATCAGTATCCTGCGCCATGTGTAGGGTTGCTGGGCACACGCACAAGGGTCTACGAGGCATCAACCATGCCCGATTAAAAATTTAGCCGTGCCGAACAACCCGAATACGGAACTTTAAACTAGAGATTAGGCGAAAACTAACATGTTAACAACTTAACACTAAGTGAGAGAGATTACAACCTTTGTAGATCCGGTCCTTCACTTCATATGCTCCGTGTTGTGGTCCCTTCGCTGCGATCATCGGGTTCCGGGCTCTCGAGAGGTTCCACGAAGAGAAAGATGCAATCTTTGCTTCCGATCTTCGATACTAAGATGATCTACCTTGAAGTTTCTTTAACACAAGCTAACACTCATGAAATGATGTGAATACCCTCATCTAAATGGCAAGGGAAGATGAGGATGATGAAGTAGGATTTTTGCTCTCTTTATTTATCTTTTTCTCATATTTATCCATCACAAAAATCAAAGCAAGAAAGCATTTCAAGCAAAGAAGAAGAAGGAAGAAGATGAACAATATTAGAAACCTTTTTTTTTGTGATGAATAGGAAAAGAAGTGATATGATGAATAATGTAACCATGGTCAAACTAACCCTTGTAGAGATTTGTCAAAGGTTAAAGGTTTGGTTAGGTTAAGGAAATATCTAGCATAATATCTTAACAAAGACAAAGAAAGAAAGCTTCTAGAAACTTCTAGAAAACCTTAACCCTAATGAACCCCTAACCATGTTTAATCTCTACTAAACAAGTTGCATTAGTTATCATATCATGTTACAATATTATATATCACATATATAATATTTATTGTAACAAAATAAAATAATACAATTAACATATATCGCATATATATCAATGTATTACCCGAGTGAGAAAAATAATCTTTTAGTGAGCAAATATTAGTTAATGTAATTTAATATATCATATATATTATTATAAATTAAATTATCGTATCAACACTTGATCCGACAATCCGGCTATATCGCATATAACCGACTAATATTTATCCATACCGATTCATCGAATCAACACTTGATCCGATGACCCGTCTGATATCAAATATCGCGAGAATATAATACGGTATCACATATCGCATTATCCTCGGTCCCGCACATATCACATATGTGCTCCTACTCCGTTTTGCCTGAGCCAAGAAACCTCTGTGTAGGACTCTAAAGAATCGTCAATACGCCGGCAGTAGGTGATGATCATATCAAACACCCACAAGCTGCAAGCGGTCAGCTAAACGTAACAGCTACTCAGGTATTGAGCGCTCAGAAGATCAACAAGCAAGCTTGTACATTCTCCTGTGAATCCAAACAGTAACACTCCCGTACAGTCCGGTCTCGTCGTCTGATATGTCGCATATCTCGCCTAGGGGTGGTAAACGTCAGACCCCAGTAGCTCGATAAGTCGTGTCGATATGAGGTCTATAACAGTTCGAGAAACTACTGATAACACTTACCAGTAAATCTAAGTAACCCTGGCCAGGGATTTCCGGTTATAGCCAATCGAACACAGCACAACATCAACTCCCTATACTGGGAGAAACGAATCCCCTCCTATCGCTCATTGCCTCCATGTGATTCGGGACTGTACCCAAAAGCCACCTTTTTGCACGCTCTCTTGGACGTGGTATGATGGAAATCAAAGCACAGTGGGAATCACACAAGACTCTATGACGATCTCAGGTCAACAGACTACTCTGTACCAGTGTCACCGGAGAACTGCCATCTGACGTATGGTATAATACCATCTGGGAGTTCTCGGCGAGTCCGTCCAGTGTACCCAGTCTCCACTGAGAACCCGTACACCATCCTTGATGTCAAACACCGATGGATATGGGATCATCCATCGCCCATCATATGGGTCAAGATGCGTATACGCTAGTCTACTCTGGTGCATCGATGCCCTGTCTCGATACACCCTCGACTAGGAACAGTTATAGGATGTACTCGTCGACTACCGTGGCCCAACTAGTATGATCTCATCATAGTCCCAGTAGTCGAGTACATATCCTAAGGGCTTTATCAACATGTAACATAGAGACAATCAGAGTACATGTTAAGATAAAGTACAACCAGATAGCATACTATCATGTCGAGCAAGAAAGTCCTCCCTATATATGTCCTAGCATCCACTACAATATACATCGTATGTACAGTAATGGCCTCTAGGGCATACATATAACTAACAATCTCCCACTTGCACTAGGGCCATCTGTTATGGTATCACATACCCAACAATTAGCTGCGGTTGAAGTATCTCATACTCAACAATCCCATAAAAGTCTCTACTGGGAAAAAGGCCTTTGTGAGTGGATTCGCGCTGTTGTCCTCTGTGTCTACTCTTCTAACCTCGATCTCCCTGGAGATCAACCATCTCCATGATCAGGTGACACTGCCTAAGAATTATATCTGGATTTCTGATGGGACGTAAGTTCCTTGGCTAAAGCCACAACTCCATTGTCACACAATGGTAGGAACGAAGTTCATCTCATGAACTTATAAATATACAGACTGCCTCTTTGGTAGTATCCTTGGTAACGATGTATCTTGCCTTTAATCGTCTAGTATGTCACAGTATCTAGCTTGGAACTCTTCCAACATACCGTCCCTCCACTGAGGGTATAGACAAGCCTGCGACTGACATTCAGTCGTCCTTATCACCCTGGAACCTTTCCAGTGATTCTCCCCAGGATCGATTGATACCATCTCACTACAACTAGTGAGTATCCTAACATCCAATTAGATCTATCTCATAGATCCAAAACACAGGATTTAGGAGGTATCACTTTGATCCTATATGGAGAATCCTTGTGATAAGCGGAGATTGACCGAGCGTAGCATAGGAAACTCCTTCCCTATCAAGAGTATGTCATCCACGTACTCTACGAGGATCACCACCATACTCTCTACTACCTTTTTGTATATACAAGGTTCATCTACCATTTTGATGAAGTCAAACTCTTTGACTACCACATCAAAACAAATGTTCCAACTCCGCGATGCATGTTTTATCATATAAAACATCTTGCACACGTTTCCGCAGCTCCCACTATCTACGAAGCCCTCTGGCTGTGTGCTTATAGACGCTATCTTCTAAATCATCATTTAGAAAAGCAGTCATGACACCCAACCACCAGATATCGTAGTCATGGTATGTAGCCGTGGCAAGTAGGATCTGGATGGACTTAAGCATAGACTCTTAGAAAAGGTTTCAACATAATCCATACCTGGTCTATGATGCAAACCTTTGACAAGTCTAGCTTTGAAAGTCTCAACTTTTCCATGTACACCAAGTAATCTTCTCAAGATATACTTTCTCCTGATGGGGATTTAACCCTTCAGATAAAGCAACCAAAGTCCATACTTTGTTGGTGCATAAGGATTCCATCTCAGATCGATAAGCATCCAGCCATTCTTACAGAGTCTCACTCCTGATGGCCAGCTCGAAACTAGTTGGGTCATCATCTCATGATGCAATCCTCGCTCCCACTGTCATAGAGAAACCGAAGTATCTCTTAGGTGGGTGAGGAACACTGCCAGATCGGTTGAGAGGCTGAGGTTCGTTGGAAACTATTGAATCCTTTGGTTCTACCAAATTATCAGCTGTAGTTTGTATAGCTGGAACCCTTCCAGTTCTACATAATAGACCTTGCCTCGAGCTTGTCCGGATTTTGCTTTTAGACATAGGCCGGACAACCCCAAATCTTAACCAACTTAAGATATGGGCTCTTCCCTTTCCATATCACATATGAAGTGGTAGGCAACTGATTTGATTTGAACCCTATTCAATAGGTATGCAGCTTCTCAAGTGCATAACTCCCAAAAGGAAACCGGAAACTCAGTAGTACTCATCATAGAGCACGCCATATCACATAGGGTTCTATTGCTCCGCCCCGATATACCATCGTGCTATGGTGTATACGAAGGAGTAATGCTGAGAGAGAATCTCATTCTCCTTTAGAATAGTCCAGGAATTCCGTGCTCAAGTATTCTCCTCCTTGATCTCATCAAAGGACATAATACTTATACCCGTATTTTGGTTCTCTACTTATAACTTATATTCTGTGAATATCTCAAAAGGTTCGGACTTGTGTTTCAGCAGTAACATATGTCTGAATCTTGAGAGATCATCAGAGAATGTAATAAAGTACAAAGAACCAGTCATGGCATGTGTAGACAGGGGAACTTACATACATCATCATGTATCAATCCTAAGAGTTAACTAACTTTTCTCTGTTTCCAATAAACAGAGCTATGGTCATCTTATCTTTGTGACATGACCGGCAAGTTTCACAAGATGTAAATTCAAACTAATTTAAATATGCATCTTTATGTAACTTAGCTAGTCGGGTCGCATTGATATGACCTAGTCTATAATACCTCAAGAAGGATTCGTTCATTTCTGAACTCTTCCTCTTGTGTGTGTTCCGTATACTAAGAACTGTAGTTTGATTTAGAACGACAATGCTTTTAGATAACGTGCCTGAACCGATCAACTCTTGATATAGGAAATGTTCAAAACATTATCCAACAATACAAAATTATATCCTTTCTTTACTAATAAAGAGACTGATATGATTTTGTATATCAGGTTCGGTATCTAATAACATTTGTTCAGAATCAATGTATTCTGGTAATACTGGGTGATAGTGACCAACATACTTGGCTGCAACACTTGCACCGTTTTCTGTCTCATGAAACTTATCATCCGTTCTCAGTTCTCTACCTATCTGTAGCCCATGTAACAGATTACATATACGGGATCCTGATCCGGTATCACATACCCATGACGTAAAGGATACTGAGAAACAGTTCTGTGTAATGAACACACCCGAAGATGATGCATCAACCTGCACTTTTTTCGTTTGGGCGGCACGTGAATTCTGGTAATCCCCAATTTCCTGCTCTGTCTTATAACAATTATAAGTTGGAGCGGGACCAACGTTCCCCAGCTCAGTATAACAAGCGGGTTCGGTCAATATATCCGTTTTATTATCTTGATTAAGGCGTGATATGGTCGCTATCTGGAGCGAGAGAGAAGAAAACACTCAGCGTATGCCCTTGCAAGATTAGATTGGTTATCTAATATATCTAATCAGGATGTCTCCCACTGTTTTAGTCAAATCTTCCTTCAAACCCTAAAAGGAAAGACTAGCCGGGATTAATTACGCGCTACAAGTTCGCCAATCTTTCAGCCAGGCCAGTGTCGGTACTTTGAGGGAGGTCCCCCGTGCTTTCGCACGAACCTAATTAAAGTAAACCTCGTTTTCCCAGAGGCGTAACCCCGTTAACACCTTTCTAGACACCTACTTGATCGGCTAATTGTAATGTGTAAAACTCTCCCAGGAGTAACTCTTACTCACAGCGGGTATCGGGATCCAACTATCTCATAGAAGGTATGCAATCTCATTGCAAATTTCAACACTTGAAATTCCCAATAATATTTTACCCCTAGCAGCTATATGACCTTAACATGGTCAATAAATCATAAGTGCTAGTCAAGTTCAACCCGTCATTTCCCGATTGAATTAAACCCACCCGCACGACCCTTAACATGGTCAACAAAGTCGCACGACTACCCTAATCCAATCGCATCATATGCTTATACAGATAAGCACTAATCAGCTACCGCACACTACGCCTTAACATGGTCAACAAACGTAGCACGAATACTAACTAGTACTTATCTGAAATGACGGAGGGCTACGACGGGTTTTTCAGAAAACCCTTTGCGTAATGAACTTGATATCGTTGTAGAATCGAGTGATTTTAAATGGAGTGTTTTTGAGGCTTTTCTAGTTTTGCTAAAAGGGTCACTCCCGGTGAAGGGATCGTCGGCCCTTTCCCCATCGAACAAGGTGCAGGATATATCATATATACCACTATGCAAAGCAAGAACTATAGAAGCAATCAAAAGACAAACCGAGTTTATAGCATCTGCCAGTTATTGCTAAAGGAGTCACTCCCGGTGAAGGGATCTCGGTCCTTTCCTTATCGAATAAGGTGCTGGATGTTCTACAAGGAACACCGCTATGCAAAGCAAGAACTAGAGCTACCAGTTTTTATAAACAAGTTTCTACAACATCTTTAGGTTTCTTTTATTTCATTAATCTCATTAATGAAGTCCCATTTTAATATGCTTCATAAGCATCTCTTTTGAAACGAAATCTGCAATATAACATATATCTCATATATATATATAATATAAACATTCGTCTCAAGCAGTAATATGATCTCATCACAGAACATTGCAGCAGAAGAACATATATGAAATATTGGATATACTAGAACGTCCGTGTTTTCAATACGAGCCTGTATAAAACACGGATTCCACGGTCGCGATGAATAGCCAAACCCACATCCCTAGACCCCTACGAGAGCGGCAAGTAACACTGACAATTCTAGGGTTAGGAGACCCGGTCTCGACTCCTCGAGATGGTCTCCAACTGGACCCTAGAACCCGGTTACTTGTGCTCCCCGCCTTGGGTCTACCTAATGCGGAAAAGTAAATAATATACAACGATGACATCTTCCGCTACCTGGAAGTGCCCCAATAAAAGAATATTACATACAAATGAATTTTACATGAATGAAAAAGAAAAACTCTCATCTCACATAAAACCCCCGGCTATTCAAACGCGACGATCCAATACAACATATCACAGCAACACATAATATCTCATATCATCAACGTAAGCAAGTATGCGTATCCCGATTGTCGTTGATGTATAGCAACGAAGCCGGCGATACACCACATACTACGCTTACGGTCACAGAAAAGAAAGTGTAAAACTACAACAGTTGGAATCCGCAATCTCTTTAGACATCGCATGCCTAACCAAATGAATTCCTTAGACATCACATGCCTAACAATTATAAACCCCGCATTTTAGTCTCATTATCGAAAACTCTTTTCAATATCAAGTCGGGCAATTCAACAAGATTCCCGATGTCCTGATCGAATGCTCGTCGCAAACTTTAGTAGACGGACGCACCCCCAGATGCCGTCGACGAAGTGCACTAAGGCGGAACACCGCTGCCGCGAGCACCCGAACGGATGCTTTTGGCGACGGGGTTCTCCTACAGTCACTTGGTCGGGGCTATGGGGCGTAGCTGTCTATTAAGTTTACCCGGCGAGTATCCGCGTACGCTACGTGATTGCGACGGACTTTTGATCGCATCTAAATTCCGTGGCAATCGATCATCTGAGACTAAACTGCTATGTTTATAATATTCAAATTAGTTATCTCATAACTACCAGTGGATTCCAAATATTGTATCACATTCCAGATAAATAGACAAAGTTAAACTTTCCGATCGAATCATCAAACACCCAAGATTTTCCCAATATATCTCAACACTTGAAATCAGTTTAAAAACATCCATCACATGCCACAGTACCAATGGTCCAGCCGTAGAAGGGTCAAGCCAACGCCTCACATGTGGCACGCCGTACTACCAAAAACCCTAAGGTTCAAAAGGCAGTTCAAGACGGTCACATAATCGAGTTAAGGTTTGTTGTCTTCTAGAGGGTCCACCGCGTTACTTGCACGACTTAGAACATTCTTAAACCCAAGAAAAAAATCCAACTTTTGAAAAAAATTCCGACAGGGGAAAAAGTGAGTTATTGATATCCGTTCGAACTTTTTAACAGTTTATAAAAATTATCCGGAAAACCACATAGACAAAATCCGATACTCCGATCGAAACAACGAATCCCCAAAACAACCCCAGAAAATTCAACTCTTGAATAAATATTAAAAATTCCCAGAAAATCCAGCATAATAAAATAGGAGTTAATGTGCAAACATGGGATGATGATGTCATCATTTAGCCGCAGAACCGCCGCAGAAGGCATGATTCTGCCGCGGTTCCGCCGCACTTTGTACTGTTCATCGAAAAAATTTTGCACGGTAATTCTTAGAATTCCCTGATGAATTTTTTAAGCATTTTTAATGTGGAAAAATCCCAGTTTTTAGAAAATTTCCAGAGAGCATGTTTCGGGTTAGGGTTTTGGTTCGATCGGACTTCAAACTCCGTCTAGACTTCGCCTAAAGCTCTAGCTTGGCTCTGATACCACTGTAGGGTTACTGGGCACGCGCACAAGTGTCTACGAGGCATCAACCATGCCCGATTAAAAATTTAGCCGTGCCGAACAACCCGAATACGAAACTTTAAACTAGAGATTAGGCGAAAACTAACATGTTAACAACTTAACACTAAGTGAGAGGTATTACAACCTTTGTAGATCCGGTCTTTCACTTCATATGCTCTGTGTTGTGGTCCCTTCGCTGCGATCATCGGGTTCCGGGCTCTCGAGAGGTTCCACGAAGAGAAAGATGCAACCTTTGCTTCCGATCTTCGATACTAAGATGATCTACCTTGAAATTTCTTTAACACAAGCTAACACTCATGAAATGATGTGAACACCCTCATCTAAATAGCAAGGGAAGATGAGGATGATGAATTAGGATTTTTGCTCTCTTTATTTATCTTTTTCTTATATTTATCCATCACAAAAATCAAAACAAGAAAGCATTTCAAGCAAAGAAGAAGAAGGAAGAAGATGAACCATATTAGAAACCTTTTTTTTTGTGATGAATAGGAAAAGAAGTGATTTGATGAATAATGTAACCATGGTCAAACTAACCCTTGTAGAGATTTGACTAAGGTTAAAGGTTTGGTTAGGTTAAGGAAATATCTAGCATAATATCTTAAAAAAGACAAAGAAAGAAAGCTTCTAGAAACTTCTAGAAAACCTTAACCCTAATCAAACCCTAACCATGTTTAATCTCTACTAAACAAGTTGCATTAATTATCATATCATGTTACAACATTATATATCACATATATAATATTTATTGTAACAAAATAAAATAATACAATTAACATATATCGCATATATATCAATGTATTACCCGAGTGAGAAAAAGAATCTTTTAGTGAGCAAATATTAGTTAATGTAATTTAATATATCATATATATTATTATACATTAAATTATCGTATCAACACTTGATCCGACAATCCAGCTATATCGCATATAACCGACTAATATTTATCCGTACCGATTCATCGAATCAACACTTGATCCGATGACCCGGCTGATATCAAATATCACGAGAATATAATACGGTATCACATATCGCATTATCCTCGGTCCCGCACATATCACATATATGCTCCTACTCCGTTTTGCCTGAGCCAAGAAATCTCTGTGTAGGACTCTAAAGAATCGTCAATACGCCGGCAGTAGGTGATGATCATATTAAACACCCACAAGCTGCAAGCGGTCAGCTAAACGTAACAGCTACCCAGGTATTGAGCGCTTAGAAGATCAACAAGCAAGCCTGTATATTCTCCTGTGAATCCAAACAGTAACACTCCCGTACAGTCCGGTCTCGTCGTCTGATATGTCGCATATCTCGCCTAGGGGTGGTAAACGTCAGACCCCAGTAGCTCGATAAGTCGTGTCGATATGAGGTCTATAACAGTTCGAGAAACTACTGATAACACTTACCAGTAAATCTCAGCAACCCTGGCCAGGGATTTCCGGTTATAGCCAATCGAACACAGCACAACATCAACTCCCTATACCGGGAGAGACGAATCCCCTCCTATCGCTCATTGCCTCCATGTGATTCGGGACTGTACCCAAAAGCCACCTTTTTGCACGCCCTCTTGGACGTGGTATGATGGAAATCAAATCACAGTGGGAATCACACAAGACTCTATGACGATCTCGGGTCAACAGACTACTCTGTACCAGTGTCACCGGAGAACTGCCCTCTGACGTATGGTATAATACCATCTGGGAGTTCTCGGCGAGTCCGTCCAGTGTACCCAGTCTCCACTGAGCACCCGTACACCATCCTTGATGTCAAACACCGATGGATATGGGATCATCCATCGCCCATCATATGGGTCAAGATGCGAATACGCTAGTCTACTCTGGTGCATCGATGCCCTGTCTCGATACACCCACGACTAGGAACAGTTATAGGATGTACTCGTCGACTACCGTGGCCCCACTAGTATGATCTCATCATAGTCCCAGTAGTCGAGTACATATCCTAAGGGCTTTATCAACATGTAACATAGAGACAATCAGAGTACATGTTAAGATAAAGTACAACCAGATAGCATACTATCATGTCGAGCAAGAAAGTCCTCCCTATATATGTCCTAGCTGTTAGTTATATGTATGCCCTAGAGGCCGTTACTATACATTGGATGTATATTGTAGTGGATGCTGGGACATATATAGGGAGGACTTTCTTGCTCGGCATGATAGTATGCTATCTGTTGCTCTTTACCTTAACGTGTACACTGATTGTCTCTCTGTTACATGTTGGTAAAGCCCTTAGGATGTGTACTTGACTACCTGGACTGTGATGCGGATCATACTAGTGGGGACATGGTAGTCCATAAGTACATCCTTCAAAGTCCCTAGTCGTGGGTGTATCGAGATGGGGCATCGATATACCAGAGTAGACTAGCATGTACCTTCTCGACCCATATAGATGGGCGATGGATGATCCCATATCCATCGGTGTTTGACATTAGAAATGATATACGGGTGCTCAGTAGAGACTGGGTACACTGGACGGACTCGCCGAGAACTCCCAGATGGTATTATATCTCACGTCAGATGGCAGTTCTCAGGAGACACTGGTACAGAGTAGTCTGTTGACCCGAGATCGTCATAGAGTCTTGTGTGGTTCCCACTGTGCTTTGATTTCCACCTTACCACGTCCAAGAGGGCGTGCAAAACGGTGGTTTTTGGGTACAGTCCCGAGTCACATGGAGGCAATGAGCGATAGGAGGGGATTCGTCTCTCCCGGTATAGGGAGTTGATGTTGCGCTGTGTTCGATTGGCTATAACTGGAAATCCCTGGCCAGGGTTGCTGAGATTTACTGGTAAGTGTTACCAGTAGTTTCTCGAATTGTTATAGACCTCATATCGACACGACTTAACGAGCTATTGGGGTCTGACGTTTACCACCCCTAGGCGAGATATGCGACATATCAGACTATCAGACCGGACTGTACGGTAGTGTTACTGGTTGGATTCACTGGAGTGTGAGCTGGCTTGCTCGTCGATCTTCAGATCGCTCAATACCCGGGTGGCCGTTACGTTTAGCAGACCGCTTGCGGCTTGTGGGTGTTTGATATGATCATCATCTGCTGCCGGCGTATTGACGAGTCTTTAGAGTCCCACACAGAGGTTTCCTGGCTCAAGCGAAATGAAATAGGAGCGCATATGAGATATGTGCGGGACCGAGAATAATGCGTGTATGTGATACCGTATTTCATTCTCGCGATCAATGTGTCGGATGGTTGTATGCGATATAACCTAGTCATCGATTCAAGCGTTGAATCGATAAGCCGATACATTGAATACTAGTCGGTTGTGTGCGACATGACCGGATCATTGAATCAAGTGTTGATTTAATGATTTAATGCATAATTATATATTTGATATATTTCTTTGCATTAACTAGTATTGGTTCACTTTAAATGGATTTTCTCACTTGGATTGTGCACATTGTATATGTGATATACATTTGTACATTTGATTGTATCATGTTTGATGATACATGATTGTTTGGTGTATGGATTAAACCATGGTTGGTCAATGGTTAGGGTTTCTTTTGCTTCATTTATTCATTTATTTATCCATTTTGTTTATTTTAGCAAAAGAAAATAATGAAGAGATAATGGTGGCTTTCTTTGTTTGTTTATGAACCTTCATGAAGGTTTGACCTAAGTGACCATTTTGTCTTCATGTCCTAACCCAACCATTCACTAACCCTTGTTAATTCTCTACACCTAACTATGGTTTGATTATGATAAGAATGATTATTCTTTTCTATTCTTTAATTCTTATCATAATAATTATCATCATCTTATTCTTCTTCTTCACATGAAGAAACCTTACTTCATCAATGGTGGATTGATGAAACAAGTGAGAAATACAATTCTAAAGTCTACCCACTTCCTATTTCTTCATCCTCTACCTTTTGCCAAGTAGTAGAGTGTGTTTCCTTCACAAGTTTTCATGGCTCGGTGAAGGTGGAGCATGATCTAGTGATGCTTCGACGTAGATCATCTTCGGCACGTCGTCGATGACCTAGCCTGTCCATTCTCCGATGAAGCCGACGCTAGAGCCCGGGGTTCGACTTGGACAGCGAGGAGACATCATTGCGGAGCTATGGAGGTGGAGCACCGGATCTACAAAGATTGTATTTCCGTTTCCTTTTGTTAAGTTGTTAACTAGTTTTCATTTTCGCCTAGATTTCTAGCCAACGATCCGTACACTAGGGTTTCTCGGCACCGTTTTTTTGAAATTGGCATGGTTGATGCCTTGTGAGACCTCTTGAGAGTGCCTAGGAACCCTACAGTGGTATCAGAGCCTAGCTAGAGCCTTAGGCGAAGTCTAGACGGAATTTGAAACCCGAACGAACCCGAAACCCAACTCAAAAATTGCTCTCTGTCCTTTTTTCAAAATCGTGGATTTTTCCAAATTAAAAATTGCTAAAAAATTCAGCACGGAAATCTATGAATTACGGCGCAAAATTGGACCCATGATTCATCCAAACCGCGGCGGAACCGCGGCAGAAGCCCAGCTTCTGCGGCGGTTCCGCGACTAGGTGATGACGTCACCTTCCCATTGTTGCACAGTAATTCATATTTTAATATGCTGGGTTTTCTGGGAATTTTTAATATTTATTCAGGAGTTGAATTTTCTGGAGTTGTTTTGTAGATTCGGTGTTTCGATCGGAGTATCAAATTTTGTCTGTGTGGCTTTCCGGATAAATTTTTGAATATGTTAAAAAGTTCGACCGGATATAAATACCCAATTTTTCCCCAGTCGGGAAATTTCCAAGTGTTGGATTTTTCCGTAGTTTAACGACGTTCTAAGTAGTGCAAGTAATGCGATGGACCCTCTAGAAGACAACAAACCTTAACTCGATTATGTGACCGTCTTGAACTGCCCTTTGAACCTTCGGGTTTGGGGCAGTACGACGTGCCACATGTGAGGCGTTGGCTTGACCCTTCTACGGCTGGACCGTTGGTACTGAGGCACGAACTGAATGTTTTTAGATTTGTTTCATGTGTTGATCTGTATCGGGAAAACTTGGGTGTTCGATTGTTCGATCGGAAAGTTTGACATTTTCTATTTATCCGGAATGGGATACAACAATTGGAATTCACAAAAGTTATGAGATAACTGAATGAATGTTATAAACGTAGCACTTTAGTCTCACTTGATCGGTTGCCACGGAATTTTGATGTGATCAAAAGTCCGTCGCAATCACGTAGCGTACGCGGATACTCGCCGGATAAACTTAATAGACAGCCTCACTCCATAGCCCCGACCAAGTGACTGTAGGAGAACCCCGTCGCCGAAAGCATCCGTTCGGGTGCTCGCGGTGGCGGTGTTCCGCCTTGGTGCACTTCGTCGACGGTATCGGGGGTGCGGCCGCCTACTGAAGTTTGCGACGAGCATTCGATCAGGATGTCGGGAATCTTGTTGAATTGCCCGACTTGATATTGAAAAGTGTTTTCGATTATGAGACTAAAATGCGGGGTTTATAATTGTTAGGCATGCGATGTCTAAGTAATTCATTTGGTCAGGCATGCGATGTCTGAGGTGGTTGCGGATTCCAACTGTTGTAGTTTTACAGTTTCTTTTCTGTGACCGTAAGTGTAATATGTGATATCGCCGGTTTCGTTGCTATATGTCAACGACAATTGGGATGCGCATATTTACTTACGTTGATAACATGTGATGTTATGTGTTGCTGGATATGTTATATTGGATCGTCGTGTAAGAATAGCCGGGGGTTTTTATGTGAGATGAGTGTTTTTCATTTTCATTCATGTAAAAACTTGTATGTAATATTCTTTTATTGGGGCGCTTCCAGGTTGCGGAAGTTGTCACCTTCTGTATATTATTTACTTTTCCGCACTAGGATAGACCCAAGGAGGAGGGCACAAGTAACCGGGTTCTGGAGTCCAGTGGGAGACCAACTCGAGGTGTCGAGTCCGGGTCTCCTAACTCCAGAATTGGTAGGGTTGCTTGCCGCTCTCGTAGGGGTCTAAGGTGTGGGTTTGGCTATTCATCACGACCGTGGAATCCGTGTTTTATACTGGCTCGTATTGAAAACACGGACGTCCTCGTATATCCAATATTTCATATGTTTCTTCTGCTGCGATATCTGTGATGTGATCATGTGATGTTCTGTGATAGATACAGTATATAGTATATATGATATATTATATAGACGTTACTTATGTTTTACACCCGCGCTAGCCCTGCCCCGCTATGTCGTTAGTTACCTAACCTAACGGTGCACGAGGGGACATTGAGGCGAATGCGGATGGCATAAGTGTACGTCGTATTTATTTGTGATGTTTAGGTATTTAAATGATGGGACTTCATTAATGTGATTAATGAAATAAAAGAAACCTATGATGTTGTAGAATCGAATTTCAAAAATAAACAGGTAGCTACAGTTCTTGCTTTGCACAGCGGTATATGTGATATATCCTGCACCTTATTCGATAAGGAAAGGACCGAGATCCCTTCACCGGGAGTGACTCCTTTAGCAATAACTGGCAGATGCTACACCCTCGGTTTGTCTTTTGATTGCTTTTAAGAGTTTTTGCTTTGCACAGTGATATATATGATATATCTCGCACCTCATTCGACGAGGAAAGGACCGACGATCCCTTTACCGGGAGTGACTCCTTTAGCAAAACTAGAAAAGCCTCAAAAACATCCATTTCAAAATTCATTCGATCCTACAACGATATAAAGTTCATTAGGCAAAGGGTTTTCTTAAAAACCTGACGTAGCCCTCCGTCATTTCAGATAAGTAATAGTTAGTATTCGTGCTGCGTTTGTTGACTCAGTCAAGGCGTAGTGTAAGGTAGCTGATTACTATTTATCTGCTTATGCATATGATGCAGATTGGATTAGGGTAGTCGTGCGGCCTTGTTGACTCAGTCAAGGGTCGTGCGGGTGGGTTTAATTCAATCAGGAAATGACGGGTTGAACTTTACTTGCGGTCTATGGTTTGTTGACTCAGTCAAGGTCATAGATCGCCTGGGGCAAAATATTATCGGGAATTTCAAGTGTTGAAATTTGCAATGAGATTGCATACCTTCTATGAGATAGTTGGATCCCGATACCCGCTGCGAGTAATTGTTACTCCTGGGAGAGTTTTACACATTACAATTAGCCGATCAAGTAGGTGTCTAGAAAGGTGTCAACGGGGTTATGCCTCTGGGAAAACGAGATTTACATTAATTAGGTTCGTGCGAAAGCACGGGGGACCTCCCTCAAAGTACTGACACTGACCTGGCTGAAAGATTGGCGAACTTGTAGTGTGTAATTAATCCCGGCTAGTCTTTCCTTTTAGGGTTTGAAGGAAGATTTGATAAAAAGCAGTGGGAGCCATCCTGATTAGATAAAATAATAACCAATCTATTCTTGCAAGAGCGCACGCTGAGTGTTTTCTTCTCTCTCTCTCTCCAGGTAGCGACCATATCACGCCTTAAATAAGATAATAATACGGATTATTGACCGAACTTGCTTGTTATACTGAGCTGGGGAACGTTGGTCCCGCTCCACCTTATAATTGTTATAAGACAGAGCTGGAAATAGGGGAATACCAAGATTCCCATGCCGCCCAAACGAAGAGAGTGCATGCTGATGCATTATCTTCGGGTGTGTTCATTACAAAGAACTGTTTCTCTGTATCCTCTACGTCCTGGGTATGTGATACCAGATCAGGATCCCAGATATGTAATCTGTTACATAGGGCTACAGAAAGGTAGAGAACTGAGAACGGGTGATAAGTTTCATGAGACAGAAAACGGGGCAAGAGTTGCAGCCAAGTCTGTCGGTCACTGTCACCCTGTATTACCGATACATTGATTCTGAACGAATGTTATTAGATACCGAACCTGATATACAAAATCATATCAGTCTCTTTATTAGTAAAGAAAGGATATAATTTTGTATTGTTGGATAATGTTTTGAACATTTCCTATATCAAAAGTTGATCGGTTCAGGCACGTTATCTAAAAGCATTGATGTTCTAAATCAAACTACAGTTCTTAGTATACAGAACACACACAAGAGGAAGAGTTCAGAAATGAACGAATCCTTCTTGAGGTATTGTAGAATAGGTCATATCAATGCGACCCGACTAGCTGAAGTTACATCTAGATTCATATTTAAATCAGTTTGAATTTACATCTTGTGAAACTTGCCAGTCATGTCACAAAGATAAGATGACCACAGCTCTGTTTATTGGTAACAGAGAAAGAGTTAGTAAACTCTTGGGATGATACATGTTGATGTATGTAAGGTCCCCTGTCTACACATGCCAGGAATGGTTCTTTATACTTCATTACGTTCTCTGATGATCTCTAAAGATTTAGTCATATGTTCCTGTTGAAACATGAGTCCGATCCTTTTGAGATATTCACAGAATATAAGCGAGAAGTAGAGAACCAAAATACGGGTAAAAGTATTATGTCCTTTGATGAGATCAAGGAGGAGAATACTTGTGCATAGAATTTCTGGACTATTCTAAAGGAGAATGAGATTCTCTCTCAGCATTACTCCTCCGTATACACCATAGCACGATGGTATGTCGGAGCAGAGCAGATACGCCCTATTTGATATGGTGTGCTCTATGATGAGTACTACTGAGTTGCCTTTTTCATATTGGGTGTTATGCACTTGAGAAGTTGCATACCTATTGAATAGGGTTCAAATCAAATCTGTTACCTACCACTTCATATTTGATATGGTATGGGAAGAGCCCATATCTTAAGTTAGTTAAGATTTGGGGTTGTTCGGCCTATGTCTAAAAGCAAAATCCGGACAAGCTCGAGGGAAGGTCTGTAATGTAGAACTGGAAAGGTTCCAGCTATACAAACTACAGCAGATGATTTGGTAGAACCAAAGGTTTCGGTAGATACCAACGAACCTCAGCCTCTCCGCCGATCTAGTAGGGTTCTTCACCCACCTGAGAGATACTTCGGTTTCTCTATAACAGTGGGAGCGATGATTGCATCATGAGATGATAACCCAACTAGCTTCGAGCTAGCCATCAGGAGTAAGACTATGTAAGAATGGCTGGATGCTTAGCGATCTGAGATGGAATCCATGTACACCAACAAAGTATGGACTTTGTTTGCTATATCTGAAGGGTTAAATCCCCATCAGGAGCAAGTATATCTTGAGAAGATTACTTGGTGTAGATGGAAAAGTTGAGACTTTCAAAGCTAGACATGTTAAAAGTTTGCATCATTGACCAGGTGTGGATAATGATAAAACCTTTTCAAGTAGCTATGCTTAAGTCCATCCAGATCCTACTTGCCACGGCTACATACCATGACTACGATATCTGGTGGTTGGGTGTCATGACTACTTTTCTAAATGATGTTTTAGAAGAGTGCGTCTATAAGTACACAGCCAGAGGGCTTCGTAGACAGTGGGAGCAGCGGAAACGTGTGCAAGATGCTTTATAGGATTAAAGCAGGCATCGCGGAGTTGGAACATCTGTTTTGATGGATTAGTCAAAGAGTTTGACATCATCAAAATGGTAGATGAACCTTGTATAAACAAAAAGGTAGTAGGGAGTATGGTGGTGATCCTCGTAGAGTACGTGGATGACATACTCTTGATAAGAAAGGAGTTTCTTATGCTACGCTCGATCAATCTCCGTTTATCACAAAGATTCTCCGTGTAGGATCAAAATGATACCTCCTAAATCCTGAGTTTTAGATCTATGAGGTAGGTTTAATTGGATGTTAGGATTCTCACTAGTTGTAGTGAGATGATATCAATAGATCCTGGGGAGAATCGCTGGAAGGGTTCCAGGGTGATAAAGATGACTGAATGTCAGTCGCAGGCATTGTCTTTACCCTCAGTAAAGGGACGGTATGTTGGAAGAGTTCCAAGATAGATATTGTGACATACTAGACGATAAAGGCATCATACATCGCTACTTAAGATGCTACCAAAGAGGCTGTTTGGGTGTATATTGGTTCATGAGATGAACTATGTTCCTCCCATTGTGTGACAATGGAGTTGTTGCTTATGCCAAGGAACGCAGGTCCCATCAGTGATCCAGACATGTTCTAAGGCAGTATCACTTGATCATGGAGATGTTTGATCTCTAAGGGATCGAGGTTAGGAGAGTAAACTCAGAGGACAACACGGCGGATCCACTCACGAAGGCCTATTCCCAGAGAGAGACTTTTATGGGATGGTCGAGTATGAGATACTACAACCACTGCTACAGATGGCCCTAGTGCAAGTGGGAGATTGTTAGTTATATGTATGCCCTAGAGGCCATTACTGTACATTGGATGTATATTGTAGTGGATGCTGGGACATATATAGAGAGGACTTTCTTGCTCGACATGATAGTATGCTATCTGGTTGCTCTTTACCTTAACGTGTACACTGATTGTCTCTCTGTTACATGTTGGTAAAGCCCTTAGGATGTGTACTTGACTACCTGGACTGTGATGCGGATCATACTAATGGGGACATGGTAGTCCATAAGTACATCCTTCAAAGTCCCTAGTCGTGGGTGTATCGAGATGGGGCATCAATATACCAGAGTAGACTAGCGTGTACCTTCTCGACCCATATAGATGGGCGATGGATGATCCCATATCCATCGGTGTTTGACATCAGAGATGATATACGGGTGCTCAGTAGAGACTGGGTACACTGGACGGACTCGCCGAGAACTCCCAGATGGTATTATACCTCACGTCAAATGGCACTTCTCAGGTGACACTGGTACAGAGTAGTCTGTTGACCCGAGATCGTCATAGAGTCTTGTGTGGTTCCCACTGTGCTTTGATTTCCACCTTACCACGTCTAAGAGGGCGTGCAAAACGGTGGTTTTTGGGTACAATCCCGAGTCACATGGAGGCAATGAGCGATAGGAGGGGATTTGTCTCTCCCGGTATAGGGAGTTGATGTTGCGCTGTGTTCGATTGGCTATAACTGGAAATCCCTGGCCAGGGTTGCTGAGATTTACTGGTAAGTGTTACCAGTAGTTTCTCGAATTGTTATAGACCTCATATCGACACGACTTATCGAGCTATTGGGGTCTGGCGTTTACCACTCCTAGGCGAGATATGCGACATATCGGACGATGAGACCGGACTGTACGGTAGTGTTACTGGTTGGATTCATTGGAGTTTGAGCGGGCTTGCTCGTCGATCTTCAGATCGCTCAATACCCGGGTGGCCGTTACGTTTAGCAGACCGCTTGCGGCTTGTGGGTGTTTGATATGATCATCATCTGCTGCCGGCGTATTGACGAGTCTTTAGAGTCCTACACAGAGGTTTCCTGGCTCAAGCGAAACGAAATAGGAGCGCATATGAGATATGTGCGGGACCGAGAATAATGCGTGTATGTGATACCGTATTTCATTCTCGCGATCAATGTGTCGGATGGTTGTATGCGATATAACCTAGTTATCGATTCAAGCGTTGAATCGATAAGCCGATACATTGAATACTAGTCGGTTGTGTGCGACATGACCGGATCATTGAATCAAATGTTAATTTAATGATTTAATGCATAATTATATATTTGATATATTACTTTGCATTAACTAGTATTGGTTCACTTTAAATGGATTTTCTCACTTGGATTGTGCACATTGTATATATGATATACATTTGTACATTTGATTGTATCATGTTTGATGATACATGATTGTTTGGTGTATGGATTAAACCATGGTTGGTCAAAGGTTAGGGTTTCTTTTGCTTCATTTATTCATTTATTTATCCATTTTGTTTATTTTAGCAAAAGAAAATAATGAAGAGATAATGGTGGCTTTCTTTGTTTGTTTATGAACCTTCATGAAGGTTTGACCTAAGTGACCATTTTGTCTTCATGTCTTAACCCAACCATTCACTAACCCTTGTTAATTCTCTACACCTAACTATGGTTTGATTATGATAAGAATGATTATTCTTTTCTATTCTTTAATTCTTATCATAATAATTATCATCATCTTCTTCTTCTTCTTCACATGAAGAAACCTAACTTCATCAATGGTGGATTGATGAAACAAGTGAGAAATCCAATTCTAAAGTCTACCCACTTCCTATTTCTTCATCCTCTACCTTTTGCCAAGTAGTAGAGTGTGTTTCCTTCACAAGTTTTCATGGCTCGGTGAAGGTGGAGCTTGATCTAGTGATGCTTCGACGTAGATCATCTTCGGCACGTCGTCGATGACCTAGCCTGTCCATTCTCCGATGAAGCCGACGCTAGAGCCCGGGGTTCGACTTGGAGAGCGAGGAGACATCATTGCGGAGCTATGGAGGTGGAGCACCGGATCTACAAAGGTTGTATTTCCGTTTCCTTTTGTTAAGTTGTTAACTAGTTTTCATTTTCGCCTCGATTTTTAGCCAACGATCCGTACAGTAGGGTTTCTCGGCACCGTTTTTTTGAAATTGGCATGGTTGATGCCTTATGAGACCTCTTGAGAGTGCCTAGGAACCCGACACTAGCATCCACTACAATATACATCGTATGTACAGTAATGGCCTCTAGGGCATACATATAACTAACACCATGCCTCCCTCAGTGTCCGCTTGGATCACCTGTCCAAAACACTGCCCCTCGTCAGAAGGAAAACTATAACTCTGACAGCCACTCTGTCATCCAGGTCACCTTGGAAGCCTGGAATGATAACGGTCTCCCGAAGGAGGATGCCATTATCATATCCCTAGAACATCCACTTATGTTCTAAAACTGCTTCCGATTGTTTCTCCAGGATTGGATCAATATCAACTTATTGCATCTAGTGCAAAAACAATATCTGGTGTGGCACTTGACAACTCATGATCAACTCAATTGCCTAAGCAAGTGATCTGCCAATCATGCACATTCCTCTCCCCTTTAGTCTTCAAGCCACCTTTAGAGAAGGTGACTCCATCACCTGCAGATACACTACCGTGCCAGGAGTCGTCCATTCTAAAATATCTGTAGAAGGCTGTTTAAGTACCCAGATTTAAAAACCACCCAAATCTAGATCTAAAGCCATTGATTTAGTAACCAGAATTTCTGATATTATATATATATCCTATGTGGAGAAAACACTATGTGACAACCAAAGTATAATCGATCGTAGTTTAGGAATTTCACTTCCTACTCTGTGTATGTCATCCAAATACCAGGACATCATACCCTACTACCTTCTTAACAGATCCATCACCTATTTTGATGAAGTCAAACCCATGACTGTCACATCAAAAATAGATGATCTATCTCCACTATTACCGCTTTAGTCTATAAATAGACATAAGCCAATTGTCCACTGTGCTTCCTCTGCTCCACTCTGATTACGACAACCCTCTGGCAGAGTTATATACACGTACACTTCTAAAGCTAGTTTAGAACGACGCTATACTCATCCTCATGCGGGGTCTCACAATCTGGAACAACAGCAATGGCAAGTTTGGGTAAACAAGAACCTCCCTGTCACCGTCCTTAAGGCTACCGGTGTACCTCTCGGGTGCCTGAGGTTACCCACCATTTCTGCGGAGTGGCCAATAGAATGTCAATCCAGATTGAATCTTTATGTTCTTATCAAATTTTCAGTAATCGTTTGCGGTTCTTGAATCACTTCCAGTTCTACTATACTCCCACTACTGTTTTCTGAAAAAGTCCATTTTTATAAAAAAGTGTGGCGAGTCAAGAACAATATCACCATTGATCTTCCAGATGGTAGAAAGTCAACCCTCGTAATAGCCCGGGTCAACCCACAAACAACCATTACAGAAACGTGCCTTGAGTTATCCAGAGTCTGGTTTTGAGCATAAGATGGACAACTCCCCGTACCTTAACAATGTTAAGATATGAACTATTCTATATCCAATATAGAAACAGAGGTGTTTACCCCAATCAGAGCAAATCTCTGTTCAAATTCCAAGGCGGAAGATGAAGCAACGCTTCATCTTCCCCCAATCAGAGCAAAGCACTACTTTGAAAATTTAAACTTTAGTAAATGAAGCAACGCTTCAGTTTCTTTGCGCTGCGCGCAACGCGACAAGTGTCAGCGCAGTTGCGCTAGCGCAGTTGCGCTGCGCTGTGCGCTGCGCGACACGTGTCAGCGCAGATGCGCTAGCGCAGGTGCTCTGCTCTTTGTGCTGCGTAACACGTGTCAGCGCAGATGTGTCAGCGCAGTTGCGCTGCGCTGTGCGCTGTACGACACGTGTCAACGCAGTTGCGCAAGCGCAGTTGCGGTGGGGCGTTTGCGCCAAACAGAATTATGATTTTAAAGAAATCTTTCTGTTCTTGTTAAAACAAGAAGATTTTCTTCTGTAAAACAGAATCCCTTGGATAAAAGATCCAACGGTGGGGAAAATTCCCCAAATCACTAATAGAAAGATCTCTTTAACAAATTTAACTAATTTATGGGCACTATAAAAAGGACCCTAGATCTCAATTCAATGGCATCAACATTTTATGAGAAATTTAACAGAGAGAACTCTGAAGAATTGGAGAGAAATCCTCAAGAACAAAAAAGGTAAAAAACCTTTTGAAAAAGCGAAAATTCTCTTATGAACAGATGATTGATCTGAGAACAAGATCAAGGATCTCTAATGAAAAGAAAAATACACAATAACAGTGCCTTGTACCTTTTATAAACCACTGGTTCTTTAAGAAACAAGAAAAAACTTGTTTTCTTTTATCTAAAATTGATCCCAAAGAATAAGAACAGTGCCCAGCACTTGCCAAAACTGCACTATTGCACAAGCCGCCAGGAAGCGCCACATGTCAGCAGGACAACAGCGCAGCGCACTGCGCTGTTGCGCTTGCGCTCACCAGAACATGACACGTGTCACCTCCACGAGCGCTTGCGCTCATTAATTGGCGCAAAACGCCTGACAAGCCACGTGGGGCACTGTCAGAGTATTTAATGCTCTGCATTATTAAGAAAAGGGACAGAGCCCAATTAAAAGGCCTAACAGGCCTAATCAAAAATGCTCTGCATTATTAAGAAAAGGGACAGAGCCCAATTAAAAGGCCTGGGACAGAGCCCAATTAAAAGGCCTAACAGGCCTAATAAAAAATGCTCTGCATTATTAGGAAAAGGGACAGAACCCAATTAAAAGGCCTAACAGGCCTAATCAAAAATGCTCTGCAATTTTAAAAAGGGGCAGAGCCCAACCAAAATAAAGAAAAATAATTCAGTAGACGGGCAAGGGCCTAGCACAGGTCCAATAGGCCAAAGACAAAAGAATCTTGAAACTGGACTTAGCCCAGCCATGGCCATAAGTCCTCAAATTAAATTGACTGAGCACGGCTGCTCGCTAAATCAATTTATATCCTGTTCGAAGGTACATCTCCGAACTCCTCTGACACTTATCGTTGTAATCCTTCAACAATGTCAGAGAGGTGACGGGTCCCGACAACCACACATCAATATGGACTGCGGGGTCCTTAAACTCGTGGACCGAAACGTCCTTAAACTAATGCTGGACCGAAACGTCCTTAAACTAATGATGGACCACTACGTCCCTAAACTGGCGATGGACCGCCACGTCCCTAAAACTGGAACATGGACCACTACGTCCCTAAACTGACGATGGACCACCACATCCCTAAACTGGAACATGGACCACTACGTCCCTAAACTGGCGATGGACCACCACGTTCCTAAATTAGAATATGGACCCCCATGTCCCTAAACAGGAACATGGACCACTACGTCCCTAAACTGGAACAATAGAGCTCTAAAATGCACTTTTTTCGGATCTAAACGGTCCCGTTTAAGTTGATCTTAGCCTCAAATATGGCTAACGTATCCTTAAACATTCAAACAGACTTTAGTCCCAAATTGGACTATAGATCCCCCAATCAATCTTGGTTCAAGGGTACATCTCTGAACTCTTCTGACACATGTCGTTGTAATCCTTCAACGTCGTCAGAGATGTGACGGGTCCCGACGACCATATATTAAAATGGCCACCATGTCCCTAAACTGGAAATGGATCTAGACGATCCCGTTATGTAGGCCTTAGTCTGGAAATTAGAATAACGTATCCTTAACAAACGTTTAAGTTGATCTTAGCCTCAAATATGGCTAACGTATCCTTAAACCAATACCCCAAACCCAAATCTAAGAAAATACGGATTTGGACTAATCCACGTCCTACGAGCGACGAAATAAATAGTCTCCGTATACAATCCATGGGCAACCACAAATAAAACAAACACCCACAACACGAAGTGAAATTTTGGAGAAGGAGAAAGTTGTTATCGCGATGCGGTAGCGTAATTAACTGTAGGGGCTTGCGCCTGCAGGAAAGAGCGTCCCCATAATCAAAAACCCCTCAAGCGAGGGGGAATCTGACGAAGTCTGCTACATCGGTCGCATCCGTCTAAACCTCCGATACATGGTGCCATAAATCAACTTGGCATCTTCGGAGAGGTGGATGGATAAAACCAAATAGCATCTGCCCCGAATCTCAGCGTCAGGACTTCGCAGTCCTGTGCGCCGCCGTTCGGAGGGGAACAGATTCTGGCACGCCCGGTGGGACCTTTTCCTCTTTCCACTCCACACTTCATGTGTTGTCTTCGCGAACGAATTGCGGTTTGTTAATGGTTGCCTTTGGGTTGCAAGTTAATAAGATTTGGTCTTTTGCCTGGCGCAGAAATCAAACATCAATGGCCTCAAATTGCTCGAACTGCTCGAAGTGCCAATGCAACCGATGCTCCGTCTCACCTGGAGGCGTAGCATACGGGCCCCAATCGGCCTCTTTGTTCATGATGCCCGTGGAGCAGATTACTCAAGCCACCACAGGGCTGTTTTTCGGAACCATGCTTCCACCAAAAGGCTTCAACACCCCTGTGCCAGTACCAGAAGCTCCTAAGAAGTCGGTCTTCGATCGACATACAGTTACTGCGGCCCCTCTCAATGGGTCGCCCAACACCAGTGCCTCGGTCTTCTCCATACTGGGCCAAAACTCTTGTGGGCCCACGATGAAGCTTGCAGTCCCGGAAACGGTTATTCCAAAAAGAATAGCCAAACCTGCTCATGAAGTCGTCATGGCGGCTTCTCCGGCTAAGAGATTAGTCTTTACAAGACTGACCGTCCCAAATCCCACTCCTTCTCTTGCTGCTCAAAAGACATCAGTCTTCAACAGGCTGACGCCGGCAACAGTCCCATACCTGAACAGGGGGCAAGAAGAAGCTGTTTCTGTTTCTGAACCAATACCGACGACTCGTCGCGCCCGACGTCGCCATTAGCGATGAGTAAGGAAGGCATGGGGCAACTCCCTCTCGGGGCTAACTCCACCGGCTCCAGTGGTGGAATTTAACGCTGCTGTTCCAACTGGGAACAGCTTTGAACTGCTGAGGAGGGTACGTAAGAACTCTCCAACCGCTACACTGAAAAGATCTCCTCCACTTGTGGAGAAAGTTCCGGAAACGAAGCAGGAACAGCCCCCTCAACGGCTGTCCTCAACAATTTAAAAAGTTTGGCGGAGAGTTCAAGACTCCGTAATTGACCCAGATAGCTCTCGTCAACAGAAAAAGGCGAAAGTGGAAAAAGAAAAAGACCGCCCGATCAAACAGGAAAGGATGACAGTCACCAGGGTGCCCAAAGCGACGGCCCCCTCAACTTCTAAGGCCCATAAAAGAAGAAGGCCAGAGAAAGTGCCAACGCCGATGACGAATATCAGAGGTGGTGAACCCAAACGCCCTAAGTCAGGGGGCATTGTAGTTCATACCGTCTACGTGGCGTCTGGTATAGAAGACAGTCGCATATCTACGGGTCATCGACCGCTTACGCGATCAGTGACCAAAGCGCAGGAGCAGCAACAGAAGCTCCAGGAGATGATGAATGCTATGGCCGCACTTACTGGGCCAAAAGAAAACCCTGAAACGTCCTCGGATGAACGCCAGGAGGAAGAAACCGAAGCCGAATTCCTTCGTCTAATATTAGAGAAGAAGGACAAAGAGGCTGCTGAACAAGCAGCCAACATACAGCGTATGGGCCTCCTGTTCCAAGACATGGTAGGGATGATGATCCAACAAGATCCTCTGGCCGAAGATACCCCGATCATCCTTGGAGACGATAGGGGAGAGACATCGAATCCTCTGCCAACTCTGTCAACAGCTAAGGAAGAAACAATCTCCAAAGCTGATTTGGACGAGTACATAGCCCAACAAATACGGGTTCATCATGCGGCTGAAGCAGCTGGCCAGGTCGTAAAAATGGGGCGCCATATCCAAGTTGGTACGAACAAATCAAGTACCCGCCGGGTTACACAATTCCCAAGTTCCTTGTCTACAAGGGGACGGGCAATCCTCACCAGCATGTTGCCCAGTTCAGGGCACTCTACGGCAACACCGACGGTGATGACAAGCTTTTGCTTCGCCAGTTTGTTGGATGTTTATCAGATACGGCGTTCGAGTGGTACTCTGAGCTCTCGAATGACTGTATCAAGACCTTCGCAGAGATAGAGCTGTTGTTTACTCAGCGTTTTGCAAGCGCCAGTGAACGCACCCCGATGACGGCACTGATTAACGCCACAGTAAAGCCAGGCGAGACGTGGGTTCAACATGCTATACGGTGGCGGAACTTATGGTCGAAGTGCGAGCAGCGCATTGAAGAAGCTCCCGCGGTGGGTATGTTTGTTGGAACCCTTGATCCGCAAGCAACCATCTCGCAATTTATGACGTTTTTCAAGCCGACTACCTTCCAGACCTTGATTGACAAGCTAGCGCAAATGGATCAGATGGGCCATAAACCCCCTCTTCCAAAGACGGACTCCCGAAATGGCAAAGGGAAGGGGAAAGAGATCGTTGTCGCTAATGCTCAACAATAGTCGAGCAACTCGAAGCCGGTTGTTCGTCAAAATAATACGCGCCCGTACGTAGCCCTTGAGGAGAGGCTAGGACGTTCTTACTCGTTTCCCCGAGATAAAACGAGAAGGCTATTCGGGCTGGCGTTGCGCAATCGACTTATAAATCTGCCGGATCCAAAACGTCCGTCGCAACCAAATATTGTCAATGATCCCAACTACTGTCCTTATCATCAAGTACTGGGCCATCCGATCGAAGATTGCTACGTTTTCAAAAATTGGCTTGAAAACCAGTACCGACAGGGCAAGTTCGCGTTATCTGACAAATGGAAGGTGAATCCCCCGCAACCCCACACATCTAAAGGGACGAATACGTCGGGGGCAACATGCTCCGTCGTTGAAGAAGCTCCTTGGGAGGTTGTATTATCAGCCAAGACAAAGAGGATGCTAAACGATCTTCAGACATGTCCAGCGATTACGTGGAAGAACCCGTTGGAACCGCAGGTCATTGAAGGGATGTTGAAGCCACGTCCAACTCCAAAGACCGATGGAGGTGGATCAAGCACTCGCAACTAGCCGTCAAAATCTTTGAAGAAGAAGAAAAAGAAATCAAAGAAGCCCGTGAAGCCTGGCGACAAGCGCTCAGACTTTCAAAAACAAATTGACGCGCTGGAGGAATACAACCAGAAGGCACAGACTCCCATTACATTACAAGAGTTTCTCAATCACGTCTTTCAAGAGGAAGATGAGGGAGAAAGTTCATCTGATGATTCAGAAGAATATGTGGCGAGCTGTCATATGATTTTCCATTCGTCCATGGACGATGAGGAGACACCTTGTACAGAAGCGCCGGGGGAAGATCCTGAATCAAAAATTCTGGGGTCATTAGATGAAGTAATTGACGCATTCCTTAATGAAGCTCGGTTGAAAAGTAAAGCTGATCGAGAACACGAGACGGTCATATATGAAAGGGCCAAGCGCAATGCCTTGACGAAAGAATTGAGACGATCCCGCTGGAGCAAAATACCTCCACTATCGACAAAAGCCAAATCAAGATGAGGAAAAGGTTTGCTAAGGCCATATCAATGGGCATGAAGCTACCATCCTCTGAAGGAAAAATTACTGGTGAAATAGAAATGCACCCCTCCTATTTCTTATATCATCAGAAGGTTTCGCACCCCACTCAAGAGTACAAAGCTTTCGATAGATGGTGGAAAGGATACGTTACTCATCGATAACGCTTTAAGTGGGAAAAGCGCAAAACTCCTCGGGGGTAAAGAAATACGACCGAAGGGCTTAAAAGAACTACCGGCGATTGTCGCATGGTTAACACCGGCGGGTCACAAGTGCCTACATTTGGGAGCTATTCTAATGAGGAGCTGGAGCTTGGCCCTCTCTTTAAAGAGTCCACCTCGGGAAAAGAAGAAGAGCCGAAGGTCTGTGAAAATATCCGGCTACGTAATCTCACGCTCCCCGAAAAGAATCTCGGACCCTCAAACACAAAAGATAAAGGGAAAGAAAAGGTCTTTGAAGATATCGTCTTAGATGACCATGTGGGGGAAGAGCTAAGCGCCAAGGACCCGCCGAAGAGAAATAAGGTGGATTACAATGTCTTAGCGCATTGGAGGAAACTACCCTCACAGCTCAGCATTCTTGACGCCCTTTTGCTATCAAATGAGGCGAGAGATTCGTTAATTAAGGCACTACAAGATCCGGAGCAATTCCAAGCTTTCCTGGCAGAAGAAAGGATGAAGGATGAATTGGAGGAAATGCACACGGCCGATATCGCTTTTGGTGATGAAGACCTTCTCCTTGGGACGTGCAAACACAATCGCCCCCTTTATGTCTCAGGATAATGCCACGATATAAAGATAGGAAAAATCCTGATCGAAAATGGATCCTCCGTTAACCTCCTTAATGTGCGGGTGTTAAAAGAAATCGGCATGAGTATCCAGCACCTTGCTCGGGACAAGATCACCATCTCCGGATTTGACTCCCAGTCATCAAGAACTCTTGGGTCTGTGATACTGACGCTACGCTTTGGGTTACTCGTCACGGACATTAATTTCCACGTCATAGACGCCAAGACATGCTACAATGCTCAGCTCGGCCGACTGTGGTTACACGAGTACAACGTTATCCCTTATACACAACATCAGTTTATGAAGTATGCTAAGGATGGTCTCGAGTATACCGTGGCGGAAGAACTGAATCCGTTTTCCGTGAACGAGGTCCGCAAATACGAAGATGCCATATACTTCTTACCGGATTTCGAAGACACGGAGAGGTGTCACAAGCCGGAAAAAAAAGCTAACGCCGCCATCCCTGTTTTCGGGAGTTATACCGAGGAGGAAGAGGAGATAGTTTATTCGGGGCCGCCCCAACACAACAAGCCAGGGCCATCTACTCCAACGTTAATCTTTGGTAGCGACTCGAAAGATGAAGTCCGTACTGTATTCCCTGCTCGACCATCAATACAAACGTCCGCTGACGAAGAGCAAAGTCTATAAGTCGCCATGGTGCCGCTTAAACACCGTAAGGAACTGGATGCGCTTGATATCTACAGTGTAGAAGAGCTGCGAACGTTCTATATCCCACCCAGGAGAGAAAGCGAAAAAGTAATTCTATTCTACCGCTCTAAAGAAACCAAACTGGAGAAAGAAATCTGGCATGGCGCGGATCCTACGCTTGACAGGCTTCAGCCTATCCGTCTTCCCAGATATTATACGGACGGTTTGAAAAAGCTGCTGAAACGCCACGGGATATCCTTCAAGCAGACCGTTCGAAAAGCCAAGTTCTATGACAAAGTCTGGAACGTTCCCGGGACACGACGCAAACTGCCTAATGGGATAATGGAGACAATCGGGCATGGATACATCCGGTCAAAGAAACGAGAGCTACTACACAGCTGCTACGTCGTGTATGACTTCGATGAAGAAGCGGATGCTCAATTGGAGGACGCTAATCCTGAGCCGGTGAAAGTTCCAGATGCAAAAGAACCCAGTCCGTCGTTCGAAGAACAAATGGACAAGCTTATAAGGGAAGCCGGTCAAAAGGTCCGAGACGACCATAACCGCGAAATGGTCATCTACGAGAAAGCCAAAACACAGCGCCTCCTCTAACAGGCCGTGAAAGATGAAGATGCCGCTCCTTGTCAACCTGTTATAAAGAAGGCTCGACACAGAGGCAGAAGCAAGTCGAAACGCGGAAAAGGAGCTCAACTGCAACGAAGCGGGTCTGAGAGGCCACTCAAGCGAAAATCGAGCGGTTCCGATCCATCCCTTATGAGAAAAATGGGTCGGGAATACTCTTTTCCTTGGTACAAGACGAAGAAAATACTTGACCTCGCTTTAAAACATCAGATGCTTACACTATTGGAGTCTAAACACCCCGAACAAGCAGGAGAAGTCTCACACCCGGACTATTGCCCTTATCACCGAGTGATAGGGCAGCCTCTCTAGGACTGCTTCACCTTCAAGAATTGGGTTGAAGATCAGTATCAGCTTGGCAAGTTCGCTCTGTCTGACAAGTGGAGGGTGGCGCCGCCACAGAAGCACGAACCCAAGGCCACGAAAGAAGAACCAGTTCCACATTGGGATTGGAAGCGAATTCGTACTTGTCACGTGATAACGATATCAAAAGAAGAGCCCGAGAGCATGGATGACCTTCCCTGGTGCTTCGAAAACAGCAACGACGAGGTAATCTCATAATTCCCGCCAGCGCCAAAAGAGCTGGAAGATGGAATCCATACCACCGCAGATAACCTTAAGAAAATTGAGTTGGGAACGGCGAATGACCCGCGACCGACATTCATCAGCGAGCTGCTATCTAAAGAAAGGGTGGCTGCGTTAAAGGACGTGCTTCTACAGCATAGAGATTGCTTCGCGTGGAACTATTCCGAAATGCCGGGACTAGATCCAGAAATTGCTGTGCACAGATTGGCAATATCTCCGGACGTCAAGCCGGTCAAACAGGCGCCAAGAAGAATGCGGCTCGAGCTTGAGATGAGTATCAACGCCGAGGTCAAGAAGCTGATCGACTCTGGCTTCATCCAGGAGGTTCAATACCCTGAATGGATCGCCAACATCGTCCCAGTGATGAAAAAAATGGGACAGTGCGTATATGCGTGGATTTCCGGGATCTCAATAAAGCCTGCCCGAAAGACGATTTCCCAGTGCAGTTCACCGAACTAATGATAGACAATACGTCCACTCACGAGGTTTTCTCCTTCATGGACGGCTCGTCAGGTTATAATCAGATAAAGATGCATCCCGAAGACCAGAAGCACACAGCCTTCAGGACTCCTTTGGGTATATTCTGCTACAAGGGGATGCCCTTCGGTTTAAAGAATGCCGGTGCCACCTACCAAAGGGCCATGACGAAGATCTTCGATGACCTTATACACGAAATCGTCGAATTCTATATCGACGATCTCGTGGTTAAAAGCAAATCATACAAGGAACATCTCGAGCATTTGAAGACCGTGTTTCAACGCCTTCGACAATACAACTTGAAGATGAACCCTCTCATGTGTGCGTTCGGAGTTTCCTCGGGAAAATTCCTGGGATTCGTCGTCCGATATCGAGGTATTGAGAAAGATCCGTCAAAGATCAAGGCGATCATGGAAATGCCTCCGCCAAGGACTCTCAAACAGCTGCGGTCTCTCCAAGGGAAGCTCGCGTATATACGGCGATTTATAGCCAACCTTTCAGGAAAGTGCCGTCCTTACAGCCACCTGATGAAGAAGGGAACCCCGTTCGTCTGGGACCCAAAATGCCAAAGCGCGCTAGACGAGATCAAACAATACCTGCAGAACCCACTAGTGTTGGCTGCTCCGGTAAAGGGAAAGCCCCTCATTCTTTATACAACCACTCTCGAAGGATTCTTAGGCGCATTATGGGCAAAAGAGAACGATCAAGGGAAGTAAAGAGCACTCTACTACTTAAGCCGAGTTCTGCTGGGGGCAGAAAGCAACTACTCCCCCATTGAAAAACACTGCCTGGTGCTGATCTTCGCGATCACAAAGCTCAGGCACTATGCGTTGGCGCATGAGGTCCGTCTCATTTCAAAGGAGGACCCCCTTAAATATTTGATGTCGAAGTCCATATTGACAGGTCGACTTGCTAAATGGGCCCTGCTCTTGATGGAGTTCTCGATAACGTATCAACCTCTCAAGGCAGTGAAAGGCCAGGCCATCGCCGACTTCCTTGCTGAGCATCCGATACCCGCCGATTCTCCTTTAAATTGCGATCTTCCAGACGAACATGCGTTTGATGCGATCGACGGTGGTGATACCCGATGGGAGATTTATTTCGATGGAGCATCTTCCATGAAGAAACGCAAACAATGTACCCCTATAATCAAATCGGGGTAGGACTCATCTTTGTAACCCCACAAAGAGGGATAATGCATTTTGCTTTCTCCCTAACAGAGCCAAGGACAAACAATGATGCCGAATACGAAGCTCTGATAGCAGGCCTCGAGATCGCCATCGACATGGGAATTGAAAACTTCCTCATATACGGAGACTCCCAGCTGGTCGTTAGTCAAGTAAATGGCGACTACCAGACGTGCAAACCGGAGTTGGTGAAGTACGGAGAAAAGGTGCAGCAACTGTTGACCCAAATTCCCTTCTACACTTTAGAAAACATACCGCGCGCGGAAAACAGCAAAGCGGACGCATTGGCCAAGCTCGCCAAGGAACTGGCTGATGAGAACCTCGATGACGTAAGAATTGTGGTACAAAGCCGTCGGGTGCTAGCCCAAGCAGAAATATCTCCGGAATCACCCGAAGAGAAGGGAGCGACTGAGCAGATGACCCTGCAAATAAAAGATCGGGAAAATACCGAGGATTGGAGAGAAGTCTTTATAGAATACTTCAAATACCGCCGAATGCCCGAAGATGCGTCCTCAAGACATCAGCTTATGAAACGAGCTCTGTCTTTCTCCTTCGTCAATGATACCCTGTACAAGAGGTCGTTTGATTCTTTGTGGTTGAGATGCCTGGGACCCGACGAAGCGAAAAGAGTCATCCAGGAAGTTCATGACGGAATCTGCGGTTCTCACCAAGCGGGCCCAAAGATGAAGTTGAAGATCAAACGGATGGGCTACTACTGGCCCACGATGATTCAGGACCGCCTCGAATATGCGAAGCAATGCCACTCATGCCAAATTCATGGAGACTTCATCCATCAGCATCCAAATCCGCTACACCCGACAGTGGCTAGCTGGCCGTTTGAAATGTGGGGAACTGATATAGTCGGCCCTATCGAACCAGCATCGTCCAGGGGACATTGATTCATCCTGGCAACGACTGATTACTTCTCCAAATGGGCAGAAGCAGTACCATTAAGGGAAGTGAAGATGGAGAATATCCTCCACTTCTTCAAGACGCATGTCATATACCGGTTTGGAACTCCGCGACGGATCATCTCCGATAACGGACCAGCTTATAGAAGCCACAAGATCAGTCGCTTCGCACAGCAACATAATATAGACTGGAGATATTCCTCAGTTTATAATCCGCGAGCTAATGGTCTAGCTGAAGCCTTCAACAAAACCTTGACAAAAATCATGAAGAAAATGGTGTCCCGAAATAAGAAGGACTGGCACGAAAGAATATAAGAAGCTCTCTGTGCGTATCGGACTACGTTCAAGACAGCCACGAACACAACGCCATACGCGTTGGTATTCGGTACAGAAGCAATACTCCCTCTCGAGATAAAGTTACCCTTTCTACGAGTAGCAGTCCACTACGAGCTAACAGATGAAGAAAATGCTAACCTTCGGCTTGAGGAGCTCGATGCCCTTGATGAGACCCGGCTCATAGCGCAACAAAATCTGGAGGCCTATAAATCAAAGATGGCGCGCTCATATGAAAGATGGACCCGGCCGAGGACATTCCGCCAAGGCGAACTCGTGCTAGTGGTCAAAAGGCCTATGATCCCCAATCGCGCCAAGCGGGGAAAATTCGAGCCAAACTATGAAGGCCCGTACATCATAGATAAGGTCTACCAGGGTGGGGCCTATCTACTCATGGACATGCATGGTGAAAGGCCTTTCAGGCCAGTAAACGGTAGCTTCCAAAAGAAATACTACGCTTAATGAGCCACATCCTAGGTCCATGATAGATGACGACGACTATGTCCGCTCGCTATCTTCCTCAGCTCAAGCTTTATAAGTAGTAGCCAGCTTTCTCAATGCCGGACCGAAACGTCCTTAAACTAATACCACAACATCCGTAGGCTGACAAAATAAAAAATATATATATAAACAATATATATATATATATATATAAAACGGTATGTCCATAAGCAAAAAAAAGGGCACAAATGAAAACCCGAAAGAGCTCCGTGAGTAAAAACAGCAGGGCTACCGGCGAGTGTTCGTGAAAACCCGAAAGGGCGTGACCTCGTAAAAAGAAAAGAGAAGAAGAAAATAAATAAAAAATAAAATAAAAACGGTACGTCCATAAGCAAAATGGGCACGGATGAAAACCCGAAAGGGCACCGTGAGTAAAAACAGCAGGACAACCAGCGAGTGTTTGTGAAAACCTAAAAGGGCGCAATCTCGTTAAAGGACACTTACAAGGTCCTCTCGACCTTGTAAGGAGAAACCACCCGCGTGAGATCCTTACGACTCACAAGGGAACAACACACTTAGGGATCCCCACGATTCCTAAGGAGAAAATACACTTGCGAGATCCTCACGACTCATAAGGAGAACTCTCTTATGGGACCCTCACGTCCCATAAGATTTGAAAGTCTTAAGTTACAGAGACCTAAACCTGTGCTTAAGCAACCCCCACAACTTCCAATATTTCCCTACAAGTGGTCCAATACCGGCTCTTGTATACAATCCACGGGCGCGAATAAACATTTCCCTAACCAAGATCCATCCGTGACTGGGATATGTTCGCATGACCCTTGTAAGTCCTCTCGATTTACAAGGAGAAAACCCTCCTGTAGGATCCTTACGACCTACAGAAAAACAAACACTTAGGAATCCTCACGATTCCTAAGGATAAAATACACCTACAAGATCCTCACGACTTGTAGGGAGAAATACCTTTGTGAAACCCTTACGGCTCACGAAGTCGAAAGCCTTAGTCTACAGGACCTTAACCCAGATCGCTAAGCCACCTTTGTTTGACATCGACAGAGGCAGATGATGATTCGCTCCTGGCAATATCCCAGTTGTAGCGGTGCTGATAACGAAATCGGTGTCTAATTTCAGGTTTACGGCGGAAAGCCAGTAGGCCGCACATGCATACGAAATAGCCGAAAGGATGGGGCAACTTGCAATAAAAAGCAGCAAGTAAAATGTATGCATGCAAAATAGCTGAAATGATTGGGCAACTCGCAATAAAAAGCAGCGTGTGAAAAAAAAATAAACGGCCGAAATGATTGGGCACCGCGAGAAATTGCCGAAATGATTGGGCAATCGCGACCTTCGCGATATAAAATCTGAAATGATAGAGCATCGCGGAAATACAACAAAAAAATGATGATAAAACTTTGGACCTACAGTTGGGATCACATCGATCCCTGTATACAATCCAAGAGCGCAAACGAAGAGGGAACCATACTTTCCCAACAGGCTCCGCCAGAAAACGAAGCCAAATCTCAACGGTTCATCCCAACTCCGAAGAAACCAGTGTCTTCGGCAAATACCTCAACTCAGGGAAACAAACAATCCTTGATGAGAGCCTCCTGATCCGCGTGGACTCACAGAGCAACCAGTGTCTCCGTGGGAAATTCTCGATTCGTTTCAACACCAGGGAAACAAATAATCCATAGCAAATACCTCAACTCAGGGAAACAAACAATCCTTGATGAGAGCCTCCTGATCCGCGTTGACTCGTAGAGCAACCAGTGCCTCCGTGGGAAATTCTCGACTCGTTTCAACACCAGGGAAACAAATAATCCTTGGCACCAGGGAAACAAATAATCCTTGGCAAATACCTCAACTCAGGGAAACAAACAATCCTTGATGAGAGACTCCTGATCCGCGTCGACTCGCAGAGCAACCAGTGCCTCCGTGGGAAATTCTCGACTCGTTTCAACACCAGGGAAACAAATAATCCTTGGCAAATACCTCAACTCAGGGAAACAAACAATCCTTGATGAGAGTCTCCTGATCCGCGTCAAATCGCAGATCAACCAGTGTCTCCGTGGGAAATTCTCGACTAGTTTCAACACCAGGGAAACAAATAATCCTTGGCACCAGGGAAACAAATAATCCTTGGCAAATACCTCAACTCTGGGAAACAAACAATCCTTGATGAGAGCCTCCTGATTCGCGTCGACTCGCAGAAATAATCCTTGGCACAAGGGAAACAAATAATCCTTGGCACCAGGGAAACAAATAATCCTTGGCAAATACCTCAACTCAGGGAAACAAACAATCATTGATTAGAGCCTCCTGATTCGCATCGACTCGCAGAGAAACCAGTGTCTCCGTGGGAAATTCTCGATTTGTTTCAACACGAGGGAAACAAATAATCCTTGGCAAATACCTCAACTCAGGGAAACAAATAATCCTTGACGAGAGCCTCCTGATTCGCATCTACTCGCAGAGAAACCAGTGTCTCCGTGGGAAATTCTCGATTCGTTTCAACACCAGGAAAACAAATAATCCTTGGCAAATAGCTCAACTCAGGGAAACAAACATCCTTGACGAGAGCCTCCTGATTCGTGTCGGCTCGCAGAGAAACCAGTGTCTCCGGGGGAAAATTCCCGATTCGTCTCAACTTACAAGATGAAGCCTCAGGCAGCAGGGACTAAAAAACTTGCTTCCTGAACAATAGGACCCTGCAAGTCGATCTAAAACGGTCTCTTGCATACTATTCATTGGTCTCACTCTCCAAAGTCGAGTTTCGACAAGGAGGGAAACAACCGCTTACGTGTCCTCTCGACTCGTAAGAGGGAAAAATTCTCTTATAGGATACTTACGACTTACAAGAGAAAACACACTTAGGAATCTACATGATTCCTAAGGAGAAAACCCACCTACGAGATCCTCTCGATCTGTAGGGAGAAAAGTCTCTATAAGACCCTCACGGCTCATAAAGTTGAAAGTCTTAAGCAGCAGATCTGAACCTGCGGCCTAAGCCATCGCTATCTCTGGACAAAAATCTAGACGTTTACTTTATTATCGGTCAAATGTGTTTATCAAGACAACTTGCTGATAATAAGAGAAAGAAGAAAGTGACAGGAAGAACATCCGATTTACATTTGATCAAGCGTTCGAGACACATTCATTCATGCATAGGAAAAAGACCCAGAACAAAAGATAAGACAGGCTAGGAAAAACAAAAATTTCCATTAATATTGCCAACATTCTTACAATCATAAAAGCGATAAACGAGAAACATTATTACAATGGAATAACCTCAAATCCAGGGCACAGATTGAGGAATTCAAAAGTAAGTCCATTCAGAGTTCTTCTGGCCTTTCTGATTATTCTCGTGCGCAACCTCTCGCGCTCCTGTATGTCAAGATCCTCGGCAAGGCCCCCCAGCCTTTGATAAGCAGCGACTATCGTCGTCTGCTGGAAAATTTGGTACAGGATGTCGATAAGGTTATCCCGCCGTTTCTTCGAGATCAGCCCCAACAGGTACACTGAATGCACCTTGTCTTCGACATCATCCAGCGCATTGAGCGGTAGGGCCTCGTGGAGCCCCGGGAGTGCTCTCCAAATTGCTCCCAGCATGACTTTCAAGAGAACAGAGCGGCGGGGGAGCGGCCAACCAACACGTGCGTTCAGACGACCCATGACGTCCGCACAATGGGCATCCGTAAACTCTTGGTTTTGTCGACGTCCCTGTACACGGATATCCTCATAGGTGATGAATTCATGCAAACTGTATAGACGCACTGCCATAATGCCTGGAGGAAACATCACAGGAAGATTAGCGATAAAAAATACACAGAGAGTTAAACTCCTTAAGAGCAATGCTCTACAAACAGGAGCGACTGTCAAAATCCTAATAAGGGGAATTTAAAGAAATCCCCCCGATGACTCTGAGATCATTACTATTAAAAGATGATATAATCCATTAAATACAAAACTCCATTTTTAATTTTCATTATCCATATTCAAACCCTTAAGAGTTCATCTTTTTTTAGACCAAAGAGATTTGTGTTTTGCCAAAAATGCAAGGTTCTGTTCATGGGTTATGAAACCCTGAAACAGATTCCAGAGAGCAAGGCTCTATTTGGTGAAACCCCAAAAGGTTTTCTTTAGATCAAAGATCTATGAGAGCAAAGCTCTATCAATTAAAATTGATAATTCTTACTTAAATAGTTTCTGTTAAAGAAAATCTAATTCAAGGAGTTCTTGAAGGCAAGAGCAAAGCTCTGAAGTTTTGAAAATAAAAATCTTAATGATGATAATCATCTATTGAGGACCAAAGGTCCTATTTATATGCATCAAGTGCCCTTTCAACTTCCAAAAGTTGCCGCAACGGTTGGAATTCTGCCACCGTTGCGCTTGCGTTTGGGGCCACGTAAGCGCAACGGTGGGGGGCATTTGTTTACCCCAATCAGAGCAAAGCTCTGTTCAAATTCTAAGGCGGAAGATGAAGCAACGCTTCATCTTCCCCCAATCAGAGCAAAGCTCTACTTTTAAAATTTAAACTTTAGTAAATGAAGCAACGCTTCAGTTTTTTTGCGCTGCGCGCAACGCGACACGTGTCAGCGCAAATGCGCAAGCGCAGTTACGCTGCGCTTTGCGCTGCGTGATACGTGTCGGCGCAGTTGCTCTGCGCTTTGCGCTGCGCGACACGTGTCAGCGCAGATGCGTCAGCGCAGTCGCGCTGCGCTTTGCGCTGTACGACACGTGTCAGCGTAGTTGCGCTGCGCGTTGCGCTACGTGACACGTGTCACGCGCTAGGGCGTTTGCGCCAAACAGAATTAAGATTTTTAAGAAATCTTTCTGTTCTTATTAAAAAAAAGAAGATTTTCTTCTGTAAAAAAAGAAGCCCTTGGATCAAAGATCCAACGGTGGTGAAAATTGCCCAAATCAATCAGAGAAAGATCTCTTTAACAAATTTAACTAATTTATGGGCACTTTAAAAAGGACCCTAGACCTCAATTTAATGGCATCAACATTTTGTGAGAAATTAAACAGAGAGAACTCTAAAGAATTGGAGAGAAAACCTCAAGAACAAAAAAGGTAAAAATACCTTTAGAAAAAGAGAAAATTCTCTTATGAACAGATGATTGATCTGAGAACAAGATCAAGGATCTCTAATGAAAAGAAAAATAAACAATAATAGTGCCTTGCACCTTTTATGAACCACTGGTTCTTTAAGAAACAAGAAAAAACTTGTTTTCTTTGATCTAAAATTGATCCCAAAGAATAAGAACAGTGCCCAGCACTTGCCAAAACAGCACTGTTGCGCAAGCCGCCAGGAAGCGCCACGTGTCAGCAGTGCAACAGCGCAGCGCACTGACGCAACGCACTGCGCTGTTGCGCTTACGCTCACGAGAACTGACACGTGTCACCTCCACGAGCGCTTGCGCTCATTAATTGGCGCAAAAAGCCTGACAAGCACGTGGGGCACTGTCAGAGTATTTAATGCTCTGCATTATTAAGAAAAGGGATAGAGCCCAATTAAAAGGCCTAACAGGCCTAATCAAAAATGCTCTGCATTATTAAGAAAAGGGATAGAGCCCAATTAAAAGGCCTAACAGGCCTAATAAAAAATGCTCTGCATTATTAAGAAAAGCGACAGAACCCAATTAAAAGGCCTAACAGGCCTAATCAAAAATGTTATGCATTTTTAAAAAGGGGCAGAGCCCAACCAAAATAAAGAAAAATAATACAGTAGATGGGCAAGGGCCTAGCACATGTCCAATAGGCCAAAGACAAAAGAACCTAGAAACTGGACTTAGCCCAACCATGGCCATAAGTCCTCAAATTAAATTGACTGAGCACGGCTGCTCGCTAAATCAATTTATATCCTGTTCGAGGGTACATCTCCGAACTCCTCTGGCACTTATCTTTGTAATCCTTCAACGATGCCAGAGAGGTGACGGGTCCCAACGACCACACATCAATATGGACTGCGGGGTCCTTAAACTCGTGGACCGAAACGTCCTTAAACTAATGTTGGACCGAAACGTCCTTAAACTAATGATGGACCACTACGTCCCTAAACTGGCGATGGACCACCACGTCCCTAAAACTGGAACATGGACCACTACGTCCTAAACTGGCGATGGACCACCACGTCCCTAAACTGGAACATGGACTACTACGTCCCTAAACTGGCGATGGACCACCACGTCCCTAAACTGGCGATGAACCACCACGTCCCTAAATTAGAATATGGACCCCCATGTCCCTAAACTGGAACATGGACCAATACATCCCTAAACTGGAACAATAGAGCCCTCAAATGCTCTTTTGCCGGATCTAAACGGTCCCGTTTAAGTTGATCTTAGCCTCAAATATGGCTAACGTATCCTTAAACATTCAAACAGACTTTAGTCCCAAATTGGACTATAGATCCCCCAATCAACTTTGGTTCAAGGGTAAATCTCCGAACTCCTCTAACACATGTCGTTGTAATCCTTCAACGTCGTCAGAGAGGTGACGGGTCCCGACGACCATATATTAAATGGACCACCATGTCCCTAAACTGGAAATGGATCTTGACGATCCCGTTAAGTAGGCCTTAGTCAGGAAATTAGACTAACGTATCCTTAACAAACGTTTAAGTTGATCTTAGCCTCAAATATGGCTAACGTATCCTTAAACCAAAACCCCAAACCCAAATCTAAGAAAATACGGATTTGGACCAATCCACGTCCTACGGGCGACGAAATAAATAGTCTCCGTATACAATCCATGGGCAACCACAAACAAAACAAACACCCACGACACGAAGTGAAATTCTAGAGAAGGAGAAAGTTGTTATCGCGATGCGGTAGCGTAATTAACTGTAGAGGCTTGCGCCTGGAGGGAAGAGCGTCCCCACAATCAAAAACCCCTCAAGTGAGGGGGAATCTGACGAAGTCTGCTACATTGGCCGCATCCGTCTAAACCTCCGATACATGGTGCCATAAATCAACTTGGCATCTTCGGAGAGGTGTACGGATAAAACCAAATAGCATCTGCCCCGAATCTCAGCGTCAGGACTTCGCAGTCCCGTGCGCCGCCATTCGGAGGGGAACAAGAGGCACTGATTTAATTGGAACCAGATTCAAATCATGCAGCTGTCTCCAGTGCATGTCAACTAAATGAAGAGAGGTCGATCAACATTACTGAACTTAGGAGTGCTTCCAATTATGAGTAACCTGAATGAGAAGCAAGTTCTCTTAATCATTAATATTAACTGAATACCATACACAAGTATCTACATCTTCGATCACCTTGAAGAATCCTGATACTAGAACACCCGGTTCTCTACTTTACTCTTATACCTATAACTTCTCAAAACTATGACCTTGTGTTTCTACGAAACACCAGTCTAAAACAAGAGAAGTCACAATTAAACAGAGTATAGTACGACTACCAACCCCTCTGTCCTCATGGACACTGGACAACATACAATACTCTGTATAAGTCCCCTGAGTCTAATAACTCATTCCCTGTATGTCGTAGGTTGAAAACTGTACTTATGGTTAAGAAGAATTACACCGCTGTTTAATGCTCATTACCTAATCATCCACCAATATAGGTAAATGGCATAGACATAATTTCAAAAAGTTATATCTCACTTTATAAAAATAAACGTACAGATATATCAATTTGAAATTGGTGCATAACAACGGATATTCAAAACCAAATATTTGCCGTCCGGCAAACAACCCAGGTGATTTCCTCAAATATAACCAATTACAACGAATCACGATATAATGAGGATGATCACCCAATTCCTAATAACTTACTCCCACTCATCATCTGTAAAACCATACAGATGTGAGAATCAAACCTGGTAAATACATACCCTGGAGCAAGGACTAATTAGGAAATCAGTTTTCTTTTAACAATACACAGTGAAACTGAAACATATAAATGTTTCGAAGGGGTATCTAGGTATTCATAGTAATGCCTCTTCCATTATCAGATTCACAAGTGTAACCGTAAATTTCTTTGCCATCTCTCCAAATCCCTTTATATGTCTTTAGTCATTACCTTCTGTACACCCCTTTAGGCTAAATGGTTTTCTTCCTTCCCTACCGTTTGGCACCAGCCTATGGTGTAGAAGAAGACAATCCATTAAGAGTAATAGATGTACTATCCTAATCCTAGTAGCACTCGCAACCTGAGAGAAGGTGAAGATTAATGACAACTGAATAAACCTTATTCCTATTTCTCCTGAACCAGAATCCATCCCCGAACTGGAACAAGTTCCTTCGAGTTTGTATAAAACCATACGATGGAGTATCCAAATAACTGTGGATCTTCGTAGTGATACGGAGTGTCCTTGAGAAATACAAAGGTGAAGTAGGAGTGGCGATGAAATACTTGGTTTGGTCGTGAACAGCAGTCGCAGTTTACTTCGCTCTCTTACTAATCCCTTTATTTGTCTTTACTTAATACCTTCTGTACACCTTTTAGGCTAAATGGTTTTCTTCATTCCCTACCGTTCGGCACCTGCCTTTGGTTTGGATGAAGACTATCCAATTAGCGTAATAGGTGTACCGTCCTAATCCAAGGAGCACTCATAACCTGGGAGAAGGTAAAAGGAAAAGACAACTGAATAGTCCTATTCGTTTTCTCCAGAACCAGAAACCATCCTCGAATAAGTTCTTTCGAGTTCGTATATAACCATACGATGGTTTTATCCAATGGAAGTGGATGTTCATAGTAATACGGGGTGTTCTGGAGAAAAGGGTAAAAGTAGGAGTGGCAATGAGGTATGCAACTCTGACAATCCAAAAGCCAGTGTTTTAAGAAAGTTCGGTTAACTTGGTCACTGAGTCATAGTATAGGGTCGGGCCATGGTCGCTACCAAAGTGAGAGAGAGAAGAAACACTCTACGTGCACTCCAACCTAGATCAGAATGGTTATCACTTTATCTAATCAGGAAACCTTCCACTGTAACCTCAAATTCTCCTCCAAACCTGAAAGAAGAATTAGTCGGGATCACCCGAGGAGTAAACCAACTCATCAGTGGGAATCGGGATCCAACTATCATTGCATGATAACGTGATGGAATCCACTCACGTTATCACACTCCAGAAGGTATACGCATGCCTGGTAAGTTTCAGTTTCTTTAGAAACTCCCAATGTGATTTTTACCCCATGCTCTTATGACCTTGACGTAGGCCAACATATCATAAGTCACATGTCAAGTTCTACCCATCATTTTCCAGGTTAATTTGAACCCAATCGTACATAGCCTTGACGAAGGCCAAAATAGTAGTACGACTGTCCCAAACCAACGCATCTATCTATGCAACAGAAAAGTTACAAATAGCTACCATACACTATGCCTTGACGTAGGCCAATATACATAGCATGAATACTAAGTGCTACCTTCCTGAAATGATGGAGGGCTACGAATGGTTTTTGGCGAAAAACCTTCAACGTGATGAACTTGATATCGTTGAAGGAACGGGATAGTTTTTTATAAAAATATAGTAGCGAAAACCTTTGCTAAAGAGGCCACTCCCGGTGAGGGGATCTCGGCTCTTTCCCCGTAGAATGAGGTGCAGGATATTCCAACTGAATACCACGATGCAAAGCAAAAAGTAATCGATTATAGTGAAGTTATTACCCTGACGCAAACTTCTGTCCAAGGGGTCACTCCCGGTGAAGGGATCTCGGCCCTTGCCTCGTCGACTGAGGTGCTGGATATTCATAACCGAATACCACTGTGCAAAACAAAAGAGAACGTCCTTGCAATAACAGTTTTTGAAAAATTTTCCAACAACATCAGAATAGGTTTGTTTAGCTCGCATTGATCCGAATCAATGAAGTCCCATCAATTGATCACACCACAAAAGAACGAAGATACGATGTACGTATATGCCATCCGCATTCGCCACTGGGTCCCGTCATCACCCGTTAGGTTACTTAACTAACGACAGAGCGGGGACTGGACTAGCGCGGATGCAAAACATATACAACATCTACTAGTATATATATCAATATATAATAATCGCTCGAGGCGTGATAAAATGCAACATCACAGAAATGTAATAAGCATCACAGAACAATACAGATAATCTGGGATCCCCGGGTTTCATAGAGCCGCTACTGAAACCCGACGTTCCCCTGGTCGTGTGGATAGCCTGTGCAATGAAATCCTAGACCCCTACGTGCGCGGCAAGTTACCCGCCAAAACCTGAAGCGAGGCAGCCCCTACATCAAAGTGAATGGACCTCCCAGCACTTCACGGAATTTGGTAACTTGAGCACCCCTCCTTGGGTCAACCTGTACCCCCTATGAGTGCGGAGAATAGCCCGCCAATTCTAGAGTGAAGCCCCCTCCGTCTCAAAGCCATGAGATGCGGGCTCGTTTCCCTCTAGAACCCGGCTATCCGTGCACCCCACCGCGGGGTAATCCTAGTACAGAAAGTAAAATATATACAACGGGTACATCGACCTCAGCCCGGTCGTGCCCCAAAAGAATAATATACAAACAGGCCGTGACGGCAGTCCACATGTCGGACGCTCGGCCCGCAATATCAAATGTACAAATACAACCAAACTGTACTACCATTGCATCCAGGCTATCCACCACGAAAAATACGCAACATCACAGCACAACACAGAACATCAACGTGAATATCACGTTCGCAAATCCTTCTAAAAGGGTTATAACAATTAGACAGGATTTACCGATCAAATGACATTCACGGTCGCAGATATAATGCAAATAATGTGAACTAACATATTTAAAATTTTCGATCGGCAAAATTTCCCGAAGTGGGCCCCAAGCACAAATCCAGCACTCAAAATAATATGGGCCCAAACAAAAAATAGCAGAAACCCCAAGTCCATGTCAAAGAGCACTGTAGGAAAAATGGTGCAGTGCAGCTACAGTGCTGCGGCGGAACCACGGCCGAAACGGGGTTACGGCCGCGGTTCCGCGGAGCTACAGTGCTATCATGCTACCAATTTTATGCAGTGTACTTAGAACAGCCTGCCTGATTTTCTGCAACTCATAAAAAAAAATTTTGACAACAAAAAAAATTCGAGAGAAACTGTACTTTTTGAAATCGCCGTTTTGGAAAATTCGGCCGATCGAAGTTTTAAATACATTAGAGCAAGCTAGTAAAGGTTAATGGCGTGGCTCTGAGACTATGTAAGTGTACGGTAGCGCCCCGGTCGTCTTTCCGAGGCCAAAATGCGGGAACGAATTTTTTTTCTAAACAACAAACCGGCGCTATCGTATGTTTAAATTCCGGATCGAACCATTAACCTACAACTAGCAACTAGAGAAGGGTTGGAAAGCTATACCAATCGATCCGTGTCCTTCGGTCTTTGGCCACCATCCCAAGCTCCTCGCGGCATCTCCGGTCTTGATCTCCTCATCGGAAAGGGCACCACATCATCGATTCTTTTTACGGGCTCCCGCTTCATCCGAAGCAACTCGGGCACGAAGGGTGCTGGCCGACGTGTCTAAGGTGATGTAGAGAATGTTTGTGATCACTTTGTCTCTTGCATCCATGAGATGGATGGAGGTTGAAGGTGTTGCCATTGATGGAGATTATGAGCTAGAGAAGAAAGAGTAAGAAGAAAAGTTTTTTCTCTTTCTTTTCTTTTTTGATAGAATGATAAAAATGAGAGTGAGTTGTAACAATAATATAAGAGCTAACCACCATATCATGGCTTCCCCTCTCTCTTCTCTTATCAATTCAACACACAAAACAAACACTTATGTGACATTTTTCACAAAAAAAGAGACCATGAGTCACTATATATGTCCATGTCACATTTAATGCATCTCGTGATGAATTCTACCTCATTATTTCCATATGCAAACATTAATCCAAATGTTTGCAACAAAAATAAGATACGGCAACATCTAAAGTAAACTCGTGACGGATCACAAGTATACCCCTCACCTGTATATACATACCTGCATCCGCATTCCGACTGAATGCGAATGCGATGAGACTAAAGTAATCCGACAAATCTAATACTAGGGTCCGGCTTAAACCAAAGCCCACTAGTATGATCCGCCCGATCATGATCCGTGCACTAATGCATGTATATGATCGGACCCTGCTATATATCATACGACCTCTATAACGTTTCGCCCGAAACTTGAGAAACTGTCTGTGGGGGACTCAAAAGACTCATCAATACTTTGGTTGTTGATTTAACCACAAGCACATCAGAGGTACTAGCCGTACGTAACGGGCTACCGGGTATTGACCAAAAGGGAGGTCTATGAGTGAACTCATCCTGACATCCTACTGAGCCTGACAGTGACAATATCCGTATAGTCCGGTCCGTTTGTCTATGAGTATCGCATGTCGAGCCTAGGGGGTTGGTAAAAGTCAGACCCCCCAAAACGGTACAAGTGGTGTCGGAGTGTAACCAAGAACACCGTGAGATACTACTGGAATACCTACCAGTAAATCTCAGTTTGGCCAAGGATTTCGTGTGATGGCTCTCCTAGACACAGCGCGATCTTACCCCCAATACCGGGAGAGATGAAACCCCTGCCGATCTGCTCACTGCCTCCATGTGGCTCGGGACTGTACCCAACTAAAACCTGTTTGCACGACTCTTTTGAGCCGTGGTAGGGTAGTAAACAAAGCACAGTGGGAACTCACACGAGACAAATGACGATCTCAGGTCGATGAACTAACCTGTACACATATCACCAGGGAACTGCTATCTGACGTCACGTATAATACCAACTAGCATGTTTGGTGTACTCATAACCCAATGAGCACCTGCATACATCTTAGGTGATCCAACTGACACCAATGGCTTGTGTGATCAGCCACCGCCCCTCGTCGGGGTCTCGACTGTATACACTAGTCTACTAATGGAGTATCGATGCCCAGTCTCGAAACTCCCATGACTAGGGACCTTTTAAGGATGTGCTTACAGACCCCAGCTCCCATGCATATGTCGCCATCATGCTGCTGGCAGTCAAGCAAGAATCCTAAGGGCTCTATCAATGTGTAATAGCGACCTGTAAGGTCACCTAAAGTTGTACACGATGATAAAGACAAACCATGGTAGCATATTATTCTCTATCAACGTGTAATAGTGAACTACAATGTCACCTAAAGCATGTACACGATGATAAAGACAAACCCGATAGTATACAAAACTCTCGAGTAAGACTGTCCTACCGGTATAGGTCCTCCCTCAATCGTTGCAATCACGTACCTGCGATCCAATAATTGACTCTGAGGGCACTATATCCAACAGAGATGACGTTGTTCGTCGGAAGACCCGATAGGAGAATAGTAAGTTGACTAGCTTAGGATAAAGGACCTCACCCAGATGCATTGTGAGTTGATCGAGAGCGGAAGAATATGGAGTATTCTTCCGATGGTTGGAACGAGTTCCCGAGGACGTGTTCGGCTAGATGTCTTCTATAGAGTGATGAAGATACCGAGTTCATGATTTCGAGTCCGTGTGAGAGACTCCGGATTGACTGTAGGCGAGAAGAATTGCAGTACTGTAAAATTTCAGAAAAATAAAATATTATTTTTGGGAATTTTTATAATTAAATAATAATATATTGAATATTTTAATAAGGCGGTATAATTAAATACCGATAATTTAGGAAAAATTTTGAAAATTATAGAAATTACTAAAAAGAAGGTGCTTTATGTGATTTATGCAAATTATAAGTTTTTATGATTAATTATATACTATTTAGTGCTAATCGCGATTAAATATCACTAATCGCGCATTAATCCGGTTTTGTGCACATGACATGCACCAAGTCATTTTAACACTTGTTACATTTTTATCATGGTCTTTTCTTCATTTTATCATTCAAGGTTGTTAATTTAGAAGAGAAAAGAAAAGAAAAGGAAAGGAAAGGAAAATGAATATACAATTGAGGTATGGGCAAGAGAGAGAGAGAGAGGGTGAGGGGTCAACCTAAGTCTCGACCATTTCCCTCTTCATTATTCACTTCATCTTTCCCTGCCCTCTTCACCATGGCAGCACCCCCTTTCCCTCCTCCACTACCACCCTCAAAACATCATCAAATCATCATCCAAATTCCATCCCCACTTTATTAAAAGCATGCACAAGGTCACAAGCTACACTTTGGACCAAGAAAGTTTGCATTTTGGGCTCTTGGGCAACTCAAGAAAATTCTTGAGTTGCCAAATGAGGTAATTCTTTCACATTAAGTGTAGTATTTCATTTCCTTTAGCCTCTTGGGTAGTTAAAATCGTTTTGGCGAAGTTTAGTGAACTTTGGGAATTCCTAGAGAGCGTTACGGTTTAAGTTGAGTTGTGTTAGTGTAATTGGGCTTTAGTGATGACCTTAAACCCCCCTATGATGTTAGAAACCCAGACCAAACTGATACAAACGCAATTTTCAGAAAACAAAAACTTCCAATGTCGGTTTTGTGAGTTTTGGTGTTTGTAGGGAAATCTGGGATGACCTGGGAATATTACTAGATAAGTAAACAACCCCAGTGGATTAGAATTGACTCTAGGAAGACACCCTGAGAGCAAGAGCCCAAGAGGAGACCCCCAAGCCGAGCAGGGCAGAATTTTGAGGAATGTGGCCGGCCATGGGGTGAGGTATTGGGTCCAGGTTGCTACAGTAGGTCATATACACCCTATATATCACCCTAGTGTTGTTTACTTACCTTGTTTTCGCCTTAGACAAAAATCTGGGACATGTTTTCAAAGTTGCTGCCTTATGTTTTGCGATGTGTTTAAATCTAAGTTTTAGTATTTTGGTTTTGACTCGATGGTTTGACATTTGTACATCGATATCGAGGGTTTGTTTGGTTATTCTTGCATGCGTAGGCTATAGGTTTTGACCTATGTGTGATACGCGTGCCGATTTGGTTTTCGTATGTCGTTTTGATTTCGAATTGGATTTTAATGCGATACGATACGTTGTGACATGTAGGTACCCCATTGTGGAATTCAAGACGACAAGCAAGCGCGTGGCGACGTCGGCATCGGCAAGCGAAGATCAAGTGAGTAGATATATATCTACGGGGGAAGTCGGGTGGATGGCGTATAGCACCCTCGCAGTTCGTAAAATAGTTTTTGATATATATATGTTTATATATGTGTTTTATGATACGTGGATGATTATCAAGATATGATTATGTGTTCATGGTTTAGTTTAGGGTAATTAGAAGTAAACTAGCATAATTTCTGAGTCCTGAACCCTAGAATAGGTTTATACCCACATGCACACACAAACTTACATACTTTTATTTACATGTGCGTATATGGGGATATGTGTATATATATATATATATATGCACATGGGTATGGGACTATGTATATATATATATATATATACGTATACATATACATGGATTATGAGGATAGTACTTGGGATTGGAGATGAGTCGATAAGATTGGGCTTGAGGCCCGGTGATCGGTGATATGACGTGGATCGTATTATAAGATACGACACGATGTTTAGCGGTTCCTTTAGGCGTGGTGTTTTCATACAAACGCATGCATATTTAGATGGTATCATTATGGTATTAGACTTAGATCAGTACCCCAGATCATGATATATGATGAAAAGGATACCAGATGAGAAATGAGATAAATGTGATATTTGACCCGTACCCAAATTGGGATACCGTACGATGGATTTACCGTACGAAGTATATTGATGATAGATCCACACTTTTTGCTCGAGGATGTCATAGTATATAGGGTATCGTATGGGATACTATTGAGGCGGGATCACCGACTATTACACACACACACACACACACACACACACATATATATATATATATCGACTCAGATTTTATGCTAGTGGCGTACCATGTGTATGTTCCACGGCATACTTACGATACGCTGCTCCACTTAAGAAGCCTTAGGATGTACATTTCCTTGCACATTATTATATTCATTCATGATCTATCCTCATCGATATCGGTTTATGGTTTTGCTGCCACGATTACACGGGCAGAGAGAGCTACGGCTAGAGTTGCGGTCAGCATGAACTTGTCACGGGCGAGGACTGACCACGGCGTTTATGGAAATCCGAAATCTCAAAATAACGTTGTCAATAGACAGTGAATACTGGCATAAAGCTCCATAATATTTCATGACAAACGAATGTATAAATGCATGAAGTATCTCAGTAATAAATGCAAAATCTAATCTAGCAGAGTAATGATATATCGGAACTATCAGCTAGCAAGCGATATCAATGAATTAATATTCTCTAAAGTGCATGCGACATGGAAATTACCGATGATGATGTGTGTGAGCCGGCAAGTAAGTGTTCGTAGACATACGCATCATCGGTAATGGTGCTGGTGTCTTGATAACAAGGGTTCAATATAACAATAAAAACACATTTAAACATGAAATGCGATGCGAAAAGCAAGAATATGCGGAAAATGAATAATACGCAACAATAAAGAATCTACACTAATATACACGAGTCATACCGTTTGGCATTGAAATAGCACGAATCGTGGTGTTTAGAAAATAGGGGCTACGGTGTTTTTAAGAAAATGTACGTCCTTTGAAATATCCGTAGTATCCCTTAGCCTGTCTTTAAAATACTCACGATTCGTTAGTTTTGGAAATAAGCATGACTCGAGCCTAGTCTAACATCTACTAAGTAAAGTACAGGACTAAACTAACAGACTAATCGAAAGGGTAAGGAAAACCACCTAAGTCTGAGTCGATATTTATATCTAGTAGTCGGTGATCCCGCCTCAATAGTAACACGTACGGTACAATGTATAATATGACATCATCGCGTCAAGAGTGCGGATCTATCATCATAATTATATCTCGTACGGTAAATCCATCGTACGGCATCCCAAATCTGGGTACGATCAATTATCACATTTATCTCATTATTCATCTGGTATCCTTATCATCATATCCTGAATTAGGGGTACTGATCTAAAGTCTAGTACATTCCGATACCATCAACATATATATATATATATATATATATATATATATATGAGTGTGTATGAAAACACATCGCCTAATAATCCGCTATAATATCATGTTGTATCTCATAATACGAACCAAGTCACATCACTGATCTCGTGGCATCATGCCCCAGCACATCGACTCATCTCTAAATACCATATACTATCCTCATCATCCATGTATATGTATACACACATATATATATATGCATATTCGCATACATATATGTATATATATATATATTTCCCCATATACGCACGAGAGAGTAAAATGAATGTGTGTGTGTGTAAGCGCGCGTACCTTATTCTAGGGTTTCGCGACTAAGAAGCTAAACTATGTTACTTCTAATTACACTAAAACTAACCCATGAACACCTAAAACCTATCTTCATAATCATGAGTCTCACACCACACACACACACACACACACACACATACACATATATATATATATATATATATACATATTCGTATACTACACTACGAAACTGCGGGGGTGTTATACGCCATCCACCCGACTTTCCCTGTAGATATATATCTACTCACTTGATCCTTGCTCGCCGAAGTCGATGACGCCACGCTCATCCTTGTTGTTCGAAGTCCACTTGAGGGTACCTACACATATACACACATTGCATCGTAAACAGAAATCACGCACAAAAACCAAAACATCACACGAATCGCACATAGGTTAAAACCTATGGTCTACGCATGCAAAAGAATCAAATAACCCTTGTCGGTGATGTACAAACGTCAGACGACGGAATACAACATCAAATACCAAATCCTAAAACATTAAATGGCGCAATACGAAATCAGAAACTTAAGAAAATGGTCCCAGATGTTATTTCAGGTGAAATTAGTTAATTTTGCATATGTGGAGGGTCTAGTTTACTGAAGATAAAGATCTGGACAAAACACGAAGGCAATCACTCCTACCCTGGCCGTGAATTGCTGCCAGAAGGAATAAAATTGTGGCCATGTGAGGGAGATGGGGTCTCGGGTCTTCAGGGTAGCTTCTAGGTTGCCTGCATGTGTCACTGTAATCGCTATATAATTTTCCAGGTCTCCGAGTCATAGCAGATTTCAATTTCCTATCACAATTTCCAGAAAATCCAGTGTCGGCAGATTTCAAAGTTCGTATTTGGGTATCTGGGCTCAGTTTTATCCATTATTCTAGCACTAGGCAGGTTTGTAGTCACTACTTACACTCACATACACCATTCCAACTCAAGGAAAGCCCTAACCCTCATCTTGGAATTTTCTAAGTTCCCTAAACCACACTTAATCGATTCTATACTAACATGGATGCTAAAGGAATGAATTACTATTCTAATGGTGCAAGAATTACCTCATTTGGCAACTCAAGAATTTTCCTGAGTTTCCCCAAGTGCTCAAAATCCTAGCTTTCTTGGTCTAAAATGCTTGCAGTGGGATTGTGCACATTTTTAATAAAAGGGAGATGATGTTTGGATTTGTTTTAGGGTGTGCAGTGATGAGGTAGAGGAGGGAGAAGAAGAGGGCAGCCATGAGAGGAAGAGGAGTGAAAAAGATGAAGGAAATAATGATGGGGAGAATGTCATGGTCAACACAAGACCCCTGACCCTTTCTTCTCTCTCATGCCCATACCATATTGTTTATTCTTTTCCCTTTTCTTTTCTTCTCAATAAAAACAAAGCCATGCATGAAGAATAAAGAAAAAGCCATGGTAAAACAAATGAAACAAGTTTTGTTGCATGTCTTGATGCAAAATAAAGCTTAATGCATGATTAGCGAAAATTAATCGTTTTTAGCATTAACATAGAATATAATTAATTATATAACAATCTATGAATGCCCCAATCTAATAATCCCTTTCAAATTCAATAATTAACATAATTTCCAAATATTTCCTAATTTATCGGTATATAATTATACCACATTATTAAAATATTCATAATATTTATTATTTAATTATTTAAATTCCCAAAACTAATATTTTATTTTTCTGAAATGTTACATACTAATTGGCCTTGAGATGACTAGAGGAGTGTCAGAGCGGAATTGTTTCCGTTAGTACACCTGAACGGGCCGACGAGCCGATGGATTGCGAGATTGGTAATCCACAGAGAAAATGAGGACCCAGAGACAGAGGACGCCAGACCAAGAGCAGGAGGCAGGCGGATGTTCTTGCTGTGCCAGTTTGGGCGCACCGACATATTTTTCGACATTGTAGGAGGTGTACCTCAATGTTATTTATTGTGATTCGTGTTTTGTGATCCGAGTATCATGTTTATATCGCGGGGATTGAGTTTTGATGATTGAGTTTCATGATATTGTTTTCGTGCACCATGGTTGCACCTACTGGGTATTTACATTTTGTGCATAGTTATTGCACTTGATATATGTTTTATAAACCGTTGTGTTGGTTTTCAATTTGTACATATCTATTGCACTTGATGTCGATTTTGTGCCTTAGTAGCACGAGTTTATGATTTCATGGATTTCATACAGTTGATTTGATTTTGTGCATGTGGTACGCATTCGATTTGATTTTTGCACTCGGTATAGCTCACATATGCTTACAGTGTATTGATACGTGTTTTGTGCACGCAGTTGCACACACTTATGATTTTAATACACCTTGGCATGCTCGGTGTTGTTTTTGTGAGCATTTGAGATATCGATGAGTATTCCGTGCACTTATTGCACCCGATTTGTATTTCGTGTATTTGTTGCATTAGATTTATACTACGTGCATTGGTTGCACCCGATTTATGTCTTTGATCATTTGTTTCACCAGATTTATGTTTTTGTGCGCGTTGCACTTGACGTTCGTTTTCTTGTATGGTACTGCACTAGATGCTTTATACTAAATCATCAACTGATATAGGTAAATGTTAAGGACATAATTTCAAAAATTTATATCTTGCAGGGTTACTTAGCGCGGCAACAAGGTTTCAGGAGGTATCGTCCATGCCAATTTCAAAAATTGTCGTTCTATCTAACCCTAACCTTAGAATTGTTACTAGAAAATCCGACGAAATAACATATAAATACTTTACATCTAAGTGAATGAGGGAATACAACCTTTGTAGAACGGTCCTTCACTTCTAAAGCTCCATGTCGTAATCCTTTCACTGCAGGTTGTGAAGACCCGGACTCTTGAAAGGGTTCACATGAAGAAATGAACAAGCTTGCTCATTGCCTTCGAAGCCGAAGATGATCTACGTCGAGGAGACTCGAGCTCAATCTACCTCTTCTCTAATGGTGAAATTAGTAAAGCAAACACCCTAAACTAAATGGCTAATAGTAGAGGATGATGAAGTAAGAAGTGGGCTCTCTTTAGATTTATTTTTTTCACAATATTTCTTCACATCTCAAAACCCTAGAAATCTTTTTGAGCTCATGGAGAAGATGAAGAAAATAAAGAAGTGAGAATGAACTCATGAGGTTAGAAATGCAACCATGGGTGAGTTAGTGTCATACACTAACTCATGTAGAGAGTTAACCATGGTGTAAGGTTAATGGTTAGGTTAGTAAATATCTTAAGCAAGACAAAACATGTGGACTTTGTCAATGTTCTACAAGCTTCATCCAAGCTCCAAGCCATGAAAATTTCCCCCATTTTGAATTACTTAATAAATAAATATAAACCTTAACATTAAACCTAGCATGGTGTGAGTCTCATACATCCATGTTGCATATGTAACCTAGCATGACACATAAATATATATCACATATAAATTTGTGCAAAAAGAAAACAATACAATTAACATATATAACCTATATGTCAAGTGTATCATAAGTGAGAAAAATGAATGCTTAAGTGAGCTAATATTAGTTAATGCAATGTAATATATCAAATATATAATTATACATTAAATTATAAAATCAACACTTGATTTAATAATCTGGCTATATGATGTATAACCGACTAATATTAAATGCAACAACTTATCGAATCAACACTTGATCCGATAACCCGACTATATCACATATAACCGACCAATGTCACAAGTTGCGAGAATAGAATGCGGTATCACATACGTGCATTAATCTCGGTCCAGCACATATCACATATGTGCTCCTACTCCGTTTCGCATGAACCAAGAAACCTCTGTGTAGGACTCTAAAGACTCGTCAATATGCCGACAATAGGTGATGATCATATCAAACACCTACAAGCCGCAAGAGGTCTGCTAAACGTAACGTCCACCCGGGTATTGAGCGATCAGAAGATCAACAAGCAAGCCTGCTCATACTCCTGCGAATCCAATCAATAACACTACCGTACAGTCCGGTCTCTTCGTCAGATATGTCACATATCACAGCCTGGGGTGGTATAACGTCAGACACCAATAGCCTGATAAGTCATACCGATGCGAAGTCCATAACGGTTCGAGAAACTACTGATAACACTTACGAGTAGATCTCAGCAACCCTGGCCAGGGATCTCCTGTTATGGCCAATCGAGCATAGCGCCACATCAACTCCCAATACCGGGAGAGGCGAAACCCCCTATCGCTCATTACCTCCATGTGACTCAGGACTGTACCCAAAAACCACCTTTTTGCACGATCTCTTGACCGTGGAATGGTGGAAATCAAAGCACAGTGGGAATCACACAAGACTCTATGACGATCTCGGGTCTACAGACTAACCTGTACCAGTGTCACCAGAGAACTGCTATCTGACGATAGGTATAATCCCATCTAGGAGTTCTCGGCGAGTCCGTTCAGAGTACCCAATCTCCTCTGAACACCCGTATACCTTCTCTGTTGTCAAACACCAATGCATGTGGAATCATCCATCGACCATCATATGGGTCGAGAAGCGTATACACTAGTATACTCTGGAGTATCGATGCCCTGTCTCGATATTCACACGACTAGGAACATTTGAAGGATGTACCTGCCGACTACCCATGTCCCTACTAGTATGATTTGCATCATATTCAAGTACTCATCCTAAGGGCTTTATCAACATGTAATAGAGAGACATTAAGTGTACATGTTAAGATAAAGAGCAACTAGATAGCATACTATCATGTCGAGCAAGAAAGTCCTCCCTATATATGTCCAAGCATCCACTACAATATACATCACATGTACAGTAATGGTCTCTAGGGCATACATATAACTAACAATCTCCCACTTTCACTAAGGCCATCTGTTGTAATATCCAATACCCAACAATATAGCAGTGGTTGTAGTATCCCATACTGAACCATCCCATAGAAGTCTCTCTAGGGGTAAGGCCGTTGTAAGTGGATCCGCTGTGTTATCCTTCGTGTCTATTCTCGTAACCTCGATCCCTTGGAGATCAAACATCTCCCTGATTAGGTGATACTGTCCTCAGAATATGTCTGGATCGCTGATGGGACCGTTGTTCCTAGGCCAAAGCCGCAACTCCATGGTTGTCACAATAACACTTATTGGACGCTCAATGGTAGGAACCTTGTTCATCTCATGAATAAGAAATGTCCAGACAACCACTTTGGTAGTATCGTTGGTAGCAATGTATTCAGCCTTTATCATCTAGTATGTCACGATATCTAGCTTGGAACTCTTCCAACATACCGTCCCTCCACTGAGGGTAAAGACAATACCTGTGACTGACTTTCAGTCGTCCATATCACTCTGGATGCTGGAACCAAGAACATTCCTCTTGTGCTTCTCAAGTACTCATGAATGTCCTCCACAGTTGTCCAGTGGTATTCCCAAGATCCGATTGATTCCTTATCACTACACCTAGTGAGTTAGCTATATCTGGTCTGGTACATAACATCGAACACATGATAAAGCCTACTGCCGAAGCATAGGGTATCGTTTGCACGCGAGCTCTCTCCAAATCAGTCTCGGGATACATCTTTTTGGAGAGAGTGATTCCTGAGTAAGTGGGCGAACCACCACATTTAGAATCCTCCATACTAAACCCCTTTAGTATGGTGTTAATGTACCTGGATTTGGGACACTCCCAACATCCACTTTAGATCTATCACCATAGATCATAATCCACAAGATGTAGTAAGTATCATACGGATCTTTTATTGAGAATTCCCGTGATAAGAGGAGCTTGACCGAGTGTAGAATAGGAAACCATTTCTTATCAAGAGTATGTTATCTACGTACAGTACGTCGAAGACAACCTTACTCTCTACTACCTTCTTGTATATACAAGGTTCATCTACCTTTTTTAATGAAGTCAAACTCTTTGACAGCCGCATCAAAACAGTTGTTCCAACACCGCGATGCTTGTATTGATCCTGATGGACTTAAGCATAGCTTTGAAAGTTTCAACTTTTCCATTTACAGCAAGAATCATTTCAAGATCCATTTGCTCCCAATGGGTTTTACCCCTTCAGGTGAAACATCCAAAGTCATACTTTGTTGATGTACATGGATTCCATCTTTGATCGCATAGCTTACATCCTTTACACAGAGTCCCTACTCGTGATTGTTGGGGTAAAAATTTACACCCCGATTGACCAAGTCAAAATCAAAGTCAACCCCAAGACAGGTGGGCCCAAGCCCAGGTCAAGTGGGCCAATGCCCGGAGCGTGCCCGAACATGAAGCGGCCGGCCTCCCCCCATTCAAAAATTTAGTTGTATTTCTTGTATTTTATTATATGAATAAATGTAAGAAAATGGGCATAAAGCCAAATTTTTGTAAAGCCCATGGCTTATGTGCAAAAATAAATAGCACATGAGGCATGGGATGGGCAAAATGCCATTTTTTGTAAAACCCAAGGGGCTATATGTAAAGTGAATAGCCTATAAAGGCCAAGATAATGAAAATATCTAGATGACTTTTTTTCTCTCTCCAAAAAAAATGAATCCAGATCTGAGATCTTTCTCCTTCCCCAAGATTCTAAAACCCTCTCCTTTCTTCTGAATTAAATCAAGAGTTTTACTCTTCCTTTTCCAAAACTAAATAGTTTTTCACCAAAAAACCCCACAAAGGGGAGCTAAGATCTCCCATCAGATCTCAAAAATAAGAGATTTTTAAAATCTCACATCTGATGATCTTCAAGATCCTGTCAACAGAGGAGGAAGAAGGAGACCCATCTCCGAAAACCCCATTTTGGGGAAGACCCAGGGCTCCAAAGAAAACCCCTTTCATCAAATCCAAAACATCATAGGAGTTTAACTCCACTCTAAATCCTCTTTTGGGATTTTAAATCCTCTTTCTGTGACTAAAAGCCCCCCATTTTCCTCGCCGGCACTGAAGCGCCCGAGCGCCTAGCGCTCAAGAGCCCAGCGCTCAAACGCCCAGCGCTCAAGCGCCCAACACCCACGTGTCGGACACGTGGTGCGCTGGCGCTTAAACGCACTGCGCGCAAGCGTGCAATGCCCACATGTCGGGCACGTGGAGAGCACAGCGCCCACGTTTCGGACACGTGGTGCGCTAGCGCCCAAGCGCACAGCGCCCATGTGTCGGACACATGGTGCGCTAGCGCCCAAGCGCACAGCGCTACAGCGTCCACGTGCCAGACACGTGGTGCGCACTGAGTTCAAGCGCACAACGCTCGCGTGCTAGGCACGTAAGACGCTGGCCCCACACGTCCTTTGGGCGTTTTTCCCCTTTATATATATATATATATATATATATATATATATATATATATATATATATGTATGTATATACATACACATACACACACATATATAGTCCATACTAAATATACCTCCCCCACAAAAAACTCTGCGGGCCCTCCGATATATCCAAAACCCCTTCAAAACACAACACTACACATTGAATTCGCATGACCAGTTTAACCCGTTAATCGGGGGTTTCCTTGCTTCAAAGGCGAGGGGCAATTAACGGCAGCTTAGTCCGCGGCTGCAGGAGATTCGGATCCCCACAATCGATAAACTCCAGCCTATCCTAGGCAGGGGGAATCTATAATGCGCGTGACAAGCGCATGCGTATTCCCATCTCAACGGGGTGACGAAAACACCCTACAGTGATGGCAAACCCATTGAGACCAATCTCTCCAACCATATCTCGGGTGAAGCGTTCATGTGAACTCATTTAACATATATGTCGATGTTTGTACTAAAATAATGTTTTTTTTCCGTGCAGCAACCAACTTTCAACGACGATGTCTCCTAAGACGAATTCAGCTTCCGACGCGACCCCGGTCTCGTACTTGGTCAAGATCAATGCCCGCGTGGTTCTCCCCGCCAGTCTCAGCCGGCAATGGGAGGAGCCACCCCGTCAATTTGGTTATGTCATCATCTACTCTGATGGAGGCTCTTATCTGGCAGAGTTCATGGCAAACCAAGCGGCCAAACCGACCTCAAGGGGCAGGAGGCCGAACGTTGTGGTCGCCAGAGCATCCCACCCCAAAAGAAAATATGTATTCGAACGACTCTCCACTGTTCCGACTGGGGGCAAGGCCGTCTACACCAATGGGGCTACGAAGCATCTCCAGCAAGCTCAGATGGTGCCCTTGAAAATCGCGCAAGCAGGAATCTTCTCTGGGCACTCTGTCAATCGGCCTATGGCGTCTTCCCGAAGAGCCGAGGCCTGCCAAGTGCTTAAAACAGAAAAGTTAAGGCAGAAGCGACACAGATATCGAGCCAACAAGAGGGACAGGACTCCGGCCTAATGGATGTTAGTGTATATGCCCTAGAGGCCATTACTGTATCATACTAGCTTGTATATTACTTAATGGAAGCTTGGGATATGCACAGTTGTATAGACAATCTTGCTCAAAATGGTAGTATGCTACTTGGTTTGTTTCTATTTCAATATGTGCATGTGTTTCTTTTAGCATATCGCTTATACATATTAGTAGAGCCCTTAGGATCTTTTCTTGATTACCAGCGTTGTGATGGCAGTCACACTTGTGGGGGCTGGGTAACCTATAAGCACATCCTTATACTGGTCCCTAGTCGCAGGACTCTCGAGACAGGGCATCGATACTCTAGAGTAGACTAGCGTATACGCTTCTCATCCTAGCACGGGAGGTGGTCTGTCCCACAGCCATCAGTACGTCGTACTGGAGATATTATGCGAGCGCTCGTTAGGTTACGAGTACACTGGACAGGACTCGTCGGGAACTGTTGGTTGGTATTATACCTATCGTCAGTTATCAGTTCCCAGGTGACATGAGTACAGCTTAGTACGTTGACTTGACACTGTCACTTCGCATCGAGTGTGTTCCCACTATTCTTTGATTACTACCCTACCACGGCTCAAAGGAGTCGTGCAAACAGGTAGTAGTTGGGTGCAGCCCCGAAGCACTTGGAGGCAGTGACGGTTAGACAGGATTCGTCTCTCCCGGTATTAGTGGTTGATATCGCGCTGTGTCTAGGAGAGCCATTACAAAAAGTCCCTGGCCAGGGCAAGCGAGATAGACTGGTAGGTTTCCAGTGTTATCTCAGGTGTTCTAGGATACACTCCGACACGACTTGTACCGCTAGTAGGGGACTGACGTTTACCGCCGCCCTAGGCCCGCCATGCGATGTATCAGACGAACATACCGGACTGTATGGAGATTGTGACATACAGGCTCAGTAGGAGTTCGGATGGGTTTATCTCATCGGCCTTCTTATCGACATCTACCTGGGGACCGTTACGTACAGCTAGTACCGCTTGCGGTCTGTGGTTAAACCCACTGCCAGCATAATGTCGAGTCTTAAGAGTCCCACACAGAGAGTTTCCCTGCACTGAGCGAAATGTGTAGAGGCCGTATGGTTTTACGGCAGGGCTGCGATCACTTGCATGCACTTGTGTGCGCATGCTGTTCCGGCAGACAATACTAGTAGGCTTTGGTTTAAGCCGGATCCTAGTAATGCACAGATGGATTTGTTTTGTCTTTTGTGCATTCGTATTCTACGGAATGCGGATGCAGGTGTGTATGCACAGTTTTGAGGAGCGATGAAGGAGGAGGGGCCTCATTAGGGTTTTGGCAGATGGTTCGGCCAAAACCGTTATGTGGCAGGCTCATTAGGGTTTTGGCAATTCGTTCGGTCAAAACCATTATGAGCCGCGGACATTACTTACTAATCGTTTCAGCGATAATTTTGTGATGGCTAATTGTTTTGACCATTTGACCACCTTGACCACTTTTGACTTTGTTGACCCGTTTGACTAAAGTTGACCTTGACCTTCATGAGAGGTCTACACTCTTCTTTGGTTTTCTTTTTCTTTTTGGATTATGAAAATGGTCATGTCAATGTAGCCATCAAATTTATTATGATAGGATTAGTAATGATGATTTTTAGTATTATTGAACCATGGTTCATATTCTTTATTCATTATTCTTTTCTCATTCTCTCTCTTGTGAGAAGAAAAGAAAATGAGCTCTCATGGTTGCTAGTTCTCCTTCATCTTCCTCCTCTTGATAAATTCTATTGATCTCATGTGTTGAGAGAAAAAGAATCCACAAAGACAAACACTTCCATCAACCTCTTCTACATAACCTAGGACTTCAAGACTAGAGATCTTATTGCCCTAGTTGCCTCGGCTCGAGGTGGAGCTCGGTGTACATCTCTCGGGTGGATCGTCTTCGACTCAAGAAGGCCGCGGAGGTGACCAAGATCCGGATCGACCCTCGGAGCGTGGATGGATGACCCGGACAGCGGAGAGAAGACCCGAAAGACCGTTTTCGTGAGGTATAATTTCTACGGCATAGTAGTTAACGCCTCTAGTGGTTTGCTAGTTTCTAGTTTAGCAAAGATCCGGCTTTTAGTCCATGTTGCCTTTGCGCCAAAAATTGTTTTTCGCCGTTTCCGCCTCCACGTAAGAACCGGGGTGAGCAACGTGGACTTACTCTGGTATCAGAGCCTAGCTAAACATAAACTAGCAAGTTAGCAAAGTATTTAGAATATCGATCGGAAAAAATTCGCAAAACAAGTCCGGAAAATTTAACTTTCTGCCGATTTTTTATACTATTCAAAAAGTAATTTAATATATATGAAAAATCGGCTCAGGGTTTTCTAAAGACACAGACAAAAAACGGTCCACTTAACCGATCAAAGCGCCGCGGTTCCGCGGCAGGAACATGCTTCGTGCCGCGGATCCACGGCCGAGTTGACTCGGCCGTGGACCGAGTTTGGTGCAGTGTGCTTAGTTGGCTATTTTTGGATTTTTTAGTACATGTTGTTTCTACCCAGATTTTCCAGAGAACAAATTGATTTTTGGGGTGGTTAAAAATCCGTATTTTGATCGATATTCCGTAGACTTTGGCTAATGGATATTATCTGTGATGTGATATATGTATTGAACGTCTGCTAATCGCTATATGTCGATTAGTGGGGGTTATACATATCTATGATCTGTAACATTGATGGTTTGTGTTTATGAATTCGTTGGATTGTCGCGGATGAATAGCCGAGGGTTATGAGATGAGAGTTTTCTTATTCTTTCAATTCTTGTAATATGTAAATTGATGTAATATTATTTGTTTGGCCGCACAACCGGGTCGGGGTTGTAGCCGTCATTGTATAATTTCTTTTTACTGTTTTTGATCCTAGGATAGACCCAAGGTGGGGTGCACAAACTACCGGGTATCTCGAAGTGTCGAGTCGCCTACTCACGGTGTTGAGGGAGGTTGCTTCGCTTCGGGTACTTGGCGGGTAGTTTGCCGCACCCGTAGGGGTCTAGGGTGGGGTTTGGCTATTCATCGCGACCGTGTAATTCGTTCTTCGTTACAGGCTCGTACGAATTGCGGATTCCTAGTATATCCAATGTATTCATCTGTGATCTGGAATGGCTATCATTGCATGTGATGAATGTTTATATATATCTATATGATATCTATTTAGGCGTTGCTTATGTTTTGCATCCACGCTAGTCCAGCCCCCGCTCTGTCGTTAGTTAAGTAACCTAACGGGTGATGACGGGACCCCTTGGCGAATGCGGATGGCATAAGTGTACGTCATATTTTCGTTGTTTTCTGCAATGGTAGGATTAAATGATGGGATGCATTGGAATTAATGCAAGAAAATAAACCAAGTAAAAGTCGTTGGAACACTTTGAAAACCACTCGGTTTTTTTCAAAAACCAACTTTTTAAACGCGGAGCTTGAACCACTCCTTTTAAAAGCTATCTCGTTCCATCGATTATATCAAGTTCACTACGTTCACGGTTTTGCCAAAACCATTCGTAGCCCTCCGTCATTTCGTATGAATATTCAATAGTATTCAAGATATGTTTGTTGACCTTCGTCAAGGCATAGTGATTGGTAGCTGTTGGGTGTTCATATGTAACATAGATAGATGCGTTGGTTTGGGACAGTCGTATTACCTTGTTGACCTTCGTCAAGGGTATATACGGGTGGGTTCAAATTAACTTGGGCAATGACGGGTAGAACTTGACATGCGACTTATGATTTGTTGACCTTCGTCAAGGTCATAAGAGCATGGGGCAAAAATCCACATCGGGAGTTTCAAAAGAACTGAAACTTGCTAGCGCTGCATACCATTTGGAGTGTGATGATTCTGGTAGGATTCCTTCAGTTTTGTCACGCAATGATATTTGGATCCCGATCCTACTGTGAGTATATGCTACTCCTCCGGAACTTTCTCACTTAACTATCAATGCTATAAACCAAGTAGGTGTCTAGAAAGGTGTTAGCGGGGCCACGCTCACAGGGAAAAGAGGTTACATAATTAAGGAACTTCGCGAAAGCGTTGGAAAACCTCCCTCAAAGTACCGACACCGGCCTGGCTGAACGGTTAAGCAAGTATTGTACGGTGAGATTGATCCCGACTAATTCTTCCTTTATGGTTTGAGGAGGGATTCGAGAGACAGTGGGAGCCATCCTGTTTAGATAAATTAAAAACCAATCTAAAATTGCAAGAGCATCATGCTAAAGTGTTTTCTTCTCTCTCTCTTAATTGCAGCGACCCAGTGACCAGACATAGGTTACATCTAGATAATAAAATGACTGAATCTGACTATTTTGACTGGCAAAGGTCTGTCCAGATGTCCATTGCCCATGACAAGCTAGGACACCTCTTGACTGATCCAACCTCTGCCGTCTCAGGTCTAGTTTCCCCTGTCACGGATATTCATATCCGCCAGGCATCGGAAAAGAACAATGCGAAAGCCAAGTGCCTCGTGTTAGCCTCAGTTGATGGTGCATACCAAAGGCAGCACGAGAAGATGGACTTAGTTTCTATCTTCCTCCATAACAAAGATTTATATGGAGAGCAATCTCGTATCGCAAGATATGAGGTCTCGAACGAATTGCTTCCAGCGAGGTTGGCTATCGGGTCATCTGTAGGGGGCAACGTCCTTATAGAGACCAGCTATTTTGAGCTCACGGACCTGAAGACGAACGGGTCAGATGCTGACTTAGTTCAACAGTTTCTACCTACTACCCTGAAGGAAACCAGGGAAGTAGAAAGAAAGAGAAGGGCAGATGTTTCGGGACTCGATGTAGTAAAAGAGGGATGTTCCTATTGTTACAGGAATGAACATTGGCAGAAGGACTGCAGGGCTTGTAAAGCCAGTAGCCAGGATTCGAAGCATGTTGTGGCTTCGGCTTCGTGTGTGTTTGTGATAGAGAACTGTATGTCAGTTAACCCTGTTAGTGTTTATGCCCTAGAAAGCCATTACTGTATCATACTAGTTTGTATATTACTTAATGGAAGCTTGGGATATTCACATGTATATAACAGTCTTGCTAAACATGGTAGTATGCTACTTGGTTTTTCTATCTTAATATGTGAGTGTACGTATTGATAGAGCTCTTAGGATCTTGCTTGACTACCAGCGTTGTGATGGCAGTCACACTAGTGGGGGCTGGGTAGTCTACAAGCACATCCTTATTCAGGTCCCTAGTCGTTGGATTATCGAGACAGAGCATCGATACTCCGGAGTAGACTAGTGTGTACGCTTCTCATCCCAGTTGGGGAGATGGTCTGTCCCACAGCCGTCAGTACGTCGTACTGGAGATAGTATACAGGTGCTCGTTAGGTTACGGGTACACCGGACATGACTCATAGGGAACTGTTGGTTGGTTTTATTCCAGTCGTCAGTGAACAGTTCCCAGGTGACATGAGTACAGCATAGTACGCAGACTTGACACTGCTACTTCGCCTCGAGTGTGTCCCACTGTTCTTAGATTGCTACCCTACCACGGCTCAAAGGAGTCGTGCAAACAGGTAGCAGTTGGGTGCAGTCCCGAGCACTTGGAGGCTGTGGCGGTTAGACAGGATTCTTCCCTCCCGGTATTGGGAGTTGATATCGCGCTGTGTCAGAGAGCCATTACGCAAAGTCCCTGGCCAGGGCAAGCGAGATTTGCTGGTAGGTTCCAGTAGTTTCTCAGGGTGTAATGGGCTTCCCTCCGACACGACTTATACGGCTATTAGGGGACTGACGCTTGCCGCCCCCTAGGCCCGATATGCGATAGTCTTGGACGAACGGACCGGAATGTATGGAGATTGTCACATCAGACTCAGTAGGAGTTCGGATGGGTTTCCTCATCGGCCTTCTTATCGACAACTACCTGGGGACCGTTACGTACAGCTAGTGCCGCTTGCGGTCTGTGGTTAAACCCACTGCCAGCGTAGTAGTCGAGTCTCTAGAGTCCCACACAGAGAGTTTCCTATTCCAGGAGAAACGATATAGAGGTCGTATGGTTTTACGACAAGGGTTCGGACGCGTACGTGCGTTTACGCGCGTACGACTTTCGGACAGTTTTTACCGGTCGGCTTTGGTTTAAGCCAGTTACTGGTATCTGGTTATTGGATTTTTACAGTCTAAAGTTTTTCCGTATTTTTGCGGATTGGACGGACGTTCTCGTAATTTTGCGAGAAGCTTCTAGAAGTGGTGACTAAGGAGGTTTAAGTGGCATATGCAATTAATGAGATTAGTGAGTCATGAGGGTAATTCATTCATGTCATTAAAGCATCATAAATGCTTAATGACTCATGACAATGAATCACCATTAGATATTTGTGAAGCATGCTTATTCATCATGTATTATTCTTTTCTTCATAAAAGAGAATGCTTCATATTTATTATGATACTCAATAATCTCATCTCATTATTATCATCATCTTCTCTCTCCTCAAGCTCTCCCTCTTCAAACCCTAATCCTCACCTCTCATGTGTTGAGAACTAGGATTAGCTAGACTAAACAATCCATAACCATCACTCTATCTCAATCTATCTTCTTTGATTAGCAATCCAAGAAGGTTAGTTAACTCAAGTTTAGAGGCTAAGCTTGGAGTTTTGCTCTCGGGTGGATCGTCTACTACAAAGAGGAGGCCGAGGAAGACAAGGAGATCGTAAAGACGAAGGAGTTGGTTCATTAGGTATAATCCCTAAACACAGTAGTTTAGAAACACTTTGTGTTTGGTTATTTATAGTTTAGCTTCGATTCAAGCGGTTAGTCGATGTTCGTTCACTAAACAAGTTCGTTTTTGAAAATTCCGCCTCCCCACAAGTATTGGGGTGTAGTACATCGACTTACAGTGGTATCAGAGCCTCGCTAAACAATAAATAACTTAATTGCAAATTTGTACGAATTTCGAACGGAAAAAACGAAACCGGAAAACCCCGAACTGTCAAGTTTCTGTCGAAATTTAAATGAAGTCCAAATATTTTTCAGGCAAGTTCAGAAAGCTTGAAAAGACACCAGAAGAACACCCAAGAAATTTGGGCTCCTGAATCGGCAACGCGGCCGCGGAACCGCGGCGGATCGCACCGATCCGCCGCCGAGTTGCCGAGTCAGGAACCCAAATTTCCTGTGTTGCTTCTCTGTGGTATTTGGGATTTTCTGGAATATTTAATATTTGATCAGGTTTCAGTTTTACAGAGAAGTATTGGAGCAATATTAATGGTGTTTAATCGATCGAAATTGTACAGTATTTGCTTATTGGATTATATCTGTGATTGTATAATGTGTTCGTAAATCTCCCCTAACTGCTATTATGTCAGTTGGCAGGGGGTTGCACATTTCTGAAATGGATTTTATCTTTTTTTGCATATGAACTGTATTAGACTGTTGTGGTGTATAGCCGGGGTTTAGCAATGGGTTATTATTTAATTCATTTGATGTAAATATAATTTGTTGTAATATTATTTTGCGGGGCACATCCAGGTTGCGGTTGTAGCCACCGTTGTATTATTTCATTTTACTGTTTTTGCTCCTAGGACAGATCCAAGGTGGGGTACACAAACTGCCGGGCGGGTAGTTTGCCGTACCCGTAGGGATCTTGGGTGGGGTAATGGCTATTCATCACAACTGTGTAATCTGTCTTTTCTTGCAGGCTCAAAAGAAATACAGATTGCTTGCAAATCCAATAAAGTTTATCTGTGTTCTGGAATGTATATCATTGCGTCAGACGAATGTAAAATATCTATATATATTGTAGCTATTTTAGACGTCACTTATGTTTTACACCCGCGCTAGCCCAGTCCCCGCTCTGTCGTTAGTTAAGTAACCTAACGGGTGATGACGGGACCCAGTGGCGAATGCAGATGGCATAAGAGGACGTCATATTTTCGTTGTTTTCTGCAATGATAGGTTAATGATGGGACGCATTATCTATAATGCAAAGAAAATAAACCAAAGTTTTAATCGTTGGAACAATTTAAAAGAAACCACTCGGTTAATTTTAAAAACATATATTTTTAAATGCGGAGCTTTAACCACTCCTTTAAAAAAGCTATCAGGTTCCTTCGGTTATATCAAGTTCACTACGTTCAGGGTTTCGCCAAAACCATTCGTAGCCCTCCGTCATTTCATTTGGGTATTCAGTAGTATTCAAGCTATGCATTTTGGCCAAAGTCAAGGCATAGTGTTTGGTAGCTGCTGGGTTTTCATTTGTTGCATAAGATAGATGAGTTGGTTTGGGACAGTCGTATTACCATTTGACCAAAGTCAGGGGTATATACGGATGGGTTCAAATTGACAAGATAATGACGGGTAGAACTTGACATGTGACTTATGACACTTTGACCAAAGCCAAGGTTATAAGAGCATGGGGCAAAAACATATATCGGGAATTTCTAAAGAAACTGAAATTTGCAAAGAGATGCATACCATTTGGAGTTTGATGAATGTTGGTAGCATTCCTACAACATTATCAGACGATGATATTTGGATCCCGATCCTACTGTGAGTATATGCTACTTATCAGGATATTCGTCACTTAACAATCAATGCTATAAACCTAGTAGGTGTCCAGAAAGGTGTCAGCGGGGTTACGCCTCCAGAGAAAAGAGGTTATTTAATTAAGGAACTTCGCGAAAGCGTTGGAAAACCTCCCTCGAAGTATCGACACTAGCCTGGCTGAACGGTTAAGCAAGTATTGTACGGTGAGAATAGTCCTGGCTAATTCTTCTTTTATGGTTTGAGGAAGGATTCGAGAAACAGTGGGAGCCATCCAGTTTAGATAAACTAAAAACCACTCTAAACTTGCAAGAGCATCATGCTAAAGAGTTTTCTTCTATCTCTCCTAATTGCAGCGACCCTGAAAATGACTGGACTTAAGTTACTTTTAGAGAAAAATATACTGACAGGGCCAAACTATAAAGATTGGCTGCGGAATGTCAAAATGGCTTTGACCTATGACAAATTGGGGTACGTCCTCACCGCTACGGCACCTGCTGTCCCTGGTCCCAAATCCAGTAATGCGGATAAGGAAATCCGCAAAACCTGGGATTTAGATTGCGCGAAAGCCAAGTGCATCGTGCTTGCCTCGATGAACAATGAACATCAGAGGAGGCACGAGGATATGGACCTTGATGGCATATTTCTCCATACAAAGGAACTTTATGGAGAGCAATCTCGTATAGCAAGATACGAGACCTCTAAGAACTTGTTTCGAGCGAGGTTGGCTGTCGGGTCATCGGTAGGAGAACATGTCCTAAAGATGATCGGCTACATTGAAGAGCTCGCAGACCTTGGGAAAACTTTGGATAATGAGCTCTATACAGACCTTATTCTCCAGTCCCTTCCTCACACCTACGCCCTGAACTTCAACATTCAAAGAAAAGAAGTTGAACTTCCGGAACTCCTGAACATGTTAAGGAGTGCAGAGGGCACCTTGAAGAATTCAAGGGAAACACCCGCTATGTTTGTTGGCGGTACATCTTCTTCCGGGTCCAAGGCAAAGGCCAAAGGATGGAAGAATAAGGCCGCACCCAGACCTAGAGGAGGTGTTAGTAAGGTGGGAGGGAAGGGAAAGAAAAAGTTTGCGGTACCGGTAGTTGGCCAGGATGAGTGCTTCCATTGTCACAGGAAAGGGCACTGGAAGAAGGATTGCAAGGCGTGGAACGCCAAGAACCCGGAACCGAAGCAAGCTGTGGCTTCGACTTCAAGTGTGTTTGTAATTGAGAATTGTCTGTCGATCAACTCTGCTTCCTGGGTATTGGATACCGGATCAGGATCTAATATTTGCAATTCATTGCAGGCACTGAGAAACCGTAGAGTGCTGAAGGAAGGTCATATGACCCTAAAGGTTGCTAACGGAGCTAGAGTGGGAGCTGCGTCCGTCGGGGATTATCACCTAGGATTGACGAGTGGACACATTTTGGTTTTACATAACTGTTATTTTGTACCAAGCTTAACGTGTAATATCATATCAGTTTCCTTGTTATCAAATAAAGGTTATGATTTCACGTTTGTAAGAGATGTTGTGAACATCCACCTTAATCATGGTTTGATTGGGTCAGGTACACTAAATAGCGGTATATATGTTTTAAACCAACTCCAAATTTTCAATGTCCAGAACACACTAAAAAGAAAGTCTCCAGATTTAAATAAAGCTTTCTTATGGCATTGTAGACTGGGTCACATCAATGAGAGAAGGTTGACTAAGTTGCATAGTGAAGGATATTTGGACTCGTTCGAATATCAATCTTATGACACTTGTCAATCTTGTCTCAAAGGAAAGATGACAAAGACTCCATTCACTGGACAAGGAGTAAGAGCGAGCGAGCTCTTAGGACTCATACACAGCGATGTATGTGGTCCAATGTCTACACATGCAAGAGGTGGTTTTTCCTATTTCATTACTTTCACGGATGATTACTCAAGATACGGATTCATTTATCTGATGAAACATAAATCCGAGGCTTTTGATAAATTCCAAGAGTATAAGAATGAAGTAGGAAACCAAACCGGCAAAAGTATCAAGACACTTAGATCTGATCGAGGTGGTGAATACTTGAGTGCCGAGTTCCTAGGTTACCTAAAAGAGAAAGGAATTCTCTCTCAGCTTACTCCTCCATACACTCCACAGCATAACGGTGTATCGGAGAGACGGAATCAAACCCTATTGGATATGGTACGATCCATGATGAGTAATGCTGAGTTACCGCGATCTTTCTGGGGTTATGCGCTAGAATCAGCGGCATATCTTCTGAACAGGGCTCCTACCAAGACTGTTCCTACCACTCCATATCAGATGTGGACTGGGAAGAAACCCCATCTTCAGCATATGAAGATTTGGGGATGTCCAGCTTTTGTTAAAAAGCAGCATGTGGACAAGCTCGAGGCACGATCAGTAAAATGTTTGTTTGTGGGATATCCAAAGAACTCCAAGGGATATTATTTCTATTACGCAGAGGAACAAAAGGTCTTTGTTTCTCGTAATGCCCATTTTCTGGAACATCTGTTTTTAGAAAAGGAATCAAGTGGGAGCGAAATAGAACTGGAAGAAATTCCAGAACCACAAACTGCTACTGAAAGTTTGGTAGAACCAGAGGTTCAAGAAGAACAGAACATTCCCGCACCCCTCCGCAGGAGTAGTAGGCTGTCTCATCCGCCTGAGAGATACTACGGTTTTCTCATAGATGGGGATAGAAAGGATTGCATCATAGAAGATGATGAACCTACTGACTTTCGGCATGCCATCCAGAGCGACAACTCGGTACGATGGCTAGATGCAATGCGGACCGAAATGGAGTCCATGTACACCAACAAAGTATGGACTTTGGACTTTTCTCCAGATGGGGTAAAACCCATAGGATGCAAATGGATCTTCAAGAAAAAGATTGTTGTAGATGGACAGGTGGAAACCTATAAGGCTAGACTTGTTGCAAAGGGTTTTCGTCAAAGACCTGGTTTGGACTATGACGAAACTTTTTCTCCAGTGGCTATGCTCAAATCCATTCGGGTCGTTCTTGCTATTGCTGCCTTCCATGATTATGAAATATGGCAGATGGACGTAAAGACGGCTTTTCTGAATGGAAATTTAGAAGAGAGCGTCTATATGGATCAGCCAGAGGGTTTCAATCAGAGTGGGAGCAGCGGGAAAGTATGCAAGCTGCTTAAGTCCATTTATGGACTAATGCAGGCATCGCGGAGTTGGAACATCTGTTTTGATGAGACAGTCAAAGAATATGACTTTATCAAAAATCCAGATGAACCGTGCATATATAGTAAAGTTGTAGCCAGAAGTGTTGTATTCCTCGTCTTGTACGTGGATGACATTCTATTAATAGGAAATGACATTCCTATGCTACAATCTGTCAAAGGATTCTTGTCACACAGGTTCTCCATGAAAGACCTGGGTGATGCCTCTTACATTCTGGGGATCCGGATCTATCGTGATAGATCCAAGAGGATGTTGGGACTTTCGCAGTCCAGGTATATCGACACTGTACTGAAAAGATTCAGTATGGAAGATTCTAAGCGCGGTAATCTACCGTCTTGTTACGGAATCACCCTCTCCAAAGAGATGTCTCCCAAGACTGATTTGGAAAGGGAACGCATGTCTATTATACCCTACGCTTCTGCGGTAGGCTCTATAATGTATGCGATGTTGTGTACAAGACCAGATGTAGCTTACGCACTAAGCGTGGTGAGCCGGTATCAGTCAGACCCAGGGGAGAAACACTGGATAGCAGTAAAGAACATTCTCAAGTACCTGAGGAGGACTAAGGAGATGTTCTTGGTTTACGGCGGAAAAGACCTCAGGTTGGAGGCCTTTGCTGATTCCGGCTTCCAGAGTGATAAGGACGATTCCAAGTCCATGTCGGGTTATGTCTTTACCCTCAATGGAGGGGCGGTGTGGTGGAAGAGCTCCAAGCAGGACACCGTTGCTGACTCGACGATGGAAGCGGAGTATATAGCTGCTTGCGATGCCGCAAAAGAAGCAGTCTGGATGAAGAAGTTCCTAACAGAACTTCAGGTGGTTCCTACCATAGTTGATCCAATACCTCTGTATTGCGACAACAACGGAGTTATAGCTTTAGCGAAGGAACCAAGGTCCCATCTGAAGTCCAGACACATCTTGAGGCGGTATCACCTGATCAGGGAGATCATTGATCGTCAGGAGATCGAGGTTCGGAGAGTTGCTTCAGAAGAGAACATTGCTGATCCATTCACGAAGGCCCTACCTCAGACGAAGTTCGAGAGGCTACTCGAGATCATTGGTCTTCGATATGCCAGTACATGGCCCTAGTGCAAGTGGGAGATTGTTAGTGTTTATGCCCTAGAAGGCCATTACTGTATCATACTAGTTTGTATATTACTTAATGGAAGCTTGGGATATTCACATGTATATAACAGTCTTGCTAAACATGGTAGTATGCTACTTGGTTTTTCTATCTTAATATGTGAGTGTACGTATTGATAGAGCTCTTAGGATCTTGCTTGACTACCAGCGTTGTGATGGCAGTCACACTAGTGGGGGCTGGGTAGTCTATAAGCACATCCTTATTCAGGTCCCTAGTCGTTGGATTATCGAGACAGAGCATCGATACTCCGGAGTAGACTAGTGTGTACGCTTCTCATCCCAGTTGGGGAGATGGTCTGTCCCACAGCAGTCAGTACGTCGTACTGGAGATAGTATACAGGTGCTTGTTAGGTTACGGGTACACCGGACAGGACTCACAGGGAACTGTTGGTTGGTTTTATACCAATCGTCAGTGAACAGTTCCCAGGTGACATGAGTACATCGTAGTCCGCAGACTTGACACTGCTACTTCGCCTCGAGTGTGTCCCACTGTTCTTAGATTGCTACCCTACCACGGCTCAAAGGAGTCGTGCAAACAGGTAGCAGTTGGGTGCAGTCCCGAGCACTTGGAGGCAGTGGCGGTTAGACAGGATTCGTCCCTCCCGGTATTGGGAGTTGATATCGCGCTGTGTCAGAGAGCCATTACGCAAAGTCCCTGGCCAGGGCAAGCGAGATTTGCTGGTAGGTTCCAGTAGTTTCTCAGGGTGTAATGGGCTTCCCTCCGACACGACTTATACCGCTATTAGGGGACTGACGCTTGCCGCCCCCTAGGCCCGATTTGCGATAGTCTTAGACGAACGGACCGGACTGTATGGAGATTGTCACATCAGACTCAGTAGGAGTTTGGATGGGTTTCCTCATCGGCCTTCTTATCGACAACTACCTGGGGACCGTTACGTACAGCTAGTGCCGCTTGCGGTCTGTGGTTAAACCCACTGCCAGCGTAGTAGTCGAGTCTCTAGAGTCCCACACAGAGAGTTTCCTAGTCCAGGCGAAACGATATAGAGGTCGTATGGTTTTACGACAAGGGTTCGGACGCGTACGTGCGTTTACGCGCGTACGACTTTCGGACAGTTTTTACCAGTCGGCTTTGGTTTAAGCCAGTTACTGGTATCCGGTTATTGGATTTTTACAGTCTAAAGTTTTTCCGTATTTTTGCGGATTGGAGGGGCGTTCTCGTAATTGTGCGAGAAGCTTCTAGAAGTGGTGACTAAGGAGGTTTAGGTGGCATATGCAATGAATGAGATTAGTGAGTCATGATGGTGATTCATTCATGTCATTAAAGCATCATAAATGCTTAATGACTCATGACAATGAATCACCATTAGATATTTGTGAAGCATGCTTATTCATCATGTATTATTCTTTTCTTCATAAAAGAGAATGCTTCATATTTATTATGATACTCAATAATTGTCACGACCCGAAAGTACGGAACATGACCGGCACTTGAACTACGAACGTCTCAAGGGGTACGTATTCTAAGTAAGCCGAAAACCCAGAAATCCAAACCAAGAAGAGTGGTAGAGAGTAGGAAAACCAATTTAAATCCAGAAGTTTTAATAGCATAAGCCGAATTATGCGGTTTTTAAAAACATCAAGTATTTTCTGAAAATTTCGGCAGAGTCTCCTTTGTAAATACTGGCTCCCAAACGGGATACAATATGAATAGTATACGAAATCAATAAAAGGCATCCCCAAGCGGGAGCTAGCTCTTCGTCAATCGACGGTCACAACCACACAAGCAATATAATATACAACGCCAACGACGAGGATCAAAATTCAAAAGGAAACTCAAAACCATAAGAAAACCACAGAAATATAACGCGCGACTCTAAGGTCGAAGGAATAACATCACTGGTCTCTATCTCAAAAATAAATACATGTTTGGTTGATGGAATTTACAAGATACAACGTAATAATATTATACAAGGTAATATGATGGGTACGATACAAGAAAAACCCACCTACTAGCAAGTCACCCGAATGAAACTGAGCCCGCAAAGCCGTAATTAAACCTGTACGGCAAAACCTGCAAGAAACTGGGGCACAACGGGGGTGAGTTGCCAACTCGTGAATAGAAAAACATCTACGCACAGAAATCGCATAAATAACGCAATTCTAGGTCAAAGATCATAATATATCCTCAAAAATGTATATAACATGCAGCCTATAACAATGGCTAGGGTAAATATCTAACTCGAGTGTAAACTCATGTGCCCGTGTCAGTGCCTCAGGTAGCAATATATCATATGAATGAGGTATGCATGCATGAAAACATAATACATATAAATGAAGAAACTGTTTTCATAAATTAGTGAGATTTCCTTCGTATTTTTAAACTGACGTATCATAAATGAAATTAGTATCAACAGTGTCTAGCATCGACACAAAACATAAATCTCAATGTCTCGAAATATCAATGTCTCAATCTCAATATCTAGGGCGCCGTCAGTCCAGACCGGCCCCTACCATCCATCTCAAGACCACGACGGTATCCTCCGGATATCCGACGCGTCGGGTAATATCACCGGTAGGTAGTGCTCCCCAGCCAGGCTCAACGTCAACACCACATTCCTCTTGCCCCGGGGTACCATCCCGGGCCCACCATGTACCCGAAACGGTTCCTCCACTCCTCGAATCGGGTCTCGAAATCCATCAGCAAACTCATGGTGGACGACTCATACATCATGGGAAAACCGCACTTTTTATTTTAAAAGGGAGAAAAGGTTTATTTATGTTTTTGCGGTTTTCCTCCAAATCCAAGAAATCTCATGAAATCCGAATCCAAGTCATCAATAGCATGTAAACAGTGAATATAGGCATGAGAATCCATGAATGCGACACAACAGTGAATAATAACATGCATGAAGTAGTAGGCAATAACTACAATGTCTAACTAGCATATAAGGCAAGTACACTAATATCATGTCTAAACTATTAGCTAACAACCTATGTCAAATGAAATAGTATTTTCTAAAGTGTTCGTAACATGTCAATTACCGATGAAGATGTGTGTGAGCCGGCAAGTAAGTGTACGTGGTACATACGCGTCATCGGTAATGGTGCTGGTGTCCTAACAGCATGATATTAATAATGCAATAAGAAATTATAATATAAGCATGCGATGCGGAGCGAACAGTAAAAATGAGCGGGAGCTGAATACTAGACGCAACTATAACTAATCTGCACTAATCTAATATAAGTCCTACAAATGGTGCCTTTTGAAATAACACGAATCATGGGGTTTTGAAAATAGGGGCTACGGTGTTTTTAAGAAAAGATACGTTTTTGAAATATTCGTAGAATCCCTTGACCTATCTTTTAAAATACGCATGATTCGTAAGCTTTGAAATAGGTAAGAATCGAATCTAATCTAACAACTAAACTAAACTAAAGGGCTAAGCTAACAAGCTGGACTACAGGTAAGGAAACTGCCTAACATCTGAGTCGATACATATACATACCTGTATATATATTAGTCGGTGATCCCGCCTCAATAATATCTTATCTGATACCATATCTATAATCAGACATCCCAAGTCAAGAGTGCGGATCAACCATCAAAATATAGCTCGTACGTAAATCCGTCGTACGGCATCCCCAAATCTTGATACGGGTTAATATCACATTCAATCACACTATTCATCTGGTATCTTCTTTATCAAATATCATGATCCGGGATAATGTCCTACGTCTAGTACAATACTGATACCGCCTAAGTATGCATACAGGTGTAAGAATTGCTACGTCAAAAGACCCGCTAAAACATCATGTCGTATCTCAATACGAACCAAATCACATCACCGATCTTCTGGCCTCAAGCCCAATATCATCGACTCATCTCAAATTCCAAATACTATCCTCAAATCCAGTATATGAACACATAGTCCCATACCCATGTGAACACATAAATATATACTCCCATATACGCACATATAAAAGAAAGAATGTATGCAAGTATGTGTGTGTGTGCGTGTGTGAGTGCGACCACTACTCTAGGGTTTCGCAACTACACTAAACCAATCCAAAAATACCAAATATCCATCTTATCATCAAAAATCTCAACAACATATAATCAATATCTGTGTGTATACGTATTCGTATACATCACCACAAACTGCGGGGGTGCTATACGCCATCCACCCGACTTCTCCCCGTAGATATAAATCTACTCACCTGGTCCTCGTTCGCCGGTGCCGACGTCGCCACGCGCTTGCTTGTCGTCTTGAAGTCCATAAGGGGTACCTACATATCATAACGCACCGTATCGTATTAAAATCCGACTCATAATTCGCCGTTTTTGTACAAAACATGATGTTTAAACAAATCTAGTGGCCATAATACTTATTAAATATCTTAAATAAGTCATAAAAACAATTTCCATAATTTAATCTCATTAAATTCCATTAACCCCAAAATTCTAGTTTACAAAATACCCAATTTTTTAAACAATTTCATAGCAAAAATGCACAAACTACAATTTAGGTTGGATTTCCATGAACTAAAGTGTTAAACTACACTTAATAAAGTAAATAATACGATAAAAATCCTAACCATATTTTTAATCCCATATTTCGAATTAAATCAAAAAACCTAGTTTGCAACAAAAAGCTTAATTTGGACATTTTTCAAGTAATAACTTGTAATTAATAACTAGATTAGTTTTCTACAAAACTAAATATGTTAATCCACATCACTAAACCATGCACAATCAAACACAACTCATTTCCACAACAAACCCTAACTTGAAATCTTAAATCATGCAATTAAACTCACATAAACCAATTTAACACTTAACTAAATTAGCTTTAAGAAATTAGTAACAAACTAAGCAAAAAGGTTTAGAATTATACCCAAAAACATTTGAAGATCCACAAGCATCCATGGCCCTCCAAAATGCTCTCTTCTCAAAAAGATCCATGCTATACGGGCTAAGCTAAAATGGGTAGGAGTCGGATTTAGGTTTTGGGATTTTTTTTGATGGATTTTGGGCAATTTTTGATGAAGTTTTGAAGAGAAAAGAGAAGGGAAGTGGGGGGGGGGGGGCTGTTGCTGCTGTAGGAGGGAGGGGGGGTCGGCTGAATGGGAGTGGGGGAGGAGAGAGAGGGAGGTAGAGAAAGTGGGGGTGAAAGTCAAGGTCAACCAAAGTCAAAAGTCCACCTCATTTATCCATTTTCTACACTTTTCTTTTCTTTTCTTTTTTTTGCAAACCAAGTGGGGACAAGAGTGGGGGCTGCTGAATTCAGCCAAGGGGAGAAGTGAATGGAGGTGTGTGGGTGTGGGTACGGGTGTGGGGTGATGAAAAATGATAAATACAATACCCCAAACATCCATTTACGCTAAAAAAAAGCCTTTTTTCTTCAATAATTTCTAAACCGTTTTGGCAAATGATTTCGTTCCAAAAACCACATGATAAAATTTTATTTAATGTTTTATGATGCAAAAAATTTGTTTCAACTCATTCCAATTTGTAATTTTCCCTAATTAAATGTATTAGTGACGGCTTAAAATAATAATAAAATAATATTTTTTTCAGAAAATTTGAAATTTCACCAGCGGCTCAATAAACACCAAATAATAGCAATTACATAGCTAGAATATGTATATTTAATTTTTATAATAAGATATTTGCATTTTGACTTTTTACAGAAAACCCTCTTATTTTACCGATTTTCCGAAATTTCACCGAAACGATTTTCAAAACGCTACAATAATCTCATCTCATTATTATCATCATCTTCTCTCTCCTCAAGCTCTCCCTCTTCAAACCCTAATCCTCACCTCTCATGTGTTGAGAACTAGGATTAGCTAGACTAAACAACCCATAACCATCACTCTATCTCAATCTATCTTCTTTGATTAGCAATCCAAGAAGGTTAATTGCCTCAAGTTTAGAGGCTAAGCTTGGAGTTTTGCTCTCGGGTGGATCGTCTACTACAAAGAGGAGGCCGAGGAGGACAAGGAGATCGTAAAGACGAAGGAGTTGGTTCATTAGGTATAATCCCTAAACACAGTAGTTTAGAAACACTTTGTGTTTGGTTATTTATAGTTTAGCTTCGATTCAAGCGGTTAGTCGATGTTCGCTCACTAAACAAGTTCGTTTTTGAAAATTCCGCCTCCCCACAAGTATTGGGGTGTAGTACATCGACTTACAAACCCTACTTCCTGGGTATTGGATACCGGATCAGGATCACACATCTGTAATTCGTTACAGGCTCAGAGAAACCGTAGGGTTATCAAGATAGGTGATATGAATCTCAAGGTTGCTAACGGAATGAGCATGTACGCTGAATCCGTAGGGGAATATCATATTGGACTGACAACTGGGGAGATATTGATTCTGCGTAACTGTTTTTATGTACCAGGTGCGACTTGTAATATCATATCTGTATCCTTACTTTCTAGGGAAGGATATGATTTTACTTTTGTATGCGATGTAGTAAACATCCACCTAAATCAAGTTCTGATTGGGTCAGGTACATTAGAAAACGGTATATACGTATTAAATCAAGCTCGGATTTTCAGTGTCCAGAACACACTTAAAAGAAAGTCTCCGGAAACAAATCAGGCTTTCTTATGGCATTGTAGACTGGGTCACATTAATGAGAAACGGTTAACAAAGTTACATAAAGAGGGATACTTGAATCCGTTCGAGTATCAGTCTTATGCCACTTGTGAATCTTGTCTCATGGGAAAGATGACAAAGACTCCGTTCACTTGACACGGAGAAAGAGCGAGCGAGCTCTTGGGACTCATACACAGTGATGTGTGTGGTCCAATGTCTACACATGCGCGAAGTGGTTATTCATACTTCATTACTTTCACAGATGATTTCTCTAGATATGGGCATGTCTTCTTGATGAATCATAAATCCGAGGCCTTTGAGAAATTTCAGGAATACAAGAATGAAATTGAAAAACAAACAGGCAAAAGTATCAAGACACTGAGATCTGATCGAGGTGGTGAATACTTGAGTGCCGAGTTTCTAGAATACGAAAAAGAGAATGGAATTCTCTCTCAGCGTACTCCTCCATACACACCACAACACAACGGTGTATCGGAAAGGCGGAATCGAACCCTATTGGATATGGTTCATTCCATGATGAGTAAGGTTGAGTTGCCGCGATCTTTCTGGGGTTATGCACTAGAAACAGCTGCATATCTCTTAAACATGGCTCCAACCAAGACTGTGCCTACCACCCCATATCAGATGTGGAGTTGGAAGAAACCCTGTCTTAAGTATCTTAAGACATGGGGATGTCCAGCTTTTGTAAAAAAGCAGCATGCGGACAAGCTCGAGGCACGCTCAGTACTGTGTAAGTTTGTGGGATACCTAAAGAACTCCAGGGTGTATTTTTTCTATTCCGCATAGGAACAAAAGGTTTTTGTTTCTCAGCATGCCCACTTCTTGGAAACTGAATTTTTAGAAAATCAGATAAGTGGGAGCGCAATAGAACTGGAAGAAATTCCAGAACCACAAGCTATTACCGAAAGCTTGGAAGAACCAGAAGTTTCAAGAGAACCGGACATCCCAGCGCCACTCCGCAGGAGTAGTAGGCAGTCTCATCCGCCCGAGAGATACTACGGTTTTCTCATAGACGGGGATAGAGAGGATTGCACTATGGATTATGGTGATCCTACTAGCTTCCAGCAAGCCATTCAGAGCGGTGACTCGGTAAATAAGCTGGATGCAATGCGGACTGAGATGGAGTCCATGTACACCAACAGAGTTTGGACTTTGGACTTTGCTCTAGAAGGGGTAAAACCTGTAGGCTGCAAATGGATCTTCAGAAAGAAGATTGGTGTAGATGGGCAGGTTGAAACCTATAAAGCTAGACTTATAGCAAAGGGTTTTCGTCAAAGACCTGGTTTGGACTATGACGAGACCTTTTCTCCAGTGGCTATGCTCAAATCCATTCGGATCCTCCTTGCCATTGCTGCCTTCCACGAATATGAGATCTGGCAGGTGGAAGTAAAGACGTCTTTCCTAAATGGAAATTTGGAAGAGTGCGTCTTTATGGATCAGCCAGAGCGATTCATTCTGAGTGGGAGCAGCGGTAAAGTGTGCAAGTTGCTCAAGTCCATCTATGGACTGAAGCAGGCATCGCGGAGTTGGAACATCTGCTTTGATGATATTGTCAAGGAATTCGACTTTATCAAAAACCCAGATGAACCATGCATTTACAGTAAGATTGTAGGGAGAACTGTGGTATTCCTCGTCTTGTACGTGGATGACATTCTCCTAATAGGAAATGATATTCCTATGCTACAGTTACTCAAAGGATTCTTGTCATAGTGGTTCTCCATGAAGGACATGGGCGATGCCAACTACATTCTGGGGATCCAGATCTATCGTGATAGATCTAAGAGGATGTTGGGACTTTCACAGTCGAGGTACATAGATACCATACTAAAACGATTTAGTATGGAAGATTCCAAGCTCGGTAATCTACCGGCTTGTCACGGAATCACCCTCTCCAAAGAGATGTCTCCCAAGACTGATTTGGAAAGGGCTCGCATGTCATCTATACCCTACGCATCTGCGGTAGGCTCTATAATGTATGCGATGTTATGCACCAGACCAGATGTAGCATATGCATTAAGCGTTGTAAGCCGGTATCAGTCGAACCCAGGGGAGAAACACTGGATATCAGTAAAGAACATTCTCAAGTACCTGAGAAGGACTAAGGAGATGTTCTTCGTGTATAGCGGAAAAAACCTCCAGATCGAGGCATTTGCTGACTCCAGCTTCCAGAGTGACAAGGATGACTCCAAGTCCATGTCGGGTTATGTCTTTACCCTCAATGGAGGGGCGGTTTGCTGGAAGAGCTCCAAGCAGGAAACCGTTGCTGACTCAACTATGGAAGCGGAGTACATAGCTGCTTGCGATGCCGCAAAGGAAGCTGTCTGGATGAAGAAGTTCCTCACGGTGCTTCAGGTGGTTCCTACCAGTGTTAATCCAATACCGCCGTATTGTGACAACAACGACGCTATAGCTTTAGCGAAGGAACCCAGGTCCCATCAGAAGTCCAGGAACATTTTGAGGCGGTACCACCTGATCAGGAAGATCGTAGATCACCGGGAGATCGAGGTGAAGAGAGTAAATATGGAAGATAACACTGCTGATCCATTCACGAAGGCCATACCCCAGACTCAGTTCGAGCGGCTGATCGAGATGATAGGTCTTCGATACGCCAGTACATGGCCCTAGTGCTGTAGGGTTACTAGGCACACTCATGAGGTTCCATAATGCATCAACCATGCCAAAATCAAATTTTTGTGTACCTAACAACTCTATGCAAGATCGTTAACTAGAGGTAAGGCAAAACTACAAGCAAGCAAACTACTTTGCTGCTTAGTGAATGGGAATACAACCTTTGTAGATCCGGTCCTTCACTTCTAAAGCTCTGTGTTAACGACCCTTCGCTGCGATCATCGGGATCCCGAACCCTAGCATTGGTTTCATCGGAGAAAAGAGCGGGCTAGGTCGTTGACTTCGAGGCCGAAGATGATCTACGTCGGGGAGACTCAAACTCAAGCTATTCCTTCACTTGGTCAAGAACTTTGTGAAGAGAACACCCTATACAACATGGCAAGTGGTAGAGGATGAAGAAATAGGAAGTGGGTTCACTTTGGATTTGGATTTCTCACTCTTTTTCTTCACTTGAAACTTTTCAAGAAAGCTTTCTTCACTTCAAAAAGAAGATGAAGAATAAAAGAATATGAAGAAAAAATGAATTATATAAAATGAATAATCAACTGAAGTCTATCATGTTGCAACCATGGGTGAGTAAACCATTGTAGAGACTAAACTAGAGTTTAGGTTGATGGTTAGGTCAAAGAACAAAACAAATTGGTTAGACTTTTCAAAGATGCTAAAAAGCTTCATGAAGCTTCAAGCATAAAACAAAGAAAGCCACCATTTTATTTTTGCCAAAATAAATAAAACAAATAAAACCCTAACCATTAACCTAAACATGGTGTAAGTCATACACACACCCAAGTTTGCATGTATCATCAATCATGATACAAACTAGTGCACAAACATATATCATATATACAACTTGTGCACATCAAGTGAGAAAATCGATCTTAAGTGAACAAATACTAGTTAATGTAAAGTAATATATCAAATATATAATTATACATTAAATCATTAAATCAATACTTGATTTAATGATCCGGTCATATCGCATATAACCGACTAATATGTAGTGTATCAATATATCGAATCAACACTTGATTCGGTGACCCGGCTATATCACATATAACCGTCTGATCATACAAATCGCGAGAATAGAATACAGTATCACATACTGGTATTATTCTCGGTCCCGCACATATCTCATATGCGCTCCGATTTCGTTTCGCTTGAGCCAGGAAACCCTGTGTAGGACTCTAAAGAGTCGTCAATACGCCGGCAGTAGGTGATGATCATATCAAACAAGCACAAGCCGCAAGAGGTCTTCAAAACGTAACGACCACCCGGGTATTGAGCGATCAGGAGATCAACGAGCAAGCCTGCTCACACTCCTGTGAATCCAACCAGTAACACTTACCGCACAGTCACTTGGTCGGGGCTATGGGATGTAGCTGTCTATTAAGTTTACCCGGCGAGTATCCGCGTACGCAACGTGATTGCGACGGACTTTTGATCACATCAAAATCCCGTGGCAACCGATCAAGTGAGACTAAACTACTAGATTTATAACATTCAAATTAGTTATCTCATAACTACTTGTGGATTCCAAATATTGTATCACATTCCAGATAAATAGACAATGTTAAACTTTCCGATCGAATAATCAAACACCCAAGTTTTCCCGAAAATCTCAACACTTGAGGGGAGTTTAAAAACATCCATTTCATGCCACAGTACCAATGGTCCATCCGTAGAAGAGTCAATCCAACGCCTTACATGTGGCACGTCGTACAGCCCCAAACCCTAAGGTTCAAAAGGCAGTTCAAGACGGTCATATAATCGAGTTAAGGTTTGTTGCCTTCTAGAGGGTCCATCGCGTTACTTGCACTACTTAGAACGTTCTTAAACTACGGAAAAATCCAACACTTGGAAATTTTCCGGCAGGGGAAAAGGTGATATATTGATATCCGGTCGAACATTTTAGCACGTTCTAAAATTACCCGGAAAGAATAAACAAGGTTAAATAATCCGATCAAATCATCGAGTCCCCAATACAACCCTAGAAAACTCAACAGTTGAGTGGAATTAAAAAATTCCCAGAAAAAATTAACAAGAAAGGACCTAAGAATAATTACATGAAATTCCAGGGACTAAGTCACAATTTTCGCCGCGGAACCGCCGCCAAACCCTTGGATTGGCCGCGGTTCCGCGGTCAAATAATTGACTTAGTGGACCGTACTTCACAGTAATTTTTAGTTATTCCTGCTTTTTTTTCTGAGCATTTTTAATTCATAAAAAGTCTTATTTTTAGAAAATGTACAGAGAGGGGTGTAGTTTAGGGTTTCGAGGTTCGATCGGGTTTCTAACTTCGTCTACACTTTGCCTAAAGCTCTAGCTAGGCTCTGATACCACTGTAGGGTTACTAGGCACACTCATGAGGTTCCATAATGCATCAACCATGCCAAAATCAATTTTTTTGAGCCTAACAACACTTTGCAAGATCGTTAACTAGAGGTAAGGCGAAACTACAAGCAAGCAAACTATTTTGCTCCTAAGTGAATGGGAATACAACCTTTGTAGATCCGGTACTACACTTATAAAGCTCTGTGTTGACGTCCCTTCGCTGCGATCATCGGGATCCCGAACCCTATCGTTGGTTTCATCGGAGAAAAGAGCGGGCTAGGTCGTTGACTTCGAGGCCGAAGATGATCTACGTCGGGGAGACTCAAACTCAAGCTATTCCTTCACTTGGTCAAGAACTTTGTGAAGAGAACACCCTATTCAACATGGCAAGTGGTAGAGGATGAAGAAATAGGAAGTGGGTTCACTTTGGATTTGGATTTCTCACTCTTTTTCTTCACTTGAAATTTTTCAAGAAAGCTTCCTTCACTTCAAGAAGAAGATGAAGAAGAAAAGAATATGAATAAAAAATCAATTATATAAAATGAATAATCAAGTTAAGTCTATCATGTTGCAACCATGGGTGAGTAAACCATTGTAGAGACTAAACTAGAGTTTAGGTTGATGGTTAGGTCAAAGAACAAAACAAAATGGTTAGACTTTTCAAAGATGCTAAAAAGCTTCATGAAGCTTCAAGCATAAAACAAAGAAAGCCACCATTTTATTTTTGCCAAAATAAATAAAACAAATAAAACCCTAACCATTAACCTAAACATGGTTTAAGTCATACACACACCCAAGTTTGCATGTATCATCAATCATGATACAAACTAGTGCACAAACATATATCATATATACAACTTGTGCACATCAAGTGAGAAAATCGATCTTAAGTGAACAAATACTAGTTAATGTAAAGTAATATATCAAATATATAATTATACATTAAATCATTAAATCAATACTTGATTTAATGATCCGGTCATATCGCATATAACCGACTAATATGTAGTGTATCAATATATCGAATCAATACTTGATTCGGTGACCCGGCTATATCACATATAACCGTCTGATGATACAAATCGCGAGAATAGAATACAGTATCACATACTGGTATTATTCTCGGTCCCGCACATATCTCATATGCGCTCCGATTTCGTTTCGCTTGAGCCAGGAAACCCTGTGTAGGACTCTAAAGACTCGTCAATACGCCGGCAGTAGGTGATGATCATATCAAACAAGCACAAGCCGCAAGAGGTCTTCTAAACGTAACGACCACCCGGGTATTGAGCGATCTGGAGATCAACGAGCAAGCCTGCTCACACTCCTGTGAATCTAACCAGTAACACTTACCGCACAGTCAGTTGGTCGGGGCTATGGGGTGTAGCTGTCTATTAAGTTTACCCGGCGACTATCCGCGTACGCAACGTGATTGCGAAGGACTTTTGATCACATCAAAATCCCTTGGCAACCGATCAAGTGAGACTAAACTACTAGATTTATAACATTCAAATTAGTTATCTCATAACTACTTGTGGATTCCAAATATTGTATCACATTCCAGATAAATAGACAATGTTAAACTTTCCGATCGAATAATCAAACACCCAAGTTTTCCCGAAAATCTCAACACTTGAGGGGAGTTTAAAAACATCCATTTCATGCCACAGTACCAATGGTCCATCCGTAGAAGAGTCAATCCAACGCCTTACATGTGGCACGTCGTACTGCCCCAAACCCTAAGGTTCAAAAGGCAGTTCAAGACGGTCATATAATCGAGTTAAGGTTTGTTGCCTTCTAGAGGGTGCACTACTTAGAACGTTCTTAAACTACGGAAAAATCCAACACTTGGAAATTTTCCGGCAGGGGAAAAAGGTGATATATTGATATCCGGTCGAACATTTTAACACGTTCTAAAATTACCCGAAAAGAATAAACAACGTTAAATAATCCGATCAAATCATCGAGTCCCCAATACAACCCTAGAAAACTCAACAGTTGAGTGGAATTAAAAAATTCCCATAAAAAATTAACAAGAAAGGACCTAAGAATAATTACATGAAATTCCAGGGACTAAGTCACAATTTTCGCCGCGGAACCGCCGCCAAACCCTTGGTTTGGCCGCGGTTCCGCGGTCAAATAATTGACTTAGTGGACCGTACTTCACAGTAATTTTTAGTTATTCCTGCTTTTTTTTTCTGAGCATTTTTAATTCATAAAAAATCTTATTTTTAGAAAATGTACAGAGAGGGGTGTAGTTTAGGGTTTCGGGGTTCGATCGGGTTTCTAACTTCGTCTACACTTTGCCTAAAGCTCTAGCTAGGCTCTGATACCACTGTAGGGTTACTAGGCACACTCATGAGGTTCCATAATGCATCAACCATGCCAAAATCAAATTTTTTTGAGCCTAACAACTCTATGCAAGATCGTTAACTAGAGGTAAGGCGAAACTACAAGCAAGCAAACTACTTTGCTCCTAAGTGAATGGGAATACAACCTTTGTAGATCCGGTCCTTCACTTATAAAGCTCCGTGTTGACGTCCCTTCGCTGCGATCATCGGGATCCCGAACCCTATCGTTGGTTTCATCGGAGAAAAGAGCGGGCTAGGTCGTTGACTTCGAGGCCGAAGATGATCTACGTCGGGGAGACTCAAACTCAAGCTATTCCTTCACTTGGTCAAGAACTTTGTGAAGAGAACACCCTATTCAACACGGCAAGTGGTAGAGGATGAAGAAATAGGAAGTGGGTTCACTTTGGATTTGGATTTTTCATTCTTTTTCTTCACTTGAAATTTTTCAAGAAAACTTTCTTCACTTCAAGAAGAAGATGAAGAAGAAAAGAATATGAATAAAAAATCAATTATATAAAATGAATAATCAAGTGAAGTCTATCATGTTGCAACCATGGGTGAGTAAACCATTGTAGAGACTAAACTAGAGTTTAGGTTGATGGTTAGGTCAAAGAACAAAACAAAATGGTTAGACTTTTCAAAGATGCTAAAAAGCTTCATGAAGCTTCAAGCATAAAACAAAGAAAGTCACCATTTTATTTTTGCCAAAATAAATAAAACAAATAAAACCCTAACCATTAACCTAAACATGGTGTAAGTCATACACACACCCAAGTTTTCATGTATCATCAATCATGATACAAACTAGTGCACAAACATATATCATATATACAACTTGTGCACATCAAGTGAGAAAATCGATCTTAAGTGAACAAATACTAGTTAATGTAAAGTAATATATCAAATATATAATTATACATTAAATCATTAAATCAATACTTGATTTAATGATCCGGTCATATCGCATATAACCGACTAATATCTAGTGTATCAATATATCGAATCAACACTTGATTCGGTGACCCGGCTATATCACATATAACCGTCTGATGATACAAATCGCGAGAATAGAATACGGTATCACATACTGGTATTATTCTCGGTCCCGCACATATCTCATATGGGCTCCTATTTCGTTTCGCTTGAGCCAGGAAACCCATGTGTGGGACTCTAAAGACTCGTCAATACGCCGGCAGTAGGTGATGATCATATCAAACACCCACAAGCCGCAAGCAGTCTGCTAAACGTAACGGCCACCCGGGTATTGAGCGATCAGAAGATCAACGAGCAAGCCTGCTCACACTCCTGTGAACCCAACAAGTAACACTTACCGCACAGTCCGGCCTGTTCGTATGATATGTTGCATATCTCGCCTAGGGGTAGTAAACGTCAGACCCCAGTAGCTTGATAAGTCATGCCGATGTAAGGTCCATAACAAGCACGAAACTACTGATAACACTTACCAGTAAATCAGTGCAACCCTGGCCAGGGATTTCCAGTTATGGCCAGTCGAGCATAACGCAACATCAACCCCCAATACCGGGAGAGACGAATCCCCTCCTATCGCTCATTGCCTCCATGTGAATCGGGACTGTACCCAAAAACCACCTGTTTGAACGACTCAATAGAGCCGTGGTAGGGTAGAAATCAAAGCACAGTGGGAGACACACAAGACTATATGACGATCTCGGGTCAACAGACTAAGATGTACCAGTGTCACTAGAGAACTGCCATCTGACGTGAGGTATAATACCATCTGGGAGTTCACGGCGAGTCAGTTCAGTGTACCCAGTCACCATTGAGCACCCGCATACCATCTCTAATGTCAAACACCATTGGATATGGGATCATCCATCGCCCATCACATGGTTCGAGAAGATATACGCTAGTCTACTCTGGAATATCGATGCCCCGTCTCGATATTCCCACGACTAGGAACATTGAAGGATGTACTCATTTACTACCCAGGCCCACTAATATGATCTGCATCATAGTCCTAGAAGTCGAGCACACATCCTAAGTGCTTTATCAACATGTAATAGAGAGACTGCAAGTATAAATGTTAAGATAAAGAGCAACCAGATAGCATACTATCATGTCGAGCAAGAAAGTCCTACCTATATACGTCCCAGCATCCAATACAATATACATCTCATGTACAGTAATGGCCTCTAGGGCATACATATAACTAACAAGTACAAGTAGGAGATTGTTAGTGTATATGCCCTAGAGGCTATTATTGTATCATACTAGCTTATATATTATTTAATAGAAGCTTGGAATATTCACAGTTGTATAGACAATCTTGCTCAAAATGGTAGTATGCTACTTGGTTTGTTTCTACTTCAATATGTGCATGTGTTTCTTTTAGCATATCGCTTATACATATTAGTAGAGCACTTAGGATCTTTGCTTGATTACCAGCGTTGTGATGGCAGTCACACTTGTGGGGGCTGGGTAACCTCTAAGCACAGCCTTATACTGGTCCCTAGTCGCAGGACTATCGAGACAGGGCATCGATACTCCGGAGTAGACAAGCGTATACGCTTCTCATCCCAGCACGGGAGGTGGTCTGTCCCACAGCCATCAGTACGTCGTACTCGAGATAGTATGCGGGTGCTCGTTAGGTTACGAGTACACTGGACAGGACTCGTCAGGAACTGTTGGTTGGTATTATACCTATCGTCAGTTATCAGTTCCCTGGTGACTTGAGTACTGCTTAGTCCGTTGAGTTGACACTGTCACTTCGCCTCGAGTGTGTTCCCACTGTTCTTTGATTACTACCCTACCACGGCTCAAAGGAGTCATGCAAACAGGTAATAGATGGGTGCAGTCTCGAAGCACTTGGTGGCAGTGACGGTTAGACAGGATTCGTCTCTCCCGGTATTAGGGGTTGATATCGCGCTGTGTCTAGCAGAGCCATTACACAAAGTCCCTGGCCAGGGCAAGCGAGATAGACTGGTAGGTTTCCAGTGTTATCTCAGGTGTTCCATTCTACACTCCGACACGACTTATACCGCTAGTAGGGGACTGACGTTTACCACCCTCCTAGGCCCGCCATGCGATGTATCAGACGAACAGACCGGACTGTACGGAGATTGTCATATACAGGCTCAGTAGGAGTTCAGATGGGTTTATCTCATCGGCCTTCTTATCGACATCTACCTGGGGACCGTTACGTACAGCTAGTACCGCTTACGGTCTGTGGTTAAACCCACTGCCAGCGTAGTGTCGAGTCTTTAGAGTCCCACACAGAGAGTTTCCCTGCACTGAGCGAAACGTGTAGAGGCCGTAAGGTTTTACGGCGGGGCTGCTATCACTTGCGTGCACTTGTGTGTGTATGCTGTTCGGGCAGGCAATACTAGTGGGCTTTGGTTTAAGCCGGATCCTAGTATTGCACAGATGGATTTGTTTTGTCTTCTGTGCATTCGCATTCTACGGAATGCGGATGCAGGTGTGTATGCACAGTTTTGAGGAGCGATGAAGGAGGAGGGGCCTCATTAGGGTTTTGGCAGATGGTTCGGCCAAAACCGTTATATGGCAGGCTCAATAGGGTTTTGGAAATTCGTTCGGTCAAAACCATTATGAGCCGCGGATATTACTTACTAACCGTTTCAGTGATAATTTTGTGATGGCTAATTGCTTTGACCATTTGACCACCTTGACCACTCTTGACTTTGTTGACCCGTTTGACCAAAGTTGACCTTGACCTTCATGAGAGGTCTACACTCTTCTTTGATTTTCTTTTTCTTTTTGGATTATGAAAATGGTCATGTCAATGTAGCCATCAACTTTATCATGATAGGATTAGTAATGATGATTTTTAGTATTATTGAACCATGGTTCATTTTCTTTATTCATTATTCTTTTCTCATTCTCTCTCTTGTGAGAAGAAAAGAAAATGAGCTCTCATGGTTGCTAGTTCTCCTTCATCTTCCTCCACTTGATAAATTCTTTTGATCTCATGTGTTGAGAGAAAAAGAATCCACAAAGACAATCACTTCCATCAACCTCTTCTACATAACCTAGGACTTCAAGACTAGCGATCTTGATGCCTCTGCTCGAGGTGGAGCTCGGTGTACATCTCTCGGGTGGATCGTCTTCGATTCAAGAAGGCCGCGGAGGTGACCAAGATCCGGATCGACCCTCGGAGTGTGGATGGATGACCCGGACAGCGGAGAGAAGACCCGAAAGACCGTTTTCATGAGGTATAATTTCTACGGCATAGTAGTTAACACCTCTAGTAGTTTTCTAGTTTCTAGTTTAGCAAAGATCCGGCTTTAAGTCCATGTTGCCTTTGCGCCAAAAATTGTTTTTCGCCGTTTCTGCCTCCCCGTAAGAACCGGGGTGAGCAACATGGACTTACAGTGGAGTCGTGTGAGATTCCAAGAGCAGAGTCATCCTGCGACGATGACTGAATCGGCCGTAAGAATCAGCAATTCCTTCGAACCTCTGATGTGGGTTCCGAAAAATGCCATGACCGCCAGAATCAAGAAGACAGCGGTCCGAACGTCGCTACAAAGAGACTGTAAGTCGATGTACTACACCCCAATACTTGTGGGGAGGCGGAATTTTCAAAAACGAACTTGTTTAGTGAACGAACATCGACTAACCGCTTGAATCGAAGCTAAACTATAAATAACCAAACACAAAGTGTTTCTAAACTACTGTATTTATGGATTATACCTAATGAACCAACTCCTTCGTCTTTACGAACTCCTTATTCTCCTCGGCCTTCTCGAAGTAGTAGACGATCCACCCGAGAGCAAAACTCCAAGCTTAGCCTCTAAACTTGAGGCAACTAACCTTCTTGGATTGCTAATCAAAGAAGATAGATTGAGATAGAGTGATGGTTATGGATTGTTTAGTCTTACTAACCCTTGTACTCAACTCATGAGAGGGGAGGATTAGTCTTTTGAAGAGAGAGAGCTTGAGGAGAGAGAATGTGTAGATTATAATGAAATGAGAATAGTGAGTCAAGAAGATATATATCAAGCATTTCTTTTAACAAGAAAAGAAATAAGAAATGAATTTAGCAACCATGCTTGATAATATCTAGTGATGATTCATTATAATGACAAAAGACTTCTATGAATCATCAAGGTGACTCACTAATCACAATCATTTCATATGCCACCTTAACCTCCTTAGTCACCATCTTCTAGAAGCTTCTCGCATAATTACGAGAACGCCCCTCCTTTCCGCAAAAATACGGAAAAACTTTAGACAGTAAAAATCCAATAACCGGATACAGTAACTGGCTTAAACCAAAGCCGACTGGTAAAAACTGTCCGAAAGTCGTACGTGCGTAAACGCACTTATGCGTCCGAACCCTTGTCGTAAAACCATACGACCTCTATATCCTTTCACCTGGAATAGGAAACTCTCTGTGTGGGACTCTAGAGACTCGACTACTACGCTGGCAGTGGGTTTAACCACAGACCGCAAGCGGCACTAGCTGTACGTAACGGTCCCCAGGTAGTTGTCGATAAGAAGGCCGATGAGGAAACCCATCCGAACTCCTACTGAGTCTGATGTGACAATCTCCATACAGTCCGGTCCGTTCGTCCAAGACTATCGCATATCCTGCCTAGGGGGCGGCAAGCGTCAGTCCCCTGATAGCGGTATAAGTCGTGTCGGAGGGAAACCCATTACACCCTGAGAAACTACTGGAACCTACCAGCAAATCTCGCTTGCCCTGGCCAGGGACTTTGCGTAATGGCTCTCTGACACAGCGCGATATCAACTCCCAATAACGGGAGGGACGAATCCTGTCTAACCGCCGCTGCTTCCAAGTGCTCGGGACTGCACCCAACTGCTACCTGTTTGCATGACTCCTTTGAGCCGTGGTAGGGTAGCAATCTAAGAATAGTGGGACACAATTGAGGCGAAGTAGCAGTGTCAAGTCTGCGGACTACGCTGTACTCATGTCACCTAGGAACTGTTCACTGACGACTGGTATAAAACCAAGCAACAGTTCCCTGTGAGTCCTGTCCGGTGTACCCGTAACCTAACGAGCACCTGTATACTATCTCCAGTACGACGTACTGACGGCTGTGGGACAGACCATCTCCCCAACTGGGATGAGAAGCGTACACACTAGTCTACTCCGGAGTATCGATGCTCTGTCTCGATAATCCAACGACTAGGGACCTGAATAAGGATGTGCTTATAGACTACCCAGCCCCACTAGTGTGACTGCCATCACAACGCTGGTAGTCAAGCAAGATCCTAAGAGCTCTATCAATACGTATACTCACATATTAAGATAGAAAAACCAAGTAGCATACTACCATGTTTAGCAAGACTGTTATATACATGTGAATATTCCAAGCTTCCATTAAGTAATATACAAACTAGTATGATACAATAATGGCCTTCTAGGGCATAAACACTAACAATCTCCCACTTGCACTAGGGCCATGTACTGGCATATCGAAGACCAATGATCTCGAGTAGCCTCTCGAACTGCGTCTGAGGTAGGGCCTTCGTGAATGGATCAGCAATGTTCTCTTCTGAAGCAACTCTCCGAACCTCGATCTCCTGACGATCAATGATCTCCCTGATCAGGTGATACCGCCTCAAGATGTGTCTGGACTTCTGATGGGACCTTGGTTCCTTCGCTAAAGCTATAGCTCCGTTGTTGTCGCAATACAGAGGTATTGGATCAACTATGGTAGGAACCACCTGAAGTTTTGTTAGGAACTTCTTCATCCAGACTTCTTCTTTTGTGGCATCGCAAGCAGCTATATACTCCGCTTCCATCGTCGAGTCAGCAACGGTGTCCTGCTTGGAGCTCTTCCAGCACACCGCCCCTCCATTGAGGGTAAAGACATAACCCGACATGGACTTGGAATCTTCCTTATCTCTCTGGAAGCCGGAATCAGCAAAGGCCTCCAACCTGAGGTCTTTTCCGCAGTAAACAAAGAACATCTCCTTAGTCCTCCTCAGGTACTTGAGAATGTTCTTTACTGCTATCCAGTGTTTCTCTCCTGGGTCTGACTGATACCGGCTCACCACGCTTAGTGCATAAGCTACATCTGGTCTGGTACACAACATCGCATACATTATAGAGCCTACCGCAGAAGCGTAGGGTATAATTGACATGCGTTCCCTTTCCAAATTAGTCTTGGGAGACATCTCTTTGGAGAGGGTGATTCCGTGACAAGCCGGTAGATTACTGCGCTTAGAATCTTCCATACTGAATCTTTTCAGTACAGTGTCGATATACCTGGACTGCGAAAGTCCCAACATCCTCTTGGATCTATCACGATAGATCCGGATCCCCTGAATGTAAGAGGCATCACCCAGGTCTTTCATGGAGAACCTGTGTGACAAGAATCCTTTGACAGATTGTAGCATAGGAATGTCATTTCCTATCAATAGAATGTCATCCACGTACAAGACGAGGAATACAACACTTCTGGGTACAACTTTACTATATATGCACGGTTCATCTGGATTTTTGATAAAGTCATATTCTTTGACTGTCTCATCAAAACAGATGTTCCAACTCCGCGATGCCTGCTTTAGTCCATAAATGGACTTAAGCAGCTTGCATTCTTTCCCGCTGCTCCCACTCTGATTGAAACCCTCTAGTTGATCCATATAGACGCTCTCTTCTAAATTTCCATTCAGAAAACCCGTCTTTACGTCCATCTGCCAGATTTCATAATCATGGAAGGCAGCAATAACAAGAAGGACCCGAATGGATTTGAGCATAGCCACTGGAGAAAAAGTTTCGTCATAGTCCAAACCAGGTCTTTGACGAAAACCCTTTGCAACAAGTCTAGCCTTATAGGTTTCCACCTGTCCATCTACACCAATCTTTTTCTTGTAGATCCATTTGCATCCTATGGGTTTTACCCCATCTGGAGCAAAGTCCAAAGTCCATACTTTGTTGGTGTACATGGACTCCATTTCGGTCCGCATTGCATCTAGCTATCGTACCGAGTCGCCGCTCTGGATGGCCTGCTGGAAGTCAGTAGGTTCATCATCATCTATGATGCAATCCTCTCTATCCCCATCTATGAGAAAACCGTAGTATCTCTCAGGCGGATGAGACGGCCTACTACTCCTGCAGAGGGGTGCGGGAATGTCCTGTTCTTCTTGAACTTCTGGTTCTACCAAACTTTCAGTAGCAGTTTGTGGTTCTGGAATTTCTTCCAGTTCTATTTCGCTCCCACTTGATTCCTTTTCTAAAAACAGATTATCCAGAAAATGGGCATTACGAGAAACAAAGACCTTTTGTTCCTCTGCGTAATAGAAATAATATCCCTTGGAGTTCTTTGGATATCCCACAAACAAACATTTTACTGATCGTGCCTCGAGCTTGTCCACATGCTGCTTTTTAACAAAAGCTGGACATCCCCAAATCTTCATAGGCTGAAGATGGGGTTTCTTCCCAGTCCACATCTGATATGGAGTGGTAGGCACAGTCTTGGTAGGAGCCCTGTTCAGAAGATATGCCGCTGATTCTAGCGCATAACCCCAGAAAGATCGCGGTAACTCAGCATTACTCATCATGTATCGTACCATATCCAATAGGGTTCGATTCCGTCTCTCCGATACACCGTTATGCTGTGGAGTGTACGGAGGAGTAAGCTGAGAGAGAATTCCTTTCTCTTTTAGGTAACCTAGGAACTCGGTACTCAAGTATTCACCACCTCGATCAGATCTAAGTGTCTTGATACTTTTGCCGGTTTGGTTTTCTACTTCATTCTTATACTCTTGGAATTTCTCAAAAGTCTCGGATTTATGTTTCATCAGATAAATGAATCCGTATCTTGAGTAATCATCCGTGAAAGTAATGAAATAGGAAAAACCACCTCTCGCATGTGTAGACATTGGACCACATACATCGCTGTGTATGAGTACTAAGAGCTCGCTCGCTCTTACTCCTTGTCCAGTGAATGGAGTCTTTGTCATCTTTCCTTTGAGACAAGATTGACAAGTGTCATAAGATTGATATTCGAAAGAGTCCATATATCCTTCTCTATGCAACTTAGTCAACCTTCTCTCATTGATGTGACCCAGTCTACAATGCTATAAGAAAGCTTTATTTAAATCTGGAGACTTTCTTTTTAGTGCGTTCTGGACATTGAAAATTTGGAGTTGGTTTAAAACATATATGCCGTTATTTAGTGTATCTGGCCCAATCAAACCATGATTAAGGTGGATGTTGACAACATCACTTACAAACGTGAAATCATAACCTTTATTTGATAACAAGGAAACTGATATGATATTATACGTTAAGCTTGGTACAAAATAACAGTTATGTAAAACCAAAATGTGTCCACTCGTCAATCCTAGGTGATAATCCCCGACGGACGCAGCTCCCACGCTAGCTCCGTTAGCAACCTTTAGGGTCATATCACCTTCCTTTAGCACTCTACGGTTTCTCAGTGCCTGCAATGAATTGCAAATATGAGATCCTGATCCGGTATCCAATACCCAGGAAGTAGAGTTGATCGACAGACAATTCTCAATTACAAACTCACCTGAAGTCGAAGCCACAGCTTGCTTCGGTTCCTGGTTCTTGGCGTTCCACGCCTTGCAATCCTTCTTCCAGTGCCCTTTCCTGTGACAATGGAAGCACTCATCCTGGCCAACTACCGGTACCGCAAACTTTTTCTTTCCCTTCCCTCCCACCTTACTAACACCTCCTCTAGGTCTGGGTGCGGCCTTCTTCTTCCTTCCTTTGGCCCTAGCCTTGGACCCGGAAGAAGATGAACCGCCAACAAACATAGCGGGTGTTTCCCTTGAATTCTTCAAGGTGCCCTCTGCACTCCTTAACATGTTCAGGAGTTCCGGAAGTTCAACTTCTTTTCTTCGAATATTGAAGTTCAGGATAAACTGGGTGTAGGTGTGAGGAAGGGACTGGAGAATAAGGTCTGTATAGAGCTCATTATCCAAAGTCGTCCCAAGGTCTGCGAGCTCTTCTATATAGCCGATCATCTTTAGGACATGTTCTCCTACCGATGACCCGACAGCCAACCTCGCTCGAAACAAGTTCTTAGAGGTCTCGTATCTTGCTATACGAGATTGCTCTCCATAAAGTTCCTTTGTATGGAGAAATATGCCATCAAGGTCCATATCCTCGTGCCTCCTCTGATGTTCATTGTTCATCGAGGCAAGCACGATGCACTTGGCTTTCGCGCAATCTAAATCCCAGGTTTTGCGGATTTCCTTATCCGCATTGCTGGATTTGGGACCAGGGACAGCAGGTGCCGTAGCGGTGAGGATGTACCCCAGTTTGTCATAGGTCAAAGCCATTTTGACATTCCGCAGCCAATCTTTATAGTTTGGCCCTGTCGGTATATTTTTCTCTAAAAGTAACTTAAGTCCAGTCATTTTCAGGGTCGCTGCAATTAGGAGAGAGAGAAGAAAACTCTTTAGCATGATGCTCTTGCAAGTTTAGAGTGGTTTTTAGTTTATCTAAACTGGATGGCTCCCACTGTTTCTCAAATCCTTCCTCAAACCATAAAAGAAGAATTAGCCAGGACTATTCTCACCGTACAATACTTGCTTAACCGTTCAGCCAGGCTGGTGTCGATACTTCGAGGGAGGTTTTCCAACGCTTTCGCGAAGTTCCTTAATTAAATAACCTCTTTTCTCTGGGGGCGTAACCCCGCTGACACTTTTCTGGACACCTACTAGGTTTATAGCATTGATCGTTAAGTGACGAATATCCTGATAAGTAGCATATACTCACAGTAGGATCGGGATCCAAATATCATCGTCTGATAATGTTGTAGGAATGCTACCAACATTCATCAAACTCCAAATGGTATGCATCTCTTTGCAAATTTCAGTTTCTTTAGAAATTCCCGATATATGTTTTTGCCCCATGCTCTTATAACCTTGGCTTTGGTCAAAGTGTCATAAGTCACATGTCAAGTTCTACCCGTCATTATCTTGTCAATTTGAACCCATCCGTATATACCCCTGACTTTGGTCAAATGGTAATACGACTGTCCCAAACCAACTCATCTATCTTATGCAACAAATGAAAACCCAGCAGCTACCAAACACTATGCCTTGACTTTGGCCAAAATGCATAGCTTCAATACTACTGAATACCCAAATGAAATGTCGGAGGGCTACGAATGGTTTTGGCGAAACCGTGAACGTAGTGAACTTGATATAACCGAAGGAACTTGATTGCTTTTTAAAAGGAGTGGTTAAGGCTCCGCATTTAAAAATATCTGTTTTTAAAATTAACCGAGTGGTTTCTTTTAAATTGTTCCAACGATTAAAACTTTGGTTTATTTTCTTTGCATTATAGATAATGCGTCCCATCATTAACCTATCATTGCAGAAAACAACGAAAATATGACGTCCTCTTATGCCATCTGCATTCGCCACTGGATCCCGTCATCACCCGTTAGGTTACTTAACTAACGACAGAGCGGGGACTGGGCTAGCGCGGGTGTAAAACATAAGTGACGTCTAAAATAGCTACAGTATATATAGATATTTTACATTCGTCTGACGCAATGATATACATTCCAGAACACAGATAAACTTTATTGGATTTGCAAGCAATCTGTATTTCTTTTGACCCTGCAAGAAAAGACAGATTACACAGTTGTGATGAATAGCCGTCACCCCACCCAAGATCCCTACGGGTACGACAAACTACCCGCCCGGCAGTTTGTGTACCCCACCTTGGATCTGTCCTAGGAGCAAAAACAGTAAAATGAAATAATACAACGGTGGCTACAACCGCAACCTGGATGTGCCCCGCAAAATAATATTACAACAAATTACATTTACAACAAATGAATTAAATAATAACCCATTTCAAAACCCCGGCTATACACCACAACAGTACAATACAGTTTATATGCACAAACAGATATAACCATTTCAGAAATGTGCAACCCCCTGCCAACCGACATACTAGCAGTTAGGGGAGGTTTACGAACACATTATACAATCACAGATATATTCCAATATGCAAATACTGTACAATTTCGATCGATTAAACATCATTAATATTGCTCCAATACTGCTCTGTAAAACAGAAACCTGAGCAAATATTAAATATTCCAGAAAATCCCAAATTCTACAGAGAAGCAACACAGGAAATTTGAGTTCCTGACTCGGCAACTCGGCGGCGGAAGCGCGGCAGATCGGTCCGATCCGCCGCGGTTCCGCGGCCGCGTTGCCGATTCAGGAGCCCAAATTTCTTGGGTGTTCTTCTGGTATCTTTTCAAGCTTTCTGAACTTCCCTGAAAAATTTTTGGACATCATTTTAAAATCGACAGAAACTTGATATTTTTAGGGTTTTCCGGCTTCGTTTTTCCGTTCGAAATTCGTACAAATTTGCAATTAAGTTATTTATTGTTTAGCGAGGCTCTGATACCACTGTAAGTCGATGTACTACACCCCAATACTTGTGGGGAGGCGGAATTTTCAAAAACGAACTTGTTTAGTGAACGAACATCGACTAACCGCTTGAATCGAAGCTAAACTATAAATAACCAAACACAAAGTGTTTCTAAACTACTGTGTTTAGGGATTATACCTAATGAACCAACTCCTTCGTCTTTACGAACTCATTATTCTCCTCGGCCTTCTCGAAGTAGTAGACGATCCACCCGAGAGCAAAACTCCAAGCTTAGCCTCTAAACTTGAGGCAACTAACCTTCTTGGATTGCTAATCAAAGAAGATAGATTGAGATAGAGTGATGGTTATGGATTGTTTAGTCTTACTAACCCTTGTACTCAACTCATGAGAGGGGAGGATTAGTCTTTTGAAGAGAGAGAGCTTGAGGAGAGAGAATGTGTAGATTATAATGAAATGAGAATAGTGAGTTAAGAAGATATATATCAAGCATTTCTTTTAACAAGAAAAGAAATAAGAAATGAATTTAGCAACCATGCTTGATAATATCTATTGATGATTCATTATAATGACAAAAGACTTCTATGAATCATCAAGGTGACTCACTAATCACAATCATTTCATATGCCACCTTAACCTCCTTAGTCACCACCTTCTAGAAGCTTCTCGCATAATTACGAGAACGCCCCTCCTTTCCGCAAAAATACGGAAAAACTTTAGACTGTAAAAATCCAATAACCGGATACCAGTAACTGGCTTAAACCAAAGCCGACTGGTAAAAACTGTCCGAAAGTCGTACGTGCGTAAACGCACGTATGCGTCCGAACCCTTGTCGTAAAACCATACGAACTCTATATCGTTTCTCCTGGAATAGGAAACTCTCTGTGTGGGACTCTAGAGACTCGACTACTACGCTGGCAGTAGGTTTAACCACAGACCGCAAGCGGCACTAGCTGTACGTAACGGTCCCCAGGTAGTTGTCGATAAGAAGGCCGATGAGGAAACCCATCCGAACTCCTACTGAGTCTGATGTGATAATCTCCATACAGTCCGGTCCGTTCGTCCAAGACTATCGCATATCCTGCCTAGGGGGCGGCAAGCGTCAGTCCCCTAATAGCGGTATAAGTCGTGTCGGAGGGAAGCCCATTACACCCTGAGAAACTACTGGAACCTACTAGCAAATCTCGCTTGCCCTGGCCAGGGACTTTGCGTAATGGCTCTCTGACACAGCGCGATATCAACTCCCAATACCGGGAGGGACGAATCCTGTCTAACCGCCGCTGCCTCCAAGTGCTCGGGACTGCACCCAACTGCTACCTGTTTGCATGACTCCTTGGAGCCGTGGTAGGGTAGAAATCTAAGAACAGTGGGACACACTCGAGGCGAAGTAGCAGTGTCAAGTCTGCGGACTACGCTGTACTCATGTCACCTGGGAACTGTTCACTGACGACTGGTATAAAACTAAGCAACAGTTCCCTGTGAGTCCTGTCCGGTGTACCCGTAACCTAACGAGCACCTGTATACTATCTCCAGTACGACGTACTGACGGCTGTGGGACAGACCATCTCCCCAACTGGGATGAGAAGCGTACACACTAGTCTACTCCGGAGTATCGATGCTCTGTCTCGATAATCCAACGACTAGGGACCTGAATAAGGATGTGCTTATAGACTACCCAGCCCCACTAGTGTGACTGCCATCACAACGCTGGTAGTCAAGCAAGATCCTAAGAGCTCTATCAATACGTATACTCACATATTAAGATAGAAAAACCAAGTAGCATACTACCATGTTTAGCAAGACTTTTATATACATGTGAATATCCCAAGCTTCCATTAAGTAATATACAAACTAGTATGATACAGTAATGGCCTTCTAGGGCATAAACACTAACAGAGACGTGTCCCAGGACCAACAGAATAAGTATGACACTGTCTCTTCAAGAGTCTATCAAGCGTTCTGTGCCGCACGAAAGCAGCGGGGCAAACCCAGAAAAGAAGCGCCAGAACCATTCAAGAACCTGGTCAGGACAGCCGCTTTCAATCGACTGCCCGTTACCGAAACAGGAGGGCCAAGATCGCGATCCGTGAAATCAGCCGCCGATAATAAATAGACGGCTGGATATGTTATCCATACGGTCCATATGGCGGGCGGGCGCGCTAGCAACAACCTTCGCAGCAAAAGAAAAGATGGGGCCACGACATCCCTAGTCCAATCTGGCTTGAATGTGGTTGCCGCTTCCCAAGAACAGCCTTCTCCGCTGGATGACGAAAATCTCTCGATGAGGACGATAGGCAGAAGGACCCTTCTGTCCAGGCAGAGTCAAGCTCGGACAGTAAGGAAGAGCCGACTTTCCGCCCAGGACCGCGGAGCAAGAGCTGCTTCAAGAGCTTCGAAAACAGCTCAAGAGCAAAGATAAAGAGATGGCCAAGCTCTATTCGAAAATTGACGACCTAACGAACGTTGTGATGCAGCTTACAACTCAAATTGCTCGAGCGCCTCCCAATCAAGCACAAGTCGCTACTCATGAGCAGGATGATGACAATCCAAAGCGGCCGGTGCCTGTCCCTTTGGGTCCAAGATTCGTCGAGCCGCACGAAAGCCGACCACATTCCGCTTCCGGGGACGCCTTGGCCTCAGATAACACTATCGCGTTAACACAAGATCGGATAATGGATATGGTCACCAGCAAGGTTAAAACATTGGTGGCCGAAGCTGAAGCTCAGAAAGAGATTGGCAGTAGTGGGCGGCCATATCCCGCACAGTACGATCTGATCGAGTTCCCGAGCGGTTACGTCATTCCTAAGTTCGGAAGATTTGACTGGACGGGAAATGCAAATCAGCATGTCGCCCACATTAAAGCATCGTGCGGAAATACAGGGGGCACTGATGCGCTCCTTCTTTGTCAGTTTGTCAACAGCCTGACCGGTGTCGCTTTCGACTGGTACATGATTATACCAGACGGGTCCGTTTTACCTTTGCCCAAATGGAGTCTATGTTTCGGCAAATGTTCATGAGTGTAAGTGATAACATCTCCATTGCTGACCTTATGAGGACCAACCCGGGGAAGAATGAAAGCAACACCGACTTTATCGCCCGATGGCGTAATCTCACGGTCAAGTGCGAACCGCCACTGGAGCAGCACCAGTCTGTCAGCCTTCTCATTAGGAACCTCAGCAATTGGATTGTCCCATTCTTGTGTACTGCAGGCCTCAAGAAGTTTCAAGAGCTAACCAAGAAAGTCCAAATGCTGGAATGCTCGAAGCAAGAGTCTACCCCGGACTCTCAGAGAGACAAGACTTGGAAAAGCAAGCGGGACGACAACCGTAGAAGCAGGAGTTCCAGCAGTAACAATGTCTTCAATGCGTCCGACAATGAAGAAAAGCGAAGGGCGGGCGAATCCAAAACCAATCGGTCTCGAAAGCCAGTGCTGGGAGGAGAAGGGCCTTCCCTAGAGGAGAAAAAGAACAAAGTTTACTCTTTCAGAAGGGACAAAGTCCGGAAGATATTTAAAGATGCCTTGAACAACGGTCTGCAATTTCCAGAGTCGAAAAGACCTCAAGAAGCGAAAAAGACCGATAATCCCGTGTATTGCCCGTACCACCGAGTAGTGAGCCATACGATCGAGGATTGTTATATCTTCAAAGACTGGGTCGAGAAGCAGTACAAGGCTAGAGAGATCGATCTGTCCAAAAGTATGTTGGTAAACAATCAAGTTGCAACCACCAACTTTATATAGACAGAAGTTGAAGCCTTCTGGGAGCAGACAGCCGAACCCGCTGCCCTGAGGAATGAGACCGACTCACCGCAGCCTCCTTGGAGTAAGCACATATCCAATAAGACGAAGAAGATGCTAAAGCTGCTTCAGAAAGAGCCCAGGACGGAATGGGAAGGACAGAAGAAGCCTAGAAGTCCAGCTGCCAATGCGGCTCCATCAGGCTCAAAATGCAAGAAGCTCAAAAAGAAGAAAAGTGCAGATCGGCGCGAAAAAGTGTCTGCATGGAGATCAACCATTCAAAAATATATCGATTCCCTCGAAGACTATGACCAGAAGGAAAGAACTCTGATTCAATTGAAGGAGTTCCTCCTAATTGAAGCGGCTGAAATTCTGGAGGAGTTAGAAGAAGACTCCAATGAAGAGATCCCTATAGTGACCTGCTACGCCATCCGTCTGGGCAGCGACTCTGAGGAGGATTTCTGTTTTCCCGAAGAGGATGAGGAACTCGCCACAAAGGCCAATCAAATCCAGCTCAGAAGCGGCAGGGCTCTACCGCCAAATCAGGGCAACGCCCCAAAAGGGAAGGAAAAACAGGTGACTAATAAGGAAGATGGCAGAGAACCGGCTGATGAAAACTCAAGTCCTTCCTCGGTGGACTATAATGTCTTGGCTCATCTCCGGAAGCTTCCGTCTCTCTTGAGCATCTACGATGCCTTGGTCCTATCTAAGGAGCTTAGAGATGTTCTCATTCACGCTCTACAAAATCCCGAGCGGTGTCTGGCTCGCTTTGCGGAAATTAATATGAAAGAAGACAAGTACACTTTGCAAGTCGCCGCACTCACGTTTAAGGATGAAGACTTGCTACTGGGAACGACCGAGCATAATCGGCCGCTTTACGTGACCGGGTACAGCGACGGAGATCGGATTAATCGCATATTGATTGATCCGGGGTCCTCAGTGAACATCTTGAACTTGAGGACTTTGAATAGTTTGTCCATGGACGTCCGACACCTGTCAAGGGAAAGGATTGTCATTCAAGGCTTCAATCAAAATTGCCAACGAGTTCTGGGGTCCATAGCTCTGCCGATCAAATTTGGAGATCTGCAAACCAAAGCCAAGATATACGTGATCAACGCTGACACGACTTATAAAATTCTCTTGGGGCGACCGTGGCTCCACGACTACGGCATCATTCCGTCAACTCTCCATCAATGCATGAAGTATACTAAAAATGTCGAAGAAAGACGCATTGACGGAGACATCCAGCCATTCGGTGTGCATGAAGTTTGATATAAGGATTCTCGGTACTTTATGAACCACCAAAATGCTAAGCCACAACCGACTGAGGATAGAGCGGACCTAATACTCAAAAGCAAATCTGAGCCAGCAGTCACTTTCAGAAGCAAAAATGCCCAAGTCAGCCCGCGTTTCGGTAGTGACACTGATGAGTCCGACGCTGGAAGTCCGTCCCTCCGTAAAACTCGCCCTCATTTCAGTACCGATACACGGACGAATCCGATACTGAAGGCCCATATAGAAGCAAAGTCCACCCTCATCTTGGCAGCGACACTGAAGAGTCGGAGGAAGAGGACCTGCCGTGCAACAGCGGTGCAGATTGGACCCCCATGCAACAAGCGAAACTACGAGAGACCTTCGAAATTGCAGAAGGGTCCCTAGCCGTCACAAGGGTACCGGAGCAAATGTGCAAAGAGCTCGATGCGTTGTCGGTCTCCACCGTGGATCAGCTGAAAACTTTCTACGTTCCCGGAAGGAAAAGTGGACAAAAAGGCACCCTTCTTTATGGGTCAAACCCCGTTGTGCACCCGGACGATTTGTCTGTCGCGTGCCTTCCATATGAGAGAGGCATAAGAGCCGTCCTAAATCCTAGATACTATGCACCCGAGATGCGGGAATATTTCAAAAAGTGCAAATGCCGGTTATATCAAATGGAGTCCGAAGCAAAATTTTATGAAGGGCTATGGCACCCGCCCCAGGTCCGAGCACTCATCGATGGACGGATTCCAGACAGACGGGGCATAGGCTTCATTCATCCTGATTCCAAAGCGTGCTACATGATCCATATTGGTGAAACCAGCGAAAGATCAAATGATGATGACGAGATAGCCGAGCCAGAAGAAGCTCCTTAAGAGCTCAAAGATGGCGGACAAGCAACCTTCGACGTGGTAGACAAGATTGACTTAGGAACGCCCGATAATCCAAGGCCGACCTACATCATCTCACTCTTTTCAGAGGAAATGAAAGCGCAGATAATCGCCCTGCTGCACGAGTTCGTCGACTGCTTCGCGTGGACGTATAAAGAAATGCCTGGCCTTTCCCCTGAAGTGGCCAAGCAAATGCTGGCTATATCTCCTGATGCTAAGCCAGTCAAACAAGCTCCTCGAAGAATGAGAAGAGAACTGGAAGAAAAGGTCATCGAGGAGACCAAGAAGCTCATCGATGCCGGCTTCATCAGAGAAGAGAAATATGCGGACTGGATCGCATGCATAGTCCCAGTGAAGAAGAAAAATGGGAAGTTCCGAGTTTGTGTCGATTTCAAGGACCTCAACAAGGCATCTCCTAAAGACAACTTCCCGCTACCGGTCATAGAGATGATGGTCGATGACACCTCAAATTACGAACTGTTCACCTTTATGGATGGCTCGTCTGGATATAATCAGATCAAGATGTCTCATAGGGATGAGAAACACACAGCATTTCGAACCCCGATCGGAATATACTGCTACAATGTGATGCCGTTCGGACTGAAGAACGCAGGTGCTACATATCAAAGGGCGATGACCAATATCTTTGATGACCTAGTTCATAAGGTCGTCGAATGTTATGTTGATGATTTGGTCATCAAGACTAAAGTCAAGACCGGTCACATCCATGATCTTAGGACCGTTCTCACCAGGCTGAGGGAGTACGATATGAAAATGAATCCCCTGAAGTGCGCCTTTGGCGTGTCATCGGGAAAATTCCTGGGCTTCATAGTCCGACATCGAGGGATCGAAGTTGATCCATCCAAGATAATGGCCATCATGGAGATGCCACCTCCGAAGAATCTGACGCAGCTAAGATCTTTTCAAGGTAAGCTTGCTTATATACGAAGGTTTGTCTCAAATTTATAGGGGAGATGTAGGCCCTTCTCAAAGCTCATGAAGAAAGGAGCTCTTTTTGTCTGGGATGCCGAGTGTCAAGAAGCGTTCGAAAGCATCAAACAGTACTTGTTGCACCCTCCAGTGCTGGCCGCTCCCATTCCAAATAAACCGCTGATTCTCTACACTGCCGCGCTAGATGAGTCACTCGGTGCGGTCCTTGCCCAGAACAATGAGGAGGGAAAAGAGAATGCCCTCTACTACCTCAGTCGAACTTTAGTAGGGGTGGAACACAACTATTCCCCGATCGAAAAGCAATGCCTGGCTTTGATATTCGCTGTGAAGAAGCTGAGGCACTATCTACTCGCTCATCGGGTTATGCTGATTTCTAAGGTCAACCCGCTCAAACACTTAATGACCAAAGCAAGCCTAGCCGGTAGAATGTCGAGATGGGCTGTCATGCTACTTGAGTTTGACATAGTTTATACTCCTCAGAAATCAGTAAAAGGGAAAGCACTTACGGAATTTCTCGCTGCTCATCCCATACCGAAAAGGTCACCGCTCAATTGCGAGTTACCCGATGAAAAAATATTTCACCTTGAGGATAGCGAGCCATGTTGGGAGCTTTACTTCGATGGGGCCTCATCAATAAGGACCTCCAGCAAATCAAGTGTCCCGAAGATAAAAGCAGGGATAGGATTGGTGTTCATTAGGCCATCAATGGGAACCCTACGGCGTTCTTTCGCTTTCACCGAGCCTCAAACAAACAATGAAGCTGAGTATGAAGCTCTGATAGCTGGTCTGGAGCTCGCCATAGAAATGGAAATCCTTCGGATACGGGTTTACTGTGACTCCCAGCTTGTCGTCAACCAAGTAAGCGGCGATTATAAGATAAACAAACCCGAGTTAGCTTGGTACAGAAGCCGAGTGGTGGAACTCATGAAACGGTTCTCTCATATTGAGCTAATGAAAGTTCCTAGGGCTTTGAATGGAAAGGCTGACGTACTCCCTCGCTTAGCCAAGGAGCTGGCTGATCCTGACATGGACGAAATTCTGATCATAGTCAGGAGCCGGCAAATTCTACCCCAAGTCTCTCTACGAGAAGAGGAAAGCGCAGAAAAAAAGAGCAGTCCTGTCGAAGAAGCTTCGATCATCCAAAACGAGCCCGATTGGAGAGAACCCTTCATAGAGTACTTCCGATACGACAAGCTGCCCGAAGAAAAATCTGCGAAGATTCAGCTGAAGAAGAGAGCTCTCCGATACGTGTTTGTAAATGACACGTTATACCGCAGGTCATATGACCAACTCTGGCTCAGGTGTCTGTCATTGGCCGAAGCCCAAAAGGTCATGAAAGATTCACTCAGGCATTTGCGGTGCTCACCAATCTGGCCCCAAGATGCGAATTCAAATCAAACGGCTTGGGTATTTCTGGCCCACCATGATACGGGATTGCGGAGAGCATACAAAGAAATGCCAGATCTGCCAAATCCATGGTGATTTCATTCACAGGCATCCCAATCTGTTGCATCCTACGGTGGCGTCGTGGCCCTTCAAAGTCTGTGGCACCGACATTGTTGGCCCAATTGATCCTCCGTCATCTAAAGGCCACCTGTTCATATTGGTTGCAACCGACTAATTCTCCAGATGGTCTGAAGATGTCCCGCTAAAAGAAGTCAAGGCAGAAGATATTCTGACGTTCTTCCAGCATAATATTCTATGCCGCTTCGGTACACCAAGAAGAATCATATCTGACAACGGGCCTTCTCTCAAGAGCTTCAAAGTCGTAAGGTTCGCTACTCAACATAATATAGACTGGAGATATTCCTCCATCTATAATCCAAGAGCCAACGGGCTAACCGAAGCCTTCAATAAGACTATATGCAAGCTCCAGAGGAAAAATGCTTCAGTCAACAAGAGAGACTGGAATCTCAAACTTCACGAGGCGTTGTGGGCATATTGTACCACGCACCATACTCCAACTCTATCACGACCCGAAAGAGCACATGACTGGCCCTTGAAACATATGAAGTCTATAGGACTCCATCTGATCCAAGTAAGCCAAAACCCCAGAAATCTAAAACCATTTTAAGAGTAAAGAAACATATTTTGTAAATTTTCCATTGAGGCATTTTATCAAACACTTACTACGCATAACAAAGAGCACAACCCACACAAGCAATATAATATACAACGCCGAAGGGCGAGGATCAAAACCCAAGAGAGACTCCAATAAGCAAGAAAATCGTAATACTACTGAGCGCGACTCTAAGGTCGAAATAATACATCACTAGTGTCTAAATCTGAAACAATAAACAAGTTTTGGTTGATGGAATTTCTAGATACAAAGAATAATACATATACAAGGGTGGTTCTGATGCAAAGAACCCACCTACCAAGCAAATCACCCGCAAAGGAAGCAATGTGCCGGAAATGGCGCTATGGAACATGTATGGCAAAACCTGCAAAAACTGTGGCACAACGGGGGTGAGTTGCCAACTCGTGGATAGAAAATATCTACAAGCAGAAATTGGAAGCATGACATAATCCTAAGTCAAACGATCAGATATAATATAAACCTCAAATGAATAAGTCTGAACCATGGTAAAGTGGCAATGTAACATCTCAACATAAGTGTAGTGCCAAGAACTCGTGCCAGTGCCTCACGTAAAAACATATCATAAATATGATGTATGTATGCTGTAAAATGAAAACAGAAGATATCATGAATGAAATCATCAGGAAATCAATGTCGAGCATCGAAACAAACTATATATATCTCAATATCAAGTGAAACCCATATATCATGTATATGATATGTATGCAGCATCCAAGAAGGTACTCTATCAGGTACTACTAATATATGATGCAATGCATATAAAATAAATGTGGGGTAGGGGAGATATAATATGCCATCAACCATAAAGACCCCGAGCACATAGGCTCCTCTCAAATCGAGCTCATAAAGACCCCGAGCACATAGGCTCCTCTCAAATCGAGCTCATAGGCTCCGAGCACATAGGCTCCTCTCACATCGAGCTCATAGGCTCCGAGCACATAGGCTCCTCTCATAATGCATATGTAAATTTGCATAGATCATCATGATGATATATTAAGTAGGCGTATATATATATATATATATATATATATATCAGCGTCCCATACCACTCATATATATATATATATATACTCTATGGGTGTACATATATATTTCAGTGTCCCATACCACTGATATATATACGTAGGAGTAAAACAATCCAGAATCATCATATGCAACCATATCACAGTGCGAAATTCATGAATTATAATACATGCAACATGAACACTAATATGAGCATGCAACTATTTAAAGGCATTTGTATAAGGAATATGAATCAATAACATATAAGCAAGCAATGCAATGCGAGCCATAGAGTAAATGGTAAATGAATAGTAATGCAGCTTGCCATTTGAAATAAGACAAATCGGGGTTTTAGTAAACTAAAGGCTACAGTGTTTTTCAGATATTCCCGATTTGTTAGTTTTTGAAATAGGTATGACTCGGGTCTAGTCTAACATCTACTATGCAAACTACAGATCTAAGTATCAAGTCAACAGGGACGGGTATGGAATCCACCTAAATCTGAGTCGATATATATATATATAGTCGGTGATCCCGCCTCAATAGTATTGAGTACGATACAGTATGTCATATGGCATCCTCAAGTCATGAGTGCGGATCTATCATCAATATAAAGCTCGTACGGTAAATCGTCGTACGGCATCCCAATAGCTGGGTACGGGTCAATTATCACAATCAGCTCATCAATTAATTGGTATCCACATCATCATAGCACATAATCTGGGGTACTGATCTAAGTCTAGTACAACCGATACCATTAATATAACTGCGTGTGTAAACACACATTCTAAGGCCCGCTAGAGATCACATGTCGTATCGCACATACGAATCATATCAAATCACCGATCTCGCGGCACAATTCCCAAAATCATCCACTCATCTCCAATGTCATCCAATATCACCATCAACACAGTGTAAGTATAAAGAATATGCAAGGGTGTGCGTGTGGGTGTAAATCTATTCTAGGGTTCGTGACTATGAACTACACTAGTTTACTTCTAACCCTAAACTATCCATAATACACCTAACACAATATCCATGACACACTATAACTATCATACAATATAGTATATCAACTACGGACTGCGGGGGTGCTATACGCCATCCACCCGACTTCCCCCTGTAGATATAATCTACTCACCTTGCGTCTTCATTTGTGGACGTCGCCACGTGCTTGCTTGTCGTCCCGGAGTCTTCATGGGGTACCTACACGTCAAAGTATCGTATTGCGTATTAAAACCAGATCAAAGCTAAAACGGCATACGAATCCCAAAACGATACGCTATGATCTATAAGTTAGAACCTATGGACAACGCCTTCCAAAACCATCAACAACCCTCGATATCGTCTTATAAACGAAAAATAGTCGAGGTAAGACACAATACACAAATTCAGAATTAAAAATACGGAATACGGAAACACGAATCCAAAACAGCAACTAAGGAAATAGGCTCCAGATTTCACCCTAGGTTAAACTAGACAAATCTACACATACCAGGGGCCTAATCTACTGATGAGGGAACACTAAAACCAAGACGAACCAAAAAGGGGCAGGTCTGGCCGCAAATTGCGGCCAAACAGGATAAATCTGCGGCCAGGTCTAGTAGTTAGGGGCTAGGGTCTTGGGGTTAGCTTCCTGGGTGCCTGCACATCTCACTGTCGAATCAATTTTATTTTAGGATGTCTCGGGTGATGGCAGATCTCAAATAACCTTCACAGATTCCACAAACTTTCCGATATCGATTTCTAAATCCGTATTTCGGGTTTCAACTCTCAGGTTAGGGTAGTTAGTTATATGTATGCCCTAGAGGCCATTACTGTACATATGAAGTATATTGTAATGGATGCTTGGACATATATAGGGAGGACTTTTTTGCTCGACATGATAGTACGCTATCTGGTTGTACTTTATCTTAACATGTACTCTGATTGTCTCTATGTTACATGTTGATAAAGCCCTTAGGATATGTACTCGACTATTGGGACTACGATGAGTTCATACTAGTGGGGCCACGGTAGTCGACAAGTACATCCTATAACTGTTCCTAGTCGAGGGTGTATCGAGACAGGGCATCGATGCACCAGAGTAGACTAGCGTATACGCATCTTGACCCATATGATGGGCGATGGATGATCCCATATCCATCGGTGTTTGGCATCAAGGATGGTGTACGGGTGCTCAGTGGAGACTGGGTACACTGGACGGACTCGCCGAGAACTCCCAGATGGTATTATACCTTACGTCAGATAGCAGTTCTCCGGTGACACTGGTACAGAGTAATCTGTTGACCCGAGATCGTCATGGAGTCTTGTGTGATTCCCACTGTACTTTGATTTCCATAATACCACGTCCAAGAGGGCGTGCAAAAAGGTGGCTTTTGGGTACAGTCCCGAATCACATGGAGGCAATGAGCGATAGGAGGGGATTCGTCTCTCCCGGTATAGGGAGTTGATGTTGTGCTATGTTCGATTGGCTATAACCGGAAATCCCTTACCAGGTTTGTTGAGATTTACTGGTAAGTGTTATTAGTAGTTTCTCAAACTGTTATAGACCTCATATCGACACGACTTATCGAGCTACTGGGGTCTGACGTTTACCACCCCTAGGCGAGATATGCGACATATCAGACGACGAGACCGGACTTTACGGGAGTGTTACTGTTTGGATTCACAGGAGAATGTACAGGCTTTCTTGTTGATCTTCTGAGCGCTCAATATCTGGGTGGCTGTTACGTTTAACTGACCGCTTGCAGCTTGTGGGTGTTTGATATGATCATCACCTACTGCCGGCGTATTGACGATTCTTTAGAGTCCTACACAGAGGTTTCTTGACTCAGGAAAAATGGAGTAGGGGCACGTATGTGATATATGAGGGAACGAGGATAATGCGATATGAGATACCGTATTCTATTCTCGCGATATTTGATATCAGCCGGGTCATCGGATCAAGTGTTGATTCGATGAATCGGTACGGATAAATATTAGTCGGTTATATGCGATATAGCCGGATTGTCGGATCAAGTGTTGATTCGATAATTTAATGTATTATAATATATATGATATTTTAAACTACATTAACTGATATTAGCTCACTAAAAGATTCTTTTTCACACTCGGGTAATACATTGATATATATGCGATATATGTTAATTGTATTATTTTATTTTGTTACGATAAATATTATATATGTGATATATAATATTGTAACATGATATGATTACTAATGCAACATGTTTAGTAGAGATTAAACATGGTTAGGGGTTGATTAGGGTTAAGCTTTTCTAGATGTTTCTAGAAGCTTTCTTTTTGTTTTGTGCAAAGATATTTGTTTAGATATTTTTGCATGATATTTCTTAACCCAACCACACCCCTTAACCCTAGTTCAATCTCTACAAAGGTTACTTGATCATGGTTGCATTATTATTCTTATTAATCCTTTCTTTATTCATCACAAAAGAAATGGATCACTATTCTTCTTCTTCTTCCTCTTTTGCAAAGTTTTCTTGCTTTGATTTTGTGATGAAAATGAGTGAGAATATGAAAACAAATGAGAGCAAAAATCCTACTTCATCATCCTCATCTATCCTTGCCATTTAGATGAGGGTGTTCACTTCAGATTATAAGTGTCAGCTTGTGTTAACGAAACTTCAAGGTAGATCATCTTTGTATCGAAGATCGGAAGTAAGAATGCATCTTTCTCTTCGTGGAACTTCTCGAGAGTCCGGAACACGATGATCGCAACGAAGGGACTTCAACACGGAGCTTAAGAAGTGAAGGACCGGATCTACAAAGGTTGTAATCCCTCTCACTTAGTGTTAAAAAGTTTAACATGCTTGTTTTCGCCTAAACCCTAGTTTAAAGATCCGGCTTCGGGTTGTTCGGCACGGCTAATTTTTAAATCGGGCATGGTTGATGCCTCGTAGAACCTTGTGCGCGTGCCCAGCAACCCGACAGTGGTATCAGAGCCAATCTAGAGCTTTAGGCGAAGTCTATACGAAGTTTAAAGTCCGATCGAAACCCGAAACCCCGATGTTTACCCTTCTCCGTACATTTTTCAAAACTGTGATTTTTTATGAATTAAAAATGCTCAGAAAAACAAGCAGGAAAAACTAAGAATTACTGTGAAGTACGATCCACTGATTCAACTATTTGACCGCGGAACCTCGGCCAAACCAAGGGTTTGGCTGCGGTTCCGCGGCCACAATTTGACTTAGTCCCTGGAAATTCACATATTCATTCTTAGGTCCTTTCTTGTCATTTTGTTCTGGGAATTTTTTAATTCCACTCAAGTGTTCAGTTTTCTACGGTTGTATTGAGGACTCGTTGATTCGATCGGATAATTTAACTTCGTTTAGTTTGTCCGGATAATTTTTAGAAACTGTTAAAAAGTTCGAACGGATATCAATAACTCACTTTTTCCCCTGTCGGAAAATTTTTCAAAAGTTGAATTTTTTCTCGAGTTTAAGAACGTTCTAAGTCGTGCAAGTAACGCGGTGGACCCTCTAGAAGAAAACAAACCTTAACTCGATTATGTGACCGTCTTGAACTGCCTCTGAACCTTAGGGTTTGAGGCAGTACGGCGTGCCACATGTGAGGCGTTGGCTTGACCCTTCTACGGCAGGACCATCGGTACTGTGGCATGTGATGGATGTTTTAAAACTGATTTCAAGTGTTGAGATATATTGGGGAAATCTTGGGTGTTTGATTATTCGATCGGAAAGTTTAACATTGTCTATTTATCTGGAATGTGATACAATAATTGGAATCCACATGTAGTTATGAGATAACTAATTTGAATGTTATAAATCTAGCAGTTTAGTCTCAAATGATCGGTTGCCACGGGATTTTGATGCGATTAAAAGTCCGTCGCAATCACGTAGCGTACGCGGATACTTGCCGGGTAAACATAATAGATAGCCACGCCCCATAGCCCCGACCAAGTGACTGTAAGAGAACGCCGTCTCCAAAAGCATCCGTTCGGGTGCTTGCGGCAGCGGTGTTCCGCCTTAGTGCACTTCGTCGACGGCATCCGGGGGTGCGGCCGTCTACTAAAGTTTGCGACGAGCATTCGATCAGAATGTCGGGAATCTTGTTGAATTACCCGACTTGATATTGAAAAGAGTTTTCGATAATGAGACTAAAATGCGGGGTTTATAATTGTTAGGCATGAGATGTCTAAGGAATTCATTTGGTTAGGCATGCGATGTCTAAGAAGGTTGCGGATTCCAACTGTTGTAGTTTTACACTTTCTTTTCTGTGACCGTAAGCGTAGTATGTGGTGTATCGCCGGCTTCGTTGCTATACATCAACGACAATCGGGATACGCATACTTGCTTACGTTGATGATATGAGATATTATGTGTTGTTGTGATATGTTATATTGGATCGTCGCGTTTTGAATAGCCGGGGGTTTTATGTGAGATGAGAGTTTTTTCTTTTTCATTCATATAAAATTCATTTGTATGTAATATTCTTTTATTGGGGCACTTCCGGGCTGATGATGATGTCACCGTTGTATATTATTTACTTTTCCGCATTAGGTAGACCCAAGGCGGGGAGCACAAGTAACCGAGTTCTAGGGTCCAGTGGGAGACCATCTCAAGGAGTCGAGATCGGGTCTCCTAACCCTAGAATTGGCAGTGTTGCTTGCCGCTCTCGTAGGGGTCTAGGGATGTGGGTTTGGCTATTCATCGCGACCGTGGAATCCGTGTTTTATACAGGCTCGTATTTAAAACACGGACGTCCTAGTATATCCAATATTTCATATATGTTCTTCTGCTGCAATGTTCTGTGATGAGATCATATTACTGCCTGAGACGAATGTTTATATTATATATATGAGATATATGTTATATTGCAGATTTCGTTTTCAAATGTGATGCTTGCGAAGCATAATAAAATGGGACTTCATTATTGAGATTAATGAAACTAAAAGAAACCTAAGATGTTGTAGAAACTTGTTTAAAAACTGGTAGCTCTAGTCTTGCTTTGCATAGCGGTGTTCCTTGTAGAACATCCAACACCTTATTCGATAAGCAAAGTGCCGAGATCCCTTCACCGGGAGTGACCTCTTTAGTGAAACTAGCAGATGCTACAAACTCGGTTTGTCTTTTGATTGTTTCTATAGTTCTTGCTTTGTATAGTGGTATATATGATATACCCTGCACCTTATTCGATGAGGAAAAGGCCGACGATCCCTTCACCGGGAGTGACCACTTTAGCAAAACTAGAAAAGCCTCAAAAACACTCCATTTAAAATCACTCGATTCTACGACGATATCAAGTTCATTAAGCAAAAGGTTTTTATAAAAACCTGTCGTAGCCCACCGTCATTTCAGATAATTACTAGTTAGTATTCGTGCTACGTTTGTTGACTATGTTAAGGCGTAGTGTGCGGTAGCTGATTAGTGCTTATCTGTATAAGCATATGATGCGATTGGATTAGGGTAGTCGTGCGACTTTGTTGACTATGTTAAGGGTCGTGCGGGTGGGTTTAATTCAATCGGGAAATGACGGGTTGAACTTGACTAGCACTTATGATTTGTTGACTATGTTAAGGTCATATAACTACTAGGGGTAAAATATTATAGGGAATTTCAAGTGTTGAAATTTGCAATGAGATTGCATAACTTCTATGATATAGTTGGATCCCGATACCCACTGCGAGTAAGAGTTACTCCTGGGAGAATTTTACACATTACAATTAGCCGATCAAGTAGGTGTCTAGAAAGGTGTTAACGGGGTTACGCCTCTGGGAAAACGAGGTTTACTTTAATTAGGTTCATGCGAAAGCACGGGGGACCTCTCTCAAAGTACCGACACTGGCCTGGCTGAAAGATTGGCGAACTTGTAGCGTGTAATTAATTCCGGCTAGTCTTTCCTTTTAGGGTTTGAAGGAAGATTTGACTAAAACAGTGGGAGACATCCTGATTAGATATATTAGATAACCAATCTAATCTTGCAAGAGCATACGCTGAGTGTTTTCTTCTCTCTCTCTCTCCAGGTAGAGACCATATCACGCCTTAATCAAGATAATAAAACGGATATATTGACCGAACCCGCTTGTTATACTGAGCTGGGGAACGTTGGTCCCGCTCCAACATATAATTGTTATAAGACAGAGCAGGAAATTAGGGAATACCAGATTTCCCGTGCCGCCCAAACGAAGAAAGTGCATGCTGATGCATCTTCTTCGGGTGTGTTCATTACAGAGAACTGTTTCTCAGTATCCTTTACGTCCTGGGTATGAGATACCGGATCAGGATCCCGCATATGTAATCTGTTACATGGGCTACAGAAAGGTAGAGAAATGAGAACGGGTGATAAGTTTCATGAGATAGAAAACGGTGCAAGTGTTGCAGCCAAGTCTGTTGGTCACTATCACCCTGTATTATCAGAATACATTGATTCTGAACGAATGTTATTAGATAACGAACCTGATATACAACATCATATCTTTCTCTTTATTTTAAAGAAAGGATATAATTTTGTATTGTTGGATAATGTTTTGAACATTTCCTATATCAAGAGTTGATCGGTTCAGGTACGTTATCTAAAAGCATTGACGTTCTAAATCAAACTACAGTTCTTAGTATACAGAACACACAAGAGAGGAAGAGTTCAGAAATGAACGAATCCTTCTTGAGGTATTGTAGACTAGGTCATATCAATGTGACCCGACTAGCTGAAGTTACATTAAGATGCATATTTAAATTTGTTTGAATTTACATCTTGTGAAACTTGCCGGTCATGTCACAAAGATAAGATGACCATAGCTCTGTTTATTGGAAATAGAGAAAGAGTTAGTGAACTGTTGGGATTGATACATGCTGATGTATGAAGGTCCCCTGTCTACACATGCCAAGACCGGTTCTTTGTACTTCATTACACTCTCTGATGATCTCTCAAGATTCAGACATGTGTTCCTGTTGAAACACAAGTCCGAAGCTTTTGAGATATTCACAGAATATAAGTTAGAAGTAGAGAACCAAAAATGGGTATAAGTACTATGTCCTTTGATGAGATCAAGGAGGAGAATACTTGAGCACGAAATTCCTGGACTATTCTAAAGGAGAATGAGATTCTCTCTTAGCATTACTCCTTCGTATACACCATAGCACATCGGTGTATCGGGGCGGAGCAATAGCACCCTATGTGATATGGTGTGCTCTATGATGAGTACTACTGAGTTTCCTATTTCCTTTTGGGTGTTATGCGCTTGAGAAGCTGCATACCTATTGAATAGGGTTCAAATCAAATCAGTTGCCTACCACTTCATATGTGATATGGAAAGGGAATAGCCCATATCTTAGGTTTGTTAAGATTTGGGGTTGTCCGGCCTATGTCTAAAAAGCAAAATCTGGACAAGCTCGAGGCAAGGTCTGTTATGTAGAACTGGAAAGGTTCCAGCTATACAAACTGCGGCTGATGATTTGGTAGAACCAAAGGATTCAATAGTAACCAACGAACCTCAGCCACTCCGCCAATCTAGTAGGGTTCCTCACCCACCTGAGAGATACTTCGGTTTCTTTATGACAGTGGAGCGAGGATTGCATCATGAGATGATGACCCAACTAGTTTCGAGCTGGCCATCAGGAGTGAGACTCTGTAAGAATGGCTGGATGCTTAGTGATCTGAGATGGAATCCTTATACACCAACAAAGTATGGACTTTGGTTGCTCTATCTGAAGGGTTAAATCCCCATCGGGAGCAAGTATATCTTGAGAAGATTACTAGGTGTACATGGAAAAGTTGAGACTTTCAAAGCTATGCTTAAGTCCATCCAGATCCTACTTACGACGGCTACATACCATGACTATGATATCTGGCGGTTGGGTGTCATGACTGCTTTTCTAAATGTTGATTTGGAAGAGAGTGTCTATAAGTACACGGCCAGAGGGTTTCGTAGACAGTGGGAGTAGTGGAAACGTGTGCAAGATGTTTTATGTGATAAAGCAGGCATCGCGGAGTTGGAACATCTGTTTTGATGTGGTAGTCAAAGAGTTTGACTTCATCAAAATGGTAGATGAACCTTGTATATACAAAAAGGTAGTAGAGAGTATGGTGGTGATCCTCGTAGAGTACGTGGATGACATACTCTTGATAGGGAAGGAGTTTCCTATGCTACGCTCGGTCAATCTCCGCTTATCACAAGGATTCTCCATATAGGATCAAAATGATACCTCCTAAATCCTGGGTTTTGGATCTATGAGATAGATCTAATTGGATGTTAGGATTCTCATTAGTTGTAGTGAGATGGTATCAATCGATCCTGGGGAGAATCACTGGAAAGGTTCCAGGGTGATAAGGACGACTGAATGTCAGTCGCAGGAATTGTCTTTACCCTCAATGGAGGGACGGTATGTTAGAAGATTTCCAAGCTAGATACCGTGACATACTAGACGATTAAAGGCAAGATACACCGTTACCAAAGATACTAACAAAGAGGCAGTCTGGATATATATAAGTTCATGAGATAAACTTCGTTCCTACCAATGTGTGACAATGGAGTTGTGGCTTTAGCCAAGGAACCCCCGTCCGATCTGAAATCCAGATATAATTCTAAGGCAGTATCACCTGATAGTGGAGATGGTTGATCTCTAGGAAGATCGAGGTTAGGAGAGTAGACACAGAGGACAACAGCGCGGATCCACTCACAAAGGCCTTTTTCCCAGTAGAGACTTTTATGGGATGGTTGATTATGAGATACTTCAACCGCAGCTAATTGTTGGGTATGTGATACCACAACAGATGGCCCTAGTGCAAGTGGGAGATTGTTAGTTATATGTATTCCCTAGAGGCCATTACTGTACATACGATGTATATTGTAATGGATGCTTGGACATATATAGGGAGGACTTTCTTGCTCGACATGATAGTACGCTATCTGGTTGTACTTTATCTTAACATGTACTCTGATTGTCTCTATGTTACATGTTGATAAAGCCCTTAGGATATGTACTCGAATACTGGGACTATGATGAGATCATACTAGTGGGGCCACGGTAGTCGACAAGTACATCCTATAACTGTTCCTAGTCGAGGGTGTATCGAGACAGGGCATCGATGCACCAGAGTAGACTAGCGTATACGCATCTTGACCCATATGATGGGCGATGGATGATCCCATATCCATCGGTGTTTGACATCAAGGATGGTGTACGGGTGCTCAGTGGAGACTGGGTACACTGGACGGACTCGCCGAGAACTCCCAGATGGTATTATACCTTACGTCAGATGGCAGTTCTCCGGTGACACTGGTACAGAGTAGTCTGTTGACCCGAGATCGTCATAGAGTCTTGTGTGATTCCCACTGTGCTTTGATTTCCATCATACCACGTCCAAGAGGACGTGCAAAAAGGTGGCTTTTGGGTACAGTCCCGAATCACATGGAGGCAATGAGCGATAGGAGGGGATTCGTCTCTCCCGGTATAGGGAGTTGATGTTGTGCTCTGTTCGATTGGCTATAACCGAAAATCCCTGGCCAGGGTTGTTGAGATTTACTGGTAAGTGTTATCAGTAGTTTCTCGAACTGTTATAGACCTCATATCGACACGACTTATCGAGCTACTGGGGTCTTACGTTTACCACCCCTACGCGAGATATGCGACATATCAGACGATGAGACTGGACTGTACGGGAGTGTTACTGTTTGGATTCACAGGAGAATGTACAGGCTTGCTTGTTGATCTTCTAAGCGCTCAATATCTGGGTGGCTGTTACGTTTAGCTGACCGCTTGCAGCTTGTAGGTGTTTGATATGATCATCACCTACTGCCGGCGTATTGACGATTCTTTAGAGTTCTACACAGAGGTTTCTTGACTCAGGAAAAACGGAGTAGGGGCACGTATGTGATTTGTAAGGGACCGAGGATAATGCGATATGAGATACCGTATTCTATTCTCGCGATATTTGATATCAGCCGGGTCATCGGATCAAGTGTTGATTCGATGAATCGGTACGGATAAATATTAGTCGGTTATATGCGATATAGCCGGATTGTCGGATCAAGTGTTGATTCGATAATTTAATGTATAATAATATATATGATATATTAAATTACATTAACTAATATTAGCTCACTAAAAGATTCTTTTTCTCACTCGGGTAATACATTGATATATATGCGATATATGTTAATTGTATTATTTTATTTTGTTACGATAAATATTATATATGTGATATATAATATTGTAACATGATATGATTACTAATGCAACATGTTTAGTAGAGATTAAACATGGTTAGGGTTTGATTAGGGTTAAGCTTTTCTAGATGTTTCTAGAAGCTTTCTTTTTGTTTCGTGCAAAGATATTTGTTTAGATATTTTTGCATGATATTTCTTAACCCAACCACACCCCTTAACCCTAGTTCAATCTCTACAAAGGTTAATTGACCATGGTTGCATTATTCTTCGTATTAATCCTTTCAATATTCATCATAAAAGAAATGGATCACTATTCTTCTTCTTCTTCCTCTTTTGCAATGCTTTCTTGCTTTGATTTTGTGATGAAAATGAGTGAGAATATGAAAACAAATGAGAGCAAAAATCCCACTTCATCATCCTCATCTATCCTTGCCATTTAGATGAGGGTGTTCACTTCAGATTATAAGTGTTAGCTTGTGTTAACGAAACTTCAAGGTAAATCATCTTTGTATCGAAGATCGGAAGCAAGACTGCATCTTTCTCTTCGTGGAACCTCTCGAGAGTCCGGAACACGATGATCGCAGCGAAGGGACTTCAACACGGAGCTTAAGAAGTGAAGGACCAGATCTACAAAGGTTGTAATCCCTCTCACTTAGTGTTAAAAAGTTTAACATGCTTGTTTTCGCCTAAACCCTAGTTTAATGATCCGGCTTCGGGTTGTTCGGCACGGCTAATTTTTAAATCGGACATGGTTGATGCCTCGTAGAACCTTGTGCGCGTGCCCAGCAACCCTACAAGGGTCTCAATTCATGCACCAGGGTGTTTATCTAACTTCTACTGAGCTCAATTTCACATTACAACATAAATCCCCCCCCGAACCCTAACTAAGTTTTCCTCAAGTCCAAAAAAACACACAATATCGATATGAAACTTGAATCGAAGCTTAAGCACAACAAATACCACTCTTATTGTGAAGGAATTACCTCATAAGACTCCCTAGAATTCTCAACAGCGCCAAAATGAAAACTTTCTTGGTCCATCCTATAGCTTGCAAGCTTGTGCACATTTTTATTGAAATGATAGTGGTGTTTTGGTGTAGTTTTAGAGGTGATTTGGGGCTTGAAGAGGGGGGGAGATGAAGGAGCAGCAGCAGGAGGAGGAGGAGGGGAAAAGGGATGAAGAAAATGAAGAGAGAAGAGAAGTCTCATGGTCAAATGAACCCCCCTCACCTCTCTCTCTCTCACTCACCTACTACCACATTATTCTAATCAATTCTTTTTTCTTTCTTTTCTTTTCCCTAAAAATCCTTCTCACTCAAATAGTGAACCCCAAAATAAAATCATGGCAAGAAAATGCAACACAAGTGTAGGAAAAGATATGTGCGTGTTTTGCACAAAATTGCCCGAAAACCCGATTAGCGATTTATAATCGCCATTGGCACTAAATTAGCATATAACTAATCATAACAACTTAAAAATGGCATAATTCTCTAAATTACCCTATTTTAGAATTTTCCATAATTTTCCAAAATATTTCACCATTTATTTGTATTTAATTATACCAAATTATTAAAATATTCAATAAAGTAATATTAAATTATAAAATTTCCCAAAAATAATATTTTATTATTTTGAAATGTTACAATCTACCCCCCTTAAATAAATTCGGTCCCCGTATTTAAATTTAAACCCCCAAGTACTAAAACATTTCAGCAAAAATCCAAATTGTCGGGGCTCCACAAACATCAATCCTAAGGCGTATATAAGAATACCCCGTGCGTCAGGTGCGCACGGAAAACAGAATCCACATAAGTACCAATCAGGTGCAACGGGTGTGCACACAACATCTGTCATAGGCAACGTGTGTGCCTGACAGCAAAATCAGGTGCATCCGACATGCACAAGAAAACCCGATTTAGTGCATCTAGTGTGCACCAAAATCGTACCTCAAAACACTAAGGGTGCATCCAATGCTAGCAGCGCTACATATCTAGTTGCCTCTTGCTCACGGTCTGGCATCCTCAACGTCTGGGTCCTTATTTTCTTTATGGATTACCAATCTCACAATTAGTCGGCTCATCGGCCCTATCAGGTGTACTAACGGGGACGATTCCGTTCTGGCACTTCTCTGGTCGTCTCTCGATCAATCCTCACGACCACTCGTAAAGCAGCATGTCACGGGCGTCGGCTTCTGGCTCTCTTAATGCCCGTGATACATCTGATCCCGGGTGCAATTATCATTGCAGCAGTGTCCTGGAAGGAATCCTGCTCAAGGTCTCTTCCGATCTTGCCTATGCCGAACTGTACGGAGGCTGACTCTCTTGCATAATATTTTCTCACTCGATGGACATCTGTGTCCTCAGCACAACATTTTCTCGGAAATTGGTCGCATCCTAACGCCTCTGTAAGCATATCAGGTCTCTAGCCTCGACGGGAAGTAATGACAGCTCGTCAGCGTCTCGCACAAACCTATGGTTCCACTTATCTTTATCGTCGTCCACTATAACGTCACACCATGCTATCTACGCACTGCACTGTTCTCGGCCACGGTCAATTCGAAGTCTCTCGCACGGACTCGAAATCGCGTACTCTGTAACTTCATCATTCTGTAGAAGATGTCTGGCCGAACAGGTCCTCGGGAACGCGTCCCAACCATCGAAGGAATACTCAATACTCGTCCGTCCTTGATCAATTCTCAACGCATCTGGGTAAGGTCCTTTACCCGAACCTGGTCAACTACCTCGTCGACGATGTCCAGCTCTGGACTGCTAAGTGTGCTCAATATGACCCCTCTTGGGTCCTGGTCTTCTCGTATCGTATTCCAGAAAGGTCCTGTCGAGGTTTCTCTCTCAAATCCCATTCTTGCCGAATTGCCCGGAAGTCATCATCCATTGCTGAAGCTAATTCTTATTCCGGAACGGCTGCATACTTATCGCGCCTCTTTCTGGAAGATATATCCATATACAATGTCTCTGTGTGCGTATCACATCTCTGATGTCAGTGGAGTGGGACGTCATCTCGTCGAAATCTCTTGCGAACTCTTTACTTCATTCTGCTTCAATGCCGACTGCTTCGGACTCGTCTCATCGTGGCTGCACGGACTGCGCTCCAACGGCTATCCTCGTATCAGGAGTCTCCCAAGAAATGCATCTCACCACTTAGCATCCGAAAGAAGTCGAACCATTCGATCGATTCGTCAAAACCTCTTAATCCCCCAAGAGCTCAACATCTTGGTACAGTTTAACAGCATCGAGTACATACCACAGCATCAATGATCCAGCCATAGAAGGGCAAACCCAGGCCTCACTAATGGCGCCGTAGAACTGCCGCAAACCCTAAGGTTCAAAGGCTTTCACACGGTCATTATGTCGAGTTAGGGTTTCATTCTTCTAGAGGGTCCATAGAATTGCCTGCATGTCTTTCCGAATACTTTAAACTTGGAATAGAAGGTTTTTGACATTCGATCGTCTCTGTCGACTCTCAACGTCTCCGCGTGAAGTCGTTTCTAGCTGGAAGCAATCTATCTGATGACCTCGCATCGGTAAGCGAACGAACCACACGTCCTAGTCCTTCATCCTTAGTGACTAGCGACCTTCCATCATATCTCTAAGTGTATACTCATGCTGTAGTAGCTCCAATCTTCTGGGCGATATCTCGTCATTTGCAGCAGCAACTGGCTCATTCGTCTGTACGCTGAACAGCGCCTCAATCCTCCAGGAAAGGCAATACATTGGCTGTCATCTCTAAATCGGTCTGCTGTAGATCTGAGTAAGACTCTCAGCACTGGAAATCTTTAACTCAACTGGGCTTGCTCTGGCGCATAAATCGAACGAATCACCTTCGTCTCTCAAATCGGGTAGACTAGCTATCATCGGTCTCATATTCGCCTGGAAGCTCCGGCGATCTCAGCTCGTAAGCTCCGGAAGCGACATCGTATGAATCTCAGTAACCGCTGGTCCATCTGTCTGCACGGTAGGCGACATCATAATCTCTGACGTATGTTGTACATCAACAGTCCTCTCTCAACTGGCAGCTCTAACAATGGTCCGATCATCCGGTGAAAAACAAAGCACTCGCCTCCACTAGAGGTCACAATCACCAATACTAACTCGAGACGTTCCCATGTCACCAGAAAACACAATGGCCGGCCCTCTTACCAGACGAGCTCGCACAGACCGTAACCCTAGCAACAGCTCAACTGCGCTCAACAATGGCGACAGGAACCTCAATTGAGTATCGAAGAGAGCAGATCGATGGCAAGAAAGAAAACAACAGATCCTGAATGGATACATGATCATAAGAAGGAACAACATCAATGAAGGTATGATCATGGACTAATAGAATCGAGGATCTCAAATGGATGCATAATCATGGATATGAAGAGAATCACTGATCTGGAAAATATATGCCTCCTAAGGTTCCTTAAGTGGAGTGGCGTGTCGTAAATATGCCGCGGAACATACCCACGGTACGTCACTCTACTTTAGTCACCTATTCCATCAACCAAGGGTCATCCTACGCGACGAAAGTTCGGGTCTAATACCCCCTCGACTAAGTCTAAGTTCCGTAAGGTCAAGCCTAAGTTCCGTATATATATAGACACCCTAGGCTCCACATAGTCAAACTTAGACTCGAACCAAGGTTAATCTAGCGCTCTGATACCAACTTTGTCACGACCTGAAAGAGCACGTGACTGGCCCTTGAAACATATGAAGTCTATTGGACTCCATCTGATCCAAGTAAGCCAAAAGCCCAGAAATCTAAAACCATTTTAAGAGTAAAGAAACATATTTTGTAAATTTTCCATTGAGGCATTTTATCAAACACTTACTACGCATAACAAAGAGCACAACCCACACAAGCAATATAATATACAATGCCGAAAGGCGAGGATCAAAACCCAAGAGAGTCTCCAATAAGCAAGAAAATTGTAATACTACTGAGCGCGACTCTAAGGTCGAAATAATACATCACAAGTGTCTAAATCTGAAACAATAAACAAGTTTTGGTTGATGGAATTTCTAGATACAAAGAATAATACATATACAAGGGTGGTTCTGATGCAAAGAACCCACCTACAAGGCAAATCACCCGCAAAGGAAGCAATGTGCCGGAAATGCCGCTATGGAACCTGTACGGCAAAATCTGCAAGAACTGTGGCACAATGGGGGTGAGTTGCCAACTCGTGAATAGAAAATATCTACAAGCAGAAATTGGAAGCATGACATAATCCTAAGTCAAACGATCAGATATAATATAAACCTCAAATGAATAAGTCTAAACCATGGTAAAGTGGCAATGTAACATCTCAACATAAGTGTAGTGCCAAGAACTCGTGCCAGTGCCTCACGTAAAAACATATCATAAATATGATGTATGTATGCTGTAAAATGAAAACAGAAGATATCATGAATGAAATCATCAGGAAATCAATGTCGAGCATCGAAACAAACTATATATATCTCAATATCAAGTGAAACCCATATATCATGTATATGATATGTATGCAGCATCCATGAAGGTACTCTATCAGGTACTACTAATATATGATGCAATGCATATAAAATAAATGTGGGGTAGGGGAGATATAATATGCCATCAACCATAAAGACCCCGAGCACATAGGCTCCTCTCAAATCGAGCTCATAGGCTCCTCTCACATCGAGCTCATAGGCTCCAAGCATATAAGCTCCTCTCACATCGAGCTCATAGGCTCCTCTCACATCGAGCTCATAGGCTCCGAGCACATAGGCTCCTCTCGTAATGCATATGTAAATTTGCATAGATCATCATGATGATATATTAAGTAGGCGTATATATATATATATATATATCAGCGTCCCATACCACTCATATATATATATACTCTATGGGTGTACATATATATTTCAGTGTCCCATACCACTGATATATATACGTAGGAGTAAAACAATCCAGAATCGTCATATGCAACCATATCACATTGCGAAATCCATGAATTATAATACATGCAACATGAACACTAATATAAGCATGCAACTATGTAAAGGCATATATACAAGGAATATGAATCAATAACATATAAGCATGCAATGCAATGCGAGCCATAGAGTAAATGGTAAATGAATAGTAATGCAGCTTGCCATTTGAAATAAGACAAATCGGGGTTTTTAGTAAACTAAGGGCTACAGTGTTTTTCAGATATTCCCGATTCGTTAGTTTTTGAAATAGGTATGACTCGGGTCTAGTCTAACATCTACTATACAAACTACAGATCAAAGTATCAAGTCAACCGGGAGGGGTATGGAATCCACCTAAATCTGAGTCGATATATATATATATATATATATATATATATATATATAGTCGGTGATCCCACCTCAATAGGATTGAGTACGATACAGTATGTCATAAGGCATCCTCAAGTCATGAGTGCGGATCTATCATCAATATAAAGCTCGTACGGTAAATCGTCGTACGGCATCCCAATAGCTGGGTACGGGTCAATTATCACAATCAGCTCATCAATTAATTGGTATCCTCATAATCTGGGGTACTGATCTAAGTCTAGTACAACTGATACCATCAATATAACTGCGTGTGTAAACACACGTAGAGATCACATGTCGTATCCTAAATACGAATCGTATCAAATCACCGATTTCGCGGCACAATTCCCAAAATCATCCACTCATCTCCAATGTCATCCAATATTACCATCAACACCGTGTAAGTATAAAGAATATGCAAGGGTGTGCGTGTGGGTGTAAATATATTCTAGGGTTCGCGACTATGAACTACACTAGTTTACTTCTAACCCTAAACTATCCATAATACACCTAACACAATATCCATGACACACTATAACTATCATACAATATAGTATATCAACTACGGACTGCGGGGGTGCTATACGCCATCCACCCGACTTCCCCCTGTAGATATAATCTACTCACCTTGCGTCTTCATTTGTGGACGTCGCCACGCGCTTGCTTGTCGTCCCGGAGTCTTCATGGGGTACCTACACGTCAAAGTATCGTATTGCGTATTAAAACCAAATCAAAGCTAAAACGGCATACGAATCCCAAAACGATACGCTATGATCTATAGGTTAGAACCTATGGACAACGCCTTCCAAAACCATCAACAACCCTCGATATCGTCGTATAAACGCCAAATAGTCGAGGTAAAACACAATATACAAATTCAGAATTAAAAATACGGAATACGGAAACACGAATCCAAAACAGCAATTAAGGAAATATGCTCCAGATTTCACCCTTGGTTAAACTAGACAAATCTACACATACCAGGGGCCTAATCTACTGATGAGGGAACACCAAAACCAAGACGAACCAAAAAGGGGAAAGTCTGGCCGCAAATTGCGGCCAAACAGGATAAATCTGCGGCTGGGTCTAGGAGTGAAGGGCTAGGGTCTTGGGGTTAGCTTCCTGGGTGCCTGCACATCTCACTGTCCAATAAATTTTATTTTAGGATGTCTCGGGTGATAGCATATCTCAAATAACCTTCACAGATTCCATAAAATTTCCGATATCGGTTTCTAAATCCGTATTTCGGGTTTCAACTCTCAGGTTGGTGTCTCAATTCATGCACTAGGGTGTTTATCTAACTTCTATTGAGCTCGATTTCACATTACAACACAAAACCCCCCCAAACCCTAACTAAGTTTTCCTCAAGTCCACAAAAATACACAATATCGATATGAAACTTGAATCGAAGCTTAAACACAAGAAATACCACTCTTATTGTGAAGGAATTACTTCATAAGACCCCCTAGAATCCTCAACAGCGCCAAAATGAAAACTTTCTTGGTCCATCCTATTGCTTGCAAGCTTGTGCACATTTTTATTAAAATGAGAGTGGGGTTTTGGTGTAGTTTTAGAGGTGATTTGGGGCTTGAAGAGGGGAGGGAGATGAAGGAGCAGCTGCAGGAGGAGGAGAAGGGGAAGAGGGATAAAGAAAATGAAGAGAGAAGAGAAGTCTGATGGTCAAATGAACCCCCCCCCCTCACCTCTCTCTCTCTCTCTCTCACTCGCCTACTACAAGATTATTCTAATCAATTCTTTTTCCTTTCTTTTCTTTTCCCTCAAAATCCTTCTCACTCAAATAGTGAACCCCAAAATAAAATCATGGCAAGAAAATGCAACACAAGTGTAGGAAAAGATATGTGTGTGTTTTGCACAAAATTACCCGAAAACCCGATTAGCGATTTTTAATCGCGATTAGCAATAAATTAGCATATAACTAATCATAACAACTTAAAAATGGCATAATTCTTTAAATTACCCTATTTTAGAATTTTCCATAATTTTCCAAAATATTTCCCCATTTATTTGTATTTAATTATACCGAATTATTAAAATATTCAATAAAGTAATATTAAATTATAAAATTTCCCAAAAATAATATTTTATTATTTTGAAATGTTACAAACTCAGTACACTCCATACTCATTGCTCTTCGGAGTGGAGGCGGTCCTCCCCCTCGAAGTCGAAGTTCCAAGATTGAGAATGGTCGTTCAGCACGAGTTGACGGAGGAGAAAAACGTGCTCCTTCGGCTTGAAAAGCTCGACGCGCTCGAAGAAAAGAGGCTCACGGTGCAGCAAAATCTGGAGCTATACCGAGCCAAAATGTCACGGGCCTATAACAAGATGACCCGTCTCCGCGCTTTCAAGAAAGGAGAATTGGTGTTGGTCCTCAAAAGACCGATTATCCCCAATCGACATGCCAAGGGAAAATTCGAGCCAAATTGGGAAGGACCATACGTTATCGAAAAAGTGTTCGACGGAGGATCCTACCAGCTAATAAGTGCCGAGGGGGAAAGGCCCATGCCACCCATCAATGGCCGATATCTCAAGAAATACTACGGGTGAATGCTCCAAGTCGTAGGCGAATTGAGCACACCAGCCCTACGGTCTGGATCATACATCCTGCAAAACCGTATACAATCCACGGCGCAAACGACCCCTATCTCCCCAAACTCCTGCCAATGAGACTACTTTTAAAGTCCCACTAGCGCAAAAAAAAAGAGAAAAAAAAGGAAAAAAAAAGAGGGTATGTCCACAAGCAAAACGGGCACGGATGAAAACCCGAAAGGGCTCCGTGAGTAAAAATAGCAGGACTGCCGACGAGATTGTGAAAACCCGAAAGAGAGCAAACTCGTAAAAATAAAAGAAGATAAAACACACTCGCAAAGTCCTCTCGACCTTGTGAGGAGAAAAACCCTGCGTGAGATCCTTACGACTCACAAAGGAGCAACACACTTAGGAATCCTCACTATTCCTAAGGAGAACATACACCTGCGAGATCCTCTCGACTCGAAGGGAGAAAATGCTTTTATGTGACCCTTACGTCTCATAAAATTGAAAGGCCTTAGGTGATAGGGACCTAAACCTGTCTCCTAAGCCATCGTTCCCCAACGGGCAAAGGCAAATGATGAGTTGCTCCTGGCATTATTCCATTGCAGCAATGCTGATGCCAAACAAGATCCAAATTCCAAGTCCCCAAATGGCGAATGATGAGTCGCTCCTGATATCACATTCCAGTGCAGTGATGCACACGCCAACCAAAATGCAATCTCCCAAAATTCTCCCGTCCCTACGGTTGGTCCCCAAATTGGCTACCGTATACAATACACGGGCTCAACTAATTCTCATCGTACCCATGCCCCACCGCAACCACCAGTTACGCGGCTGGTCTTCGCCCTTGGAATTATGCTCCATTTGGGAAGACCCACTCATGTGTCCACACGATACATGAGGAGAACAAACTTACGGGATCCTCACGACTCGTAAGAAAACACCTTCGTGGGATCCTTATGACTCACAAAGGAGAAACACACTTGGGAGTCCCCACGACTCATAAGGAGAACATACACCTACGAGATCCTCTCGACTCTTAAGAAGAAAATGCTTTTATGAGACCCTTACGGCTCATAAAATTGAAAAGCCTTAGGTGATAGGGACCTAAACCTGTCTCTTAAGCCATCGTTCCCCAACGGGAAACCGCAAATGATGAGTCGCTCATGGCATTTCGCTTCAGTGTTAGCGGTGCTGATGCCGACCAAAAACCCAAATCACAAGTCCTGCCCAACAGGAAAAGGCAAATGATGAATTGCTCCTGGCACACGTGCTTCAGTGTTAGCAACGCTGATGCCTACCCTAAACCCCAAAATTCCAAACTCCAATCCAATAGACCCCTAAGTCTTTAAACTGGGAACAGATGACCTCTAAGTCGTTAAACTGGAAACAGATGACCCCTAGGTCGTTAAACTGGGAACGAGGGAAATCTCCTCATGGCAGATGATGATTCGCTCCTGGTCCCATATTCCAGTGCAGCGGTGCTGATGTCAATCCAAATCACATCAAATCAGAAAAACAACCAATGACCTCCCGGGCAGAATGAAACTCCGCCTCGGAAACAAGTCAACTTCATCCCTGACACCGCAAGGAGCGGAGCAAGTCAAATCCAGCACCGACCGTCCCAGTCGCTAAAAGGGCAGAACCGACCGTCCAAGTCGCTAAAAGGGCATCACCGACCGTCCAAGTCGCTAAAAGGGCAGAACCGACCGTCCAAGTCGCTAAAATGGCAGCACCGATCTTCCAAGTAGCTAGAAGGGCAGAACCGACCGTCCACGTCGCTAAAATGGCAGCACCGACCGTCCAAGTCCCTAAAAGGGCATAACTGACCGTCCACGTTGCTAAAATGGCAGCACCGACCGTCCAAGTCGCTAAAAGGGCAGAACCGGCCGTCCAAGTCGTAAAAGGGCAGAACCGACCGTCCAAGTAGCAAAAAGGGCAGCACCGACCGTCCAAGTCGGAAAAATGGCAGCACCGACCGTCCAAGTCGCTAAATGGACGGACCCTACAAGTCGTAAAAATGGCAGAATCGACCGTCCACGTCGCAAAAAGGGCAGCACCGACCGTCCATGTCGCTAAAAGGGCAGCATCGACCGCCCAAGTCGCAAAAAGGGCAGCACCGACCGTCCACGTCACTAAAAAGGCAGTACCGACCGTCCACATCGCTAAAAGGGCAGCTACGACCTCCTCGTCGGAGTTATGCTCCACCTCGGAATCAAGTCAACCAGACACTCCATCTCGGAGACATGTCAAGCATCGACCGTCCATGTCGTATAAAGGGTAGTGCCAGCTTCCCAAAAGGTAGGAACCGAATCAAGTCGCCTCCACGTGAAAGAAGATCCATCAATTTCATGCACACGACCCACATATGCTGTGTGCATATATTTATGGTGGCAATTTGTTGGGGTAAAAATTTACACCCCTGTTGACCAAGTCAAAATCAAAGTCAACCCCAAGCCAGGTAGGCCCAAGCCCAGGTCAAGTGGGCCAACGCCCGGAGCGAGCCCGAACATGAAGTGGCCGGCCTCCCCGCCATGCCAAAATTTTGTTGTATTTCTTGTATTTTATTTTATGAATAAATGTATGAAAATGGGCATAAAGCCAAATTTTTGTAAAGCCCATGGCTTATGTGCAAAAGGAAATAGCACATGAGGCATGAGATGGGCAAAATGCCATTTTTTGTAAAGCCCAAGGGGCTATATGTAAAGTGTATAGCCTATAAAGGCCAAGATAATGAAAATATCTAGAGGTCTTTTTTTCTCTCTCCAAAAAAAAGAATCCAGATCTGAGATCTTTCTCCTTCCCTGAGGTTCTAAAACCCTCTCCTTTCTTTTGAATTAAATCAAGAGTTTTACTCTTCCTTTTCCCAAACTAAATAGTTTTTCACCAAAAAACACACAAAGGGGAGCTTAGATCTCCCATCAGATCTCAAAAAGAAAAGATTTTTAATATCTTACATCTCTTGATCTTCAATATCCTGTTAAAAGAGGAGGAAGAAGGAGGCCCATCTCCGAAAACCCCATTTTGGGGAAGACCCAGGGCTCCAAAGAAGACCCAGGGCTCAAAGAAGACCCCTTTCATCATATCCAAAACATCTTAGGAGTTTAACTCCACTCTAAATCCTCTTTTAGGATTTTAAATCCTATTTCTGAGACTAAAAGCCCCCCTTTTCCTCGCCGGCGCTCAAGCGCCCAGCGCCTACGTGTCGGACACATGGTGCGCTCGTGCCTAAGCGCACAGCGCCTAAGCGCACTGCGCTCAAGCGCAGCGGCCACGTGTTGGGCACGTGGAGCGCACAGCGCTCAAGCGCGCAGCGGCCATGTGTCGGACACGTGGTGCGCTAGCGCTCAAGCGCGAGCGCTCGCGTGCTAGGCACGTGAGGCGCTGGCCCCACGCGTCCTTTGGGCGCTTTTCCCCTTTATATATATATATATATATATATATATATACACACACATACATACTCCATACTAAATATACCTCCCTCGTTAGAAAAAACTCTGCGGGGCCCCCGATATATCCAAAACCCCTTCAAAACACAACACTGCACATTGAGTTCGCATGACCAGTTTAACCCGTTAATCGGAGGTTCCCTCGCTTCAAAGGCGATGGGTAATTAACGGCAGCTTGGTCCGCAGCTACAAGATTCGGATCTCCTCAATCAATAAACCCCAGCCTACCCTAGGCAGGGGGAATCTATAATGCGCCTGACAAGCGCATGCGTATTCGTATCTCAACAAGGTGACGAAAACACTCTACAGTGATGGCCTGCCTGAACCTAGTTAGGCCATCATCTACCATGATGCTATCCTCGCTCCCACAGTCACCGAGAAGGCCGTAGTATCTCTCATGTGGATGAGGAATCCTACCATATTCGCGGAGAGACGGAGGTTCGTTGGAGACTATTGAATCCTTTGGTTTCACCAAATCATCAACTCTTAGTTTGTCAAGCTGAAACTCCTTCCAGTTCTACCTTATGTCCACTAATTTCTTCACAAGAAATTCCTTTAAAAAGGTGGCATGATGAGAAAAAAAACACCTTTTGCTCCTCAGAGTGGTAGAAGATATTCCCTCATAAATGTTTGGGATATCCTAACAAACTTATACAGTCCTGACCTAGCCTCGTGCTTGTCCGGATTTTTCTTTTCAACATAAGCCAGACAACCCCATATCTTAACTGGTTTAAGACATGGTCTCTTCCCATTCCATATCTCATATGGGGTGGTAGGCATTAATTTGGATGGAACCCCATTCAATAGGTATGCAGCTTCTTAAGTGCATAACTCCAAAAGAAAACTGGTAACTCAGCAGTACTCATCATAGAGCGCGCCATATCTCATAGGGTGCGATACCTCTTCCCCGATACACCGTTGTGCTGTGGTGTACTCGAAGGAGTAAGTTGAGAGGGAATCACATTCTCCTTTAAATAATCCAGGAACTCCATGCCCAAGTATTCTTCCCCGCGATCACATCGAAGGACTTTAATACTTCCACCCATCTGGTTCTCAACTTCAAGCTTATTTCCTTGAATTTCTCAAAAGTTTCAGACTCATGTTTCAACAGGAACATATGTCTGAATCTTGAGAGATAGTCGATGAATGTAATGAAGTACAAAGAACCAACCCTGGCATTTGTAGACATAGGACAGTATACATCATCATGTATCCGTCCCAAGAGTTCGCTAACTCTTTCTCTGTTTCCAGTAAACGGAGTATTGGTCATTTTACTTTTGAGACATGATTGGCAAGTATCATAAGATGAAAATTCGAACAGATTCTCATATTCATCCTTATGTAACTTAGCTGGTCATGTCGCATTGATCTGACCTAGTCTACAATGCCTCAAGAAGGATTTGTTCATTTCTGAACTACTCCTCTTGTGTGTGTTCTATATACTTCGAACTGTATTTTGATTTAGAACTTATATGCTATTATATAACGTGTCTGATCCAATCAACTCTTTATTCAGGAAAATGTCACAACATTATCCTCCAATACAGAATTATATCCTTCTTTAACTTAATAAAGAAAATGTTGTAATGTTCTATATCAGGTTCGGTATCTAATAACATTTGTTCAGAATCAATGTATTTACCATTTGGTAATACAAGGTGATATCTGCCAACTCATTTGGCTGCAACAATTGCACCATTCACTAACTCTTAGAGATATATATCATCCATTCTCAGTTCTCTATCTTTCTGTATCCCATGTAACATATTACATATGCGGGATCCTGATCCGGTATCTCATACCCAGGACGTAAAGGATACTGAGAAACAGTTTTTGGTAATGAACACACCCGAAGAAGATGCATCAACATGCACTTTCTTCGATTGGGTGGCATGGGAATCCGGATATTCCCCTATTTCCTGCTCGGACTTATAAAAATTAGAAGATAGAGCGGAACCAACGTTACCTAGTATAATATAATAAGCAGGTTCGGTCAATGCATCCATATTATTATCTTGATTAAGGCGTGACATGGTCGCTACCTGGAGAGAGAGAGAGAAGAAATTACTCTGCGTGCGCTCTTGCAGGATTAGATTGGTTATTAGTTTATCTAATCAGGATGGCTCCCACTGTTTTAGTCAAATCTACCTTCAAACCCTAAAAGTTAAGACTAGCCGGGATTAATTACACCCTACAAGTTCGCCAATCTTTCGGCCAGGTCAGTGTCGGTAGTTTGAGGGAGGTTCCCCGTGCTTTCGTACAGACCTAATTAAAATAAACCTCATTTTCCCATGGGCGTAACCCCGTTAACACCTTTCTAGACACCTACTTGATCGGCTAATTGTAATGTACGAAACTCTCCCAGGAGAAACTCTTACTCGCAGTGGGTATCGGGATCCAACTATCTCATAGAAGGTATGCAATCTCATTGAAAATTTCAACACTTGAAATTCCGGATAATACTCTGCCCCTAGCGTCCTATGACCTTGACAAAAGCCAACAAACCATAGTCCACTAATCAAGTTCAAACCGTACATTTCATGATTGAATTAAACCCACCCGCACGACCCTTGACGAAAGCCAACAAAGTCGTACGACTACCCTAATCCAATCGTATCATATGCTTAAGCAGATAAGCACTAATCTGCTACCGCACACTACGCCTTGACGAAAGCTAACAAACGTAGCACGAATACTAAATATTACTTATCTGAAATGTCGGAGGGCTACGACAGGTTTTTTCTGAAAACCTTTTGCGTAATGAACTTGATATCGTTGTAGAATCGAGTGAATTTAAAAGGAGTGATTTTGAAGTTTTTATTAGTTTAGCTAAAGAGGTCACTCCCGGTGAAGGGGTCTCGGCTCTTTCCTTATCGAATAAGGTGCAGGATATTTCACAAATACCACTATGCATAAGAAAATACTATAGAAGCAATTAAAAGACAAACAGTGTGGGTTGTAGCATCTGCTAGTTTCGCTAAAGAGCTCACTCCCGGTGAAGAGATCTTGGCTCTTTTCTTATCGAATAAGGTGCCGGATATTATACAAGGAATACCGCTATGCAAAGAAAGAACTAGAGCTACCATTTTTTAAAACAAGATTCTGCAACATCTTTTAGGTTTCTTTTATTTCATTAATCTCATTAATGAAGTCACATCAAATTATGCTTCCCAAGCATCAAAGAAAAAACGAAAGCAGCAACAGTTATTATATATCATATATATAATATAGGCATTCGTCTCAGAACATATCAAGTGATCACATCGCAATATATCAGCAGCAGAAGAATATATATGAAATATTGGATATATTAGTAATTCCATGTTTTAAATTAAGCCAATAAAAAACGCGGATTCCAAGGTCGCGATGAATAGCCAAATCCACATCTCTAGATCCCTACGAGAGCGGCAAGCAACCCTCCCATTTCTAGAGTTAGGAGACCCGGAGTCGACTCCTCGAGATGGTCTCCCAGTGGACCCTAGAAACCGATTACTTGTGCTCCCCGCCTCGGGTCTATCCTAATGCGGAAAAGTAAATAATATACATCAATGGTGACATCATCCTCAACCCGGAAGTGCCCCAACAAAAGAATATTACATACAAGCTTTTACATGAATGAAAATAAAAAACTCTCATCTCACATAAAACCCCCGGCTATTCAAAACACGACGATCCAATATAACATATCACAGCAACACAAAACATCACATGTCCTCAACGTAAGTAAATATGCGTATCCTAATTGTCGTTGACATATAGCACCGAAACCGGCGATACACCACATATTACACTTACGGTCGTAAAAAAGAAAGTGAAAAACTGCAACAATTGGAATCCGCAACCACCTTACACATGATAAACCCAATGTATCACATACTTTGGATTTCATGCCCAACCAAATGAATTCCTTAGACATCTCATGCCTAACAATTATAAACCCCGCATTTTAGTCTCGATATTGAAAACACTTTCTAATAACCTGTCGGGTAATTCAATAAGATTCCCGATAACCTGATCGAATGCTCGTCGGAAACTTTAGTAGACGGCCGCACCCACGATGCCATCGACGAAGTGCACTAAGGCGAAACACCGCGGCCGCGGGCACCCGTACGGATGCTTTCGGCGATGGGGTTCTCCTACAGTCACTTGGTCGGGGCTATGGGGTGTGGCTATCTATTAAGGTTACTCGGCGAGTATCCGCGTACACAACGTGATTGCGACAGACTATTGATCCATATCGAAATTCCGTGGCAACCGATCAAATGAGACTAAACTGCTAGATTTATATAATTCAAACTAGTTATCTCATAACTGATTGTGGATTCCAAATATTGTATCACAATCACAAATAGCTAGATGATGTTAAACTTTTCGATCGAATAAGCAAGGACCCAAAATTTCCCAACAAGCTCAAAACTTGAGCGGAGTTCAAAAAAGTACCCAGAACATGCCACAGCTCCTATCAACCAGCCATAGAAGGGCCGACCCATGTCTCACTCATGTCGCCACGGAACTGCGACACACCCTATAGTATGTCCACGGTTCCGTGATCCAAAAAGTCGAGTTTGGGTATCGTTCTTCCAGAGGGTCTACAAAATCGCTTGCATGATTTTCTGAAAATTTTAAACTCGGAAAAATCCAACTCTTGGAAAATTTCAGCGAGGGAAAAATTGGGTTATTGATATCCGTATGAACTTTTTAACGTCGTCTAAATAACCCAAAAATGTGTTAGAATTACGATTACGAAACACTCTGATTTTCCTTTGCAGACAGTTAACATCACATGAAAATTTAGCAAAAACAAACAACACCTGAAACACCAAAACCCAGATCCTGGAACACCAAAAAAATTTGAAGCAAAAATCTTAAACCTAGGCCGGCCTCCTCGGTTTTGATGCTCAGGTGCTCGGCCAAATTCCGAGCAAACCCCTTCAAATTCTCTATGTGTTCATTTCATATCTCAAACAACATTCTGCGGTTGTTTAAAAAAAAATTTAAGACTTTTTAAAATCGACAGAAACTAAGTTCAGGTGTTTCAAGTTTCGGAGTCGTTTCGGTTTCGTAATGTAACAATCATTGTCCAATTTTCTAGCATGTCTCTGATACCACTGCAGGTTACTTAGCACGGCAGCAAGATTTCGGGAGGCATCGTCCATGCCAATTTCAAAAATTGCCGTTCTAGCTAACCCTAACCCTAGAATCATTACTAGAAAATCCGACGAAATAACATGTAAACACTTTACATCTAAGTTAATGAGGGAATACAACATTTGTAGACCGGTCCTTTACTTTTAAAGCTCCATGTCGTAGTCCCTTCAATGCAAGTTGTGAAGACCCGGACTCTCGAGAGGGTTCACATGAAGAAATGAACAAGCTTGCTCAATGCCTTCGAAGCCGAAGATGATCTACTTCGAGGTGACTCGAGCTCATGCTACCTCTTCACTAATGGAGAAATTAGTGAAGCAAACACCCTAAACTAAATGGCTAATAGTAGAGGATGATGAAGTAGGAAGTGGGCTCTCTTTAGATTTATTTTTCTCACAATATTTCTTCACATCTCAAAACCCTAGAAAGCTTTTTGACCTCATGAAGAAGATGAAGAAAATGTATAAGAGAGAATGAGCTCATGAAGTTAAAAATGCAACCATGGGTGAGTTAGTGTCATACACTAACTCATGTATAGAGTTAACCATGGTGTAAGGTTAATGGTTAGGTTAGAAAATATCTTAAGCAGGACAAAACATGTGGACATTGTCAATGTTCTACAAGCTTCATCCAAGCTCCAAGCCATGACAATTTCCACCATTTTGAATTATTTAATAAATAAATATAAACCTTAACATTAAACCTAGCATGGTGTTAGTCTCATACATCCATGTTGCATATGTAACCTAGCATGGCACATAAATATATATCACATATATATTTTGTGCAAAAAGAAAACAATACAATTAACATATATCACATATATGTTAAGTGTATCATAAGTGAGAAAAATGAATACTTAAGTGAGCTAATATTAGTTAATGCAATGTAATATATAAAATATATAATTATATATTAAATTATTAAATCTACACTTGATTTAATAATCCGGCTATATGATGTATAACCGACTAATATTAAATGCAACAACTTATCGAATCAACACTTGATCCGATAACCCGGCTATATCACATATAACCGACCAATGTCACAAGCCGCGAGAATAGAATGTGGTATCATATACGCGCATTAATCTCGGTCCCGCACATATTACATATGTGCTACTACTCCGTTTCGCATGAACCAGGAAACCTCCGTGTAGGACTCTAAAGACTCGTAAATACGCCGGCAGTAAGTGATGATCATATCAAACACCCACAAGCCGCAAGCGGTCTGCTAAACGTAACGGCCACCCAGGTATTGAGCGATCAGAAGATCAACAAGCAAGCCTGCTCAAACACCTGCGAATCCCATCAGTAACACTACCGTACAGTCCAATCTCTTCTCAGATATGTCGCATATCACAGCCTGGGTGTGGTATAACGTCAGACCCTAATAGCCTGATAAGTCATGCCGATGCAAGGTCCATAATGGTTCGAGAAACTACTGATAGCACTTACTAGTAGATCTCAGAAACCCTGGCCAGGGATCTCCTGTTATGGCCAATCGAGCATAGCGCAACATCAACTCCCAATACCGGGAGAGACGAAACCCCTCCTATCGCTCATTGCCTCCATGTGACTTGGGACTGAACCCAAAATCCACCTTTTTACACGATCTCTTGACCGTGGTATGGTGGAAATCAGAGCATAATGGGAATCACACAAGACTCTATGATGATCTCGGGTCTACAGACTAACCTGTACCAGTGTCACCAGAGAACTGCTATCTGACGACAGTTATAATACCATCTAGGAGTTCTCGGCGAGTCCGTTCAGTGTACCCAGTCTCCACTGAGCACCCGTATACCTTCTCTGATGTCAAACACCAATGGATGTGGGATCATCCATCTCCCATCATATGGGTCAAAAAGCCTATACGCTAGTCTACTCTGGAGTATCGATGCCCTGTCTCGATACTCCCACGACTAGGAACATTTGAAGGATGTACTTGCCGACTACCCATGTCCCCACTAGTATGATCTGCATCATAGTCCTGGAAGTCAAGTACTCATCCTAAGGGCTTTATCAACATGTAATAGAGAGACAATAAGGGTACATGTTAAGATAAAGAGCAACCAGATAGCATACTATCATGTCGAGCAAGAAAGTCCTCCCTATATATGTTCAAGCATCCACTACAATATACATCACATGTATAGTAATCGCCTCTAGGGCATACATATAACTAACATATCTCACTTTATGAAATAAACGTACAGATATAACAGTTTGAAATTGGTGCATAACAACGGATATTCAAAACCAAATATTTGCCATCTGGTAAAACCTCAGGCGATTTCCTCAAATATCACCAATTACAACGAATTCCGATATAAAGAGGATATAATCACCTAATTCCTAATAACTTACTCCCACTCATCATCTGTAAAACTATATAGATGTGAGAATCAAACCTGGTAAATACATACCCTTGAATAAGGATCTAATTGGGAAATCAGTTTTCAATTAACAAGGCATAGTGAAACTCAAACATGAAAATGTTTCGAAGGGGTAGCCGGGTATTCCTAGTAATGCCTCTTCCATTATCCATATTCTTGACCGTGACCGTATATTTCCTTGCCATCTCTCAAAATCCCTTTATTTTTCTTTACTCATTACCTTCTTTACACCACCCTTAGGCTAAATGGTTTTCTTTCTTCCCTACCGTTCGGCACAAGCCTATGATTTGGAATAAGACTATCGAATAAGCGTAATAGGTGTACTCTCCTAATCCTAGGAGTACTCGCAACCTGAGAGAAGGTAAAGATAAAATACGACTGAATAAACCTTATTCTATTTCTCCTGAACCAGAATCCAATCTCGAACTGGAACAAGTTTCTTCGAGTTCGTATATAACTATACGATGGATTATCCAATAGATGTGGATCTTCATAGTGATATGGGGTGTTCTGGAGAAATTCAAAGGTGGAGTAGGAGTGGCGATGATATACGCGGTTTGGTCGTGAATGATAGCAGTCGCAGTTTACTTTGCCCTCTTTCTAGTTCCTTTATTTGTCTTTACTTATTGCCTTCTGTACACCACACTTAGGCTAATTGGTTTTCTTCCTTCCCCACCTTTCGGCACCTGCCTATGGTTTGGAAGAAGACTATCCAATAAGTGCAATAGGTGTACCCTCTCCTAATCCTAGGAGCCCTCACAACCTGAGAGAAGGTAAAAGGAAAATACAACAGAATAGTCCTATTCAATTTCTCCAGAACCGCAAACCTTTCTCGAATCTGAAACAAGTTTCTTCGAGTTCGTATGTAACTATACGATGGTCATATCCAATAAACGTGGATCTTTGTAGTGATACGGAATGTTCCGGAGAAAAGCAAAGTGTAAAAGAAGCAGTGGCAATGAAGTATGCAACTCTGACAATCCAAAGGCCAATGTGTTTTAAGAAGGTTCGGTTAACTTGGTTTATGAGTTCTAGTCTAGGGTCGGGCCATGGTCGCTGCCAAAGAGAGAGAGAAAAGAAACACTCAGTGTACACTCTAATCTAGATCAGAATGGTTAATCACTTTATCTAATCAGGATGTCTTCCACTGTATCCTCAAATTCTCCTCCAAACCTGAAAGAAGAATTAGTTGGGATCATCTAAAATCACCCGAGGAGTAAACCAACTCATCAGTGGGAATCAGGATCCAACTATCATCGCATGATAACTTGATGGAATCCACTCAAGTTATCACACTCCAGAAGGTATGCGCATGCGTGGCAAGTTTCCTGTATGTTTGAAACTCCCGATGTGATTTTTACCCCATGCTCTTATGACCTTGACTAAAGCCAACAAATCATAAGTCACATGTTAAGTTCTACCCTTCATTGTCCAGGTTAATTTGAACCCACCAGTACTCTCCCTTGACTAAGGCCAACAAGATTGTATGACGGTCCCAAACCAACGCATCTATCTATGCAACAAAAAAGTAACAAATAGCTACCATACACTGTGCCTTGACTAAGGCCAAAAAAATTGCGTGAATACTAAGTGCTACCCGTCTGAAATGACGGAGGGCTACGAATGGTTTTTGGGGAAAAAACGTTAACGTAATGAATTTGATATCGTTTAATGAACCGGATAACTTTTTCCAAATATATAGTGGCGAAAACGTTTGCTAAAGAGGCCACTCCTTATGAAGGGATCTTGGCTCTTTCCTCGTAGAATGAGGTGCAGGATATTCTCACTGAATACCACGATGCAAAGAAAAAAGTAATCGACTGTAGTAAAGTTATTACCTTGACGCAAACTTCTACCCAAGAGGTCACTCTCTGTGAAAGGATCTCGCCTCTTTCCTCATCGAATGAGGTGCTGGATATTCATAACCGAATACCGCTGTGCAAAACAAAAGAAAACGTCATTATAATAACAGCTTTTTAAAATTGTTCCAACAACATCGAATAGGCCGGTTTTCCTTGCATTGATCAAAATCAACGCAGTCCCATCAATTAATCTCACCACAAAAGAACAAAAATATGATGTACGTATATGCTATCCGCATTCGCCACTGGGCCCCGTCATCACCCGTTAGGTTACTGAACTAACGACAGAGCGGGGGCTGGACTAGCGCGTGTGTAAAACATATAAAACATCTACCAGTATATATATAACAATATATAATAATCGTTCCAGGCGAGATAAATGCAACATCACAGAAGATAAGCGATAAGCATCACAGAATAATACTGATAATCTGGGAGCCCCGGGTTTCCTTTGAGCCGCAACTGAAACCCGACGTTCCCGTGGTCGTGTGGATAGCCTATGCAATGAAAACTTAGACCCCTACAAGCGCGGCAAGTTACCCGCCAAAACCAGAAGTGAGGCAACCCACTTCATCAAAGTGAATGGGCCACCCGACACTTCACGGAATCCGGTAACTTGAGAACCCTTCCTTGGGTCAACCTGTACCCCTATAAGTGCGGAGAACAGCCCGCCAATTCTAGAGTGGGGCCTCCTCTGTCTCAACGCCATGAGATGCAAGCCTGTTGCCCTCTAGAACCCGGCTATCCGTGCCCTCCATCGCGGGATAATCCTAGTACAGAAAAGAAAAATATATACAACGGTGACATCGACCTTAACCCGGTCGTGCCCCAAACAGATAATATAAAAGCAGGCAGTGACGGCAGTCCAGATGTCGGACGCTCGCCCCGTGATATGAAATGTACAAATAAAACTAAACTGTACAATCATTGCACCCAAGCTATCCACCACGACGATCCAGCCAACATACACAGCACAACACAGAACATCAACGTGAATGTCACGTTCGCAAACCCGTCTAAAAGAACTATAGCAATTAGACAGGTTGTACCGCTCTAATGACATTCACGGTCGCAGATAGAAATGTAAGTACTATAAACTTTAAACAGTGTTAGAAATATCAAGTTCGAAACACCCCCAAATAGCCCTAAAACAACTAGATAAAACCATATGTAAACTGGGCTAAACAAGCAATACCACTGAACCAATATTACAGAGACTAGACCACACCAAAAAATACAAGTCCAAACACCTACATAGGACCGGCCAAGCCGGAATTATTGCCCTTGTGGTCAGGTCAATATGGGTGAAATGGGCTCGTATTTGGGGTGCAGTCTAGTGGTCATACAAGTAGTCTTCTGCAGTTGCTTAAATATTTTTAGATGAATCGGAAAAATTTGACAGAGAATGGAATATGAGTTGGTATTATTTCGGAGTTGTTTCGGTTTCGATACTTTAACATCGTCTAAACAAGCTAGTAAGTGGTTAATGGGTTGGCTCTGATACCATGTTTGGATACGCCAGCGCCCCGACCATCAATCCGTTTCCACATGGGGAACAAAAACTTTTAAAAACCCAGCGCTAACGGAACACTAATCTACGGATCGTACCATTAACCCTATACTAGCTATATGAAAGGAGTTTAGAGAGGTTATACCAAACGATCTGTGTCCTTCGGTCTTCAACCTCTATCCCAAGCTCCTCGTGGCTTCCTTGTTCATATTTGATCTCTGGTCTCCTCACATCGAAGACGATCCACGTCGAGGGTTAGTAATACGGGCTCCGACCTCAAAACCGAAGCAACTCGGGTATCTAGTTTGCTAGCCAAGATTGCCAAGTTGAGGTAGAGAGAGTTTGTGATTACTTTGTCTCAATACACCTAAGGATTCTCAACTCATGAGAGGGTTTGGGTGGAGGTTGAAGAAGATGCTATGGGTGAAGAGTGTGAGCTCAAGAAAAAGAAAGTGAAGAAAGTTGTGAAGTCTTGTATGCTATTTTGTGAGATTGAGAAACTAAAGAAAAGCCCCACCAAAAAAAAAGATCTGCCCCTTTCACAAAATATCTCACAATCCTCATAAGAAATATCTTAACCAAAACAAAACCAAGCATGGGCCACTCCATGACCCACCATGAGTCACCAAGTGCACATCCACGACTCATTGCCAAAACTCACACTCACAAATACCACCAAATAAACATTTAAACTAAAATGTTTAATCCAAAATGAAATGGAAATATCTAAAGTAAACTTGTAACGAATTACAAGAATACCCATCATCCGTATATACATACCCGCATTCGCATTCCGACTGAATGCAAATACAACGAGACGAAAATAATCAAACAATATAATACTAGGATCCGGCTTAAACCAAAGACCGCTAGTATTATCCTTCCGAACATGATCCATGCACAAGTGCACGTATCTGATCGAATCCTGCCATAAAACCATACGGCCTCTACAACATTTCGTCCGAAACAGTGAAACCCTCTGTGTGGGACTCTGAAGACTCGTCAATACGCTGATAGTGGGTTTAACCACAAGCACGTCGGTGGCACTAGCTGTACGCAACGGCTACCCAGGTATTGAGCGAAAGGGTGGCCAACGAGAAAACTCATCTTGAAACCCTATTGAGCCCGACTGTGACAATATCCGTACAGTCCGATCCGTTCGTCTATGTGTATCGCATATCGAGTCTAGGAGGGTGGATAAAGTCAGACCCCTACTAACGCGATATTTAGTGTCAGTATGAAGCTCATCACCACATGAGAAACTACTGATCCGAATCAGTAATTCTTGACTACCTTGGATAAGGATATCCGGTGATGGCCACCCGTGCACTCCGCGAAATCAACCCCCAATACCGGAAGAGACGAATCCCGTGATGATCCGCTCACTGCCTCCATGTGGCTCGGGACTGTACCCAACTAAAACCTGTTTGCACGACTCCTTGGAGCCGTGGTAGGGTAGTAATCAAAGCACAGTGGGAAATCACACGAGAAAAATGACGATCTCAGGTCGATAGACTAACCTGTAGACATGTCACCAGGGAATTGCTATCTGACAATAGGTATAATACCAACCAGCATGTTCCCAGCGAGTCCGTCCGGTGTACTCATAACCCAATGAGCACCTGTATACATCTTAGGTGAACCCACTAACACCAATGGCTTTTGAGACCGGCCACCGCCCCTCGTCGGGGTCTCGATCCTTATACACTAGTCTACTCTTGGAGTATCGATGCCCAGTCTCTAAGCTCCCACGACTAGGGACATTTTAAGGATGTGATTATAGACTACCCAACTCTCACGTATATGATCACCATCATACCGCTGGTAGTCAAGCAAGAATCCTATGGGCTCTGTCAACATGTAATAATGATCTGTAATGTGTAACATTTTAGAAATCGTTATGCGAATTTTTGCGTTTTAGCGCAAAATAGTCGGTATTTTCCGTTTTAACCCGATTATGATCAAACGTTTGTATAAACTTGCCGGCACCTAGTTTAGCTAAAATAAAGCTAGTGCGCGAACTTTGGGGGTATATGGGAAGTTTTGGTTCAGATAGAATTTTTCCCTAATAAAATATAATTTTAAGTGGTAAATTATGCACGTAAATTATGAAATTTCTTCTATGAGAATTATTGCTAATCAAATCACTAAAATGAGTTTAGAACCTTCTTTTTAAATATCTAGATTTTTCTTTTGGACAAAAGGATTTAAATTTAAAAAGAAAAGAAAAGAAAGAAAGGTGACAATATTGCATTTAATGATGCATTAATTGATTTTTGCTAGAAACATCTGCTCAATTCTACACAAAATATCTCCCCCATCACTAATTGGCCGAGCCATCACCCCAAATCTGCCCCATGTCATTTCCTAGCTCATTTCTTCATCCTTCACAAAACTCTTCGAAAAATTCCAAAATAAATCCACAAAATCCTAAATAAAATAAAACCATCAATTTCCTTCACAAACTTGCTTGGATCTTCAACAAAGTGTGGTTTTTTAGTGGCTAAGTTGATGAAATCTTGTGCTAGAATTTATTCTTGAAGAGGTATAAATTCTTACCTTAATCCCTAATTATATGTTTAAATCTTGAATTAGCTATTTAATTGGTTATTATAGCTTTTAAATTCTTGATTAAAGCATTCATGATATTTTTAAGGAAATTCAAGTTAAGGTTAAAGCTTGATTAAGTGTTTATTGTTAATTGAAGATTAGAAAAGCTTAGCCTAGTAGAATATGATAATTATTGTTAATTACTACTTTGTCTAATTAAGGGTTTTTGCTTACTATGTCTTTGTTAAAACTTAATTAAGCAAGTTTAAAAATATGGAAGTGCTTTGGATAGCTTATTTAAGCTATTATAAGATGTTTGAAATCGCTAGATATGTGTTAGCTTTGAATTGGTGTGAAATATTGCGTTAAGTTGCTTACTAGGTTTCGGGGTTTTTCCGACGTGGGTTCAATTGGTCGTTGCGAGATTATATCTATAATATTCGTCTTATTTGTTTGTGTTGGTTTTACGCGATCGGAGTCTAGACTTGGTGTTTCGTAGTTTAGCGACCCTAATTAGGGTTTTTTCCGAAGTCGTACGCGTTTTGTGCGGTAGATGCGCAGTGTATTTTTCTGGGCGTTATCCTTGCGTTTCGTTGTCTTTTCGTCGATGTAGGAGATTTAGCTTATGTGATGCGTTTGTGAAATTTTAGGATCGCAAGAGGGGACTTCGGGCGCTGCGAACAAGGGGAAGCAGGTGGTCGGATTTTCATAGCTCGAGACCATCGGTGAGTAGATTTAACATCTACGGTGAATTCGCCCGTATGGCGTTAAGCGTCAGGCTATATATTATATGATATTAGCCGCATGTTTATATGCGCATATAGAGATGATGCATGAATTTCATTGCATATAGTTAATTTTTGTGCCTGAACCTGTATCCATTGTACACTGCATTATTATTGACAGTCCATGTTGCACGAGCACTAATGTTATGCCACACACACACTGTCGGTAATTGCCATGATACGCATAACACGACTATTCATTGATTTACCTTGCTAATGGTTAGCGACATAGAGGCATTTATTCTGGTGCGATAGCGCATATGACATATAGCATACCTGTATACCTACGTGCTTATACATATGTCATACTATACCTACATGCTCGCATATATACTTTGTTATTGTTACATGATTAGCTTTTTATAACATATATATCGATGGAATGGGACGCTGTATATATATGAATTTTGGATTTGGATATTTGGGAACCGCGAGATATATTTAATGACTTGATGCATTTAAATAGCGGACTTTTCCCGTGATATGCACATATTGATGTTTTATGTTGCATATGTTATTTACATGGATTTACGCATTTGAGATATGTTTTCATGTGATTTGGGGAATTTCAAGTGTCGAGGTTAGGCACTTATATTCCGAGAGATACATGGATTTTGGAGACCGATATGTGGAACACAAGTGTCGAGGTTGGATACTTGGGTTTCGAGAAACGTATGAATATTAGAAAGACCGATACGTGGAACACAAGTGTCGAAGTGGGATACTTGGGTTTCGAAGAACGTATGGATATGAGTATTTACATGTCGATGTTAGGCACTGGTTTTCATGATGTTTTAGAGTGTCGATATTTGACACTCAGGTTTCATGAGACTTACAGGATTTGTTGGCCGATCTGAGGGCTGATCTGAGTATTTTGGGATTTGGGGTGTTATTGATTTACACCGGGTTTTTCCATGCTTATAATTTGTGCATGAGATTATTTTTTATCCCACACTCAGTATTCAGTTGATATGCATTTGATTCTTGAAGATATAGTACCTGGTGGTGTACCTTGATCATGGTAGTTGCATATTCATATTGTCATACTTATGCTACCAGCTTACATTTTATTAATCATTGCTGTTAGTGCATACCTGCGATTTCAGTATGATGTTGTTTACTATTCACGAGTTAGCAACTCACCCCCGTTGTGCCACAGTGTTTTGCAAGGCTTACCCTCAGCGTAGTCGCGGCAGGGCGTCTTATCATTTCTACTTTTGCGGATACCGCTACGGTTGGCTGTGAGGCCTTTGCTTTTAGGTAGGTTTGCGGTTATCCGTTTGTACATTGTATATCTTTTTTGTTGGATCTAGTATTCTCCATCTACCACTTCTTGTATTTGACTTAGAGACGAGTTGTGAGGATTTGGTGTTGTATTATTATTTTGGTGACTTTGGGTGCCGTGCTCGTGGGAGCCGGTTTTATTGAAAAGTTTTACTTCTTTATGCAGTTTTCTTTTATATTTCTTTTCTTCGGCGTCGTATATATGTTTGTGATGGTTGTCTCCGCCGTTGGGCATGATTTTCTCCCATTTGGGATGCTTTATATATTATCTATGTTGTACCCGTTTTCGGGGCTAGTTTTTACAAAGGAGGTGCTGCCGAAATTTTCAAGAAAGAAAACTAATGTTAAAGATTTTTCTTAAGATTTCCTGAATGTCTTAAACTATGCTTTTCTCCGTTTACCCCTTTTGGGGTGGTTTAGATTTCTGGGTTTCGTCTTACTTAATGTAACGTCTTCAAAATAATAAAATATGATTTTTGGGAAATTTTATAATTTAATATTATTTTAATGAATATTTTAATATTCTGGTATAATTAAATACAGATAAATGGGGAAAAATTATGGAAAATTCTAAAATAAGGTATTTTAAGGAATTGCTTCGTTTTCTGTGCATGCCCCCATTTCCTCTAGTTTTGACCCTGAGTATGTCTAGTTTTGACTGATTCCATCTAGGGTGAAATCTGGGTTGATTTTCCTATGTTGGTGTATAATTTGGGACTTGTTTTAGCATGGATTTTGGTATTTGGTGATTCATTCCTGTCGGGTGGCGTTTGGACGTCAACGACAAGTGGATTTTGATTGTGTTTACATGCGAGTCGATAGGTTTTTACCTATGCGGGTAGCGTGTGCTATTTTGGTTTCCGATGTGATTTTCATGTGCTTTAGCATTGTGATATACTTGTAGGTACCCCACGTGATGTTGAGGCAAAGGAGGTGAAGATAGCGACATCGGCTTTGGCACACGAGAAGCAATGTGAGTAGATTTATATCTGTGGGGAGAAGTCGGCTGGATGGCGTATAGCACCCCCGCAGTCCGTGGTGATGTATACGAATACGTATACACACGAATATTTATTATGTGTTGTTTAGGGTTATTGATGGTAATAATGATATTTTGATGATAAGAATATATTGGTTTAGTTTAGTGCGAACCCTAGAGTAGTGGTTGCACTCACACATACATTTACACACATACTTGCATTCATTCTTTCATTTATTAGAGTGCATATGATTGTGCGTATATCTACACATGGGTATGGGACTATGTGTTTATATACTGGATTTGAGGATAGTATTTGGGATTTGAGATGAGTCGATGAGATTGGGCTTGAGGCCAGGAGATCGGTGATGTGATTTGGTTCGTATTGAGATACAACACGATGTTTTAGCGGGTCTTTTGACGTAGTGATTCTTACACCTGCATGCATACATAGAGGGTATCAATATTGTACTAGACGTAGATCAGTACTCCGATCATGACATTTGATAAAGAGGATACCAGATAAATAGTATGATGAATGTGATATTGACCCGTACCCAGATTTGGGATGCCGTACGACGGATTTATGTACAAGCTATATTTTGATGATTGATCCGCACTCTTGACTTGGGATGTCTGATTATTGATAGGGTATCGGATATGATATTATTGAGGCGGGATCACCGACTAATATATATACATGTATGTATATGTATCGACTCAGATGTTAGGCGGTTTCCTCACCCGTAGCTCTACTTGTTAGTTCAGCCGTATAGTTTAGGATGGTTGTTAGATTAGATTAGACTCCTACCTATTTCAAAAACTAACGAATCGTGGGTATTTTAAAAGACAGCCCAAGGGATCCTACGGATATTTCAAAAGACGTATCTTTTCATAAAAACACCGTAGCCCCTATTTTCAAAACCCCATGATTCGTGTTATTTCAAAAGGCACCAATTGTAGAGGTTATTTTAGATTAATGCAGATTAGTTATAGTTGCGTCTAGTATTCAGCTTCCGCTCATTATTGTGGTTCGCATCGCATCGCATGCTTATATTATGTTTCATACTCCATTATTGATGTTATGCTGTTAGGACACCAGCACCATTACCGATGATGCGTATGTACCACGTACACTTACTTGCCGGCTCACACACATCTTCATCGGTAATTGCCATGTCACGTACACCTTAGAAAATATTATTGCATCGACATAGGTTGTTAGCTAATAATTTAGACATGATATTAGTGTACTTGCCTTATATGCTAGATTAGACATTGTAATTATTAGTTGTTACATCATGCATGTTATTATTCATGGATTTTTATGCCTGTATGCACTGTTTACATGCTATTGAGGATTGGATTCGGATTTCCATGAGATTTTCTGGATTTGGGGGAAAACCGCAAAACTTATATAAACTTCTTTTCTCTCTTTAAAATGAAAAGTGCGGTTTTCCCATGATGTATGAGTCGTCCACCATGAGTTTGCTGATGGATTTGGAAACCCGATTCGAGGAGACGGATGAACCGTTTCGGGTACATGGTGGACCCGGTAAGGTGCCCCGGGGCAAGAAGCGCGTGGTGATGACGATGTGAGCCTGGCAGGGGAGCACTACCTACCGGTGATTTTACCCGACGCGTCGGATATCCGGAGGATACCGTCGTGGTCTTGAGATGGATGGTAGGGGCCGGTCTGGACTGACGGCGCCCTAGATATTATGATTGAGACATTGGGATTTCGAGATTTCGAGGTACAGAGACTGTGATACAGAGATATCGAGATATTGGGATTACGTTTTGTGCCGATGCTAGGCACTGTTTTATGCTGATTTCATTATGATACCTCAACTAAAAATACAAGGGAAATCTCACTAAATTATGAAAACAGTTTCTTCATTTACATGTATTCTGCTTTCATGCATTCATACCTCATATTCATGACATACTATTACCTGAGGCACTAGCACGAGCACTTGGCACTACATTCACGTATAGAGATTACATTGCCAGTTTAGCATGCTTCAGCTTTATTCATATTGAGGTTTCTTTATATCTGATCGTATTGACCTAGGTTGGGTCATGCATTCGATCTCTGCTTGTAGATATCTTTCTATTCACGAGTTGGCAACTCACCCCCGTTGTGCCCCAGTTCTTGCAGGTTTGCCGTACAGTTCTATAGCGGCATTTCTGGCACACTGCTTCCTTTTGGGTGATTTGCTTGGATAGGTGGGTTCTTTTGTATCAGAACCGCCGTTGTATTTATATTATTCATTGTATCTAGAATATCCATCAACCAAAACTCGTATATTGTTTCAGACCTAGACTAGTGATGTATTATTCGACCATAGAGTCGCGCTTAGTAGTGTTGCGGTTTTCTTGTTGCTTTTGAGCTTTCTTTTGGATTTGATCCTCGCCACTTGGCGTTGTATATTATTGTTGCATGTGTGGTGGTGACCGTCGATTGACGAAGAGCTAGCTCCCGCTTGGGGATGCCTTTATCATTGCATATATTGTTATCCTTGTTATACCCCATTCGGGGCCAGTTTTACAAAAGAAACTCTGCCGAAATTTTTAGAAAAGACTGTACTGTTTTTAAAAATGCATATTCGGCTTAGTTATTTAAAAACCTTGATTTCAAACATGTTTTTCTTCACTTCTTTAAACCAGTTTCTTTACTTATTCTTAAAAATGGTTTTAGATTTCTGGGCTTTTGGCTTACTTGGATCAGATGGAGTCATATAGACTTCATATGGTTCAAGGGCCAGTCACGTGCTCTTTCGGGTCGTGACAAAGTTGGTATCAGAGCGCTAGGTTGACCTTGGTTCGAGTCTAAGTTTGACTATGTGGAGCCTAGGGCGTTTATATATATACGGAACTTAGGCTTGACCTTACGGAACTTAGACTTGGTCGAGGGGGTATTAGACCCGAACTTTCGTCGTGTAGGATGACCCTTGGTTGATGGAATAGGTAACTAAAGTAGAGTGACGTACCGTTGGTATGTTCCGCGGCATACTTACGACACGCCACTCCGCTTAAGGAACCTTAGGATGTACATATTTTCGAGATCAGTGATCCTCTTTATATCCAGGATTATACATCCATTTGAGATCCCCGATTCTATTAGTTTCATGATCATACCTTTATTGATGCTGTTCCTTCCCATGATCATGTATCCACTTTGGATCTGTTGTTTCCTTTCTTGCCATTGATGTGCTCTCCTTGATACTCGATTGAGGTTCCTGTCACCATGTTTGAGGGCAGTTTGGGCTGCTGCTAGGGTTACGGCCGGTGTGAGCTCGTTTGGTACGAGGGCCGACCATTGTGTTTTCTGGTGACATGGGAACGTCTCGAGTTAGTGTTGGTAATTGTGACCTCTAGTGGAGGTGAGTGCTTGGTCTTGCACCGGATGATCGGGCCATTGTTAGAGCTGCCAGTTGAGAGAGGACTGTTGATGTACAGCATACCTTAGAGATTGTGATGTCGCCTACCGTGCAGACAGATGGACCAGCTGTTGCTGAGATTGACAGGATGTCGCTTCCGAAGCTTACGAGCTGAGATTGCCGTAGCTTTCAGGCAGATATGAGACAGATGACAGCTAGTCTACCCGATTTGAGAGACGAAGGTGATTCGTCCGATTTTGCGCCGGAGCGGGCCCTGATGAGTTGAAGATTTCCAGTGTGGAGAGTCTTACTCAGATCTAGAGCAGACCGACTCAGAGATGACCGCCTATGTATTGCCTTTCCTGGAGGATTGAGGCGCTGTTCGGCGTACAGGCGAATAAGCCAGTTGCTGCTGCAAATGACGAGATGTCGCCCAGATGGTTGGAGCTACTGCAGCGTGAGCATATACTTAGAGAGATGATAGCGAGTCGCTAGTCATCTGAGGATGAATGACTAGGACAGGTGGTTCGTTTGTTTACCGATGCGAGGTCATCAGATAGATTGTTTCCAGCTAGAGACGACTTCACGCAGGTTCGTTGAGAGTCGATAGAGACGATCGAATGTCAGGAGCCCATTTTCCAAGTTTAAAGTATACGGAAAGACATGCAGGTGATTCTATGGACTCTCTAGAAGAATGAAACCCTAACTCGACTTAATGACCGTGTGAAAGCCTTTGAACCTTCGGGTTTGCGGCGGTTCCTCGGCGCCATTAGTGAGGCTTGGGTTTGCCCTTCTACGGCTGGACCACCGACGCTGTGGCATGTACTCGATACTATTAAACTGTACCCATGATGTGATCTCTTGGGGGATTATGAGGATCTGACGAGTCGATCGGATGGTTCGACATCTTTCGGATATCGTGATGGGACACTGCTTGGGAGACTCCAGATGCGAGCGTAGCCGTCGGAGCGCAGTTCGTGTAGCCACGATGAGTTAAGTCCGAATCAGTCGACATTGAGCAAGGTGGAGTAAAGAGTTCGTACGAGATTTCGACGAGATGACGTCCCACTCCGCTGACATTAGAGATGTGATATGCACCCCGAGGCGTGGTATATGGATGTATCTTCCAGAGAGAAGCGCGATAGGTATGCAGCCGTTCCGGAATAAGCTTTAGCTTCAGCATTGGATGATGACTTCCGGGCATTTCGGCAGGATTGAGATTTGAGAAAGGAACCTCGACAGGACCTTTCTGGAGTACGTTACGAGAAGACCTAGACCAGGAGTGGTCGTATTGCGCACACCCAGCAGGACAGAGTTCGGCATTGTCGACGAGGTAGTTGACCATGTTCGGATAAATGAACTTACCCAGATGCGTTGCAGATTGATCAGGGACGGACGAGTGATGAGTATTCCTCCGATGGTTGGGACGTGTTCCCGAGGACCTGTTCGGCCTGACATCCTCTACAGAATGATGAAGCTACAGAATATGCGATTTCGAGTCCGTGCGAGAGACTTCAGATTGACCGTGGCCGAGAACAGTGCAGTGCGTAGTAGCTTGGCGTGACGTCATAGTGGACGACGATAGAGGCAGTTGGAACATGAGGTTCGTGTGAGACACTGATGAGCTGTCATTGCTTCCCGTCGAGACTAGAGACGTGATATGCTTACAGAGACGTTGGAATGTGACCAGTTTCCGAGAAAATATTGTGCTGAGGACACAGGTGTTTTTGAGCGAGAAGAGGTTGTGCAGGAAGCCAGCCTCTGTACAGATCGGCATAGGCATGATCGGAAGAGACCTTGAGCAGGATTCCTTCCAGGACATTGCTGCAATGATGTTTGCACCCAGGATCAGATGTGTGACGTGCTTTCAGAGAGCCAGAGGCCGACGCCAGTGATACGCTGCCTTACGAGCGGTCGTGAGGATTGACCGAAAGGTGACCAGGAAAGTGCCAGAACGGAATCGTTCCTGTCAGTACTCCTGACCGGGCCGATGAGCCGATGGATTGCGAGATTGGTAATCTACAGGAAAGATCAGGAACCAGAGGCAGAGGACGCCAGCCGCGAGCAAGAGGCAAGTAGATATCTTGCGCAGCTAGCATCGGATGTTCCGGTACCTTCTCGACCCTGAAGGATGGTATACCGACGACGGTAATTATGATTTGTGATTTTGTGATTTGATTATCACGTATCCGTTGCTTTGGATTTCGGTATTTTGGGCGATCTATTCACATGATTTAGTCTTGATGACTGAGTTTCATGATATTTGATTTTGTGCACCATGGTTGCACCTACTGGGTATTTATACCTTGTATATAGTTATTACTCTTGAGCTGTTGATTGCGATTTCATGCCTATTTTATACTGGTGATTTGATTTACGCTTCCAGCAGAGTTTCATGTAATTTTAGTGTTTTGATTTTGCACTCGGTATAGCTTATATGTGCTTATAGTGTATCGATATGTGTTTTGTGCCCGCAGCTGCACACGTTTATGATTTTCTTCATATCTGGATACACTTGGTGTTGCTGCTTACGTATTTGAGTTATTGCTTGGTATTTGTGCATGGGATGCACCAGTTCTATACTTCGTGCATTTGTCGCACCAGTTTTATGTTTCTTGTGTTTATCGCATCAGATTTATATTTCGTGCCTTTGTTGCACCGGATTTATATTTTGTGCATTACGATTGCACCTGACTTCGATTTGATGCCTTTCGGTATGTCGATTTTGATTGTGATATTGATGTGGATTCTTGCACTCCGTGCTTTTGACTGGACTTACGCATATTCGACGTTGCTATTGGATTTTGTGATTCCGTGCATATTGAGTGCGCAGGGTCTAGATTTTCATTCGTGCATGATGGATGCACCGATTTGGATTTTCACGCATGTTGGGCGCATGTTTTGAGATACGATTTTGGGGCACACCAGATGCACTAAATCGAGATTCTTCGTGCATGTCAGATGCACCTGTTTTGGCTGCCAGGCACACGTTGCCTATGACAGATGCTTCGTGCACACCCGTTGCACCTAGATGTTGTTTTGTGCACATGTTTAGCACATATATGGATTTTGATTTCCGTGCGCACCAGACGCACAGGGTGGTGTTATGTGATTTTTGGGATTTATTCCTTTTGGAGCAGTACATTTTTATGATGTTGGATATTTGCTTTCATACTGAGCAGGACTAGTCAGTGGGCAGTACCTGGATATATTTTGCATGCATCGATAGTTATCGAAGGGATTTCCGAAAAGCGAGCTATAGTCTCAGTATATACCTACGTGTCCGATATGACACGAAACGTTTTAAAAACAAGGAAACCCTTCTAAACTGTTTTCAAAACGGCGGAACGTACCTATTAAACAAAGGATATATATACACATATATAGTTATTTTCTTATGAGAAACGTCCGCCACTGTGCAGTGTTACGCGCATCGCACAGCGACTTAAAAAGATTTGGCATACATTTGCATCAGCTATTTACATGTATAGATTGGATGTCTACATGTATAGTCTTGGTCCATATCATATTGATTTTGTATTGGATTTGACATTGTGTCGTTACCATGACTCCGATGATTGCGGATGCTTGATGGAGTGTTGCTTTTGAGTTATCTGCTCAGTACTCATGCGCATGCATTGCGCTATGATGTTTTATGTATAGATGATTTCGGAGCCCCGATGACTTGGAATTTGTATTGAAATATTTTAGTATTTGGTGGTTTAAATTTAAATTCGGGGACCGAATTTCTTTAAGGGGGGTAGATTGTAACGTCTTCAAAATAATAAAATATGATTTTTGGGAAATTTTATAATTTAATATTATTTTAATGAATATTTTAATATTCTGGTATAATTAAATACAGATAAATGGGGAAAAATTATGGAAAATTCTAAAATAAGGTATTTTAAGGAATTGCTTCGTTTTCTGTGCATGCCCCCATTTCCTCTAGTTTTGACCCTGAGTATGTCTAGTTTTGACTGATTCCATCTAGGGTGAAATCTGGGTTGATTTTCCTATGTTGGTGTATAATTTGGGACTTGTTTTAGCATGGATTTTGGTATTTGGTGATTCATTCCTGTCGGGTGGCGTTTGGACGTCAACGACAAGTGGATTTTGATTGTGTTTACATGCGAGTCGATAGGTTTTTACCTATGCGGGTAGCGTGTGCTATTTTGGTTTCCGATGTGATTTTCATGTGCTTTAGCATTGTGATATACTTGTAGGTACCCCGCGTGATGTTGAGGCAAAGGAGGTGAAGATAGCGACATCGGCTTTGGCACACGAGAAGCAATGTGAGTAGATTTATATCTGTGGGGAGAAGTCGGCTGGATGGCGTATAGCACCCCCGCAGTCCGTGGTGATGTATACGAATACGTATACACACGAATATTTATTATGTGTTGTTTAGGGTTATTGATGGTAATAATGATATTTTGATGATAAGAATATATTGGTTTAGTTTAGTGCGAACCCTAGAGTAGTGGTTGCACTCACACATACATTTACACACATACTTGCATTCATTCTTTCATTTATTAGAGTGCATATGATTGTGCGTATATCTACACATGGGTATGGGACTATGTGTTTATATACTGGATTTGAAGATAGTATTTGGGATTTGAGATGAGTCGATGAGATTGGGCTTGAGGCCAGGAGATCGGTGATGTGATTTGGTTCGTATTGAGATACGACACGATGTTTTAGCGGGTCTTTTGACGTAGTGATTCTTACACCTGCATGCATACATAGAGGGTATCAATATTGTACTAGACGTAGATCAGTACTCCGATCATGACATTTGATAAAGAGGATACCAGATAAATAGTATGATGAATGTGATATTGACCCGTACCCAGATTTGGGATGCCGTACGACGGATTTACGTACAAGCTATATTTTGATGATTGATCCGCACTCTTGACTTGGGATGTCTGATTATTGATAGGGTATCGGATATGATATTATTGAGGCGGGATCACCGACTAATATATATACATGTATGTATATGTATCGACTCAGATGTTAGGCGGTTTCCTCACCCGTAGCTCTACTTGTTAGTTCAGCCGTATAGTTTAGGATGGTTGTTAGATTAGATTAGACTCCTACCTATTTCAAAAACTAACGAATCGTGGGTATTTTAAAAGACAGCCCAAGGGATCCTACGGATATTTCAAAAGACGTATCTTTTCATAAAAACACCGTAGCCCCTATTTTCAAAACCCCATGATTCGTGTTATTTCAAAAGGCACCAATTGTAGAGGTTATTTTAGATTAATGCAGATTAGTTATAGTTGCGTCTAGTATTCAGCTTCCGCTCATTATTGTGGTTCGCATCGCATCGCATGCTTATATTATGTTTCATACTCCATTATTGATGTTATGCTGTTAGGACACCAGCACCATTACCGATGATGCGTATGTACCACGTACACTTACTTGCCGGCTCACACACATCTTCATCGGTAATTGCCATGTCACGTACACCTTAGAAAATATTATTGCATCGACATAGGTTGTTAGCTAATAATTTAGACATGATATTAGTGTACTTGCCTTATATGCTAGATTAGACATTGTAATTATTAGTTGTTACATCATGCATGTTATTATTCATGGATTTTTATGCCTGTATGCACTGTTTACATGCTATTGAGGATTGGATTCGGATTTCCATGAGATTTTCTGGATTTGGGGGAAAACCGCAAAACTTATATAAACTTCTTTTCTCTCTTTAAAATGAAAAGTGCGGTTTTCCCATGATGTATGAGTCGTCCACCATGAGTTTGCTGATGGATTTGGAAACCCGATTCGAGGAGACGGATGAACCGTTTCGGGTACATGGTGGACCCGGTAAGGTGCCCCGGGGCAAGAAGCGCGTGGTGATGACGATGTGAGCCTGGCAGGGGAGCACTACCTACCGGTGATTTTACCCGACGCGTCGGATATCCGGAGGATACCGTCGTAGTCTTGAGATGGATGGTAGGGGCCGGTCTGGACTGACGGGGCCCTAGATATTATGATTGAGACATTGGGATTTCAAGATTTCGAGGTACAGAGACTGTGATACAGAGATATCGAGATATTGGGATTACGTTTTGTGCCGATGCTAGGCACTGTTTTATGCTGATTTCATTATGATACCTCAACTAAAAATACAAGGGAAATCTCACTAAATTATGAAAACAGTTTCTTCATTTACATGTATTCTGCTTTCATGCATTCATACCTCATATTCATGACATACTATTACCTGAGGCACTAGCACGAGCACTTGGCACTACATTCACGTATAGAGATTACATTGCCAGTTTAGCATGCTTCAGCTTTATTCATATTGAGGTTTCTTTATATCTGATCGTATTGACCTAGGTTGGGTCATGCATTCGATCTCTGCTTGTAGATATCTTTCTATTCACGAGTTGGCAACTCACCCCCGTTGTGCCCCAGTTCTTGCAGGTTTGCCGTACAGTTCTATAGCGGCATTTCTGGCACACTGCTTCCTTTTGGGTGATTTGCTTGGATAGGTGGGTTCTTTTGTATCAGAACCGCCGTTGTATTTATATTATTCATTGTATCTAGAATATCCATCAACCAAAACTCGTATATTGTTTCAGACCTAGACTAGTGATGTATTATTCGACCATAGAGTCGCGCTTAGTAGTGTTGCGGTTTTCTTGTTGCTTTTGAGCTTTCTTTTGGATTTGATCCTCGCCACTTGGCGTTGTATATTATTGTTGCATGTGTGGTGGTGACCGTCGATTGACGAAGAGCTAGCTCCCGCTTGGGGATGCCTTTATCATTGCATATATTGTTATCCTTGTTATACCCCATTCGGGGCCAGTTTTACAAAAGAAACTCTGCCGAAATTTTTAGAAAAGACTGTACTGTTTTTAAAAATGCATATTCGGCTTAGTTATTTAAAAACCTTGATTTCAAACATGTTTTTCTTCACTTCTTTAAACCAGTTTCTTTACTTATTCTTAAAAATGGTTTTAGATTTCTGGGCTTTTGGCTTACTTGGATCAGATGGAGTCATATAGACTTCATATGGTTCAAGGGCCAGTCACGTGCTCTTTCGGGTCGTGACACTTAAGTTGCGTACGCCTGTAGAAGTTACATAGTTTAATTGGCGGTTACGGGCCAAATTTTGGGTCGTGACAAAGTTGGTATCAGAGCGCTAGGTTTTACCTTTCGGAGTGTAGGATGACCTTGGTATGATGGAGTGGGTAGCTTAAGCAGAGTAACGTAGCGTGTGTATATTCCGCGGCATACTTACGATGCGGTACTCCGTCTAAGTGACCTTAGGGCTTATTGATTGAGATTCTTTCCGTGATTTTATACATCCTTGTGATTCGATTCCTGTTTCCTTATCGAATCTTGTTTCAATTTCCAGCCTATATGCCACCGAAGACTACGAGGGCACAGAGAGCGGCCGCGAGGGCCGAGGTCAGAGTTGACTCATCTAAGGCAAGGACTGACCAGGGCGGTATGCCTGTTGTACCGGAGCACATTGCTATGTTTGGGGCCGGTATGCAGGACCTGCGCCAGATGATGGGGACTTTAGTTGAGGCCATTAGAGCGCAGGGGAAGGCAGTTGTTCCACCCGTTGCAGGGACCACGATAGTACCTACTGCTCCGGCAGTCGCAGTTACAGCTCCGTAGGTTATTACCATGTCGCTGATAGAGTTCATGAGGATGAGGCCTCCGGTGTTCACTGGCATAGATGCTGCTGAGGATCCGCAGTCGTTTATCGAACGGATGGCCAGGATTTTTCGTTCGCTCCGATGCTCCGATGAGAGACGGGTGGAGTTTGCGAGCTTCCGTCTGGAGGGTCTGGCCCATAAGTGGTGTGAGTCGTTGGAGAGAGGCAGAGCCGCGGGTCTTTCTCTTATGACCTGGGCTGAGTTTGTGATGGTGTTTCTCGCCTGTTTTCTTCCATCGAGCGTCAGGGATGCGCGAGCGCGCAGATTTAAGTCGTTATGCCAGACTCCGGGGATGACGGTGTCGGAGTACGATATATTATTTACCGAGCTGTCTGTGTATGCTCCACACTTGGTAGCGACTGAGGAGATGAGGGTGAAGAGGTTTGTTCGAGGCCTGCTTACCCAGTTCTTCCTAGCCATCAGCATTCAACATTGCGACACATATGCAGCAGCAGTGGATGCTGCCCTATTGGTGGAGGAGCGTCTTTCTGAGTCGTCAGTTGCTCCAGAACCGAAGAGGGTTTGTACTGGTGATCCGGCGGGGAGACGGGCGTTTAGACGTCGTGACAGTTCCCGTCCAGATACTGGAGGGAGTGGAGGTTCGGGACGAGGTCGGCTTTTTAGTTCTTACCCTCAGGAGGGTCAGCAGTTTGCATCTGGATATTACCGGTGCGGGAGTATGGGTCATCGGGTTCGAAATTGTGCTGAGCCACAGGTGAGCGAGGAAGATGTACCGCAGGTTACCTTACCACCTTCTCCACCTCAGAGGGCGTTGCTCCTTTTGCCGGTTGTTGCTCCGTGTCAGACTCTTGTGCAGAGAGGTCGGGGTCGCGGTGGTTTTGTACCGAGAGGGCAGGATGGTAGAGGCGGAGGTCAGCCAGTTGCCGGTAGAGGGCAGGTTCGGGTGTTTGCCTTGACTCATCAGGACGCGCAGGCGTCCAATGCTGTGGTTTCAGGTACCCTTTCTGTATGTTCTTAAGATGCACATGTTCTTTTCGATCCGGGATCTACGCATTCGTATGTTTCTACGCACTTCGTGCCGAGTTTAGGCGAAGAGTCGTATTTTCTAGATCAGCCACTTGTCGTGACTACTCCTGTGGGCGAGTCGTTTGTTGCGCGACACGTGTTCCGGTCTTGTGTTGTCCGTATTGGTGACAGAGATCTGTCCGTCGACTTAATCCTTCTCGGGATATTGTACTTCGACGTTCTGATGGGCATGGACTGGTTAGCTACTTGCTACGCATCCATGGACTGCCGCAAGAAGACAGTTAGGTTTTGTTTTCAGGGTGGGTCGGTGTTTGTTGTGCTGGGGGGCCGTGGTGCCGCCCCTCACAGTTTGATTTCTGTCATTTGCGCTAGTCGGCTTTTGAGGAGGGGATGTCGGGGATTCTTGGCTTTCATGCATGATACTGGAGCCACAGTGGAGTCGTTGGACGGGGTTCCTACCGTGCGAGAGTTTCCCGACGTCTTTCCCGATGAGTTACCTGGGATGCCGCCAGAGCGCGATATTGAGTTCTGCATTGATCTTATTCCTAGCACGGAGCCTATTTCTATTCCGCTTTATCGGATGGCTCCGGCAAAGCTTCGAGAGCTTAAAGATCAATTGCAAGAATTGCTTGATAGGGGACTTGTGCGTCCGAGTGTTTCTCCGTGGGGAGCTCCTGTTCTGTTCGTCAAGAAGAAGGACGACAGTTTGAGGTTGTTTGTAGATTATCATCAATTGAACCGAGTTACGGTGCGGAATAGGTATCCTTTACCTCGGATTGACAATTTATTTGATCATCTTCAGGGTGCGAAACATTTTTCTAAGATTGATTTGCGTTCGGGTTATCATCAGTTGCGGCTTCAGAATGATGACATTCCGAAGACTGCTTTTCGTACGTGGTATTGGCATTATGTGTTTTTGGTGATGTCGTTCGGACTCACCAATGTGCCAGCAGCGTTCATGGATCTGATGAACCGGATTTTCAGGTCATTCCTCGACCAGTTTATTATTATGTTTATTGATGACATACTGGTCTACTCTAGGAGTCGTGAGGAGCATGAGCAGCACTTGAGGATTGCTTTGCAGATTTTGAGAGAGCACCAGCTGTATGCTAAATTCTCAAAGTGAGCGTTTTGGCTTGATAGAGTTGACTTCCTGGGTCATGTTGTGACGGGTGATAGTATTCTTGTGGACCCGAGGAAGATCGAGGCTGTGCAGCTTTGGCCCAGACCAGTATCGGTGACTGAGGTCCGCAGCTTTTTGTGCTTAGCTGGTTATTATCGCTGTTTTGTGCAGGATTTCTCGAGTATCGCTGCACCACTGACTGGACTGACCCGGAAGGGAGTTCCTTTTCTTTGGACTGATGAGTACGAGCAGAATTTTCAGCAGCTGAATACTCGGTTGACGATAGCACCAGTTCAATCTTTGCCTTCTGGATCGGGCGGCTATGTTGTTTACTGTGATGCTTCTCGAGTGGGGCTCGGTTGTGTACTGATGCAGCATGATAGAGTGATTTCTTATGCTTCTAGGCAGCTGAAGAAGCACGAGCAGAATTACTCCACTCACGATCTTGAGATGGCTGCGGTGGTCTTTACGTTGAAGATTTGGAGACACTAGTTGTACGGGGAGTCATGTCAGATATTCACAGATCACAAGAGCTTGAAGTACATCTTCCAGCAGCAAGATCTGAATCAGCGACAGCGCCGTTAGATGGAGCTTGTTAAGGATTAAGATTGTGGGATCTTTATCACCCGGACAAGGCGAATGTAGTAGCTGATGCTTTGAGTCGTAGGCCCGGGGGTAGCTTGTCCCAATTGAGCGCAGTTCAGCTACAGTCGTCTGCAGATTGGCAGCTCTTGTGTGATGGAAGAGTACAGTTCGAGTTCACTTCCGCTGGGGGACAGCTTGCTCATATCTGCGCCCGTCCACTACTACTTGATCGTATCCGTGAGGGGCAGCCCAGTGATGCCTGTTTGTCTGAGATTCTTGAGCTTGTTCGGCAGGGTACAGTTTCAGAGTTCGTGATTGATGACCAGGGTGTACTACGATGCGAGACTCGCTTGTGTGTTCCAGATGATGATGGGTTGAGACGCGAGATCCTAGGGTAGGCACATCAGTCGGCCTTTAGCGTTCATCCAGGTTCCACCAAAATGTACCGTGACTTGAGGGATTTTTACTGGTGGGAAGGGATAAAGCGCGATATTTCGGACTTCGTCTCGAGGTTCATGACTTGTCAGCAAGTCAAGGCTGAGCATCAAAGACCGGCTGGAAAGTTGCAGCCTTTACCCGTTCCGTAGTGGAAATGGGAGCAGATTTCCATGGACTTCATTGTGGGTCTATCTAAGACCAGTTAAGGGTATGACTCCATTTGGGTGATTGTTGACCCGTTGACGAAAGAGGCTCACATCTTTTCAGTGAAGACCACTTACGGTTATGCTCAGTATGCTCAGTTGTACATAGATGTGATTATACGTTTTTACGGTGTTCCCACATGCATAGTATCCGACAGAGGCTCCCAGTTTACTAGCCGTCTTTGGCAGAAGCTTCAGGAAGGTTTGGGTACCCGGTTGAGTTTTAGCACCGCTTTTCATCCACAGATCAATGGTCAGTCGGAGCGGACTATACAGACTCTGGAGGATATGCTCCGTGCATGTGTGCTTGATTTTGCTGGCAGTTGGGATCGTCACTTGCCGCTGATTGAGTTCTCCTACAACAACAACTTTCAGGAGACTATTCAGATGGCACCTTTTGAGGCTTTGTATGGTAGGAGGTGTCGATCGCCATTCTGTTGGACCGAACTCAGCGAGAGTTGGGTTTTAGGACCCTAGCTAGTTCAGGAGACTACGGAGATGATCCAGCTGATTCAGGACAGGATGAGAGCAGCCCAGTGCAGGCAGAAGTCTTATGCCGACCTTCGTCGTCGCAGACTTGAGTTCACAGTGGGGGATCATGTATTCCTGAGGATTTCTCCGATGAAGGGCGTTATGCGATTTGGGAGGAAAGGAAAGCTCAGTACCAGATTTGTTGGTCCCTTCGAGATCCTTGAGCAAGTGTTCCGTTGCTTATCGTTTGGCGCTCCCGCCTAGTTTTCCGGATGTTCACCCCGTTTTCCATGTTTCGATGCTTCTTAGATACCTTCATGATCCTTCTCACATGATTCAGCACCAGACCGTTCAGCATGAGCACGATCTTTCGTTCACCGAGCAACCGGTAGTTATCTTGGATCGGCAGGTGATGAAAATTCGGTCAAAGGTCTTGCCATTTGTGAAGGTTCTTTGGCGTAGCCCGACTAGTTAGGAGATCACTTGGGAGGCCGAGAGCGAGATGCGGAAGAAATTCCCTCATCTCTTCGAAGGTACGCGTAGTTGAATTTTAATTCGTGGACCGAATTTCTATAAGAGAGGAGATTGTAACGTTTTAGAAATCGTTATGCGAATTTTTCCGTTTTAGGGCAAAATAGTCGGTATTTTCCTTTTTAACCCGATTGTGATCAAACGTCCGTATAAACTTGTCGGCACCTAGTTTAGCTAAAATAAAGCTTGTGCGCGAACTTTTAGGGTATATGGGAAGTTTTGGTTCAGATAGAATTTTCCCTAATAAAATATTAGTTTAAGTGGTAAATTATGTACGTAAATTGGGAAATTTCTTCTATGAGAATTATTGCTGATCAAATCACTAAAATGAGTTTAGAACCATCTTTTTAATTATCTAGATTTTTCTTTCGGACAAAAGGATTTAAATTTAAAAAGAAAAGAAAATAAAGAAAAGTGGCAATATTGCATTTAATAATGCATTAATTGATATTTTCTAGAAACATCTTCACAATTCTACACAAAATATCTCCCCCATCACTATTTGGCCGAGCCATCTCCCCAAATATGCCCCATTTCATTTCCTAGCTCATTTCTTCATCCTTTTGTTCACAAAACTCTTCAAAAAATTCGAAAATAAATCCACAAAATCCTAAATAAAATAAAACCATCAATTTCCTTCACAAACTTGCTTGGATCTTCAACAAAGTATGGTTTTTTGGTGGCTAAGTTGATGAAATCTTGCGCTAGAATTTGTTCTTGAAGTGGTATAAATTCTTACCTTAATCCTTAATTATATGTTTAAATCTTGAATTAGCTATTTAATTGATTATTATAGCTTTTAAATTCTTGATTAAAGCATTCATGATATTTTTAAGGAAATTCAAGTTAGGGTTAAAGCTTGATTAAGTGTTTATTGTTAATTGAAGATTAGGAAAAGCTTAACCTAGTAGAAAATGATAATTATTGTTAATTACTACTTTGTCTATATAAGGATTTTTGCTTACTAGGTTTTTGTTAAAACATAATTAAGTAAGTTTAAAAATATGGAAGTGGTTTGGATAGCTTAGTTAAGCTATTATAAGATGTTTGAAATCGCTAGATATGTGTTAGCTTTGAATTGGTGCGAAATATTGCGTTAAGTTACTTACTAGGTTTCAGGATTTTTCTGACGTGGGTTCAATTGGTCGTTGCGAGGTTATATCTATAATATTCATCATACTTGTTTGTGTTGGGTTTGCGCGATCGGGACGATCGGAGTCTAGACTTGGTGTTTCGTAGTTTAGCGACCCTAGTTAGGGTTTTTGCCGAAGTCGTGCGCGTTTTGTGCGCTAGGTGCACAGTGTATTTTTCTGGGCGTTATCCTTTCGTTTCGTTGTCTTATCGTCGATGTAGGAGATTTAGCTTATGTGATGCGTTTGTGAAATTTTAGGATCGCAAGCGGGGACTTCGGGCGCTGCGAACAAGGGGAAGCAGTGTAACGTTTCAAAATAATAAAATATTATTTTTGGGAATTTTTATAATTTAATATTATTTTAATGAATATTTTAATATTCCGGTATAATTAAAAACAAATAAATGGGGAAAAATTATGGAAAATTCTAAAATAGGGTATTTTATGGAATTATGCCATTTTTAAGTGTTTATGATTAGTTATGTGCTAATTTAGTGCTAATCGCGATTAAAAATCGCTAATCGGATTTTTAGCATTTTTGTACAAAAATATGCACATATCATTTTTTTCCACACTTGTTACACTTGTTACATGTTTTGTGTGCATGGTTGCTTAGGGTTCACCATGGTGGGAGAAGAAAAGGAAAAGAAAGGAAAAGAAAAGAAAAAGTAGCATGATGATGAGAGAGAGTAGGTTGCTTTTGACTCATTTTGACCATTTCCTCCATCATTTCTCTTCTCACTTTCTCCCTCCCCTTGCTGCTGCTGCTGCCATCCCTCTCTCTCCCTCTTCACAAAAAACCTAGATCCACCATGAAATCCACCCCAAAACTCTATTCCCATTTCACAAAAAATGTTCCCGAGCTCACTAGCTACACATTGAACCTAGCAAGAATGGATTTGGAGGACTTTGAGCAACTCAAGAATTTTCTTGAGTTGCCATAGGAGGTGATTTCTGCACCTATTAGAGTAGTATCTCATTTCTTGTGCATCAATACTAGTTTCATATCGATATGGTGTCGTTTGTGGACTTTGGAGAATTCTAGTTAGGGTTTAGAGCAAGACCTGAAATCAAAAGTGAAATTGAGGCTTGTGGTGACCCTAGAACCCCTGATGTGATGATAGATGGAACCAAACCTGAAGTTAAAACACAGAATACGGATTTATGTGATGATGTCGGGGAAAAACTGTGAATTTGTGATCGTATTTAGGAATCTTCTATCACCCCGAGACCCCAGAAATAAAACTGAGTTGACAGTGAGATGTGCAGGCACCCTGGAACCACCACACCAAACCCTAGCCCCCAACTCCAATTACCGGCCGCAGATAAATCCCATCTGGCCGCAATTTGCGGCCAGAGCAGGGGGGTTTGGTCTCGTTTTTGGTGCATGGCCCTATTTCCTGTAGTCTTGACCCATGGCATGTGCAATTTTGTCTTGTTCCAATCAGGGTAAAATCTGGGTTGATTTTCCTATGTTGGTGCATGGTTTACGACTTGTTTTAGAATGGATTTTGGTATTTGGTGATTCGTTTCTGTTGGGTGGCGTTTAGACGTCAACGACAAGTGGATATTGATCGTGTTTACATGCGAGACGATGGGTTTTTACCTATGCGAGTAGCGTGTGCTGATTTGGCTTTCCGATGTGATTTTCATGTGCTTTAGCGTTTGTGATATACTTGTAGGTACCCTACGTGATGTTGAGGCGAAGAAGATGAAAATGGCGACATCGGCATCGGCACACGAGAAGCAATGTGAGTAGATTATATCTACTGGGGAACTCGGGTGGATGGCGTATAGCACCCCCACAGTCCGTGGTGATGTATACGAATACGTATAAACATATATATTTATTATGTGTTGCTTAGGATTATTGATGATAAGGATGTATTGGTTTCGTATAGTGCGAAACCCTAGAGTAGGGGTTGCACACCCACATATACACGTACACATATACTTGCATACATTCTTTCTTTTATCTGTGCGCACATGGAGGTGTGTATATCTACACATGGGTATGGGACTATGTGTTCGTATACGGGATTTGAGGCCGTGTGATTCGGCGATATGACAGAGTTCGTATTTGAGATGCGACATGATGGCTTTAGCGGGTCTTTGGGCATGTGTTTTACCCCGCATTCATATTTACATAGATGGTATCGATGGTACTAGACTTAGAGTTGTACCCTAGATTATGTGATGAGATAATGTGATATTGACCGGTACCTAGCTATTGGGATGCCGTGCGACGATTTACCGTACGAGCATTATATTGATGTTAGATCCGCACTCATGACTCGAGGATGTTATATGATATACTGTATCGTACGTGATACTATTGAGGCATGATCACCGACTATTATATATATGTTTATATTGACTCAGATTTAGGTAGTTTTCATACCCCTCCCGATTGACTTGATTGTGGGTCCATAGTTCGCATAGTAGGCGTTATACTAGACCCGAGTCATACCTATTTCAAAACTAACGAATCGGGGATATTTTAAAGATAGGCAAAAGGGATTCTACGGATATTTTCAAATGACACATCTTTTCTTAAAACACCGTAGTCCTTATTTTACCAAAAACCCTGATTCTTCTTATTTCAAAAGGCAACGCTGCATGATATATTTATTGAGATAGAGTCTGTACTGTTGCGTTGATTATTCGATTCCGCATACTCATGTTATTTGCATTGCATTGCTTGTGTTTATTGATATATTACAGTCATGCTGCTAGGACACCAACACCCTTATCGATGATGCGTATGTTCCACGTACACTTGTTTGCCGGCTCACACACTTCATCATCGATAATTGCCATGTCACTACACTGTAGTACTGTTGCATTCAGGATATGATTCTTACATGACAGACTGATATGCTTACATTTCTTTTACATGTCACATATATCATGCTTTCTTATTATACGCATTGAGAGTTGCTATTTCCATGATATTTCTGGATTTGGGAACCGTGGGTATTTCAAAAGAGAATATGTCATTGCTTTAAAAACCCGGTTACCCTTGATATGATATTTTAGTGCGTCCACCATGTGTTTTCTCGGTGCTGAGAGCGACATGTGAAACCCGATTCGAGGAGTGGACGAGCCGATTGCGGGTACATGGTGGACCCGGTATGGTTCCCCTCGACAAGATGATCGAAGGACTTTGCCGATTGAGCCTGGAGGTGGGCGAGTATCTACCGGTGATTGGTTGGACCTGGCGGTTATCCGGAGGATACCGACAAGAGTCGATAGATGGATATGGGCATACAGCTGGGGCCGAGGGCCAATTCCGCAGACGGAGCCCGATATATGAGGATTTACGTGCCGATGCTGGGCACAGTTTTCGTGATGTTTTCGAGTGTCGATGCTGGACACCCCGGTTCGATGATTTTAACGTGTCGCAAGGGACACATGTGGTTTATATCCTCATATTTCCATGCATATGCTGATGATATTTTCATGCATGATGGTTATTGTCATTGGGTGACGAGTGGACGGGATCCATGTACATGCAGATACATTGATCATACCTCATATTTATGATATGCTATTACCTGAGGCACTGGCACGAGCACTTGGCACTACACTTATGTATAGAGATTACCTTGCCAGTTTAGCATGCTTCAGACTTATTCATATTGAGGTTTATTTATATCTGATTGTATTAACCTAGGATGGGTCGTACATTCGATCTCTGCTTGTAGATATTTTCTATTCACGAGTTGGCAACTCACCCCCGTTGTGCCACAGTTCATGCAGGTTTTTGCCGTACAGATTCCATAGCGGCTTTTCTGGCACTCTGCTTCCATACGGGTGACTTGCTTTGGTAGGTGGGTTCTTTTGTATCAGAACCGCCATTGTACAAGTATTAGTCATTGTATCTAGAAATTCCATCAACCAAAACTTGTATATTGTTTCAGACTTAGACAAAGTGATGTATTATTTCGACCATAGAGTCGTGCTTGTAGTATTATGGTTTTCTGACTGTTTTGAGTTCCTTTTTGGGTTTTCATCCTCGCCCTTTGGTGTTGTATATTATTATTGCTTGCGTGGTTGTGACCGTCGATTGACGAAGAGCTAGCTCCCGCTTGGGGATGCCTTTTATCATTTCATATATATTATTCTTGTTGTACCCCGTTCGGGGCCAGTTTTTACAAAGGAAACTCTGCCGAAATTTTCAGAAAAGACTACACATTTTAAAAATGAATTTTTGGCTTAGTTATTTGCAACTTTGATTTCAAACATGATTTCATCACTTATTAAAAACCAGTTCCTTTATTTACTCTTTAAATGGTTTTAGATTTCTGGGCTTTCGGCTTACTTGGATCAGATGGAGTCCTATTGACATCATATGGTTCAAGGGCCAGTCACGTGCTCTTTCGGGTCGTGACAAAGTTGGTATCAGAGCGCTAGGTTGACCTTGGTTCGAGTCTAAGTTTGACTATGTGGAGCCTAGGGCATTTATATATACGGAACTTAGGCTTGACCTTATGGAACTTAGACTTAGTCGAGGGGGTATTATACCCGAACTTTCGTCGCATAGGATGACCCTTGGTTGATGGAGTAGGTAGCTTGAGCAGAATGACGTACCGTACGTATGTTCCGCGGCATACTTACGACACGCCCCTCCGCTTAAAAAACCTTAGGATGTACATTTCCTTGCACAGTATGATATTCCTTCCTATGATCTATCCTCATCGATATTGGTTGTGATTTAGCTGCCACGATTGCACGGGCAGAGTGAGCTACAGCTCGAGTTGTGTCAGCATGAGCTCGTCGTGGACGAGGACTGACCAGGGCATGATTCCAGAGACATACGATTGCATATAGAGGCGTCGTCTTATTGTGCTTTCGCGCCATTAGTGTTTGACAGATCGCTTTTACGAGATTTCTCGGGTGTACCGATCGGTACCAGAGGATTGAGCTACTGATAGAGGCCAACCAGGATGTGATGACCATTGATATATCGCTTATTCATGATGATTGAGGCGCTGTTCAGCGTACGGACGAATGAGCCAATTGTTGCTGCAAATGACGAGATATCGCCCAAGATGTTGGAGCTACTGCAGTTTGAGCATATACTTAGAGATATGATGGTGAGTCGATAGTCACCGAGGATGAATGACTAGGACATGTGGTTCGTTCGCTTACCCCGATGCGAGGTCATCAGGTAGATTGATGCCAGCTAGAGACGACTTCACGCAGATTCGTTGAGAGTCGATTGAGACGATCGAATGTCAGGAACCCATTTTCCAAGTTTAAAGTATTCGGAAAGACATGAAAGCGATTCTATTGACCCTCTAGAAGAATGAAACCCTGACTCGACATAATGACCGTGTGAAAGCCTTTGAACCTTAGGGTTTGCGGCAGTTCCGCGACGCCATTAGTGAGGCTTGGGTTTGCCCTTCTACGGCTGGACCACCAATGCTGTGGTATGTACTCGATACTATTAAACTGTACCCAAGGTATTGTGCTCTTGGGGGATTATGAGGTTCTGACGAGTCGATCGGATGGTTCGACATCTTTCGGATATGGTGATGGGACACTGCTTGGGAGACTCCAGATAGGAGTATAGCCATTGGAGCGTAGTCCATGCAGCCACGAGTAGACGAGTCCGAATCAGTCGACATTGGAGCAAGTGGAGTAAATAGTTCGCACGAGATTTCGACGAGACGACGTACCACTTCGCTGACATTAGAGATGCGATACGCACGCTGAGGACGTGCTCGGCTATATATCTTCTACTGAGTGATGAAGATACCGATTTCGTGATTTCGAGTCCGTGTGAGAGACTTCGGATGGACCGTAGCCGAGAACATTGCAGTGCGCAGATAGAGACGTGACGTCGAAGTGGATGACGATACAGACAAGTGGGATAAGAAGTTCGTGAGAGATGCAGACGAGATGTTACTACTCCCCGTTAAGATTAAAGGTCGGATACGCATACAGAGGCGCAGGTATGTGATTAGCTTCCGAGTAGATGTTGTACTAAGGACGCAGATGTCCACAGAGCGAGAAAAGATTACGCCAGAGTACCAGCCTCCGTACAGTTTGGCTTAGGCGAGATCAGAAGAAACCTAGAGCAGGATTCCTTCCAGTACACTGCTGCAATAAGATTTGCACCAGGAGCAGATGTGTGATGTGCATTCAGAGGACCAGTGGTCGGCGCCAGAGATGTTCTATTTTACGAGCGGTCGTGAGGATTGACCGAGGGATGACCAGAAAAGTGCCAGAACGGAATCGTTCCCGTTAGCACACCTGACCATGCCGATGAGCCGATGGATTGCGAGATTGGTAATCCACAGGGAAGATAGGGAATCAGAGGCAGAGGATGCCAGCCGCGAGCAAGAAGCAAGTAGATATCTTGCGCCGCTAGCATTGGATGTACCGACACCTTCTCGACTTCGAAGGAGGATATACCGACGGCGGTATTTATGATTTGTGATTTTGTGATTTGATTATCACGTATCCGTCACTTTGGATTTCGGTATTTTTGGCGATCTATTTGCATGATTTATTTTTGATGAATGAGTTTTATGGATTTCATACGGTTGATTGGATGTGGTTCATAAGTTACGCTCACGATTTGATTTTGCACTCGGTATAGCTTATATGTGCTTGTAGTGCATTGATATGTGCTTTGTTCACGGAGTTGCACACGTTTATGATTTTCTTTACACCTGGGTACGCTTGGTGTTGCTGCTTTCGCATTTCAGTTATTGTTGGGTATTTGTGCATGGGATGCACCAGTTCTATGTTTCTTGCGTTTATCGCACCAAATTTGTATTTCATGCCTTTGTTGCACCGGATTTATATTTTGTGCACCATGGTTGCAGCTACTGGGTATTTATACCTGGCGCATAGTTATTATTCTTGAGGTATTGATTGTGATTTCATGCCTACTTTATGACGGTGATTTGATTTACGCTTCCAGCATAGTTTTCATGCACTTTTTAGTGTTTTGATTTGATTTGTGCACGCTGATGCACACGGTTGTGAGATTTTCCATCGCGCTATACCTGATTTTGATTGAGCCGTATAATATCGTCGTTTTTGACCCTGATATTGATGATTGATTCTTGCACTCCGTACTTTTGATTGGACTTACGCATGTTCGGCATTTGCAATTGGATTTCGTGATTCCGTGCATATTGAGTGCGCAGGGTTTAGATTCTCATTCGTGCACGATGAATGCAGCGATTTGGATTTTCGCGCATGTTGGGCGCATGTTTTGAGATACGATTTTGGTGCACACCATAGGCACTAAATCGAGATTCTTCATGCATGTCAGATGCACCTGATTTGGCTGTCAGGCACACACGTTGCCTATGACAGATACTTCGTGCACACCCGTTGCACCTAGATGTTGTTTTGTGCACCTGTATGGCACATATATGGACTTTGATTTCCGTGCGCACCTGTTCAGACCGTAATATTGTATTATTATATTCCCCATTCTTATTCTTTTTACAAATAAACCGGTGCTTTTGACGCATGTCTGATACATATTACAGGTTACAGGTTCTTGGAGCGAAAACAGTGAAAAAGACAAAAGACGACACAAAAAAGGGACTTTGACCAACAAATAGAAGGATCTTAATGAAGCCTACACAAAAGATCAGTACAAGGCAACGCAAAGTCCAAGATTACAAAGCAAACGGTTAAAAGTCCACTGCAATTGATCACTGGAGACCTGGAAGAAATAGAGAAGCCAAATTGAATAAAGATCCAAAGAAATAAAAAGCCCAAGAAGCCCAGAATCAGTTCCAAAATTTTCAGACATAAAATTTTACCAAAGCTTGAAGTTTACTTTGACTAGGACTTCCTAAGGATATTTTGGTAAATGCAGATGTGCGAATCAATTATAACCTAGGGTTTCCTTTCCTCTATAAATAGGAAATCTGAATCATTGTAAAGGCTATCCCTCCCTTCATTAATAAATTTTATAATTCTTTTGGAGAGCATCGGTGCCTCTTTTCAATTCATGAATTCAGATCTGACAACCCTGTGTTGATGTTTGGAGAGAGTCATCTGTAAGTAGTTTTATTCAATTGCCCTAGTTTAGATTTCAATTCTTGCCCTAGGTAATTTTCATTCTCTGCCCTAGATAAATGTTTTTAAATTCCCTAATGAGTGAGTAGTCTCCTCCCTTGTTAGGGTTAGATCTGGGGAAGGTTTGAGAGACGAAGATCTCTCATCCCCTTTCTTGCCCATCATATATTTTCATAGGACTTCATGCATACATGCACATACCGCTCCCTACGACACCCTATCCATCGAGGTAGCAGTGATACCGTAGTATAAAGGCCCGGTTGTGATTGTTTTCCATGGAGCTTTGGGTAAGGATTTCTAAAGGAAGGACAAGAACATAGAGGAAGAAACATCTTTCCAAATGGTTCAAATCCCTTTTATTAATAATTACCATAACACCTAATTAGATCCTAATTTGGGTATAGAAAGCGTTGAGATTTATTTACATTTCCAAACCATTCCTAAACCTAACCCTAGAAAGATTTAGATCAAGATAATCTTAGTATAGATAGATTTAGTTTTTAGAATTAATAAATCAATCCGAACTCCCATCAGAATTAACTCGTTTGAGCGATTAGGAGATTCACAACATCCCTGAGGACCGACCTGTATTCACCGGCTAGCTGCAAAGCGATGCCGTTCTTGATTGCGGTAATAGATAGTTTTTGAGATAAATCAAATGGCGCCGTTGCCGGGGATGGCGTGCTATTTTCTTTTTGCAATTATGGGTTAATCAAAAATTAAAAAAATCGAAAAAATCTGAAAAATCAAAAAAATATAAATATATATCATCTATTATTTTTGGGAAGAGTATTTTTGTGCGAATTTTGCAGGATCTACGCACAAATTCGGATCTGGAAATCTACAGAGATCAAAACAGCAAATAGCAAATCCGAATAAACAGAAGAAATTTGGAGAACCGAGTCAACAAGAAAATCCGCGCCGCCTTAAAGAAAAAAAAAGGCGACAAACCGGCGGCGGATCCGCGGTCGGAGCGGCTATTCGCGGCGGTTCCGCGGTGGAGGTGACGGATCGGTTCCCCAAAAAAGGCTGAAGCGCGGTATAAAAAAAATGTAAGTTTTCTGATCTCCTCCTCTGCAAATCTCTAATATATCTTTTGTCAAATCTTCTACAGGATTCTTTGCGCTTAAAAAAAAACTTCCCTTCCAAATAACAAATCTTGTGCAGGATTCTTTGCGCCGCGCATAAAATAAAAACCTTTGATTGCAAGTGATTTACTGTTTTGCATATCTTTAAAACTGATTTTAAGGAGCTTTTGACCAATTCAGATTGGGTGGGGATTTCATCGCCCTTCCCAGGACCCCAGAAATCACATAAGGCATTTGCATTGACCATATTTAATTAAAAAATACTAGACTCAGCCCTAAGGACATCGAGCTCAATAGGACAGAAGACTAGTTATAGGCATCAGCCGTTTATCCTAACCTGACTTTGCGGTGTCTAGGCAAGTGTGTCAAGGCAAGTGGTTACTTAATTAGGACCGCTATTTGTAGCGGGGAGCCTCCTACTTACCTGGCACTTACCTGGCCGCAATTGGCGGTGAAGAGGCTGTTTGAGGTCCTATCTCTAGCCCTTTGGAACAGTTAGGAGCTGTCTAGATGACCTAGGTGACCCTAGAGTTAGGCCTGATTGTGCATTTTTGGTTGATCGAATGTGTGTCTTAGCCTTTTATCAAAAAAAAAAATTTTTGCAAACGGTTCCAAATAAAAAAAAGGGGAAAAAGAAAAAAATCTTTTATAAAAACTTGCAAAATTTTGTCGCTAAGAAATCCTTGCACCCCACGTGCACTCCAATCTTCTTTCTCTTCTCCTTATTCAATCATGGGTACCCCATATCATAAATCTCTTGCCGAACTTTGTTATCCCGAACCTAACTTTGCGTCGTACGTCAATTGTTTCGGTCGATTTAAAGAAGATCCCTCCATGCCAAAAATATCTTTGAAAGATCAAATAGAAGCGTCTAGGAGAAACAGTTTGACTTTGCAACCAACTTTGTGTCAACCATGTCAACCTTCACCACCTTCATATGTTGATACCACTTTTTCAAGTCCAGCTGTGACTCCTAAAACGATGTCCATTGTTGAGCATATCGCTCAATCTCGCAGCCGATCTTTCACCCCTCTCCCCTCATCTAGTTCTAGAAATCAACAAGTCCATCCACCTTTTTATCCACATGTTGATCCTAATCCTGTCCAACCATCCACTTCCTACCAGTCCTACCCGACTTTCCCACCTTCACTAGACCCTGTTTCTACACAGCTTTTTGGGAGTTTCACGTATCCAAACAGTTTCGAATCTTTTACCGAAACCCCTACACCACCCATGTCTAGTTTGGAACAGTCGCTGACAGCTTATATAGCAGCAACAAACAAAATGACTAGGAATGTGGAAGCGTCTATAGCCGCCCTTATGCAACATGCTGAACCGGTAGCTAGTTTCCAACTAGCTTCAAATTTTTCAATGTATGAGGAGGCGGTTGGATAGAGTGAGAATGTGAGAGGATTTCCAAATCAAACCTACCCATACCCAATTGAATCCAACAACTCCAATTTTCAAACATGTGTCAAAAATGATTAGTTGTGCGACTTTGTAGTGCTTGATTTGCCAAATTGTGAGGAACCCCTTTCGAGTGAAACCGCACCTAATCCTTTTGACCTTTACACCTCCAATCTAGAACCTAAATCGATAAATATCCATACTTTTGATGAGGTTTCAGAAAAAATTAAATTTCACTTGATTGAGGATATAGACGCCGGGAAAATTTCGGATGATGAACCTGTAGATTTGATTGAACTTTATGTCCAATTCATCATCCCGAATCCTTAAATGTTTCTCCCGAACTTCATATGCGTCTTGATTTTGATGACAATGGCATGGATGAGTTAAATATTCAGGAGAATTATGAGGATAGTATTGAGGAGAGTAATGAGGATAATATTGAGGTTGAACCATTTTTGTTTCATGTGTCGGATTTTCCAATTCATCCTCTTGAACCTTTAACTAAATCACCCTCCTTCCTTTCCATCGTCCCGACCACGCACAAGATCACGCTTGACGACTGTGAGCTCGAAAACTTTTACTTTGAATCTAACACAGTTCTCACAGACAATAACACGTACGAGTGTTTCACTTTTTCGGACGATGTTGATGACTCACCGCCCGAGTTTGAGTCCTTTACATTTTCTGATGAGTTAGTCGAACCATCAGACTCGGTTGCTTACAGTTGTTTCGAACCATTGATGGAATCCTTCAAGTTCGCGACAGATTACTTAGGTGAGAATAACACTATCCCTAATTCACTCCCTTTCGTCCTTCCTATCGTTCCGACCGTACAAAAGACCGTTACGCTTTCATCTCCAATACCAAGTTCGGCGTACCCATGCCTTCTTCTGAATCTTGAGGGATTTGACCCCATTTCACGACAAGTTGATAGATTAGCACAATCACTTTTAACACTTCGGTCATCAAAAATTGCGCTAATTTACTCACTCGAGTTACACCCTCAAGATCGTACTCCACTTCTTTCTCTTTTCCGCCATTCTTCTCCTCCGCCGAGACCATATTCCACTCTTCTTCCCATTCGGTCTCGTGTGCTTCTCATTTCTTTTCTTTCCACCCCATTCTTTCACCAACACTACCATTACCACGATAAGATTTTTAAATGTTTGGTGCTCACCTTTGGCTTATGTAAGGCCTTGCTTAGTTTGGGGAGGACCTTGTTGTATATATGTATATATATTTTTTGTTTTCTTTTTCTATAAAAAAATTAAAAAAATTTCAAAACAATAAAAATTTATAAAAAAAATTATAAATAAATAAACAGGGGAGTGCCGGCATTTTGACCCTCTTGGTGTGGCATGACAGTGAGGACACTGTCAAGTTCAAATTTAGGGGTATGCTTGGTACGTCTAATTCCTTCGCATTCATATGTACATATTTTTGCATTTACATATTTATTTGAAAACCCATAAAAATTGAAAAATCTCAAAAATTATAAAAATTAATGTATTCAATTTTGGCCTTATTTGACTTAAGTTTGACAAATAGGTTACTTAGCTAGGAACAACTAAATCTTAGACTTAGTAAATTAAAAACCCTAAAAATAACCTTCCTTAAAGTTTAATGGTAGAAAGTGTATGTCTTTATAGTTTATTTATAAATAGGCAAATTTTGAGTTAACTTTTTGGGCTAAGTCGAAACAAAGGAAAAGTATTGATATTTTTATTAGAGTATAAGTTTGAAAAATAATTCCTAGCTTAAGTGTAGATTCTGAAAATGTATACCCTACAAATTGCACAATCACGCACCTTGAAACTTGGAATAGTAGAGGAGACCTTGAAATGCTCTTGTCTAATGTCTTTAGTACGAAGAAAATGAAAAAAAAATACAAGTGTGAATAAAGAAAAAAATGAACACCGTTTTTGTGATTACTTAAGGCCAAAAATTAGAAAAACATTTAGCGAGGGTGCTTCATCACCTAGTTCCTTAGACTAACTGGTTTGGGAGTCACTACTAAAGCCTTAGGTGTTGCAAGACTAGGAATTACGCTTTAAAAGTGCAAACGCATTTTGTAATCGGTCGTTGGTACCTCAAGAAGTATTAACGGTCGCATGAAGGATGTGTAAGAAAAACTCAATTAAAAATTCACCAATTAATAAGTACTTTGGACAACGGACAAGGGTATGATTGCTTCATTTGAATTTCCATGTGTAGGGGTGATTTATACACACACGTGGGGATATGCGATTGGAGTTTAGATGAGAGAAAGGAGTGAAGAATAGAACTTGTATCTTTAGTAAAGTTGATAGAAATTCCTAAGTGGAGATGGAACCCTAGAAGGAAAACTTAAGAAATGTCGAAAGCTAAGTAGGTCTGCAGAACATAAATAATCTTAAGTAAAATGATGAGGAAGTGTGAAGAATATGGGTGGATAATTTACGAGTCGACGATAATAGAATTCCTTGTTAGAAAACCTAATTGGAGAATTAAAGTCAATGTGCCGAATTGATAGGATTTTGTGTGTAGTATCCGCTGAAAACCCTCCGGAGACAACACTCCTCCTACTAGGGACACCTAGAGGTTTAATGGCTTTTTTCACGAGCTCAGTGCAATCGCGTTTCCCTGCGAAAGTGCGGTTAGGTTTTTTGTAGAGAATTAAAAATAATTTGCTCAAGGACGAGCAAAAGATAAGTTTGGGGGTATTTGTTCACACCGTAATATTGTATTATTATATTCACCATTCTTATTCTTTTTACAAATAAACAGGTGCTTTTGACGCATGTCTGCTACATATTACAGGTTACAGGTTCTTGAAGCGAAAACAGTGAAAAAGACAAAAGACGACATAAAAAGGGACTTTGACCAACAAATAAAAGGATCTTAATCAAGCCTACACAAAAGATCAGTACAAGGCAACGCAAGGTCCAAGATTACAAAGCAAACGGTTAAAAGCCCACTGCAATTGTTCACTGGAGACCTAGAAGAAATAGAGAAGCCAAATTGAATAAAGATCTAAAGAAATAAAAAGCCTAAGAAGCCCAGAATCAGTTCCAAAATTTCCAGACATAAAATTTTACCAAAGCTTGAAGTCTACTTTGACTAGGTCTTCCTAAGGATATTTTGGTAAATGTAGTCGTGCGAATCAATTGTAACCTAGGGTTTCCTATCCTCTATAAATAGGAACTCTAAATCATTGTAAAGGCTATACCTCCCTTCTTTAATAAATTTTAGAATTCTTTTGGAGAGCATCAGTGCCTTTTTTCAATTCATGAATTCAGATCTGACAACCCTGTGTTGATGGTTGGAGAGAGCCATCTGTAAGTAGTTTTATTTAATTGCCCTAGTTTAGATTTCAATTCTTGCCCTAGGTAATTTTCATTCTCTGCCCTAGATAAATGTTTTTAAATTCCCTAATGAGTGAGTAGTCTTCTCGCTTGTTAGGGTTAGATCTGGGAAAGGTTTGAGAGACGAAGATCTCTCATCCCCTTTCTTGCCCGTCATATATTTTCATAGGACTTCATGCATACATGCACATACCGCTCCCTACGGCACCCTATCCATCGAGGTAGCGGTGATACCGTAGTATAAAGGCCCGGTTGTGATTGTTTTCCATGGAGGTTAAGGTAAGGATTTCTAAAGGAAGGACAAGAACCCAGAGGAACAAACATCTTTCCAAATGGTTCTAATCCCTTTTATTAATAATTACCATAACACCTAATTAGATCCTAATTTGGGTATAGAAAGCGTTGAGATTTATTTACATTTCCAAACCATTCCTAAACCTAACCCTAGCATGATTTAGATCTAGATAATCTTAGTATAGATAGATTTAGTTTTTAGATTTAATAAATCAATCCGAACTCCCATCGGAATTAACTCGTTTAAGCGATTAGGAGATTCACAACATCCATGTGGACCGACCCGTATTCACCGGCTAGCTGCAAAGCGACGCCGTTCTTGATTGCGGTAATAGATAGTTTTTAAGATAAATCAGCACCAGACGCACAGAGTGGTGTTATGAGCATTTTTGAGATTTATTCCTTTTGGAGCAGTACATTTTTATGATATTTGATATTCGTTTTGTACCGAGCAGGACTAGTCAGAGGACAGTACCTGGATATATTTTGCATGCATCGATAGTTATCGAAGGGATTTCTAAAAAGCGAGATATAGTCTCAGTATATACCTACGTGCCCGATGTGACACGAAATGTTTTAAAAACAAGGAAACCATCTAAATTGTTTTCAAAACGGCGGAACGTTCATAGTAAACAAAGGATATATATATATGGTTATTTTCTTATGAAAAACGTCCGCCACTGTGCAGTGTTATGCGTATCGCATAGGGACTTAAAAAGATTTGGCATGCATTTACATCCGCTATTCACATGTATAGATTGGATGTCTACATGTATAGTTCTGATCTATATCATATTGGTTTGGTATTGGATTTGACATTTGTATCTTTACCATGACTCCGATGATTGCAGGAAGATTGACGGAGTTTTGCTTTTGAGTTATCTGCCCAGTACTCATGCGCATGCATTGCGCTATGATGTTTTATGTATTGATGATTCGGAGCCCCGACGACTTGGAATTTGTATTGAAATATTTTGGTATTTGGGGGTTTAAATTTAAATTCGGGGACCGAATTTCTTTAAGGGGGGTAGATTGTAACGTTTTAAAATAATAAAATATTATTTTTGGGAAATTTTATAATTTAATATTATTTGAATGAATATTTTAATATTCCGGTATAATTAAATACAAATAAATAGGGGAAAATTATGGAAAATTCTAAAATAGGGTATTTTATGGAATTATGCCATTTTTAAGTGTTTATGATTAGTTATGTGCTAATTTAGTGCTAATCGCGATTAAAAATCGCTAATCGGATTTTTAGCATTTTTGTGTAAAAATGTGCACATATCATTTTTTCCACACTTGTTACACTTGTTACATGTTTTGGGTGCATGGTTGCTTAGGGTTCACCATGGTGGGAGAAGAAAAGGAAAAGAAAGGAAAAGAAAAGAAAAAGTAGCATGATGATGAGAGAGAGAAAGTAGGTTGCTTTTGACTCATTTTGACCCTTTCCTCCATCATTTCTCTTCTCACTTTCTCCCTCCCTTTGCTGTTGCTGCCGCCATCCCTCTCTCCCCCTCTTCACAAAAACCCTAGATCCACCATGAAATCCACCCCAAAATCCTATTCCCATTTCACAAAAAATGTTCCCGAGCTCACTAGCTACACATTGAACCTAGCAAGAATGGATTTGGAGGACTTTGAGCAACTCAAGAATTTTCTTGAGTTGCCAAAGGAGGTAATTTTTGCACCTATTAGAGTAGTATCTCATTTCTTGTGCATCAATACTAGTTTCATATCGATATGGTGTCGTTTGTGAACTTTGGAGAATTATAGTTAGGGTTTAGGGTTAGACCTGAAATCAAAAGTATTATTGAGGCTTATGGTGACCCTAGAACCCCTGGTGTGATGATAGATTGAACCAGACCTGAAGCTAAAACACAGAATACGGATTTGTGAGACGATGTCGGGGAATAACTGTGAATTTGTGATCGTATTTAGGAATCTGCTATCACTCCGAGACCCCAAAAATAAAACTGAGTTGACAGTGAGATGTGCTGGCACCCTGGAACCACTACACCAAACCCTAGCCCCCAACTCCAATTCCCGGCCGCGGATAAATCCCATCTGGCCGCAAATTGAGGCAAGAGCAGGGGGTTTGGTCTCGTTTTTGGTGCATGGCCTTATTTCCAGTAGTCTAGACCCATGTCATGTGCAATTTTGTCTGGTTCCAATCAGGGTAAAATCTGGGTTGATTTTCCTATGTTGGTGCATGGTTTACGACTTGTTTTAGCATGGATTTTGGTATTTGGTGATTCGTTTCTTTCGGGTGGCGTTTAGACGTCAACGACAAGTGGATATTGATCGTGTTTACATGCGAGACGATGAGTTTTTACCTATGCGAGTAGCGTGTGCTGTTTTGGCTTTCCGATGTGATTTTCATGTGCTTTAGCGTTTGTGATATACTTGTAGGTACCCTACGTGATGTTGAGGCGAAGAAGATGAAAATGGCGACATCGGCATCGGCACACGAGAAGCAAGGTGAGTAGATTATATCTACGGGGGAAGTCAGGTAGATGGCGTATAGCACCCCCGCAGTCCGTGGTGACGTATACGAATACGTATACACATATATATTTATTATGTGTTGCTTAGGATTATTGAGGATAAGGATGTATTGGTTTAGTATAGTGCGAAACCGTAGAGTAGGGGTTGCACACCCATACAACCACGTACTCATATACTTGCATACATTCTTTCTTTTATATGTGCGCACATGGAGGTGTGTATATCTATACATGGGTATGTGACTATGTGTTCATATACGGGATTTGAGGCCGTGAGATTCAGCGATATGACAGAGTTCGTATATGAGATGCGACATGATGGCTTTAGCGGGTCTTTAGGCATGTGTTTTACCCAGCATTCATATTTACATAGATGGTATCGATGGTACTAGACTTAGAGTTGTACCCTAGATTATGTGATGAGATAATGTGATATTGACCCGTACCCAGCTATTGGGATGTCGTGCGACGATTTACCGTACGAGCTTTATATTGATGTTAGATCCGCACTCATGACTCGAGGATGTTATATGATATACTGTATCGTACGTGATACTATTGAGGCTGGATCACCGATTATTATATATATGTTTATATTGACTCAGATTTAGGTGGTTTTCATACCCCTCCCGATTGACTTGATTGTGGGTCCATAGTTCGCATAGTAGGCCTTAGACTAGACCCGAGTCATACCTATTTCAAAACTAACGAATGGGGGATATTTTAAAGATAGGCAAAAGGGATTCTACGGATATTTTCAAACGACACATCTTTTCTTAAAACACCGTAGCCCTTATTTTACCAAAAACCCTGATTCGTCTTATTTCAAAAGGCAAGGCTGCATGATATATTTATTGAGATAGAGTCTGTACTGTTGTGTTGATTATTCGATTTCGCATACTCATGTTATTTTCATTGCATTGCTTGTGTTTATTGTTATATTACAGTCATGCTGCTAGGACACCAGCACCATTATCGATGATGCGTATGTTCCACGTACACTTGTTTGCCGGCTCACACACTTCATCATCGATAATTGCCATGTCACTACACTATAGTACTGTTGCATTCAGGATATGATTCTTGCATGACAAACTGATATGCCTACATTTCTTTTACATGTCACATACATCATGTTTTCTGATTATACGCATTGAGAGTTGCTATTTCCATGATATTTCTGGATTTGGGAACCGTGGGTATTTCAAAAGAGAATATGTCATTGCTTTAAAAACCCGGTTACCCTTGATATGATATTTCAGTGCGTCCACCATGTGTTTTCTCGGTGCTGAGAGCGACATGTGAAACCCGATTCGAGGAGTGGACGAGCCGATTGCGGGTACATGGTGGACCCGGTATGGTTCCCCTCGGCAAGATGATCGAAGGACTTTGCCGATTGAGCCTGGAGGTGGGCGAGTACCTACCGGTGATTGGTTGGACCTGGCGGTTATCCGGAGGATTCCGACCAGAGTCGATAGAGGGATTTGGGCGTACTGCTGGGGTCGAGGGCCGATTCCGCAGACGGAGCCCGATATATGAGGATTTACGTGCCGATGCTGGGCATAATTTTCGTGATGTTTTCGAGTGTCGATGCTGGACACTCCGGTTCCATGATTTTGACATGTCGCGAGGGACACAGGTGGTTTATATCCTCATATTTCCAGGCATATGCTGATGATATTTTCATGCATGATGGTTATTGTCATTGGGTGACGAGTGGACGGGATCCACGTACATGCAGATACATTGATCATACCTCATATTTATGATATGCTATTACCTGAGGCACTGGCACGAGCACTTGGCACTACACTCATGTATAGAGATTACCTTGCCAGTTTAGCATGCTTCAGACTTATTCATATTGAGGTTTATTTATATCTGATTGTATTGACCTAGGATGCGTCGTACATTCGATCTCTGCTTGTAGATATTTTCTATTCACGAGTTGGCAACTCATCCCCATTGTGCCATAGTTCTTGCAGGTTTTTTCCGTACAGATTCCATAGCAGCTTTTCTGGCACTCTGCTTCCATACGGGTGACTTGCTTTGGTAGGTGGGTTCTTTTGTATCAGAACCGCTATTTTACATGTATTAGTCATTGTATCTAGAAATTCCATCAACCAAAACTTGTATATTGTTTCAGACTTAGACACAGTGATGTATTATTTCGACCTTAGAGTCGCGCTTGTAGTATTATGGTTTTCTGGCTGTTTTGAGTTCCTTTTTGGGTTTTGATCCTCTCCCTTTGGCGTTGTATATTATTATTGCTTGCGTGGTTGTGACCGTCGATTGACGAAGAGCTAGCTCCCGCTTGGGGATGCCTTTTATCATTTCATATATATTATTCTTGTTGTACCCCGTTCGGGGCCAGTTTTTACAAAGGAAACTCTGCCGAAATTTTCAGAAAAGACTACATTGTAAAAATGCATATTCGGCTTAGTTATTTGCAACTTTGATTTCAAACATGATTTCTTCACTTATTAAAAACCAGTTCCTTTATTTACTCTTTAAATGGTTTTAGATTTCTGGGCTTTTGGCTTACCTGGATCAGATGGAGTCCTATTGACTTCATATGGTTCAAGGGCCAGTCACGTGATCTTTCGGGTCGTGAAAGCAGGTTGTCGGATTTTCATAGCTCGAGACCATCGTTGAGTAGATTTAACATCTACGGGAAATTCGCCCGTATGACGTTAAGCGTAAGGGCAAGATATGATATGATATTAGCCGCATATTTATATGCTCATATAGAGATGATGCATGAATTTCATTGCATATAGTTACTTGTTGTGCCTGAATCTGTATCCATTGTACACTGCACTATTATTGACAGTCCATGTTGCACGAGCACCAATGATATGCCACACACACACTATCGGTAATTTCTATGATACACACAACACGAATATTCATTGATGTACCTTGCTAATGGTTTGCGACATAGAGGCATTTATTCTGGTGCGATAGAGCATATGACATATAGAATACATGTATACCTACATTCTTATACATATGCCATACTATACTGTAACGTTTCAGAAATCGTTCTGCGAATTTTTCCGTTTTAGGGCAAAATTGTCGGTATTTTCCGTTTTAACCCGATTTCGATCAAACGTCCGTAGAAACTTGCTGGCACCTAGTTTAGCTAAAATAAAGCTTGTGCACGAACTTTGGGGGTATATGGGAGGTTTTGGTTCAGATAGAATTTTTCCCAAATAAAATAATATTTTAGCCGGTAAAATATGCACGTAAATCAGGAAATTTCTTCTAAATGAAAATTCTTGAAAATCATCACTACAATTATTTTTAGAACCTTCTTTTTAAATATCTAGATATTTCTAGTGCAAAAGGTTTTGAATTATAAAAGAAAAGAAAATGAAAGAAAAGGTGTTCTTTTTGCATTTAATGAAGCAATTAATGAATTAAACTAGAACTTTCTTCTTCTTTTTTACACAAAACACCCCCCACACCCTCATGGCCGGCCCCTCTCTCCCACTTGATTCCCTTGTTCTTTCTCACTCATTTTTCTTCATTTCAAGCAAAAATAAATCATGAAAAATCCAAATAAAATCACAAAAATTCAAATATAATCATTTTCCTTCATTTCCTTAACCTTAAACCATACTTGTTCTTCATGAAGTCTTGATTTTGGAGGCTAATCTTGGTTTTCTTGTTGCAAGTTTTTGAATCATTTGGAGGTATAAAATCCTAACCCTAATCCTTATTTGTTAAGTTTAAATCTTATGCTAGCCTAATTAGATGTTAATTTAAGCTTTAATTTCATGTTTCAAAATTCTAGAAATGGTTTTAGAAATTCAAGTTAAGGTTAAAGCTTGATTTAAGTGTTTAATATTTTATTAAAGTGTTAATTTGTGATTAGGAAAAGTTTAGCCTAGTAGAATATGTTAATTATTGTTAATGAATACTTTGTTTAATTTAGGGTTTTTGCTTACTAGGTTTTTGCTAAAACTTATTTTGCAAGTGTTAAAAATATAGAATTGGTTTTGATAGCTTAGTTAATTTATTATAAGGTGTTTGTAATCGCTAGAAATGCGTTAGCTTGATTCTACTGCGAAATATTGCGATAAGTTGTTTTCTAGGTTCCGGGTTTTTTCCGACGTGGATTCAATTAGTCGTTGCGAGGTTATATCTATTATATTCCTCGCATTTTAATTTGTTGTGTCGCGCAATCAGGACGATCGGAGTCTAGACTTGGTGTTTCGTAGTTTAGTGACCCTAGTTAGTGTTTTTGGCCGATGTCGTGCGCGATAGATGCGCTAAGTGCGCAGTGCATTTTTTACGGCGTTATCCTTGCGTTTCGTTGTCTTTTCGTCGTTTCAGGATATTTAGCTTATATGATGTGTTTGTGAAATTTTAGGTTCGCAGGCGGTGACTTCGGACGCTGCGACGAAGGGAAAACAGGTGGTAGGCTTCACTTAGCCAGGAGCGTTGGTGAGTAGACTTAATATCTACAGGGGAATCGCCCGCATGGCGTTATGCGACTGGGCTAGATTGACTTGACTTGTCGCATATTCTATTTCATATTTAGAATTTGCCACTACACCTTATTGCTTAATTAATTTTTGTTCTTAGACTAGTACCTTTAGGACACTGTACATATTATTGACGGATCTTGTTGCACGAGCACTGATTGTATGTCACACACACCGTCAATAATTGCCATGTCACGCACAACACCCGTATAGATATAATATTGTTTGGATAGGAACATTGACACATTGATTCATATTTCTTTATGCATATAACATATAGCATACCTGTATACCTACATGCTTACACATATGCCTTGACATGCTTACATGCTAGTTACCTGTATACCTATAAAGTATTATACCATTAGCGATAGATACATACACACTTCATGACATAACTACAGGTATACCTTGCACACATACTTCACTTATACCCAGGGGTATATTACATCATTTCTTATAGGTAGATACATGTCACGTCCCGAAAGTACGGAATATGGCCGATACATAAACTACGAAACGTCTCGAGGCGTACGTAATCTAAGTAAGCCGAAAACCCGGAAATCCAAACCAAGAAAAGTAGTGGAGTGAAGGAAAAACCAACTTAAAACAAGTAGTTATAATAGCATAAGCCGAATTATGCGTTTTAAAAACATCAAGTATTTTCTGAAAATATCGGCAGAGTCTCCTTTGTAAATACTGGCCCCCAAACGGAATACAATATGAATAGTATACGAAATCAGACAAAAAGGGCATCCCCAAACGGGAGCTAGCTTTTCGTCAATCGACGGTCACAACCACACAAGCAATATAATATACAACGCCAAGGGCGAGGATCAAACTCAAATGGAAACTCAAACAGCAAGAAATCCATAGAAATACAACGCGCGACTCTAAGGTCGAAAGAATAAACATCACTGGTCTCTATCTATGAATTAAATACATGTTTGGTTGATGTAACTTCTAGATACAACAGAATAATAATATACAAGGTATAATGATGGGTACGATACAAATAAACCCACCTGCTAGCAAGTCACCCGAAAAGAAGCAGTGATAGCAAAGCCGTAATGAAACCTGTAAGGCAAAACCTGCAAGAAACTGTGGCACAACGGGGGTGAGTTGCCAACTCGTGAATATAACACATCTACGAACAGGAATCGCATGTATGACGCAATCCTAGGTCATACGATCGTAATATATCCTCAAATATAAACATGCAGCCTATAACAATGGCCAGGGTAAATATCTAACCCAAGTGTAATCCCATATGCCCGTGTCAGTGCTTCAGGTAGTAATATATCATATGGATGATATATGAATGCATGAAACAGAATGCATGTACTCAAAAAAACTTCTTTCATAAATTAGTGAGATTTCTGTATCTTTTTAAAAACGAGCTATCATAAATGAAATCAGCATAAACAATGCCTAGCATCGACACAAAACAAATATCCAAATATCTTGATATCTCTGTGTCGCAATCTCTGTACCTCAATATCTCAAATAACTCTGTATGTCTCAATCTCACTATCTAGGACGTCGTCAGTCCAGACCGGCCCCTACCATCAATCTCAAGACCACGACGGTATCCTCCGGATATCCGATGCGTCGGGTAATATCACCGGTAGGTAGTGCTCCCCTGTCAGGCTCACATCATCATCATCACGCGCTTCTTGCCCCGGAGTACCTTACCGGGTCCACCATGTACCCGAAATGGTTCATCCGTCTCCTCGAATCGGGTCTCGAAATCCATCAGCAAACTCATGGTGGACGACTCATACATCATGGGAAAACCGCGCTCTCCATTTAAATAGAGAGAAGAAGTTTGTATAAGTTTTGCGGTTTTCACCCAAATCCTGAAAATCTCATGGAAATCCGAATCCAAAACCTCAATAGCACGTAAAATAGTGAATATATACATGAGAATCCATGAATGCGGCATAACAATGAATAACAGTATGCATGAAGTGACAAGTAATAACTACAATGTATAAACTGGCATATACGGCAAGTACACTAATATCATGTCTAAACTACTATCTAACAAGCTAAGTCAAGCAATAATATTCTCTAAGTGTACGTGACATGGCAATTACCGATGAAGATGTGCATGAGCCGGCAAGTAAGTGTACGTGGTACATACGCATCATCGGTAATGGTGCTGGTGTCCTAACAGCATGATATCAATAATGGAATATGAATCACAATAAGTATGCAACGCGGAGCAACAACAATAATGAGCGGGAGCTAAATACTAGACACAAAGATAACAATCTATATTTAATATAAATCTAGTCTAACAACTACACTAAACTAAAGGGCTAAGCTAACTGGCTACTGAAGGTAAGGAAACCGCCTAACCTCTGAGTCGATACAGATACCTATATGTATATGTTAGTCGGTGATCCTAACTAAATAATATCACATCCGATACCATATCTATAATCAGTCATTCCCAAGTCAAGAGTGTGTATCAAACATCAATATATAGCTCGTACGTAAATCAGTCGTACGGCATCCCCAAATCTGGGTACAGGTCAGTATCACATTCATCAAATTAATCATTTGGTATCCTCTTTATCAAAGATCATAATTCGGGGTACTAATCTACGTCTAGTACAATACTAATATCATCAATCTAATCATGATCTGACTGCTGATCTGCAGCCTCATACAAACTGATATCATCATCAAATATCGTCATAAAGAGGTATACATCGCCTAATGCGACCTATTATGAATATCTTAACATATCTTATCTCATATCATGATCACATGTCAACCATTCAATGTATAACACTATTCACATGCATCGTCGTTCCAAGATCCGCTATAACATCAGGACGTATCTCAAGTACGAATCCTGCCATATCACCGTTCTCGCGGTCTCAATCAAATCTTATCGACTCATCTCAAATCCCAAATACTATCCTCAAATCCAGTATGTGAAAACATAGTCCCATACCCATGTGAACACATAACAATATAGCCCCATATACGCACATATGAAAGAAGAATGTATGCAAGTATGGGTGTGTGCGTGTAAATGTGGTGCAACCTCTACTCTAGGGTCTCGCAACACTAAACTAATCCGATCACACCCAAAATCCATCTATGTCATCAATACTCTCAAACAATATATATAATCAATATATGTGTATATACGTATTCGCATACATCACCACGAACTGCGGGGGTGCTATACACCATCCACCCGACTTCTTCCCGTAGATATAAATCTACTCACCTGGTCCTTGCTCGCCGGTGCCGACGTCGCCACGTGCTTGCTTGTCGTCTCGAAGTCCTCATGGGGTACCTACATATCATAACGCACCGTATCGCATTAAAATCCGACTCATGACCAAAACGACACACGAATCCCACATAGGTCAAAACATATGGTTGCTTTTATAAATCAACCCAAAAACCCTCGACATCGGCATACAAACGCCAAACCATCGAGAAAAACCCAAACACACCAATCGTGATTTCAAGACTCACTAATTATAATATTAAGTAGATTGCAACTCATCAAAACCCCAAAATAAATCAAATCTATTTATTTCCGAAAACCCAGAAAGCACTAAATTTTCGTTTTAATTCGCAACTTGATGTTTTAACAAAACTAATGGCCATAATATCCACTAAATATCATAATTATGTCATATAAACCATTTTCACACTTTAATTTCATCAATTTTTATAAAACTAAAAATTCTAGTTTCATAATTTTATCAAATTTTAACAATTCCAAGTAGAAATGCACAAAACAACAACTAAGTTTGGTTTTGCATGAACCAAAGGTATTAAACCACTCATGGAAACCTTAATGATGCGCTAAAAACCCTAATTAGATTTTAATCCCATATTTTAATTAAATTTCTAAAACCTAGTTAGAAATATAGTTTAATTATAACAATATCAACCTAACAATTTGCAAACTAGCAATTAGATTAGGTTTTACAATTCCTCAAGATGATAATCTACACTTGATTATCCTAATACTAATGGTTAAACCCAAATTAGCTTCAAACCATATTCTTGAATTTTCAAATTAGCAACAAGAACCAAATTAACACTTAATTATGTTAGATTAAGGAATATAAACAACAAATTCTATATAGGGTCAAGGTTTATACCTCCAAATTTGTAATTTTCCCTAATTAAATGTATTAGTGACGGCTTAAAATAATATTAAAATAATTAATTTCAGAAAAAAATTCAGAAAATTTGAAATTTCACCAGTGGCTCAATAAACACCAAATACTAGTAATTACATAGCTAGAATATATATATTTAATTTTATAATAAAGATATTTGTATTTTGACTTTTTGCAGAAATCCACCTTATTTTACCGATTTTCCGAAATTTCACCGAAACGATTTTCAAAACGTTACAATCTTCACCCCTTAAAGAAATTCGGTCCCCGAATTTAAATTAAAACTCCCCCCAAATACTAAAACATCTAAGCAAAACCATTAAATCGTCGGGGCTCCGAAATCATAAATACATAAAACAAATCATAGCGTAGCGCATGCGCATGAAAAATGAGCATATAACTCAAAATCAAAACTCCGTCAAGCATCCCGCAATCATCGGAGTCATGGTAAAGACGCAAATGTCAAATCAAATGCAAAACCAATATGATATAACTCGAAACTATACATGTAAATATCAACTCTATATATGTAAATATCTGAAGGAAATGCATGCCAAATCTCTTAAAGTCGCTGTGCAATGCGCATAACACTGCACAGTGCCGGACGTCTATCATAAGAAAATAACCATATACATATATATCTTTTGTTTAAAATGTACGTTCCGCCGTGTTGGGAAACAATTTAGAAGGGTTTCCTTGTTTTAAACGTTTCGTGTCATATCAGACACGTAGGTAAATACTGAGACTATAGCTCGCTTTTTGGAATTCCCTTCGATAGCTATCAATCCATGCAAAATATATTCAGGTACTGTCCTCTGACTAGTCCTGCTCAGTACGAAAACACATAGCAAATATCATAAAAAACGTACTGCTCTATAAGAAATCAATCCCAAAATATGCATATGAATACTACGTGCATCTGGTGAGCACGGAAATCAAAATCCATGAATATGACATACACGCGCACAGAAACAACATCTAAGTGCATCGGGTGTGCACACAACATCTGTCATAGGCAACGTGTGTGCCTGACAGCAAAACAGGTGCATCTGACACGCACGAAGAATCTCGATTTAGTGCATCTAGTGTGCACCAAAATCGCGTCTCAAAACATGCGCTCAACATGCGCGAAAATCCAAATCAGGTGCATCCATCATGCATGAAATCATGAAATCCAATATCAAGCGCCGAACATGCGCAAAATCAAATCAGGTGCTCAAGGTCCACAAAACAAATATCGAGTATCACGGTCGAAATCGAAGTCCAGTGCATCTAAGTGCACAAAATGCGCATCACTGCACTACAAGCATATGTGAATCATACCGAGTGCAAAAACCAAATCGTGTGCGTATATACGCAAAAAATCAACTCAACTGTATGAAACCCATAAAATCATAAACGTGAGAAACCAAGGCACGAAAACTATCTCAAGCGCAACAACTGTGAAAAAATCGTAAATACTCAGTAGGTGCAACCATGGTGCATGAAAACAAATATCATGAAACTCAATCATCAAAATCAATCATACGAATAGATCGCCCAATATACCGAAATCAATTATGGCGGACTAGTCCCGCTCAAGCACATCCTCCAAGAATCTCTGGCCAACTATCGTGGTCACTCATAGCATTTCTCGTCGACGATCCTGAAATCTGGTCTGCCTGTGTGCGTAACATGACCACTCCTAGGTCCAAGTATTCTCGTAATTCATTCCAGAAAGGTCCTGTTGAGATCTCTCCCAAATCTCGTCTCTGCCGAACTGTCCGAAAGTCATCGTCCCTTACTAGATCTGTTCTCGTTCCAGAACGGCTGCATACTCATCGCGACTCCTTCTGGAAGGTATATCCAAGTACAATGCCACTGCATGCGTATCACATCTCTGATGTCGGCGGAGTGGAACGTCGTCTCATCAAGATCTCGTACGAACCTCTTACTCTACCTTCTCTAATCTCGACTGCTTCGGACTTGTCTCGTCGTGGTTGCATGGACTGAGCTCCAACGGCTATCCTCGTATCTGGAGTCTCCTAAGAAATGCATCTCACCACCTGGCATCCGAATGAAGTCGAACCATTTGATCGATTCGTCAAAACCTCATAATCCCCCAAGAGCACAACATCTTGGGTATAGTTTAACAGTATCGAGTACGTACCACAGCATCGATGTTCCAGCCATAGAAGGGCAAACCCAAGCCTCACTAATGGCGCCGTGGAACTGCCGCAAACCCTAAGGTTCAAAGTCTTTCACACGGTCATTAAGTCGAGTTAGGGTTTCATTCTTCTAAAGGGTCCATAGAATTTCCTGCATGCTCTTCCGAATACTTTAAACTTTGAATAATAGGTTTCTGACTTTCGATCGTATCTGTCGACTCTCAATGTCTCCGCATGAAGTCGTCTCTAGCTGGAATCAATCTATCTGATGACCTGGCATCGGGGTAGGCGAACGAACCACATGTCCCAGTCATTCATCCTCGAGTGACTAGCGACCTTCTATCATCTCTTAGTGCAACTCGTACTGCAATAGCTCCAACATCTGGGGCGATATCTCGTCGTTCGCAGCAACAACTGGCTCACTCATCAGCACGCTGAACAGTGCCTCAAACATCATGAATAAGAAATACACCAACGGTCATCAAAATCTGGTTGGCCTCTATCATTGGCTCAATCCTTTGCACGTCCGAGTAATCTCATATAGCGATCCATCAAATGCTCGGGGTGCGAAAACAAAATAAAAAGACACATCTCCGCAATCGTGTGTCGCCGGAATTACGCCCTGGCCAGTCCTCTTTCGCAACGAGCTCGTGCTTACCGCAAATCTAGCCGTATCTCTCCCTGCCCGTAATCGTGGCAGCAAAACCATAACTGGTATCGATGAGGCTAGGTCATAGGATGGAATATAATACTGAACATGGAAAGTACATCCTAAGGCTTCTTAAGTGGAGTAGCGTATCGTAAGTATGCCGCGGAACAAACCCACGGTACGTCACTCTACTTTAGTCACCTATTCCATCAACCAAGGGTCATCCTACGCTCCGAAGGTAAACCTAACACTTTGATACCAACTTTGTCACCTCCCGAAAGTACGGAATATGACCGACACTTAAACTACGAAACGTCTCGAGGCGTACGTAATCTAAGTCAGCCAAAAACCCAGAAATCCAAACCAACAAAAGAAGTGGAGTGAAGGAAAAACCAACTTAAAATAAGTAGTTTTAATAGCATAAGCTGAATTATGCGTTTTCAAAACATTAAGTATTTTCTAAAAATTTTGGCGGAGTCTCCTTTGTAAATACTGGCCTCCAAACGGGATACAACATGAATAGTATACGAAATCAAACAAAAAGGGCATCCCCAAGCGGGAGCTAGCTCTTCGTCAATCGACGGTCACAACCACACAAGTAATATAATATACAACGCCAAGGGCGAGGATCAAAACTCAAAAGGGAACTCAAACAGCAAGAAATCCATAGAAATATAACGCGCGACTCTAAGGTCGAAAGAAAAAACATCACTGGTCACTATCTCTGAAATAAATACATGTTTGGTTGATGGAACTTCTAGATACAACAAAATAATAATATACAAGTTATAATGATGGGTACGATACAAATAAACCCAACTGCTATCAAGTCACCCGAAAAGAAGCAGTGCCAGCAAAGCCGTAATGAAACCTGTACGGCAAAACCTGCAAGAAACTGTGGCACAACGGGTGTGTGTTGCCAACTCATGAATAGAATACATCTACGAACATGAATCGCATGTATGACGCAATCCTAGGTCATACGATCGAAATGTATCCTCAAATATAAACATGCAGCCTATAACAATGGCTAGGGTAAATATCTAACCCAAGTGTAATCCCATATGCCCGTGTCAGTGCTTCAGGTAGCAATATATCATATGGATGATGTATGAATGCATGAAACAGAATGCATGTACTGAAGAAAATTGCTTTCATAAATTAGTGAGATTTCTGTATCTTTTTAAAAACGAGGTATCATAAATGAAATCAGCATAAACAGTGCCTAGCATCGACACAAAACAAATATCCAAATATCTCGATATCTCTGTGTCGCAATCTCTGTACCTCAATATCTCAAATATCTCTGTATGTCTCAATCTCACTATCTAGGGCGCCGTCAGTCCAGACCGGCCCCTACCATCAATCTCAAGACCATGACGGTATCCTCCGGATATCCGACGCGTCAGGTAATATCCCCGGTAGGTAGTGCTCCCGTGCCAGGATCACATCGTCATCATCACGCGCTTCTTGCCCCGGGGTACCTTACCGGTGTTAGTGTATATGCCCTAGAGGCCATTACTGTATCATACTAGTATGTATATTACTTGATGGAAGCTTGGGATATTCACAGTTGTATAGACAATCTTGCTCGAAATGGTAGTATGCTACTTGGTTTGTCTCTGCTTTAATGTGTACATGTGTTTCTTTTATTATATCACCTATACGCATTAGTGGAGCCCTTAGGATCTTTGCTTGATTACCAGCGTTGTGATGGCAGTCACACTCGTAGGGGCTGGGTAATCTACAACCACATCCTTATTTACATGTCCCTGGTCGTGGGATTATCAAGACAGGGCATCGATACTCCGGAGTAGACTAGCGTATGTGCTTCTCATCCCAGCGCGGGAGACGGCCTGTCCCACAGCCGTCAGTATGCCGTACTTGAGATATATACGGGTGCTCGTTAGGTTATGAGTACACTGGACAGGACTCGTCGGGAACAGTTGGTTGGTATTATATCTATTGTCAGTTATCAGTTCCCAGGTGACATGAGTACAGCTTAGTCCGCTGACGTGACACTGTCACTTCGCCTCGAGTGTGTTCCCACTGTACTTTGATTACTACCCTACCACGGCTCAAAGGAGTCGTGCAAACAGGTAGTTTTTGGGTGCAGTCCCGACGAACTTGGAGGCAGTGACGGTTAGACTGGATTCGTCTCTCCCGGTATTAGGGGTTGACATCGCCCTGTGTCCAGGAGAGCCATTACACAAGTAGTCCCTGGCCACGGCAAGCGAGATATACTGGTAGGTTTCCAGTGTTATCTCAGGGTGTTCTGGGCTACACTCCGACACGACTTGTACCGCTATTAGGGGACTGACGTTTACCGCCCCCTAGGCCCGCCATGCGATGTATCAGACGAACAGACCGGACTGTACGGAGACTGTCACATTCAGGCTCAGTAGGAGTTCAGATGGGTTCACCTCGTCAGTCTTCTTATCGGCATCTACCTGGGGACCGTTACGTACAGCTAGTGCCGCTTGCGGTCTGTGGTTAAACCCACTGCCAGCGTAATGTCGAGTCTTTAGAGTCCAACACAGAGGGTTATTCGCCTTTAGGCAAAATGAGTAGAGGTCGCATGGTTTTGCGACAGGGTTTGTTCACATCCGCACACTTGTACACGTTTGCTATCCAGAAAGCTTATTCTAGCGGGCTTTGATTTAAGCCGGATCCTAGTATATGATTTGGGATTGGTTTTATCTCATTGTATTCGTGTTCCTCGGATCACGGATACGGGTGCATATGAACAGTTGACTGAGACAGAGGCAGAGGACTTTGATTAGGATTGATGACCATTGTCATTTTCTTAACCCTAATGCTTATGTGTGAATTATGATTAATTGATATTAGTTAATTATAATTGTGCATGGTTAGGGTTGTTGACCATTTGACTATACTTGACTTGTTGATCTAGGTTGATATGTTGACCATCATCATTCCATATGAAAGATGCACTTTGATCCTTGCAAATTTCATTTAATGTGAAATGATAATGGTGAAGTCTTGATTAACCATGACAATTATCTTAGCTAATTATCTAATTTCCATAATTCACATATATGAGGAGAGTGGTTCATTTTATTCTCATTCTATCATTTTAGTTCTCTCTCCTCCTCTTCATCTCTCTCTAGCTCTCCCCTCTCATGAGTTGAGAATCTCTTGAGCTTGAGATAAAACCCTCTAAAATACTCTCTACTCTTTTCTAAGGTTCTAGGATTAGCACTCCAAGCATCTTAGTTACTTCTAGTTTGAAGTTGAAGCCAAAGGTTGAGGCTCTCGGGTGGATCTTTCTTCGACAAGAGAAGGCGACAAGGAGATCACTTTCTTTCACTCCAAGGAGCAAGGAGAGAAGGACATAAAGCCCTAGGTATAACCTCCTTTCCATGTAGCTAAATTCCTTTTAGCTTTCTAGTTAGTTTTTGTTTAGCAAAGATCCTCCTTTTGATAGTCCATGTTTCCTAGTGCGATAAAAATCCGTTTTTAATACCGCTTCCGCCTCCCCGCAAGCACCAGGGTGGGCAACGTGGACTTACAGTGGTATCAGAGCCTAACTAAACATAAACTAGCTAGTTAGTAAAGTGTATAGAAGTTCGATCGGTAAAAATCGCAAAACTAGTTTTCAAAACCCTAAGTTTCTGTTTGTTTTTTTTTCTAATATAAAAATAATAAATTTCTGCCCAGATTTTCCAGAAAAGAAATTTGTATTTGGGGTGGTTATAAATCCGTATTTTTGATCGAACTTCCCTATACTTTGACTAATGGGTTATATCTGTGATGTTTTATATGTATTGAATGTCTGCTAATCGCTATACGTCGATTAGTGGGGGTTATACATATCTGTGATCTGTAATGCTTGTTGGTTTGTGTATATGAACTCGGTGGATTGTCGCCGATGAATAGCCGGGGTGGATGTGAGATGAGAGTTTCTTTTTCTTTCATTCATGTAATATGTAATTTGATGTAATATTATTTGTATGGCCGCACAACCGGGTCGGGGTTGTAGCCGTCATTGTATAATTTCTTTTTACTGTTTTTGCTCCTAGGATTGACCCATGGTGGGGTGCACAAACTAACGGGTATCTCGAAGTGCCGAGTGGCCTACTCAGGTCGTTGAGGGAGGTTGCTTCGCTTCGGATACTTGGCGGGTAGTTTGCCGCACCCGTAGGGGTCTTAGGTGGGGTATTGGCTATTCATCGCGACCGTTTAATCCGCTTTTCGTTGCAGGCTCGAACGAATCGCGGATTCCTAGTATATCCAAAGTATTCATCTGTGATCTGGATTGACTATCATTGCTATATATCTATATATGATATCTATTTAAGTGTTGCATATGTTTTGCATCCGCGCTAATCCATCCCCCGCTCTGTCGTTAGTTAAGTAACCTAACGGGTGATGACGGGACCCCGTGGCGAATGCGGATGGCATAAGCGTACACCATATTTTGGTTGTTTTCTGCAATGGTAGAATTAAATGATGGGACGCATTAAAATTGATGCAAGAAAATAAACCAAGTAAAAGTCGTTGGAACACTTTGAAAACCACTCGGTTCTTTTCAAAACCAAACTTTTAAATGCGGAGCTTGAACCACTTCTTTTAAAAGCTATCTCTTTCCATCGATTATATCAAGTTCACTACGTTCACGGTTTCGCCAAAACCATTCGTAGCCCTCCGTCATTCCACATGAATGATCAAAAGTATTCAAGCTATGTATGTTGGCCAAAGTCAAGGCATAGTGATTGGTAGCTATTGGGTATTCATGTGCAGCATAGGTAGATGCGTTGATTTGGGACAGTCGTACTGCCATTTTGGCCAAAGTCAAGGGTAGGTATGGGTGGGTCCAAATTAACCAGGAGAATGACGGGTAGAACTTGACATGTGACTTATGATATTTTGGCCAATGTCAATGTCATAAGAGCATGGGGCAAAAATCCACATCAGGAGTTTCATAAGTACTGAAACTTGCTACCGCTGCATACCATTTGGAGTGTGATGATTGTGGTAGGATTCCTTCAGTTTTATCACACGATGATATTTGGATCCCGATCCTACTGTGAGTATATGCTACTCCTCGGGAAATTTCTCACTTAACGATCAATGCTATAAACCTAGTTGGTGTCTAGAAAGGTGTTAGCGGGGCTACGCCCACAGGGAAAAGAGGTTACTTAATTAAGGAACTTCGTGAAAGCGTTGGAAAACCTCCCTCGAAGTACCGACACTGGCCTGGCTGAACGGTTAAGCAAGTATTGTACGGTGAGATTGATCCCGACTAATTCTTCATTTATGGTTTGAGGAGGGATTCGAGAGACAGTAGGAGCCATCCTGTTTAGACAAACTAAAAACCATTCTAAACTTGCAAGAGAATCATGCTAAAGTGTTTCTTTTCTCTCTCCTAATTGCAGCGACCAATCAAGATGACCGGACTTAAGTTATTACTGGATAAAAGCATACTGACTGGGCCAAACTACAAAGATTGGCTCAGGAATGTCAAGATGGCAATCACTTATGACAAGTTGGGGTATATCCTTACCACCAAAGCTCCTCCTGTCCCAGGTCCCACCTCCAGCGTCGCGGATATAGAAATCCGTAAGACATGGGAGATCGATTGCGCGAAGGCCAAATGCCTCGTGCTTGCCTCTATGGACAACGAACATCAGAGGAGGCACGAGAATATGGACCTAGAATCCATATTTCTTCATACAAAAGAACTGTGTGGAGAGCAGTCTCTTATCGCAAGATACGAAGTGTCGAAGAAGCTGTTTTCGGCAAGATTGGCCGTCGGATCATCAGTAGCGAAACACGTGCTGAAGATGATTGGCTACATAGAGGAGCTCGCAGACCTTGGGACCACGTTGGAGAATGAACTCTACACTGACTTGATTCTCCATTCCCTTCCTTCCACTTACGTCCAGTTTATCTTAAACTTCAACATGCAAGGAAAGGAGGTTGAACTTTCCGAACTTCTAAACATGTTGAAAAGTGCTGAGGCCACCCTACAGAAAGGTAGGGAGACATCCACTTTGTTTGTAGGAGGAACTTCCTCTTCTAGGTCCAAGGCGAAAGCCAAGGGAAAGAAGAAGAAAGCCCCCGCCAAACCAAGGGGCGGTGTTAGTAAAGTGGATATGAAGGGAAAAGGAAAGGCAACAAAGGTAGCGGGAAAGCTTGTGGGGAAGGAAGAATGCTTTTACAGTCACTAAAGTGGACACTGGAAACAGGATTGCAAGGCTTGGAAGGCCAGAACCGAGGATCTGAAGCGAGTTGTGGCTTCAGCTTCAGGTGTGTATGTTATTGAAAACTGTCTATCAATAAACTCTACTTCCTGGGTATTGGATACCGGATCAGGATCTCATATCTGTAATTCTTTGCAGGCGTTGAGAAAGCGTAGGGTTTTGAAGGCAGGTGATATGACCCTCAGAGTTGCAAATGGAGCTAGCATGGATGCTGAGGCCGTGGGGGACTATCACCTGGGATTGTCAGATGGACACTTTTTGGTTTTGCGTAGTTGTTATTTTGTACCAAATGCAACTTGTAATATCATTTCTGTATCTTCATTGTCTAAAGATGGTTATGAATTTGCATTTGTAAGTAATGTTGTGAACATTCATCTTAATCAAGTTTTGATTGGGTCAGGTACATTAAACAATGGTATATACGTATTAAACCAACCACGGATTTTCAATGTCCAGAATACACACAAAAGAAAGTCTCCAGAAATCAATCAGACTTTCTTATGGCATTATAGACTGGGTCACATCAATGAGAGAAGGTTGACTAAGTTACATACAGAAGGATATTTGGATTCGTTCGAATATCAATCATATGCAACTTGTCAATCCTGTCTCAAAGGAAATATGACAAAGACTCTGTTCACTGGACACGGAGAAAGAGCGAGCGAGCTCTTGGGACTCGTACACTGCGACGTGTGCGGTCCAGTGTCTACACATGCACGAAGCGGTTATTCTTACTTCATTACTTTTACGGATGACTTTTGAAGGTACGGATATATCTTCTTAATGAAACATAAATCCGAGGCCTTTGAAAAATTCCAGGAATATAAGAATGAAGTAGAAAAACAGATAGGCAAAAGTATCGAGGCACTGAGATCTGATCGAGGTGGTGAATACTTGAGGGCCGAGTTCCTGGATTACTTAAAAGAGAGTGGAATTCTCTCTCAGCTTACTCCTCCATACACTCCGCAACATAACGGTGTATCGGAGAGACGGAACCGAACCCTATTGGATACGGTACGGTCCATGATGAGTAACGCTGAGTTACCGCGATCATTCTGGGGATATGCGCTAGAATCAGCTGCATACCTTTTGAACCGAGTTCCAACTAAGACTGTGTAGGGTTCCTAGGCACTCTAGTGAAGTCTCACAAGTGATGAAACACGCAAATTTCTAAAAATTATGGTGCCGAGAAAACCTAGAACGGATCGTTAACTAGAAATCAAGGCGAAGCAAGCAAGTAATCGAATTAAATGCTAAGGGAAAGTGACTACAACCTTTGTAGATCCGGTCCACCACCTCCTAGGCTCCGTGATGAAGTCCCTCCGCTGTCCAAAACGAACCCATGACTCTAGCATCGGTACCATCGAAGAATGGGTGGGCTTGATCGTCGGTTCTATGCCGAAGATGATCTACGTCGAGGTATCACAAGAACAAGCTCCACCTTCACCTAGCCATGAAAACTTTTGAAGGAAACACCCTATACTACTTGGCAAGAGGTAGAGGATGAAGAAATAGGAAGTGGGTAGACTTTAGTTTTGGATTTCTCACTTGTTTTCTCAAGTTGCCATTGAACTAGAAAGCTTTTCTTTTTCTAGTTCTTGAAGAAGAAGAAGAAAGATATGATAAGTTGAATTATAAAAAATGAATAAGAATTAAATCTTATCATACTTTTAACCTTAGTTAAGTGTAGAGAAAAGACCATGGTTAATGGAATGGTTAGGGTTAAGGATAAGAACAAAAAAGGAGACTAAGTCAAAACTTCATGAATGTTCAACCCGCAAACAAATAATGCCACCATTTCATCATTTATCTTTTCCAAAATAAAAAGATAAATAAAGAAATAGATAAATAAGTAAATGACTAAACAAAACCCTAATCATTAGTTTAAACCATGGTTTGATTCTTTACACTTAACCAAGTAAGCATGTATCATCAAACATGATACAAACATGTGCACAAAAGTATATCACATATACAACTTGTACAATTCAAGTGAGAAAATCCATTTAAAGTGAACCAATACTAGTTAACGCAAAGTAATATATCAAATATATAAATATGCACTAAATCATGAAATCAACACTTGATTTAACGATCCGGTCATATCGGATATAACCGACTAGTATCATATGTATCGGCTTATCGAATCAATCCTTGATTCGATAACTAGGTTATATCGCATATAACCAATCGATACATAGATCACGAGAATGTAATACGGTATCGCATACTCGAATTATTCTCGGTCCCGCACATATCTCATATGCGCTCCTATTTCGTTTCGCTTGAGCCAGGAAACCTCTGTGTAGGACTCTAAAGACTCGTCAATACGCCGGCAGCAGATGATGATCATATCAAGCACCCACAAGCCGCAAGCGGTCTGCTAAACGTAACGGCCACCCGGGTATTGAGCGATCAGAAGATCGACGAGAAAGCCCGCTCACACTCCTGTGAATCCAACCAGTAACACTTACCGTACAGTCCGGTCTGTTCGTCTGATATGTCGCATATCTTGCCTAGGGGTGGTAAACGTCAGACCCCAATAGCTCGATAAGTCATGCCGACTTGAGGTCCATAACATTCATGAAACTACTGATAACTCTTACCAGTATATCACTGCAACCCTGGCCAGGGATTTCCTGTTATGGCCAGTCGAGCATAGCACAACATCAACCCCCAATACCGGGAGAGACGAATCCCCTCCTATCGCTCATTGCCTCCATGTGAATCGGGACTGTACCCAAAAACCACCTGTTTTCACAACTCAGTAGAGCCGTGGTAGGGTAGAAATCAAAGCACAGTGGGAGACACACAAGACACTATGACGATCTCGGGTCAACAGACTAAGCTGTACCAGTGTCACCAGAGAACTGCCATCTGACGTGAGGTATAATACCATCTGGGAGTTCTCGGCGAGTCCGTTCAGTGTACACAGTCTCCACTGAGCACCCGCATACCATATTCGATGTCAAACACCAATGGATATGGGATCATCCATCTCCCATCGCATGGGTCGAGAAGATATACGCTAGTCTACTCTGGAATATCGATGCCCCGTCTCGATATTCCCTCGACCAGGAACATTTCAAGGATGTACTCATGGACTATCCAGGCCCCACTAGTATGATCTGCATCACAGTCCTGGAAGTCGAGTATACATCCTAAGGGCTTTATCAACATGTAACAGAGAGACAGAAAGTATACACGTTAAGATAAAGAGCAACCAGATAGCGCACTATCATGTCGAGCAAGAAAGTCCTACCTATATATGTCCCAACATCCACTAAAATATACATCCAATGTACAGAAATGGCCTCTAGGGCATACATACAACTAACAATCTCCCACTTTCACTAGGGCCATCTGTAGCAGTGGTTGCAGTATCTAATACTCAACCATCCCATATGAGTCTCTCTCTGGGAAAAGGCCTTCGTGAGTGGATCCGCCGTGTTGTCCTCTGAGTCTACTCTCCTAACCTCGATCAACCTGGAGATCAACTATCTCCTTGATCAGGTGATGCTGCCTTAAAATTTGTCTGGGTCACTGATGGGACCAGGGTTCCAGGGCCGAAGCCACACTTCCATTGTCATACAATGGCAGGAACCTAGTTCATCTTATGAACCAATATACACCCAAACTTCCTCTTTGGTAGTATCTTCAATAGCGATGTTACCAGCCTTTATCGTCTGGTTTGCCACGGTATCTAGCTTGGAACTCTTCCAACATACCGTCCCTCTACTGAGGGTAAAGACAATGCCCGTGACTGACATTCAGTCGTCTTTATCACCCTGGAACTGTTCCAGTGATTCTCCCCAGGATCGATTGATACCATCTCACTACATCTAGTGAGAATCCTAGCGTCCAATTACATCTATCTCATAGATGAAAAACTCAGGATTTAGGAGGTATCACTTTGATCCTTTTTGGAGAATCCTTGTGATAATAGGAGATTGACCGATCGTAGTATAGGAAACTCTTTTCCTATTAAGAGTATGTTGTTTACGTACAATACGAAGATGACCACCTTACTCTCTACTACCCTTTTGTATATACAAGGTTCGTCTACCATTTTGATGAAGTCAAACACTTTGACTATCACATCAAAACAGACGTTCCAACTCCGCGATGCCTGCTTCATTATGTAAAGCAACTTGCACACGTTTCCGCTGCTCCCACTGTTTACGAAGCCCTCTGGCTGTGTTCTTATAGACGTTCTCTACTAAATCATTATTTAGAAAAGTAGTCATGGCACCCAACCACCAGATATCGCAGTCATGGTATGTAGCCGTGGCAAGTAGGATCTGGATGGACTTAAGCATATTCCATGGAAAAGGTTTCATCATTATCCGTGCCTGGTCGATGACGAAAACCTTTAACAAGTCTAGCTTTGAAAGTCTCAACTTTTCCATCTATACCAAGTAATCGTCTCAAGATATAGTTTCTCCTGATGCGGATTTAACCCTTCAGATATTGCAACCAAAGTCCATACTTTGCTGGTGTATATGGATTCCATCTCAGATCGCTAAGCATCCAGCCATTCTTACAGAGTCCCTACTCTCGATGGCCTGCTCGAAACTAGTTGGGTCATCATCTCATGATGCAATCCTTGCTCCCACTGTCATCGAGAAACCGAGGTATCTCTCAGGCGGATGAGGAACCCTACTAGATCGGCGGAGAGGCTGAGGTTCGTCGGGAACTATAGAATCCTTTGGTTCTGTCAAATCATCAACTGCAGTTTTGTATAGCTGGAACCTTTCCAGTTCTACAGAACTGATCCTGCCTCGATCTTGTCCGGATTTTGCTTTAAACATAGGCTGGACAACCCCAAATCTTAACTCGCTTAAGAGATGGGATCTTCCCACACCATATCTTATATGGAGTGGTAGGCAGTGATTTGATTCAAACCTAATTCAATAGGTATGCAGCTTCTCAAGTGCATAATCCCAAAAGGAAATAGGTAACTCAGTAATACTCATCATAGAGCACACCATATCTAATATTGTGCAATTGCTCCGCCCTGATACACCGTTGTGCTGTGGTGTATTCAGAGGAGTAACACTGAGAGAAAATCTCATTTTCCTTTAGAATAGTCCAGGAATTCTATGCACAAGTATTCTCCTCCCTGATCTTATCATAGGACATAATACTTATACCCGTATTTTGGTTCTCTACTTCTAACTTACATTCTGTGAATATCTTAAAAGGTTCGGACTTATGTTTCAACAGGAACATATGACTGAATCTTGAGAGATTATCAGAGAATATAATGAAGTATAAAGAACCAGTCCTGGCATGTGTAGACAGGAGACTTTACATACATCATCATGTATCAGTCCCAAGAGTTTACTAACTCTTTCTCTATTACTAATAAACAGAGTTATGGTCATCTAATCTTTGTGACATGACTGGCAAGTTTCACAAGATGTAAATTCAAACTGATTTATATATGCATCTAAAATGTAACTTCAGCCAGTCGGGTCGCATTGATGTGACCTAGTCTATAATGCCTCAAGAAGGATCCGTCCATTTCTGAACTCTTCCTCTTGTGTGTGTTCTGTATACGAAGAACTGTAGTTTGATTTAGAACATTAATGCTTTTAGATAACGTGCCTGAAACGATCAACTTTTGATATAGGAAATGTTCAAAACATTATCCAACAATACAAAATTATATCATTTCTTTACTAATAAAGAGACTGATATGATTTTGTATATCAGGTCCGGTATCTAATAGCATTTGTTCAGAATCAATGTACTGGTAATACAGGGTGACAGTGACCGACAGACTTGGCTGCAACACTTGCCCCGTTTTCTGCCTCATAAAACTTATCATCCGTTCTCAGTTTTTCTACCCTTTTGTAGCCCTATGTAACATCTTACATATCTGGGATCCTGATCCGGTATCATATACCAAGGATGCAGAGGATACTGAGAAACAATTCTGTATAATGAACACACCTGAAGATGATGCATCAGCATGCACTCTCTTCGTTTGGGTGGCACGGGAATTCTGGTAATCCCCAATTTCTTGCTCGATCTTATAACAATTATAAGTTGGAGCGGGACCAACGTTCCCCAGCTCAGTATAACAAGCGGGTTCGGTCAATTATCCGTATTATTATCTTGATTAAGGCGTGATATGGTCGCTACCTGGAGAGAGAGAGAGAAGAAAACACTCTGCGTGCGCTCTTGCAAGATCAGATTGGTTATATATTTTATCTAATCAGGATGGCTCCCACTGTTTTTATCAAATCTTCCTTCAAACCCTAAAAGGAAAGACTAGACGGGATTAATTACACTCTACAAGTTTGCCAATCTTTCAGCCAGGCCAGTGTCAGTACTTTGAGGGAGGTTCCCCGTGCTTTCGCACGGACCTAATTACTGTAAACCTCGTTTTCCCAGAGGCATAACCCCGTTGACACCTTTCTAGACACCTACTTGATCGGCTAATTGCAAAGTGCAAAACTCTCCCAGGAGTAACAATTACTCGCAGTGGGTATCGGGATCCAACTATCACATAGAAGGTATGCAATCTCATTGCAAATTCCAACACTTGAAACTCCCGATTAAGGTTTTTACCCCTAGCACCTATGACCTTAACTATGGTCAACAAATCATAAGTACCAGTCAAGTTCTACCCGTCATTTCATGATTAATTAGACCCACCCACATGACCCTTAACTAAGGTCAACAAAGTCACGCGACTGTCCTAACTAATCGCATCATATGCGGTGTAGGAAGACATCACTTAGCTACCGTACACTGTGCCTTGACTATGGTCAACAAACACAGCACGAATACTAAATACTCTAATTCCTAAAATGACGGAGGGTTGCAGCTGGTTTTTGTGAAAACCTTTAACGCTTTGAACTTGATCTCGTTGCGGAATCAAATGGTTTTTAAATGGAATGTTTTTGAAGCTTTTCTAGTTTTGCTAAAGGGGTCACTCCCGGTGAAGGGATCGTCGGCCCTTTCCTCGTCGAATGAGGTGCGGGATATATCATATATATCACTGTGCAAAGCGGAAACTATAGAAGCGATCAAATGACTAACCGAGGGTTGTAGCATCTGCCAGTTATTGCTAAAGGAGTCACTCCCGGTGAAGGGATCTCGGTCCTTTCCTCATCGAATAAGGTGCAGGATGTTCTATAATGAACACCGCGATGCAAAGCAAGAACTGTAGCTACCTGTATTATTTTGAAATTCGATTCCACAACATCATTTAGGTTTATTTTCTTTCATTAATCTCATTAATGAATATCCCATCATTAATATTACCTAAACATCACAGATAAATATGACGTACACTTATTCCATCCGCATTCGCCTCGATGTCCCCTCGTGCACCGTTAGGTTAGGTAACTAACGGCAGAGCGGGGCAGGGCTAGCGCGGGTGTAAAACATAAGTAATGTCTATATAATATATCATATATACTATAATATCTGAACAGAGCACAGAACATCGCATGATCACATCACAGATAAAGCACAGCAGAAGAAACATATGAAATATTGGATATACTAGGACGTCCGTGTTTTCAATACGAGCCAGTATAAAACACGGATTCCACGGTCATGATGAATAGCCAATCCCACACCCCTAGACCCCTATGAGAGCGGCAAGCAACCCTACCAATTCTAGGGTTAGGAGACCCGGACTCGACTCCTCGAGATGGTCTCCCACTGGACCCCAGAACCCGGTTACTTGTTCTCCCCTCCTTGAGTCTATCCTAGTGCAGAAAAGTAAATAATATACATCAACGGTGACATCTTCCGCAACCTGGAAGTTCACCAATAAAAGAATATTACATACAAGTTTTTACATGAATGAAAATGAAAAACACTCATCTCACATAAAAACCCCCCGGCTATTCAAATACGACGATCCAATATAACATATCCAGCAACACATAACATCACATGTCATCAACGTAAGTAAATATGCGCATCCCAATTGTCGTTGACATATAGCAACGAAACCGGCGACATCACATATTACACTTACGGTCACAGAAAAGAAAGTGTAAAACTACAACAGTTGGAATCCGCAGTCTCTTTAGACATCGCATGCCTAATCAAATGAATTCCTTAGACATCGCATGCCTAACAATTATAAACCCCGCATTTTAGTCTCAAAATCGAAAACACTTTTCAATATCGAGTCGGGCAATTCAACAGGATTCCCGACATTCTGATCGAATGCTCGTCGCAAACTTTAGTAGGCGGCCGCACCCCCGATACCGTCGACGAAGTGCACCAAGGCGGAACACCGCTGCCGTGAGCACCCGACCGGATGCTTTCGGCCACGGGGTTCTCCTACAGTCACTTGGTCGGGGCTATGGAGTGAGGCTGTCTATTAAGTTTACCCGGCGAGTATCCGCGTACGCTACGTGATTGCGACGGACTTTTGATCACATCAAAATTCCGTGGCAACCGATCAAGTGAGACTAAACCGCTAGATTTATAACATTCATTTAGTTATCTCATAACTACTTGTGAATTCCAATTATTGTATCACATTCCGGATAAATAGAAAATGCTAAACTTTTCGATCGAACAATCGAACACCCAAGTTTTCCCGATACAGCTCAACACATGAAATAAGTCTAACAACATTCAGTTCGTGCCTCAGTACCAACGGTCCAGCCATAGAAGGGTCAAGCCAACGCCTCACATGTGGCACGCCGTACTGCCCCAAACCCGAAGGTTCAAAGGGCAGTTCAAGACGGTCACATAATCGAGTTAAGGTTTGTTGTCTTCTAGAGGGTCCATCGCGTTACTTGCACTACTTAGAACGTCGTTAAACTACGGAAAAATCCAACAATTGGAAATTTCCCGACAGGGGAAAAAGTGGGTATTTATATCCGGTCGAACTTTTTAACATATTCTAAAAATACCCGGAAAAGCACACCGACAAAATTAGACAGTCCGATCGAATACATCGAATCCCCAAATCAACCCAGAAATTTCAACTCTTTAATAAATATTAAAAATTCCCAGGAAAACCAGCACTGCCAAATATGAGTTACTGTGCTAAATTCAATGCAAGATACGACAAAATAGTCGCGGAACCGCCGCACGAGCCACGCTCGTGCCGCGGAACCGCGGAAGTTTAATGGAGTTAGGGTTACGAATTGCACAGTTACTCTTATATTTTCCTGCTGATATTTCTGGATATTTTTAATTCACAAAAATCCCCGAAATTAAAAAATGTACAGAGAGCATATTTAGGGTTGGGTTTTCGGGTCGTTCGGACTTCAAATTCCGTCGGGACTTCGCCTAAGTCTCTAGCTAGGCTCTGATACCACTGTAGGGTTTCTAGGCACTGTAGTGAAGTCTCACAAGTGATGAAACACGCAAATTTCTAAAAATTATGGTGCCGAGAAAACCTAGAACGGATCGTTAACTAGAAATCAAAGCGAAGCAAGCAAGTAATCGAATTAAATGCTAAGGGAAAGTGACTACAACCTTTGTAGATCCGGTCCACCACCTCCTAGGCTCCGTGATGAATTCCCTCCACTGTACAAAACGAACCCATGACTCTAGCATCGGTATCATCGAAGAATGGGCTGGCTTGATCGTCGGTTCGATGCCGAAGATGATCTACGTCGAGGTATCACAAGAACAAGCTCCACCTTCACCTAGCCATGAAAACTTATGAAGGAAACACCATATTCTACTTGGCAAGAGGTAGAGGATGAAGAAATAGGAAGTGGGTAGACTTTAGTTTTGGATTTCTCACTTGTTTTCTCAAGTTGCCATTGAACTAGAATGCTTTTCTTTTTCTAGTTCTTGAAGAAGAAGAAAGATATGATAAGTTGAATTATAAAAAATGAATAAGAATTAAATCTTATCATACTTTTAACCTTAGTTAAGTGTAGAGAAAAGACCATGGTTAATGGAATGGTTAGGGTTAAGGATAAGAACAAAAAAGGAGACTAAGTCAAAACTTCATGAATGTTCAACTAGCAAACAAATAATGCCACCATTTCATCATTTATCTTTTCCAAAATAAAAAGATAAATAATGAAATAGATAAATAAGTAAATGACTAAACAAAACCCTAATCATTAGTTTAAACCATGGTTTGATTCTTTACACTTAACCAAGTAAGCATGTATCATCAAACATGATACAAACATGTGCACAAAAGTATATCACATATACAACTTGCACAATTCAAGTGAGAAAATCCATTTAAAGTGAACCAATACTAGTTAACGCAAAGTAATATATCAAATATATAAATATGCACTAAATCATAAAAACAACACTTGATTTAACGATCCGGTCATATCGGATATAACCGACTAGTATCATATGTATCGGCTTATCGAATCAATCCTTGATTCGATAACTAGGTTATATCTCATATAACCAATCGATACATAGATCGCGAGAATGTAATACGGTATCGCATACTCGAATTATTCTCGGTCCTGCACATATCTCATATGCGCTCCTATTTCGTTTCTCTTGAGCCAGGAAACCTCTGTGTAGGACTCTAAAGACTCGTCAATACACCGGCAGCAGATGATGATCATATCAAGCACCCACAAGCCCCAAGCGGTCTGCTAAACGTAACGCCCACACGGGTATTGAGCGATCAGAAGATCGACGAGCAAGCCCGCTCACACTCCTGTGAATCCAACCAGTAACACTTACCGTACAGTCCGGTCTGTTCGTCTGATATGTCGCATATCTTGCCTAGGGGTGGTAAACGTCAGACCCCAATAGCTCGATAAGTCATGCCGACTTGAGGTCCATAACATTCGTGAAACTACTGATAACTCTTTCCAGTATATCACTGCAACCCTGGCCAGGGATTTCCTGTTATGGCCAGTCGAGCATAGCACAACATCAACCCCCAATACCGGGAGAGACGAATCCCCTCCTATCGCTCATTGCCTCCATGTGAATCGGGACTGTACCCAAAAACCACCTGTTTGCACAACTCATTAGAGCCGTGGTAGGGTGGAAATCAAAGTACAGTGGGAGACACACAAGACTCTATGACGATCTCGGGTCAATAGACTAAGCTGTACCAGTGTCACCAGAGAACTGCCATCTGACGTGAGGTATAATACCATCTGGGAGTTCTCGGCGAGTCCGTTCAGTGTACACAGTCTCCACTGAGCACCCGCATACCATCTTCGATGTCAAACACCAATGGATATGGGATCATCCATCGCCCATCGCATGGGTCGAGAAGATATACGCTAGTCTACTCTGGAATATCGATGCCCCGTCTCGATATTCCCTCGACTAGGTGTTAGTTGTATGTATGCCCTAGAGGCCAGTATTGTACAGATGTTGTATATTATATTGGATGCTTGGACATATATAGAGATGACTTTCTTGCTCGATATGATAGTATGCTATCTGGTTACTCTTTATCTTAACATGTACACTAGTCTCTTTATACTGTCTTGTAGTTACATGTTGGTAAAGCCCTTAGGATGTGTACTTGACTACCTGGACTATGATGCAGATCATACTAGTGGGGACATGGTAGTCCATAAGTACATCCTTCAAGGTCCCTAGTCGTGGGTGTATCGAGACGGGGCATCGATATACCAGAGTAGACTAGCGTATACGCTTCTCGACCCATGTGATGGGCGATGGATGATCCCATATCCATTGGTGTTTGACATCAGAGATGGTATACGGGTGCTCAGTGGAGACTGGGTACACTGGACGGACTCGCCGAGAACTCCCAGATGGTATTATACCTCACGTTAGATGGCAGTTCTCAGGTGACACTTGTACAGGTTAGTCTGTAGACCCGAGATCGTCATAGAGTCTTGTGTGATTCCCACTGTGCTTTGATCTCCACCTTACCACGTCTATGAGGGCATGCAAAACGGTGGTCTTTGGGTACAGTCCCGAGTCACATGGAGGCAATGAGCGATAGGAGGGGTTTCGTCTCTCCCGGTATTGGGAGTTGATGTTGCGCTGTGCTCGATTGGCCGTAACAGGGAAGTCCCTGGCCAGGGCTGATCAGAGATTTGCTGGTAAGTGTTACCAGTAGTTTCTCGACCCGTTACGAGCCTCACATCGGTACGAATTATCGGGTTATTGGGGTCTGACGTTTACCACCCCTAGACTTGATATGCGACATATCAGACGAAGAGACCGGACTGTATGGTAAGTGTTACTGGTCGGATTCTCAGGAGTGTGAGCGGGCTAGCTCGTCGATCTTCTGATCGCTCAATACCCGGGTGGCCATTACGTTTAGCAGACCGCTTGCGGCTTGTGGGTGCTTGATATGATCATCATCTGCTACCGGCGTATTGACGAGTCTTTAGAGTCCTACACAGAGGTTTCCTGGTTCAAGTGAAACGAAATAGGAGCGCATATGAGATATGTGCAGGACCGAGAATAATGCGTGTATGTGATACCGCATTTCATTCTCGCGATATATGTTTTCGATTGGTTATATTCGATATGACCTAGTTATCGAATCATTGATTCGATAAATCGATACATTGAATACTAGTCGGTCATGTGCGACATGACCGGATCATTGAATCAAATGTTGATTTAATGATTTAATGTATAATTATATATTTGATATATTACTTTGCATTAACTAGTATTGGTTCACTTTAAACGGATTTTCTCACTTGATGTGCAAGTTGTATATGTGATATACTTTTTGTGCACAAATATGTATCATGTTTGATGATGCATGCTCACATGGTTAGGTGTAAAGAATTAAACCATGGTTAAGAAGATAATTAGGGTTTTGATTTATTCTCTCATTTATTTATCCATTCTTTATTTATTTAAATGGATAAATGAAAACATAATGGTTTCTTTTGTCATGAAGCTTGTTGAAGCTTCATGAAGCTTTGACTAAAGAAACCATTTTGTTTTCTAGCTTAACCTTAACCTTTCTCATTAACCATGGTCTTTTCTCTACACTTAACCTTGGTTGAGATATGATAAGTATTGGATTTATTTTTCTATTTTAAACAAGACTTATCATATTTTAGCTTCTTCTTCTCCTTCTTCTTCAAGAGAGAAAACAAGTTGCCATCAATGGCAACATGACCAAAAGTGAGTGAAATCCAAATCTAAAGTGTACCCACCTCCTAATTCTTCACCCTCTACCTCTTGCCAAGTTGTTTTGGGTGTTTACTTCACAAGTTTCACAAGTTTGTGAAGTCGGAGCTTGAATTAGTGCAACCTCGACGTAGATCGTCTTTGACACAAAGCCGACGAACTATTCCGCATATTATTCCGATGAAGCCGACGAATGAGTCGAGGATTCATGATGGACAGCGAGGAGACTTCGTTGCGGAGCCGTGGAGGTGGATATCCGGATCTACAAAGGTTGTTATTTCCATATCCAAGTAGTTAAGTGTTAACTAATTTACTTTTCGCCTAAAATTCTAGCAACGATCCGTAGTCTAGGGTTTCTCGGCACCAAAAATTTTAAATTGGCATGTCCGATGCCTTGTGAGACCTTACTAGAGTGCCTAGGAACCTTTCACTAGGAACATTTCAAGGATGTACTCATGGACTATCCAGGCCCCACTAGTATGATCTGCATCACAGTCCTGGAAGTCGAGTATACATCCTAAGGGCTTTATCAACATGTAACATAGAGACAGAAAGTATACACGTTAAGATAAAGAGCAACCAGATAGCGCACTATCATGTCGAGCAAGAAAGTCCTACCTATATATGTCCCAGCATCCACTACAATATACATCCAATGTACAGAAATGGCCTCTAGGGCATACATACAACTAACAGACTGTGCCTACTACACCATATCAGATATGGTGTGGGAAGAAACCCTATCTTAATCATTTTAAGACATGGGGATGTCCAGCTTTTGTCAAAAAGCAGCATGCGGACAAGCTCGAGGCACGCTCAGTACAGTGCAAGTTTGTGGGATATGCAAAGAACTCCAAGGGATATTTCCTCTATTGCGAAGAGGAACAAAAGGTTTTTGTTTCTCGCCATGCCCACTTTCTAGAACACCAGTTCTTGGAAAAGGAAATTAGTGGGAGCGCAATAGAACTGGAAGAAATTCCAGAACCACGAGCTATTACTGAAAGTTTAGTAGAACCAGAGGGTTCGAAAGATCAGGACATTCCTACGCCGCTCCGCAGGAGTAGTAGGCAGTCTCATCCGCCCGAGAGATTCTACGGTTTTCTCATAGACGGGGATAGAGATGATTGCATCATTGATTGTGATGAGCCTACTAGCTTCCAGCAAGCCATTCAGAGCGTTGACTCGGTAAAATGGCTGGATGCAATGCGGACCGAAATGGAGTCCATGTACACCAACAAAGTATGGACGTTGGACATTGCTCCAGATGGGATAAAACCCTCAGGATGCAAGTGGATCTTCAAAAGGAAGATTGGCGTAGATGGACAGGTCGAGACCTATAAAGCTAGACTTGTTGCAATGGGTTTTCGTCAAAGACCTGGTTTGGACTATGACGAAACCTTTTCTCCAGTGGCTATGCTGAAATCCATTCGGATCCTTCTTGCCATTGCTGCCTTCCACGATTATGAGATTTGGCAGATGGACGTAAAGACCGCTTTTCTAAATGGAAATTTAGAGGAGTGTGTCTATATAGACCAGCCAGAGGGTTTCATTCAGAGTGGGAGCAGCGGAAAGGTGTGCAAGTTGCTTAAGTCCATTTATGGACTAAAGCAGGCATCGCGGAGTTGGAACATCTGTTTTGATGAGACGGTCAAGGTATTTGGCTTTATCAAAAATCCAGATGAGCCATGCATCTATAGAAGATTTATAGCGAGAACTGTAGTATTCCTCGTTTTATACGTGGATGACATTCTCTTAATAGGAAATGACATTCCTATGCTACAATCTGTCAAAGGATTCTTGTCACACAGGTTCTCCATGAAAGACCTGGGTGATGCCTCATACATTCTGGGGATCCGGATCTACCGTGACAGATCCAAGAGGATATTAGGATTCTCACAGTCCAGAACATCGACACCATACTGAAAAGATTCAGTATGGAAGATTCCTAGCGCGGTAATCTACCGGCTTGTCACGGGATCACCCTCTTCAAAGAGATGTCTCCCAAGACTGATTTGGAAAGGGATCGCATGTCTATTATACCCTACGCTTCTGCGGTTGGCTCTATAATGTTTACGATGTTCTGTACCAGACCAGATGTGGCTTATGCACTGAGTGTGGTAAGCAGGTATCAGTCAAACCCTAGGGAGAAACATTGGATAGCGGTAAAGAACATTCTCAAGTACCTGAGAAGGACTAAGGAGATATTCTTGGCGTATGGCGGAAAAGACCTCCAGATTGAGGCCTTTGCTGACTCCAGCTTCCAGAGTGACAAGGATGATTCCAAGTCCATGTCGGGTTTTGTCTTTATCCTCAACGGAGGGGCGGTGTGTTGGAAGAGTTCCAAACAGGAAACCGTTGCTGACTCGACTATGGAAGCGGAATACATCGCTGCATCTGATGCCGCAAAAGAAGCCGTCTGGATGAGGAAGTTCTTGAAAGAACTTCAGGTGGTTCCGTCCATTGTTGATCCAATATTGCGACAACAACGGGGCTATAGCTTTAGAGAAGGACCCAGGTCCCATCATAAATCCAGATACATCTTGAGGCGGTATCACCTGATCAGGGAGATCGTGGATCGCCAGGAGATCGAGGTTCGGAGGGTTGCTTCAGAAGATAACACTGCAGATCCATTCATGAAGGCCTTACCCCAGACTCAGTTCGAGTGGCTGATCGAGATGATAGGTATTCGATACGCCAGTACATGGCCTTAGTGCAAGTGGGAGATTGTTAATGTATATGCCCTAAAGGCCATTACTGTATCATAATAGTATGTATATTACTTGATGGAAGCTTGGGATATTCACAGTTGTATAGACAATCTTGCTCGAAATGGTAGTATGCTACTTGGTTTGTCTCTGCTTTAATGTGTACATGTGTTTCTTTTATTATATCACCTATACGCATTAGTGGAGCCCTTAGGATCTTTGCTAGATTACCAGCGTTGTGACGGCAGTCACACTCGTGGGGGATGGGTAATCTACAAGCACATCCTTATTTACACGTCCGTGGTCGTGGGATTATCGAGACAGGGCATCGATACTCCGGAGTAGACTAGCATTTGCGCTTCTCATCCCTGCGCGGGAGACGGCTTGTCCCACAGCCGTCAGTACGTCGTACTTGAGATAGTATACGGATGCTCGTTAGGTTACGAGTACACTGGACAGGACTCGTCGGGAACTGTTGGTTTGTATTATACCTATCATCAGTTATCAGTTCCCAGGTGACATGAGTACAACTTAGTCCGCTGAATTGAAACTGTCACTTCGCCTCGAGTGTGTTCCCACTTTACTTTGATTACTACCCTACCACGGCTCGAAGGAGTCGTGCAAACAGGTAGTTTTTGGGTGTAGTCCCGAAGCACATAGAGGCAGTGACGGTTAGACAGGATTCGTCTCTCCCGGTATTGGGGGTTGACATCGCGCTGTGTCCAGGAGAGCCATTACACAAGTAGTCCCTGGCCAGGGCAAGCGAGATATACTGGTAGGTTTCCAGTGTTATCTCAGGGTGTTCTGGGCTACACTCCGACACGACTTGTACCACTATTAGGGGACTGACGTTTACCGCTCCCTAGGCCCGCCATGCGATGTATCAGACGAACATACCGGACTGTACGGAGACTGTTACATTCAAGCTCAGTAGGAGTTCAGATGGGTTCACCTCGTCGGTCTTCTTATCGGCATCTACCTGGGGACCGTTACGTACAGCTATTGCCCCTTGCGGTTTGTGGTTAAACCCACTGCCAGCGTAGTGTCGAGTCTTTAGAGTCCCACACAGAGGGTTATGCGCCTTTAGGCAAAATGAGTAGAGGTCGCATGGTTTTGCGACAGGGTTCGTTCATATCCGCGCACTTGTGCTCGTTTGCTGTCCGGACAGCTTATACTAACGGGCTTTGGTTTAAGCCAGATCCTAGTATATGATTTGGGATTGGTTTTATCTCATTGTATTCGTGTTCCTCGGATCACGGATACGGGTGCGTATGCACAGTTGACTGAGACAGAGGCAGAGGACTTTGATTAGGGTTGATGACCATTGTCATTTTTTTAACCCTAATGCTTATGTGTGAATTATGATTAATTGATATTAGTTAATTATAATTGTGCATGGTTAGGGTTGTTGACCATTTGACTATACTTGACTTGTTAACCTAGGTTGACATGTTGACCATCATCATTCCATATGAAAGATGCTCTTTGATCCTTGCAAATTGCATTTAATGTGAAATGATAATGGTCAAGTCTTGATTAACCATGACAATTATCTTAGCTAATTATCTAATTTCCATAATTCACATATATGAGGAGAATGGTTCATTTTATTCTCATTCTATCATTTTAGTTCTCTCTCCTCCTCTTCCTCTCTCTCTAGCTCTCCCCTCTCATGAGTTGAGAATCTCTTGAGCTTGAGATAAAACCCTCTAAAATACTGTTTACTCTTTTCTAAGGTTCTAGGATTAGCACTCCAAGCAACTTAGTTACTTCTAGTTTGAAGTTGAAGCCAAAGGTTGAGGCTCTCGGGTGGATCCTTCTTCGACAAGAGAAGGCGACAAGGAGATCACTTTCTTTCACTCCAAGGAGCAAGGAGAGAAGGACATAAAGCCCTAGGTATAACCTCCTTTCCATGTAGCTAAATTCTTTTTAGCTTTGTAGTTAGTTTTTGTTTAGCAAAGATCCTCCTTTTGATAGTCCATGTTTCCTAGTACGATAAAAATCCGTTTTTTATACCGCTTCCGCCTCCCCGCAACCACCGGGGTGGGCAACGTAGACTTACAGTGGTATCAGAGCCTAACTAAACATAAACTAGCTAGTTAGTAAAGTGTATAGAAGTTCGATCAGTAAAAATCGCAAAACTAGTTTTCAAAACCCTAAGTTTCTGTTGTTTTTTTCTGCTCTAAAAATAATAAATTTCTGCCCAGATTTTCCAGAAAAGAAATTTGTATTTGGGGTGGTTATAAATCCGTATTTTTGATATAAATCTAGTCTAACAACTACACTAAATTAAAGGGCTAAGCTAACTGGCTACTGAAGGTAAGGAAACCTCCTAACCTCTGAGTCGATACATATACCTACATGTATATGTTAGTCGGTGATCCTGCCTCATTAATATCACATCCGATACCATATCTATAATCAGACATTCCCAAGTCAAGAGTGCGGATCAAACATCAATGTATAGCTCGTACGTAAATCTGTTGTATGGCATCCCCAAATCTGGATACAAGTCAGTATCACATTCATCAAATTAATCATTTGGTATCCTCTTTATCGAAGATCATAATCCGGGGTACTAATCTATGTCTAGTACAATACTAATATCATCAATCTAATCATGATCTGACTGCTGTTCTGCAGCCTCATACAAACTGATATCATCATCAAATATCATCATAAAGAGTTATACATCGCCTAATGCGACCTATTATGAATATCTTAACATATCTTATCTCATATCCCGATCACATGTCAACCATTCAATGTATAAGACTATTCACATGCATCGTCGTCCCAAGATACGCTATAACATCATGACGTTTCTCAAGTACGAATCCTGTCATATCACCGTTCTCGCGGTCTCAATCAAATCTTATCGACTCATCTCAAATCCCAAATACTATCCTCAAATCCAGTATGTGAACACATAGTCCCATACCCATGTGAACACATAACAATATAACCCCATATACGCACATATGAAAGAAGAATGTATGCAAGTATGGGTGTGTGCGTATAAATCTGGTGCAATCTCTACTCTAGGGTCTCGCAACACTAAACTAATCCGATAACACCCAAAATCCTTCTATGTCATCAATACTCTCAAACAATATATATAATCAATATATGTTTATATACGTATTCGTATACATCACCACGAACTGCGGGGGTGCTATACGCCATCCACCCGACTTCTCCCCGTAGATATAAATCTACTCACATGGTCCTTGCTCGCTGGTGCCGACATCGCCACGCGCTTGCTTGTTATCTCGAAGTCCACATGGGGTACCTACATATCATAACGCACCGTATCGCATTAAAATCCGACTCATGACCAAAACGACACACGAATCCCACATTGGTCAAAACCTATGGTTGCTTTTATAAATCAACCCAAAAACCCTCGACGTCGGCGTACAAACGCCAAACTATCGAGAAAAACCCAAACACACCAATCGTGATTTCAAGACTCACTAATTATAATATTAAGTAGATTGCAACCATCAAAACCCCAAAATAAATCAAATCTATTTATTTTCGAAAACCTAGAAAGCACTAAATTTTCGTTTTAATTCGAAACTTGATGTTTTAACAAAACTAATGGCCATAATATCCACTAAATATCATAATTATGTCATATAAACCATTTTCACACTTTAATCTCATCAATTTTTATAAAACTAAAAATTCTAGTTTCGCAATTTTATCAAATTGTTACAATTCCAAGTAGAAATGCACAAAACAACAACTAAGCTTGGTTTTGCATGAACCAAAGGTATTAAACCACTCATGGAAACCTTAATGATGCGCTAAAAACCCTAATTAGATTTTAATCCCATATTTTAATTATATTTCTAAAACCTAGTTAGCAATATATCTTAATTATAACAATATCAACCTAACAATTTGCAAACTAGTAATTAGATTAGGTTTTACAATTCCTCAAGATGATATTCTACACTCGATTATCCTAATAGTGATGGTTAAACCCAAATTAGCTTCAACCATATTCTTGAATTTTCAAATTAGCAATAAGAACCAAATTAACACTTAATTATGTTAGATTAAGCAATATAAACAACAAATTCTATATTGGGTCAAGGTTTATACCTCCCAATTTGTAATTTTCCCTAATTAAAATTATTAGTGACGACTTAAAATAATATTAAGATAATTAATTTCAGAAAAAATTTCAGAAAATTTGAAATTTCACCTGTGGCTCAATAAACACTAAATACTAGTAATTACATAGCTAGACTATATATATTTAATTTTATAATAAAGCTATTTGTATTTTGAATTTTTGCAGAAACCCCCCTTATTTTAACGATTTTCCGAAATTTCACCGAAACGATTTTCAAAACGTTACAATACATATACCTTTCTATACCTTTATGTTTACACATATATCTGGTTATAGCTACATATTTACCTTTACTTGATGTTATTTAGAATTGGAGAAAATAGGAACCGGATGATATTTTATATTAACTTGTTGTAGTTAATTAGTGGCTTTCCCTTTATATGCTTTCATTACAGTTTTATGTTGCATATATTATATTCAGGGATTTTCGCATTGAGATATGGATTTTTCATGATGTTTTCTGGATTTGGGGACCGTGAGAGTTCATGAAATTATGCATTATTTGAAAAACCTGGTTTCCCATGATATGATATTTCAGCAGCCACAATGAGATTTATCGGTTCGGATATATATATACCCCATGCGAGGAACGGAGGATCCGTGTGCCGGTACATGGTGGGGCCCAGAGCTACCCGGGGCAAGAATCTCAGTGAGGAGATGAGTTAGTGGGGGAACCATACTTTCCGGTGACATTACCAGCGACTGGGCGGTTATCATGGGGATACCGACGGAAGTCATGTGCTTATGGATGCGTCAAGAGGCGAGGGTCAGAGTTAGGCACTCGAGCTTTCGGGATAGAGTATGATACGTACCTATCAGGGGGCCATTCTTGGTGACAGCACCTGATAGATCAGCATTTCTGTGTTGATGCTTGACACATTGGTTTCATGATATTTCTTTTTACTCCTAAATATATATAACAGTGGAATGTGACGCTGTTATATATGCGTTTACACCCATATTAGAGTAATGGGACGCTAATATATGTGTATTGATATCAATTTATATACATCATCATATTTATTCATGCAAATATATTTAGGATGTTAGAAATTTATTTAATATTGTATTTGGGATATAGGTGATTCATTTGATATTGGATACATGATATATATGAGATTTATTCGATATTGTACATTAAGGATTTGTGCGACTTATATTTTATGAGAGCCAATTTGGGGGCTGATTTGTGGAAATTGGGATTTGGATTGTCTTGATGGACTTTGATCCTACCACGATGTCAGGATTCCGTGGAAATGACATGTTTAATTCCATACTCCACATTTATTGTTTATTCACTGCTTCATGTATTAGTTGTACCTGATAGAGTACCTTTCATGACTGTTGAATTTACATACCTTTATTTATATGCATTTCTTCATGTGTTAGTTGTACCTTCTAGTGTACCTTTCATGACTGTTGCATATATACATTGTCATATCATTACTTCATGTATTAGTAGTACCTGATTTAGTACCTTACATGATTGTTGCATACAGATTGTCATATTATTGCTTCATGTATTAGTTGTACCTGCTAGTGTACCTTTCATGATTATCGCATTCATATGACCTTTTACTGATTTTAGCTTACATATGTTAGATTCGCGTTGTACGTGCATACTTGCGATTACCTGCATATGTTATTTACTATTCATGAGTTGGCAACTCACCCCCGTTGTTCCACAGTATTTTCAGGTTGTTCTCCAGAGTAGTCGAGGCAGGCTATTCATCTATCACATCATCTTTTGCAGCGGATACCGCTTCAGGTCACAGTGTGCAGTTTTGCTTAGGTGGGTTTTGCGGTTATCCAAACTTGTTTATTGTATATTCGTTGTATCATGTACTCTCCATCTACCATTATCTTGTATGACTTAGAGACTTGATATGAGGACGATTTTGTATATTTGGTGACTTGGATGTCTTTTATGCAGTTTTACTTCTATCGTCTTTTATTTCTTCGCTACGGCGTCGTATATCTGTTGTGGTGGTTGTTTTCCGCCGTTGGGCGTAGATTTTCTCCCATCGGGGATACTTTACTTTATATTTATGTTGTACCCATTTTTGCGGTTGGTTTTTACAAAGGAGGTAAAATGGACTTAAAGAATTTATACTTGAGATTTTCAAAAGATTAAACAATGTTTCTTATCTTTTCTTGTCTTTTAATGGTTTAGATTTCTGGGTTTTGGCTTTCTTTTACTGCGTTACGCCTGTAGACGTTGCGTAGTATTAGGGCCGTCACGTGCCAATTTCGAGTCGTGACAAAGTTGGTATCGGAGCGCTAGGTTTTACCTTTCGGAGTGTAGGATGACCTTGGTATGATGGAGTAGGTAGCTTAAGAAGAGTAACGTAGTGTGTGTATTTCCGCGGCATACTCACGATGCAGTACTCCGCCTAAAGTGACCTAAGTACAAATTGCTTGAAATTCCATCCTTGATGATTAGATTTCCGTGTTCATATGGAATCTTATTTCTATTTATAGCTTTTGCCTCCGATAACTATGGGGACTCAGAGTGATGCAGCGAGGGCCGAGGTCAGGATTGACTCGGGTAGGACGAGGACTGACCAGGATGGCACGCTCGTTGCACAGGAGCAGATGGATCCGTGTTCTCACTAGGCTTGTGGCAGAGATGCAGGACATGCGCCAGACGATGAGTTCATTGGTTGAGGCCGTTCGAGTGCAGCGACAGGAGGTTGTCACCCATGTTACCCAGTTGTTCCTTGCAATCAGCATGCAACATTCCGTCACCTACACAGCACCAGTGGATGCAGCTCCAGTTGACGAGGCACGTAATCCAGAGACTTTGGGAGTTTCGGAACTGTGGAGGACTCGTACTGGTGTACCAGCCCAGAGACAGAGGCCTAGTCGTCGACACAGCTTTTGTGACCGTCGCGGGAGTAGCAGAGGTTTGGGACGAGGAGTGTCATGTTAGCTAGATCAGCCATTTGTTGTGTTAATTTCTGTCAGCGATTCTTTTGTTGCGCAACACATATTTCAGTCGTGTGCCAATCGGTTAGGAGATTCGTCCGTCGTTGTGATCCTTCTAGAGATGTTGGATTTGACGTCCTCCTCGGCACGGACTGGTTAGCTACGTGTTAGGCGTCTGTGGACTGCCGCGAGAAAATAGTCAGGTTTTGTTTTCCCGGCGGGTAAGTTCTTGTTGTGCGGGAGGACAGTGGTGCCGCCTCTCACAGCTTGAATTCAGCCTTTTCGCTAGTCGGCTTTTGAGGAGAGAATGTCGAGGATTCTTGGCGTTCATTCGTGATACCGGAGCCACAGTAGGTTTGTTGGACAGGCTTTCCGTCGTGCGAGAGTTTTCCAACGTTGTTCCAGATGAGCTGGCGAAGCTTAGGGAGCTTAAGGATCAGCTGCAGAGTTGTATGTTAGGGGGCTTGTGCGTCTGAGTGTTTCGCATTGGGGAGCTCCTATTTCTGTTCGTCAAGGAGAAGGACGACAATTGAGGTTGAGTATTGATTGATCGTCAATTGAACCGGCTTACGGTGCGGATAGGTATCCTTTACCTCGCATTGACGATTTCTTCGATCAGCTCCAGAGTGCGAGACATTTTCTAAGTTTTTTTGGGATTAGGTCATCATTGTGGCGGGTTCGGAGTGATGACATTCCGAAGACTGCCTTGTGCATGCTACGGGCTTTGTGTGTTTTGGTGGTGTCATTGGACTCACCAATGCCCTAGCAGTTTTCGTAGATATGATGAACCATATTTCTTCAGGCTGGTCCTCGGCCAGTTATTGTTGTGTTATTGACGACATTCTGGTCTATTCAATGTGTCGTGAGGGACAGGAGTAGCACTTGAGGATTTGTTTTGCAGACATTGGGAGAGCCCCGGCTGTTGCTAGATTCTCGGAGTGTTACTTCAGGCTTGTTTGTGTTGAATCCTAGGACTTGTAGTTACGGGAGACGGTTTTCGTATGGTTCCGAGGAAGATCGAGGCCATACAGCTTTGGCACAGACTTGTGTACGGACGGAGGTCCGCAGATTTTTGGGCTTAGCAGGTTTTTACCGCCGTTTCGTGCAGGATTGCTAGTGTAGTGCTCCACCATTGACTGAACTGACCGGAAGGGAGGTTTCTTTTCTTTGGACTGAGGCATGCGTGCGGAATTTTTCAGCAGTTGAAGACTTGGTTAAAAACTGCATCAGTTCTTTCTTTGCTTTCTGGTTCGGGCGACTTTGTTGTTTAACTGTAAGGTTTTGCGGGTGGGGCTCGATTGTGTACTGATGTAGCACTATAGAGTTATCGCTTTTGCTTCCTTACAGTTGGAGAAAGTACTAGCAGGATTCCTACTCATGATCTGGAGATGGCCGCAGTGGTCTTGCGTTGGAGATTTGGAGAGACTACTTGTTTGGAGAGTTGTGTCAGATTTTCACGGACCACCAGAGCTTAATGTACATCTTCCTGCAGCGGGTTTTGATTGTTGAGATAGTCTTCTGCAGATTTACAGTTCTTGTGCGATCGTTGAGTACAGCTTAAGTTCGCCTCTATTGAGGGGACAACTTGCTCATGTCCGCGCCCGACCACTTTTCCTTAATCTCTTTCGCGAAGCACTGCCCGCCGATGCTTGTTCGTCAGAGATACTTGAGCATACTCGGCTGGGTAATGATTCAGAATCCTTGAATTGTGACCAAATGTGCTATATTTGGGGACGCGTTTGCGTACTTGATACTTTTGGGTAGAGACAAGAATTCCTAGAGCAGGCACATCAGTCAACTTTCGGTGTTCATTCAAGTTCCACCAACTTGTAGCGTGACTTGTGAGATAGTTACGGGTGGGCAGGGATGAAGAGTGAAGTTTCGGATTTTGTTTCGAGGAGTCTGTCTTGTTGTGTTAAGGTTGAGCATCTGAGACCGGCTGGAGAGTCGCAACCTTTAACCGTTCCGAAGTGGGAGTGGGATCAGATCTCCACGAATTTCGTTATGATGTCTAACCAGGTTTAGTCAGGGTGTGACTCCATTCGGATGCTAGATGTTCGGGTATACTCGGGTTGCTCAGTTGTTCTTTGTTAAGTTTGTGCGTTGCACGGAGTTCCTTCATGGGTCGTATCCAATGAAGGCACCCTGTTCGCTTGCCATCTTGGGCAAGAGCTTCAGGAAGCCTTGGGTACTGGTTGAGCTTTAGCTCCGCCTTTCCATCCGCAGGATGATGGTTTTGTGAGAGCGGGTTATACCGACTCTGGGGGATATGCTTATGCATGCGTAATAATTGTTATCGGCTGTGGGGATCGTCACTTGCCATTGTTAGGGTTCTCCTTCGATAGCAGTTATCAGGAAGCACTCCAAATGGCAACCTTTAAGTTTAGTTGTTAGGTCGTGTCGATCTCCAGTCTGTTTTCTGACTCAGCGCAAGTAGGATTTTTGGAACCTAGCTAGTCTAGAAACTTCGGAAATTATCCAGTTGGTTTAGATCAGGATGATGACAGCCCAGTGCAGACAAAGTTCTTATGCCGACCGTAGTGGTCGCAGACTTGAGTTCGCAGTGGGGGATCATGTATTCCTACGGGATTTTCCAATGAATGACGTGTTGAGTTTTGGGAAGTATCCCAAGATTGTAGGTCCTTTTGAGATCCTTGAAGCGAGTTGGTTCCTTTGCTTATAATTTGGCACTTTCGCCTAGATTTTTGAGCATTCGCCCGTATTCCTTGTGTCGATACTTCGCAATTACCTTCATGGCCATTTTCATATGATTCAGCATCAGACCAATTAGCTTGGACGCGATCTTTCATTCACCAGCAGCCGCTAGTTATAGTGGATCGGCAGGTGGAGGAACTTCGGTTAAGGGTCTTGCCGTCTGTGAGGGTTCTTTGGCGTAGCAGTATAGTGAGGTGATCACTTGGCAAGCTGCGAGCGAGATTTGGGAGTTTTGTACTCAAGTTCTTGAAGGTAAGCGTAGATGAATTTTAAATCGGGGACCGAATTTTAAATCGGGGACCGAATTTTTTAAGGGGGGAAGATTGTAACGTTTCAGAAATCGTTATGCGAATTTTTCCGTTTTAGGGCAAAATTGTCGGTATTTTCAGTTTTAATCCGATTTCGATCAAACGCCCGTAGAAACTTGCCGGCACCTAGTTTTGCTAAAATAAAGCTTTTGCGCGAAATTTAAGGGTATATGGGAGGTTTTGATTCAGATAGAATTTTTCCCAAAAAAATATTATTTTAGCCGGTAAAATATGCACGTAAATCGGGAAATTTCTTCAAAATGAAAATTCTTGAAAATCATCACTACAATTATTTTTAGAACTTTATTTTGAAATATCTAGATATTTTTAGTGCAAAAGGTTTTGAATTATAAAAGAAAAGAAAATGAAAGAAAATGTGTCATTTTTGCATTTAATGAAGCAATTAATGAATTAAACTAGAACTTTCTTCTTCTTTTTTGAACAAAACACCCCCACACACTCATGGCCGGCCCCTCTCTGCCCCTTGCTTCCCTTGTGCTTCCTCACTCATTTTTCTTCATTTCAAGCCAAAATAAATCATGAAAAATCCAAATAAAATCACAAAAATTCAAATATAATCATTTTCCTTCATTTTCTTAACCCCAAACCATGCTTGTTCTTCATGAAGTCTTGATTTTAGAGGATAATCTTGGTTTTCTTTTTGCAAGTTTTTGAATCATTTGGAGGTATAAAATCCTAACCCTAATCCTTATTTGTTAAGTTTAAATCTTATGCTAGCTTAATTAGATGTTAATTTAAGCTTTAATTTCATGTTTCAAAATTCTAGAAATGGTTTTAGAAATTCAAGTTAAGGTTAAATCTTGATTTAAGTGTTTAATGTTTTATTAAAATGTTAATTTGTGATTAGAAAATTTTTAACCTACTAGAATATGTTAATTATTGTTAATGAATACTTTGTTTAATTAAGGGTATTTGCTTACTAGGTTTTTGCTAAAACTTATTTTTCAAGTGCTAAAAATATAGAATTGGTTTTGATAGCTTAGTTAAGTTATTATAAGGTGTTTGAAATCGCTAGAAATGTGTTAGCTTGATTCTACTACGAAATATTGCGATAAGTTGCTTTCTAGGTTTTGGGGTTTTTCCCACGTGGATTCAATTAGTCGTTGCGAGGTTATATCTATTATATTCCTCGCATTTTGATTTATTGTGTTGCGCAATCAGGACGATCGGAGTCTAGACTTGGTGTTTCGTAGTTTAGCGACCCTAGTTAGTGTTTTTGGCCGATGTCGTGCGCGATAGATGCGCTAAGTGCGCAGTGCATTTTTCAGGGCGTTATCCTTGCGTTTCGCTGTCTTTTCGTCGTTTAAGGATATTTAGCTTATGTGATGTGTTTGTGAAATTTTAGGTTCGCAGGCGGTGACTTCGGACGCTGCGATGAAGGGAAAACAGGTGGTAGGCTTCACTTAGCCAGGAGCGTTGGTGAGTAGATTTAACATCTACAGGATAATCGCCCGCATGACGTTATGCGTCTGTGCTAGATTGACTTGACTTGTCACATATTCTATTTCATATTTAGAATTAGCGACTACACCTTATTGCTTAATTAATTGTTGTGCTTAGACTAGTACCCTTAGGACACTTTACATATTATTGACGGATCTTGTTGCACGAGCACTGATTGTATGTCACACACACCGTCAATAATTGCCATGTCACGCACAACACCCGTATAGATATAATATTGTTTGGATAGGGACATTAAGACATTGATTCATATTTCTTTATGCATATGACATATAGCATACCTGTATACCTACATGCTTACACATATGCCTTGACATGCTTACATGCTATTTACCTTAATACCTATAGAGTATTGTACCATTAGCGATAGGTACATACACACTTCATGACATAGCTACACGTATACCTTGTACACAAACTTCACTTATACCCAGGGGTATATTACATCATTTCTTATAGGTAGATACATATACCTTGCTATACCTTTAGGTTTACACATATATCTGGTTATAGCTACATGTTTACCTTTACTTGATGTTATTTAGAATTGGAGAAAATAGGAACTGGATGATATTTTATATTAACTTGTTGCAGTTAATTAGCGGCTTTCCCTTTATATGCTTTCATTACAGTTTTATGTTGCATATATTATATTCGTGGATTTTCGCATTGAGATATGGATTTTTCATGTTGTTTTCTGGATCTGGGGACCGCGGGAGTTCATGAAATTATGCATTATTTGAAAAACCCGGTTTCCCTTGATATGATATTTCAGCAGCCACCATGAGATTTATCGGTTCGGATATATATATACCCTACGCGAGGAATGGAGGGGTCCGTGTGCGGGTACATGGTAGGGCTCGGAGGTACCCGGGGCAAGAATCTCAGTGAGGAGATGAGTTAGTGGGGGAACCATACTTTCCGGTGACATTACCAATGACTCGGCGGTTATCAAAGGGATACCGACGGGAGTCATGTGCGTATGGATGCGTCGAGAGGCGAGGGTCAGAGCTAGGCACTCGAGCTTTCGGAATAGCGTATGATACGTACTTATCAGGGGGCCAGTCTTGGTGACAGCACCTGATAGATCAGCATTTCTGTGTCGATGCTTGACACATTGGTTTCATGATATTTCTTTTTACTCCAAGTATATAACAGTGAAATGGGACGCTGTTATATATGCCTTTACACCAATATTAGTGGATTGAGACGCTAATATATGTGTATTGCTATCAATTTATATACATCATCATATTTATTCATGCAAATATATTTAGGATGTTAGAGATTTATTTGATATTGGATTTGGGATATAGGTGATTCATTTGATATTGGATAAAGGATATATATGAGATTTATTCGATATTGTACATTAAGGATTTGTGAGACTTATATGATATCAGAGCCAATTTGGGGGCTGATTTGGGGAAATTGGGATTTGGATTGTCTTGATGGACTTTGATCCTACCACGATGTTAGGATTCCGTGGAAATGACATGTTTCATTCCATACTCCACATTTATTGTTTATGCACTGCTTCATGTATTAGTTGTACCTTCTAGTGTACCTTTCATGACTGTTGCATATATACATTGTCATATCATTACTTCATGTATTAGTAGTACCTGATTTAGTACCTTACATGATTGTTGCATACAGATTGTCATATTATTGCATCATGTATTAGTTGTACCTGCTAGTGTACCTTTCATGATTATCGCATTCATATGACCTTTTACTGCTTTTAGCTTACATATGTTAGATTCGCGCTGTACGTGCATACCTGCGATTACCTGCATATGTTATTTACTATTCACGAGTTGGCAACTCACCCCCGTTGTGCCACAGTATTTTCAGGTTGTTCTCCAGAGTAGTCGAGGCAGGCTATTCATCTATCACATCATCTTTTGCAGCGGATACCGCTTCAGGTCACAGTGTGCAGTTTTGCTTAGGTGGGTTTTGCGGTTATCCAAACTTGTTTATTGTATATTCATTTTATCTTGTACTCTCCATCTACCATTATCTTGTATGACTTAGAGACTTGATGTGAGGACGATATTGTATATTTGGTGACTTGGATGACTTTTATGCAGTTTTACTTCTATCGTCTTTTATTTCTTCGCTACGGCGTCGTATATCTGTTGTGGTGGTTGTTTTCCGCCGTTGGGCGTGGATTTGCTCCCGTTGGGGATGCTTTACTTTATATTTATGTTGTACCCATTTTTTGGGTTGGTTTTTACAAAGGAGGTGCTGCCGAAATTTTCAAAAAAGTAAATTGGACTTAAAAAATTTATACTTGAGATTTTCAAAAGATTAAACAATGTTTCTTATCTTTTCTTGTCTTTTAATGGTTTAGATTTCAGGGTTTTGGCTTTTTTTTCTGCATTACGCCTGTAGACGTTGCGTAGTATTAGGGCCGTCACGTGCTAATTTCGGGTCGTGACATATACCTACATGCTCGCACATATACTTTGCTATTGTTACATGATTAGCTTTTTATAACATATATATCGGTGGAATAGGACGCAGTATATATATGTATTTTGGATTTGGTTATTTGGGAACTGCGAGATATATTTAATGACTTGATGCATTTAAATAGCGGACTTTTCCCGTGATATGCTCATATTGATGTTTTATGTTGCATATGTTATTTACATGGATTTACGCATTTGATATATGTTTTCATGAGATTTGGGGAATTTCAAGTGTCGAGGTTAGGCACTTATATTCTGAGAGATACATTGATTTTGGAGACCGATACGTGGAACATAAGTGTCGATGTGGGATACTTGGGTTTCGATGAACGTATGAATATCAGAAAGACCGATACGTGTAACATAAGTGTCGAAGTGGGATACTTGGGTTTCGAGGAACGTATGGATACGAGTATTTACGTGTCGATGTTAGGCACTGGTTTTCATGATGTTTTAGAGTGTCGATATTTGACACATAGGTATCATGAGACTTACAGGATTTGAGGGCCGATCTGAGGGCCGATCTGAGTATTTTGGGATTTGGGGTGTTGTTGATTTACACCGGGTTTTTCCATGCTTATGATTTGTGCATGAGATTATTTATTATCCCGCACTCAGTATTCAGTTGATATGCATTTGATTCATGTAGATATAGTACCTGGTGGTGTACCTTGATCATGATAGTTGCATATTCATATTGTAATACTTATGCTACCAGCTTACATGTTATTGATCATTGCTGTTAGTGCATACTTGCGATTTCAGCATGATGTTGTTTACTATTCACTAGTTGGCAACTCACCCCCGTTGTGCCGCAGTGTTTTGCAGGGCTTACCCTCAGTGTAGTCGCGGAAGGGCGTCTTATCATCTCTACTTTTGCGGATACCGCTACGGTTGGCTGTGAGGCCTTTGCTTTTAGGTGGGTTTACGGTTATCCGTTTGTACATTGTATATCTTTTTTGTTGGATCAAGTATTCTCCATTTACAACTTCTTGTATTTGACTTAGAGACGAGTTGTGAGGATTCGATGTTGTATTATTATTTTGGTGACTTTGGGTGTCGTGCTCGTGGGAGCCGGTTTTGTTGAAATGTTTTACTTCTTTATGCAGTTTTCTTTTATATTTCTTCGCTTCGGCGTCGTATATATTTTTGTTGTGGTTGTCTCCGCCGTTGGGGGTGATTTGCTCCCGTTTGGGATGCTTTATATATTATCTATGTTATACCCGTTTTCGGGGCTAGTTTTTACAAAGGAGGTGCTGCCGAAATTTTCAAGAAAGAAAACTAAAGTTAAAGATTTTTCTTAAGATTTCCCGAATGTTTTAAACTATGCTTTTCTCCGTTTACCCCTTTTGGGTGGTTTAGATTTCTGGGTTTCAGCTTACTTAAGTTGCATACGCCTGTAGACGTTACGTAGTATAAGTGCCGGTTACGGGCCAAATTTTGGGTCGTGACATAATGTCACATGAAGTATGTACACGATGATAAAGACAAATCAGATAGCATACTATCATCTCGAGTAAGACTGTCCTATCGGTACAGGTCCTCCCTTAATCATTGCAATCACGTTCCTGCGATCCAATAATTGTCTTGAGGGAACTATAGCCAACAGAAAGTACTAATAGAATCTAATATGCTAACAGGTTATAGTATGATGCGGTAGCATAGCAAGTTCTATCTGTTTACTTGGTATGGCAATTACCGATGATGTGTATGTGAGCATGCTAGTATATACACGTGCAACATGTAAATCATCGGTAATAGTGTAACACTTTAGAATGCGGTTAGTGAAATTAAGCGTTAATGCGGGTTTTAATGAGATTAAACTAATAATTATTTTATTTACATCTTTTATTTAATTAATTAATATTTATTTAATTATTCTTACACTTGCACACATATGTGCATGTTGAATTAGGGTTAAAAAGGTGTTAACCATGCTTTATTTTCCATGGCACACTTAACCATTCCTTTAGCATGTCATGTTATATATTAAACAATTATATCTATTTTTTTTTTAAGTTAAATGGGGTTTTAAGTATTTTGGACAAGAAAAAAGAAGAGAAGAGAAGAGAAGGGTCGAATTCTTGAGGAGGCAAAGGGAGATGGCTGCCATTAATGGATGAGAGAGAGAGAGAGAGTGAGCCATACACTCACCCCTCACACTCAATTCCTCTCAATTCCTCTCAATTCCTAACACTTACCTTCATTTCCTTACAACTTCCCTCTCAATTCTCACCTCACACTCTCAACTCTCTTGTTCTTCTTCTCATTCACAATTCTCCACTTGATATATATTTACATCACAATCCTAAGTCTAAACCTTGATCCAACCTCACTAAACCCTTCACAATTCATGCTAAAGCCTATTGTGATGACTTGGAGCTTGGAAAGCTAGGATTTTTCTTAAGTTTTGGTGAGGTAGTGATCTTTATACCCTTTATAGGCTCTAATGAAGTTTGCATGCTTATTAGTTTCAGTTTTAAAACACTAAAGTTATGGTTGTGTGCAAATATCGCATTTTGGTTAAGTTTGAGTCTCATTGGAATGTGCTATCAAACCAGGGTTTTTTTTGAGAAGTTGCAATTACAAAGACCTAGTTAGGAGACCTAGAAGTTATCCGGAATACCTGAGACCACCCCCTAACATTTTGACCGCAATTTAATTCCTTCTGGCCGCAATTTCCGGCCAGACCAGGGAGATGGGTTTTGAATCTTGGTCGTGGGGTCTCTGGTGTTATTTGTAGGCTCGTGGAACTTGCAACTTTTACTAATTCCTTGTGTAGAAAAATCTGGGGCCGTATAGCTAGAATTTAAGTGTTTCGGCTACGTGCGATACGAATTTATCCGATATTCGTTTAAGTGTTTTATACGTTTTGTAGCCGTAGGGTTGGTATAAAATGTCGATGCACGTGTTTAGCTGCTATGCAAAAACTTAGTTGCTTGAAGGAGTCGGGTTGTTTGTTGCTGTTGTATTCATGTGTTATCGCTAGTTGCTAATTTCACTTGATGTTGTGTGATATTAGGATCGATTGCGGGGACTTCGGGCACTACAAGGAAATGGAAAGAGGTGGTTGGATTCACATACCTTGAGATCATTGGTGAATAAATTTAACATCTACGGGGGAATCGCCCGTATGGCGCTAAGCGTCGAGGGCTGGATTCAGTGATATAAACCTATGTTGTTAGTATATACATTGATTGTCCATGAACATCATCTTGCACATCCTGTAAGGCTACGCCAGCGCCCCGGCCATCAATCCGTGCCAAATGCGGAATAAAAACTTTTAAAACCCGGCGCTAACGTAACCCTAAACGACGGATCGTACCCTTAACCCTATACTAGTTATATATAAAGAAGTTTAAGAGATTATACCGATCGATCCGTGTCCTTCGGTCTTCAATATCTGTCCTTAGCTCGTCGCGGCTGCCTCGACGAAGTTCGATCTCCGGTCTCCCTTATCGAAGAGGATCCACGTCGAGGATTAGTAATACGGGCTCCGCTTAAAAAACCGAAGCAACTCGGGCATCCAGTTTGCTAGCCTAGATGCACAAGATGAAGTAGAGAGAGTGTGTGAATACTTTGTCTTAAAACACCCAAGGATTCTCAACTTAGAGGGTATGGGTGGAGGTGAAGAAGAAGCCATTGGATGAAGAGTGTGAACTCAAGTTTTAAGCTTAAAAAAAACAAGTGAAGAAAAAAGTTATCTGTTCTTTTTCTTGAGTTGTGAAGCATATGTGATAAGCAACTAAAGAAAAGTTCCCGCACAAGAAAAAGATCTCACCCTTGCAAACAAATATCTCAACTCAAACAAAAACAATGCAATCCCCAATACCATGAGTCACCAATGTGCACATGCCACCATCAATGCCCAAGCCAAATCTTATGCTCACAATTTCCATCAGAATAAAACATTAACCCAACTGTTTAAACAAAAAGAGAATGGCATCTTCTAAAGTAAACTCGTAACGAATTACAAGAATACCCCTCATCCGTATATACTTACCTGCATCTGTATTCCAACTGAATACGAATACAACGAGACGAAAGTAATCCAACAATAAAATACTAGTATCCGGCTTAAACCAAAGCCCACTAGTATTATCCGTCCGATAATGATCCGTGCACAAGTGCATGTATATGATCGAACTCTGGCATAAAACCATATGGCCTCTACAACGTTTCGCCCGAACCAGGGAAACCCGCTGTGTGGGACTCTAAAGACTCGTTAATACGCTGGCAGTGGGTCTAACCACAAGCACGTCAGTGGCACTAGCTGTACGTAACGGCTACCCAGTTATTGAGTGAAAGGGAGGCCGATGAGCGAACTCATCCTGAAACCCTACTGAGCCTGACAGTGAAAATATCAGTACAGTCTGGTCCGTTCATCTATGAGTATTTCATATCGGGTCTAGGGGGTGGATAAAGTCAGACCCCTAATAACCCGATATTTAGTGTCGGTATGAACCCTATCACCACCTAAGAAACTACCAATCCTAGATCAGTAATTCTCGACTACCTTGGCCAAGGATTTCTGGTGATGGCCATTCATTGTTAGAGATTTTGCGTGCTTAGTTTTAATTACCGCAATCAAGACGGTTTCGCTTGGTAGCTAGCCTGTTGAGTACGGGTTAGTCCACGGAGAGATGAGAATCTTTTTCTTAGTACTTTAACGAGTTAAGTCCAATTTGTCCAGGTTTTTTTAGTTTCACTATGTGCTAAAATATGTATAAAGAGATCATGTTACGGTTAGGATTAGGTTAGTTTGAGTTAGGAGTCGCTCACTTCTTTCGTTACCACTCATAATATCGATGTTACGGTAATCGGCAACAACGGAGATTAGCACGACCAGGAAGGAAACTTGCGAGTATAAGCTAGGCTTTCCAACGCTTAGTTCCTTCCTTTTGGTCCTTGTCCGTCCATTCTTGGCTCTCAGCCTTAACCTCCGGTTAATTCAACCACAACCGGTCTCACTAGGGTATCACCGCTATCATGTAGGATAGGGTGTCGTAGGAAGCGGATTATGGTTCAATTAACGGGAGTCCGAATCAAGATGTTGGGTAAAGAAAAGAGTGAGAGAGATTTCCTTCTCTCAAACTTTTCTTATCCTACCCTAACAAGTGAGAAACTACTCACCCATTAAAAAGGAAAATAAAATAAAACAAAGAAAGAAGATAGAAAGAAATTGGTTTCGAAAATTACAACTAGCTATTTGAGACCTCACTTTGGCAAGGATCATACTTAAGCATCACTGTTGTAAGGATAAAGGAAAAGAGAAAAAAAGAAAGCAAACAAACAAATAACAACAACTACTTTAATAAATGAAAATTACAAACAAATATAACAAAATAATTACAAGACATGCATGTTAAAAAGAAAGAACTCTTCTTTTATTCATCATCACTCATGAAGCTCAGTACAATATCAATGGAGAAAGATGAAGATGAAGAAGAAAATACAAGCTCTTATCCTAAAATCTAATACAAGAAAAAGCACTCTTTACTTGGCTTGAAACTTAGCTATTTATAGGCTGATACATGAAACCCTAGGGATACAATTTGAGCCCAAACACAATTACAAACTACCCTGAAAATACGAGTCAACACTGAGTTGACTCGGCCGCGGATCCGCCGCATAAGTTCCACATTGGCCGCGGATCCGCGGCCATTTTGTTGAATTGCAGACTCGTATTTTCTAGGGTTTTCCATATTCCTGTTCTTCTCTGTTTGGTACACTTGGTTTCTCAAAATCTCTTCAGTATTCTTCCAGATTTTCAGCAGTCCATAAAGGTGAAATGAAGTGGACTTTTGCCATTGATTTTCTTGAGCTCCGCGTTGAAATCTTGGATCTTGTGCTGCCTCTTGTGCTTTGTGCATGAAATGACAAATAATTTGTCATTTTGTCCCTCGAACTGGTATGCGGCATCATACGGATAGTGAGCGGAAACCCGTATTTATCTGTTGTTGGCCGTAGTCCTGAATTTGTTGTGACTTTTCATGAATTTCACTGTTTAGAGTTGAGAACCTGTAACCTGCAATTATTTAGCAAACACGGATCAAGAGTACCTACCTATATGCAATGCGATCAAGAATGGGCGGTATAAAAATGCAAAAATCTGATATAAACAAATATCCCTAAACTTATCTTTTGCTCGTCCCAAGAAAAGCCATTTTATTTACAAAAAGTCCTAACCTCACTTTCGCAGGGAACGCGATTGCACTGAGCTCATGCAACAAGCCGTTAAACCTCTAGATTGCCCTAGAGGAGGAGTGTTTTCTCCTGAGGGTTTTCAGCGGATACTATCCACAAAATCCGATCAAAATGGTCGTCGACTCTAATCCTACAGTTAAGCATTCTAGCAAGAAACTCTATCATCTTTAACTTGGAAATTTTGAACCTGTATTTTTCACACTTCCTTTTTATTTAACTTAAAATCCTATACGTTTTTCCAGTTTATAAAGCTCTCAGCATCTCTTGGGTTTTCCTTCTTAAATGCAATCTCAAATCCAGAATTTTTATCATCTCTATTGAAGATATAAGCCCTATTTTTCATTCCTATCTCTCCTCCAAACTCCGATCATATACCCCTACGTGTGTGTAATTATCACACCTACACTTGGAAATTCAATTCAAGTTATAATACCCTTGTCTTAATACCTAGTACTACTTCTATTCATTAATGATGGATGGTTCTGCTCATACACCTTTCATGCGACTATTAATGCTTCTTAAGGCACTAACATCCGATTATTGAATGTGTGAGCTTAAAGTGTAAATAGCAATTTCCAGGACTTGTATTTTATTCCCTTTTTTTTCTTTTTTATTTCAAGACCGGATATATTTTTCAATGATACTCTTTTGGTGGTTAGCTTTAAATGTCGTTTTTTCTTTCAAACTAGGCTTTCAGGAAAGAGTATTTCTAGGTATCCTCTACCATCCCAAGTTTCAAGGTGCGTGAATGTGCGATTTGTAGGATCAGAATTTGGACTTAAGGTTCAGAATTATTTTTCAGACTTACTATTCAAATAGAGTTTTCAATACTCTTCCCTCATTTCAACTTAGCCTAAGAACTGACTCAAAATTGCTTATTTCAAAATAAACTGCAAGGACGTAGATTTTCTACAGTTATATTTCAAGAAAGGTTATTTCTAGCGTTTTTAATTTACTGTGTTTAAGATTTTGTTTTTTTCCTAACTAGTCAACCGTCATGTCGAACTCGAGTCAAAAATGACCAATATTGAAATTTTCAATTTTTTATTTCATTTTTTAATTTTTAATTTTTTTTATAATGCAATGCAGAAAAAATGCGATGCGGAATTTAAACATGCAGAACAAATATTTACATAAATAAAAAAAAAAGTGTAGATGCAACGATAACTATTTACAACCAAACCCTACCCCCAAACTTACAGACAACAGTGCCCTCACTTCTGCCTACGACGTCTCCTAGACGCAGCATCACTTGTTCCTGCCTCTCTCCTTTCTGTCCCCCGACCCCTCGATCGTGCATGTTCCTCTCGTGCCAGTAGGGTGGACATTCCCTGTTCCAAACTCGTCAACCGCTGATCAAAGTTTGTCAGCATCCCTAACACTCGTTTTAACACCCTATGGGTACGTCGTATTAAGCGTGCTTGCGCAGCGGGGGTTATCTCTTCATCGCTCGTTGTGGAGCTCGAGCCGGGTGTCTTTTCCATCACATCTTCGGTCGGCTCGGTGCGCGACCATAATCCATGAAGTCGTGTGTAGGATGTGGAGACACCCTCAAGAAGGGGTCGAACGGGAACCCCACCATGCATGTAACCGTCAAATTCCTCAACAGGAAGAAAATAGCGACACAATTGTATCACTAACATCGGGCATGGGTAATTGGAAGCCCCATTGCCGGCGCCAATCAAGTGTTGTAACACAGTGCACATGTCATAGCTAGGGTTTTTGGTCATTAATGTGTGCACTATGTGTAGGGATGGGGTAAAAAATGTGGTGTTGTGCGAACTTCCGAAAATGTTGTTTTGTGCCTAATGGCACACGGTTAAAATGTTCGCATATAGCGTGCGAGCCTGAATGGCCTTCCTAGGCTCCCTAGAACATTCATCACCCATAATGGTAGGTAGTCCTCAATGCGGAGGGGTTGATCGTGTACGGGGATGCGTGGTATTAAAGTGACTTCGTGAGTGAAGTCCCTATCGATAATAATTTCCCGACCCCACCAAAAAAATCGTATGAACCCATGTTTTGCTAAACATCCCTCCTCCACACTTTCAAAGAAACGCGCAACGAGATCCGGAATCGCGAACGCGTTTGGATGGTTAAATAACAGAAAATTCTATCTACGTTTTCGGATCTCGTCGCCGAAATAGCTACAGTAAATATCATGGGCGAATTAGTGGGAGAAATCCCATTCAAAATGCAATGTAGGGGCCATAGAAATAAAGTGCCGAAAGTAGTAAATTTACAGAGAGGAGTTTAGAGACGGAAACCTCCTCTGAAAATTTCAGAGGGAGACGAGGCCAGAAGGCGGCGGTTGCACGGCAGAATGGAGCAATCGGCGGCGGTTGGGCGGCGCGATGAGGAGATCGGCGGCAGAAAATTCTGTGGCGGCTAGGGTTTGTGTGAGGGTTTGAGTTGAGGCAGGGGGAATGCAGAGAAGGGTTGAGATGTATTTATAGAGGCTGTTAATAGAAGGGTAAATTTCTACAAAAGCCCTCCCAAAACGAATAATTAAAAAAAAGTATATTATTTATAATTTTTATTTTATTTTATTTATTGTTCTGAATATTTACAAAACCACCCACGTTAAAAAAATTCTTTTTTTAATTTTTTACATATTTAAATTACAAATGGGAATTTCACCAAGCAAGAAATATCCCGACCCACACAAAAACAAACAAACCGGTATATACATACCCCCAAACTTGAAACAGTGTTTCCATTGTTTATGGCCGGATAACCGAAGTTTGGTGGTAAGCGGAGGAAGATTGGTCAATGTAAACCGGCTCCTGCAACATCAGGAGCTCTTCCGAAGGTTCTGTGGTGAGGAAAAGTTTTGCACTGTGTCCGTTCACTTTGAATAGTGAACTGTCCTCTGGATTCTCCAAATCCATCGGGCCGTGCGGGTATACAGTCCGCATAAAAAAGGGTCCTTTCCAGCGAGATCTGAGCTTACCAGGATGGAAATGTAGTCGGGTGTCGTAAAGAAGTACCTGTTGTCCAGGTGTGAATGTTTTGCGCGTAAGGTGTTTATCATGAAACACCTTCGTCCGGTTCTTAATAACAACCGCGTTTTCATAAGCTTCATCCCGAAGCTCGTTCAGTTCATTGAGCTGCAACTTCCGATAGCTGCCTGCATCTTCAAGTGTTAGGCTCAGCTCTTTGATCGCCCAAAATGCGCGATGCTCGATTTCCACAGGAAGGTGGCAAGCCTTTCCATACACAAGACGATAGAGGGACATTCCAAGATCAGTCGTGTAAGCAGTGCGGAATGCCCAAAGGGCATCAATGAGTTTCAAAAACCAATCCTTACGGTTCTTGGAAACCATTTTCTCTAAAATCTGCTTGATTTGCCGATTTGAAACTTCGGCTTGCCCCCTACATGTTTGGGGGTGGTAGGGAGTGGATAGCTTATGATTAATAGAGTATTTCCGCATCAAGGCCTCGAAAGTCCTATTACAGAAATGCGTCCCATTGTCGCTAATGATCGCGCGGGGGTGCCCGAACCGGGAAAATATGTTTTCTTTAAGGAATCGAACGACAACCTTGTTGTCTTTCGTCCGGCTTGGCACAGCCTCGACCCATTTAGAGACATAATCAACAGCTAGAAGAATATAAAGGTTCCCAAAAGAGCTGGGAAACGACCCCATGAAATCAATTCCCCAAACGTCGAGAATCTCAACAACCAAGATTGGTTGGAGCGGCATCTCGTCTCTCCTGGAAATCCGGCCCAAGTGTTGGCACCGGGAGCAAGTCTTGCAGTAATCATGAGAATCTTTGAAGAGTTGTGGCCAGTAGAAGCCATACTGCAAGACTTTCTCGGTTGTCTTTCATGGGCCAAAATGCCCGCCACACGCTTGATCGTGGAAAAACGACAGCACACTCTTGAACTCATTATCAGGAACACACCGATGAATAATCTGGTCGGGACAGTACTTGAACAGGTAGGGTTCATCCCAGTAAAAGTGTTTTACTTGGGATAAAAATCTATGTCTGTCCTGACTTGACCATTCGTTCGGTAGTAATCCTGTTGCCAAATAGTTCACAATATCTGCGAACCAGGGTTCGCACGATACTGTCAAGAGTTGTTCATAAGGAAAAACATCCTTGATTGAGAGTGGAAGCGTCGGCGAAGAAGGAAGTCGTGAAAGATGGTCGGCAACTATGTTTTCACATCCTCTTTTTTCCTTAATGACAATGTCAAATTCTTGAAGTAAGAGGATCCAACGTATCAACCGAGATTTCGCATCCTTTTTCGTAAAAAGATGTCGCATAGCTGAATGGTTTGTGCAGACAATGACTGGAGAGCCGATCAAATAAGGCCTGAATTTTTCTAAAGCAAACACAACAGCCAAGAATTCCTTCTTGGTTGTTGTGTAATTCAGTTGGGCATCATTCAGGGTCCGTCTAGCGTAATAGATTACATGTGGAATTTTATCGATGTGCTGTCCTAGGACCGCACCGATAGCGAAGTCGGATGCATCGCACATAATCTCAAAGGGATACGTCCAGTCAGGTGAAGAAAGAATGGGAGCAGAGGTGAGTGAGCTTTTCAGTGATTCGAACGCAGTCACACAGCTCGAGTTGAAGTCGAATGTGGTATCCTTGGCCAGCAGAAGAGTCAAGGGTCTAGCAATCTTGCTAAAGTCCTTGATAAACCTTCTATAAAACCGGCGTGGCCAAGAAAAGCTCGGATATCTCTGACGCTTCTGGGAGGAGGGAGATTGGAAATGACTTCAATCTTCGCTTTGTCAACCTCAATGCCATTTTGAGAAATGATATGTCCTAGGACAATACCTTCGCGTACCATGAAGTGGCATTTTTCCCAGTTTAATGTGAGGTTTTTATCCTTACATCGGGTAAGGACACCGTCGAGATGTTGCAGACACTCGTCAAAGGAATCGCCAAAGATGGAGAAATCATCCATGAATATCTACAAGAATTTCTCAACCATGTCAGAGAAAATTCCCATCATACACCGCTGGAAGGTAGCGGGAGCATTGCATAACCCAAAGGGCATGCGGCGATATGCAAACGTGCCGAAAGGACAGGTGAACGTGGTTTTGTCCTGGTCCTTCTCGGCGATGGGAATCTGGTTGTAGCCTATGTAGCCGTCTAGAAAACAGTAGTACTCATGTCCAGCCAATCGTTCGAGCATTTGGTCAATGAATGGTAGCGGAAAGTGGTCCTTCCGCGTTGCGGCGTTTAGTTTTCTATAATCAATGCATACTCGCCACCCAGTCTGGGTGCGAGTAGGGATTAACTCGTTCGCCTCGTTTTTGATGACCGTTATTACCGACTTTTTGGGGACGTGTATAGGACTGACCAACTGGCTGTCTGAGATAGGGTAAATAATACCACTATCCAGACATTTGACGATCTCTTTATTCACAGCCTCCTTCATGACTGGATTCAGTCGCCTATGTGGATCCCTTGCTGGTTTGGCATCATCCAAGATTTGAATGTGATGTTCAACAATCAGGGGACTAATCCCCTTGATGTCCGCCATTGTCCAGCAAAAATGTAACACCTTAGAATGCGATTAGTGTTAATTAAGCGATAATGCGGGTTTTTAATAAAAAGATTACCAAATTAGTTTTCTCGCATTGTATATATAGATTAATCAATATTTTATTATTAATTGTTTTTGCTTGCACACACTTGTTCATGTTAACATGGGGGTTGTTTAGTGTTAACCTTGTTTAGGGGCCATGACACCTTAAACTAATCCATGCCATAATTAACTTACACTTAGATATTTGTTGTGAGAGTTATCTTCTTGTTTTGGAATGAGGGTAGGTGGCAAGGTGACTCATGAGGATGAGTATGCTTGCATTAATGAACGAGAGGGAGAGAGTAAGTGTAAGGGTACACTCACCCTACACTCACCCTCTCATCCTTATCACACCTCACTCTCTCATTCTCTCTCATTCTCAATTATTGCTCTTCTTCTCCTCCATCAACTGAAACCCTCACCTTTTCTTCACAAAACCTTGCAAAACTTCATTAAACCTCACAGAAAACACTTCTCAAATTATGTTTTATCCTCTAGGATCCCTTGGAGTTTGGAAAGCTAGGATCTTTTGAGCAAGTGTGGATTGGTATAACCTCTAAACTGTTAAATAGATGTTATAATGTTGTGTAGCTTATTAGTTTCAGTTTAGAACACATAAAGTATAGTTTTGTGCACATATCGTATTTTTAGTGTCATTATAGGATATCTGTAATCTGCTGTGACCCCGAGTGTATACTGGAAAATCTAGCAATTTAGTTGTGTTGTACCAGTGACCCTGAGTGAACACCTCAAGCACGAACCCCACCTGGTCTGTTTTGGCCGGCGAAAATAGGGAGAAATCCGGCGACCTCCGGTTGTTTTGGGTCTTGGGGCTTGCGTTTTGTAGGGTAGCTGTCTGCAGTTGTTTTAGAGTGTTTGGTATTGCTTGATATTTTTTATGTTTTGATAGTATACAAAATCCGGGATCACTTTGCTTGTTTCTAGTGTTACGACTACGCGCGTTACGTTATCCGATACGGTTCGTGTACTTTGTGTAGCTGTTGCTCTTGGGTTGGTTTCGTAGTGTCGCTACGCACGTTAGCCACTAGACGAACACATGAGAGTTTGATTGGAGTTGGTGCGTCGGTCAACGTAGTTTGTACGTGTTATTGTCCGATTTCTAATATGCACTTGTTATGTTGTTATATGATTTTAGGATCGCAGGCGGGGACTTCGGACGCTGCGAAGAAGGGAAAGCAAGTGGTTGGCTTTACTTAGCACAAGATCATCAGTGAGTAGATTTAACATCTACAGGGGAATCGCCCGTATGGCATTATGCGTCTGGGCTAGATTCAATGATATGATTATTAATTATAAGTATATGTACATTGAGATTGTGCATGAAACTTCATTGCATATTATTACTTGTTGTGCCTAGACTTGTACCCATTGGACACTGCACTATTATTGACGGTTCATGTTGAACGAGCACTAATTGTATGCTACACGCACACCGTCGGTAATTGCCATGACACACACAACACATATACATATGTGATATTGTATGGTTAGTGACCTTGAGACATTGATTCTTATTCCATTGTGCATATGAAATATAGCATACATGTATACCTACATGCTTACACATATACCTTGCTATACCTACATGCTTACACATATACCTTGCTATCCCTACATATTCACCTTTATATGATGTTGCATTGGATTTCGGAGAGATTAGAAACCGCATGATATATTTAATAACTTGATGCATTTAATTAGCGGTTTTCCCTTGTTATGGTCATATCACTGTTTTATGTTGCATATATTATATTTCATGGATTTACACATTGAAATACAGATTTCATGTGATTTTCTGGATTTGAGGATGTATTTCAAGAAATTATGCATTGTTTGAAAAACCCGGTTTCTCTTGATATGATATTTCAGTACGTCCACCATGAGTTTCTCAGTTCTGAGACTTGTGTTAGAAACCCGATGCGAGGAGTGGATGCGGCCGTTTGCGGGTACATGGTGGACCCAGTATGGTACCCGGGGCAAGAAAGCGATGTCGATGGATTAGACGGTGAGCCTGGTAGGGGAGGTGCACTGCCTACCGGTGATAGTATTTGGACTCGGGGGATATCTGGAGGATACCGACTGGAGTCATGAGATGGATATAGGCCGACCCGTTCATCTGGAGCCCGCGGGCCGATCCCGTAGACGGAGCCTATTATATGATGATTTATGTGTCGATGCTGGACACTAGTTTTCATGATGTTTTCGAGTGTCGATGTTGGACCGATCTAAGGATGCGGTGCCTGAGGTATTATGATTTGGAGTGTCATTAAGGGACACTGGTTTTTCCACGATGAGGATTCCGTGATGATGATATGTTTTATCCCATACTCAGCATTCATTTGATATGCATTGCTTCATATTTTAGTAGTACCTCATAGAGTACCTTTTATGTCTGTTGCATATACATATTGCCATATTATACTATTAGTTGAATGTGATAGATTATCGCAGTACGTGCATACCTGCGATTACCTGAATGATGTTATTTTACTATTCACGAGTTGGCAACTCACCCTCGTTATGCCACAGTGCTTTTGCAGGTTGCCCCTCAGAGTAGTTGCGGCATGGCTTCTTCTTATCGTATCTTTTGCAGCGGATACCGCTACGGATGACTGTGTGCTGTTTTGCTATAGGTGGGTTTTACGGTTATCCGATGATGCTCATTGTATATCTTATTGTATCTAGTACTCTCCATCTACTACTTTCAATTATTGAATTAGAGATGAGACGTGAGGACGATATTGTATATTATTTTGTGACTCTGGGTGTCGTGCTCGTGTGTGTCGGCATTTATTGTGCAGCTTTATCTTTTATGCTTTTTTTACTCTATATTGTCCATTTCTTCACTACGGCGTCGTATATCTTCTTGTGGTGGTTGTTTCCGCCTTTGGGCGAGATTTGCTCCCGTTTGGGGATGCTATACATATATCTTATGTTTGTACCCGTTTCGGGGCTAGTTTTTACAAAGGAGGTGCTGTCTAAATTTTTAAGAAAGTAAATTTAGACTTTAAAGATTTTTAGTTGAGATTTCGAAAAGCTTTTAACAATGTTCTTATTACTTACTACTTTTGATGATTTAGATTTCTGGGTTTTCAGCTTACTTGAATTCCGTTACTCCTGTAGACGTTACGTGGTTTATGTGCCGTCGCGTGCCAAAATTCGGGTCGTGACAAAGTTTGTATTAGAGCGCTAGGTTTTACATTTCGGAGTGTAGGATGACCTTGGAATGATGGAGTAGGTAGCTTAAGCAGAGTGACGTAGCGTGTGTATGTCCGCGGCATACTTACGACACGGTACTCCGCCTATGTGACCTTAGGACTTATTGCTTAAAATTCTTTCCATGATTATATACATCCTTGTGATTCGATTTCTATGTCCTTATCGAATCCTGTTTCCATTTCTAGACATTATGCCGCCGAAGACTACGAGGGCTCAGAGAGTGGCAGCGAGAGCCGAGGCCAGAGTTGGCTCGTCTGAGACGAGGACTGACCAGGACGGTACGCTCGCTCTACAGGAGCAGATTGATCCGCCTTCGATAGATCGTATCGCTAGGCTAGAGGCAGATATGCAGGATTTGCGCTAGATGATGGGATCGTTGGTTGAGGCCAGTCGAGCGCAGCGACAGGAGGTTGCTACCCCAGTTACCTAGTTAGTCCTTGCTATCAGCACACAACATTGTGTCAGATATACAGCAGCAGTGGACGCAGCCCTACTATATGAGGAGCGTCTTCCCGAGACTTTGGAAGTGCCCGGACCAAGGAGGGCTCGTACAGGTGTATCATCCCAGAGACAGATGTTTAGACGCCGCGACCGATTTTGTTCAGGTCGCGGGAGTAGCAGTGGCTTGGGACGAGGTCAGTTGTTTAGCTCTTATCCCCAGGAGGGTCAGCAGTCGTCGTCTTGATGTTTCCGGTGCGGGAGTTTCCATCACCTCGTTAGGAATTGTACCTTGGTACGCCAGAGAAAGGCAGCCGTACCATATGTTACCTTACCACCTTCACCTCAGGGAGTGTCGCCTTTTGCGCCTGTTGTTGATCCGCGTCAGACTTATGTTCAGAGAGGTCGTGGTTGCGGAAGGTTTGTTCAGAGATGATAGGACGGCAGAGGAGGAGGACAGCCAGTTGCAGGTAGGGGACAGGCACGAGCATTTGCTTCGACTCATCAGGACGTGCTCGCGTCCAATGCAGAGTTTTCAGGTATTCTTTTTCGTATGTTCTTTTGATGCACATGTTTGTTTAATTCGGGATCTATGCACTCGTTTGTTCTACACACTTCGTGCCGAGGTTGGGCCGAGAGTCATGTTTGCTAGATCAGCCGTTTGTTGTGATTACTCCTGTTGGAGATTTTTTTGTTGCGCGACACGTGTTTCGGTCATGTGCCAATCGGTTAGGAGATAGAGATTCGTCCGTCGATTTGATCCTTCTAGATATGTTGGACTTTGACGTTCTCCTGGGCACGGACTGGTTAGCTACGTGCTATGCGTCTGTGTACTGCCGCGAGAAAATAGTCTGGTTTTTTTTCCCGGCGAGTCAGTTCTTGTTGTGCAGTAGGACCGTGGTGCCGCCCCTCACAGCTTGATTTCAGCCTTTTTCACTAGTCGGCTTTTGAGGAGAGGATGTCGAGGATTCTTGGCTTTCATTCGTGATATTGGAGCCAAAGTAGATTCGTTGGACCGGGTTCCTATCGTGCGAGATTTTTCCGACGTTGTTCCAGATGAGCTGGCGGAGCTTAGGGGGCTTAAGGATCAGCTGCAAGAGTTGCTTGTTAGGGGACTTGTACGTCCAAGTGTTTCGCCTTGGGGATCTCCTGTTCTGTTCGTCAAGATGAAGGACGGAAGTTTGAGGTTGTTTATTGATTTTCGTCAATTGAATCGAGTTACGGTGCGGAATAGGTATTCTTTACCTCGCATTGACGATTTGTTCGATCAGCTCCAGGGTGCGGGACATTTTTCCAAGTTTGATTTGTGATCATGTCATCATCAGTTGCGGGTTCGGAATGATGATATTCCGAAGACTGCTTTTCGTACGCACTAAGGGCATTATGAATTTTTGGGTGGTGTCGTTTGGACTCACAAATGCCCCAGCAGCGTTCATGGATGTGATGAACCATATATTTTTTCCAGGCCGTTCCTCGACCAGATTATTATTGTGTTATTGATGACATTCTGGTCTATTCCAAGAGTCGAGAGGAACTTGAGCGGAACTTGAGGATGGCTTTGCAGATATTGAAAGAGCACCAGCTGTTTGCAAAATTCTCGAAGTGATCCTTCTGTCTTGATTGTGTTGACTTCCTAGGTCATGTGGTTACGGGAGACGGTATTCGTATGGACCCGAGGAAAATCGAGGCCGTACAGCTTTGGCCCAGACCTGTATTAGTGACAGAGGTACGCAGCTTTTGGGCTTAGCCGGTTTTTACCGCCGTTTCGTGCAGGACTTCTCGAGTATCGCTGCACCGCTGACCGGACTGACTAGGAAAGGGGTTCCTTTTCTTTAGACTGAGGCATGCGAGACGAGTTTTCAGCAGTTGAAGACTCGGTTGTGTAGGGTTACTAGGCACTGTCACAAGGTTCTGCAAGGCATCAACCATGCCAGATTTAAATTTTAGACGTGCCGATCAACCCTAACCAAGATCTTAGACTAGAGATTAGGCGAAACAAAGTAAGTAAACAACTTTACTTCTAAGAGTTTGGGATTACAACCTTTGTAGTCGGGTTTTTCACTTCTAAGGCTCCGTGTTGAGGTCCCTTCGCTGCGATCATCGAGTATCCGGACTCTAGAGAGGCTCTACAAAAGAAAAATGCAAGCTTGCTTCCGATCTTCGATAACAAAGATGATCTACCTTGAAGAAACTCAAACCCAAGCTCTTGCTTTGCTAATCAAGTATTAGCAAAGCAAACACCCTAATCTAAGTGGCAAGAATATATGAGGATGATGAAGTAGTAATTTTGCACTCATTTATTTTCTTAATCCCACTCATTATCATCACTTCACAAAAAGCTAGAAAGCTTTTCATGCAAGGAAGAAGTTGAAAGAAGATGATCAATCCTTTTGTGATGAATAATGAAATCTAGTGAGGTTAGAAATGCAACCATGGGTTAAGTATGATAACTTAACCCATGTAGAGACTTAACCATGGTGAAGGGTTGGGTTGGGTTAACAAATATCAACTAAAATATCTTTAGAAAATATCTTTAGTTAAAAACAAAAGCAAAGCTTCTAGAAGCTTCAAGAAGGTTTAACCCTAATCCAAACCCTAACCATGTTTAAACTCCACAAAACTTGTTTCATTTGTAACCTTAACTTGTTACAATATTATATATCACATATATAATATATTTTGTAACAAAATAAAATAATACAATTAACATATATATCAATGTATTACCCGAGTGAGAAAAAGAATCTTTAAGTGAGCTTATATTAGTTAATGTAATTTAATATATCAAATATATAATTATACATTAAATTATCGGATCAACACTTGATCCGATAATCCGGCTATTTCACAAATAACCGACTAATATAATCTGTATCAGCTTATCGAATCAACACTTGATCCGATGACCCGACTATATCACATATACCCGGCCGATATCACATATCGCGAGAATCTAATACGATATCGCATACTCGCATTATTCTCGGTCCCGCACATATCACATTTGTGCTCCTACTCCGTTTTGCCTGAGCCAGGAAACTTCTGTGTAGGACTCTAAAGGATCTTCAATACGCCGGCAGTAGGTGATGATCATATCAAACACCCACAAGCTGCAAGCGGTCAGCTAAACGTAACAGCTACCCAGGTATTGAGCGATCAGAAGATCAACAAGAAAGCCTGTACATTCTCCTGAGAATCCAATCGGTAACACTCCCGTACAGTCCGGTCTCTCGTCTGATATGTCGCATATCTCACCTAGGGGTGGAAAACGTCAGACCCCAATTGCTTGATAGGTCGTGTCGATATGTGGTCCATAACAGTTCGAGAAATTACTGATAACACTTACCAGTAAATCTCAACAACCCTTGTAGGGTTCCTAGGCACTCTAACAAGGTTCTACAAGGCATCAACCATGCCCGATTAAAATTTTAGCCGTGCTGAACAACCCTAAACAAGATCTTTGCTAGATAATTAGGGTTTCACATGCAAGTAAATATCATTTACCACTAAGTGAATACGAAATACAACCTTTGTAGATCGGTCCTTCACTTCATAAGCTCCTTGTAGTAGTCCCTTCGCTGCGATCATCGAACTCCCGGACTCTCGGACGGCTCCATGAGGAGAGCGCAACGGTTTTGCTTGAAGTCTTCGAGGCCGAAGATGATCTACGTCGAGGGAATACGAACTCAAGCTTCTACTTCACTAACTAGAGAATTAGTGAAGCAAACACCCAAAACTAAAGTGCTAGTCTAGTAGAGGATGATGAAATAAAAAATGGGTACACTTTAGAATTTCTTTTCCCACTATATTTCTCTCTCTTTATCAAACCCTAGCAAGCATTAGAAGGAGGAAGAAGATGAGCTTAAAAATGAGAATGAAAAACTAATCAAGAGAGAGAGAGCTAACCATGGGAGAGTGGGTATCATATACTAACTCATGTAGAGACATAACCATGTATAATTATAGTGGTTAGGTTTATAAATATCCTAAGTAAAACAAAACTAGTGGACTTTGGTCAATGCACTCACAAGCTTCATGAAGCTTCATGCACTTGAACAATTATCCACTAATTTTGTATTTACTTTGTATATTAAAACCCCACCAATATAATTATAATGGTATATGTCTCATACACCCATGTAGAGTGTATCAACAACCATGATACAAAATGAACACAAATAAATATATATCACATATATATTAAGTTGTGCACAAGTGAGAAAAACAAATGCTTAAGTGAACCAATGTTAGTTAATGTAAATTAGTATATCACATATACAATTAAACACTAAATTATTAAATCAACACTTGACTTAATAATCCGGTTATATCACATATAACCGACTAACATCCAACGTATCGACTTATCGAATCAACCCTTGATTCGATAACCTGGTTATATCGCATATAACCGATCGATACAAACATCGCGAGAATAGAATACGGTATCGCATACTCTCATTATTCTCGGTCCCGCACATATCACATATGCGCTCCTATTTCGTTTTGCCTGAGCCAGTAAAACCCCTATGTAGGACTCTAAAGACTCGTCAATACGCCGGCAGTAGGTGATGATCATATCAAGCACCCACAAGTCGTCAGCGGTACTAGCTGGACGTAACGGCTACCGGGGTATTGAGCGATCAGAAGATCAGCAAGCAAGTCCGCTCCAACTCTTGCAAAAAGCATGACAGTGACACTACCATACAGTCCGGTTTCCTCGTCTGATATGTCGCTTATCATGTCTAGGGGTGGTAAACGTCAGACCCCAATAACCGATAAGTCATGCCGATGCAAGGCTCATAACGGGTCGAGAAACTACTGGTAACACTTGACAGTAAATCTCTAAACCAGCCCTGGCCAGGGACTTCCCTGTTATGGTCAATCTAGCATAGCGCAACATCAACCACCAATACCGGGAGAGACGAAACCCCTCCTATCGCTCATTGCCTCCTTGCGACTTGGGACTGTACCCAAAAACCACCGTTTTGCACGCCCTCTTAGACCTGGTAAGGTGGAAATCAAAGCACAATTGGAATCACACAAGACTCTATGACGATCTCGGGTCTACAGACTAACCTGCACCAGTGTCACCAGAGAACCGCCATCTGACGTGAGGTATAATACCATCTGGGAGTTCTCGGCGAGTCCGTCCAGTGTACCCAGTCTCCACTGAGCACCCGTATATCATCTCTGATGTCAAACACCAATGGATATGGGATCATCCATCGCCCATCTATATGGGTCGAGAAGCTATACGCTAGTCTACTCTTGAATATCGATGCCCCGTCTCGATACACCCACGACTAGGGACCTTGAAGGATGTACTTATGGACTACCATGTCCCCACTAGTATGATCCTCATCATAGTCCAGGTAGTCAAGTACACATCCTAAGGGCTTTACCAACATGTAGCAGAGAGACAATCAGTGTACACGTTAATGTAAAGAGTAACCGGATAGCATACTATCATGTCGAGCAAGAAAGTCCTCCCTATATATGTCCAAGCATCCACTTCAATATACATCTCATGTATAGTAATGGCCTCTAGGGCATACATATAACTAACAACCCTTGCTAGGGATTTGTAGTTATAGCCAATCGAACACAGCGCAACATTAACTCCCTATAACGGGAGAGAGGAAACCTCTCCTATCGCTCATTGCCTCTATGTGATTCGGGACTGTACCTAAAAGCCATCATTTTGCACGCCCTCTTGGACGTGGTATGTTGGAAATCAAAGCACAGTGGGAATCACACAAAACTCTATGACGATCTCGGGTCTACAGACTAACCTTTACCAGTGTCACCAGAGAACTGCCATCTGACGTGAGGTATAATACCATCTGGAAGTTCTCGCCGAGTCCGTACAGTGTACCTAGTGTCCACTGAGCACCCGTATACCTTCTCTGATGTCAAACACCAATGGATATGAGATCATCCATCGCCCATCATATGGGTCAAGAAGCGCATACGCTAGTCTACTCTGGAGTATCGATGCCTTGTCTCGGTACTCCTACGACTAGGAACAGTTGAAGGATGTACTTGGCGACTACACTGTCCCCACTAGTATGATCTGCATCATAGTCCTAGTAGTCAAGTACTCATCCTAGGGGCTTTATCAACATGTGACATAGAGACAATCAGAGTACATGTTAAGATAAAGTGTAACCAGATAGCATACTATCATGTCGAGCAAGAAAGTCCTCCCTATATATGTCCAAGCATCCACTACAATATACAGCGTATGTACAGTAATGGCCTCTAGGGCATACATATAACTAACAATCTCCCACTTGCACTAGGGCCATTTGTTGTGGTATTGCATACCCAACAATCAGCTGTGGTTGAAGTATCTCATACTCAACCATCCTATACAAGTATCTTCTGGGAAATATGCCTTTGTGAGTGGATCCGCGCTGCTGTTCTCTGTGTCTACTCTCCTAACCTTGATATCCCTGGAGATCAACCATCTCCATTATCAGGCGATACTGCCCAAGAATATGTCTGGATCTCTTATAGGACGGGAGTTCCTAGGCATCAGCCACAACTCCATTGTCACACAATGGATGGAACGAAGTTCATCTCATGAACTTATATATATATATCCAGACTGCCTCTTTGGTAGCATCCTTGGTAACGATGTATCTTTCCTTTAATCGTCTAGTATGTCACAGTATCTAGCTTGAAACTCTTCCAACATACCGTCCCTCCACTGAGGGTAAAGACAATGCCTCTGGCTGACATTTAATCGTCCTTATTACCCTGGAACCTTTCCAGTGATTCTCCCCAGGTTCGATTGATACCATCTCAGTACAACTAGTGAGAATCCTAACATCCAATTAGATCTATCTCATAGATCCATAACTCAGTATTTAGGTGGTATCACCTTGATCCTATATAGAAATCTCAATGATAAGAGGAAATTGACCGAGCGTAGTATAGGAAACTCCTTTCCTATCAAGAGTATGTCATCCACGCACTATACGAGGATCACCTCCATACTCCCTACTTCCTTTTTGTATATACAAGGTTCATCCACCATTTTGATGAAGTTAAACTCTTTGACTACCACATCAAAACAGACGTCCCAACTCCGCGATGCCTTATTTATAACATAAAACATCTTGCACACGTTTCCGCTGCTCCCACTGTCTACGAAGCCCTCTGGTTGTGTACTTATAGACGCTCTCTTCCAAATCAATATTTAGAAAAGCAGTCATGACACCCAACCGCCAGAAATCGTAGTCATGGTATATAGCAATGGCAAGTAGGATCTGGATGGACTTAAGCATAGCTTTCAAAGTCTCAACTTTTCCATGTACACCAAGTAATCTTCTCAAGATATACTTGCTCCTGATGGGGATTTAACCCTTCAGATAAAGCAACCAAAGTGCATACTTTGTTGTTGTATAAGGATTCCATGCCAGATTGCTAAGCATCCAGCCATTCTCACAGAGTCCCCACTCCTGATGGCCTGCTCGAAACTAGTTGGGTCATCATCTAATGATGCAATCCTCGCTCCCATTATCATAGAGAAACTGAAGTATCTTTCAGGTGGATGTAGAACCCTACCAGATCGGCGGAGAGGCTGAGGTTCGTTGGAAACTATTGAAACCTCCGGTTCAACCAAATTATCAGCTGCAGTTTGTTTTAGCTGGAACTACTTCCAGTTCTACCTCATGACCACTAATTTCTTCACAAGAAATTCCCTTTTTCTCAATAAGTGGTATGACGAGAAATAAAACATCTTTTGTTCCTCGATGTGGTTAGAAGATATTCCCTTGCGAATGCTTGGGATATCAAACAAAACTTCCACAGAACTGACCTTGCCTCGAGCTTGTCCGGATTTTGCTTTTGACATAGGCTGGACAACCCCAAATCTTAACATCCTTAAGAGATGGACACTTCCCATACCATATCACATATGGAGTGGTAGACAACTGATTTGGATGGAACCCTATTCAATAGGTATGCAGCTTCACAAGTGCATAACTCCCAAAAGGAAATAGGTTACTCAGAAGTACTCATCATAGAGCGCACCATATCAAATAAGGTGTGATTGCTCCGCCCCGATACATCGACGTGCTGTGGTGTATGTGGAGGAGAAATGCTGAGTGAGAATCTCATTCTCCTTTAGAATAGTCCAGGAATCCCGTCCTCAAGTATTCTCCTCCCTGATCACATCAATAGACATGACTTATACCCGTTTTGGTTCTCTACTTCTAACTGATATTCATTGAATTTCTCAAAAGGTTCAGACTTGTGTTTCAACAGGAACACATGTGCGAATCTTGAGAGACCATCAGTGGATATAATAAAGTACAAAGAACCATACCTGGCATGTGTAGACAGGGGACTTTCATACATCATCATGTATCAATCCCAAGAGTTTACTAACTCTTTCTCTGTTTCCAATAAACAGAGTTGTGGTCATCTTATCTTTATGACATGACCGGCAAGTTTCACAAGATGTAAATTCAAACAAATTTAAATATTCATCTCAATGTAACTGTTCCCCTCCGAACGGCGGCCCGGACTTCGCGTCCGTGGCCTGAGGTTCGGGGCAGATGCTAATTGGTGCTATCCGTCCACCTCTCCGAAGATGCCAAGTTGATTTATGGCACCTTGTATCGGAGGTTTAGACGGATGCGGCCGATGTAGCAGACTTCGTCAGATTCCCCCTCAGGGTGAGGGGTTTTTTTATTGTGGGGACGCTCTTCCCTGCAGGTGCAAGTCCCTGCAGTTAATTACGCTACCGCATCGCGGTAACAACTTTCTCCTTCTCCAGAATTTCACTTCGTGTCGTGTGTGTTTGTTTTGTTTGTGGTTGCCCGTGGATTGTATACGGAGACTGAGTAATGCCGTCGCCCGTAGGACGTGGATTAATCCAAATCCGTATTTACTTAAATTTGGGTTGGGTGTTTTTAGTTTAAGGATACGTTAGTCGCGTTGCGGCTAAGATCAACTTAAACGTTCGTCAAGGATACGTTAGTCCTGTTTTGGACTAAGATCGACTTGACGTAGTGATCGATTTAATATCTGGCCGTCGGGACTCGTCACCTCTCTGACGTCGCTGAGGGATTACAACGACAGGCGTCAGAGGAGTTCAGAGATGTACCCTTGAACCAAAATAGGTTTGGAGTTTTATCGTTTATTTAAATATCTAAGGACACGTTAACCGTATTTGGGGGTTAAGATCAACTTAGACGGGACCGTTTAGATCCAACAAAAGAGCGTTTGGACTCTATTGTGCCATTTTAGGGACGTGGTGGTCCATCGCCAGTTTAGGGACGTGGTGGTCCGATGTTAGTTTAGGGACGTTTCGGTCCGGTATTAGTTTAGGGACGTTTCGGTCCGCTATTAGTTTAGGGACGTTTCGGTCCGATATTAGTTTGACGTTTCGGTCCGATATTTGTTTAGGGACGTTTCGGTCCACGAGTTTAAGGACCCCGCAGTCCATATCGATGTGTGGTCGTTGGGACCCGTCACCTCTTTGACGTCGTTGAGGAATTACAACGACGTATGTCAAAGGAGTTCGGAGATGTACCCTCGAACCGGTCGTGAATTGGTTTAGGAGAGCCATTTTGCTCAATCATTTTAATTTAAGGACTTACAGCCAGGATTGGGTTAAGTCCAATTTTTTCTATTTATCTTGAATTCTGCCCGACTAATAAATTTATCCAAACAGGGTTCTGCCCCTTTATTATTTTGCAATTTGATTTGGGGCCAGGCCCTTTTAAATAATGAGTTGCATTTGTGCAGAAAATCAAGAGTTTTTCAAACAGGGCTCTGCCCTTTTATTATTCTGCAATTTGATTTGGGCCAGGCCCTTTTTAAATGGGATGCATTTGTGCAGAACCACAAGTGCATGGCACTTTTAATCTAAATTTGGATCAAAGGAAAACAAGTTTTTCTATTTGTTTTCCATGATTTTACAGAACCAAGGGTTCACATCAAGTGCAAGGCACTATTTATTTATTTTTATTGAATTATTCCCTTTTTTAATCCTCTGTTCTTCAGAGATTTTTCTCCTCTTCCAAAAGAAGTTTTTACCTTTTTGTTTATGCTCTTGATTAATCTTCAAGAGTTCTTTTTCTTCTCCTTTTTTTTATGCCAGAAGTTGATTCTTGAACTTCCTCCCTTTCGAATGAGGTCTGGGGTCTTATTTATAGTGCTCACCAATTTGTTGAATTTGTTAACAAGATCTTTCCTGAATAATTTTGGGAATTTTCCCACCATTGGATCTTTCATCCAAAGGCAGAAGAAAATCTTCTGTTTCAGAAAAGATTCATTAAATTTTCATTCTGTTTCTGCGCAACTCCCCAATGAATGACACGTGTCGCGCAGTGGAAGGTTTGCGCAGCAGTGCTTGCGCAACTGCGCAGACACGTGTCGCGCAGCTGTGCACTTGCGCAACAGTGTTTGCGCAACTGCGCAGACACGTGTCGCGCAGCGGTGCACTTGCGCAACAGTGCTTGCGCGACTGCGCAGACACGTGTCATGCAGCGGTGCGCTTGCGCAACTGCGCAGACACGTGTCCCACTGTGGACCGCTTGCGCACTGCGCAACGCACGGAATTTGAAGCGTTGCTTCAGAAAATTTTGAATTTTCAAAATTCAAATGAGCCTTGCTCAGATTGGGGGAACAAATGCCCCCCCACCGTTGTGCTTACGTGGCGCGACGTAAGCGCAACGGTGGTGAGATCCTAGCCGTTGGATCAGGGGGTCAGTTGAAGGGGCGCAGGCGCCTATAAGTAGGACCCTTGGTTCTTGGTAATTCTTACTGTTTTCAAGAATTTTAATTCTCAGAGCCTTGCTCTCGCTTAGAAATTTTCAGAGCCTCGCTCTTGATTTCTCTCAAGAACTTTCAAGTTCAGAACTTAGAATTTCTAGGTAATAAAAATCAGATTAATTCAAATTAAATTTAATTAATCAGAGTTTGCAGATCTTGGATCCAAAGGAAACCCTTTTGGGGTTTCTTCAACAGAGCCTTGCTCTTGGGATCTTTGATCTAAAGAAAAACCTCCATTGGGGCTTCTCCACCAGAGCTTTGCTCTCAGGACTTACAGAGGTCTTGTTCATGGGTTTTGACCCATGAACAGAGCTTTGCTCTTGGATGAACTGAAAATTTCTTTTTATGAGTTTTCATGGATTTTTCAATTCTTCTAAGTGTTGATGAATTTTTGATTATTACCACAGAGCCATGCTCTTTTAAGGAATCTTGTTCCCCTGAGATCAGAGTTTGACATATGTCACTCTGTGACAGAGCTTTGCTCTAAAAGAGGAGATTTTCTCTTTGTCTCCAGGGACTTCCCCACCAATGGGTGTATCCTATTGGGCCCTTTTTATGAATTGACAGTCCTATCTAATGATGGGATTGTCTTATTAAATGATGCACATCACCCGGATTTTGTGGGTCCCCTTTTGGTCCCTTACCCACTGCATCACAGTGTGGAGCAAGATTTTTATATATTTTTTTTGAAATGCCAAGCGTTGGGCCACTAATGATGTATATTTCTTGTCTTTCTACAGAAAAGATGTCTGACGACTTGTCTTTTCCCTTCGTTCGCTCGGAAGGAGGGTTCCCCCATGCGCCAGTGGATCGGGTGGTGTTCGCTCTTATTAAAGATCGCGACCCTGAGTGCAAAAAGCTCCATCTGTGGGGAAGGTGGTATAGCCAGATCATCCAAGGCCGTCGCAGTTTTAGTTCCGCCGCGCCCTCTGAGCCCATAGTTACGATCCCCTATGCGGACGAACCCCCGGTGAAGTATGCCGTGGAGGTTAAGAATTGGAATTCTGATGACCTCCTTCAACCTGCAATCGGCGCCATCCCCGTGCAGCCGCCGCCGGCAATAGATATTCTGGGGAGGCGAATCTGTCAGGGCGAAGCACGCCCTTGGGGACAGGCTTATAACATTGGAATGATCCCGCGACCCCCCGCCGGATATTTGCAGTGGGCTCGGTACATTCTATCGGCGAAGAGGACCCACCTAACGAAGATTGGTCTATACTCGGCCGTCTTCGTCTCTCTCTTCGAGTACCCCTCTCCTCCAACGTGGTGGATAAAGGCCTTCGTTGAACAATGGAATATCCCCACCCATACCTTCCTGATAGCGGATAAGGAAGTCTCTATCTCTTTGGAGGAATTTGCCGAAATTTCAGGTCTGCCAATGAGGGGATAGCACTACGAGGAGTTGCTTCCTCCTGATGAGTATGTCTTTGCCACCAAGCAGCTGGTATTTGACTTAACCCCGGAGATGCTATTCAGCATCAGCATCCGAGTTTGGTGAAAGTGTTGGAGATCTATGAGGAATTCCATTTGGAATCGGGAGACAAGGGCGTCAGTTTCGCAGCTTTCATTGCTCGCTTTATCTGCCCGGAGTTCTTATCAGAGCAGGGCGAGAAGTTCGCTGAGCTTGACGACCCCTTTGGTTTCGGTTTGGATCGCCGACCCATATCGGAAAATAACCAGAGGGATTTATATCTCCCCAATGCTGCCATCGTTGCCTTCTCGGAAATCGCCGTCCCCGGCATGGATGAGGAAACCTTCTTTATTGGATTCTTGGGCTTGTGGTTATGCAACTTTGCGCTCCCCTTGCACCCGCGCTTCATGCGGCCCTCTGTCTTTTACCCGGCGCATCGGATGGTGGCCGGTCTGCAGTTGTCGGTAGGAATTGTTGGGTTAGCTTACCTTTATCATGGACTTAGCGTAGCGGCGGACGCCGATGATCCTGGGACACAGCCTGCTAACTTCCCGATGCATTACTTCGTTTCTTGGATGGAGATGCACGTGCGAGGGGTGTTTGGCGCCCACAAGACTCCCCCATTTTTCGAGAAGTACAGACTCCCGAGAGTCATACGGTTAGTCGGGGCTTCAATTGTGTTTGCATCACGGCGGGATTCTAGGGGACTCCTCCTGCGCCCACATTTGGTCGGAGCGACGACTTCTTTCGTGGATAAAGTTATCACCATAGGCTCGGAGACTACTAAGTCGGTGGTGCCCCTACGTGACAAGTTTAAGGGCGGGGCTTCTGTACTGAAGGATCGGGAAATCCTCCATCTCTACTCCATTCGGCCGGGCTACCTGGTGTTTCGGCAGAATGAGACGGCTTTGTTTATGACGTATAATCCGCATCGATTCGCCCAGCAATCAAGCTACAACCAGGGGATCCCGATGGAAGCCTTCTTGGAAACGCCCGTGGTTGGCCCAGCGGGGGTAAAGAATGCGATGCATCACTTTATACGGCTTAACACGGGTTCCTATTTCTTCATTAGTGAACCCAGCTGTGTGCCTAAGATGCTTAATTCATATGTGGCCTTGTATGCGCACGCTATGGGCCCAATCATTTTAATAGAGAAACGCATGCTGGTCGACCGTAGGGGTGCGCCTCCTGGCGGTGATCGTAAGGCTCCCTTGCAGCCAAGGACCCAGGTCACCCTCCCGATAAAAGATGCCGGAGTTGACCGACCACGCGTGTTGGCCCCTCCGCGTGGATTGCCACTGTCTACTACGGTGGATGCACCAGCGACGCCCCGTGTTCCGACAAAGACGGTCAAAGTGGTATCGCCAGAGTCGGGCGCAGGAGCGGATATCGGGACTCGCCGCCCGAAAGTGACTGCCAAGCGCAAAGCTGGTTCGAGTAGATCTAAAGCTGGCGGACAGCAGAAGAAGAAGTCCGCCCTATCCCTCGATGCGATCCTCAGCTCAAAGCCTGCGGCTTCTCCTGCCGAGGTCATATGTGAGTACGGCAGCAATGAGGGCTTTGTGGTGGACCCTGCGGACACCAATTTGGCTGCCACCATTGTAGCTTCGGAGCGATCGGCGAGGCTCGAAGCGATGCTAAGTAAACTCGCTGAGTCCGGTAATCATCAGACGCTTTATTTGTTATTTCATTGCACTTTGTATTATTACATTCAACTAACATTTGCTCCATTTTTAACAGGTGTCTCTACTGAAGAGGCTATCGCTGCCTCCCTGAAAACCTTCCAAGAGGAGGAGGAGAAGCGTGCCCTAGCAAGCGTCGGTATGTTTTATCCCTTTCTCTTTTATACGGAAAGTTTGTTGTCTTTTCATGATAGTCAACCTGACCTTCTCTTGTTTCTTTACAGGGGTTGTATTAATCGGCGCTAGGATCCATTCCGAGCCCGTCACCGAAGCCCCGGCTCCGTCGAAGCTGCCGCAAGAGCCCCGGCTTGACGCAACAACGAGGGATGCTCTGAAAAATCTGGAGGCATCCCTCTATATGGATGAGGATGCTTCACTCAAGGAAGCTCTGATGGCATCCGTCTCAACGGCCCGAGAGGAGCGGAAGCGGTTGAGACGTGAAGCAAAGGAGCGGAAAGCTGCTTTGGCCACGGGAGCGGGCCCTAGCACCATTCCTCGCGCTAGTACTCCTTCCGAAGAACCCCCTGCTGCCCTGTCTACTGCTCGTCGGCAAGTAGCGCGCGCGGTTCGGAGCGCCAATGATAAATCTGCTTCAGGTAGTACTCCTTTCCGAACCTTGTCGTACGACTTGTAAAGCTATTGGCTCATACGTATCCCATCTTGCAGGGTCAAGTCCAACTGAGGGGGAGGTGGAGACGACCGTCGAACCCAGGGGAGCGGAGGAAGCGATACTTGCTGAACTCGAACCGACAGTGAGCAACGTTGTCGGGGTCATGGGGCCTGGAGCCGAAATTGAGGGACCTGCCGCGGAGAGGGTCATTGATGTCGCACCTGAAGTGGCGGCAGATGAGATGATTGTCTCAACCGAGCCGAAGGCGGTAGAGGGCGAGGTGCTTGAGGCTGGGGACCTCGCGGCGCCGATGGACGAGGCAGCTGCGACCGTCGATCTTGAGGGAGCAGTGGGTGAGGCGGCCATGATTCCTGAAGACGGGCTAGGCGCTCCTTCTCAGGAATCTGGCAATGTTCCTATCATAGCCCTCCCTGCCTATGGTCCCCCGCCGCCTGTAGAGCTTGCGAGCATAACAACGGTTCCCCTCGAGTCGGGTGATGAAGCTACAGGCGGTGGCCTTCCGTCAGTGGAGGATGGGATTGCCTCGGTTTCTGCTGGCAGCTTGTCGGGTAAATTTTGAATGACCAATGTTCTTCGTTTATATATACCTCACAATCTCTTTTAACCAGTTTGTCTTTGTTTCAAACGCAGGTGCGGCTAGTGCCGATGCTCCATTGCCTGAAGGCACACCGTCAACTACTGTTTTGGCGGTGATTGCTCCTCAGCCTTCCCTTGTGCCATTGCGGGTGTCGGAAGGTATGAATTTACGAATTATGCATTGATCTTTTAACGTGTAGCTTATGTACTAACGTTATACTACTATGCTCTTTTCAGGAGTGTTCTTCGATCATCTATACCAAGTGCTGCTCCCACACTTCTCCTTCCCATCCGAGCTCGCTTCTCCCTTTAGTGGTACCGGTAAGTGTTGTCTTGATCTCTTTCGAGGTAATATAGGATCGTATCTGACTTTTCCTCTTCCTGATTGCAGTGCCTCGAATCGAAGGAGGGGACACCAGGCCTGCGCTGCCACCGGCGCCTCTAGCTTTGCCATCTGTTGCGACTGGTACTGCATATTCCTTTCCTTTTTTATATGATCTTTCACCGACTTTTCGAATCATTGTTTGACCATGTTTCGTTTTGCAGATATTGTTCCAGCTCTGATCCCTTTTGAGTCTCACGTTCTCTCACCGGCGGGTCCTTTCTTGAGACGCCCGTCTTCAAAGGGTGCTGTGATGAGCCTGGGTATGCTGAGCGGGTACATCGAAGAGCTCAACATGGATTCCCTCCCCTCTGCCGTAGATTTCGCTGTGGATGTTAACCTAATGTTGGCGGCTCTCGTAACTTTTCATAACGAAGGCGTCGTCGAATCGTGGGTTAACCACTGCAGAGAGATCGAGGCTTGCATGCATCGGTTGGAGTCGACGCGCCCTTCTCCCGAGGTTTTGGCCGCGAGCGCCCAACGGAAAGCTTGGCTTGAGCAAAGTGTTTCTTATCTCCGCCATTTGGAGCAGGAGGCAGCTTTACGGCTAAAGGCGCATCGGGAATCTTCAAACGCGACCGCTTGCCTTCGTGCTGAAGTTAGGACGAATGCTGCTGAAGTGAAAGTCGTCTTTGAAGGTCTTCTCAAGCGTATATCTAGTGGGCTAGCGCTGAAGCGGAAGCTTGATGCCGCTGAGCCCGATGCCCGAGGCCAAGAAGCAGCTCAGCAGGTTGTTGGGGAAGAGCTCGCATCCTTCACGCAGCAGCGGGCTCAAGTAGAGGCTGAACTGGCAGTGGTAGTTGATCAGAAGAAGGCGTGGAAGGAAGTACGCGAGCAATTGATAGAGCTGTTCAAGAAGCTTCCTTCTCCCTGAATATTTTGTATCGTTCACACACCTGTGATTTGTATATAGCATATACGCATTTTTTTTATTCTCTATACGATCCGCCTTGTATTTTGATTGAATTTATGAATAAAAACATATTCTTTCTTGCAATGTCTGGTACTATTTCTTCGCTTTTTCCCTTTTTGTTATGGTATTTTCGATGAACATGATCGGCGGGCAACTTAACCTCTCCGAGAGGTAGCGATGGCTTAGGTTGCAGGTTCAGGTCTGCCGCCTAAGGCTTTTCAACTCTATGAGCCGTGAGGGTCTCATAGAGACTTTTCTCCCTACGGATCGAGAGGATCTCGTAAGTGGATTTTCTCCTTAGGAATCGTGAGGATTCCCAAGTGTGGTTTTCTCTCATAAGTCGAAAGGATCCTATAAGAGAATTTCTCCCTCTTACGAGTCGAGATGGCTCGTAAGCGGTTGTTTCCCTCTTCGTCGAGAATTGACTTCAGAGAGTGAGACCCGTGAATAGTATGCAAGAGACCATTTAGGATTGACTTGCAGGGTCCCATTGCTCTCTTACGAGCCGAGAGGGCTCGTAAGAGGTTGTTTCCCTCTTTGTCGAGAATCGACTTCAGAGAGTGAGACCCGTGAATAGTATGCAAGAGACCATTTAGGATTGACTTGCAGGGTCCCATTGTTCAGGAAGCAAGTTTTTGAATCCTTACTGCCCGAGATGTGAGTCAAAGAAGCTCTCGTCACGGAGTGTTTGTATCCGTGAGTTGAGAATTTTGCTATGGATTATTTGTTTCCCGAGCGCCAAGGATTATTTGTGTCCTTGGGGTTTGAAACGAATCGATGGTCCCCACGGAGGCGCTGGTGGGTCTGCGAGTCGACGCGGATCAGAAGGCTCTCGTCAAGGAGTGTTTGTATCCGTGAGTCAAGGATTTTGTGAGGGATTATTTGTTTCCCAAGCGCCAAGGATTATTTGTGTCCTTGGGGATTGAAACGAGTCGAGGGTTCCCACGGAGGCGCTGGTGGCTCTGCGAGTCGACGCGGACCAGGAGGCTCTCGTCAAGGAGTGTTTGTATCCGTGAGTCGAGGAATTTGCTGGGATTATTTGTTTCCCAAGCGCCAAGGATTATTTGTGTCCTTGGTGTTTGAAACGAGTCGATGGTTCCCACGAAGGCGCTGGTGGCTCTGCGAGTTGACGCGGATCAGAAGGCTCTCGTCAAGGAGTGTTTGTATCCGTGAGTCGAGGATTTTGCGAGGGATTATTTGTTTCCCAAGCACCAAGGATTATTTGTGTCCTTGGGGTTTGAAACGAGTCGAGGGTTCCCACGGAGGCGCTGGTGGCTCTGCGAGTCGACGCGGATCAGGAGGCTCTCGTCAAGGAGTGTTTGTATCCATGAGTCGAGGAATTTGTGAGGGATTATTTGTTTCCCAAGCGCCAAGGATTATTTGTGTCCTTAGGGTTTGAAACGAGTCGAGGGTTCCCACGGAGGCGCTGGTGGCTCTGCGAGTCGACGCGGATCAGGAGGCTCTCGTCAAGGAGTGTTTGTATCCGTGAGTCGAGGAATTTGCTGGGATTATTTGTTTCCCAAGCGCCAAGGATTATTTGTGTCCTTGGGGTTTGAAACGAGTCGATGGTTCCCACGAAGGCGCTGCTGGCTCTGCGAGTCGACGCGGATCAGAAGGCTCTCGTCAAGGAGTGTTTGTATCCGTGAGTCGAGGATTTTGCGAGGGATTATTTGTTTCCCAAGCGCCAAGGATTATTTGTGTCCTTAGGGTTTGAAACGAGTCGAGGGTTCCCACGGAGGCGCTGGTGGCTCTGCGAGTCGACGCGGATCAGGAGGCTCTCGTCAAGGAGTGTTTGTATCCGTGAGTCGAGGAATTTGCTGGGATTATTTGTTTCCCAAGCGCCAAGGATTTTTTGTGTCCTTGGGGTTTGAAACGAGTCGATGGTTCCCACGAAGGCGCTGGTGGCTCTGCGAGTCGACGCGGATCAGAAGGCTCTCGTCAAGGAGTGTTTGTATCCGTGAGTCGAGGATTTTGCGAGGGATTATTTGTTTCCCACGCGCCAAGGATTATTTGTGTCCTTGGGGTTTGAAACGAGTCGAGGGTTCCCACAGAGGCGCTGGTGGCTCTGCGAGTCACCGCGGATCAGGAGGCTCTCGTCAAGGAGTGTTTGTATCCGTGAGTCGAGGAATTTTTTGTTGAAGTCACTGGCTTCTTCGGTTGAAATGAACCGTTGAGGTTTGGCTTCGTCGTTTGACGGAATCCTGGGGAAGTATGGTTCCTTTTTTGTTTGTGCCCTTGGATTGTATACAGGGATCGATGTGATCTTAACTGTAGGGCCGAAGTTTTATCATTTCTTCTTTTTATCTTATTTTATTTCCGCGATGCTCTATCATTTTAGCTTTTATATCGCGAAGGTCGCGATTGCCCAATCATTTCGGCTATTTTTCGCGGTGCCCAATCATTTCGGCTATTTATTTTATATTTACTCGTTGCTTTTTATTACGAGTTGCCCAATCATTTCGGCTATTTATTTTATTTTTACTCGTTGCTTTTTATTACGAGTTGCCCAATCATTTCGGCTATTTCGTATGCATGAGCGGCCTACTGGCTTTCGCCGTAAACCTGAAATTGGACACCGATTTCGGCATCAGCACCGCTGCAACTGGGATATTACCAGGAGCGAATCATCATTTGCCTCTGTTGTTGTTGAACAGAGGAGGCTTAGCGACCAGGGTTAGGATCCCGTCGGCTAAGGCTTTTGACTTCATGAGCCGTAAGGGTCTCGTGAAGGTATTTCTCCCTACAAGTCGTGGGGATCTTGTAGGTGTATTTTCTCCTTAGGAGTCGTGAGGATCCCTAAGTGTTTGTTTCTCTGTAAGTCGTAAGGATCCTACAGGAGGGCTTTCTCCTTGTGAGTCGAGAGGATTTACAAGGGTTGTTTACCATGCAAACATATCCCTAGTTTCAGATGGAACTTGGTTAGGGAAATGTTTATTCGCGCCCGTGGATTGTATACAAGGGTCGATATTGAACCACTTGTAGGGCAATATCGGAAGTTGTGGGGTTGCTTAAGCACAGGTTTAGGCTTCTGTAACTTAAGACTTTCAACTCTTATGAGCCGTGAGGGTTCCATAAGAGAGTTCTCCTTACGAGTCGTGAGGATCTCGCAAGTGTATTTTCTCCTTAGGAATCGTGGGGATTCCTAAGTGTGTTGCTCCCTTATGAGTCGTAAGGATCTCACGCGGGTGGTTTCTCCTTATAAGGTCGAGAGGACCCTATAAGCGTCTTTTAACGAGGTTGCGCCCTTTCGGGTTTTCACGAACACTCGCCGGTAGTTCCGCTGTTTTTACTCACGGAGCCCTTTCGGGTTTTCATCCGTGCCCTTTTTGCTTATGGACATACCGTTTATTTTATTTTATTTTTATATTTTTTTTTATTTCGTCAGCCTAAGGATGCTGCGGTATTAGTTTAAAGACGTTTCGGTCTGTTGTTAGTTTAAGGACGTTTCGGTCCATGGGTGGCTGGCTAATACTTATAAAGCTTGAGCTTAGGAAGATAGCGAGTGGACATAGTCGTCGTCATCTACCATTGACCTAGGCTGTGACTCATTAAGGATAGTATTTCTTTAAGAAGCGACCGTTTATTGGTCTGAAAGGCCTTTCACCGTGCATATCGATGAGTAGATAGGCCCCACCCTGGTAGACCTTATCAATGATGTACGGTCCTTCATAGTTTGGCTCAAACTTTCCCCGCTTGGCGCGATTGGGGATCATGGGCCTTTTGACCACTAGCACGAGTTCGCCTTGGTGGAATGTCCTTGGCCGGCTCAATTTTTCATATGAGCGCGTCATCTTCGCTTTATAGGCTTCCAGATTTTGCTGTGCTATGAGCCGGGTTTCATCAAGGGCGTCAAGCTCTTCAAACCGAAGGTGAGCATTTTCTTCGTCTGTCAGCTCGTAGTGGACTGCGACTCGTAGAGAGGGTAATTCTATCTCGAGAGGGAGTACCGCTTCCGTCCCAAATACCAACGCGTATGGCGTTGTGTTTGTGGCCGTTTTAAATGTAGTTCGATATGCCCAAAGAGCTTCTTGCAGTCATTCATGCCAATCTCTCTTATTTCGTGACACTGTTTTCTTCATGATCTTCGTCAAGGTCTTGTTGAAGGCCTCAGCTAGACCGTTAGCTCACGGATTATAAACTGAGGAATATCTCCAGTCTATATTGTGCTGCTGTGTGAAGCGGCTAATTTTATGACTTCGGCAGGCTGGCCCATTATCAGAGATGATCCTTCTTGGGGTTCCAAACCGGTATATGACATGCGTTTTGAAGAAATGGAGGATGTTCTCCGTCTTTACTTCCTTCAACGGTATCGCCTCTGCCCATTTGGAGAAGTAATCAGTCGTCGCCAAGATGAAACGATGTCCCTTTGACGATGCTGGTTCGATGGGGCCGACTATGTCAGTTCCCCACATTTCGAATGGCCAACTAGCCACTGTTGGATGCAATGGATTGGGATGCTGATGGATGAAGTCCCCATGAATTTGGCATGAATGACATTGCCTCGCGTATTCCAGGCAATCTTGCATCATCGTGGGCCAGTAGTAGCCCATCCGTTTTATCTTCAACTTCATCTTAGGGCCTGCTTGGTGAGAACCGCAGAGTCCGTCGTGAACTTCTTGGACAACCCTTTTCACTTCGTCAGGTCCTAAACATCTTAGCCACAGAGAATCGAATGACCTCTTGTATAGAGTATCGTTGACGAAGGCGAAAGACAGAGCTCGTTTCACAAGCTGATGTCTTATGGACTCTTCTTCAGGTATTCGGTGGAACTTGAAGTAATTTATGAAGACTTCTCTCCTGTCTTCGGTCTTCTCATGGTCTTTTATTTGTAGGGTCACCTGTTCAGTTGCTCCCTTTTCTTTATATGATTCAGGAGGTATTTCTGCTGGGGCGAGCACTCGACGGCTTTGTACCACGATTCTAACGTCATAGAGGTTCTCGTCGGCCAATTCTTTAGCAAGCTTGGCCAGTGCGTCCGCTTTGCTGTTTTCCGCGCGCGGTATACTTTCCAAAGTGTAAGAGGGAATTTGGGTTAGCAGTTGCTGCACTTTTTCACCGTATTTTACCAATTCCGGTTTGCACGTTTGGTAGTCGCCGTTTACTTGACTAACGACCAGTTGAGAATCACCGTATATGAGGAGGCTTTCAATTCCCATATCAATGGCGATCTCGAGGCCTGCAATCAAAGCTTCATATTCAGCTTCATTATTCGTCCTCGTCTCTGTTAAGGAGAAGGCGAAGCGCATTATTCTTCCTTGTGGAGTCACAATGATGAGTCCTACCCCCGATTTGATCGTTGGCATACTTTGTTTGTGCTTTTTCATAGAAGATGCTCCATCGAAATAGAGCTCCCAACGGGTACCACCACTGTCGATTGCGTCAAACGCATGTCTATCTGGCAAATCGCAATTTAAAGGAGAATCGGCAGGTATGGGATGCTCAGCCAGGAAGTCGGCGATGGCCTGGCCTTTTACTGCCCAGAGAGGTTGATATGTTATCGAAAATTCCATCAAGAGCAGGGCCCATTTAGCGAGTCGTCCTGTCAATATGGCTTTTGACATTAGATATTTGAGAGGGTCCACTTTTGAAATCAGACGGACCTCGTGCGCCAACGCATAGTGCCTAAGCTTTGTTATTGCGAAGATCAACACCAGGCAGTGTTTTTCAATAGGAGCGTAGTTGCTTTCTGCCCCCAGCAGAACTCGACTTAAATAGTAGAGTGCTCTTTCTTTCCCTTGATCGTTCTCTTGTGCCCATAATGCGCCTAAGGAACCTTCGAGGGCGGTTGTATAAAGAATAAGAGGTTTTCCCTTAACCGGAGCAGCCAACACCGGCGGGTTCTGCAGGTATTGCTTGATCTCATCCAGTGCGCCTTGGCATTTTTGATCCCAAACGAATGGGGTTCCCTTCTTCATCAGGTGACTATAAGGATGGCACTTTCCTGAAAGGTTGGCTATAAATCGCCGTATGTATGCGAGTTTCCCTTGGAGAGACCGCAGCTGTTTGAGAGTCCTCGGCGGAGGCATTTCCATGATCGCTTTAATCTTTGACGGATCTATTTCAATACCTCGGTGTCGGACAACGAATCCCAGGAATTTGCCCGAGGAAACCCCGAACGCACATTTAAGAGGATTCATCTTCAAGTTGTATTGCCGAAGGCGTTGAAATACAGTCTTCAAATGCTCGAGATGTTCCTCATATGACTTGCTTTTAACCACGAGATCGTCGATATAGCATTCAACGATTTCGTGTATAAGGTCGTCGAAGATCTTTGTCATGGCCCTCTGATAAGTAGCACCGGCGTTCTTCAAACCGAAGGGCATCACTTTATAACAAAATATACCAAGAGGAGTCCTGAAGGCTGTATGCTTCTGATCTTCAGGATGCATTTTTATTTGATTATACCCCGATGAGCCGTCCATGAAGGAGAAAACCTCATGAGTGGATGTGTTGTCTATCATTAGTTCAGTGACTGGCACTGGGAAGTCATCCTTCGGGCAAGCTTTATTAAGATCTCGAAAGTCCACGCATATGCGCACTGTCCCATTTTTCTTCATCACCGGGACGATGTTAGCGATCCATTCAGGATATTGAACTTCCTGGATGAAGCCAGAGTCGATCAGCTTCTTGACCTCAGCATTGATACTCATTTCAAGCTCGAGCCGCATTCTTCTCGGTGCTTGTTTAACTGGCTTGATGTTCGGGGATATCGCCAATTTGTGTACGGCAATTTCTGGATCTAGTCCCGGCATTTCGGAATAGTTCCACGCGAAGCAATCTCTATGCTGTAGAAGCACGTCCTTTAACGCAGCTACCCTTTCTTCAGATAGTAACTCGCTGATGAATGTCGGTCGTGGATCGTTTGCCGTCCCCAACTCAATTTTCTTGAGGTTATCTGCAGTGGTATGGATTCCGTCTTCCAGCTCTTTTGGTGCTGGTGGGAATTCTGAGATTATCTCATCGCTGCTGTTTTCGAAGCACCAAGGAAGGCTGTTCATGTCTTCGGACCCTTCTTTTAATATTGTTATTACATGGCAGGTGTGGATTTTCTGCCAATCCCAATGCGGAGTTGGTTCTATCCTTGCGTTTTCGGGTTCGTGCTTTTGCGGCGGCGCTACCCTCCAACAGTCAGAAAACGCGAATTTGCCTAGCTGATACTGATCTTCAACCCAATTCTTGAAGGTGAAGCAATCTTCAATAGGGTGTCCTATTACTCGATGGTAAAAGCAATAATTTGGGTTGAACACCTCGCCTGCGTGCTCAGGATGCTTAGACTCTGGCAACGTAAGCATTTGATGTTTTAGAGCGAGATCGAATATCTTCCTCGTTTTGTTCCGAGGAAATGAGTATGCTCGACCCATTTTCTTCCTGAGGGCTAGGTCAATAACGCTCGACTCCCGGATACGTGGCTTCTTAGCTCTGCTTTGTGGCTGTCGAGCGCCTCTCTTGCCTTTCGACTTGTTTTTGTTTTCGCGTCGAACCTTTTTTGTAGCAGGTTGACAAGGAGCGGCATTTTCTTCCTTCACCGCCTGTTGAAGGAGGCGTTGTGTCTTGGCTTTTTCATAGATTGCTATTTCACGATCGTGATTGTCTCGGGCTTTTTGACTCCCACCCCTTATAAGTTTGCTCATCTAGTCTTCAAATGATGGACTGGGCGATTTTGTATCAGGAACTTTTGCTAGCTCAGGATTAGCGTCCTCCCATTGAGCGTCCGCCTCTTCGTCGAAGTCATACATAACATAACAGCTGTTTACTAGCTCCCGTTTCTTTGACCGGATGTACCCAAGCCCTTTTGTTTCTACTCTCCCGTTAGGCAGTTTGCATTGAGTCCCGGGAATGTTCCAGACCTTGTCATAGAATTTGGCTTTTCTAATGGTCTGTGTGAAGGACATCCCGTGGCGCTTCAGCAGTTTCTTCAAACCTTCGGTATAATATCTGGGAAGACGGATAGGCTGAAGCCTGTCGAGCGTGGGATCCGCGCCATGCCAAATTTCTTTTTCCACCTTGTTTTCTTCAGAACGGTAGAATAGGATTGCCTTCTCGCCCTTTCGTCCGGGAGGGATATAGAATGTCTGCAATTCTTCTACGTTATTGGTGTCGAGTGCATCCAGTTCTTTGTAATGTTCAAGCGGCACCATGGTTATCTGGAGACTTCGCTCTTCATCAGCGAAAACCCGTATCGAAGGCCGAGCAGGGAATACAGCATGGACTTCATCCTCTGAATCACTACCGAAGATCAATGAAGGAACGGATGGTCCTGGCCTGGTGGATTGGGATGGACCTGAATACATTATATCCTCCTCCTCCTCGGTGTCACTGCCGAAGACAGGGATGGAGGCGTTAGTTTTGTTCTCCGGTTTGTGACACCTTTCCGTGTCTTCGAAACTCGGCAAGAAGTATTTGGCATCTTCATACTTGCGAACTTCGTTTACGGAAAACGGATTCAACTCTCCCGCCACTGTGTACTCGAGGCCATCCCTAGAATACTTCATGCACTGATGCTGCGTAGAAGGGAGGATATTGTACTCGTGTAGCCATGGTCGGCCGAGCAGAGCGTTGTAGCACGTCTTGGCGTCTATAACATGGAATTTGATGTCTGTGACGAGCAACCCGAAGCGCAGCGTCAATATCACAGATCCGAGAGTCTTTGAGGATTGGGAGTCGAAACCGGAGATAGTGATCTTGTCCCGGGCGAGGTGTTGGACGCTCATGCAAATCTCCTTTAACACTCGCACATTGAGTAAATTAACAGACGATCCATTATCGACCAAGATTTTACCTATCTTTATGTCATGGCAGTATCCTTAGACATAAAGGGGGCGAGTGTGTTCACATGTCCCGAGGAGAAGGTCTTCATCACCGAAAGCAACGTCGGCTGTGTGCACTTCTTCTAATTCATCTTTCATCCTTTCTTCGGCTAAGAAGGCTTGGAACTGTTCAGGATCTTGTAGCGCCTTAATCAAAGAGTCTCTGGCCTCCTTTGATAGTAACAAGGCATCAAGGACGCTGAGCTGAGAGGGCAGTTTCCTCAGATGTGCCAGAACGTTGTAATCCACCTTACTTCTCTTCGGCGGGTTTTTGGCGTTTAGCTCTTCCAGAACTTGCTCATCTAAGATGATGTCTTCAGAAACCTTTTCTTTCCCTTTATCTTTTCTATTCGAGGGTCCGAGGTTCTTTTCAGGCAGTGTTCGATTCCGCAGTCGGATATTTTCGCAAACCACTGGCTCCTCTTCTTTTCCCGAAGTTGACTCTTTAAAGAGAGGGGCAAGTTCTAGCTCCTCATCAGAGTCGCTCCCAAATGTAGGCACTTGTGACCCGGTAGTGTTAACCATGTGACAATTGCCGGCAGTTCTTTCAAGCTCTTTGGTCCTGTTTCTTTGCTCCCGACGAATCTTACGCTTTTCCCGTTTAAAGAGTTGTTGATTAGCGACGTATCCTTGCCACCATCCATTGAAAGCTTTGCAATCTTGGGTGTAATGCGAGACCTTCTGATGATATAAGCAATAAGAGGGGTGTATTTCAACCGCGCCAGTAACTTTTTCTTCAGAGGGTGGTAGCTTCATGCCCATCGATATGGCCTTAGCAAATTTCTTTTTTATCTTGAATTGGCTTTTGTCAGCGGTGGAGGCATTTTGCTCCAGCGAGATTATCTCAGCTCTTCTCTCAAATCTCTGGCGCTTGGCCTTTTCGAATACAGCCGTCTCGCGCTCTCGATCAGCTTTGCTTTTCAATCGAGCTTCACTAAGAAACGCGTCAATCGTTTCGATTGATAATTCCGGAACCCTTGACTCAGTATTTGCTCCCGGCGTTTTGGTGCCCGAAGTCCCTTCATCGTTCGAGGTCGAGTGGGAGATCATATGACAGCTCGCCACATATTCCTCGGATTCAGCCGATGAACTTTCCCCCTCATCTTCTTTTTGAAAGACGTGATCAAGGAAATCTTGGAGCGTAATGGGAGTCCGCGCCTTTTGTTTGTATTCATCTAGTGCGTCGATTTGCTTTTGTAAGTCTGTGCGCTTGTCGCCAGGCTTCACGGGCTTCTTAGATTTCTTCTTCTTCTTTTTCGAAGATTTTGACGGCTGGTTATGAACGCTTGAACTACCACCATCGGTCTTCGGAGTCGGACGTGGCTTCAATATCCCCTCTATAACCTGCGGTTCCAAGGGGTTCTTCCACTTGACCGCTGGACAGGTTTGAAGATCATTTAGCATTCTCCTCGTTTTGGCCGATAATACAACCTCCCAAGGAGCTTCCTCAATGACGGAACATGTTGCCCCCGGCGCATTCGTCCCTTTAGAGGTGTGGGGCTACGGGGGATTCACCTTCCATTTGTCGGATAGCGCAAATTTGCCCTGGCGGTACTGGTTTTCAAGCCAATTTTTGAAAACGTAACAGTCTTCGATCGGATGTCCTAGCACTCGATGATAAGGGCAGTAATTAGGCTCGTTGACGTCACTTGGTTGCGACCGACGTTTTGGATCTGGCAGATTTATGAGCCTGTTGCGCAATGCCAGCTCAAATAGCCTCCTCGTTTTATCACGGGGAAAGGAGTAAGCACGTCCCATCCTGCCCTCAAGGGGTACGTATGGGCGTGTATTGTTTGGACGAGCAACCGGCTTCGAGTCGCTTGGTTGTTGCTGGGCATTGGCGACAATGATCGCTTTTCCCTTCCCTTTATCGTTTCGGGAGTCCGGCTTCGGGAGAGGGGGTTTATGGCCCATCTGGTCCATCTGCGCCAATTTGTCGATCAAAGCCTGAAAGGAAGTCGGCTTGAAGAACATCATAAACTGTGAAATGGTTGCTTGTGGATCGAGGGTTCCAACAAACATTCCCACCGCAGGGGCTTCTTCTATGCGCTGTTCACACTTAGACCATAGATTACGCCACCGTATAGCGTACTGAACCCACGTCTCGCCGGGCTTTACCCTGGCGTTAATCAGCGCCGTCATCGGGGTACGCTCGCTGGCACTTGCAAAACGTTGGGTGAAGTGCAGCTCCATCTCCGCGAAGGTTTTAATAGAGTCATTGGGGAGCTCGGAATACCATTCGAACGCCGTATCTGATAGGATTCCAACGAACTGGCGAAGCAGAAGCTTGTCGTCGCCGCCGGCGTTACCGCAAAGCGCCCTGAACTGGGCGACGTGTTTATGGGGATTGTCGGTCCCTTTGTAGACATGAAACTTGGGAATTGTGTAACCCGGCGGGTACTTGATTTGATCATACCAGCCTGGATACGGTCGCCCCGTTTTTACGACGTGGCCGGCTGCTTCGGCCGCGTGATGAACCTTTATTTGCTGGGCAATGTATTCGTCCAGATCAGTCTTAGAGATTGTATCCTCTTTAGCTGTTGATAGAACGGGCTGAGGGTTTGATGTTTCTCCCCTATCATCCCCAAGGACGATCGGGGGTTCTTCAGTCGGGGGCTCTGGTTGTATCATCATCCCTATCATGTCCTGGAAGAGGAGGCCCATACGCTGTATATTGGCTGCTTGTTCAGCAGCCTCTTTTTCTCTCTTTTCCAGTACTCGGCGGAGGAACTCGGCGTCGGTCTCTTCCTCTTGACGTTCATCTAAGGATGTGTCAGGATTCTCTTTTGGCCCAGTGAGTGCAGCCATTGTAGTCATCATCTCCTGGAGCTTTTGCTGCTGCTCCTGGGCTTTCGTCACGGATCGGGTGAGCGGTCGGTGACCCGTAGAAGTACGACTTTCTTCCTTTCCAGAAGCCATATAGACCGTGTGAACCGTTATGCCCCCTGACTTGGGGCGTTTAGGTTCACCGCTTTTAAACATTGTCAGCGTCACGGGAGCTTTCTCCGGCCTTTTCCTTTTGTGGACCATTGAGGTTGAAGGAGCCGTTGAAGTGGGCATCTTAGCATTTGTTGCCCCCTGCTGTTTAATGGGGCAGTTTTTGTCCTTTTCCACCTTTGCCCTTTTCTGGCGACGAAAGTGGTCTGGGTCAATCACGGAGTCTTGAACCCTCCGCCAAACTTTATAAATCTTTGACGACAGCCGTTGAGGGGGCTGTTCCTGCTTTGTCTCCGGAGCTTTCTCCACAGGCGGAGGAGATCTTTTCAATGCAGCAATTGGGGAGTTCTTTCTCACCTTCCTCAGCAATTCAAAGCTATTCCTAGTTGGAACAGCAGCGTTGACCTCCGCCACTGGAGCAGGTGGGGTTAGCCCTGAGGGGGAGTTGCCCCCTGCTTTCCTTACCCGTTGCCAATGGCGACGTCGCGCACGACGAGCCGTTGGGACTGGCTCGGAAATCGAGATGTTTTCTTGCTGCCCCCTGTTTGAGTGTGGGGTAACTGCCGATGTCATCCTATCGAAGACTGATGTCTTTTGACCAGCTGGGGGAGGAATGGGAGCAGTCAATCTTGTGAAGACCGACTCTCTGATGGGAGAAGCCGCTTTAACGACTTCCGAAGCAGCGGACGTTGCCCTCTTTGGGACAGCCACTTTATAATTCTGACCTAGCCTGGTGAAAACGGAGGCTGTCGGTTTAGTAGCGGGAGACCCGTTGACAGGGGTCGGGGCAGCAGTGAGCCGGTCGAACACTGACTTCTTGTTAGCTTCCGGTGCGGATATCGGCATAGAGAAGCTTGTAGTTGGGACCATGGTCCCGAAAAACAGGCCGGTGGTGGCCTGGGTCACCTGGCCTACCGGCAGAGTAAGGAAAGAAGCCGCTTGGGGCCCACACGTCACCCCTCCTGGTGAAGTGGAGCGTCTGTTGCAGTGGCATTTCGAGCAGCTGGTGCAATTGGAGGCCATTGAATCTCAAATTCTGCGCCAGACAAAAGACCAAATCTTAGCAACTTGAAATCCGAAGACAACCATTTAACAAACCGCGATTGGTTCGCGAAGACGACACTCGAAGTGTGGAGTGGAAAGAGGAAAAGGTCCCACCGGGCGTGCCAGAATCTGTTCCCCTCCGAACGGCGGCCCGGACTTCGCGTCCGTGGCCTGAGGTTCAGGGCAGATGCTAATTGGTGCTATCCGTCCACCTCTCCGAAGATGCCAAGTTGATTTATGGCACCTTGTATCGGAGGTTTAGACGGATGCGGCCGATGTAGCAGATTTCGTCAGATTCCCCCTCAGGGTGAGGGGTTTTTTTTATTGTGGGGACGCTCTTCCCTGCGGCGCAAGCCCCTGCAGTTAATTACGCTACCGCATCGCGGTAACAACTTTCTCCTTCTCCAGAATTTCACTTCGTGTCGTCTGTGTTTGTTTTGTTTGTGGTTGCCCGTGGATTGTATACGGAGACTGAGTAATGTCGTCGCCCGTAGGACGTGGATTAATCCAAATCCGTATTTACTTAGATTTGGATTGGGTGTTTTTAGTTTAAGGATACGTTAGTCGCGTTGCGGCTAAGATCAACTTAAACGTTCGTCAAGGATACGTTAGTCCTGTTTTGGACTAAGATCGACTTGACGTAGTGATCGATTTAATATCTGGCCGTCGGGACTCGTCACCTCTCTGACGTCGCTGAGGGATTACAACGACAGGCGTCAGAGGAGTTCAGAGATGTACCCTTGAACCAAAGTTGGTTTGGAGTTTTATCGTTTATTTAAATATCTAAGGACACGTTAACCGTATTTGGGGGTTAAGATCAACTTAGACGGGACAGTTTAGATCCAACAAAAGAGCGTTTAGACTCTATTGTGCCATTTTAGGGACGTGGTGGTCCATCGCCAGTTTAGGGACGTGGTGGTCCGATGTTAGTTTAGGGACGTTTCGGTCCGGTATTAGTTTAAGGACGTTTCGGTCCGCTATTAGTTTAGGGACGTTTCGGTCCGATATTAGTTTAGGGACGTTTCGGTCCACGAGTTTAAGGACCCCGCAGTCCATATCGATGTGTGGTCGTTGGGACCCGTCACCTCTTTGACGTCGTTGAGGAATTACAACGACGGATGTCAAAGGAGTTCGGAGATGTACCCTCGAACCGGTCGTGAATTGGTTTAGGAGAGCCATTTTGCTCAATCATTTTAATTTAAGGACTTACAGCCAGGATTGGGTTAAGTCCAATTTTTTCTATTTATCTTGAATTCTGCCCGACTAATAAATTAATCCAAACAGGGTTCTGCCCCTTTATTATTTTGCAATTTGATTTGGGGCCAGGCCCTTTTAAATAATGAGTTGCATTTGTGCAGAAAATCAAGAGTTTTCCAAACAGGGCTCTGCCCTTTTATTATTCTGCAATTTGATTTGGGTCAGGCCCTTTTTAAATGGGATGCATTTGTGCAGAACCACAAGTGCATGGCACTTTTAATCTAAATTTGGATCAAAGGAAAACAAGTTTTTCTATTTGTTTTCCCTGATTTTACAGAACCAAGGGTTCACATCAAGTGCAAGGCACTATTTATTTATTTTTATTGAATTATTCCCTTTTTTAATCCTCTGTTCTTCAGAGATTTTTCTCCTCTTCCAAAAGAAGTTTTTACCTTTTTGTTTATGCTCTTGATTAATCTTCAAGAGTTCTTTTTCTTCTCCTTTTTTTTATGCCAGAAGTTGATTCTTGAACTTCCTCCCTTTCGAATGAGGTCTGGGGTCTTATTTATAGTACTCACCAATTTGTTGAATTTGTTAACAAGATCTTTCCTGAATAATTTTGGGAATTTTCCCACCATTGGATCTTTGATCCAAAGGCAGAAGAAAATCTCCTGTTTCAGAAAAGATTCATTAAATTTTCATTCTGTTTCTGCGCAACTCCCCAATGAATGACACGTGTCGCGCAGTGGAAGGCTTGCGCAGCAGTGCTTGCGCAACTGCGCAGACACGTGTCGCGCAGCTGTGCACTTGCGCAACAGTGCTTGCGCAACTGCGCAGACACGTGTCGCGCAGCGGTGCACTTGCGCAACAGTGTTTGCGCAACTGCGCAGACACGTGTCGCGCAACGGTGCCCTTGCGCAACAGTGCTTGCGCAACTGCGCAGACACGTGTCATGCAGCGGTGCGCTTGCGCAACTGCGCAGACACGTGTCGCACTGTGGACCGCTTGCGCACTGCGCAACGCACGGAATTTGAAGCGTTGCTTCAGAAAATTTTGAATTTTCAAAATTCAAATGAGCCTTGCTCAGATTGGGGGAACAGTAACTTAGCTAGTCGGGTCGCATTGAAATTACTTAGTCTACAATACCTCAAGAAGGATTTGTTCATTTCTGAACTCTTCCTCTTTTGTGTGTTCTGTACGTTATGAACTGTAGTTTGATTTAGAACGTTTATGCTTTTAGATAACGTGCCTGAACCGATCAACTCTTGATATGGGAAATGTTCAAAACATTATCCAATAATACAAAATTATATCCTTGTTTACTAATAAAGAGACTGATATGATGTTGTATATCAGGTTCGGTATCTGATAACATTCGTTCAGAATCAATGTATTCTGGTAATACAGGGTGATAACTGCCAACAGATTTGGCTGCAACACTTGCACCGTTTCCAACTCTTGAAACTTATCACCCGTTCTCAGTTCTCTACCTATCAGTAGCCCATGTAACAGATTACATATGCGGGATCCTGATCCGGTATCTCATACCCAGGACGTAAATGATACTGAGAAACAGTTCTCGGTAATTAACACACCTGAAGAAGATGCATCGGCATGCACTTTATTTGTTTGGGCGGCACGGGAATTCTGGTAATCCCCTATTTCATGCTCTGTCTTATAACAATTATAAGTTGGAGCGGGACCAACGTTCCTTAGCGCAGTATAATAAGCGGGTTCGGTCAATACATCCGTATTATTATCTTGATTAAGGCATGACATAGTCACAACCAGGAGGGAGAGTGAGAGAAGAAAACACTCAACGTATGCTCTTGCAAGATTAGATTGGTTATTAATATATCTAATCAGGATGTCTCCCACTGTTTTAGTCAAATCTTCCTTCAAACCCTAAAAGGAAAGACTAGCCGGGATTAATTACACTGTACAAGTTCGCCAATCTTTCAGCCAGGCCAGTGCCGGTACTTTGATGGAGGTTCCCCGTGCTTTCGCATGGACCTAATTAAAGTAAATCTCGTTTTCCCAGAGGCATAACCCCGTTGACACCTTTCTAGACACCTACTTGATCGGCTAATTGTAATGTGTAAAACTCTCCCAGGAGTAACTCTTACTCGCAGCGGGTATTGGGATCCAACTATCTCATAGAAGGTATGCAATCTTATTGCAAATTTCAACACTTGAAATACCCAATAATATTTTTCCCCAAGCCTCCTATGACCTTGATAAAGGCCAACAAACCATAGGCTGCTAGTCAAGTTCAATCCGTCATTTCCTGATTGAATTAAACCCACCCGCACGACCCTTGAAAAAGGCCAACAAGGTCGTACGACTACTCTAATCCAATCTGCATCATATGCATAAAGAGATAAGTACCATTCAGCTACCGCACACTACTCCTTGACAAAGGCTAACAAACGCAGCACGAATACTAAACAGTCCTTATTTGAAATGACGAAGGGCTACGACAGGTTTTTAAGAAAACCCTTTGCGTAATGGACTTGATATCGTTGTAGAATTGAGTGATTTTTAAAAGGAATGTTTTTGAGGCCTTTTCTAGTTTTGCTAAAGAGGTCACTCCCGGTGAAGGGATCTCGGCTCTTTCCTCATCGAATAAGGTGCAGGATATTTCAAAAATATCACTATGCAAAGCAAAAACTATATAAGCAATCAAAAGACAAACTGTGTTTATAGCATCTGCTAGTTTCACTAAAGAGGTCACTCCCGGTGAAGAGATCTCGGCTCTTTCCTTATCGAATAAGGTGCTAGATATTCTACAAGGAATACCGCTATGCAAAGCAAGAACTAGAGCTACCGGTTTTTAAATAAGTTTCTACAACATCTTTAGGTTTCTTTTAGTTTCATTAATCTCATTAATGAAGTCCCATTTTATTATGCTTCATAAGCATCAAATTTGAAACGTAATCTGCAATATAAAATATATCTCATATATATAATATAAACATTCGTCTCAGGCTGTAATATGATCTCATCACAGAATATTGCAGCAGAAGAACATAAATGAAATATTGGATATTCTAGGATGTCCGTGTTTTAATACGGTCCTGTATAAAACACGGATTCCACGGTCGCGATGAATAGCCAAACCCACATCCCTAGACCCCTACGAGAGCGGCAAGTAACCCTGCCAGTTCTAGAGTTAGGAGACCCAATCTCGACTCCTCGAGATGATCTCCCTCTGGACCCTTGAACCCAGTTACTTGTGCTCCCCGCCCTGGGTCTATCCTAATGCGGAAAAGTAAATAATATACAATGGTGACATCATCCTCATCTCGGAAGTGCCCTAATAAAAGAATATTACATATAAATGAATTTTACATGAATGGAAAAGAAAAACTCTCATCTCACATAAAACCCCCGACTATTCAAAACACGACGATCCAATATAACATATCACATCAACACATTATATCACATATCATCAACGTAAGTAAATATGCGCATCCCAATTGTCGTTGATGTATAGCAACGAAACCGGTGATACACCACATATTACACTTACGGTCGCAGAAAAGAAAGTGTAAAACTACAACAGTTGCAATCAGCAACCTCCTTAGACATCTCATGCCTAACCAAACGAATTCCTTAGACATCACGTGCCTAACAATTATAAACCCCGCATTTTAGTCTCGATCTCGAAAACACTTTTCAATATCTAGTCGGGCAATTCAACAAGATTCCCGACATCCTGATCGAATGCTCGTCGCAAACTTTAGTAGACGGCCGCACCCCCGGATGCCGTTGACGAAGTGCACTAAGGCGTAACACCGCTGCCGCAAGCACCCGAACGGATGCTTTTGACGACGAGGTTCTCCTACAGTCACTTGGTCGGGGCTATGGGGCGTGGCTATCTATTATGTTTACTCGGCGCGTATCCGCGTACGCTACGTGATTGTGACAGACTTTTGATCACATCAAAATCCCGTGGCAACCGATCAAATGAGACCAAGCTGCAAGATTTATAACATTCAAATTAGTTATCTCATAACTACTTATGGATTCCAAATATTGTATCACATTCCAGATAAATAGACAATGTTAAACTTTCCGATCGAATAATCAAACACCCAAGTTTTCCCAAATGGTTCTCAACACTTGAAATTAGTTTAAAAACATCCATCACATGCCACAATACCAATGGTCCAGCCGTAGAAGGGTCAAACCAACGCCTCACATGTGGCAATGCCGTACTGCCCCAAACCCTAAGGTTTAGAGGCGGTTCAGACGGTCACATAATCGAGTTAAGTTTTGTGTTCTTCTAGAGGGTTCACCGTGTTACTTGCACGACTTAGAACGTTATTAAACTAAAGGAAAAATCCAATACTTGGAAATTTTCTGACAAGGGAAAAAGTGAGTTATTGATATCTGTTCGAACTTTTTAACTTGTTCTAAATTACCCGGAAATATTAAACGAAGTTAAACATTCCGATCGAATCAACGAGTTCCTAATACATCCCAGAAAACTCAACACTTGAGTAGAATTAAAAATTCCCAGAACTATGAAAAAGGACCCAACAATTAAGACCTAAAGTATCAGGCCCCAACACTAAAGTTTGGTCGCGGAACCGCCGCCAAACGCGTTGTTTGGCCGCGGTTCCGCGGTCACGTGATCGAGTTGGTGGTCCGTACTTCACAGTAATTCTTAGATTTACCTGCTTTATTTTTTGAGTATTTTTAATATGAAAAATGTCAGCTTTCGAAATTTTTTCCAGAAACTAGGTTTTATCGGGTATTCGGAGTTCGATCGGACTTTAAACTTTGCCCACACATCGCCTAATGCTCTAGCTTGGCTCTGATACCACTGTAGGGTTACTAGGCACTGTCACAAGGTTCTACAAGGCATCAACAATGCCCGATTTAAATTTTAGACGTGCCGAACAACCCTAACCAAGATCTTAGACTAGAGATTAGGCGAAACAAAGCAAGTAAACAACTTTACTTCTAAGAGTTTGGGATTACAACCTTTGTAGTCCGGTCCTTCACTTCTAAGGCTCCGTATTGAGGTCCCTTCACTGCGATCATCGAGATCTGGACTCTAGAGAGGCTCTACAAAAGAAAGATGCAAGCTTGCTTCCGATCTTCGATAACAAAGATGATCTACCTTAAAGAAACTCAAACCCAAGCTCTTGCTTTGCTAATCAAGTATTAGCAAAGCAAACACCTTAATCTAAGTTGCAAGAATAGATGAGGATGATGAAGTAGGAATTTTGCTCTCATTTGTTTTCTTAATCTCACTCATTATCATCACTTCACAAAAAGCTAGAAAGCTTTTCATGCAAGGAAGAAGAAGAAAGAAGATGATCAATCCTTTTGTGATGAATAATGAAATCTAGTGAGGTTAGAAATGCAACCATGGGTTAAGTATGATAACATAACACATGTAGAGACTTAACCATGGTGAAGGGTTGGGTTGGGTTAACAAATATCAACTAAAATATCTTTCGAAAATATCTTTAGTTAAAAACAAAAGCAAAGCTTCTAGAAGCTTCAAGAAGGTTTAACCCTAATCCAAACCCTAACCATGTTTAAACTCCACAAAACATGTTTCATTTGTAACCTTAACTTGTTACAATATTATATATCACATATATAATATATTTTGTAACAAAATAAAATAATACAATTAACATATATCACATATATATCAATGTATTACCCGAGTGAGAAAAAGATTTTTTAAGTGAGGTTATATTAGTTAATGTAATTTAACATATCAAATATATAATTATACATTAAATTATCGAATCAACACTTGATCTGATAATCCGGCTATTTCACAAATAACCGACTAATATAATCTGTATCAGTTCATCGAATCAACACTTGATCCGATGACCCGGCTATATCACATTTACCCGGACGATATCACATATCGCGAGAATCTAATACGGTATCGCATACTCGCATTATTCTCCGTTCCGCACATATCACATATGTGCTCCTACTCCGTTTTGCCTGAGCCAGGAAACTTCTGTGTAGGACTCTAAAGAATCGTCAATACGCCGGCAGTAGATGATAATCATATCAAACATCCACAAGCTGCAAGCGGTCAGCTAAACGGAACATCTACCAAGGTATTGAGCGATCAGAAGATCAACAAGCAAGCCTGTACATTCTTCTGTGAATCCAATCAATAACGCTCCCGTACAGTCCGGTCTCTTCGTCTGATATGTCGCATATCTCGCATAGGGGTGGAAAACGTCCGACCCTAATAGCTTGATAAGTCATGTAGATATGAGGTCCATAATAGTACGAGAAACTACTGATAACACTTACCAGTAAATCTCAACACCCCTGGCCAGGGATTTCTAGTTATAGCCAATCGAACACAGCGCAACATCAACTCCCTATACCGGGAGAGACGAAAACCCTCCTATCACTTATTGCCTCCATATGATTCGGGACTGTACCCAAAAGCCACCTTTTTGCACGCCCTCTTGGACGTGGTATGATGGAAATCAAAGCACAATGGGAATTACACAAGACTCTATGACGATCTCGGGTCTACAGGCTAACCTGTACAAGTGTCACCAGAGAACTGCCATCTGACGTGAGGTATAATACCATCTGGGAGTTCTCGGCGAGTCCGTCCAGTCTACCCAGTCTCCACTGAGCACCCGTATACCTTCTCTGATGTCAAACACCAATGGTTATGAGATCATCCATCGCCCATCATATGGGTCAAGAAGCGCATACGCTAGTCTACTCTGGAGTATCGATGCCCTGTCTCGGTACTCCTACTACTAGGAACATTTGAAGGATGTACTTGACGACTACACTGTCCCCACTAGTATGATCTGCATCATAGTCCTGGAAGTCAAGTAATCATCCTAAGGGCTTTATCAACATGTGACATATTGACAATCAGAGTACAAGTTAAGATAAAGTGTAACCAGATAGCATACTATCATGTCGAGCAAGAAAGTTCTCCCTATATATGTCCAAGCATCCACTACAATATACAACGTATGTAGAGTAATTGCCTCTAGGGCATACATATAACTAATAGGTTGACGACTGCACCAGTTCTATCTTTGCTTTCTGGATCGGGCGACTTTGTCGTTTACTCTGATGTTTCGCGAGTGGGGCTCGGTTGTGTTTTGATGCAGTATGATAGAGTTATCGCTTATGCTTCCCGACAGTTGAAGGAGCACGAGCAGAATTATCCCACTTATGATCTGGAGATGGCCGCGGTGGTCTTGCGCTGATGATTTGGAGACACTACTTGTACGGAGAGTCGTGTTAGATTTTCACAGACCACCAGAGCTTAATGTACATTTTCCTGCAGCGGGATCTGAGTTTGAGACAGCGTCGTTGGATGGAGCTTGTGAAGGATTATGATTGTGAGATCCTTTATTACCCGGGGCAAGGCGATTGTGGTAGCTGATGCTTTGAGTCGTAGGCCCGGGGGTAGCTTGTTCCAGTTGAGCGCAGTTCAGAGACATTCTTCTGCAGATTTGCAGTTCTTGTGCGACAGCTGAGTACAGCTTAAGTTCACCTCCACTGGGGGACAGCTTGCTCATGTCCTCGCCCGTCCACTTCTACTTAATCATTTTCGTATGGCACAACCCGCCGATGCTCGTTTATCTGAGATTCTTTGTCTGAGATTCTTGAGCATGTTCGGCAGGGTAATGATTCAGAGTTCTTGATTGATGACAAGGGTGTGCTACGTTTAGGGACTCGTTTGTGTATACTTGATACCGATGGGTAGAGACGCGAGATCCTAGAGCATGTACATCAGTCAGCCTTCATTGTTCACCCAAGTTCCACCAAGATGTAACATGACTTGAGAGATAGTTACAGGTGGGCAGGTATGATGGGTGATGTTTCAGATTTCATTTTGATGTGCCCGACTTGTTAGCGAGCTAAGGTTATGCATTTGAGACCGGCAGGAGAGTTGCAACCTTTAACCGTTCCAGAGTGGGAATAGGAGCAGATCTCCATGAATTTCGTTGTTGGTCTAGCTAGGTCTAGTCAAGGGTATGACTCCATTTGGGTGATTGCTGTCCGGTTAACGAAAGAGGCTCACTTCTTTCCAGTGAAGACCACTTTCAGTTATGCTCAGTATGCTCAGTTGTACATTGATATGTTTATGCGTTGGCACGGAGTTCCTTCATGCATTGTACCCAATAGAGGCACCCAGTTCACTAGCCGTCTTTAGCAGAAGCTTCAGGAAGCCTTGGGTACCTCTTTGAGCTTTAGCACCGCTTTCCATCCGTAGACTGATGGTCTGATAGAGCGGGCTATACAGACTCTGGAGGATATGCTTCATGCGTGCGTGCTTAATTTTGTTGGCAGTTGGGATCGTCACTTGCCATTGATAAAGTTCTCCTACAGTAACAGTTATCAGGAGAGGATTCAGATGGCACCTTTTTAGGCTTTGTATGGTAGATTGTGTCGATCGCCAGTCTGTTAGACCGACTCCGCGCGAGCAGGATTTTTGGACCCCAGCTAGTTCAAGAGACTACGGAGAAGATCCAGTTGTTTCAGGACAGGATGAGAGTAGCCCAGTGCAGACAGAAGTCTTATGTCGACCATTGTCGTCGCAGACTTGAGTTCGCAGTGGGAGATCATGTATTCCTACGTATTTTTTCCGATGAATGGCGTGTTGAGATTTGGGAAAAAGGAAAGCTTAGTCCCAGATTGTAGGTCCTTTTGAGATCCTTGAGCGAGTTAGTACCGTTGCCTATCGTTTGGTACTTCCGCCCAGATTTCCGGATGTTCACCCCGTATTCCTTGTTTCGATACTTCGCAAATACCTTCATGACCCTTCTCACAAGATTCATCACTAGACCATTTAACTAGGATGCGATCTTTCGTTCACCAAGCAGCCGATAGTTATAGTGGATCGGCAGGTGAAGAAACTTCTGTCAAAGGTCTTGCCATTTGTGAAGGTTCTTTGGTGTAGCCCACAAGTGAGGAGATCACTTGGGAGGCTGCGAGCAAGATGTGGAAGATTTTCACTCATCTCTTTGAAAGTATGGATAGTAAGAATTTTAAATTCGGGGACGAATTTCTTTAAGGGGGGAGATTCTAACACCTTAGAATGCGATTAGTGTTAATTAAGCGATAATGCGGGGTTTTAATAAAAAGTTTACCAAATTAGTTTTCTCGCATTTTATATAGATTAATCAATATTTTATTATTAATTGTTTTTGCTTACACACACTTGTGCATGCTAACTTGGGGGTTGTTTGCTGTTAACCTTGTTTAGTGGCCATGACACCTTAAACAAATCCATGCCATGATTAACTAATACTTTGATATTTGTTGTGAGAGTTATCTTCTTGTTTTGGAATGAGGGGAGATGGCAAGGTGACTCATCAGAATGAGTATGCTTGCATTAATGAAGGAGAGGGAGAGAGTAAGTGTAAGGGTACACTCACCCTCTCATCCGTATCACACCTCACTCTCTCATTCTATCTCATTCTCTCTCATTCTCAATTATTGCTCTTCTTCTCTTCCCTCAACTGAAACCCTCGCGTTTTCTTCACAAAACCTTGCAAAACTTCATTAAACCTTACCCAAAACACTTCTCAAGTTATGTTTTAGCCACTAGGATCCCTTGGAGCTTGGAAAGCTAAGATCTTTTGAGCAAGTGTGGATTGGTATAACCTCTAAACTGTTAAATAGATGTTATAATGTTGTGTAGCTTTTTAGTTTCAGTTTAGAACACTTAAACTATAGTTTTATGCACATATCGTATTTTTATTGTCATTATAGGATATCTGTGATCTGCCATGACCCTGAGTTTATACTGGAAAATCTAGCAATGTAGTAGTGTTGTACTAGTGACCCTGAGTGAACACCTGAAGCACGAACCCCACCTGGGCGGTTTTGGCCGGCGACAATAGGGATAAATCCGGCGACCTCGGTCTATTTGGGGAGTTGGGGCTTGGGTTTTGTAGGGTAGCTGTCTGTAGTTGTTTTAGAGTGTTTGGTAGTGCTTGATTTTTTATGTTTTGATAGTATACAAAATCTGGGATCACTTTGCTTGTTTCTAGTGTTATGACTACGCGCGTTACGTTATCCGACACGGTTCGTGTACTTTGTGTAGTTGTTGCTCTTGGGTTGGTTCCGTAGTGTCGCTACGCACGTTAGCCACTAGACGAAGACTTGAGAGTTTGATTGGAGTTGGTGCGTCGGTCAACATAGTTTGTACGTGTAATTGGTCAATTTCTAATATGCACTTGTTATATTGTTATATGATTTTAGGATCGCAGGCGGGGACTTCGGACGCTGCGAAGAAGGGATAGCAAGTGGTTATCTTTACTTAGTCTAAGATCATCAGTGAGTAGATTTAACATCTACAGGGAAATCGCCCGTATGGCGTTATGCATCTGAGCTAGATTCAATGATATGATTATTAATTATAACTATATTTACATAGAGATTGTGCATGGAACTTCATTGCATATTATTACTTGTTGTGCCTGGACTTGTACTCATTGGACACTGCACTATTATTGACGGTTCATGTTGCACGGGCACTAATTGTATGCTACACTCACACCTTCGGTAATTGCCATGACACGTACAATACATATACATATGTGAAATTGTATGGTTAGTGACCTTGAAACATTGATTCTTAATCCATTGTGCATATGAAATATAGCATACATATATACCTACATGCTTACACATATACCTTGCTATAGCTACATGTTCACCTTTATATGATGTTGCATTGGATTTCGTGGAAATTGGAAACCGCATGATATATTTAATAACTTGATGCATTTAATTAGCGGTTTTCCCTTGTTATGATCATATCACTGTTTTATGTTGCATATATTATATTTCATGGATTTACGCATTGAGATACGGATTTCATGTGATTTTCTGGATTTGAGGACCATGGTATTTCAAGAAATTATGCACTGTTTGAAAAACCAGGTTTCTCTTGATATGATATTTCAGTGCGTCCACCATGAGTTTGTAAGTCCACGTTACCTCTCCCGGTACTTACGCGCTTGCGGAAATGATGAAAAACGATTTTTCAAGAGGTGGTAACATGGACTCAAAATACGGATCTTTGTTAAACAACTAACTAACAAACCTAACAAGAGTTTTACCTACTCGGTTAGGGGGTTCTACCTTTCTTGAACTACTACGTTTTCAACTCTTTCCGGTGTACGGATCGGCCTCACCTCGTCGTCTCCTTGCGCCGAAGATGGATCCACCTGAAAGCTTCAACCTTTGGCTTCTTCTTCGAACTTGAAGAAACTAGAACCCTAGGTTTGCTAAACCTTGTGAACTAGGACGAGTAGAGAAGTGATATGGGTTTTCTTTTATCTCTAAGACAATGTTTCTCAACTCATGAGAGGGTGTTGTCTTGAGCTAGAGAGAGAGCAAGAGGAAGAGCAAGAGGGAAAGCTTAAGCAAGAGAGAGAAATGAAAGGAGAGAATGAGTAAGTCTTTTGCCATCCAAGCTCTCATAATCCAAAACCATCATAATAAAATAGTAATCAAGTATTATGTGATGGTTCAAGTCAAAATGGCTATATCATTTCATGCACTCATTTTGGAAAAAGAAACAAGCAAGCAAAAGTCTTTGCCATGAAATGATAGCCATTGTCATGATGATGGTCAACTAGTCCAACCTAGTCAACTGGTCAACAAAGTCAACCCCTCAAAAACATTGTCACTATAACACTTAATTAATATTATTGTTAATCATATTTCTTATTCTCATTAGGGTTTAGCAAAAAGTCAATAGTCAACAGTCAACGGTCAACAACCCCAATGAGAATCCTCTGCCTCTGTCTCTCTGTCAACTGTGCATACACACCCGCATCCGCTTTCCGAGGAACACGAATACAAACAAGATAAAACCAATCCCAAAATGTACACTAAGATCTGGCTTAAACCAAAGCCCGCTAGTGTTAACTTTTCGGACACCAAACGTTCACAAGTGCACGGATGTGACCGAACCCTGTCACAAAACCATGCGACCTGTCGCAAAACCATGCGACCTCTACTCTTTTGCCTAAAGGCGAATAGCTTTCTGTATGGGACTCTAAAGACTCGACACTACGCTGGCAGTGGGTTTAACCACAGACCGCAAGCGGCACTAGCTGTGCGTAACGGTCCCCAGGTAGATGCCGACAAGAAGACTGATGAGGTGAAACCCATCTGAACTCCTACTGAGCCTGAATGTGACAATCTCTGTACAGTCTGGTATGTTTGTCTGATACATCGCATAGCGGGACTAGGGGGCGGTAAACGTCAGTCCCCTACTAGCGGTACAAGTCGTGTCGGAGTGTAGCCCAGAACACCCTGAGATAGTACTGGAAACCTACCAGTATATCTCGCTTGCCCTGGCCAGGGACTACTCGTGTAATGGCTCTCCTAACACTGCGCGATGTCAACCCCCAAAACCGGGAGAGACGAATCCTGTCTAACCGTCACTGCCTCCAAGTGCTTCGGGACTGCACCCAACTACTACCTGTTTGTACGACTCCTTTGAGCCGTGGTAGGGTAGTAATCTAAGTACAGTGGGAACACACTCGAGGCGAAGTGACAGTGTCAAGTCAGCGGACTAAGCTGTACTCATGTCACCTGGGAACTGATAAATGACGATAGGTATAGTACCAACCAACAGTTCCCGACGAGTCCTATCCAGTGTACTCGTAACCTAACGAGCACCTGCATACTATCTCAAGTACGACGTACTGACGGCTGTGGGACAGACCGTTTCCCACACTGGGATGAGAAGCGCATACGCTAGTCTACTCCGGAGTATCGATGCCCTGTCTCGATAGTCCTACGACTAGGGACCTGCATAAGGATGTGCTTGTGGATTACCCAGCCCCCACTAGTGTGACTGCCATCACAACGCTGGTAATCAAGCAAAGATCCTAAGGGCTCCACTAATGTGTATAGGTGATATACTAAAATAAACACATGTACACATTAATGTAGAAACAAACCAAGTAGCATACTACTATATTGAGCAAGATTGTCTATACAAGGTCAATATCCCAAGCTTCCATTAAGTAATATACAAACTAGTATGATACAGTAATGGCCTTTAGGGCATATACACTAACAATCTCGCACTTGCACTAAGGCAATGTACTGGTGTATCGAAGGCCTATCATCTCGATCAACCGCTCGAACTGAGTCTGGGGTAAGGCCTTTTTGAGTGGATCAGCAGTGTTATCTTCCGTAGAAACTCTCCGAACCTCGATCTCCTGGCGACCCACGATCTCCCTGATCAGGTGATACTGCCTTAAGATGTGTCTGGATCTCTGATGGGACCTGGGTTCCTTCACTAAACCTATAGCCCCGTTGTTGTCGCAATATAGAGGTATTGGATCAACAATGGACGGAACCACCTGAAGTTCCGTTAAGAACTTCCTTATCTAGAAGGCTTCTTTTGCGGCATCTGCAGCAGCGATATATTCCGCTTCCATCGTCGAGTCAGCAACGGTTTCCTGGTTGGAACTCTTCCAACACACCGCCCCTCCATTGAGGGTAAAGACATAACCCGACATGGACTTGGAATCATCCTTGTCACTCTGGAAGCTGGAGTCAGCAAAGGCCTCGATTTGGAGGTCTTTTCTGCCATACACCAAGAACATCTCCTTAGTCTTTCTCAGGTACTTGAGAATGTTCTTTACCGCTATCCAGTGTTTCTCCCCAGGGTTTGACTGATACCAGCTTACCACACTCAGTGCATAAGCTACATCTGGTCTGGTACACATCATAGCATATATTATAGAGCCCACCGCAGAAGCGTAGGGTATAATAGACATGCGATACCTTTCCAAATCAGTCTTGGGAGACATCTTTTTGGAGAAGGTGATCCCGTGACAAGCCGGTAAATTACCGCGCTTGGAATCTTCCATACTGAATATTTCAGTATGGTGTCGATGTACCTGGACTGTGAAAGTCCTAATATCCTCTTGGATCTGTCACGATAGATCCGGATCCCCAGAATGTATGAGGCATCACCCAGGTCTTTCATGTAGAACCTGTGTGACAAGAACCCTTTGACAGATTGTAGCATAGGAATGTCATTTCCTATTAAGAGAATGTCATCCACGTATAAAACGAGGAATACTACAGTTCTCGCTACAAATATACTATAGATGCATGGTTTATCTGGATTTTTGATAAACCCAAATTCTTTGACCGTCTCATCAAAACAGATGTTCCAACTCCGCGATGCCTGCTTTAGTCCGTAGATGGACTTAAGCAACTTGCACACCTTTCCGCTGCTCCAACTCTGAATGAAACCCTCTGGCTGGTCCATATAAACACACTCCTCTAAATTTCCATTTAGAAAAGCGGTCTTTACGTCCATCTGCCAAATCTCATAATCGTGGAAGGCAGCAATGGCAAGAAGGATCCGAATGGATTTCAGCATAGCTACTGGAGAAAAGGTCTCGTCATAGTCCAAACTAGGTCTTTGACGAAAATTCTTTGCAACCAGTCTAGCTTTATAGGTCTCAACCTGTCCATCTACACCAATCTTCCTTTTGAATTCCACTTGCATCCTACGGGTTTTACCCCATCTGGAGCAACGTCCTGTTAGTTATGTATATGCCCTAGAGGCCATTGTTGTACATATGATGTATATTATGATGGATGCTTGGATATATACAGAGAGGACTTTCTTGCTCGTCATGATAGTATGCTATTTGGTTTCACTTTTTCTTAACATGTTGACTTGTATTGGTTTACTGTCTTTCTCTCAAATGTTGATAAAGCCCTTAGGATCTGTACTCGACTACTGGGATTATGATGAGATCATACTAGTGGGTCCACAGTAGTCGATGAGTACATCCTATAACTGTTCCTAGTCGAGGGTATATCGAGACAGGGCATCGATACACCAGAGTGGACTAGCGTATACGCATCTTGACCCATGTGATGGGCGATGGATGATCCCATATCCATCGGTGTTTGACATCAGAGATAGTTTACGGGTGCTCGGTGGAGACTGGGTACACTGGACGGACTCGCCGAGAACTCCCAGATGGTGATATACCATACGTCAGATGGCAGTTCTCCGGTGACACTGGTACAGGGTAGTCTGTAGAACCGAGATCGTTATAGAGTCTTGTGTGATTCCCACTGTGCTTTGATTTCCACCTTACCATATCCAAGAGGGCGTGCAAAATGGTGGCTTTTGGGTACAGTCCCGAATCACATGGAGGCAATGAGCGATAAGAGGGGATTCTTCTCTCCCGGTATAGGGAGTTGATGTTGTGCTGTGTTCGATTGGCTATAACTGGAAGTCCTTGGCCAGGGCTGATATAGAGATATACTGGTAAGTGTTACCAGTATTTTCTCGACCTGTTATGAGCCTCACATCGACACGACTTATCGGTTACTAGGGTCTGACGTATACCACCCCTAGACTTGATATGCGACATATCAGACGAACAGACCGGATTGTACGGGAGTGTTACTGATTGGATTCACAGGAGAACGGACAGGCTAGCTTGTTGATCTTCTGATCGCTCAAAACCTGGGTGGCTGCTACATTTAGCTGACCGCTTGCAGCTTGTGGGTGTTTGATATGATCATCACCTGCTACCGGCGTATTGACGATTCTTTAGAGTCCTACACAGAGGTTTCTTGGCTCAGACAAAACGGAGTAGAGGTACTTATGTGATATGTGCAGGACCGAGGATAATGCGATATGAGATACCGTATTATATTCTCGCGATATTTAGATATGAACCAGGGCATCAGATCAAGTGTTGATTCGATGAATCGGTACATGATATATTAGTCGGTTATATTCGATATAGCCGGATCGTCGGATCAAGTGTCGATTCGATGATTTAATATATAATGATATATATGATATATTGTATTACAATATCTAATATTGGCTCGCTTTATTATTTCATTTTCTCACCGGATTAATACATTGATATATATGCGATATATGTTAAATGTATTATTTTCTTTTGTTGCAAATATATAATATATATGTGATATATATTATTGTGACATGATATGATTTATTATGAAACATGTTTAGGGATGATAAAAAGAGATTAGGGTTTGATTAGGGTTAGCTCCTTCTTGATTATTCTAGAAGGATTTCCTTTTGTCTTGGTTAAGATATTATGGTTGATACTTACCCTTAATCTAACCAAACCCTATCTCTAGTTTATTCTCTACAAAGGTTAATCCTATCATCCTTGACCATGGTTCCATATCAATCATATATTCTTATCTACTATTCATCACAAAAGGAATTATCTAATTATTCATCATCTTCTTCTCTCTTGAGATTTAGAGTGAGCTCACTTGTGATTTCTTTTGTGATGATTTCTTGTGAGAAAATGATATAAAAAGAAAAAATAAACACTACTCCATGATCCTCATCTAATCTAGACCATTAGATTAGGGTGTTCACCTCATTAGAGTGAGAGAGCTCGAGTTATTGCAACTTCGACGTAGATCATCGGAGAAAAGGAATACGACAAGCTTTCATGGATCGTTCGAGTCGTGGAGCCTCTCTTGAGTCCGGGAGATCATGGATCGCGGCGAATTGACTTCTACTCGGAGCTAGTGAAGCGAAGGAGCGGACTACAAAGGTTGTAATCCCTCACACATAGCTTTAAAGATATTATCTTGCATGTTAAACCCTAATAATCTAGCAAAGATCCCTGCTTTGGGTTGTTCGGCATATCTAAAATTTTATTCGGGCATGTTTGATGCTTTATGAACCTTCACAAGAGTGCCTAGGAACCCTACAGTGGTATCAGAGCCTAGCTAGAGCATTAGGCGATGCGTTTACGAAGTTAAAACTCCGATCGAACCCGAACCGACAAAAATGAACCCCTCTCTGGATATTTTTTAAAAATGCGATTTTTTCTGAGTTAAAAATACCTGAAAAATACATCAGACAAAAATAAGAATAACAGTGAAATACGAGGAATTGATCCGTACAGACGACCACGGAATCGCGGCTGTACCCTGCTTGGGCCGCGGTTCCGCGGCAGTACTGCTTGATGTGACAACTTTTATTTCACAGTAATTTTTCTTTTTGATGCTTATACAGTTTCTGGTATTTTTATTTTGACTCAAGGGATGAGTGTTCTGGGGTTTATTTTGTAATCGTAGATTCGATCGGAATATTTAAATTCGTTATTATATTTCCGGATATTTAGAAACTGTTAAAATGTTCAAACGGATATCATTAACTCAATTTATCCCGGCATGAAAAACATTCAAGTGTTGAATTTTTCTCGGGTTTTAATCTTTCGGAAAAACGTGCATGTGACGCGATGGACCCTCTAGAAGACAACAAACCTTAACTCGATTATGTGACCGTCTCGAACTGCCTTTTGAACCTTAGGGTTTGGGGCAGTACGGCATGCCACATGTGAGGCGTTGGCTTGACCTTTCTACGGCTGGACCGTTGCTACTGTGACGTATTCTAGAACTTTTGAACTTCGCTCAAGTGTTGAGCTATTTAGGAAATTTTTGGGTATTTGATTATCTGTTCGAAAAGTTTAATACTGTCTATTTATCTGGAATGTGATACAATATGTGGAATTCATAGAGTTAGGTATGAAATGCGAAGTATGTGATATTTCGGATTTACGATGTCTAAAGTGAATGTGGATTCCAAATATTGTAGTATTACAATTTCTTTTCTGTGACCGTAAGTGTAGTATGTAGTTGTATTGCCGGTTTTCGTTGCTATATGACAACGACGATCGGTGTATGCATACTTACTTACGTTGATGATATGTGATATTATGTGTTGCTGTGATATGTTATATTGGATCGTCGTGTTATGAATAGCCGGGGGTTTTATGTGAGATGAGGGTTTTTATTTTCATTAATGTAAAATTCAATTGTATGTAATATTCTTTTATTGGGGCACTTCGGGGATGAGGTTGATGTCACCATTGTATATTATTTACTTTTCCGCATTAGGTAGACCCAAGGAGGGGAGCACAAGTAACCGGGTTCTAGGGTCCAGTGGGAGGCCATCTCGAGGAGTTGAGACCGGGTCTCCTAACCCTAGAATTGCCAGTGTTACTTGCCGCTCTCGTAGGGGTCTAGGGATGTGGGTTTGGCTATTCATCACGACCGTGGAATCCATGTTTTATACAGGCTCGTATTGAAAACACGGACGTCCTAGTATATCCAATATTTCATATATGTTCTTCTGCTGCAATGTTATGTGATGAGATCATATTACTGCCTGAGACGAATGCTTATACTATATATATATATATATGCTGATATATAAATATTACTGCTTTCGTTTCTTCTGTGATGCTTAGGAAGCATAAGCTGATGGGATTTTTATTAATGAGATTAATAAAAAGAAAAGAAACATAAAAGATGTTGTAGAATCAAAACTTTATAAAAAGAGTAGCTACAGTTTTGCTTTCCATAGCGGTATATATGATATACCCTGCACCTTATTCTATGAGGAAAGAGCCGAGATCCCTTCACCGGGAGTGACCTCTTTAGCGAAACTGGCAGATGCTACAAAACTCGGTTTGTCTTTTGTTTGCTTTTAGAGTTTTGCTTTGCACAGTGATATATATGATATGTCCTGCACCTTATTCGATGAGGAAAGAGCCGAAATCCCTTCACCGGAAGTGACCTCTTTAGCGAAATGATAGCCTCAAAAACACTCCATTTCAAAATTGTACATGATTCTACGACGATATCAAGTTCATTACGCTCGTGGTTTTTTCTGAAAAACCTGCGTAGCCCTCCGTCATTTCAGATAGATATTATTTAGTATTCATGCTAGGTTTGTTGACTTAGTCAAGGCGTAGTGTACGGTAGCTAAGTAGTGTTTATCTGCTAAAACATGAGATGTGATTGGATTAGGGTATTCGCACGGCCTTGTTGACTCAGTCAAGGGTCGTACGGGTGGGTTTAATTCAATCGGGAAATGTACGGGTTGAACTTGACTTGCGATTTATGGTTTGTTGACTTAGTCAAGGTCATAGATCGCTAGGGGAAAAATATTATCGGGAATTTCAAGTGTTGAAATTTGCAATGAGATTTCATACCACCTATGAGATAGTTGGATCCCGATACCCACTGCGAGTAAGAGTTACTCCTGGGAGAGTTTTACACAGGACAATTTGACGATCAAGTAGGTGTTGTCACGACCCGAGAATTCGACTCGTGACCGGCACCTAACCACGCAACGTCTACAGGCGCAACGCGGCTAAGTAAGCCGAACCCAGAAATCAAAACCGATAAATATAGAGTGAATTTAAAACATTTGTAAAACAATCGTACATGTCCAAAAAAAAACTTCCATTTATTTAGTAGAAAACCTTTTTAAGTTCAAAAGTTATAAGTTTTATAATTTTGGTAACATTCCCCTTTTTAAAACATTAGCCCCGAAAGTCGGGTAAAAACAAGGTGTAGCAGAGATAACAAGTGACAAGAATGAAGCATCACAATATGATATACGACGCCGTAGCGAAGAATACACAGTAAAACAAAGACAATATCATAAAGATAAGACTGCATAAAGCAAAGTCGGCTCACATGCGAGCTCGACACCAGAATATAAAATCATACATATCGTCCTCACAACTGTCTCTAAGTCAATACAGAAAAGTAGATGGAGAATACTAGATACATCAATGTACAACAGAAAGATAACAAATACCGTACAAAACCCACCTAAACAGCAAAAGGGCTAACTCAGCTCAAAAGGGGTATCTGTGCCAAAAGATGCGGTAACCGCCAGCCGTGACTACTCCCCAGGGCAACCTGCAAGCACTGTGGCACAACGGGGGTGAGTTGCCAACTCGTGAATAGAGATAACATATAAAGGTAATCGCAAGCATGCACATGTAGCGTGGCTCTACTAATGCCAGCAGATAAAATCAATGCGATGTGGCAGTATGCATAAAATAATGCCAGTCCTCTATCAGGTGATATACTACAAGGTGAGATGTGATAATGAATGCTGAGCATGGGGATATAGTATCTACATGAAGTATCGAGGTGGACTACATAAGTATGTATGCACCACAAGTCCCAACATCTCAAACGCCGGTACTCCATCGGCCCTCATATCCTGTATATCCCTGAAAATCCCGAGTGCCCAACATCGGCACCCAAATATCATAAATACTCGTGTCTAGCATCGACACGCAAAACATCCTGTATCGGCCTCCGTCAATCCGGGTCAGCCCTCTCTCACGTATATACCGGGAATCCGTCAGTCCGGGTCATCCCTCTCTCAATATATATCGGGCATCCGTCAGTCCGGGTCAGCCCTCAATCAATCCATCGGGCATCCGTCAGTCCGGGTCAGCCCTATATCAACCCATCGGGCATCCGTCAATCCGGGTCAGCCCTATATCAATCCATCGGGCATCCGTCAGTCCGGGTCAGCCCTATATCAACCCATCGGGCATCCGTCAATCCGGGTCAGCCCTATATCAATCCATCGGGCATCCGTCAGTCCGGGTCAGCCCTATATCAACCCATCGGGCATCCGTCAATCCGGGTCAGCCCTATATCAATCCATCGGGCATCCGTCAGTCGGGTCAGCCCTATATCAATCCGTGCCTCAAGCACCGAGAAAACACGGGGCGACGCCCCAAATTATCATATCAAGAGAACCGGGTTTTTAAATGGTTACTTATTTGAAAAGGCCACGGTTCCCAAATCCACAAATCATATGAAATCCTAACAATAATACAAGTAACTGCGATGTGATATGTGCATCAATGTGTATATCAAGTCATGTCACATGAGAAAGAACTACAATGCAATGATCCACCGTGATATAGATATCAAATATAGATGAGTTACAACAATATACAATAGTATGATCATGGCAGTTCTATCAGTTCTAAGCAATATGTATATATGTATAGCAAGGAATGCAATATGCAATGACAGTCTATGGGGTGCATGAATTATATAATAACAAAGTCCTATCAGCCCTGACGCATAACGCCATGCGGGCGATATCCCCGTAGATGTGAAATCTACTCACTGTGTCTCGCACTAGGTGTATCCAACCACCTGCTTGCCCTTCTTCGCAGCGTCCGTCTCACTGGCCTGCGAACCTAGAATCACATACACAAATCACACATAAGCTTAAGTCACAAAACGCGACATTATAAACCAACAAGAAACCTGTGTCGCAAACCAATCGCGCGTGTGCGCGATACGCTAAAACGTGTACTCACGCGCCACGAAACTACCCCGACGCGCTGCGATACGCAGAACCCAAACCTACTCACGTATCACGCGTGTCGCGAAGGTTTAGAAAAACGGCAAAACAGGTATTTGGTCCCAGATTTTCCTACAGAATTGATCTTACAAAAATATATATACCAAAAGACCCTACACACTGGAATACACCTACAGAACCCAAAAACACCCAAAACCCTTCCTGTCTGGCCGCAATTTGCGGCCAGAATGGCGGTTTTGGCGGCCAAAGTGGGGAGTCAGGGGGTCGGGTTTCACCTATAGTATCAGCTCCTCTCCACCATGCTACAGTATCCACAATTTCACTCTGCACTCACCGGGTCAATAGCAGTTCCAGAAAACTCACCTTTTGCCCAAATACGACATTTTGCATCAAATATGAAATCTGGTGGTATTTTAGTGTAATAGGGGTTCGACTAAGTTACAATGGCCTCAACAGACCACAATCATCCTACTGAAACCAAATCTCACCTCATTAGCACAAGGTTCTCACTAATCACCCCATATCGCACTAAAACGCACTAAATTCTAGTAACCGATGCAAAACTACACTAACTAGGCAAACTAGTGAAGCAAGATAGGAAATATACCTCACTCTCGACCCTAGGGAGCTGCAGGAAGGTGGAGAAGAGAAGAGAAGTCGCTGCACTTGGAACTGGGGCTGCTGCTGCTGCTCACTGCCTCTGCTGCTGCTGTTTGTGCTTGCTGCTGCTGTTGCAAGCTTCAGTTGTTGCTGTTGCTGTTGCTTGCTGCTGCTGCTGGCTCGGCTGAGGTAAGTGGGGGTGGTGTGTGAGTGTGTTGGTGTGTTGTGAGAGTATATGAGAGTGTGTGAGAAAAACCCAAAAAGAAATGAGAGGCTACCTCAATCATCACACACAAAAGTCACCCCTCACTCTCTCTCTCACCTCATTAATGGCAAGCATGGCTTGAGCCATGATGCCCTCTCTCTCTCTCTCACAAGTCAACACTTAACCCTAAAATTCAAATTAAAGTAACCCCCTAATTAGCTAATTAATTAAACTTGCTTATAACCCAAAAGAATTAATCCTACAATTAACCCATCATGGTTAATAATTATTGTATTTACTTAATTTAAAAACCCTAGTTTACATGCACATGTGTGTGCAAGCTTAGGAAAATTTTGGAAAAAAGTTTATTAAATTAGGAAAAATACTTAAAACACAATTTGGTAAACTTTTTATTAAAAATCATTATTTAATTATAATTATTCACTAACCCTTATCCTAAGGTGTTACAATCTCTCCCCCTTAAAGAAATTCGTCCCCGAATTTCAAAAATCTAACTAAGGTTACCTTCAAAAAGATGGGGATACGTCTTCATCATCTCACTTTCGGTCTCCCAAGTGACCTCTTCACGGTTCTGACCACGCCAAAGTACTTTAACTGATGGAATCTCCTTCGATCTCAATTTCTTCACTTGTCGATCCAAGATCATCACCGGGTGCTCTGCATAGGAAAGATCGCTCTCAAGCTGGATCGCCGGATGCTGAATCGCATGCGAAGGATCATGAAGATATCTGCGGAGCATCGAGACATGGAATACGGGGTGCACGTCTGGAAAGCTGGGCGGAAGGGCTAATCGGTAAGCTACTGCACCAACACGCTCGAGGATCTCGAAGGGGCCCACATACCGGGGGCTAAGCTTCCCCTTCTTCCCAAACCTCATCACACCTTTCATTGGGGAGACCCTCAAGAAAACATGATCACCAACGGAAAACTCAAGTCTGCGTCGTCGACGGTCTGCATAAGCTCTCTGCCTACTCTGCGCTGCTCTCATCCTATCGCGAATCAACTGGATCGTTGCGGTCGTCTCCTCAACGATCTGTGGCCCTAAGATACTGCTCTCACTGAGCTCTGTCCAACAAGTAGGTGACCTGCATCTCCTCCCGTAAAGAGCCTCAAACGGTGCCATCTGAATAGTCTCCTGGTAGCTGTTATTGTAGGAAAACTCTACCAAGGGCAAATGATGATCCCAGCTACCTCCGAAATCTAGTACACAAGCTCTGAGCATGTCCTCGAGAGTCTGAATGGTCCGCTCTGACTGTCCGTCGGTCTGCGGATGAAATGCCGTGCTGAAACTCAAGCGAGTGCCCAAAGCCTCCTGAAGCCTCTGCCATAGTCTACTAGTAAACTGGGTGCCTCTGTCGGACACAATGCACGTCGGGACTCCGTGTAGTCGCACTATCTCGTCAATATAGATCTGAGCGTACTGAGTAAATCTGAAAGTCGTCTTCACCGGTAAGAAATGAGCCGCTTTCGTCAAACGATCCACGATCACCCAGATGGAGTCATACCCCCTACTAGTCCTGGGTAGACCCACCACGAAATCCATCGAAATCTGTTCCCATTTCCACTCCGGAATGGGTAACGGCTGTAGCTCTCCCGCGGGCCTCTGGTGCTCAGCCTTGACTTGCTGACAAGTCAGGCATCTCGATACAAAATCTGCAATATCCCTCTTCATTCCGTCCCACCAGTAAACATCCCTCATATCATGGTACATCTTGGTGGAACCGGGATGGACGCTATACACCGATCGATGTGCCTCTTCAAGAATCTCACGCCTCAGTCCCTCAGCATCAGGTACGCACAGTCTGACTCCAAGCCGTAGTATCCCCTGATCATCGATCACGAACTCGGAAAATCTGTCCTGTCCCATCTGTGCCATGATCTCTGAACATCGGTCATCACTAAGCTGTGCCTCACGTATACGATCATTCAACTGTGGGCGTGCACGGACATGCGCTATCTGTCCTCCAATCGGCGTGAACTCGAACTGTACTCGGCTGTCGCATAATATCTGCCAATCTGCCGATGACTGCTCCTGCACTGCGCTCAAACATGATAAACTACTCCCGGGCCTCCTGCTCAAAGCATCCGCTACCACATTTGCCTTGCCCGGGTGATATAAGATCTCGCAGTCGTAATCTTTCACTAACTCCATCCATCGACGCTGTCGAAGGTTCAGATCCCGCTGCTGGAATATGTATTTTAAACTCTTGTGATCCGTAAATATCTGGCACGACTCGCCGTATAGGTAATGTCGCCAGATCTTAAGTGCGAAGACCACTGCTGCCATCTCCAAATCATGAGTGGGGTAGTTCTGCTCGTGCTTCTTCAATTGTCGCGAGGCATACGCGATCACCCTATCATGCTGCATCAGAACGCATCCCAATCCCACTCGAGAAGCATCACAAAAGACCACAAATCCGCCTGATCCGGAAGGTAAGGATAACACCGGTGCCGTCGTCAGCCGTGTCCGTAACTGCTGAAAACTGTGCTCGCACTCCTCCGTCCAATCGAAAGGAACTCCCTTCCGGGTCAACCCGGTCAACGGTGTAGCAATACGTGAGAAGTCCTGCACAAAACGCCTGTAGTAACCGGCCAATCCCAAAAAGCTGCGAATCTCCGTCACTGATGTGGGTCTGGGCCAACGCTGAACGGCCTCGATCTTCCTCGGGTCAACACATATACCGTCTCGTGAAATCACGTGACCCAAGAAGTCCACGCTGTCTAACCAAAAAGCACACTTGGAGAATTTCGCATAGAGCTGGTGCTCCCTCAATGTCTGCAATGTAACCCGCAGGTGCTGCTCGTGCTCCTCACTACTCCGGGAATACACCAAGATATCGTCAATGAAGACTATGATGAACAGGTCCAAATAAGGCCGGAAAATGCGGTTCATCAAGTCCATGAAGGCTGCTGGCGCATTGGTGAGTCCGAACGACATCACCAAAAACTCGTAATGGCCGTAGCGCGTACGGAAGGCTGTCCGAGGAATGTCCTCCTGTCGAACCCGCAGCTGATGATAGCCCGATCGTAAATCGATCCTCGAAAAGTACCCTGCCCCCTGAAGCTGGTCGAACAAATCGTCGATACGCGGCAAAGGATACCTGTTCCGCACCGTCACCCTGTTCAGCTGGCGGTAGTCGATGCAAAGACGTAAGCTGCCGTCCTTCTTCCTGACGAACAGGACTGGAGCACCCCAAGGAGAAACACTGGGTCGAATAAGTCCCTTGTCCAGCAAATCCTGTAACTGACCCTTCAGCTCACGAAGTTCCGCCGGGGTCATCCGATAGGGCGGTATAGAAATAGGCCCCGAACCAGGAACCAAATCAATACAGAAAGAAATGTCGCGCTCGGGCGGCAACCCAGGAAGCTCGTCAGGGAACACATCAGGAAACTCGCTAACAACCGGAACCTGATCCAATGGAACCTCCGTAGCGCGAACATCGCGAACATAAGCGAGAAATCCCTGACATCCCTTCCTCAAAAGCTGTCCAGCGCGAAAAGAAGAAATCACACTGTGAGGGGCGGCACTACGGTCCCCCAACACAACAAAAACCGACTCGCCGGGGAAACAGAATCTAACTGTCTTCTCGCGGCAGTCCAAAGAAGCATAGCACGTGGCTAACCAATCCATGCCCAAAAGAACGTCGAAGTCCAACATCTCCAGAAGGATCAAGTCGACAGGCAACTCTCTCTCGCCAATACAGACGATACAGGATCGGAACACGTGCCTAGCAACAAACGACTCTCCCACAGGAGTAGTCACCACAAGCGGCTGATCAAGTAAGCCAGACTCTCTATCCAAACTCGGCACGAAGTGTGTGGATACGTACGAGTGTGTGGATCCGGGATCGAACAATACATGTGCATCAACTGAACATACAGGGAGGATACCTGAAACCACTGCATTGGACGCCTGCGCGTCCTGATGTGTCAAAGCAAAAACCCTCGCCTGTCCACCACCTGCGGCTGGCTGCCCTCTGCCTCGGTCACCTCGCCCTCTCTGAGCAACTCCTCCACGCCCACGACCTCGCTGTGTATGAGTCTGGCGCGGAGCAACGGTAGGTACGATAGGCAACGCCCTCTGGGGTGGTGAAAGTGGTAATGTAACATGCGGTGCAGTCGCCTCTGACCGGGGTAACTCAGGACAATCCCGTACACGGTGGTAAGAACTCCCACAGCGAAAACATCCCGACGACGGCCGCTGACCATCCTGGGAATAAGAACTGAATAACCGGCCCCGCCCTGAATCTCTGCTGCCTGCAATACGTCTATCACGGCGCCGAAAAGGCTGTCTCTGTGCTGAAGTATCCGCACGAGCTCTCTTCGGCTCTGGGAGTGCCGAAGTCTCAACAAGGTGCTCCTCGACCACTAGGGCTGCGTCTACCGCTGCTGCGTAGGTCTCGTAGTGCTACGCGCTGATCGCGAGGAACACTGGTGAAATCAAGCCTCGAACAAATCTCCGGACTCGCAACTCCTCGGTGGCCACTAAATGTGGGGCGTAGACTGCTAGCTCTGTAAACAGTACGTCATACTCTGCCACTGTCATCCCTGGCGTCTGGCGCAAAGACTCAAACCTGCGTGCTCGGGCATCTCTAACACTCCGGGGAAGGAAATGGGCTAGAAATATAGTCACGAACTCCGCCCAGGTCATAGGAGGAAGACCTGCGGCTCTGCCCTTCTCCACGGAATCACACCACTTCTGCGCAAGACCTTCCAGGCGAAAGCTCGCGAACTCGACCCATCTCGCATCTGCGCATCTGAGGGAACGGCATATCCTGGCCATCCTGTCGATGAAAGACTGTGGGTCCTCGGCTGTATCGGTGCCTGTGAAAACCGGAGGCTTCAGCCTCATGAACTCTGATAGCGACACTGTAATCACCTCCGTGGCTGCAGGGGCAGCTGGCTGTGCGGTAGGTACCATAGCGGTCTCTGGAACTGGTGGAGCTACCTCTGGTCGCTGCGCTCGAAGCGTCTCAACAAGCGATCCTATCATCTGGCGCATCTCCTGCATGCTAGATCCCACCGTCTGGCGCATCTCCTGCATACCAGCCCCTAACGTGGCGATCTGCTCTGTCACGGCAGGAACAGCCTGCTCGGGTACAACGGGTGCACTGCCCGGATCAGTCCTCGTCTCGGACGAGTCAACTCGAATCTCGGCCCTCGCGGCCGCTCTCTGTGCCCTCGTAGTCTTAGGCGGCATATTGGCTGAAAGAAAAATTGGATTCGATAAGAACACGGAAATCGAATCACAAGAATATGAGGAGGAATCAAATCAACAAGCCCTAAGGTCGCGTAAGCGGAGTACCGTGTCGTGAGTATGCCGCGGAACATACGCACGCTACGCTACCCTGCTGCAGCTACCTACTCCATCATACCAGGGTCATCCTACACTCCGAAGGTAAAACCTACGCTCTGATACCAACTTTGTCACGACCCGAGAATTCGACTCGTGACCGGCACCTAACCACGCAACGTCTACAGGCGCAACGCGGCTAAGTAAGCCGAACCCAGAAATCAAAACCGATAAATATAGAGTGAATTTAAAACATTTGTAAAACAATCGTACATGTCCAAAAAAAAACTTCCATTTATTTAGTAGAAAACCTTTTTAAGTTCAAAAGTTATAAGTTTTATAATTTTGGTAACATTCCCCTTTTTAAAACATTAGCCCCGAAAGTCGGGTAAAAACAAGGTGTAGCAGAGATAACAAGTGACAAGAATGAAGCATCACAATATGATATACGACGCCGTAGCGAAGAATACACAGTAAAACAAGGACAATATCATAAAGATAAGACTGCATAAAGCAAAGTCGGCTCACATGCGAGCTCGACACCAGAATATAAAATCATACATATCGTCCTCACAACTATCTCTAAGTCAATACAGAAAAGTAGATGGAGAATACTAGATACATCAATGTACAACAGAAAGATAACAGATACCGTACAAAACCCACCTAAACAGCAAAAGGGCTAACTCAGCTCAAAAGGGGTATCTGTGCCAAAAGATGCGGTAACCGCCAGCCGTGACTACTCCCCAGGGCAACCTGCAAGCACTGTGGCACAACGGGGGTGAGTTGCCAACTCGTGAATAGAGATAACATATAAAGGTAATCGCAAGCATGCACATGTAGCGTGGCTCTACTAATGCCAGCAGATAAAATCAATGCGATGTGGCAGTATGCATAAAATAATGCCAGTCCTCTATCAGGTGATATACTACAAGGTGAGATGTGATAATGAATGCTGAGCATGGGGATATAGTATCTACATGAAGTATCGAGGTGGACTACATAAGTATGTATGCACCACAAGTCCCAACATCTCAAACGCCGGTACTCCATCGGCCCTCATATCCTGTATATCCCTGAAAATCCCGAGTGCCCAACATCGGCACCCAAATATCATAAATACTCGTGTCTAGCATCGACACGCAAAACATCCTGTATCGGCCTCCGTCAATCCGGGTCAGCCCTCTCTCACGTATATACCGGGAATCCGTCAGTCCGGGTCATCCCTCTCTCAATATATATCGGGCATCCGTCAGTCCGGGTCAGCCCTCAATCAATCCATCGGGCATCCGTCAGTCCGGGTCAGCCCTATATCAACCCATCGGGCATCCGTCAATCCGGGTCAGCCCTATATCAATCCATCGGGCATCCGTCAGTCCGGGTCAGCCCTATATCAACCCATCGGGCATCCGTCAATCCGGGTCAGCCCTATATCAATCCATCGGGCATCCGTCAGTCCGGGTCAGCCCTATATCAACCCATCGGGCATCCGTCAATCCGGGTCAGCCCTATATCAATCCATCGGGCATCCGTCAGTCCGGGTCAGCCCTATATCAATCCGTGCCTCAAGCACCGAGAAAACACGGGGCGACGCCCCAAATTATCATATCAAGGGAACCGGGTTTTTAAATGGTTACTTATTTGAAAAGGCCACGGTTCCCAAATCCACAAATCATATGAAATCCTAACAATAATACAAGTAACTGCGATGTGATATGTGCATCAATGTGTATATCAAGTCATGTCACATGAGAAAGAACTACAATGCAATGATCCACCGTGATATAGATATCAAATATAGATGAGTTACAACAATATACAATAGTATGATCATGGCAGTTCTATCAGTTCTAAGCAATATGTATATATGTATAGCAAGGAATGCAATATGCAATGACAGTCTATGGGGTGCATGAATTATATAATAACAAAGTCCTATCAGCCCTGACGCATAACGCCATGCGGGCGATATCCCCGTAGATGTGAAATCTACTCACTGTGTCTCGCACTAGGTGTATCCAACCACCTGCTTGCCCTTCTTCGCAGCGTCCGTCTCACTGGCCTGCGAACCTAGAATCACATACACAAATCACACATAAGCTTAAGTCACAAAACGCGACATTATAAACCAACAAGAAACCTGTGTCGCAAACCAATCGCGCGTGTGCGCGATACGCTAAAACGTGTACTCACGCGCCACGAAACTACCCCGACGCGCTGCGATACGCAGAACCCAAACCTACTCACGTATCACGCGTGTCGCGAAGGTTTAGAAAAACGGCAAAACAGGTATTTGGTCCCAGATTTTCCTACAGAATTGATCTTACAAAAATATATATACCAAAAGACCCTACACACTGGAATACACCTACAGAACCCAAAAACACCCAAAACCCTTCCTGTCTGGCCGCAATTTGCGGCCAGAATGGCGGTTTTGGCGGCCAAAGTGGGGAGTCAGGGGGTCGGGTTTCACCTATAGTATCATCTCCTCTCCACCATGCTACAGTATCCACAATTTCACTCTGCACTCACCGGGTCAATAGCAGTTCCAGAAAACTCACCTTTTGCCCAAATACGACATTTTGCATCAAATATGAAATCTGGTGGTATTTTAGTGTAATAGGGGTTCGACTAAGTTACAATGGCCTCAACAGACCACAATCATCCTACTGAAACCAAATCTCACCTCATTAGCACAAGGTTCTCACTAATCACCCCATATCGCACTAAAACGCACTAAATTCTAGTAACCGATGCAAAACTACACTAACTAGGCAAACTAGTGAAGCAAGATAGGAAATATACCTCACTCTCGACCCTAGGGAGCTGCAGGAAGGTGGAGAAGAGAAGAGAAGTCGCTGCACTTGGAACTGGGGCTGCTGCTGCTGCTCACTGCCTCTGCTGCTGCTGTTTGTGCTTGCTGCTGCTGTTGCAAGCTTCAGTTGTTGCTGTTGCTTTGCTTGCTGCTGCTGCTGGCTCGGCTGAGGTAAGTGGGCGTGGTGTGTGAGTGTGTTGGTGTGTTGTGAGAGTATATGAGAGTGTGTGAGAAAAACCCAAAAAGAAATGAGAGGCTACCTCAATCATCACACACAAAAGTCACCCCTCACTCTCTCTCTCACCTCATTAATGGCAAGCATGGCTTGAGCCATGATGCCCTCTCTCTCTCTCTCACAAGTCAACACTTAACCCTAAAATTCAAATTAAAGTAACCCCCTAATTAGCTAATTAATTAAACTTGCTTATAACCCAAAAGAATTAATCCTACAATTAACCCACCATGGTTAATAATTATTGTATTTACTTAATTTAAAAACCCTAGTTTACATGCACATGTGTGTGCAAGCTTAGGAAAATTTTGGAAAAATGTTTATTAAATTAGGAAAAATACTTAAAACACAATTTGGTAAACTTTTTATTAAAAATCATTATTTAATTATAATTATTCACTAACCCTTATCCTAAGGTGTTACAGGTGTCTAGAAAAGTGTTAACGGGGTTACGCCTCTGGGAAAATGAGGTTTACTTTAATTAGGTCCGTGTGAAAGCACGGGGAACCTCCCTCAAGTACCGACACTGATCTGGCTGAAAGATTGACGAAATTGTAGGGTGTAATTAATCCCGGCTAATCTTACCTTTTATGGTTTGAAGGTAGATTTGATAAAAACAGTGGGAAACATCCTGATTAGATAAGATAATAACCAATCTAATCTTGCAAAAGCATACGCTAAAGTGTTTTCTTCTCTCTCCCTCCAGGTATCGACCATGTCAGGCCATAATCAAGATAATAATATGGTTGTATTGACTGAACCCACTTATTATACTAAGCAGGGGAACGCTGGACCCGTTCTTTCTTATAAAAGTTATAAGACTGAACAGGAAACAACAGAATATCTGGATTCTCACGCCGCCCAAAAGAACATGCATGTTGATGCATCTTCTTCAGGTGTGTTAGTTATTGAGAACTGTTTCTCAGTTCACCCTACGTCCTGGGTATTAGATACCAGATCGGGATCCCACATATGTAAATTGTTACATGGGCTACATAAAGGTAGAGAACTGGCAAAAGGTGATCATTCCGTTCAAGTAGGGAACAGTGCAAGTATTGCAGCCAAAGCAGTTGGCGAATATCACCTAGTATTGCCAAGTCGTAATACACTGATTCTAAATGAGTGCTATTATATACCGAACATGATGTGCAACATTATATCAGTTTCTGTATCAAGTAAAGAAGGATATAATTTTATAGTAAAGGATAATGTTATGAACATATTCCTAGATCAAAAGTTGATTGCATCAGGCTCGTTACATAATGGCATATTAATTCTAAATCAAAATACAGTCCTCAATATACAAAACACACACAAGAGGAAAAGTTCAGAAATGAACGAATCCTTCTTTTGGCATTGTAGACTTGGCCATATCAATTAAACACGGCTAGCTAAGTTACATAAAAATGGATATTTGAATTCATTCGAATTTTCATCTTATGAAACTTGCCATTCATGTCTCAAAGGAAAAATGACCAAAGCTCAGTTTAGTGGACACGGAGAAAGAGTTACGGAACTCTTAGGACTGGTACATAGTGATGTATGCGGTCCCATGTCTACACACGCAAGGAACGGTTCTTCCTACTTCATTACATTCACTGACGATCTCTCTAGATACGGGCATGTGTTCCTGTTGAAACACAAGTCTGAAGCTTTTGAGAAATTCAGATAATATAAGCACGAAGTAAAGAATCAAACGGGCAAAAGTATTAAGATTCTTCGATCTGATCGAGGAGGTGAATACTTAAGCAATAAGTTCCTAGATTATCTAAAAGAGAATGGGATTCTCTCTCAGCTTACTCCTCCTTATACACCACAGCACAACGGTGTATCGGAACGACGAAATCGCACTCTATTAGATATGGTGCGATCTATGATGAGCGAAGCTGAGTTACCTATTTCCTTCTAGGGGTATGCGCTTGAGACAGCCATATACATATTGAATCTAGTTCCATCTAAATCTGTACCTACCACACCATATGAGATATGGAGTGGGAAGAGACCATATTTTAAACGAGTTAATATATGGGGTTGTCCGGCCTATGTCAAAAGGCAAAATTCGGACAAACTCGAGGCACAATCAGTTCTTTGCAAATTTATGGGATATCCAAAGAATTCTCAAGGATATTTTTTCTACCACGCTGAGGAACAAAAAGTGTTTGTTGCTCAACATGCCACCTTTTTGGAAAAGGAATTTCTTGCAAAAGAAATTAGTGGCAAAGAGGTAGAGCTGGAAGAGGTTCCAGCACCACAAACTACAACTGATGATTTGTTTGAACCAGAAAATTCAGTAGTACCCGACGAACCTCAGCCTCTCCGCCGATCTAGTACGGCTTCTCGTCCACCGGAGAGATACTACGGTTTTCTCATTGATGGTGTAAGCGAGGATTGCATCATGGAAGATGATGACCCGACTAGTTTCGAGCAGGCCATCACGAGTGGTGACTCTGTGAAATGGCTGGATGCAATGCGATCTGAGATGGAATCCATGTATACCAATAAATTATGGACTTTAGAAAATGCTCCTGAAGGGGTAAAACCCATTGGGAGCAAGTGGATTTTTAAAAAGAAATTTGGTGTAGATGGAAAAGTTAAGACTTTCAAACCTAGACATGTAGCAAAGGGTTTTCGTCAAGGACCAGGTGTGGATTATGACGAAACTTTTTCTCCAGTGGCTATGCCAAAGTCCATCCGGATCTTACTTTCCATTGCTGCATACCAAGACTATGAAATCTGGCAAATGGATGTTAAGACCGCCTTTCTAAATGGTGATTTAAAAGAGTGCGTGTACATGACTCAGCCATAGGGCTTCGTAGATAGCGGGAGCAGCGGAAAAGTATGTAAACTGCTTAAATCCATTTATGGGTCGAAGCAAGCATCGCGGAGTTGGAACATCTGTTTTGATGCTGTAGTCAAAGAGTTTGACTTCATCAAAATCATAGATGAACCTTGTATCTATAAAAAGGTAGCAGAGAGTAAGGTTGTCTTCTTAGTGTTGTACGTGGACGACATACTCTTGATAGGAAATGATATTCCTATGCTGCAATCAGTCAAGCTCTTCTTATCACATTGATTCTCAATGAATGATCTGGCTGATGCCCCCTGCATATTGGGAATAATGATCTATAGAGATAGATCCAAACGGATATTGGGATTGTCCCAATCCAGTTACATTGACACCATACTAAAGAGGTTTAGTATGGAAGAATCCAAGCGTGGGAACCAACCCACGATCTCTGGACTCACTCTCTCCAAAGAGATGTCTCCCAAGACTTATTTGGAAAGAGCTCGCATGCAAGGGATACCCTATGCTTCGGCAGTAGGCTCTATCATGTATGTGATGCTATGTACCAGACCCGATGTAGTATACTCACTAAGTGTAGTGAGTCGGTATCAAGCAGATCCTGTAGAGAGTCACTGGACAGCTGTGAAGAACATTCTAAAGCACTTGCGAAGGACTAGAGACATGTTCTTGGTGTATGGTAACGGAGAACTCCGGGTGGAGTACTTTACCGATTCCAGCTTCAAAAGTGATAACGACGACTCTAAGTCGCACTCGGGATTTGTCTTTACCCTCAATCGAGGGGCGGTATGTTGGAAGAGTTCCAAACAGGATACCGTTGCAGACTCGACGATGGAGGCTGAATACATCGCTGTCAACGATGCTGCCAAAGAGGCTGTCTGGGTTAAGAAGTTCATAAGTGAACTTGGTGTGGTTCCATCCATTGAGCATCCAATACCTTTATATTGCGATAACAATGGAGCTGTGGCTTTGGCCAAGGAACCCAGATCCCATCAGAAGTCCAGACATATTCTGAGGCGGTATCACCTGATCAGGGAGATAGTAGATCGCCGGGAGATCGAGGTAAGGAGAGTAGATACGAAGGATAACACTGCGGATCCACTCACGAAGGCCATTCCCCAGATACAGTTTGAGAGATTATTCGGGATGCTAGGTATGAGATACTACAACAGCTGGCCTTAGTGCAAGTGGGAGATTGTTAGTTATGTATATGCCCTAGAGGCCATTGTTGTACATATGATGTATATTATGATGGATGCTTGGATATATACAGAGAGGACTTTCTTGCTCGTCATGATAGTATGCTATTTGGTTTCACTTTATCTTAACATTTTGACTTGTATTGGTTTACTGTCTTTCTCTCACATGTTGATAAAGCCCTTAGGATCTGTACGCGACTACTGGTATTATGATGTGATCATACTAGTGGGGCCACGGTAGTCGATGAGTACATCCTATAACTGTTCCTAGTCGAGGGTATATCGAGACAGGGCATCGATACACCAGAGTAGACTAGCGTATACGGATCTTGACCCATGTGATGGGCGATGGATGATCCCATATCCATCAGTGTTTGACATCAGAGATGGTGTACGGGTGCTCGGTAGAGACTGGGTACACTGGACGGACTCGCCGAGAACTCCCAGATGGTGATATACCACACGTCAGATGGCAGTTCTCCGGTGACATTGCTACAGGTAGTCTGTAGACCCGAGATCGTCATAGAGTCTTGTGTGATTCCAACTGTACTTTGATTTCCACTTTACCACGTCCAAGAGGGTGTGCAAAACGGTGGCTTTTGGGTACAGTCTCGAATCACATGGAGGCAATGAGCGATAGGAGGGGATTCGTCTCTTCCGGTATAGGGAGTTGATGTTGTGCTGTGTTCGATTGGTTATAACTGGAAGTCCCTGGCCAGGGCTGATATAGAGATATACTGGTAATTGTTACCAGTAGTTTCTCGACCTGTTATGAGCCTCACATCGACACGACTTATCGGTTACTGGGGTCTGACGTATACCACCCCTAGACTTGATATGCGACATATCAGAGGAACACACCGGACTGTACGGGAGTGTTACTGATTGGATTCACAGGAGAACGGACAGGCTAGCTTGTTGATCTTCTGATCGCTCAATACTTGGGTGGCTATTACGTTTAGCTGACCGCTTGCAGCTTGTGGGTGTTTGATATGATCATCACCTGCTACTGGCGTATTGACGATTCTTTAGAGTCCTACACAGAGGTTTCTTGGCTCAGACAAAACGGAGTAGAGCCGCATATGTGATATGTGCAGGACCGAGGATAATGCGATATGAGATACCGTATTATATTCTCGCGATATTTAGATATGAACCGGGACATCGGATCAAGTGTTGATTCGATGAATCGGTACATAATATATTAGTCGGTTATATTCGATATAGCCGGATCGTCGGATCAAATGTTGATTCGATAATTTAATGTATAATGATATATATGATATATTGTATTACATTATCTAATATTGGCTCGCTTTATTATTTCATTTTCTCACCGGATTAATACATTGATATATATGCGATATATGTTAAATGTATTATTTTCTTTTGTTGCAAATATATAATATATATGTGATATATATTATTGTGACATGATATGATTTATTATGAAACATGTTTAGGGATGATAAAAAGAGATTAGGGTTTGATTAGGGTTAGCTCCTTCTTGATTATTCTAGAAGGATTTCCTTTTGTCTTGGTTAAGATATTATGGTTGATACTTATCCTTAATCTAACCAAACCCTATCTCTAGTTTATTCTCTACAAAGGTTAAGCCTATCATCCTTGACCATGGTTCCATATTAATCATATATTCTTATCTACTATTCATCACAAAAGGAATTATCTAATTATTCTTCATCTTCTTCTCTCTTGAGTTTTAGAGTGAGCTCACTTGTGATTTCTTTTGTGATGATTTCTTATGAGAAAATGATATAAAAAGAAAGCATAAACACTACTACATCATCCTCATCTAATCTAGCCCATTAGATTAGGGTGTTCACCTCATTAGAGTGAGAGAGCTTGAGTTATTGCAACTTCGACGTTGATCATCGGAGAAAAGGAATACAGCAAGCTTTCATGGATCGTTCGAGTCGTGGAGCCTCTCTTGAGTCCGGGAGATCATGGATCGCGGCGAAGGGACTTCTATTCGGAGCTTGTGAAGCGAAGGAGACGACTACAAAGGTTGTAATCCCTCACACATAGCTTTAAAGATGTTATCTTGCATGTTAAAACCAAATAATCTAGCAAAGATCCCGCCTTTGGGTTGTTCGGAACATCTAAAATTTTTTCGGGCATGTTTGATGCTTTATGAACCTTCACAAGAGTGCCTAGGAACCCTACAGGTCCAACGTCCATACTTTGTTGGTGTACATGGACTCTATTTCGGTCCGCATTGCATCCAGCCATTTTACCGAGTCAATGCTCTCAATGGCCTGCTGGAAACTAGTCGGCTCATCATAATCAATAATGCAATCCTCTCTATCCCCGTCTATGAGAAAACCGTAGTATCTCTCGGGCGGATGAGACTGCCTACTACTCCTGCGGAGCGGCGCAGGAATGTCATGATCTTTTGAACCTTTTGGTTCTACTAAGCTTTCAGTAATAGCTCGTGGTTCTGGAATTTCTTCCAGTTCTATTGCGCTCCCAGTTATCTGATTCTCCAAAAACTGAGTTTCCAAGAAGTGGGCATGCCGAGAAACAAAAACCTTTTGTTCCTCTTCGCAATAGAAGAAATATCCCTTGGAGTTCTTTGGATATCCCACAAACTTGCACTGTACTGAGCGTGCCTCGAGCTTGTCCGCATGCTGCTTTTTTACAAAAGCTGGACTTCGCAATGTCTTAATGTGATTAAGATAGGGTCTCTTCCCACACCACATCTGATATGGTGTAGTAGGCACAGTCTTAGTTGGAACTCGGTTCAAAAGGTATGCAGCTGATTCTAGTGCATATCCCTAGAATGATCGCGGTAACTCAGCGTTACTCATCATGGACCGTACCATATCTAATAGAGTTCGGTTCTGTCTCTCCGATACACCGTTATGTTGCGGAGTGTATGGAGGAGTAAGCTGAGAGAGAATTCCATTCTCTTTTAAGTAATCCAGGAACTCGGCACTCAAGTATTCACCACCTCGATCCGATCTCCGTGTCTTGATACTTTTGCCGGTTTGTTTTTCTACTTCATTCTTATATTCCTGGAATTTTCCAAAGGCTTCAGATTTATGTTTCATTAAGAAGACATAACCGTACCTTGAAAAGTAATGAAGTAAGAATAACCGCTTCGTGCATGTGTAGACATTGGACCGCACACGTCGCTGTGTATGAGTCCCAAGAGCTCGCTCGCTCTTACTCCGTGTCCAGTGAACAGAGTCTTTGTCATCTTTCCTTTGAGACAGGATTGACAAGTGGCATACGATTGATATTCAAACGGATCCAAATTTCCTTCTGTATGTAACTTCGTCATCCTTCTCTCATTGATGTGACCCAGTCTACAATGCCATAAGAAAGTCTGATTTATTTCCGGAGACTTTCTTTTGTGTGTATTCTGGACATTGAAAATCTGTGGTTGGTTTAGTACGTATATACCATTGCTTAATGTACCTGACCCAATCAGAACTTGATTAAGGTGAATGTTTACAACATTACTTACAAACGCAAATTCATAACCTTCTTTAGAAATCAAAGATACAGAAATGATATTACAAGTTGCGTTGGGTACAAAAAAGCAATTACGTAAAACCAAAACATGTCCATCTGACATTCCCAGGTGATAGTCCCCCACGGCCTTAGCATCCATGCTAGCTCCGTTTGCAACTTTGAGGGTCATGTCACCTGCCATCAAAAACTTACGGTTTCTCAACGTCTACGAAGAATTACAAATATGAGATCCTGATCCAGTATCTAATACCCAGGAAGTAGAGTTTATTGATAGACAGTTTTCAATAACATACACACCTGAAGCTGAAGCCGCAACTTGCTTCAGATCCTATGTTCTGGGTTTCCAAGCCCTTCAATCTTTCTTCCAGTGCCCACTCTTATGACAGTAAAAGCACTCTTCCTTCCCCACAAGTTTCCCCGCTATCTTTGTTGCTTTTGTCTTTCCCTTCGTATCCACTTTACTAACACAGCCCCTTGGTTTGGTGGGGGCTTTCTTCTTCTTTCCTTTGGCTTTCGCCTTGGACGTAGAAGAGGAAGATCCTCCTACAAACAAAGTGGATGTTTCCCTACCTTTCTGTAGGGTGCCCTCTGCACTCCTCAGCATGTTGAGGAGTTCTGAAAGTTCAACTTCTTTTTCTTGCAAGTTGAAGTTCAGGATAAACTGGGCGTAAGTGGAAGGAAGGGACTGGAGAATCAAGTCCGTATAGAGCTCGTTCTCTAACGTCGTCCCAAGGTCCGCGAGCTCCTCAATGAAGCCAATCATCTTAAGCACGTGTTCCGCTACCGATGATCCGATGGCCAATCTTGCCGAAAACAACTTCTTCGACACTTCGTATCTGGCGATACGAGATTGCTCTCCATACAGTTCTTTTGTATAGAGAAATATGGATTCGAGGTCTATATTCTCGTGCCTCCTCTGATGTTCGTTGTCCATAGAGGCAAGCACGAGGCACTTAGCCTTCGCGCAGTCGATTTCCCAGGTCTTATGGATTTCCCTATCCGCGACGCCGGTTTTGGGACCTGGTACAGGAGGAGCTTTGGTGGTAAGGAGATACCCCAACTTGTCATAAGTAATTGCCATTTTGACATTCCTGAGCCAATCTTTGTAGTTTGGCCATGTCAGTATGTTTTTATCTAGTAGTAACTTAAGTCCGGTTATGATGTTTGGTCGCTGCAATTAGGAGAGAGAGAAGAAACACTTTAGCATGATGCTCTTTCAAGTTTAGAGTGGTTTTTAATTTGTCTAAACAGGATGGCTCCCACTGTCTCTCGAATCCCTCTTCAAACCAAAAAGGAAGAATTAGTCAGGATCAATCTCACCGTACAATACTTGCTTAACCGTTCGTCCAGGCTGGTGTCGGTACTTCGAGGGAGGTTTTCCAACGCTTTCGCGAAGTTCCTTAGTTAAATAACCTCTTTTCCCTGGGGGCTTAGCCCCGCTAACACCTTTCTAGACACCTACTTGGTTTATAGCATTGATCGTTAAGTGAGAAATTTCCCGAGGAGTAGCATATACTCACAGTAGGATCAGGATCCAAATAACATCGCGTGACAAAACTGAAGGAATCCTACCAGAATCATCACACTCCAATGGTATGCAGTGCTAGCAAGTTTCAGTTCTTTTGAAACTCCCGATGTGGATTTTTGCCCCATGCTCTTATCACCTTGACTTTGGCCAAAATATTATAAGTCACATGTCAAGTTCTACCCGTCATTCTCCAGGTTAATTTGAGCCCACCCGCACATACCCTTGACTTTGGCCAAAAAGGTAGAACGACTGCCCCAAACCAACACATCTATCTATGCTGCACATGAATACCCAATAGCTACCAATCACTATGCCTTGACTTTGGCTAACATACATAGCTTGAATACTTATTGACCATTCATGTGAAACGACGGAGGGCTATGAATGGTTTTGGCGAAACCGTGAACGTAGTGAACTTGATATAATCGAAGGAACGAGATAGATTTTAAAAGGAGTGGCTTAAGCTCCGCGTTTAAAAGTTATTTTTGAAAAGAAACCGAGTGGTTTTGAAAGTGTTCCAACGACATTTACGTGGTTTATTTTTCTTGCATTAATTCCAATGCGTCCCATCATTTAATCCTACCATTGCAGAAAACAACTAAAATACGGCGTACGCTTATGCCATCCGCATTCGCCACGGGGCCCCGTCATTACCCGTTAGGTTACTTAACTAACGACAGAGCGGGGGCTGGACTAGCGCGGATGCAAAACATAAGCAACGCCTTAATAATATCATATATAGATATATTGCAATGATAGCCATTTCAGATCACAGATGAACACATTGGATATACTAGGAATCAGCAATTCGTACGAGCCTGTAACGAAAAGCGGATTACACGATCGCGATGAATAGCCAATACACCACCCTAGACCCCTACGGGTGCGGCAAACTACCCGCCAAATATCCGAAGCGGAGCAACCTCCCTCAACGACGTGAGTAGGCCACTCGGCACTTCGAGATACCCGGTAGTTTGTGCACCCCACCTTGGTTCTATCCTAGGAGCAAAAACAATAAAAAGAAATTATACAATGACGGCTACAACCCCGACCCGGTTGTGCGGCCAAAAATAATATTACATCAATTTACATATTACATGAATTGAAAGAAAAAGAAAACTCTCATCTCACAACCCCCCGGCTATTCATCCGCAACAATCCAATGAATTCATATACACATACCATCAACATTACAGATCACAGATATGTATAACCCCCACTAATCGACGTATAGCGATTAGCAGACGTTCAATACATATAACACATCACAGATATATACCCGTCAGCTTAAGTCTTTAGAAGTTCGATCAAAATACGGATTTTCAAGCCCTAAAATCTAATTTTGCTTTCTGGAAAATCTGGGCAAGAAAAACATATTGTAAAAATCAGAAAACACCCCTCTAAACAAACTGCATGAAAAATCGTCCACGGCCGAGTCAGCCGCAGATCCGCGGCGGGAGCATGCTCCTGCCGCGGTTCCGCGGCGCGTTGATCGGATCACTGGACCATTTTTCTACAGTTTGTTATAAAAACCCTGAGCCGAATTTTAAGATAAGATTTATCATTTTATGGACAGAAAAAATATTCGGCAGAAAGTATACTTTCCGGGCGTGTTTCGCGACTTTTTCTCCGATCGAATTTCTAGTTACTTTGCTAACATGTTAGATAGTGTTTAACTAGGCTCTGATACCACTTTAAGTCCACGTTACCTCTCCCGGTACTTACGGACTTGCGGAAATGATGAAAAACGATTTTTCAAGAGGTGGTAACATGGACTCAAAATACGGATTTTTGTTAAACAACTAACTAACAAACCTAACAAGAGTTTTACCTACTCGGTTAGGGGGTAATACCTTTCTTGAACTCCTTCGTCTTCAAATCTTTCCGGTGTACGGATCGGCCTCACCTCGTCGTCTCCTTGCGCCGAAGATGGATCCACCTGAAAGCTTCTACCTTTGGCTTCTTCTTCGAACTTGAAGAAACTAGAACACTTAGTTTGCTAAACCTTGTTAACTAGGACGAGTAGAGAAGTGATATGGGTTTTCTTTTATCTCTAAGGCAAATGTTTCTCAACTCATGAGAGGGTGTTGCCTTGAGCTAGAGAGAGAGCAAGAGGAAGAGCAAGATGGAGAGCTCAAGCAAGAGAGAGAAATGAAATGAGAGAATGAGTAAGTCTTTTGCCATCCAAGCTCTCATAATCCAAAACGATCATAACAAAATAGTAATCAAGTATTATGTGATGGTTCAAGTCAAAATGGCTATATCATTTCATGCACTCATTTTGCAAAAAGAAAGAAGCAAGCAAAAGTCTTTGCCATGAAATGATAGCCATTGTCATGATGATGGTCAACTTGTCCAACCTAGTCAACCGGTCAACAAAGTCAACTAGTCAACCGGTCAACAAAGTCAACCCCTCAACAACCATGTCACTATAACACTTAATTAATATTATTGTTAATCATATTTCTTATTCTCATTAGGGTTTAGCAAAAAGTCAATAGTCAACAGTCAACGGTCAACAACCCCAATGAGAATCCTCTGCCTTTGTCTCTCTGTCAACTGTGCAGACACACCCGCATCCGCGTTCCGAGGAAAACGAATACAAACGAGATAAAACCAATCCCAAAATGTACACTAGGATCTGGCTTAAACCAAATCCCACTAGTGTTAACAGTCCGGACACCAAACATGCACAAGTGCACGGATGTGACCGAACCCTGTCGCAAAACCATGCGACCTGTCGCAAAACCATGCGACCTGTCGCAAAACCATGCGACCTCTACTCTTTTGCCTAAAGGCGAATAGCTTTCTGTGTGGGACTCTAAAGACTTGACACTACGCTGGCAGTGGGTTTAACCACAGACCGCAAGCGGCACTAGCTGTGCGTAACGGTCCCCAGGTAGATGCCGACAAGAAGACTGACGAGGTGAAACCCATCTGAACTCCTATTGAGCCTGAATGTGACAATCTCTGTACAGTCTGGTCTGTTCGTCTAATACATCGCATGGCGGGCCTAGGGGGCGGTAAACGTCAGTCCTCTACTGGCGGTAAACGTCAGTCCCCTACTAGCGGTAAAAGTCGTGTCGGAGTGTAGCCCAGAACACCCTGAGATAACACTGGAAACCTACCAGTATATCTCGCTTGCCCTGGCCAGGGACTACTCGTGTAATGGCTCTCCTGGACACAGTGCGATGCCAACCCCCAATACCGGGAGAGACGAATCCTGTCTAACCGTCACTGCCTCCAAGTGCTTCGGGAATGCACCCAACTACTACCTGTTTGCACGACTGCTTTGAGCCGTGGTAGGGTAGTAATCTAAGTACAGTGGGAACACACTCGAGGCGAAGTGACAGTGTCAAGTCAGCAGACTAAGCTGTACTCATGTCACCTGGGAACTGATAACTGACGATAGGTATAGTACCAACTAACAGTTCTCGACGAGTCCTGTCCAGTGTACTCGTAACCTAACGAGCACCCGCATACTATCTCAAGTACGACGTACTGACGGCTGTGGGACAGACCGTCTCCCACACTGGGATGAGAAGGGCATACGCTAGTCTACTCCGGAGTATCGATGCCCTGTCTCGATAGTCCTACGACTAGGGACCTGCATAAGGATGTGCTTGTGGATTACCCAGCCCCCACTAGTGTGACTGCCATCACAACGCTGGTAATCAAGCAAAGATCCTAAGGGCTCCACTAATGTGTATAGGTGATATACTAAAATAAGCACATGTACACATTAAAGTAGAAATAAGCCAAGTAGCATACTACTATATTGAGTAAGATTGTCTATACAAGGTGAATATCCCAAGCTTCCATTAAGTAATATACAAACTAGTATGATACAGTAATGGCCTCTAGGGCATATACACTAACAGAGTTTTCTCGGTTCTGAGACTTGTTTTAGAAACCCGATGCGAGGAGTGGATGCGGCCGTTTGCGGGTATATGGTGGACCCGGTATGGTACCCGGGGAAAGAAAGGGATGTCGATGGATTAGCCGATGACCCTGGTAGGGGAGGTGCACTGCCTACCGGTGATAGTATTTGGACTCGGCGGATATCTGGAGGATACCGACCGGAGTCATGAGATGGATATAGGCCGACCTGTTCTGCCGGAGCCCGCGGGCCGATCCCGCAGACGGAGCCTATTATATAAGGATTTATGTGTCGATGCTGGACACTAGTTTTCATGATGTTTTCGAGTGTCGATGTTGGACACTCAGGTTCCATGAGACTTAATGGATATGAGGGCCGATCTGAGGATGCGGTGCCTGAGCTATTGGGATTTGGAGTGTCTTTGAGGGAAACTGGTTTTTCCGCGTTGAGGATTCCGTGATAATGATATGTTTAATCCCATACTTAGTATTCATTTGATATGCATTGCTTCATGTTTTAGTAGTACCTGATAGAGTACATTTCATGACTGTTGGATATACATATTGCCATATTATACTATCAGTTGCATGTGATAGATTATCGCAGTACGTGCATACTTGCGATTACCTGCATGATGTTATTTTACTATTCATGGGTTGGCAACTCACCCCCGTTTTGCCACAGTGTTTTTGCAAGTTTCCCCTCAGAGTAGTTGCAGCAGGGCTTCTTCTTATTGTATCTTTTGCAGCGGATACCGCTAAGGCTGATTGTGAGCAGTTTTGCTATAGGTGGGTTTTGCGGTTATCCGATGATGCTCATTGTATATCTTATTGTATCTAGTGCTCTCCATCTAGTACTTTCATGTATTGACTTAGAAACGAGACGTGAGGACGATATTGTATATTACTTTGTGACTCTGTGTGTCGTGCTCGTGTGAGCCGGCCTTTATTGTGCAGCTTTATCTTTATGCCGTTTTCACTCTATATTGTCCATTTCTTCGCTACGGCGTCGTATATCTTCTTGTGGTGGTTGTTTCCGCCTTTGGGCGAGATTTGCTCCCGTTTTGGGATGCTATACTTATATCTTATGTTTGTACCCGTTTCGGGGCTAGTGTTTACAAAGGAAGTGCTGTCTAAATTTTTAAGAAAGTAAATTTAGACTTTAAAGATTTTTACTTGAGATTTCCAAAATCTTGTAGCAATGTTCTTATCACTTACTACTTTTGATGGTTTAGATTTCTGGGTTTTCGGCTTACTCGAATTGCGTTACGCCTGTAGACGTTACGTGGTTTAAGTGCCGTCACGTACCAAATTTCGGGTCGTGACACAAAAGCTTGCCGATTTCTTTGCAAGACCGTGAGATGGCCTTTCTCTTGCTTTGGAGCTAGAGAAGCCGAGATGATAACAGGGAGGGTCTCGTTCTCACCTAAGTAAGCATACTTGAGGTGAGATGGTAGTGGCTTGAGTTCGAGCGTCGGAGGTGAAACGACTGAAGGCAAGATTGGCGAAAATGTCTCGAACTCAAAGGATTCTAACAGAGGCTTAAAACGAGTGTATGTGACCGAGTTGGATGGTTCAGCTAACGCATCCGAAAATTCGAAAGATTCAAACTCGGGCGGTGACAGGCCAAGATCGTTCGAAAACGTGAAACACTCATAATCATTGTCGGGAGCGGAAGCAGCAGGTTCAAAGAGGAACGCACTAGGGGCGTCAAGATTGCTGTGATCGAACAAGAATTCCTCGAATTCGAACCCGGATCACCCGCGCCATTTGATTGTTAGATATTTTGCGTGCTTAGTTTAAATTACCTCAATCATGACCGTTTCCCTTGGTAGAAAGCCGGTTGAGTACGGGTCGGTCCACGGAGAAATGATAATCTTTTTCTTAGTGCTTTAACGAGTTAAGTCCAATTTGTCCAGATTTGTTTAGTTTCACTATTTGCTAAAATATATATAAAGAGAGCTTGTTAGGGTTAGGATTAGGTTTGTTTAAGTTAGGAGTCGCTCACTTCTTTCGTTGCTACTCTTAATATCGATGTTACGGTAATCGGCAACAACGGGGATTAGCACGACTAGGAAGGAAACTTGCGAGTATAAGCTAGGCTTTCCAACGCTTAGTTCCTTCCTTTTGGTCCTTGTCCGTCCGTTCTTGGCTCTTAGCCTTAACCTCCGGTTAATTCAACCACAACCGATTTCACTAGGGTATCACCGCTATCATGTAGGATAGGGTTTCGTAGGGAGCGAATTATGGTTCAATTAACGGGAGTCCGAATCAAGATGTTGGGCAAAGAAAAGAGTGAGAAAGATTTCCTTCTCTCTAACTTTCCTTATCCTATCCCTAACAAGTGAGAAACTACTCACCCATTAAAAAAGAAAAGAAAAGAAAACAAATAAAGAAAATAGAAAGAAATGGGTTTAGAAAATCACAACTAGCTATTTGAGACCTCACTTTGGCAAGGATCATACTTAAGCATCATTGTTGTAAGGATAAAGGAAAAGAGAAAAAAGAAAGCAAACAAACAAATAACAACAACAACTTTAACAAATGAAAATTACAAGCAAATATAACAACACAATTACAAGACATGCATGTTAAAAACAAAGAACTCTTCTTTTATTCATCATCACTTATAAAGCTCACTACAATATCAATGGAGAAAGATGAAGAGGAAGAAGAAAATACACGCTCTTATCCTAAAATCTAATACAAGAAAAAGCACCCTTTACCTGGCTTGGAACTGGGCTATTTATAGGCAGATATATGAAACCCCAGGGATACAATCTGAGCCCAAACACAATTACAAAACTACCCTGAAAATACGAGTCAACACTGAGTTGACTCAGCGGCGGATCCGCCGCATAAGTGCCACATTGGCCGCGGATCCGCGGCCATTTTGTTGAATTGCAGACTCGTATTTTCTAGGGTTTTCCATGTTGTTGTTCTTCTCTGTTTGGTACACTTGGTTTCTCAAAATCTCTTTAGTTTTCTTCCAGATTTTCAGCAGTCAATAAAGGTGAAATGAAGTGGACTTTTGCCTTTGATTTTCTTGAGCTCCGCGTAGAAATCTTGGATATTGTGCTGCCTCTTGTGCTTTGTGCATGAAAAGACCAATGATTTGCCATTTTGTTCCTCGAACTGGTATGCGGCATCATACGGATAGTGAGCGGAAACCCGTATTTATCTGTTGTTGGCCGTAGTCCTGAATTTGTTGCGACTTTTCATGAATTTCACTGTTTAGAGCTGAGAACCTGTAACCTGCAATTATTTAGCAAACATGAATCAAGAGTACCTACCTATATGCAATGCGATCAAGAATGGGCGGTATAAAAATGCAAAAATCTCATATGAACAGCCATCCATGCACACCGCGACATCAACCCCCACTACCGGGAGAGACGAATCCCCTGACGATCCGCTCACTGCATCCATGTGGCTCGGGACTGTAGGGTTGTATAGCACGACAACAAGGTTTAGCAAGGCATCATCCATGCCATTTTATAAAATTTTGGGGTGTTATGAAACCCTAACCAAGATCTTAACTAGAGAATTAGGGTTAACTTTGCATGTAAACAACTTTACATCTAAGAGAGAGGGATTACAACCTTTGTAGTTCATTCCTTCACTTCATAAGATCCGAGCTGTGGTCCCTTCACTGTGATCATCAAGCTCCCGGACTCTAGAGAGGCTCCATGAGGTGAATGATGCATCTTACTTGAAGTCATCGAAATCCAAGACGATCTACCTTGAGGAAACACAAACTCAAGTTACCTCTTCACTAATTATGAATTAGTGAAGCTAACACACTAATCTATATGGCTAGTATAGAAGCGGATGATGAAGTAGGAATTTTGCGTTCTTTAGTTTTCTTTTTCTCACTTTATTTCATCACCAAAGAAAAAGCTAGCATGCTTTTGAGGAATAACAAGATGATGTGATGAGAATATTTTTTTTTGTGTGATTAGAAATGCAACCATGGGTCAAGTATATCATCCTTAACCCTTGTAGCGACTTAAACATTATCTATGGTTAAATGTATGGTTGATAAATATCTTAAGCTAGACAAAAAGAGTGGACAAAGTCAAATAAGACTACAAGCTTCTACAAGCTTCAACCATGACAAATATCCACAATATTTGAATTACTTAATAATAAATATTAACCCTAATCTTAACCCTAGCATGATTTAACTATCATAAACCCAAGTTGCATTTATAACCAAGCATGTTACAATTATACATATCACATATGTATAATTTTGTAACAAAAGAAAAGAATACATTAAACATATATCACATATATATCAATGCATCCAAAATGAGAAAAAGAATTACTTAAGTGAGCTTATATTAGTTAATGTAGCATAATATATCACATATATAATTATACATTAAATTATCGAATCAATACTTGATCCGATAATCCGTCTATATCACATATAACCGACCAATATAACATGTATCATTTCATCGGATCAACACTTGATCCGATAACCCGGTTATATCATATACAACCGGCCGATATCACATATCGCGAGAATAGAATACGGTATCATATATCGTATTAATCTCGGTCCCGCACATATTACATATGTGCTCCTACTCCGTTTCGCCTGAGCCAGGAAACCTCTGTGTAGGACTCTAAAGACTCGTCAATACGCCGGCAGTAGGTGATGATCAAATCAAACACCCACAAGCTGCGAGATGTCAGCTAAATGTAACAGCCACCCGGGTATTGAGCGATCAGAAGATCAACAAGAAAGTCTGCTCACACTCATGCAAATCCAATCAGTAACATTACCGTACAATCCGTTCTCTTCGTCTGATATGTCGCATATCCAGTATAGGGGTGGTAAACGTCAGACCCCAGTAACTGATAAGTCATGTCGAAGTGAGGCTCATAACGGGTCGAGAAACTACTGATAACACTTACCAGTAGATCTCCATATTAGCCCTGGCCAGGGACTTCCAGTTATAGCCAATCGAGCACAGCGCAACATCAACCCCCAATACCAGGAGAGGTGAAACCCCTCCTATCACTCACTGCCTCCATGTGACTCGGGACTGTACCCAAAAACCACCGTTTTGCACGTTCTCATGAACGTGGTAAGGTGGAAATCAAAGCACAGTGTGAATCACACAAGACACTATGACGATCTCGGGTCTACAGACTAACCTGTACCAGTGTCACCAGAGAACTGCTATTTGACGATAGGTATAATACTATCTAGGAGTTCTCGGCGAGTCCGTTTAATGTACCCAGTCTCTACTGAGCACCCTTATACCATCTTTGATGTCAAACACCAATGGATGTGGGATCATCCATCGCCCATCATATGGGTCAAGATGCGTATACGCTAGTCTACTCTGGAGTATCGATGCCCTGTCTCGATACACCCTCGACTAGAAACAATTATAGAATGTACTCGTTGACTACCCTGGCCCCATTAGTATGATCTCCATCATAGTCCTAGTAGTCAAGTACATATCCTAAGGGCTTTATCAACATGTGAGAGCAAGACAGTAAACCAATACAAGTCAACATGTTAAGACAAAGAGAAACCAGATAGCATACTATCATATCGAGCAAGAAAGTCCTCTCTATATATCTCCAAGCATCCACTATAATATACATCATATGTACAATAATGGCCTCTAGGGCATATACATAACTAACTATCTCCTACTTGCACTAAGGCCAGCTGTTGTAGTATCTCATACCCAACATCCCGAAGAGTCTCTCAAATTGTATCTGGGGTATGGCCTTGGTGAGTGGATCCGCAGTGTTGTCCTTCGTGTAAACTCTCCTGACCTCGATCTCCCGGCGATCAACTATCTCCCGGATCAGGTGATATCGCCTCAGACTATGCCTGGATCTCTGATGGGACCTGGCTCCCTTGGCCAAAGCCACAGCTCCATTGTTATCATAATACAAAGTATTGGATGCTTATTGGACGGAACCACTCCAAGTTCAGTTATGAACTTCTTCATCTAGACAGCCTCTTTGGCAGTATCGTTGGCAGCGATGTATTCATCCTCCATCGTCGAGCCTGCCTTGGTTTCCTATTTGGAACTCTTCCAACACATCGCCCCTCCATTTAGGGTAAAGAAAAATCCCGAGTGCGACTTAGAGTCGTCCTTATACTTTGGAAGCTCGAATCGCTAAAGAACTCCACCTGGAGTTCTCCGTTACCATACACCAAGAACATCTCTTTTGTCCTTCTTAAGTACTTGAGAATGTTCTTCACAGCTGTCTAGCGACTCTCTCCAGGATCTTCTTGATACCTACTCAGTACACTTAGTGAGTATGCTACATCGGGTCTGGTACATAGCATCACATACATGATAGAGCCTACTGCCGAAGCATAGGGTATCCCTTGCATGCGAGTTCTCTCCAAATAAGTCTTGGGAGACATCTCTTTGGAAAGTGTGAGTCCAGAGATCGTGGGTAAGTTCCCACGCTTGGATTCTTCCATACAAAACCTCTTTAGTATGGTGTCAATGTACATGGATTGGTACAATCCCAGTATCCGTTTAGATCTATCTCTATAGATCTTAATTCCCAAAATGCAGGAGGCATCACCTAGATCTTTCATTGAGAATCTATGTGATAAGAAGAGCTTGACCAAGTGCAGCCGTCACGACCCGAAAGAGCACGTGACTGGCCCTTGAACCATATGAAGTCTATAGGACCCCATCTGATCCAAGGGCCAGTCACGTGCTCTTTCGGGTCGTGACAAAGTTGGTATCAGAGCGCTAGGTTAACCTTGGTTCGAGTCTAAGTTTGACTATGCGGAGCCTAGGGCGTTTATCTATAGACGGAACTTAGGCTTGACTTTACGGAACGTAGACTTAGTCGAGGGGGTATTATACCCGAACTTTCGTCGCGTAGGATGACCCTTGGTTGATGGAATAGGTGACTAAAGTAGAGTGACGTACCGTGGGTATGTTCCGCGGCATACTTACGACACGCCACTCCGCTTAAGAAACCTTAGGTTGTACATTTCCTTGCACAGTATTATATTCCTTCCTATGATCTATCCTCATCGATGCTGGTTATGATTTTGCTGCCACGATTCCACGGGCAGAGTGAGCTACGGCTCGAGTTACGTCAGCATGAGCTCGTCGTGGACGAGGACTGACCAGGGCGTGATTCCAGAGACATACGATTACATATAGAGGCTTGTTTATTGTGTTTTCGCGCCGTGAGCATTGGACTGATCGCTTTTATGAGATTTCTCGGACGTGCCGATCGGTATCAAAGGATTGAGCCACTGATAGAGGCCAGCCAGGATGTGATGACCAATAAGATATCGCTTGTTCATGATGATTGTGACCTCTTATGGAGGCGAGTGCTTAGTTTTACACCGGATGATCGGGCCATTGATAGCGCTGCCAGTTGAGAGAGGACTGTTGAGGTACAACATACCTCAGAGATTATGGTGTCGCCTACCGTGCAGACAGATGGACCAGCTGTTGCTGAGATTGATAGGATGTTGCTTTCGGAGCTTACGAGCTGAGATCGCCGGAGCTTCCAGGCAGGTATGAGACAGTTGGTAGCTAGTCTACCCCGATTTGAGAGACGAAGGTGATTCGTCCGATTTATGCGCCGGAGCAGGCTAAGTGGAGTTGAAGATTTTGAGTATGGAGAGTCTTACTCAGATCTAGAGCCGACCGATTTAGAGATGGCTGCCAATGTTTCGCCTTTCCTGGAGGATTGAGGCGTTGTTCAGCGTACGGATGAATGAGCCAGTTGCTGCTGCAAATGATGAGATATCGCCCAGATGATTGGAGCTACTGCAACATGGATATATACTTAGAGATATGATGGTGAGTCGCTAGTCACCGAGGATGAATGACTAGGACATATGATTCGTTCGCTTACCCCGATGCGAGGTCATCAGATAGATTGATTCCAGCTAGAGACGACTTCACGCAGATTCGTTGAGAGTCGATTGAGACGATCGAGTGTCAGGAACCCATTTTTCCAAGTTTGAAGTATTCGGAAAGACATGCAAGCGATTCTATGGACCCTCTAGAAGAATGAAACCCTAACTCGACTTAATGACCGTGTGAAAGCCTTTGAACCTTAGGGTTTGCGGCAGTTCCGCGGCGCCATTAGTGAGGCTTGGGTTTTCCCTTCTACGGCTGGACCACCGATGCTGTGGTATGTACTCGATACTATTAAACCGTACCCAAGATGTTGAGCCCTTGGGGGATTATGAGGTTCTGACGAGTCGATCGGATGGTTCGACATCTTTCGGATATTGTGATGGGACACACCGCTTGGGAGACTCCAGATACGGGTATAGCCATTGGAGCGTAGTCCATGCAGCTACGAGTAGACGAGTCCGAATCAGTCGACATTGGAACAAGGTGGAGTAAAGAGTTCGCACGGGATTTCGATATGATGACGTTCCACTCCGCTGATATCAGAGATGCGATATGCACGCTGAGGACGTGTTCGGCAAGATATCTTCTACTGAGTGATGAAGATACCGAGTTCATGATTTCGAGTCCGTGTGAGGGACTTCGGATGGACCGTAGCCGAGGACATTGCAGTGCGCAGATAGAGACGCGACGTCGAAAAGGACGATGATACAGACAAGCGGGACAAGAAGTTTGTGCGAGATGCAGACGAGCTGTTACTACTCCCCGTTAAGATCGAAGGTCGGATATGCATACAGAGGCGCTGGGATGCAACCAGCTTCCGAGTAGATGTTATACTGAGGATGCAGATGTCCAGAGAGCGAGAAAAGATTACGCCACAGTACCAGCCTCCGTACAGTTTGGGTTAGGCGGGATCAGAAGAGACCTTGAGCAGGATTCCTTCCAGTACCCTGCTGCAATAAGATTTGCACCAGGGGCAGATGTGTGATGTGCATTCAGAGGACTAGAGGTCGGCGCCAGAGATGTGATGCTTTACAAGCGGTCATGAGGATTGGCCGAGAGATGACCAGAGAAGTGACAGAACGGAATCATCCCCGTTAGCACACCTGACAGGGCCGATGAGCCGATCGATTGTGAGATTGGTAATCCACAGAGAAGATAAAGACCCAGAGGCAGAGGACGCAAGACCGTGAGCAAGAGGCAAGTAGATATCTTGCGCTGCTAGCATTGGATGCGCCGACACCTACTCGACTTTGAAAGAGGGTATACCGACGGCAGTATTTATGATTTGTGATTTGTGATTCGACTATCACGTATCCGTCACTTTGGATTTCGGTATTTTGGTGATCTATTTGCATGATATGGTTTTGATACCTGAGTTCTATGATTTATGTTTCCGTGCACCATGGTTGCACCTACTGGGTATTTATACCTTGCACATAGTTATTACTCTTGAGGTATTAATTGTGATTTCATGCCTATTTTATGTCGGTGATTTGATTTACGCTTCCACCATAGTTTCATGTACTTTTAGTGTTTTGATTTGTGCACGCTGATGCACGCGGTTGTGAGTTTTTCCATCGCGGTACACCTGATTTTGATTAAGCCGTGTTGTATATCGTTTCGTGCCTTGGCTGCACCTGCTTATGACTTTATGGATTTCATACGGTTGATTTGATGTTGTGCATATGTTACGCACACGACTTGATTTTTGCACTCGGTATAGCTTATATGTGCTTGTAGTGCATTGATATGTGTTTTGTACACGCAGTTGCACACGTTTATGATTTCCTTTATAGCTGGGTACACTTGGTGTTGCTGCTTACGTATTTGAGTTATTGCTTGGTATTTGTGCATGGGGTGCACCAGTTCTATACTTCGTGCGTTTGTCGCACCGGTTTTATGTTTCTTGCGTTTATCGCATCAGATTTATATATCATGCCTTTGTTGCACCGGATTTATATTTTATGCATTATGGTTGCACCTGACTTCGATTTGATGTCTTTCGATATGTCGATTTTGATTCTGATATTGATGTGGATTCTTGCACTCCGTGCTTTTGACTGAACTTACGCATGTTCGGCGTTGCTATCAGATTTGGTGTTTCCGTGCATGTTGAGTGCGCAGGGTCTAGATTTTCATTCGTGCACGATGGATGCACCGATTTGGATTTTCGCGTATGTTGGGCGCATGCTTTGAGATATGATTTTGGTGCACACCCGATGCACTAAATCGAGATTCTTCGTGCATGACAGATGCACCGGATTTTGGCTATCAGGCACACACGTTGCCTATGACAGATGCTTCGTGCACACCCGTTGCACCTAGATGTTGTTTTGTGCACCTGTATGGCACATATGTGGATTTTGATTTCCGTGCGCACCAGACGCACAGGGTGATGTTATGTGCATTTTTGGGATTTATTCCTTTTGGGAGCAGTACAGTTCTATGATATTTGATATTCGTTTTGTACTGAGCAGGACTAGTCAGAGGACAGTACCTGGATATATTTGGCATGCATTGATAGTTCGAAGGGATTTCCAAAGAGCGAGCTATAGTCTTGGTATATATATACCTACATGTCCGATATGACACGGAACGTTTAAAAAAAACAGCAAGGAAACCCTTCTAAATTGTTTTCAAAACGGCGGAACGTACCTATTAAACAAAGGATATATATATATATATATATATATATATATATATATATATATATATATATATATATATACATACGTATATAGTTATTTTCTTATGAAAAACGTCCGCCTCTGTGCAGTGTTACGCGCATCGCACAGCGACTTAAAAGGATTTGGCATGCATTTATATCAGTTATTCACATGTATAGTTCTGATTTATATCCTATTGGTTTTGTATTGGATTTGACATTTGTGTCATTACCATGACTCCGATGATTGCGGGATGCTGACGGAGTTTGCTTTTGAGTTATCTGCTTATTGCTCAGGCGCATGCATTGCGCTATGATGTTATATGTATTGATGATTCGGAGCCCCGACGACTTGGAATTTGTATCGAAATGTTTTAGTATTTGGGGGTTTAAATTTAAATTCGCGGACCGAATTTCTTTAAGGGGGGTAGATTGTAACATTTCCAAATAATAAAATATTATTTTTGGGAATTTTTATAATTTAATATTATTTTAATGAATATTTTAATATTCCGGTATAATTAAATACAAATAAATGGGGAAAATTTTGGAAAAATTATGGAAAATTCCAAAATAGGGTATTCTATGGGATTATGACATTTTAAAGTTTTTGTGATTAGTTTGACACTAATTTAGTGCTAATCGCGATTAAAAATCGCTAATCGAATTTTGGGGGTGTTTTGTGCAAAACATGCACATATCATTTTTTCTACATTTGTGTTTTATTTTCTACCATGTTGTTTGGGTTTACTATTTGAGTGAGAAAACTTTTAGTGAAGAAAAGAAATAAGAAAAAGAAAAGAAAATAGGTATGGTGAGAGAAAGGGTAGGTGAGGGTGTTGACTTAGCCTGTTCCCCCTCATTTCTTCATCACATTTCTCTCTCCCTCTCCTTCATTGCTGCTGTTGCTCCTTCCCCCTCTTCTCCCTCCCCTCTTCAAGCCTCAAATCACCATGAAAACAATACCAAAATGCCATTCTCATTTCATTAAAAGTGTGCACGAGCTCGAGATCTACACATTAGACCAAGGAAGCAAGGATTTTGGCCACTAGGGGCAACTCAAGAAAATTCTTGAGTTGCCAAATGAGGTATTTACTGAACCGTTAGATTAGTTTTTTTGCATTACTTATACCCTATGTTAAAATTGAATCGATATCGGTTGATGTTGTGGACTTAAGGAAGACCAAGTTAGGGTTTGAGGAAATTGTGAGTTGTAGTGTGAAATTGAGCTTAGGGAAGGCTGCACAAACACCCTAGTGATGGAAATTGAGACCCAAACCTGAGATTTGAAACCCGGAATACGGATTTAGAAAACCGATATCGGAGATATTGTGAAATCTGTGAAGGTTTTAGGAACCTGCTATCACCCCGAGACCCCTAAAATAAAATTGAGCTGATAGTGAGTCGTGCAGGCACCTAGGAAGTTACCACCAAGACCCGAGCCCCTAATTCAAACCCATGGCTGCAGAGTTTATCATTCTGGCCATAATTTGTGGCCAGAGTAGGGTAGAATTGTTCCAGTTTTGTTCCAGGGCTCATTTTGAACTAAAATAGACCCCTCCTATATGCAGTTTTGGCTAATTGTCACCTGGGGAAAATCTGGGAGCATTTTGGTGTGTTTTAGGCGATGTTTTCCGTATTTTAAAATGCACTTTCTTGATACTTGGATTTGTATTTGGTTGTCGGGTGTTCGCACATCGACAACAGGGATTGTGTGATTGATTTGCACGTTTAGGCCATAGGTTCCAACCTATGAGCACACTGTGCGCTTTATCGGTTTTCTGCCTCGATGTTAATACATATTGCGACTGTTTATTATTCTAGGTACCCTCGCAAGGATTCCGAGGCGAAGGAGCATGGCGTCATCGATTTCGGCAAGCGAAGACAAGGTGAGTAGATTTATATCTACGGGGAGATGTCGGGTGGATGGCGTATAGCACCCCCGCAGTCCGTGGTGATCTATACGAATACGTATACACACATATATTTATATATGTTCTTTGAGATTATTGATGATAGGATGGATTTATTTAGTGTATTGCGAAACCCTAGAGTAGGGGTTGCACCCATACACACACGCATGCACGCACTTGCATACATACCTTCTTTCGCATGTGTGTATGGGAATATTATATTTGTATGTGTTCACATGGGTATGGGACTATGTGTACATATACTGGTTTATGAGGATAGTACTTGGATGTGAGTTGAGTCGATGAGATTCGATTTGAGGCCGTGAGATCGGCGATATGACAGGATTCGTATGGGAGATACGACAGGATGCTTTAGCGGGCCTTTGGGCATGTGTTTTACCCCGCCTTCCTACTTGTATAGATGGTATCGATTGTACTAGACTTAGATCTGTACCCTAGATTATGTGATATGATGGTAGTGATACCTGATATGTGATGAGATAATGTGATATTGACCCGTACCCAGCTATTGGGATGCCGTACGACGATTTATCGTATGAGCCTATTTTGATGATAGATCCGCGCTCATGACTTGAGGATGTTATATCGTTTGTGATACCAATGAGGCGGGATTATCGACTATTATATTTATATGTATATCGACTCAGATTTAGGTGGTTTCCATAACCCTACCGATTGACTTGATAGTTGGGTCTGTAGTTCGCATAGTAGGCGTTAGACTAGACCCGAGTCATACCTATTTCAAAACTAACGAATCGGGGATATTTTAATGATAGGCAAAAGGGATTCTACGGATATTTTCAAACGGCACATCTTTTCTTAAAACACCGTAGCCCTTATTTTACCAAAAACCCTGATTCGTCTTATTTCAAAAGGCAAGGCTGCATGATATATTTATTGAGGTAGATTCTTCACTATTGCGTTGATTATTCGATTTCCGCATATTCATGATATTCACGTTGCTTTGCATATGTTCATCGCTATATTATTATCATGCTGTTAGGACACCAGCACCATTATCGATGATGCGTATGTTCCACGTACACTATTTGCCGGCCCACACACTTCACCATCGATAATTGCCATGCCACTACACTGTAGTATTGTTGCATTCATGATATGATTCTTGCATGGCATATTGTACACTTATGCCTGTACACAAACATAGATGATTCTGACTTGATTAGAGATTTGGGAACCGCAAGATGTTCTTCAAAACTGATTCATTTTAAAAGAGCGGTTTCCCTCGACATGTGCACATTACTATTCCATGTTGCATGACTCCTGATATGCTTACCTTTCTTTACATGTCGCATACATCATGTTTTGATTATACGCTGAGATATGTTGTTTCCATGATATTTCTGGATTTGGGAACCGTGGGTATTTCAAAATAGAATATATAATTGTGTTAAAAACCCGGTTACCCTTGATATGATATTTCAGTGCGTCCACCATGTGTTTTCTCGGTGCTGAGAGCGACATGTGAAACCCGATTCGAGGAGGCAGATTAGGCCGATTGCGGGTACATGGTCGACCCGGTATGGTACCCCGGGGCGAGAACGGTTTCGCTGTGTAGTAGACGGTGAGCCTGGCAGTGGGACCACTACCTACCGGTGATTGGTTGGACCTGGCGGTTATCCGTAGGATACCGACCAGAGTCGATAGATGGATATGGGCGAACTGCTGGGGCCGAGGGCCGATTCCGCAAACGGAGCCCGTGGGCTGATCCGGACTGACGGAGCCCGATATATGAGGATTTACGTGCCGATGCTGGGCACAGCTTTCATGATGTTTTCGAGTGTCGATGCTGGGCACTCCGGTTCCATGATTTTGACGTGTCGTGAGGGACACAGGTGGTTTATATCCTCATATTTCCATGCATATGCTTTATGACATTTACATGCATGATGCCTATTGTCATTGGGTGACGAGTGGATGGGATCCACGTACATGCAGATTGATTTCATTAATCATACCTCATATTTATGATATGCTATTACTTGAGGCACTGGCACGAGCACTTGGCACTACACTCATGTATAGAGATTACATTGCCATTTTAGCATGCTTCAGATTTATTCATATTGAGGTTTATATATATCTGATCGTATTGACCTAGGATGGGTCATACATTCGATCTCTGCTTGTAGATATTTTCTATTCACGAGTTGGCAACTCACCCCCGTTGTGCCACAGTTCTTGCAGGTTTTGCCGTACAGATTTCATTGCGGCTTTTCGGGCACATTGCTTCCTTTACGGGTGACTTGCTTTGGTAGGTGGGTTCTTTATATCAGAACCACCATTGTACATTATTTATTCATTGTATCTAGAAATTCCATCAACCAAAACTTGTATATCGTTTCAGACTTAGAAAACAGTGTTGGATTATTTCGACCTTAGAGTCGCGCTTGTAGTATTACGGTTTTCTAGCTGTTTGAGTTTCTTTTTTTGGATTTTGATCCACGCCCTTCTGCGTTGTATATTATTATTGCTTGCGTGGTTGTGACCGTCGATTGACGAAGAGCTAGCTCCCGCTTGGGGATGCCTTTTATCATTTCTTATATATTATTCTTGTTGTACCCCGTTTGGGGCCAGTTTTTACAAAGGAAACTCTGCCAAAATTTTCAGAAAAGACTACACGTTTTTAAAATGCATTTCGGCTTAGTTATTTAGAAACTTTGATTTTCAAAACATGATTTCTTTATTCCTTAAAACCAGTTTTCCTTATTTACTCTTTAAATGGTTTTAGATTTCTGGGCTTTTGGCTTACTTGGATCAGATGGGGTCCTATAGACTTCATATGGTTCAAGGGCCAGTCACGTGCTCTTTCGGGTCGTGACAGCAGCATAAGAACATCATTTCCTATCAAGAGTATGTCATCCACGTATAATACGAGGAAGACAATCTTACTTTCTGCCACCTTCTTGTATATACAAGGTTCATCTACGTTCTTGATGAAGTCAAACTCTTTGACTACCATATCAAAACAGATGTTCCGACTCCGCGATGCATGCTTCAACCTATAGATGGATTTAAGCAACTTGCACACCATTCCGCTGCTCCCACTGTCTACGAAGCCTTCTGACCGAGTCATGTACACGCACTCTTCCAAATCACCATTTAGAAAGACGGTCTTAACATCCATTTACCATTTTTCGTAGTCATAGTATGCAGCAATGGCAAGTAGGATCCGGATGGACTTAAGCATAGCTACTGGAGAAAAGGTTTCGTCATAATCCAAACCTAGTCGTTGACGAAAACCCTTTGCAACAAGTCTAGCTTTGAAAGTCTCAACTTTTCCTTCTACACCAAGTTTCTTCTTAAAGATCCATTTGCTCCCAATGGGTTTTACCCCTTCAGGAGCAACTTCAAAAGTCCATACTTTGTTGGTATACATGGATTCCACCTCAGATCGTATTGCATCCAGCCGCTTCACAGAGTCTCCACTCGTGATGGCCTGCTCGAAGCTAGTCGGGTCATCATCTTCCATGATGCAATCCTCGCTCCCACCATCTACGAGAAAACAGTAGTATCTTTCAGGTGGATGAGGAACCCTACAAGAACAGCGGAGAGGCTGAGGTTCGTTGGCTACTATCGAATCCTCTGGTTCCACTAAATCTTCAGTTGTAATTTGTTCTGCTGGAACTTCTTCCAGCTCTACCGCTTCGCTACTAATTTCATTTGCAAGAAATTCCTTTTCTAAAAAGGTGGCATGTTGACCAACAAACAACTTTTGTTGTTCACTGTGGTAGAATTGGTATCCATATGAATTGCTTGGATATCTTACAAACTTGCAAAGAACTGATCTTGCTTCGAGTTTGTCTGGACTTTGCTTTTTAACATAGGTCGGACAACCCCATTGTTAGTTGTATGTATGCCCTAGAGGCCAGTATTGTACAGATGATGTATATTATATTGGATGCTTGGACATATATAGAGATGACTTTCTTGCTCGATATGATAGTATGCTATCTGGTTGCTCTTTATCTTAACATGTACACTAGTCTCTTTAAACTGTCTTTTAGTTACATGTTGGTAAAGCCTTTAGGATGTGTACTTGACTGCCTGGACTATGATGCAGATCATACTAGTGGGGACATGGTAGTCCATAAGTACATCCTTCAAGGTCCCTAGTCGTAGGTGTATCGAGACGGGGCATCGATATACCAGTGTAGACTAGCGTATACGCTTCTCGACCCATGAGATGGGCGATGGATGATCCCATATCCATTGGTGTTTGACATCAGAGATGGTATACGGGTGCTCAGTGGAGACTGGGTACACTGGACGGACTCGCCGAGAACTCCCAGATGGTATTATACCTCACGTCAGATGGCAGTTCTCAGGTGACACTTGTACAGGTTAGTCTGTAGACCCGAGATCGTCATAGAGTGTTGTGTGATTCCCACTGTGCTTTGATCTCCACCTTACCACGTCCATGAGGGCGTGCAAAACGGTGGTCTTTGGGTACAGTCCCGAGTCACATGGAGGCAATGAGCGATAGGAGGGGTTTCGTCTCTCCCGGTATTGGGGGTTGATGTTGCGCTGTGCTCGATTGGCCGTAACAGGGAAGTCCCTGGCAAGGGCTGATCAGAGATTTGCTGGTAAGTGTTACCAGTAGTTTCTCGACACGTTATGAGCCTCACATCGGCACGACTTATCGGTTATTGGGGTCTGACGTTTACCACCCCTAGACTTGATATGCGACATATCAGACGAACAGACCGAACTGTACGGTAAGTGTTACGGGTTGGATTCACAGGAGTGTGAGCGGGCTAGATCGTCGATCTTCTGATCGCTCAATACCCAGATGGCCGTTACGTTTAGCAGACAGCTTGCGGCCTGTGGATGTTTGATATGATCATCATCTGCTACCGGCGTATTGACGAGTCTTTAGAGTCCTACACAGAGGTTTCCTGGCTCAAGCGAAACGAAATAGGAGCCCATATGAGATATGTGCAGGACCGAGAATAATGCGTGTATGTGATACCGTATTCCATTCTCGCAATGAATGTATCGACTGGTTATATTCGATATAACCTAGATATCGAATCAATGATTGATTCGATAAGCCGATACACAGGTGACTAGTCGGTTATATGCGATATGACCGGATCGTTAAGTCAAGTGTTGATTTAATGATTTAATGTATTATTATATATTTGATATATTATTTTGCATTAACTAGTATTGGTTCATTTTAAATGGATTTTCTCACTTGATGTGCACATTGTATATGTGATATACTTTTGTACACTAGTTTGTATCATGTTTGATGATACTTGCTCACTTGGGTTTGTGTAAAGATTAAACCATGGTTATATGAATGGTTAGGGTTTTGATTATTTACTTAGTTATTTATTTATATATTTATTTTGGAAATTATTAAGGATGGTGGCATATTTTGTTTTTATGTTGAAGCTTCTTGAAGCTTTGAACAAGTCCACCATTCTTATCTCTTCCTTAACCCTAACCATTCCAACTAACCTTAGTTTAATCTCTACACTTGACCATGGTTTACATTATGATAAGTATTCATTTTCTTTTCATTTTAAAATAACTTATCATAATATTTCCTTCTTGATCTTTTTCTTCTTCAAGAAAGAAAGCTTGATGCCATCAATGGAAACTTGAGTTCTAAAGTGAGAAATCCAATTCTAAAGTGAACCCACCTCCTATTTCTTCACCCTCTACCTCTTGCCAAGTTGTTTTGGGTGTTTTCTTCACAAGTTTCACAAATTTGTGAAGTCGGAGCTTGAACTTGTGATGCCTCGACGTAGATCATCTTCGGCACGAAGCCGACGACCTAGTCCGCCCAATTCTCCGATGAAGCCGACGTTTGAGTTCGGGATTCGAGATGGACAGCGAGAGGACGACTACATGGAGCTAAGGAAGTGGATAACCGGATCTACAAAGGTTGTAGCCTCTCTCCATTAGTTAAGATGTTAACTAGTTTCGTTTTTCGCCTAAATATCTAGTTAACGATCCGTATTAGGGTTTCTCGACACCCGTAATTTTTTAAATTGGCATGGTTGATGCCTTGTGAGACCTCTATTGTGTGCCTAGGAACCCTACAGTGGTATCAGAGCCTAGCTAGAGCCTTAGGCGAAGTGTAGACGACGTTTGAAATCCGAACGAATCGAAACCCTAATACCAAACTTGCTCTCTGGACTTTTTCTAAAAACTGGGATTTTTCCAGATTAAAAATATGCACAAAAACCATCAGGAAAATATAAGAGTTTCTGTGAAATTCGACAGCCCAATTCCAGAAAGTCGCCGCGGATCCGCGGAATGAACATGGCTCATGCGGCGGTTCCGCGGCCGTACGGCCTCCATATATAAAGAATTTTGCACAGTAATTCTTAGTTTCCAGTGGTGATTTTCCTGGGAATTTTTAATATTTGTTCAAAAGTTGAATTTTCTGGGTTGTATTGGGGACTGGATGATTCGATCGGATTATCAGATTTTGTCGATGTGGTTTTCTGGATATTTAGAATATGTTAAAAGTTTCGACCGGATGTAAATACTCAATCTTTCCCCTGCCGGGAAATTTCCAATTGTTTGACTTTTCCGTAGTTTAATGACGTTCTGAGTAGTGCAAGTAACGCGATGGTCCCTCTAGAAGACAACAAACCTTAACTTGATTATGTGACCGTCTTGAACTGCCCTTTGAACCTTCAGGTTTGGGGCAGTACGGCGTGCCACATGTGAGTCGTTGGCTTGACCCTTCTACGGGTGGACCGTTGGTACTGAGGCATGAAATGAATGTCTTTGAACTTATTTCATGTGTTGATCGGTGTCGGGAAAACTTGGGTGTTCAAATGTTCGATCGGAAAGTTTAATATTTTCTATTTATCTGGAATGGGATACAATAATTGGAATTCACAAACAGTTATGAGATAACTGAATGAATGTTATAAATCTAGCGGTTTAGACTCACTTGATATTGAAAAGAGTTTTCGATAATGGGACTAAAATGCGGGGTTTATAATTGTTAGACATGTGATGTCTAAGTATTTCATTTGATTAGGCATGCGATGTCTAAAGAGATTGCGGATTCCAATTGTTGTAGTTTTACACTTTCTTTTCTGTGACCGTAAGTGTAATATGTGATATCGCCGGTTTCGTTGCTATATGTCAACGACAATTGCGATGCGCATATTTACTTACGTTGATGACATGTGATGTTATGTGTTGCTGGATATGTTATATTGGATTGTCGTGTTTGAATAGCCGGGGGTTTTTATGTGAGATGAGTGTTTTTCATTTTCATTCATGTAAAAACTTGTATGTAATATTCTTTTATTTGGGGCACTTCCAGGTTGCGGAAGTGGTCACATTTTGTATATTATTTACTTTTCCGCATTAGGATAGACCCAAGGAGGGGAGCACAAGTAACCGGGTTCTAGGGTCCAGTGGGAGACCATCTCGAGGAGTCGAGTCCGGGTCTCCTAACCCTAGAATTGGCAGGGTTTCTTGCCGCTCTCGTAGGGGTCTAGGGGTGTGGGATTGGCTATTCATCACGACCGTGGAATCCGTGTTTTATACTGGCTCGTATTGAAAACACGGACATCCTAGTATATCCAATGTTTCATATGTTTCTTCTGCTGCGATATCTGTGATGCGATCATGTGATGTTCTTTGATAGATACTTAATATAGTATATATGATATATTATATAGACGTTACTTATGTTTCGCACCCGCACTAGCCCTTCCCTGCTCTGTCGTTAGTTACCTAACCTAACGGTGCACGAGGGGACATCGAGGCGAATGCGGATGGCATAAGTGTACGACATATCTATCTGTGATGTTTAGGTATTTAAATGATGGGACTTCATTAATGTGATTAATGAAAGAAAAGAAACCTAAGATGTTGTAGAATCAAATTTTAAACAAAACAGGTAGCTATAGTTCTTACTTTGCATAGCCGTATATATGATATTCCCTGCTCCTTATTCGATGAGGAAAGGACCGAGATCCCTTCACCGGGAGTGACTCCTTTAGCAATAACTGGCAGATGCTACACACTCGGTTTGTTTTTGATTGCTTCTATTATTTCTGCTATTCACAGTGATATATATGATATATCCCGCACCTCATTCGACGAGGAAAGGGCCGACGATCCCTTCACCGGGAGTGACCCCTTTAGCAAAACTGGAAAAGCCTCAAAATCACTCCATTTCAAAACTTCATTTGATTCTACAACGATATCAAGTTCATTACGCAATAGGTTTTCAGAAAAACCTGACGTAGCCCTCCGTCATTTCAGATAAAGACTATTTAGTATTCGTGCTGCGTTTGTTGACTTCTGTCAAGGCGTAGTGTGCGGTAGCTAACTAGTAATTATATGCAAAGCATGTGATGTGATTGGATTAGGGTAGTCGTACGACCTTGTTGACCTCTGTCAAGGGTCGTGCGAATGGGTTTGATTCAATCAAGAAATGACGGGTTGAACTTGACTAGTGCACTATGATTTGTTGACCTCTGTCAAGGTCATGGCACACTAGGGGCAAAATATTATCGGGAATTTCAAGTGTTGAAATTTGCAATGAGATTGCATACCTTTTATGAGATAGTTGGATCCCGATACCCGCTGCGAGTAAGAGTTACTCCTGGGAGAGTTTTACACAGTATAATTAGCCGATCAAGTAGGTGTCTAGAAAGGTGTTAACGAGATTACGCCTCTGGGAAAACGAGGTTTACATTAATTAGGTTCGTGCGAAAGCACGGGGGACCTCCCTCAAAGTACCGACACTGGCCTGGCTGAAAGATTGGCGAACTTGTAGTGTGTAATTAATCCCGGCTAGTCTTTCCTTTTAGGGTTTGAAGGAAGATTTGATAAAAAGCAGTGGGAGCCATCCTGATTTGATAAGATAATAACCAATCTGATCTTGCACGATCATACGCTAAAGTGTTTTTTTCTCTCTCTCTCCAGGTAGCGACCATTTCATGCCCTAATAAAGATAATAATATGGATGTATTGACCGAACCCGCATGTTATACTATGCTGGGGAACGTTGGTTCCGTTCATTCTTATAAGAGTTATAGGAATGAACAGGATATAGGGGAATACCAGGATTCCCATGCCACCCGATTGAAGAAAGTACATGTTGATGCATTTTCTTCGGGTGTATTCGTTACTGAGAACTGTTTCTCCATTTGCTCTACGTCCTGGGTATTAGATACCGGGTCAGGATCCAATATATGTAATCAGTTACTTGGGCTTAGGAGAGGTAGAGAACTTGGAGAAGGTGATAAAGAAATTAGAGTTGGAAATGGTGCAATTGTTGCCGCTAAGACTGTCGGGGAATATCACCTTGCATTACCAACTGCTAATACATTAGTTCTGAACGAATGCTATTACATGCCGAACCTGATATGCAACATTATATCGGTTTCTTTGTTGAGTAAAGAGGGATATAATTTTGTATTACAGGACAATGTTATGAACATTTTCCGTAACCAAAAGTTGGTTGGATCAGGCACGTTGTGCAATGGCATTTATGTTCTAAATCAATCAACATTTCTGAGTATAACAAACACACACAAGCGGAAGAGTTCTGAACTGAACGAATCCTTCTTGTGGCATTGTAGACTGGGTCACATCAATGCGACACGACTGGCTAAGTTGCATAAGGATGGGTATTTGAAACCATTCGAATTTTCATCTTATGACACTTGCCAGTCATGTCTCAAAGGCAAGATGACCAAAACTCCGTTTACGGGACACGGAGAAAGAGTTACCAAACTCTTGGGACTAATACATAGTGATGTATGCGGTCCCATGTCTACACATGCCAGGGATGGTTCTTCGTACTTCATTACATTCACTGACGATCTCTCAAGATACGGACATGTGTACTTGATAAGACACAAGTCTGAAGCTTTTGAGAAATTTAGAGAATATAAACAAGAAGTCGAGAACCAAACCGGAAAAATTATTAAAATCCTTCGATCTGATCGAGGAGGTGAATACTTGAGCAAAGAATTCCTGGACTTCCTAAAAGAGAATGGGATTCTCTCTCAGCTTACTCCTCCTTATACACCACAGCACAACGGTGTATCGGAGCGGAGGAATCGCACCCTATTAGATATGGTGCGCTCCATGATGAGTACAGCTGAGTTACCTATTTCCTTCTGGGGGTATGCGCTTGAGACAGCGGCATACCTATTGAATCAAGTTACAACTAAATCTGTACCTACTACACCATATGAGATATGGAGTGGGAAGAGACCATGTCTTAAACGAGTTAAGATATGGGGTTGTCTGGCCTATGTCAAAAGGCAAAATCCAGACAAACTCGAGGCACGGTCAGTTCTATGTAAGTTTGTGGGATATCCTAAACATTCAAATGGATATTTTTTCTACCACAGTGAACAACAAAAGGTGTTTATTGCTCAACATGCAACCTTTTTAGAAAAGGAATTTCTTGCAAAAGAGATTAGTGGCTCTGAGGTAGAACTGGAAGAAGTTCCAGAAACACAAACTATAACTGAAGATTTAGTGGAACGAGAAGATTCAATAGTACCCGACGAACCCCAGCCTCTCCGCCGATCTAGTAGGGTTCCTTGCCAACCTGAGAGATACTACGGTTTTCTCATGGACGGTGGGAGCGAGGATTGCATCATGGAGGATGATGACCAAACTAACTTCGAGCAGGCCATCACGAGTGGGGACTCAGTGAAATGGCTGGATGCTATGCGGTCCGAGATGGAATCCATGTACACCAACAAAGTATGGACTTTGGAAGTTGCTCCTGAAGGGGTAAAACCCATTGGGAGCAAGTGGATCTTCAAGAAGAAACTTGGTGTAGATGGGAAAGTGGAGACTTTCAAAGCTAGACTTGTTGCAAAGGGTTTTCGTCAAAGACCAGGTGTGGACTATGACGAAACCTTTTCTCCAGTGGCTATGCTTAAATCCATCCGGATCATGCTTGCCATCGCTGCATATCATGACTACGAAATCTGGCAAATGGATATTAAGACCGCCTTTCTAAATGGTGATTTAGAAGAGTGCGTGTACATGACTCAGCCAGAGGGCTTCATAGACAGTGGGAGCAGCGGGAAGGTGTGCAAGCTGCTTAAATCCATTTATGGATTAAAGCAAGCATCGCGGAGTTGGAACATCTGCTTTGACGTCGTTATCAAAGAGTTTGATTTCGTCAAAAATCCAGATGAACCTTGTATTTACAAGAAGGTGGCAGAGAGTAAGGTTGTCTTCCTCGTATTGTACGTGGACGATATACTCTTGATAGGAAATGATATTCCTATGCTGCAATCGGTCAAGCTCTTCTTATCACAAAGATTCTCAATGAAAGATCTTGGTGATGCCTCCTGCATATTGGGGATTAGGATCTATAGAGATAGATCCAAATGGATATTGGGATTGTCCCAATCCAGGTACATTGACACCATACTAAAGAGGTTTAGTATGGAAGAATCCAAGCGTGGGAACTTACCCACGATCTCTGGAGTCACTCTCTCCAAAGAGATGTCTCCCAAGACTGATTTGGAGAGAGCTCGCATGCAAGGGATACCCTATGCTTCGGCTGTAGGCTCTATCATATACGCGATGCTATATACCAGACCCGATGTAGCATACTCACTAAGTGTAGTGAGAAGGTATCAAGCTGATCCTGGAGAGAGTCACTGGACAGCTGTGAAGAGCATTCTCAAGTACTTGCGAAGAACTAAAGAGATGCTCTTGGTGTATGGTAACGAAGAACTCCAAGTTGAGTCCTTTACCGATTCGAGCTTCCAGAGTGATAAGGACGACTCTAAGTCGCAGTCGGGCTTTGTCTTTACCCTTTACGGAGGGGCGGTTAGCTGGAAGAGTTCCAAGCAGGAAACCGTGGCAGACTCAACGATGGAGGCTGAATACATCGCTGCCAACGATGCTGCCAAAGAGGCTGTCTGGATCAAGAAGTTCATTACTGAACTTGGAGTGGTTCCATCCATTGAGCATCCAATACCTTTGTATTGCGATAACAATAGAGCGGTGGCTTTGGCCAAGGAACCCAGGTCCCATCAGCGATCCAGGCATATTCTGAGGCGGTATCACCTGATCCGGGAGATAGTTGATCGCCGGGAGATCGAGGTCAGGAGAGTTGACACGAAGAACAACACGGAGGATCCACTCACGAAGGGAATTCCCCAGATACAGTTTGAGAGACTCTTCGGGATGCTCGGTATGCGATACTACAGCAGCTGGCCCTAGTGCAAGTGGGAGATTGTTAGTTGTATGTATGCCCTAGAGGCCAGTATTGTACAGATGATGTATATTATATTGGATGCTTGGACATATATAGAGATGACTTTCTTGCTCGATATGATAGTATGCTATCCGGTTGCTCTTTATCTTAACATGTACACTAGTCTCTTTAAACTGTTTTTTTGTTACATGTTGGTAAAGCCCTTAGGATGTGTACTTGACTGCCTGGACTATGATGCAGATCATACTAGTGGGGACATGGTAGTCCATAAGTACATCCTTCAAGGTCCCTAGTCGTGGGTGTATCGAGACGGGGCATCGATATACCAGTGTAGACTAGCGTATACGCTTCTCGACCCATGAGATGGGCGATGGATGATCCCATATCCATTGGTGTTTGACATCAGAGATGGTATACGGGTGCTCAGTAGAGACTGGGTACACTGGACGGACTCGCCGAGAACTCCCAGATGGTATTATACCTCAAGTCAGATGGCAGTTCTCAGGTGACACTTGTACAGGTTAGTCTGTAGACCCGAGATCGTCGTAGAGTCTTGTGTGATTCCCACTGTGCTTTGATCTCCACCTTACCACGTCCATGAGGGCGTGCAAAACGGTGGTCTTTGGGTATAGTCCCGAGTCACATGGAGGCAATGAGCGATAGGAGGGGTTTCGTCTCTCCCGGTAATGGGGGTTGATGTTGCGATGTGCTCGATTGGCCGTAACAGGGAAGTCCCTGGCCAGGGCTGATCAGAGATTTGCTGGTAAGTGTTACCAGTAGTTTCTCGACCCGTTATGAGCCTCACATCGGCACGACTTATCGGTTATTGGGGTCTGACGTTTACCAATCCTAGACTTGATATGCGACATATCAGACGAACATACCGGACTGTACGGTATGTGTTACGGGTTGGATTCACAGGAGTGTGAGCGGGCTAGCTCGTCGATCTTCTGATCGCTCAATACCCGGATGGCCGTTACGTTTAGCAGACCGCTTGCGGCTTGTTGATGTTTGATATGATCATCATCTGCTACCGGCGTATTGACGAGTCTTTAGAGTCCTACACAGAGGTTTCCTGGCTCAAGCGAAACGAAATAGTAGCGCATATGAGATATGTGCAGGACCGAGAATAATGCGTGTATGTGATAACGTATTCCATTCTCGCGATGAATGTATCGACTGGTTATATTCGATATAACTTAGATATCGAATCAACGATTGATTCGATAAGCCGATACATAGGTGACAAGTCGGTTATATGCGATATGACCGGATCGTTAAGTCAAGTGTTGATTTAATGATTTAATGTATAATTATATATTTGATATATTATTTTGCATTAACTAGTATTGGTTCATTTTAAATGGATTTTCTCACTTGATGTGCACATTGTATATGTGATATACTTTTGTACACTAGTTTGTATCATGTTTGATGATACTTGCTCACTTGGGTTTGTGTAAAGATTAAACCATGGTTATATGAATGGTTAGGGTTTTGATTATTTACTTAGTTATTTATTTATATATTCATTTTGGAAATTATTAAGGATGGTGGCTTATTTTGTTTTTATGTTGAAGCTTCTTGAAGCTTTGAACAAGTCCACCATTCTTATCTCTTCCTTAACCCTAACCATTCCAACTAACCTTAGTTTAATCTCTACACTTGACCATGGTTTACATTATGATAAGTATTCATTTTATTTTCATTTTATGAAACCCACTGTGGCCGGTCCCAAGTCCGGATGAGAAAGGGTGAGGGTTGTGGTAGGCTTGTGACAGCCAACGGAAAACTTTGTCACATTCTATGACATGAACCAATACAAGAATATCGTTGGGGCGTCCCCTACTCAGCGACGCGCTACATCGGATCCCGGGTGTAGTGTTAAATATGCAAGGGCTTGGTCGTCGTCCAGATACGGCGCGCTACATCGGACCCCGGGTGTAGTGACAAATAAGCAAGGGTCGTCGTCTACAGACGGCGCGCTACATCGGACCCCGGGTGTAGTGACAAATAAGCAAGGGTCGTCGTCTACAGACGGCGCACTACATCGGACCCCGGGTGTAGTGACAAATAAGCAAGGGTCGTCGTCCAGAGACGGCACGCTGCATCGGACCCCGGGTGTAGTGACAAATAAGCAAGGGTTTCATAGGATCCGTCTAGCTTCCTGGAACATAGGTTCCCTTACGGGTAGATTAATAGAATTAGTGGAGGTGATGATTAGGAGGAGAGTTGGTATTATGTGTTTGCAAGAAACTAAGTGGGTAGGTGAAAAGAGTAGAGTCATAGAGCCTTGGGGTTATAAGCTTTGGTATACGGGTAGAGATAAAAATCGTAATGGGGTAGGTATAATCATAGATAGACGGTTGCTTGAGGATGTAGTTGAGATTAGGAGAAAAGGTGATAGAATTTTACTTGTTAAGCTTATTCTAGGTGGAGAGATCTTTAATGTTATTAGTGCTTATGCACCACAGATAGGTCTTGATGACGCTAGTAAGCGTCTATTCTGGGAGGATTTAGACGAGGTGGTGCAAAGTATACCTAGTGGAGAGAAGTTATTTATTGGTGGTGATCTAAATGGACATGTAGGTACTAGTCGTAGTGGGTTTGATACTATCCATGGAGGTTTTGGTTTCGGACAAAGGAATGAAGTAGGTGACTCGATTCTAGATTTCGCTTTATCTTATGACTTGATCTTAGCAAACACCTGGTTTAGGAAAAGAGAGTCCCACCTTATCACTTTTAGGAGCGGATCAAATGCTAGTCAAATAGACTTTTTTCTGACGAGAAGAATAGATAGAGGTTGTTGTATCGACTGTAAGGTAGTGCCAGGTGAGAGTGTAACTACCCAACATAGACTTTTAGTTCTAGATTTTCGATTTAGAAGAGAACCTAGGAAGATTAGACGTAAGGTAGAGCCTAAAATTAAATGGTGGCGATTGAAAGAAGGTAATCAAAAGGCTTTTATAGATCGTGTAGTACAAGAAGCGGATTGGCAGTCGGAAGATGATCCAGACAAAACATGGAACAAAATGGCTAGTTGTATCAAGAAAGTAGCTAGAGATCTACTTGGTGAGTCGAGAGGTGGTGCTCCACCATCTAAGGACATATCATGGTGGAATGAAGATGTAAAGGCTGCTATTAAAATTAAAAGGGATTCTTATAAAGATTTGAAGAAAAGTAGAGATGTGGAGAGATTTGAGAAGTACAAAATGGCTAAAAAGGAAGTTAAGAAAGCTGTTCGGGAAGCTAAATCTAAGGTCTACAAGGAGGTGTACGAGAAATTAGACACTAAAGAGGCTGCAAATGATATATACCGGATTGCTCGAATGCGGGAAAGGAAGACCAGAGACTTATGTGCGGTGAAGTGTGTCAAAAATGAAAATCAGAAGGTTTTAGTTCGAGATGAGGATATCAAGGAAAGATGGAGAGATTATTTTGACAAATTGTTCAATGAGAGCTTTACTAAGAATTTGGATGGACTTGTCATTCAATCTCAAGATATAAATCGTGATTTCATGCGTAAAATAACACTTACTGAGGTTAAAGAAGCTTTGAACAGAATGGGTTTAAGAAAAGCGGTTGGTCCTGACGGGATTCCTATCGAGATTTGGAGATGTTTAGGCGAAATAGGCGTTAAATGGCTGACAGATCTATTTAATAAGATTTGGCAGACAAAAAAGATGCCAAATGAATGGAAGAAAAGTATCCTTGTACCTATCTACAAGAATAAGGGTGACATTCAAAGTTGCTCAAACTACCGTGGAATAAAACTAATGTGTCACACCATGAAACTTTGGGAGAGGGTGATTGAACACAGGCTAAGGAAGGATATTCAGATAACAGAGAACCAATTTGGGTTCATGCCTGGACGATCGATGACAGAGGCGATTCATTTGCTTCGTCAACTTGTCGAGCGCTTTCGAGAGAGGAGAAGAGATTTGCATATGATATTTATTGATTTAGAAAAAGCATACGACAAGGTACCTAGAGAGGTATTATGGGGGACAATGATGAAAAAGGGGGTCCCCGTCAAGTATATTGACATAATCAAGGATATGTACGACGGAGTAGTGACAAATGTCAAAACTTGCGGTGGCTTAACAAGTGATTTTCCGATTACTATTGGTTTACATCAAGGATCTGCATTAAGTCCTTTCCTGTTTACCATCGTGATGGATGAGCTTACTAGAACTATCCAAGATGAAGTCCCTTGGTGCATGCTATTCGCTGATGATATTGTTCTAGTAAATGAGACGAAAGCAGGGGTTAATGCCAAATTGGAATTATGGAGACAAACATTGGAATCTCGGGGATTCAGATTGAGCAGGTCCAAGACAGCATATAGGCACTGCAAATTTAGTAGCCAGAGAAATCAAAACCATATTGGTATAACATTGGAAGGGCAAGAGATATCACCGAGCGACCAGTTTAGATATCTAGGTTCCATCATCCAAAGGAATGGGGAGATCGATAATGATGTTAATCAAAGGATCCAAGCTGGTTGGTTGAAATGGAGGAGTGCAACAGGGATTTTGTGTGATCGTAACTTTCCGTTAAAATTGAAAGGGAAGTTTTATCGGAGCGCTATTCGGCCTGCCTTATTATATGGTACAGAATGCTGGGCTCCTAAGAAGCATCATACACAGAAGATGCACGTAGCGGAGATGCGCATGCTTCGTTGGATGTGCGGTAACACTAGAAAAGACAAGGTACGAAATGAGGATATCCGTGCAAAAGTTGGTGTAGCACCCGTGGAGGAGAAGATGCGGGAAAACCGGCTTAGATGGTTTGGTCATGTGCGACGCAGACCTATGGAAGCGCCGGTTCGACGAATAGATACTCTCGATATGGGTAATGGCAAAAGGGCAAAAGGGAGACCGAAGAAAACATGGATGGAGGTGATACGAAATGATATGGTTTCCAAAGGAATCAATGAAAGTATATTGTTCGATAGAAGTGAGTGGAGACAGAGGATTCATGTGTTGGACCCGGCGTGATTCTCATGTTGGTTCATGTAGCCTACCCCTTATGCTTGGGATAAAAGGCTCAGTTGTTGTTGTTGTTGATTCATTTTATTTTCATTTTAAAATAACTTATCATAATATTTCCTTCTTGATCTTCTTCTTCTTCAAGAAAGAAAGCTTGATGCCATCAATGGCAACTTGAGTTCCAAAGTGAGAAATCCAATTCTAAAGTGAACCCACCTCCTATTTCTTCACCCTCTACCTCTTGCCAAGTTGTTTTGGGTGTTTTCTTCACAAGTTTCACAAATTTGTGAAGTCGGAGCTTGAACTTGTGATGCCTCGACGTAGATCATCTTCGGCACGAAGCCGACGACCTAGTCCGCCCAATTCTCCGATGAAGCCGACGTTTGAGTTCGGGATTCAAGATGGACAGCGAGATGACGACTACATGGAGCTAAGGAAGTGGATAACCGGATCTACAAAGGTTGTAGCCTCTCTCCATTAGTTAAGATGTTAACTAGTTTCGTTTTTCGCCTAAATATCTAGTTAACGATCCGTATTAGGGTTTCTCGGCACCAGTAATTTTTAAAATTGGCATGGTTGATGCCTTGTGAGACCTCTATTGTGTGCCTAAGAACCCTACACCCATATCTTAACTCGTTTAAGAGATGTTCTCTTCTCATTCCATATCTCATATGGAGTGGTAGGCACTGATTTGGTTGGAACTCTATTCAATAGGTATGCAGCTGTCTCAAGCGCATAACCCCAAAAGGAAATAGGTAACTCAGCGGCGCTCATCATTGAGCGCACCATATCTAATAGGGCGCGATTCCTCCGTTCCGATACACCGTTGTGCTGTGGTGTATACGGAGGAGTAAGCTGAGAGAGAATCTCATTCTCTTTTAGATAGTCCAGGAACTCATTGCTCAAGTATTCTCCTCCACGATCAGATCGAAGGATCTTAATACTTTTACCCGTTTGGTTCTCTACTTCGTGCTTATATTCTTTGAATTTCTCAAAATCTTCGGACTTGTGTTTCAACAGGAACACATGTCCGTATCTTGAGAGATCGTCAACGAATGTAATGAAGTTCGAGGAACCATTCCTAGTATGTGTAGACATGGGACCGCATACATCACTATCTATCAGTCCCAAGAGTTCCGTAACTCTTTCTCCGTGTCCACTAAACGGAGTTTTGGTCATTTTGCCTTTGAGACATGAATGGTATGTTCCATAAGATGATAATTCGAACGTATTCAAATATCCATCTTTATGTAACTTAGCCAGTCGTGTCGCATTGATATGACCAAGTCTACAATGCCACAAGAAGGATTTGTTCATTTCTGAACTCTTCCTTTTGTGTGTGTTTTGTACATTAAGAACCGTGGTTTGATTTAGAACGTATAAGCCATTATTTAATGAGCATGATCCAATCAACTTTTGATCTAGGAAGATGTTCATAACATTATCATGTACTATAAAATTATATCCTTCTTTACTTAAAAAAGAAACTGATATAAGATTGCATATCAGGGTCGAAATGTAATAGCATTCGTTCAGAATCAATGTATTACTATTTGGTAATACATGGTGATATTCGCCAACTGCTTTGGCTGCAACATCTGCACCATTCCTTACTCTTACGGAATGATCACCCCTTCCCAGTTCTCTATCTTTCCTTAGCCCATGCAACATATTGCATATGTGGGATCCCGATCCGGTATCTAATACCCAGGACATAGAGTGAACTGAGAAACAGTTCTCGATAACTAACACACCCGAAGAAAATGCATCAACATGCTTTTTCTTCATTTGGGCGGCATGAGAATCCGGATATTCCCCTATTTCCTGTTCAGTCTTATAACAATTATAAGAAAGAACGGAACCAACGTTCCCCTGCTCAGTATAACAAGTGGGTTCGGTCAATACATCCATATTATTATCTTGATTAAGGCCTGACATGGTCGCTACCTGGAGAGAGAGAGAAGAAAACACTTTAGCGTATACTCTTGCAAGATTAGATTTGTTATTATCTTATCTAATCAGGATGGCTCCCACCGTTTTTATCAAATCTTCCTTCAAACCCTAAAAGGTAAGACTAGCCGGGATTAATCGCACTTTACAAGTTCACCAATCTTTCAGCCAGGCCAGTGTTGGTACATTGAGGGAGGTTCCCCGTGTTTTCACACGGACCTAATTAAAATAAACCTCGTTTTCACAGAGGCATAACCCCGTTAACACCTTTCTAGACACCTACTTGATTGGCTAATTGTCATGTGTAAAACTCTCCCAAGAGTAACTCTTACTCGTAGTGGGTATCAGGATCCAACTATCTCATAGAAAGTATGCAATCTCATTGGCTACGGTCAACAAATCAGAAGTGCTAGCCAAGTTCAACCCGTCATTTCCCGATTGAATTAAACCCACCCGTACGACCCTTGGCTAAGATTAACAAAGTCGTACGACTACCCTAACTCAATCACATCTCATGTTTTAGCAGATAAGCACTAATTATCTACCGTACACTACGCCTTGGCTATGGTCAACAAACGCAGCACGAATACTAACTAGTCTCTATCTGAAATGACGGAGGGCTACGACAGGTTTTTCAGAAAACCTTTTGCATAACGAACTTGATATCGTTGTAGAAACAAGTGATTTTGAAAAGGTGTGTTTTTAGGCTTTTTCTAGGTTTGCTAAAGAGGTCACTCCCGGCGAAGGGATCTCGGCTCTTTCCTTATCGAATAAGGTGCAGGATATTTCACAAATACCACGATGCAAAGCAAAAACTATAGAAGCAGTCAAAAAAAAACCATCTGAATTGTAGCATCTGCTAGTTTTGCTAAAGAGGACACACCCGGTGAAGGGATCTCGGCTCTTTCCTTATCGAATAAGGTGATGGATATTCTACAAGGAATACCGCTATGCAAAGCAAGAACAAGAGCTACCCTTTTTGAAAATTTGATTCTACAACATCTTTTAGGTTTCTTTTTTCTTTCATTAATCTCGTTAATGAAGTCCCATCATTTATTCTTCCTAAGCATCATAGAAGAAATGAAAATACAACGTATGCTTATGCCATCCGCATTCGCCACAATGTTCCGTTATGCACCGTTAGGTTACTTAACTAACGGGATACCGGGACGGGTCTAGCGCGTTGTCACGACCCGAAATTACGAATCATGACCGGCACTTAGACTACGAACATCTCAAGGCGCACGTATTCTAAGTAAGCCGAAACCCAGAAATCCAAACCAAGAGAAGTAGTAGAGTGTAGGAAAAACCATACCAAATCAACCTGTATGCATCATAATATACAACGCCTAAAGGCGAGGATCACAACAGAAATGAAACTCAACCAGCAAGAACCCATCGAAATATAACCCACGTCTCTAAGGTCGAAAGAATAAACATCACTGGTCTCTGTCTCAAATAAGTACATGTTTGGTTGATGGAACTTCTAGATACAACTGAAATATAATATACAATGTATAATGATGGGTAAGATACAATAAACCAACCTACTAGCAAGTCACCTGAAGAAGATGTGCCCGCAAAACCGTAATGAAATCCGTACGGCAACACCTGCATGAAACTGGGGCACAACGGGGGTGAGTTGCCAACTCGTGAGTAGAAAAAGATCTACGAACAGCAAATCGCATGTATGACGCAACCTAGGTCATACGATCATAATATATATAATCCTCAAATATATAACCAGTAATCTCTAACCATGGCTAATGTAAATATCTAACCCAAGTGTAATCCCATATGCCCATGTCAGTGCAACAGGTAACAATGTATCATATAGATGATGTATGAATGCATGTAAAAGAATGCATGTACTGAAGAAAACTGCTGTCATAATTTGTCAGATTTCTGTATTTTTTTTAAAATAAGGTATCATAAATGAAATCAGCATAAACAGTGCCTAGCATCGGCACAAAACATAAGTCTCAGTATCTCGATACCTCTGTATCACAATCTCTGTACCTCAATTTCTCGAAATCTCAATGTCTCAATCACAAAATCTAGGGCGCCGTCAATCCAGATCGGCCCCTACCATCCATCTCATGACTAAGACGGTATCCTCCGGATATCCGACGTGTCGGGTAATATCACCGGTAGGTAGTGCTCCCCTGCACAGGTTCAACGCCATCATCTGCGATCTTCTTGCTCCGGGGTACCGCACCGGGTCCACCATGTACCCGCAATCGGTCTCATCCTCCTCCTCGATTCGGGTTTCATATGTCACTCTCAGCACCGAGAAAACACATGGTGAACGCACTGAAATATCATATCAAGGGTAACCGGGTTTTTAAAACATTTACATAATCTCTTTGAAATACCCACGGTTCCCAAATCCAGAAATAACATAAAAACAACATATCTCAATGAGTATAATCAGGAAGCATGATGTATGTGACATATAAATAGAATGCAAGTGTAACTGTATGTCCTGCAACATGGAATAATAGTATGCACACACAAGGGTCATATCCTGATGCAATAATACTACTGTGTAGTGACATGGCAATTACCGATGAAGATGTGTGTGAACTGGCAAGTAAGTGTATGTGGAACATACGCATCATCGGTAATGGTGCTGGTGTCCTAGCAGCATGATATCAATAATAGAATATGAATCATAACAGTATGTGATGCAGAGCAACAATAATAATATGCGGGAGCTGAAATACTGAACACCATGATCGCTAAACTGCATCTAATGTCATAAAGGTCGTACAGCTATGCCAACAATAAGGCTGAGCTAATAAGCTAACTGCAGGTAAGGGAAACCGCCTAACCTCTGAGTCGATACATATAAATATATATATATAGTCGGTGATCCCGCCTCGATAATATCACATCCGATATCATATCTCTAAAATCAGTTATTCCCAAGTCAAGAGTGCGGATCAAAACATCAAATTATAGCTCGTACGTAAATCCGTCGTACGGCATTCCCAATCTGGATACGGGTCAATATCACATTTGTCATATTAATAATCAAGTATTTTCTTTATCAATATCATCATCTGGGTACTAACCTATGTCTAGTACAATTCCAACATCATCACTATAATCAAGATCTAACTACTGATCGACAGTCTAGTATAGATCGATATTATCCTCATATATCATCACCAGAGTATACATCACCTAAAGTGGCCTATCACAAGTATCCTGTCATATCATATCATATCATATCCCATCGTATATCAAAATCACATGTCGACCACATAATATATATCTCGCTACTACTATGGCATCATCATTCACAATATCCTCTAAAGTATTAAGGTGTATCTTAATTATGAATTTTATCATATCACCGACATCATGATGTCATATCAAACCATCGACTCACATCGATCCCATGTATCATCCTCAAGTCCGTATGTGAACACAAAATCCCAAACCCAGGTGGACACATATCCATAACGAATTCCATAACCATATATGAAATGAGAATGTATGCAAGTATGTATATGTGTGCATGTATGTGTAGTGCACCCACTGCCCTATGGTTTCGTAACTTTTTACCAACTCCAATATACCAATATCCATTTAACATCAATAATTAATCCAACAACAAATAATAAATTGTTGGTGTGTATACGCATCCGTATACATCACCACGGACTGCGGGGGTGCTATACGCCATCCACCCGACTTCTCCCCGTAGATATAAATCTACTCACCTAGTTATGTGTTTCGGTGCCGATGTCGCCATTTGCATCTCCAACGCTTCAAAGTCACGTGAGTACCTACAAGGATATCACATGCTAAAACTCATAAAAATCACATCGGAAACCAAAATGGTGCAAACTACGCCCATAGGTAAAAACCTGTGACCTTGTCTGCAAAAACAGCCAATATCCTCTGTCGTCGACGTCCGAACGCCACCCGACAGATACGAATCATCGAATATCAAAATCCATACAAAAACATGTCGTAAAACATACGCCGACTCATGAAAATGAACCCATATTTTATCCTAACAGGAACCAGTCAAAACTAGACATGCCGGGGGTCAATTTTACATGAAAAAGGGGCTGTGCACGCAAAACGAGGCAGTTTTATACTGGTCTGGCCGCAAATTGCGGCCAGAATGAGTTAATTTGCGGCCGTAACTTTGAGAGGGTGGCTAAGGCTTTGGGTAGGGGTTCCAGGGTGCCTGCACAGCTCACTGACATGTCTATTTTTCTCTAGGAGGCCCCGGGTGAAAGCAGATCTCAGAAAGGCCACAAAATCGACAAAAACGGTAAAATACGCCAAGTCGAATAACTCTGGTAAATACTAGGATTCTAGAGTAATATTGGTTACAATGGTCTCAAAAACATCTAATAAGTTTATACTAACAATCAAAACCAATACTAGGTCAAGTTTCACTCAAATTTGCATAAACTAGCACCATATCACAAAACTAATACTAAACTTCAGCTAATATCAGAACTTGGCAACTTAGGAGTTGGGTTGTAAGATTATACCTCAAGAAACTCCTAGAATGCATGGGAAAAGAGGATGAAGGGTGGAGGAAGGGGTGGGGGAGTGAGTTGCTGCTACTGAGCTGCCCCTAGTGGCTGATTTCCTGTGTAGTTGTTGTTGCTGATATTGCATCTGCTGCTTGCATTCTTCTTTGTTTTCCTTTTTGCTTTTCCTTTGCTGTTGCAGCAGCAGTTGGGGTTGAGGTTTTGTTGTGGGGGTTGAGTGGTGGTATAATGAGGGTGTGGGTTGTAGTTTGAGTGAAGTTGCTGCTGATATAGCAGGGTTTTGGGCTGCTACTGCTGAGCTGTTTTGAGTGATGCAGGGTGAAGTGTTGGGCTGATGTTGCTTATAATATTGTGGCTGTTGTTGTGGGAGTGTTATGGCTGATATGGGGTGGTGTATTGTAGCAACTATTGCTGACCTTGTGGCTGAAGTTGGGCAGGAATTAGGTGATGCAATGATGGTGCTGCTGATTGGTAGCAAAAGTCACCCATTGGGGGCTGAAAAAGATGATGGGAGAGTGTTATCAGCTAGGGGGCTGATAAGTCTCGATGGGGGGTGTTTGGTCAGTTAGGTGGAGCTGAATGTTTGACATTGGGGGTTGAAGCTGTTACATCAGCTGCTGTTGCTGATGTATGTTGTGTAGACGTTGGGCTATGGGGTTAGGAGCAGGTGTAGGGTTGGCTGAATTATTGTTTCAGCTGCTGATGTTGGCTGATGTAGCAGCTGATGTGTTGCTATGGGGCTGAATTTGGAGAATTTGGGGCTGCTGTGTGAGAGGAGGGTAAAGAACACAAGGAATAATGAAATGGGATGGATCATGGCACACCCTAACCATCTCTCTCTTTCTCCAAAACAATGCTCACAAGACACCAAGCCACCATGGCTCACTTCTCCCTACACAAGTCGACATAACCCCAGCTCTAATCAAATGGTTCAACCCACCATGGTCACCTAAACATGGTCCAACCCTAGGCTACCATGACCAAAACAAGAAACAGGTGTAGAAAATGTCATGTGCACATTTGTGCATAAAAGCCAGAAATCCACTTAGCGATTGTCAATCGCGATTTATACCATAAAAGCTTAAAAATGACATACTTCCACAAAATACCCTATTTTAGAATTTCTAAAATTTTCTCCGGAATTTTCACCATTTATCGGTATTTAATTACACCGACTATTAAAATATTCATTAAAAATTATGAAAATTTCCAAAATAATATTTTATTTTTTTTGAAATGTTACAGTCTTCCCCCCTTAAAGAAATTCGGTCCCCGAATTTAAATTTAAACCTCCCAATTCTAAAATTTTGCAAATAAATGTCCAAACCAATGGAGCTCCGAAATCATCAGTACATAAAAGGCATCATAACGCAATACATGCGCTTGAGTAACAAGCAGATATCTCGAAACAAAACTCCGTCAAGCGTCTCGCAATCATCGGAGTCAAGACGAAAACACGACTGCCAAATCCAAAGCAAAACCGATAAGCTAGAAATCGGAATTTTTACATGTAAATAATGAGACTATAGCTCGCCTTTGGAAATCCCTTTAAAATCTGTCAATGTATGCAAAATATACCCAGGCACTGTCATCTGACCAGTCCTTCTCAGTACGAAAATAATCACATCAACACAAAAATGTACTACTCCATAATAAATCAGTCCTAAAAAGTGCATAGGAAAGCCCTGTGCGTCCGGTGCGCACGGAAACCAAAATCCATACCTGTGCCAAGCAGGGCACAAAACAACATCAAGTTGTAACGGGTGTGCGCACAACATCTGTCAAGGCAACAGGTGCATCTGACATGCACGAAGAATCTCGGTTTAGTGCATCTGGTGTGCACCAAATCTCATCTCCTAACATGCGCCCAACATGCGCAAAAAATCCAAATCCGGTGCATCCATCATGCACGAAACAAATATCGAGCATCACCATCGAAATAGAAGTCCAGTGCATCCAAGTGCACAAAATATATGTCACTGCACTGCAAGCATATGTAAACTATACAGAGTGCAGGAACCAAATCGTGTGCGTGTATACGCACAAAATCAACTCAAATGTCTAAGCCCCATAAAATTACAAACATGTGAAACTAAGGCTCGAAAATGATATCAAGTGCAACAGCCGTGCAAAAATCGTAAATCCTCTATCATCAAAATCAAATCATGCGAATAAATCGCCCAACAATTCCGAAATCAAGTATGGCGGAATAGTTCCGCTCAAGCGCATCCTCCAAGAATCTCTGGACAACTGTCGTGGTCACTCATAGCATGTCTCGTCGACGATCCTGAAATCTGGCCTGCTGGTGTGCATAACATGACCACTCCTGGGTCCAAGTCTCCTCTGTGAATTATCAATCTCTCGATCCATCGGCTCATCAGCCCTGTCAAGTGTGCTAACGGGGTCGATTCCGTTCTGACACTTCTCTGGTCATCTTTTGGGCAATCATCGCGACCACTCGTCAAGCAGCATGTCACTGGCGTCGGAGTCTGGCTCTCTGAATGCACGTGACACATCTGATCCTGGGTGCAAATATCATTGCAGCAGTGTCCTGGAAGGAATCCTGCTCAAGGTCTCTTCCAAGCATCATCTCTGCCAATTGTCCGGGAGTCATCGTCCTTTACCATATCTGCTTCTTGTTCCGGAATGGCTGCATACTCATCGCGACTCCTTCTAGAAGGTATATCCAGTTACAATGCCTCGGTATGCGCATCGCATTCCTGATGTCGGCGGAGTGGAACGTCGTCTTATCCAGACCTTGCACGAACCTCTTACTCCACTTTTCTCTAATGTCGACTGCTTCGGACTCGCCTCGTCGTGGCTGCATGGACTGAGCTCCAACGGCTATCCTCATATCTGGAGTCTCCCAAGAAATGCATCTCACCGATTAGCATCCGAATTAAGTCGAGCCATCCGATCGATTCGTCAAGACCTCATAATCCCCCAAGAGCTCAACATCTTGGGTACAGTATAATGGCATCGGGTATATACCACAGCATCGGTGGTCCAGCCGTAGAAGGGCAAACTCAAGCCTCACTAATGGTGCCGCAGAACTGCCGCAAACCCTAAGGTTCAAAGGCTTTCACACGTTCATTAAGTCGAGTTAGGGTTTCATTCTTCTAGAGGGACCATAGAATTGCCTGCATGTCTTTCCGAATAGTCTAAACTTGGAATAGTAGGTTTCTGACATTCGATCGTCTCTGTCGACTCTCAACGTCTCTGCGTGAAGTCGTCTCTAGCTGGAATCAGTCTATCTGATGACCTCGCATCGGGGTAGCGAACGATTCGCATGTCCTAGTCATTCACCCTCGGGGACTAGCGATCTTCTATTATCTCTTAGTACTACTCGTACTGCAATAGCTCCAACATCTAGGGTGATATCTCGTCGTTCGCAGCAATAACTGGCACACTCGTCTGCACGCTGAACAGTGCCTCAATCATCATGAATGAGCAATACGCCAACGGTCATCAAAGTCTGGCTGGCTTCTGCCAGTGGCTCAACCCTCTGGTGCTGATCTGTACGTCCGAGTAATCTCATACAGCGATCCATCCATCGCTCATGGCACAAAGCAAAATCAAAAGACACATCTCTACAATCGTGTGTCGCCAGAATCACGCCCCGGTCAGTCCTCATTCGTGACGAGCTCAAGCTGACCGCAACTCTAGCCGTAGCTCTCCCTGCCCGTAATCGTGGCAGCAAAACCAAAACTGGTACCGATGAGGCTAGATCAGGAAGGAATATGATACTGAATAAAGAAATGTACATCCTAAGGCTTCTTAAGTGGAGTGGCGTGTCGTAAATATGCCGCGGAACATACCAACGGTACGTCACTCTACTTTAGTCACCTATTCCATCAACCAAGGGTCATCCTACGCTCCGAAGGTAAAACCTAACGCTCTGATACCAACTTTGTCACGACCCGAAATTACGAATCATGACCGACACATAGACTACGAACGTCTCAAGGCGCACGTATTCTAAGTAAGCCGAAACCCAGAAATCCAAACCAAGAGAAGTAGTAGAGTGTAGGAAAAACCATACCAAATCAACCTGTATGCATCATAATATACAACGCCTAAAGGCGAGGATCACAACAGAAATGAAACTCAACCAGCAAGAACCCATCGAAATATAACCCGCGACTCTAAGGTCGAAAGAATAAACATCACTGGTCTCTATCTCAAATAAGTACATGTTTGGTTGATGGAACTTCTAGATACAACTGAAATATAATATACAATGTATAATGATGGGTAAGATACAATAAACCCACCTACTAGCAAGTCACCTGAAGAAGATGTGCCCGCAAAGCCGTAATGAAATCCGTACGGCAACACCTGCATGAAACTGGGGCACAACGGGGGTGAGTTGCCAACTCGTGAGTAGAAAAAGATCTACGAACAGCAAATCGCATGTATGACGCAACCTAGGTCATACGATCATAATATATATAATCCTCAAATATATAACCAGTAATCTCTAACCATGGCTAATGTAAATATCTAACCCAAGTTTAATCCCATATGCCCATGTCAGTGCATCAGGTAACAATGTATCATATAGATGATGTATGAATGCATGTAACAGAATGCATGTACTGAAGAAAACTGCTGTCATAATTTGTCAGATTTCTGTATTTTTTTTTAAAATGACGTATCATAAATGAAATCAGCATAAACAGTGCCTAGCATCGGCACAAAACATAAGTCTCAGTATCTCGATACCTCTGTATCACAATCTCTGTACCTCAATTTCTCGAAATCTCAATGTCTCAATCACAAAATCTAGAGCGCCGTCAATCCAGATCGGCCCCTACCATCCATCTCATGACTACGACGGTATCCTCCGGATATCCGACGTGTCGGGTAATATCACCGGTAGGTAGTGCTCCCCTGCACAGGTTCAACGCCATCATCTGCGATCTTCTTGCCCCGGGGTACCGCACAAGGTCCAACATGTACCCGCAATCGGTCTCATCCGCCTCCTCGATTCGGGTTTCACATGTCACTCTCAGCACCGAGAAAACACATGGTGAACGCACTGAAATATCATATCAAGGGTAACCGGGTTTTTAAAACATTTACATAATCTCTTTGAAATACCCACGGTTCCCAAATCCAGAAATAACATAGAAACAACATATCTCAATGCGTATAATCAGGAAGCATGATGTATGTGACATATAAATAGAATGAAAGTGTAACTATATGTCCTGCAACATGGAATAATAGTATGCACATACAAGGGTCATATCCTGATGCAATAATACTACTGTGTAGTGACATGGCAATTACCGATGAAGATGTGTGTGAACTGGCAAGTAAGTGTATGTGGAACATACGCATCATCGGTAATGGTGCTGGTGTCCTAGCAGCATGATATCAATAATAGAATATGAATCATAACAGTATGTGATGCAGAGCAACAATAATAATATGCGGGAGCTGAAATACTGAACACCATGATCGCTAAACTGCATCTAATGTCATAAAGGTCGTACAGCTATACCAACAATAAGGCTGAGCTAATAAGCTAACTGCAGGTAAGGGAAACCGCCTAACCTCTGAGTCGATACATATAATATCACATCCGATATCATATCTCTAAAATCAGTTATTCCCAAGTCAAGAGTGCGGATCAAAACATCAAATTATAGCTCGTACGTAAATCCATCGTACGGCATCCCCAATCTGGGTACGGGTCAATATCACATTTGTCATATTAATCATCAAGTATTCTCTTTATCAATATCATCATCTGGGTACTAACCTATGTCTAGTACAATTCCAACATCATCACTATAATCAAGATCTAACTACTGATCGACAGTCTAGTATAGATCGATATTATCCTCATATATCATCACCAGAGTATACATCACCTAAAGTGGCCTATCACAAGTATCCTGTCATATCATATCATATCCCATCGTATATCAAAATCACATGTCGACCACATAATATATATCCCGCTACTACTATGGCATCATCATTCCCAATATCCTCTAAAGTATCAAGGTGTATCTTAATTATGAATTTTATCATATCACCGACATCATGATCTCATATCAAACCATCGACTCACATCAATCCCATGTATCATCCTCAAGTCCGTATGTGAACACAAAATCCCAAACCCAGGTGGACACATATCCATAACGAATTCCATAACCATATATGAAATGAGGATGTATGCAAGTATGTATATGTGTGCATGTATGTGTAGTGCACCCACTACCCTATGGTTTCGTAACTTTTTACCAACTCCAATATACCAATATCCATTTAACATCAATAATTAATCCAACAACAAATAATAAATTGTTGGTGTGTATACGCATCCGTATACATCACCACGGACTGCGGGGGTGCTATACGCCATCCACCCGACTTCTCCCCGTAGATATAAATCTACTCACCTAGTTATGTGTTTCGGTGCCGATGTCGCCATTTGCATCTCCAACGCTTCGACGTCACGTGAGTACCTACAAGGATATCACATGCTAAAACTCATAAAAATCACATCGGAAACCAAAATGGTGCACACTACGCCCATAGGTAAAAACCTGTGACCTTATCTGCAAAAACAGCCAATATCCACTGTCGTCGACGTCCGAACGCCACCCGACAGATACGAATCATCGAATATCAAAATCCATACAAAAACACGTCGTAAAACATACGCCGACTCATGAAAATGAACCCAGATTTTATCCTAACAGGAACCAGTCAAAACTAGACATGTCGGGGGTCAATTTTACATGAAAAAGGGGCTGTGCACGCAAAACGAGGCAGTTTTATACTGGTCTGGCCGCAAATTGCGGCCAGAATGAGTTAATTTGCGGCCGTAACTTTGAGAGGGTGGCTAAGGCTTTGGGTAGGGGTTCCAGGGTGCCTGCACAGCTCACTGACATGTCTATTTTTCTCTAGGAGGCCCCGGGTAAAAGCAGATCTCAGAAAGGCCTCAAAATCGACAAAAACGGTAAAATACGCCAAGTCGAATAACTCTGGTAAATACTAGGATTCTAGAGTAATATTGGTTACAATGGTCTCAAAAACATCTAATAAGGTTATACTAACGATCAAAACCAATACTAGGTCAAGTTTCACTCAAATTTGCCTTAACTAGCACCATATCACAAAACTAATACTAAAGTTCAGCTAATATCAGAACTTGGCAACTTAGGAGTTGGGTAGTAAGATTATACCTCAAGAAACTCCTAGAATGCATGGGAAAAGAGGATGAAGGGTGGAGGAAGGGGTGGGGGAGTGAGTTGCTGCTACTGAGCTGCCCCTAGTGGCTGATTTCCTGTGTAGTTGTTGTTGCTGATATTGCATCTGCTGCTTGCATTCTTCTTTGTTTTCCTTTTTGCTATTCCTTTGCTGTTGCAGCAGCAGTTGGGGCTGAGGTTTTGTTGTGGGGGTTGAGTGGTGGTATAATGAGGGTGTGGGTTGTAGTTTGAGTGAAGTTACTGCTGATATAGCAGGGTTTTGGGCTGCTACTGCTGAGCTGTTTTGAGTGATGCAGGGTGAAGTGTTGGGCTGATGTTGCTTATGATATTGTGGCTGTTGTTGTGGGAGTGTTATGGCTGATATGGGGTGGTGTATTGTAGCAACTATTGCTGACCTTGTGGCTGAAGTTGGGCAGGAATTAGGTGATGCAATGATGGTGCTGCTGATTGGTAGCAAAAGTCACCCATTGGGGGCTGAAAAAGATGATGGGAGAGTGTTATCAGCTAGGGGGCTGATAAGTCTCGATGGGGGGGGTGTTTGGTCAGTTAGGGGGAGCTGAATGTTTGACATTGGGGGCTGAAGCTGTTACATCAGCTGTTGTTGCTGATGTATGTTGTGTAGACGTTGGGCTATGGGGTTAGGAGCAGGTGTAGGGTTGGCTGAATTATTGTTTCAGCTGCTGATGTTGGCTGATGTAGCAGCTGATGTGTTGTTATGGGGCTGAATTTGGAGAGCTGTTGTGTGAGAGGAGGGTAAAGAACACAAGGAATAATGAAATGGGATGGATCATGGCACACCCTAACCATCTCTCTCTTTCTCCAAAACAATGCTCACAAGACACTAAGCAACCATGGCTCACTTCTCCCTACACAAGTCGACATAACCCCAGCTCTAATCAAATGGTTCAACCCACCATGGTCACCTAAACATGGTCCAACCCTAGGCTACCATGACCAAAACAAGAAACAGGTGTAGAAAATGTCATGTGCACATTTGTGCACAAAAGCCAAAAATCCACTTAGCGATTGTCAATCGCGATTTATACCATAAAAGCATAAAAATGATATACTTCCACAAAATACCCTATTTTAGAATTTCTAAAATTTTCTCCGGAATTTTCACCATTTATCGGTATTTAATTACACCGACTATTAAAATATTCATTAAAAATTATGAAAATTTCCAAAATAATATTTTATTTTTTTTGAAATGTTACACGCGGGTGAAAAACATAAAAAAAACGTCTACTATATATCTTATATATAATATATATCCATTCATCTCAGAATCCACCGTGATCACTTCACTGAGCAGCAGAAGATAACATATGAAATATTGGATATACTAGGACGTCCGTGTTTTATTTTGAGCCTGTATAAAACACGGATTCCACTGTCGCGATGAATAGCCAAACCCATATCCCTAGACCCCTACGAGAGCAGCAAGCAACCCTAGCAATTCCAGGGTTAGGAGACCCGGTCTCGACTCCTCGATATGGCCTCCCACTGGACCCTGGAACTCGATTACTTGTGCTTCCCTCCTTATGTCAATCATAATGCGGAAAAGTAAATAACATACAATGGTGACATCATCCTCATCCCGGAGGTGCCCCAATAAAAGAATATTACATACAATGAATTTTACATGAATGAAAATAAAAACCTTCATCTCACATAAAACCCCCGGCTATTCAAATCATGACGATCCAATATAGCATATCACAGCAACACCTAACATCACATATCATCAACGTAAGTAAATATGCGTATCGCAATTGCCGTTGACATATAGAACCGAAACCGGTGATACACTACATATTATACTTACGGTCGCAGAAAAGAAAAAGTCAAACTACAACATTTGGAATTCACAATCACCTTAGACATCATAAACCCGAAATATCACATATTACGGATTTCATGCCTAACTATATGAATTCCACATATTGTATGACATTACAAAAAGCTAGACGAGATTAAACAATTCGATCGAATCAACGAATTCCCAAAATTCTCAGAGACCTCAACACTTGAGCACAGTTAAAGTTAACCAGAGACATACCACAGCACCTACGGACCTACAGTTGAAGGGCCCGACCTAAGCCTCTCAAGTGGCGTCGCGGATCCGCCACCAAAACCATGTTTTGGCTGCGGATCAGCGGGCACTTTGATGAGTTAGGATTTCATTCTTCAGGTATGTCCATAGAATTCCCTGCATGTTTTTCTGAGTATTTTTAACATGGAAAATTCCAACTTTTTTGAAAAATTTCCAGAGAAGGGGTCCGTTTCGGGTTTTCGGAGTTCGATCGGAATTCTAACTTCGTCTAGACAACGGCTAATGCTCTAGCTTAGCTCTGATACCACTGTAGGGTTGTATAGAACGCCAACATGGTTTAGCAAGGCATCATCCATGTCATTTTATAAAATTTTGGGGTGCTATGAAACCCTAACCAAGATCTTAACTAGAGAATTAGGGTTAACTTTGCATGTAAACAACTTTACGTCTAAGAGAGAGGGATTACAACCTTTGTAGTCCATTCTTTCACTTCATAAGCTCCAAGTTGTAGTCCCTTCGCTGTGATCATCAAGCTCCTGGACTCTAGAGAGGCTCCATGAGATGAATGATGCATCTTACTTGAAGTCGTCGAAATCCAAGACGATCTACCTTGAAGAAACAGAAACTCAAGATAAGTCTTCACTAATTATGAATTAGTGAAGCTAACACACTAATCTATATGGCTAGTATAGCAGAGAATGATGAAGTAGGAATTTTTATTTCTTTCGTTTTCTTTTTCTCACTTTATTTCGTCACCAAAGAAAAAAGCTAGCAAGCTTTTGAGGAAGAAGAAGATGAAGTGATGAGAATAATTTTTTTTTTTGTGGTTAGAAATGCAACCATGGGTCAAGTATATCATCCTTAACCCTTATAGTGACTTAACCATGAGCTATGGTTAAAGGTATGGTTGATAAATATCCTAAGCTGGACAAAAAGAGTGGACAAAGTCAAAAAAGACTACAAGCTTCAACCACGACAAATATCCACAATATTTGAATTACTTAATGATAAATATTAACCCTAATCATAACCCTATCATGGTTTAACTCTCATAAACCCTAGTTGCATTTATAACCAAGCTTGTTACAATTATACATATCACATATATATAATTTTGTAACAAAAGAAAAGAATACATTAAACATATATCACATATATATCAATGCATCCAAAATGAGAAAAAGAATTACTTAAGTGAGCTTATATTAGTTAATGTAACGTAATATATCACATATATAATTATACATTAAATTATCGAATCAATATTTTATCCGATAATCCAGCTATATCACATATAACCGACCAATATAACATGTATCATTTCATCGAATCAACACTTGATCCGATAACCCGGTTATATCATATACAACCGTCCGATATCACATATCATGAGAATATATTATGGTATCACATATCGTGTTAATCTTTGTCCCGCACATATCTGTCACGACCCGAAATGGTACGCGACTGGGACTTGAATCATACGCGACTAACACTTGAATCATATGAAGCCAAGAAATCCCAGAAATCTAAACCAATTAAAGAAAGAAGTGAAGAAAACATGTTTTGAAATAAGAGGTTTTAAATAAGTAATCCGAATATGCATTTTTAAAATCCCAAGTCCTATCTGAAAATTTCGGCAGAGTTTCCTTTGTAAAAACTGGCCCCAAACGGGGTACAACAAGAATAATATATGCATAATGATTAAACGCATCCCCAAGCAGGAGCTACCTCTTCGTCAATCGACGGTCACAACCACGCAAGCAATATAATATACAACGCCGAAGGGCGAGGATCAAAACTTAAAAGGAAACTCAAAATCATCACGAAAACCATAATACTACAACGCGCGACTCTAAGGTCGAAATAATACACAACTGGTTTTCTATGTCTGAAATAAATATACAATTCTGGTTGATGGAGTTTCTAGATACAACAAAGAAAATAAATAAGTACAATGGTGGTCACGATGCGAGTGAACCCACCTACCACAGCAATCACCTAGAAAGGAAGCAGTGTTCCAGAAAGCCGCAATGAAACCTGTATGGCAAAACCTGCAAGAAACTGTGTTACAACGGGGGTGAGTTGCCAACTCGTGAGTAGAAAATATCACAGAGCAGAAATCATATGTTTGACTCAATCCTAGGTCAAACGATCAGTAATAACATATCCTCAATAAGAATAAGTCTGAAGCATGACAAGGTGGCAAGGGTAAACATCTATACATAAGTGTAGTACCTAGTGCCCGTGCCAGTGCCTCAGGTAGCAACATATCATAAATATGAGGTAAGGTCAATGTAATCAACATGAATCAATGTCAACTATATCATGAAGTCTATAAGTAGGTGGGTATCATCCACGTGTCAACCAATGACACAAAACATCATGCGTGTAAATATCATAAAGCATATGCATGGGAGTATGAGGATATAAATCAACTTGTGTCCCTCGCGACTCATCGAAATCATGGAACCTGAGTGTCCAGCATCGACACTCAAAAACATCATGAAACTTATGCCGAGCATCGGCACGTAAATCCTCATATATATATAGGTCTCCGTCAGTCCGTATCGGCCCATGAGCTCCGTCAGTCCGGATCGGCCCGTATCATCTCTCAACTCCGGTCGGTATCCTCTGGATATCCGCCGAGCTCAAATACAATCACCGGTAGGTAGTAGTCCCTCTGCCAGGCTCACCGTCTGCATCACAACAATCCATTCGCGCACCGGGGTACCATACTGGGTCCACCATATACCCGAAATCGGCCTCATCCAGCTCCTCGAATCGGGTTTCACATGTCATACGTCTCAGAACCGAGAAAACGCATGGTGGATGCACTGAAATATCAATCAAGAGAAACGAGGTTTTTAAGACAGTACATACTTTCTTTTGAAATAGCCATGGTTCTCAAATCCAGAAATCTCATGAAAACAGTATATCTCAATGCGTAAAGCGTAAAGCATGATGTAATTGACGTATAACAGAAATGTAAGCATATATGTATATCATGCAACATGGATTAGTAATATGCACATATCAAGGGAAAACCGCTCCTTTAAATTTATCCAATTTAAAATATATCTTGCGGTTCCCAAATCTCCGAAATCAAGCCAGAATCATCTATGTCTGTGAAAATATGTATGTATGCAAGAATGGGTGTACAATATGTGTGTACGCAAGTATGCCATTCAAGGAGTCATATCCTGATGCAACAATCCTATGGTGTAGTGGCATGGGAATTATCGATGATGAAGTGTGTGAGCCGGTAAGCAGGTGTACGTGGAACATACGCATCATCGATAATGGTGCTGGTTTCCTGACAGCATGGGTTTAATATAACAATAAACACATTTAAACATGCAATGCGATATGAATAGCAAGAATATGCGGAAAATGAATAATAAACACAACAGTGAAGAATCTACATCAATATATATATATATATATATATCATACAGTTTTGCCATTTGCAATAACACGAATCGTGGGGTTTAGAAAAATAAGGGCTACGGTGTTTTTAAGAAAAAGATGCGTCTTTTGAAATATCCGTAGAATCCCTTGGCCTGGCTTTTAAAATACTCACTATTCGTTAGTTTTGAAATAGGTATGACTCGGGTCTAGTCTAACATCTACTAAGTACTACAGAACTAAACGAATAGTCTAACCAAAAGTGTAAGGGAAACCAACTAAATCTTAGTCGATATACATATAAATATATGTAAGTCCATAGCACGCACCCCACGAACTTGCGGGGAGGCGGAATATATGAAAAAGAATTATCAAAGCTTCGTGACACGGACTTGAGCGCATGAATCATTTCTAAACAATTGCTAACTCACAACTAGAGGTTTAACTACTCGGATACGAAGTTATACCTCACGTTACTTGTCCTTCGGGTCTTCATCGCTGTCCTCCACTCCTCGTAGGCTCCTTGGAACATCGGCACCTCAACGGTCTCCTCGAATCAAAGACGATCCACTTGAAAGCTCCAACGCCAAGCTTAATCTCAAACTTGAGATAACTAGGTTGCTTAAAGTGCTAATCTAAGCTACCTAGGGGATATAGAATGAGTTTATGGATGTATTAGTCTAGCTAACCCTTGATCTCAACACATGAGAGGTTAGGGTTAGGGTTTGAAAAGAGAGTGAGCTTGAGGAGAGAGAAGGTGAGAATGAATAATGAACTCATATGAATATAACAACCATAACAATTAATCAAATAAATAATATAAATGATTGATCATCATGCTTGATGCATTCACCTTTGTGTGATTCATCATATGACTCATTAACTCATTAATGAATCATTTAATGCTAAGGATGAATCACACAAATGAGTCATTAAGCATTTAATGCTCATGCTACCTTAACCCCTTTGTCACCACTCTTCTAGAAGCTTCCCGACAAATTACGAGAACGCCCCTCCAATCCGTGAAAACACGGAAAAACTTTAGACTGTATAAATCCAATAACCCGATACTAGAATCTGGCTTAAACCAAAGCCGGCTAGTAAAAACTGTCCGAAAAGTCGTACGTGCGTAAACACACGTACGCAACCGAACCCTTGTCGTAAAACCATACGACCTCTATATTGTTTCTCCTGGAGCAGGGAAACTCTCTGTGTGGGACTCTAAAGACTCGACACTACGCTGGCAGTGGGTTTAACCACAGACCACAAGCGGCACTAGCTGTACGTAACGGTCCCCAGGAAGATGTCGATAGGAAGGCCGATGAAGAAAACCATCCGAACCCCTACTGAGCCTGATGTGACAATCACCGTACAGTTCGGTCTGTTCGTCTAAGACTATCGCATATCAAGCCTAGGGGGCGGCAAGCGTCAGTCCCCTAATAGCGGTATAAGTCATGTCGGAGCGAAGCCCATTACACCCTGAGAAGCTACTAGAACCTACCAGTATATCTCGCTTTCCCTGGCCAGGGACTTTGCGTAATGGCTCTCTGACACAGTGCTTTATCAACTCCCAATACCGGGTGAGACGAATCCTATCTAACCGCCACTACCTCCAAGTGCTCTGGACTGCACCCAACTGCTACCTGTTTGCACGACTCCTTTGAGCCGTGGTAGGGTAGCAATCAAAGAACAGTGGGACACACTCGAGGCGAAGTAGCAGTGTCAAGTCTGCGGACTATGCTGTACTCATGTCACCTGGGAACTGTTAACTGACGATGGGTATAATACCAACCAATCAGTTCCTTGCGAATCCTGTCCGGTGTACCCGTAACCTAACGTGCACCAGTATACTATCTCCAGTACAACGTACTGATGGCTGTGGGATAGACCATCTCCCCAACTGGGATGAGAAGCGTATATACTTACTCTACTCCGGAATATCGATGCCCTATCTCGATAATCCAACGACCAGGGACCTATATAGGATGTTGCTTACAGACTACCCAGCCCCCACTGGTGTGACTGCCATCACGACGCTGGTAATTAAGCAAAGATCCTATGGGCTCTACTAATATGTATAAGTGATACGTTACAAGAAACATATACACATATTAAAGTAGACTCAAACCAAGTAGCATACTACCATGTTTAGCAAGACTGTTATATACAACTGTGAATATCCCAAGCTTACATTAAGTAATATACAACCTAGTATGATACAATAATGGCCCCTAGGGTATATACACTAACAATCATCCACTTGCACTAGGGCCATGAGCTGGCATATCATAGACCTATCATCTCGAATAGCCTCCCAAACTGCATCTGAGGAAGGGCCTTTGTGAATGGATCAGCAATATTATTCTCCGTCTCTACTCTCTTCACCTCGATCTCCCGGCGATCCACGATCTCCCTGATCAGGTGATACCGCCTTAAGATGTGTCTGGACTTCAGATGGGACATGGGTTCCTTCGCTAAAGCTATAGAGCCGTTGTTGTCACAATACAGAGGTATTGGACCAACACTGGTAGGAACCACCTGAAGTTCTGTGAGGAACTTCTTCATCCAGACTGCTTCTTTTGTGGCATCGCAAGCAGCTATGTACTCTGCTTCCATCGTTGAGTCAGCAACGGTCTCCTGTTTGGAACTCTTCCAATAGACCGCCCCTCCATTGAGGGTAAAGACATAACCCGATAGGATTTGGAGTCATCTTTGTCACTCTGGAAGCCGGAGTCGGCAAAGGCCTCCAACTGGAGGTCTTTTCCGCCATATACCAAGAACATCTCCTTAGTCCTCCTCAGGTACTTGAGAATGTTCTTTACCGCTATCCAGTGCTTTTCCCATGGGTTTGCTTGATACCGGCTTACTACGCTCAATGCCTATGCTACATCTGGTCTGGTACATAACATTTCATACATTATAGAGCCTACCGCAGAAGCGTAGGGTATAATCGACATGCGATCTCTTTCCAAATCAGTCTTAGAAGACATCTCTTTGGAGAGTGTGATTCCGTGACAAGCCGGTAGGTTACCGCGCTTAGAATCATCCATACTGAATCTCTTCACTATGGTGTCTATGTACCTGGACTGCGAAATTACCAACATCCTTTTTGATCTATCACGATAGATCCGGATCCCCAGAATGTAGGTGGCATCACCCAGGTCTTTCATGGAGAATTTATGTGACAAGAATCTTTTGACTGACTATAACATAGGAATATCATTTGCTATTAGGAGAATGTCATCCACGTACAAGACGAGGAATACTACAGCTCTCCCTACAATCTTACTGTATATGCATGGTTCATCTGGATTTTTGATATAGTCAAATTCTTTGACAGCATCATCAAAACAGATGTTCCAACTCCGCGATGCCTGCTTTAGTCAATAAATGGACTTAAACAGCTTGCATACTTTACCGCTGCTCCCACTCTGATTGAATCACTCTGGCTGATCCATATAGACGCTCTCTTCCAAATTACCATTTCGAAAGGCCGTCTTTACGTCCATCTGCCATATTTCATAATCGTGGAAGACAGCAATAGCAAGAAGGACCCGAATAGATTTAAGCATAGCCACTGGAGAAAAGGTTTCGTCATAGTCCAAACCAGGTCTTTGCCGGAAACCCTTTGCAACAAGTCTAGCCTTATAGGTTTCAACCTGTCTATCTACACCAATCTTCTTTTTGAAGATCCATTTGCATCCTACGGGTTTTACCCCATCTGGAGCAACGTCCAAAGTCCATACTTTGTTAGTGTACATGGACTCCATCTCGGTCCGCATTTCTTCCAGCCATTTTACTAAGTCACCGCTCTGAATGGCTTGCTGGAAGCTAGTAGGGTCATCTTCATCAATGACACAATCCTCTCTATCCCTATCTATGAGAAAACCGTAGTATCTCTCAGGCGGATGAGACGGCCTACTACTCCTGCAGAGTGGCGTTGGGATGTCTTGTTCTCCTGAACCTTCTGATTCTTCCAAGCTTTCAGTAATAGCTTGTGGTTATGGAATTTCTTCCAGTTCTATTTCGCTCCTACTTGTATCCTTTTCTAAAACTTTCTGTTCTAAAAATTAGGCATTAGGAGAAACAAAAGCCTTTTGTTCCTCTACGTAATAGAATAGATATCCCTTGGAGTTCTTTGGATATCCCACAAACATACACTGTACTGATCGTGCCTCGAGCTTGTCCGCATGCTGTTTTTTAACAAAAAACGGACATCCCCAAATCTTCAGATACTGAAGATAGGGTTTCTTCCCACTCCACATCTGATATGGGGTGGTAGGCACTGTCTTGGTAGGAACCCTGTTTAGAAGATATGCCGCTGATTCTAGCGCATATCCCCAGAATGATCGCGGTAACTCAGCGTTACTCATCATGGAACGAACCATATCCAATAAGGTTCGATTCCTCCTTTCCGATACACCGTTATGTTGTGGTGTGTATGGAGGAGTAAGCTGATAGAGAATTCCATTCTCTTTTAAGTAATCCAGGAACTCGGCACTTAAGTATTCACCACCTCGATCAGATCTCAGTGTCTTTATACTCTTGCCTGTTTGTTTTTCCACTTCATTCTTGTATTCTTGGAATTTCACAAAGGCCTCGGATTTATGCTTCATTAAGAAGACATATCCATACCAAGAGAAATCATCCGTAAAAGTAATGAAGTAGGAATAACCACCTCGCGCATGTGTAGACATTGGACCGCACACGTCACTGTGTACGAGTCCCAAGAGCTCGCTTGCTCTTACTCCGTGTCCAGTGAACGGAGTCTTTGTCATCTTTCCTTTGAGACAAGATTCACAAGTAGCATAAGATTGATATTCGAACGGATTCAAATATCCTTCTCTATGTAACTTAGTCAACCATCTCTCATTGATGTGACCTAGTCTACAATGACATAAGAAAGCCTGATTTATTTCTGGAGACTTTCTTTTAAGTGTGTTCTGGATATTGAAAACCTGAGCTTGACTTAATACGTATATACCGTTATCTAATGTACCGGACCCAATCATAACTTGATTTAGGTGGATGTTAACTACATCGCTTACGAATGTAAAATCATATACCTCTCTTGAAAGTGAGGATACTGATATGATATTACATGTCATACTAGGTACATACAAACAGTTACGTAGAATCATTATATGCCCACTGGTCAAACCTAGGCGATATTCTCCTACGGATTCAGCGTCTACGCTCATTCCGTTTGCAACTCTGAGAGACCAATCACCTACCTTTATAACTTTACGGTTTCTCAAAGCATGTTTTGAATTACAGATATGAGATCCTGCTCCGGTATCTAGTACCCAGGAAGTAGAGTTAATTGACAAATAGTTCTCAATAACAAATACACTTGAGGCTGAAGCCACAACATGCTTCGAATCCTGGTTACTGGCTTTGATAACCTTGCAATCATTCTGCCAATGTTCATTCCTGTAACAATAGGAACGTCCCTCTATTACTATATCCAGTCCCGAAACTTTTGCCGTTCTCTTTCCTTCTGCTTCCCTGGTTTCATTTAGGGTAGGAGGCAGAGATTGTAGAATCAAGTCAGTATCTGACTCGTTTCCTAACGCGGTCTCCAGGTCCTGGAGCTCATCAATACAGCTAGTCATTGTAAGGACGTTGTCCCCTACAGATGACCCGTCAGCCAACCTCGCTTGAATTAATTCGTTCGAGGTCTTATATCTTGCGATATGAGATTGCACTCCATATAAATCTTTGTTATAGAGAAAGATGGAAACTAAGTCCATCTTCTCGTGCTGCTTCTGGTATACACCATCAACTGAAGCTAACTCGAGGCAATTAGCTTTCGCTTTATCCTTTTCCCTTGTCTGGCGGATATCCATATCCGTGACGGTGGAAACTGGACCTGGGATGGCGGGATCTTGAGTAGTAATAGGGTGGTCCAACTTGTCATAGGCAATGGATATCTGGACAGACTTTTGCTACTCATATAAGTAAGATTCAGTCAAATTATTATCTAGATGTAACCTATGTGTGGTCACAAGGTCGCTGCAATTTAAAAGAGAGAAGAAAATAATATTAGCAAGATGCTTTTGCAAGTTTAGAGTGGTTTAATTTATCTGAACAGGATGGCTCCCACTGTTTCTCGAATCCCTCCTCAAACCATAAAAGATGAATTAGCCAGGACTATTCTCACCGTACAATTCTTGTTTAACCGTTCAGCCAGGTCAGTGTCGATACTTCGAGGGAGGTTTTCCAACGCTTTCGCGAAGTTCCTTAATTAAATAACCTCTTTTCTCTGGGGGCGTAACCCCGCTGACACCTTTCTAGGCACCTACTTGGTTTATAGAATTGATCGTTAAGTGACGAATCTCCTGATAAGTAGTATATACTCACAGTCGGATCGGGATCCAAAATATCATCGTATGATAATGTTGAAGGAATCCTACCAACATTCATCAAATTCCAAAATGGTATGCTTTCTCTGCAAATTTCAGTTTCTTTAGAAATTCCCGATATATATTTTTGCCCCATGCTCTTATAACCTTGGCGTTGGTCAAAATGTCATAAGTCACATGTCAAGTTCTACCCATCATTGTCCTAGTTAATTTGAACCTATCCGTACATATCCCTGACGTTGGCCAAATGATAATACGACTGTCCCAAACTAACACATTTATCTATGCAAACAAATGAAATACTCCAGCAGCTACCAAACACTATGCCCTGGCGTTGGTCAAATGCATAGCTTGAATACTACTAAATATCCAAATGAAATGACGGAGGGCTACGAATGGTTTTGGCAAAACCGTGAACGTAGTGAACTTGATATAATCGAAGGAACCTGATACTTTTTAAAAGGAGTGGTTAAAGCTCCGCAATTAAAAATTCTGATCTTTTTTAAAATAACCGAGTGGTTTCTTTTAAATTTGTTCCAACGATTGAACTTTTGGTTTATTTTCTTTGCATTATAATAATGCATCCCATCATTTATCTTATCATTGCAGAAAACAACGAAAATACCACGTCCTCTTATGTCATCCGCATTCGCCATGGGGTCCCGTCATCACCCGTTAGGTTACTTAACTAACGACAGAGCGGGGGCTGGGCTAGCGCGGGTGTAAAACATAAGTGACGTCTAATAGCTATCATATATAGATATTGTACATCCGTCAGACGCAATAATAAGCATTCCAGATCATAGATGAACTTTATTGGATATAGTAGCAATCCGCATTTGCTTTGAGCATGCAATAAAAGACGGATTACACAGTTGTGATGAATAGCCATTTCCCCACCCTAGACCCCTACGGGTACGGCAAACTACCCGCCAAGTATCCGAAGTGAAGCGGTCTCCCTCAACAAAGTGAGTAGGCCACTAAACACTTCAAAGTACCCGGTAATTTGTGTACCCCGCCTTGGGTCTATTCTAGGAGCAAAAACAGTAAAAAGAAATAATACAACGGTGGCTACAACCGCAACCTGGATGTGACCCGCAAAAGAATATTACATCATATTACATTTACATCGAATGAATGAATATTAAACCCATCTCAAACCCCGGCTAATCATCACAACATTCCAATCAAGTCCATATACACAAACAGTAAACATTAGAGAAATGTACAACCCCCTGCCAACCGACATACTAGCAGTTAGGGGAGGTTTACGAACACATTAAACGTTACAGATAAAAACCCAATTATCAAATATCTTAGAACATCGATCGAATTCCAAATTCTGTGTCTACCCCAAAAGCAAATCTGTACTGAAGTAACCTGGGTAGAAACAGAACATACAGGAAGACAAAAACCCAAAAATTATGAATTACTGTGAAACTCCGAGTCTACTCGGCGTTGACTCGGCGGCGGATCTGCGGCAGAAGCACTCAATTGCCGCGGATCCGCAGCCGTTTTGCCGAGTCACTGGCTCATATTTTCCCAGTATTCATTAATTTCCCTGCTGTGAATTTTAAGGTATGTCAAAAAAAAATTCAGACACTTTTAAAATTAACAGAAACTTAGGGTTTCGAATTTTTGTTTTCGTGTTTTTCTGTCGATCGAACTTCTAATCAATTGCTAACAAGCTAGTAATGGTTTAGTTGGCTCTGATACCACTATAAGTCTATGTCACACACCCCACGAACTTGCGGGGAGGCGGAATATACGAAAAACAATTATCAAAGATTCGTAACACGTACTAGAGAGCATGAATATTTTCTAAACCATTGCTATCTCACAACTAGAGGTTTAACTACTCGGATACGAAGTTATACCTCACGTTACTTGTCCTTCGGGTCTTCATCACTTTCCTCCACTGCTCGTAGGCTCCTTGGAACATCGGCACCTCAACGGCCTCCTCGAATCAAAGACGATCTACCTGAAAGCTCCAACGCCAAGCTTAATCTCAAACTTGAGATAACTAGGTTGCTTAAAGTGCTAATCTAAGCTACCTAGGGGATATAGAGTGAGGTTATGGATGTATTAGTCTAGCTAACCCTTGATCTCAACACATGAGAGGTTAGGGTTATGGTATGAAGAGAGAGTGAGCTTGAGGAGAGAGATGGTGAGAATGATAATGAGAATGAATAATGAACTCATAAGAATATAACAACCATAACAATTAATCAAATAAATAATATAAATGATTAATCATCATGGTTGATGCATTCACCTTTGTGTGATTCATCATATGACTCATTAACTCATTAATCAATCATTTAATGCTAAGGATGAATCACACAAATGAGTCATTAAGCATTTAATGCTCATGCCACCTTAACCCCTTAGTCACCACTCTTCTAGAAGCTTCCTGACAAATTACGAGAACGCCCCTCCAATCCGTGAAAACACGGAAAAACTTTAGACAGTATAAATCCAAAAACCCGATACTAGAATCTGGCTTAAACCAAAGCCGGCTAGTAAAAACTGTCCGAAAAGTCGTACGTGCGTAAACACACGTACGCATCCGAACCCTTGTCGTAAAACCATACGACCTCTATATCGTTTCGCCTGGAGCAGGGAAACTCTCTGTGTGGGACTCTAAAGACTCAACACTACGCTGGCAGTGGGCTTAACCACAGACCGCAAGCGGCACTAGCTGTACGTAACGGTCCCTAGGTAGATGTCGATAAGAAGGCCGATGAAGAAAACCATCCGAACCCCTACTGAGCCTGATGTGACTATCTCCGTACAGTCCGGTCTGTTCGTCTATGACTATCGCATATCAAGCCTAGGGGGCGGCAAGCGTCAGTCCCCTAATAACGGTATAAGTCGTGTCGGAGCGAAGCCCATTACACCTTGAGAAGCTACTGGAACCTACCTGTATATCTCGCTTGCCCTGGCCAGGGACTTTGCGTAATGGCTCTCTGACACAGTGCGATATCAACTCCCAAAACCGGGAGAGAGGAATCCTATCTAACCGCCACTACCTCCAAGTGCTCGGGACTGCACCCAACTGCTACCTGTTTGCACGACTCCTTTGAGTCGTGGTAGGGTAGCAATCTAAGAACAGTGGGACACACTCGAGGCTAAGTAGCAGTGTCAAGTCTGCGGACTATGCTGTACTCATGTCACCTTGGAACTGTTAACTGACGATGGGTATAATACCAACCAATCAGTTCCATGCGAGTCCTGTCCGGTGTACCTGTAACCTAACGAGCACCTGTATACTATCTCCAGTACAACGTACTGATGGCTGTGGGACAGACTATCTCCCCAACTAGGATGAGAAGCGTATACACTTAGTCTACTCCGGAATATCGATGCCCTATCTCGATAATCCAACGACCAGGGACCTGTATAAGAGGTTGCTTACAGACTACCCAGCCCCCACTAGTGTGACTGCCATCACGACACTGGTAATCAAGCAAAGATCCTATGGGCTCTACTAATATGTATAAGTGATACGTTACAAGAAATATTTGCACATATTAAAGTAGACTCAAACCAAGTAGCATACTACCATGTTTAGCAAGACTCTTATATACAACTGTGAATATCCCAAGCGTCCATTAAGTAATATACAACCTAGTATGATACAATAATGGCACCTAAGGCATATACATTAACAATATAATAGTTGGTGATCCCGCCTCAATAATATCACATACGATACAATATACAATATGAAATCCACAATTCAAGAGTGCGGATCTATCATCAATATATATTTCGTACGTAAATCCGTCGTACGACATTCCAAATCTGGGTACGGGTCGAATCTCACATTTATCTCATCAATTATCTGGTATCCTTATCATCATATCCCATGAACTGGGATACTGATCTATGTCTAGTACAAAAAAGAGATACCATTTGCATATATATATATATATATATATATATATATATATGCGTGTATGAAAACACACGCCTAAGTGTCCGCTATAACTCATGTCGTATTTCATAATACGAACCCCATCATATCACCGATCTAATGGCACCATGCCCAATCTCATCGACTCATCTCCAAATACCATAACAATCCTTATCATCCATGTATAGGTATACGTGTGTGTGTGTGTGTGTGTGTGTATATATATACCTATTCCCATACCTATGTGTGTATATATATACTTATCCCCATATACGCACAAGTATAGCAAAGTAAGCATGTATGTGTATGTGGGTGTAAACCCATTCTAGGGTTCGCGACTAAGAAGATATACTAGTTTACTTCTTAAAACCCTAATCTAACCATTGAACACCAAAACATATCTAGAATATCCATGTCACACTTAAAAGATATCATATATATAGTATATATATAGCATACTATACATCGAACTGCGGGGGTGCTATATGCCATCCACCCGACTTCCCCTGTAGATATAATCTACTCACCTTGATCTTGCTTGACGATGTCGATGTCGCCACCATCTTCATCATCATCTCGAATCATCATGGGGGTACCTACATGCCACACGTATCGTATCGCATTAAAACCAAATCGAAACCAAAACGACACGCGGAACTCACATAGGTCAAAACCTATGGTTTTCCCTCGCAACTTAACCAAATAACACCCGATAGAGACGTACAAACGTCAAGTGAACGAATACAACAAAAATCACAAAAATCCAGAATTCAAAATACGTAAAACCATATCCGAATCAAAACAGCAAATCAAGTATTTTAGTCCCAGATTTTGTATAGGGTGAAAACAATATGAGCAAACAGCACTAGGGTGATATATAATGTGTATATGACCTACTGAAGCAACCTGGGCCCTAACCCGCACCCCATGTCCAGCCACACCCCAAAGAATTCCGGCCAGATCGGTTTGTCCCTGGAGTTGGGGTCTCGTATGGTCAGGGTGGTCTCCTGGTGCTCTAACTAAGCCTCTGAAGTTGTTTATTTATCTCGTAACTAACCCAGGTCATACCAGATTTCCCTGCACACTCCAATACCTCACAAACCGGCATGAAAGTTCTGAACTTCCGTATTTTGGGTTTCAGTTTGGTTTGGTCTGGGTTTCTATCATTTATGGGCGTTTAAGGTCATCTCTAATGCACAATTACACCACCTCTAATCAAATCAAACCCTAATTTCCAACTTGAGATTCCAAAGTTCACTAAACACCACCAAATCAATTTTAAACTTGAATAGATGCATAAGAAAATGAAATACTACACTAATGATGGAATAATTACCTCATTTTGCTCTCATGAATCCCCTAGGGCACCAAAATTAAATTTTTCTTGGTCCATAGTGTAGCTTGTGAGCTTGTGCACAAACTTTGTGAAAGTGAGATGGACTTTGAATGAAGTTTTGAAGCTTGAATGAAGAGAAGAAGAAGAAGAAGGAAGAGAAAGGAAAGGGAGGGGGTGCTGCTGGATAATTTTGGAGGAAGTGAGGGAAAGAGAGAGAGAGTGTCCAAGTCAAAGCACCATGCCTCCTAACTACCCCCATGCTTATTTGTTTATTCCTTTTTTTTTTCTTTCTTTAGTTATCTTTTCTATTCTCTTTAAATTCAAAAAAAGCATGCATGAATCATGAAGAAATGCCATGATAAGAAATGTAACAAGTGTAAAAAAGACTTTTGCATGCATGTGCACAAAACACGTTTAGTGCCCGATTAGCGATATCTAATCGCGATTAGCACTAATTAGCGTATAATAAATTATAAAAACTTATAATTTGCATAATTCACATAAAACACCCTCTTTTTAGTAATTTCCATAATTTCCCAAATTTTTTCCTAATTTATTGGTATTTAATTATACCGCCTTATTAAAATATTCAATATTTTATTATTTAATTATAAAAATTACCAAAAATAATATTTTATTGTTCTGAAATCTTACAGTCTTCCCCCCATAAGGAAATTCGGTCCCCGAATTTAAATTTAAACCCCTCAATACTAAAACATTTCAGTAAATGATCCAGTCGTCGGGGCTCCGAAATCATCAATACATAAAACCCATCATAGCGCAATTCATGCGCATGAACAATAAGCAGATAACTCAAAATCAAAACTCCGTCAAGCATCTCGCAATCATCGGAGTCATGGTGAAGACACAAATGTCAAATCCAATACGAAAACCAATATGATATAAATCAGAACTATACATGTAAACATAAAATTTATACATGTAGATATCTGAAGGAAATGCATGCCAAACCCTTTTTAAGTCGCTGTGCGATGCGCATAACACTGCACAGTGGAGGACGTTTATTATAAGAAAATAATATATGTATATATCTTTTGTTTAATATGAACGTCCCGCCGTTTTTAGAAAACAATTTAGAAGGGTTTCCTTGTTTTAAACGTTTCGTGTCATATCAGACACGTAGGTAAATACTGAGACTATAGCTCCCTTTTTGGAAATCCCTTCGACAACTATCAATGCATGCAAAACATATCCAGGTACTGTCCTCTGACTAGTCTTGCTCAGTACGAAAACAAATAGCAAATATCATAAAAACGTACTACTCCATAAGAAATAAATCCCAAAATATATATAAGAATACCCTGTGCGTCTGGTGCGCACGGAAATTCAAATAAACAAATGTCCTTTACGTGGGCACAAAACAAAAATCTAAGTGCAAAGGGTGTGCACGAAACACCTATCAAAGGCAACGGGTGTGCCTGACAACAATATCAGGTGCATCTGATATGCACGAAGAATCCCGACTTAGTGCATCTGGTGTCCACCAAAATCGCATTTCATAACACGCGCCTAACAGGTACGAAAATCCAAATCAGGTGCGTCCATCATGAACGAATAAAATCTAAATCACGAAATCCCATATCAAGCGCCGGACATGCGCAAAATCCAATCCAAGCACGCCAAATATGCACAAGAATCCAAATCAAATGCACGGAGTGCACGAAATCAACATCAATATCATAATCGAAATCGACGATATACAATAAACCTCAATCCAAAATAGGTATACCGCGGTATATAATATCATAACCATGTGCATCAGCGTGCACAAATCAAATCAAAACACTAAAAGTGCATGAAAACTATGCCGAAAGCATAAGTCAAATCTCATGCATAACATAGGCATGAAATAAAAATCAACATAATGGCGTATAAAGCATACCTCAAGTGTAATAACTATGCACAAAATATAAATACCCAGTAGGTGCAACCATGGTGCACAGAAACAAATATCATGAAACTCGGTCATCAAGACTAAATCATGCGAATAGATTGCCCAAAATACCGAAATCCAAGGTGACAGATACGTGATAATCGAATCACCAAATCACAAATCATAAATACCGTCATCAATATTTCCTCCTTCGAAGTCGAGAAGGTGTCGATGCTGTTGGAGATAGTGCCCTCAGAGTCAATTATTGGATCACAGGCACGTGATTGCAATGATTGAGGGAGGACCTATCTCGGTAGGACAGTCTTACTCGAGATGATAGTATGCTATCTGGTTTACCTTTATCATCGTGTACTACTTTAGGTGACCTGACTGGTCTCTATTGCAAGTTGATAGAGCCCCTAGGATTCTTGCTTGACTGCCAGCAGTATGAGGGCGACATATAAGTGAGAGCTGGTAGTCTATAAGCACATCCTTAAAAGGTCCCTAGTCATAGGAGTTTCGAGACAGGGCATCGATTCTCCAGAGTAGACTAGTGTATACAGTCGAGACCCCGACGAGGGGCGGTGTCCGGTCTCACAAGCCACTGGTGTCAGTTGGTTCACCTAAGATGTATACAGGTTCTCATTGGGTTATGAGTACACCGGACAGGACTCGCCGGGAACATGCTAGTTGGTCTTATACCTGACGTTAGATAGCAGTTCCCAGGTGACATGTGTACAGGTTAGTTCAGCGACCTGGGGATCGTCATTTGTCTCGTGTGAGTTCCCACTGTGCTTTGATTACTACCCTAACACGGCTCAAAGGAGTCGTGCAAACAGGTTTTAGTTGGGTACAGTCCCGAGCCACATGGAGGCAGTGAGCGGATCTTCAGGGGTTCGTCTTTCCCGGTATTGGGGGTGAGGTCGCGCAGTGTCTAGGAGAGCCATTACACGAAGTCCTTGGCCAAGGCAGGAGATTTACTAGTAGGTATTCCAGTAGTATCTCAGGGTGTTCTGGGCTACACTCCGACACGACTTGTACCGCTTTTGGAGGTCTGACTTTTACCAACCCCCTAGGCCCGACATGCGATGCTCATAGACGAACGGACCGGACTGTACGGATATTGTCACTGACAGGCTCAGTAGGGTGTCAGGATGAGTTCGCTCGTCGACGTCCCTTTTGGTCAATAGCTGGTGGCCCGTCACGTATTGGCTTATACCTCTGACGTGCTAGTGGTTAAATCCACAGCCATAGTATTGACGAGTCTTTAGAGTCCACCACACTTTCAGTTACTCAAGCTTTCGGGCGAAACGCAGTAGAGGCCGTATGGAGATATGGCAGGGCCCGATCAGATATGTGCGGTATTGCACGGATCAGGATCGGACGATTAGTACTAGTGGCCGTATGGTTATATGGCAGGGTTCGATCAGATACGTGCGGTATTGCACGGATCAGGATCGGACGGATATTACTAGCCGGCTTTGGTTTAAGCCGGATCCTAGTATAGTACAGTGTAGATTTTGTTTCTTTGCATTTGTGTTCAGTGGGAATACAAATGCGGGTGTGTATACACAGTATCGGGGTTTTCCTGTAATTTATTACGGGACCAGTTTTCTGGAGTTGCCAGTTTGCATTCCGTTACGGCCGGTTTTCCTTTGTTCTTTCCCGGCCGGACTTTTCCGATGGAGGGGGTTATGTGCAAGTTTGCAAATAACACATTATGGAGGGGTTTCTTGCACTTATGGCATTATGATAAGTTTAGCATCTTTGCTTTTTCATGATGGTTTTGCTTTTGTGATTAGATGAGATTTGAAATGAAATTGACATTGTTATCATTTCACTTTGGCTATGGTCACCCTTTGCTTTTACTACCATTACCTCCCTTCATGGTTTTGGATTATGTATTCTTTCCTCCACCATTCTAACATGATAAGGTTTTCATTTGAGCAAAGAGAAGAAGAGGTTTTTCATTCTTGAGAGTTTCATTCTTGATCTCATTTCATGCTAGAAAAATGCAAGCACCATTTTTCTTATCTTGATTCCTCCATCATCTTCAAAGGCAACAAATCCCAAATGAGACATAGGCTCTACACTACACATTCTACAGCAAATCTTGGACGCGTCGGCTAGCCTACTTCGCGCCCGAGTTGCCTCGGTATTGAGGTGGGAGCCCGTAAAAGATACAGGCGATGTGGTGCCCTTCCGGCGAGGAGGCGACGACCGGAGTTTCCGCAGGAGATCGGGACGACGAGTAGAAGAACGGAGGACTCGGATCATTCGGTATATCTCTTCCCCTTCTTGTAGTTAGCTTTGACTAGTTAATGGCCCGATCCGGGTGTTTAGTGTGCGGTGGTGCCGGTTTGCTAAGTTCGCAAAATTAAAGTTTATCACCGCTTCCGCATTTGGCCGTCGGACTGACGGCCGGGGCGCCGTCGTGCACTTACAGTGGTATCAGAGCCTCGCCATTAACATCGTCTAGCTTTGTTTGATGTGTTTGCATTTCCGATCGACCAAAATTCCAAAAACTCGCGTTTTTCCTCACATCAGTTTTCTGTCGAAATTTTTTGAAGTCCAAAAATTTTTCAGGTTGTCTCAGAATGATGTGCAGGGAGTTCTAAGAACACAGGAAAAATTCGACAACACGATCCCTCCGTACGACCGCGGAACCGCGGCCATAACCCCTCTTTGGCCGCGGTTCCACCGCAGGAATGAGGGATCATGTCATCGTAGTTTTGCAGTGGGCTCGTGGGCTAAAAATAGGGGTTTGGGAATATTAAAATTGGGCCCAGAATTTCTGTGAGTGCTACAGTATTGCTTGGGGGCCCACTTGTTATTTTTTGATCGATCGGATATTTTAAACACATTTTTCACAGTATTTACATTATATCTGCGACCGTGAATGTCACTCGATCGGTAGATCTGGTCTAACTGCTATAGCCCGGTTAGACGGATTTGCGAACGTGACTTTCACGTTGATGTTTTGTGGTTTTGCTGTGATGTTGCGGATCGGTCGTGGGGGATAGCCTGGATGCAATGCTAGTACAGTGTTGTTGTATTATGTACATTTGATATTGCGGGGCGAGCGTCCGACTTGTGGACTGCCGTCACTGCCTGATTGTATTATTCTTTTGGGGCACGACCTGGTTGCGGTCGATGTACCCGTTGTATGTATATTTTACTTTCTGTACTAGGATTGCCCCGCGGTGGGGTGCACGGATAGCCGGGTTCTGAAGGGCAACAAGCCCGTATCTCATGGCATTGGGACGGAAGGGGCTTCACTCTAGAATTGGCGGGCTATTCGCCGCACTCGTAGGGGGCACAGGTTGACCCAGGAGGGGTGCCCAAGTTACCGGATTCCGTGAAGTGCTGGGTGGTCCATTCACGGTGCTGAAGGGGGCTGCCTCGCTTCAGGTTTTGGCGGGTAACTTGCCGCGCCCGTAGGGGTCTAGGATTTCATTGCACAGGCTATCCACACGACCAGGGGAACGTCGGGTTTCAGTAGTGGCTCTGTGAAACCCGGGGATCCCAGATATCTGTTTTGTTCTGTGATGCTGTACATTTCTGTGATGTTGCATTTTTATCACGCCTTGAGCGAATATAAAATATTGGTATATATATTAGTAGATGTTGTATATGTTTTTCATCCGCGCTAGTCCATTCCCCGCTCTGTCGTTAGTTAGCTAACCTAACGGGTGATGATGGGACCCAGTGGCGAATGCGGATGGCATATACGTACGTCAGTATATTTTCGTTCTTTGTGGTGTGATCAATGATGGGACTGCGTTGATTCGGATCAATGCAAGTTAAAACAAACCTATTCTGATGTTGTTGGAACACTTTTCAAAAAGCTGTTATTGCAAGGACGTTGACTTTTGTTTTGCATCGTGGTATTCATTTGGAATACCCTGTTCCTCAGTCGACGAGGCAAGGGCCGAGATCCCTTCACCGGGAGTGACCCCTTGGACAGAAGTTTGTGTCATGGCATTAACTTCACTATAGCCGATTACTTTTGCTTTGCATCGAGGTATTCATTTGGGATATCCTGCACCCCATTCTATGGGGAAAGAGCCGAGATCCCTTCACCGGGAGTGACCTCTTTAGTAAAGGTTTTCGTCATTATATTTTCTAGAAAGCTATCCGTTCCTTCAACGAGATCAAGTTCATTACGTTAAAGGTTTTCGCCAGAAACCATTCGTAGCCCTCCGTCGTTTCATATGGGTAGTCAATAGTATTCAAGCTGTGTTTGTTGGCCAAAGTCAAGGCACAGTGTTTGGTAGCTGTTGGTTATTCATATGCGGCATAGATAGATGCGTTGGTTTGGGACAGTCGTACTACCTTGTTGGCCAAAGTCAAGGGTATGTACGGGTGGGTTCAAATTAACCTGGAGAATGACGGGTAGAACTTGACATGTTACTTATGATTTGTTGGCCAAAGTCAAGGTCATAAGAGCATGGGGTAAAAATCACATCGGGAGTTTCAAAAGAACTGAAACTTGCCAGATATGTGCATACCATCTGGAGTGTGATACCGTGAGCGGATTCCGTCACGTTATCATGCGATGAAAGTTGGATCCCGATTCCCACTGATGAGTTGGTTTACTCCTCGGGTGAACCCGACCAATTCTTCTTTCAGGTTTGGAGGAGAATTTGAGGTACAGTGGGAGGTTTCCAGATTAGATAATGTGACAACCATTCTGATCTAGGTTAGAGTGCACGCCGAGTGTTTCTTTTCTCTCTCTCTTTGGTAGCAACCATTGACCCGACCCTGGACTATGACTCAGTGACCAAGTTGACCGAACCTTCTTAACACTGGCTTTTGGATTGTCAGAGTTGCAAACCTCATTGCCACTCCTACTTTTACTCTTTTCTCCAGGACACCCCGTATTACTGCGAACGTCCACTTCCATTGGACAAAACCATCGTATGGTTAGATACGAACTCGAAGGAATTCGAGGATGGTTTCCGGTTCTGGAGAAAACGGATAGGATTATTCAGTTGTCTTTTCCTTCTACCTTCTCTCAGGTTGCGAGTACTCCTTGGTTTAGGGGTAGTACACCTATTATGCAAATTGGATAGTCTTCTTCCAAACCATAGGCAGGTGCCGACCGGTAGGGAATGAAGAAAACCAATTAGCATAACGATGGTGTGCAGAAGGTATTAAGCTCAGACAAAGCAAGGGATTAGTAAGAGGGCAAAGTAAATTGCGACTGCTATTCACGACCAAACCAAGTATTCCTTCGCCAATCCTAAATCACCTTTGTATTTCTCCAGGACACTCTGTATCACTACAAAGATCCACAGTTTATTTGGATACTCCATCGTATGGTTATATACGAACTCGAAAGGAACTTGTTCCAGTTCGGGGATGGATTCTGGTTCAGGAGAAATAGGAATAAGGTTTATTCGGCTGTCTTTTATCTTCACCTTCTCTCGCATTGCGAGTGCTCCTAGGATTAGGACAGTACACCCATTATGCTTATTGGATAGTCTTCTTCCAAACCATAGGCTGGTGCCGAACGGTAGGGAAGGAAGAAAACCATTTGGCCTAAGGGGTGTGCAGAAGGTAATGACTAAAGACATATAAAGGGATTTGGAGAGGTGGCAAAGATTTATACGGTTATAGTTGTGAATCTGGATAATGATAGAGGCATTACTTGGAATACCAGGATACCCCATCGAAACATTTCAATGTTTCATTTCAGTTGTGTACTGTTAAAAGAAAACTGATTTCCCGATTGGACACTTGCTCCAGGGTATGTATTTACCAGGTTTGATTCTCATATCTGTATGGTTTTACAGATGATGAGTGGGAGTAAGTTATTGGGAATAGGGTAATCATCCTCATTATATCGGGATTCGTTGTAATCGGTGATATTTGAGGAGATCATCTGGGCTGTTTGCCGGTCGGCAAATATTTGGTTTTGAATATCCGCTGTTGTGCACCAACTTCAAATTGATATATCTATACGTCTATTTTCATAGAGTGAGATATACATTTTGATATTATGTCGATGACATTTACCTATATCAGTTGATGGTTTGGTAAGGAGCATTGAACAGCGGTGTAATTCTTCTTAACCATAAGTACAGTTTTCAACCTACGACACACAGTGAAAGAGTTGTTAGACTCAGCGGACTTATACAGAGTATTGTATGTTGTCCAGTGTCCATTAGGACAGAGGGGTTGGTCCTCATACTATATTCTGTTTACTTTTGACTTCTCTAGTTCTTAGACATGTGTTTCGTAGAAACACAGGGTCTAAGTTTTGAGGAGTTATAGGTATTTGAAAAGAGTAGAGAAACAGGTGTAGCAAGTATCGGGATTCTTCAAAGTGATCGAAGATGTAGATACTTGTGTATGGTATTCAGTTGATAGTAATGATAAAGAGAAATTGCTTCTTTTCAGGTTACTCATAATTGGAAGCATTCCTAAGTTGAGTAACGCTGATCGGCCTCTCTCCATTTAGTTGACATGCACTGGAGACAGCTGCATGATTTGAATCTGGTTAAATTAAATCAGTGCCTCTAGTTCTATATTGGATATAGTACAGTTCATATCTTAACATTGTTAAGGTACGGGGAGTTGTCCGGCTTATGATTAAAACCAGACTCTGGATAACTCAAGGCACGTTTCTGTAATGGCTGTTTGTGGGTTGACCCAGGCTATGACGAGGGTTGACTTTCTACCATCTGGCAGATCAATAGAAATATTGTTCTAGACTCGCCACAGTTTTATTAAAAATGGATTTTTTCAAAAACAGTAGTGGGAGTATGGTAGAACTGGAAGTGATTCCAGAACCACAAACGATTACCGATGATTTGATAAGGAACCTAAAGATTCAATCTGATTTGACATTCCATTGGCCACTCCGCAGATAAGGTGGGTAACTTCAGGCACCCGAGAGGTACTCCGGTAGCCTCAAGGACGGTGACAGGGAAGTTCTTGTTTATCCACACTTGCCATTGTTGTTGTTCCAGGCTGCGATACCCGGCAGGAGGATGAATATAGCGTCGTTCTAAACTAGCTTTAGAAGTGCACGTCTATATGACTCTGCCAGAGGGTTGTCGTAGTCAGTGGGAGCAGCGGAAGCATTGGTAGACATCAGGCTTATGTCTATTTATAGACTAAAGCAGATGTAGCGGAGATAGATCATCTATTTCTGATGTGACAGTCATAGGTATGACTTCATCAGAATAGGGGATGGATCTGTTGAGAAGGTAGTAGGGTGTGATATCCTGGTATTTGGATGACATACACAGAGTAGGAAAGGAAACTCCTATACTACGGTCGGTTATACTTTGGTCGTCACACAGTGGTTTCTCCACATGGGACTTGGACACTATATCAGACATACTGGTTACTAGACCTATGGTTTTAGATCTAGATTTGGGTGTTTTCCCAATCAGGGTACCTTGACAGCATTTTAAGAGTATTTAGAGTGGACGACTCCTGGCACGGTAGTGTACCTGCAGGTGATGGAGTCACCCTCTCTAAAGGTGTCTTATAGACTAAAGTAGAGAGGGATGTGCATGATTGGCAGATCACTTGCTTAGGCAATTGAGTCAATCATGAGATGTCAAGTACCACACCAGATGTTGTTCTTGCACTAGATGCAATTGGTTGACATTGATCCAATCCTGGAGAAACAGTCGGAAGCAGTTTTAGAACATAAGTGAATGTTCTAGGGATATGATAACGGCTGCCTCCTTTAGGAGACGATTATCATTCCAGGCTTCCAAGGTGACATGGAAGACAAGGAGGTTGTTAGAGTTATATTTTTACTTCTGACGAGGGGCAGTATTTTGGACAGGTGGTCCAAGGCAATACTGAGGGTGGCATAGCGCAGGATACTGATTAAGTTCAGTTGACGATACAGTCTAAGAAGTTTGGATTTGGAGTTCATTTATGAGCTAGGTCCCATCAGACATCCAGACATTCTAAGACAGGTATTGGTCATTTCGGGAGATGTCTTTCTCCGCGAACTTGAGATATAGAGAGACATGGAAAGAAACATCACAGCGGATCCACTCACTGAGGCTATTCCTCGAACGCAATAGTTTCACAAACGGGATTTGTGAGACTGACTAGTAGAGGAGTTGGGTGTTCGGTATCACACGGGCTGTGAGTATGCGACATCGCAATAATTAGCCTTGAGTGCAAGTGGGAGATTGATAGAGATAGTTCCCTCAGAGTCAATTATTGGATCACAGGCACGTGATTGCAATGATTGGGGGAGGACCTATCCCGGTAGGACAGTCTTACTCGAGATGATAGTATGCTATCTGGTTTACCTTTATCATCGTGTACTGCTTTAGGTGACCTGACAGGTCTCTATTGCACGTTGATAGAGCCCCTAGGATTTGATTTGTACGAAAATTTGTGTTTTTGTAGTTTAACCGCAATCAGAACGGTGTCGCGTGTAGCTAGACCGAGATGAGTATGGGTCGTCCTCTGGGAAACGTGGAACCTTTTACTTTTACTTTAGATGTGTTGAGAAAGAGAGGAGGGATAAAGAATTTTATAGAATGATTTCTAGATCTACGTTAAACAAGAATGTAAAATATAGATCTAGATTATTTTAGAGACTTAGATAATATAATAAGAAGGCTTGTAGGGTTCGTTAGGATTTAGTAGTTATGGACGATTAATTAAAAGTTACCCTTTTTATCCATTAATAGATTTAGAACTAGAACGACGGTGATGCGTATAGATTAGGGTTTCTGGAGGGAAAAGGAATCCCACTCTTAACCCTTATCTCGACACGGAACTCCGTTCATATCTAGCCTTTACCAAAACAATCATTAATCTAATCTCTAATCGCGGTCGGAACTAGCAAAGAATTGCTAGCGCGCCCGATTAGGATGTTAATGATTCTTTTGATAAAGTTCCTAAACTTTATAGGACTTAAAAAGGGTTTAATTATTTTCATCGTCCATTAGCCTACCGTAATCCAACGAACCCTAACAAGCGGAGAATTACTCGCGCATGTTGGGAGAAGAAGATGAAAAGCAAGAGAAGGAAAACATAATGTAAAATGCAAAAGAATAAAATAAAACAACTACCTTTATTAATCAACTTGAACAATCTACACTTTGATTCCTTAGAAAATGATTACAAAGACTAGTTTGCTTCTCGATCTCTTCCAAGGAGGTAGATGAACAGTTGATGATCAGCCTGGATGCGTGAGCCGTCTTGGACTTCGTGATCTCTTCGGCTTGATAACTTTTCCAAGAGGCTCTCGGTGTCCTTTTATAGTGCAAAGCCAGAATCTTTAGATTGGAAACTTGTTAAAATTCAGCAGAGATTCATGACAAAAAAATCTTGTCTTCCAACTCCTTAAGATTACGGCGGATCCGCGGCCCAAGGGGTTGTTTGGCCGCGGATCCGCGCTCAATAGTGAGGATCTCTTCATCAAAATTCTTGGGCTTGCTTCTTGTGACATGTGGCAATCCTAGGCACCTTTAGAACTCAGAAATCTTCTCTCGGTTGCTTGCAGACTTGGTCTCCAAGTTTTGCTTCTTAATTTGGCAGGTTTTCTTCAACAAATTGATTTGTTTGATAAATTCTGCATAACAACTTGGAAAATTCTGCACAATAATCTCAAATAATATTTAGTAGGCTTATTTCTACTAGGATTTGGTCAATAGATTTATTTGCATACATTTTCCTACCAAATACTAATTAAAATATATTAACACATGGAAAATGGTGTCTTTACACATAAACCCTCATATGTATAATATATCATAATAAAGTCCTTTTTTAATATGAAAATGGTAGGAAAAATGTAATACAAATGTGCAGTTTTATCAACTGAACAAATACCCCCAAACTTATCTTTGATCGTCCCCAGCAAACTAGTTTATTTAAGAGGAGAAAAAGAAAGGAGAAAACTAAGCACACTTTCGTAGGCAGACACAATTGCACTGAGCATGTGCAACAAGCCGTTAAACCTCTAGGTGTCCCTAGTAGGAGGAGTGTTGTCTCCTGAGGGTTTTCAGCGGATTACACCCACAAAATCCAATATCAAAAGAAAGATGGTGAAATTTACATATAAAGATAAGAACCATAAAAGAAAGGCCTTGAAAAGAGGAGTTTCCAACTATACTAGCTTTTCAGTTGTCATGAGCCCTATCTTAATAGTCATGAAAAAATGTTAGAAATCACATTATCCCTCAATAAAACATCGTCTTTATTCTTCATTCCTACCTTTCATCCAAACATTGATCATATAACCCCACGTGTGTGTAAATAACATCCCTACACTCGGAGAATTCAATTCAAGCTATCATACTCTTGTCCATCTACCTTAGTACTTTTTAATTTGATGAATACTTAGATTTGCTCACACATTTTCATGCGACCGTTAATACTTCTTGAGGTACTAACCGACCGATTACTCATGTGCTTGCTGATTAGGTGATAATATTTTCCTCGTCTTGCACCACCTAAGGCTTAGCAGTGACTCCCAGACCAGTTTGCCTTAGGGCACTAGGTGAAAAGGCACCCTCGCTATATTTTTTTTATTGCTGCCTTGGCGATAACAAAACCAGTGTTCATTTTTTTCTTTTCACCATTTTTATATTTTCTTCATTTTTTTTCATTTCCTTCATACTTTGGCTTTTAGACAAGAGCATTTCAAGGTATCCTCTACTATCCCGAGTTTCAAGACGTGTGTATGTGCATATAGTAGGGTATCAACATTCAAATGTTCGGCTTCCAGAATAGAAACTATTTTTCAGACTTATTTTTATCCTCAGATTAGTGATTTCCTTCATCTTACTAACCCTTGGGACAACAGCTCATAATTACTTATTACTAGTTCGTTTAAGAAAACTTCTAATTTTCTTGGTTTTCTTAAACTATTCCTATCTTTTGGATGTAATTTTTCACTTTCTACTCTTTTATTATAAAAGAATTTTTTTTTATTTAAAATTTTTGAAAATGTTGTGCTTATGCAAAATATGATGCAAATTGATGTGTAAATAAGCACAAATCTCCCCCAAACCTGTTTACAGCAGTGTCCTCACTGATGTCATCTGTTAAGCTCAAAAACCTGTAGACTTGGGAGGAAATTATTAATGGGGGCAAGAATATATGAAAGTAAAAATCCTCCCCCAAACTTATTTTTGGCTCACAAATTTGAGGACAAAAGTTATGATCAAGAGCCAAAAATATATCTCCCCTCAAACATGAGTTAGACAATACGAAGCATTTTAAGAGGGGGTGAGTCATTTGGTCAAAGTAAGACTTTACAAAGACCAAAAGTCAACACCAACCATTCAAAGATTTTATCAGTATATCGTATAGGTTGGTGGAAGAATATGTTGTATCGAGTCAAGAAAAAGTGGGGAAGGGATAAGAGGTGGTCATGAAAGGGTTTGAATTTAGAGAAAAGAAAGAATGAGGAGGAATGCGAATGATTAGGAAGAAGGAATGGTGACGGTTCAACCTCTATAGGTGGAGATTGATCAATCACAAAATCCGTATTGTTTAAAAATTCAAGTTCGTCAGCAAAAAGTTCTTCAAAACTTTTATCAATGGTGTGATTAAACATTTTGCTGTCAAAGAGTTTTATGCCAGAATTTATTCTACTTGATTCATAAAAAATCACTGAGGTAGAGGACTCGAAAAACTCATCTATCTCTTTTTAAAAAATATCCAAATCAAGTTGAATTTCTGGTATTACTGAACTTGAATTAACGGATTGTGATTTATCAAAACTCACTGAAACTATAGGAACAGAAGAAGAACTGGAGAAAGTAGAAGGTGAAATGGGTAAACAAATTGGTGTGTCGAGTGTTGCTGAACCAGATGTGGAAGATGGAGGCTGTATTTCGATCTGATCTTCGGGTATACCTTTATCATCAACTTCAAGACATATTTGGGGTTCGGGAAGAATTAAAGGCTCAAGATGATGACCACAAGGAAGTGAAAGGATTTGATGAATTGGTGGGACAAAATCATCCAAAATTTCGGGTTCATCAATCAATATATCCCCAATGTCAATTACCTCATTCAAGTGAAGGTTAAAATTCTCAAACTCCTCATCAAAAGTATGGTTTTCAATCAGTTTTGGTTCAAGAGTGGAGGTGTAGAGATCACAAGGGTTGGGTATGGTTTCACTTGAAAGGGACCCTTCACAGTTGGGTAAATCAAACACTACAAAGTCACACAACTTATCAGTCATTCTATTTGGTGTACTTGATGAATCTATGAAACTGGAGTTGTGGATTTCAGTTTGGAAAGGGGAGGTTTGATTAGGAAGGGTGTACAGTTCTGTCTTACTACGCAAATCCTTCATAATTTGATTCGTCAGTTCCATATATTTTTCTAATGTCTGCTCCAGACTAGTCTTGGGTTGATAAGGGGTTTCAGTATAAGATTGAAATTCCTGTGGATAATTAAAACTCCCAAATGACTGATTAGAAGAACTGTCTAGAGTAGGTGGAAAAGTCGGATTGGATTGATAGGAACAGAATGGTTGCTGAACTTGGGTAGGAGTAGGATCAATATTATGATAAAAAGAATATTGATATAGGTTGGTTGGTTGGCTATATACAAACCGCATATCAAACTCTTCTCCGGACAGTGCTGGTGATGGTTGATATTGGTCCGGGTTGAAACTTAGGCCTCTAGACCTAGCTATGTGCTCAGCAATGGACATTCGTCTAGGGGCTTCCTCACTCTGGGTATGAACTGAAACAGGTGTAGGATTAGGATACGGTTGATAAGACCTAGACTGAGGTGGACAACTGTTTCTTCCTGCTTGTTCTATATGATCTCTTAAGGACATGGAAGAGCCGGACGGTATACCGAAGGGATTTCGAAAACAAGAGATATCTGGTTGTGGACAGCAAAGCTCGGCAAGTGTTCTTCTGTTTAGGTCACCCATTATAAGAAGAGAAGAAGGGGGAAGGGGTAAAAAGGAGAGAAAGTAAGTGGTTTGTTTTTTAAAAAACGGACGGATTTAGACAAATCACAAAAAATGCACAACCCTAGAACTATGGTTACCTAGGTCCGGTCTCTAGACCGCTCCTAGACATCCAAAGGACAAGCCGCAGGATAAATCCTCTACTGCCTCCGTACTACCCTTGTAGCCAGGTAAGTGCCAGATAAGTGGGAAGGAACCACGTCGTGGGCCTAATTAAAAACCACTAGCCTTCGACACACTTGCCTAGGCGCTACAAGAATAACGCGGATAAATGATAGATTACCCACGACCTTCCTCTGTCCTTATTGAGCGCGACAGTCCTTAGAGTCTGGTCTAGATATTTTTTAAATTAATGAAGGGTTGATCTATATGCTTGGTTTGTGATTTGTGGGGCTTAGGAAGGGTGATGAAATCCCCACCTATTCTTGATTTGGTCCTTGCCCCTTAAAGATCCGTATTAAAATATGTAAAAACAAACCGAAAAACAAAACTTTGCAAAAAGATTTTTGAGCGGCGATATTTTGCAAAGAATCCTGCAGAAAATAGATTTTATTGGATTTTAGAGGAGAGAGAAGAGAGTTAGAATCTTACCAGAGAGTTCTGTAGCCCTAATCCCTCCAAACAGCCGCGTTTCCGCCGCAGGAATGGTACTTTTGTCGCGGTTCCGCCGCAAGATGGATGGTTCAGTTGCTGAAAAATTTTCTGTGTCCCTCTGGGCTCCTCTGGATCTCGATGAATGGCTCTGTCTTCTGTTTTCCTCAATTCTGTAACTCCAGATCTCCTTGCAAAATTCACGCACAAGTCGTTAAATATGCAATTTGCAGTTTTGTGTTAATAATGATATGGCTCGTCTAAGAATTCAACACAAATAGTAAAAATAAAAAATTACGCACGTATCCCCGGCAACGGCGCCATTTGATTTTTACGCAAGATTGTGTTTTTGTAGTTTAACCGCAATCAGAATGGTGTCGCGTATAGCTAGACCGAGATGAGTACGGGTCGTCCTCTGGGAAACGTGGAACCTTTTACTTTTACTTTAGATGTGTTGAGAAAGAGAGGAGGGATAAAGAATTTTATAGAATGGTTTCTAGATATACGTTAAACAAGAATGTAAAATATAGATCTAGATTATTTTAGAGACTTAGATAATATAATAAGAAGGCTTGTAAGGTTCGTTAGGATTTAGTAGTTATGGACGATTAATTAAAAGTTACCCTTTTTATCCATTAATAGATTTAGAACTAGAACGACGGTGATGCGTGTAGATTAGGCTTTCTGGAGGGAAAAGGAATCCCACTCTTAACCCTTATCTCGACACGGAACTCCGTTCATATCTAGCCTTTACCAAATCAATCATTAATCTAATCTCTAATCGCGGTCGGAACTAGCAAAGAATTTCTAGCGCGCCCGATTAGGATGTTAATGATTCTTTTGATAAAATTCCTAAACTTTATAGGACTTAAAAAGGGTTTAATTATTTTCATCGTCCATTAGCCTACCCTAATCCTACGAACCCTAACAAGCGGAGAATTACTCGCGCATGTTGGGAGAAGAAGATGAAAAGCAAGAGAGGGAAAACATAATGTAAAATGCAAAAGAATAAAATAAAACAACTACCTTTATTAATCAACTTGAACAATCTACACTTTGATTCCTTAGAAAATGATTACAAAGACTAGTTTGCTTCTCGATCTCTTCCAAGGAGGTAGATGAACAGTTGATGATCAGCCGGATGCGTGAGCCGTCTTGGACTTCGTGATCTCTTCGGCTTGATAACTTTTCCAAGAGGCTCTCGGTGTCCTTTTATAGTGCAAAGCCAGAATCTTTAGATTGGAAACTTGTTAAAATTCAGCAGAGATTCATGCCAAAAAAATCTTGTCTTCCAACTCCTTAAGATTGCGGCGGATCCGCGGCCCAAGGGGTTGTTTGGCCGCGGATCCGCGCTCAATAGTGAGGATCTCTTCATCAAAATTCTTGGGCTTGCTTCTTGTGACATGTGGCAATCCTAGGCACCTTTAGAACTCAGAAATCTTCTCTCGGTTGCTTGCAGACTTGATCTCCAAGTTTTGCTTCTTAATTTGGCAGGTTCTCTTCAACAAATTGATTTGTTTGATAAATTCTGCATTACAACTTGGAAAATTCTGCACAATAATCTCAAATAATATTTAGTAGGCTTATTTCTAATAGGATTTGGTCAATAGATTTATTTGCATACATTTTCCTACCAAATACTAATTAAAATATATTAGCACATGGAAAATGGTGTCTTTACACATAAACCCTCATATGTATAATATATCATAATAAAGTCCTTTTTTAATATGAAAATGGTAGGAAAAATGTAATACAAATATGCAGTTTTATCAACTGAACAGGATTCTTGCTTGACTGCCAGCAGTATGAGGGCGATCATATAAGTGAGAGCTGGTAGTCTATAAGAACATCCTTAAAAGGTCCCTAGTCGTAGGAGTTTCGAGACAGGGCATCGATTCTCCAGAGTAGACTAGTGTATACAGTCGAGACCCCGACGAGGGGCGGTGGCCGGTCTCACAAGCCACTGGTGTCAGTTGGTTCACCTAAGATGTATACAGGTGCTCATTGGGTTATGAGTACACCGGACGGGACTCGCCGGGAACATGCTAGTTGGTCTTATACCTGACGTCAGATAGCAGTTCCTAGGTGACATGTGTACAGGTTAGTTCATCGACCTGGGGATCGTCATTTGTCTCGTGTGAGTTCCCACTGTGCTTTGATTACTACCCTACCACGGCTCAAAGGAGTCGTGCAAACAAGTTTTAGTTGGGTACAGTCCCGAGCCACATGGAGGCAGTGAGCGGATCTTCAGGGGTTCGTCTCTCCCGGTATTGGGGGTGAGGTCGCGCAGTGTCTAGGAGAGCAATTACACGAAGTCCTTGGCCAAGGCAGGAGATTTACTGGTAGGTATTCCAGTAATATCTCAGGGTGTTCTGGGCTACACTCCGACACGACTTGTACCACTTTTGGGGGTCTGACTTTTACCAACCCCCTAGGCCCGACATGCGATGCTCATAGAAGAACGGACCGGACTGTACGGATATTGTCACTGACAGGCTCAGTAGGGTGTCAGGATGAGTTCGCTCATCGACGTCCCTTTTGGTCAATAGCTGGTGGCCCGTCACGTATTGGCTTATACATCTGACGTGCTAGTGGTTAAATCCACAGCCATAGTATTGACGAGTCTTTAGAGTCCACCACACTTTCAGTTACTCAAGCTTTCGGGCGAAACGCGGTAGAGGCCGTATGGAGATATGGCAGGGTCCGATCAGATACGTGCGGTATTGCACGGATCAGGATCGGACGATTAGTACTAGTGGCCGTATGGTTATATGGCAGGGTTCGATCAGATACGTGCGGTATTGCACGGATCAGGATCGGACGGATATTACTAGCCGGCTTTGGTTTAAGCCGGATCCTAGTATAGTACAGTGTAAATTTTGTCTCTTTGCATTTGTGTTCAGTGGGAATACAAATGCGGGTGTGTATACACAGTATCGGGGTTTTCCTGTAATTTATTACGGGACCAGTTTTCTGGAGTTGCCAGTTTGCATTCCGTTCCGGCAGGTTTTCCTTTGTTCTTTCCCGGCCGGACTTTTCCGATGGAGGGGGTTATTTGCAAGTTTGCAAATAACACATTGTGGAGGGGTTTCTTGCACTTGTGGCATTATGATAAGTTTAGCATCTTTGCTTTTTCATGATGGTTTTGCTTTTGTGATTAGATGAGATTTGAAATGAAATTGACATTGTTATCATTTCACTTTGGCTATGGTCGCCCTTTGCTTTTACTACCATTACCTCCCTTCATGGTTTTGGATTATGTATTCTTTCCTCCACCATTCTTGTAACCCTTCGAAAATCGTTTAGGCAGTTTTTCGGTAATCGGCAAATTTTTCGGCTTTTTCCGTAAAAAGTCAAAAGTGATATTTTTTCATTGTAGACTTAATTATACAAAATTTAAATAAGATATTACTATAATTTTGTCACTAAAATGTCATTTATAATTTTCTAGTTAAATAAATTTTTTTTCGTAATTAATTATTTTTTTATTATTTTAAGCCTTTTTAAATACATTTAATTAGGGATAAATACAAATTTAATTAGGTAAATTTCTTAATTAGGAGTCTTTATAAGCTAAAATATGGTGTTAATAAAATTATATCATGGCTTGCAAACTTTTAGTTTTAAGGAAGGAAATTTAATGAAAAATGAGGTAAAATAAGGGTTTTTTTGTAAAATGTTGAAAAGAAATGCATTAAATGATAACATGGGGGTGTTTTAGACCTAGAAACTTCTCCAAAAATCCACAAACCCCCTCCTCCTACTGCTGGCCGAGCTCCAACTGCAGCAACCCCCATTTCTTCACTTCATTCTTGCTTCAAATTCATAGCAAAAATTCACAAAAATCAACAAATTTCCATCTCCATTCAAACCAAAAACCTAATCCATTCTCTCTTCAACCCATATTAGTTCAAAACATGATGAAAGGAGGCTTCTTGGAGACTTGATCAAGTTAGGGTTCAAGCTTGTGAGGTGAAAATTCTAATCTCTTTGTCAAATTGTAGTTTCAAGGTGCTAAAATAGAATTTTGAAGTATCAATTCAATAGAAATTGCTTGTTCATGAAATTCAAGAAAGGGATTTGATTGTGGATTAGTGTTTGAAGCATGGTTGATGTATTAAAGTTGGGGTTTGGTTATCTAATTAATTAGAGTGGTGAATTGTGTATTGGTATGCTTACTAAATCGATAAATTTCGATGTTTGTAACAAATCGGTAAAGAAATCGCTTGCTAGATTTTTTGTAGAAATAGTATGCGTTCAAATTGCGCTAGGTTAGCAATATTACTAACTTCGTATAGGATTATTAGAGTGCGCGAACGTGGGGTTTCATCTAGTCGGGTTGTAGTTTTGTCGATTTCCCCGAAATGACGATTTTAGCTAAAAATTAGCGATTTTCGTGCGTTTTCCCGCGCACCGAGGGCGTGCTATAATTAATTTGGGAGCGTTGATATTTGTATAATGTGACTTGCATCGTTTAGGGTTTTGTAATCTTATACTTGGTGTTGTGCAAATTTAGGATCGGTCGGGGAAACTTCGGATACGGCGCGAAAAGGCAAAGCGGTGGCCGGATCAGATTAGCGGGGATTTCTGGTGAGTAGATATATTCATCTACGGGGGAATCGTCTGGATGGCGCGAGGCACCCCCTCCCTAGTTAGGATTACTCTACTTTATGCAATAATTATATTGTTAGCTAGCTTATCCATTTACGCACATTGCGTACCCTTACAGCTAACCCTATACTAGATTGCATGGACATTCATATGACATTCATATATACATATGCGATATCATTTCGTAGGACACGAACACCTTACCATTGGCATCTATTGCATGCGCACTATTCATGTGACACACACGCCTTTGGTATTTGCCATGCCACGTGCACTATAAAAACCTGTTTAGCTTAGTAACGCCATTGCATTCATGCATGATATTTGAGATTGTATCGCACGCATATACCTCGCATTACTGTCATATTTACATAGATTTCTAGCCAAACTCTCACATCATATACATTGATATCATAGATACTTATCATATATAACATGTGGACATTATGATTTCTTGAGGATTTCAGTTTTGCGGCGATTTCTGGATTTTGGGGGAAAACCGCAAGAATTTAACAAAACCTTATATTTATCTTTTTCAAAACAAAGTTGCGGTTTTCTCGTGATGTATGTGTCGTCCACCATGAGTTTTCATGTTTTCTGTTGGATTTCGAGACCCGATTCGAGGAGTGGAGGAACCGTCTCGGGTACATGGTGGGCCCGGTATGGTACCCCGGGGCAAGAAGATCGAGTTGTAGACGATGAGCCTGGCAGGGGAAGACTACCTACCGGTGATGTCTGGCGCGGCGGATATCCGGAGGATACCGACCGTTGTCGTGAGATTTGTGATATGGGCCGATCCGAACTGACGGAGCCCGATATTGAGACAGATATGATTCCTATTTGGTGTCGATGCTTGACACGGGTTTTCAGAGGATTTCTTGATGATATTTAGCTATTATGCAGACATTCATTTTCTAAAAGTTAAGAATGCAGTAACATTAACATTTAAATCACTTAAAGAGTTAGAAAAGATATTGCATACATGTGCATGCATACTAGAGTTATTATATCACATATGGACATACATGTTGTTCCGCATTGCGTGCATTCTTACGATTGCCTTAGTAGATGTTATATTTACTCACGAGCTGGCAACTCACCCCCGTTGTGCCACAGTGTCTTGCAGGTCGGACCCGTCATCTTTGTAGCGGCGGGCTATCTTATCATCAGCTCATTTTGCTCAGACTCGCGACATCGCCCGTAGGTGGGTTGCGAGTATACTTTATTTCCTTTTGCTTTATCATTGTATCTAGTATTCTCCATCTACCACTTGTATTGTATATGCGACCTAGTGATGAGACTGAGAGATTTGTATATTTGTGGTTCCTTTTGGGTCGAGCTCACTTGAGCCGACGTGTGTTTTCTGGTATTTGCATCTCTTTTATGCTCTTTTTCTTGATATTACTATTATATTGCATGTGGTTGTGATCCGCCTTAGGCGAAGAGCTAGCTCCCGCTTGGGGATGCCATTTTTATAATTACAGGTTTATTATCTTGTTGTACCCATTTTGGGGGATAGAAAATACAGGGGAGACTCTGCCGAAATTTTCAGAAATTTTTGATGTTTTAAAAAGGGATTCTATGCAACTTAATTGATTTAAAAACCGTTTTCGTTTAAGGTTTTCCTTCACTCTCTTTTGATTTTGGGTTAGATTTCTGGGCTTTGGCTGACTTAGGTTACGGTACGCCTTTAGACGTCTCGTAATCTAAGTGCCAGTCACGTTCCGTACTTTCGGGTCGTGACAAAGTTGGTATCAGAGCTTAGGTTTTACCTTTCTGAGTGTAGGACGACCTTGGTAGATGGAGTAGGTGACTTAAGCAGAGTGGCGTAGCGTGGGTATGGTCCGCGGCATACTTACGATACGGTACTCCGCCTAAGTGACCTTAGGACATAATTGCTTGTATTTCCTTTCTTGATTCCTTGCATTCCTTGATTCAATTGCAATGATCTTATCAGTCCTTTTTCTTATTCTAGCTTCGATGCCGCCAAAGACTACGAGAGCTCAGCGGGCTGCCGCTAGGGATGAGATTCGGGCGGGCCCGTCTGAGGCGAGGATCGAGCGGGAGGATACTCCTACCCCTCAGGGTCCCACTGATCCGCCTTATCCTGACCGTATTGCCAGATTAGAGGCCGGCATGCAAGAGTTGAGGCAGATGATGGGATCTTTAGTTGAGTCTAGCCGGGCACAGAGGTCCGAGGACGTTCCTTCCACCCAACAGACCACGATCGTACCTGCTGTACAGATGGTCACTCCTGCTGCTACTACGGAGACTATTCCTGTTTCACTACAGGAGTTCATGAGATTGAGACCCCCAGCTTTTACCGGTACAGATGCGACAGAGGACCCACAGACATTTCTCGATAGGATGGCACGGATTGGCCGTTCGTTGAGGTGTTCTGAGGATAGATTGGTGGAGTTTGCGAGTTTTCGTCTGGAGGGTCTTGCCCAGACATGGTACGACTCAGTAGAGAGAGGCCGAGCTGCAGGTCTGCCTTCTATGACCTGGGATGAGTTTACAGCTGCATTTCTTGCCCGTTTTCTTCCGGAGAGTGTCCGAGATGCTCGAGCCCGTAGTTTTGAGTCTTTGCGCAAGACTCCTGGGATGACAGTGTCGGAGTATGATATACAGTTTACCCAGTTGTCTCGATATGCACCGTACCTAGTCGACACAGAAGAGAAGAGGATAAAGAGGTTTGTGCGAGGGCTTGATACACAGCTATTCCTTGCCATCGGCACCCAGCACTTTGATACATACGCAGCCGCGATGGATGCAGCCTTACTTTTGGAGGAGCGTATTTCTGAGACTCCGGTCGCTTCTGGGCCGAAGAGGATCCGTACCGATACGCCAGCTCAGCGGCAGATGGGCAGACATCGTGATAGATTATTTCCGGGGGATGGCGGAGGCAGAAGATTGAGACGAGGTCAGTTATTTGGTTCATATCCACAGACCCAGCAGTCGTCTCCAGGATGTTTTCGGTGTGGGAGTCAGTACCACCGTATCAGAGACTGTACCATAGGGCGTCCGGGCGCGGCGACAGTCCCGCATGTGACCTTACCACCCTCACCACCTTCTCAGAGAGCTTTACCTCCTACGCCTGATGATGCTTCACGCCAGACAGATGCTTCTAGAGGCCGTGGGCGAGGCGGTCCGGTTCAGAGAGGACGAGGCGACAGAGGCAGAGGCAGAGGCCGAGGTAGATGCAGAGGACAGCCAGCTATCAGTGGTGGACAGGCCCGAGTGTTCGCATTGACTCCTCAGGATGCACAGGCATCCAATGCCGTCGTGACAGGTACTCTGCCAGTATGTTCTTTTGATGCACGGGTATTATTTGATCCAGGCTCCACACACTCCTATGTTTCCACGTATTTTACACCGAGGTTGGGCCGAGAGTCTTCTCCGTTAGATCAGCCGCTTGTCGTTATTACCCCGGTAGGCGAGTCTTTTGTTGCCCGTTTTGTATACCGATCTTGTTCCGTTCGTATCGGGGAGAGAGATTCTTCAGTAGATTTGATTCTCCTCGATATGCTAGACTTTGACGTTCTTCTTGGTATGGACTGGCTAGCCACCTGCTATGCATCCGTGGACTGCCGTGAAAAAGCAGTCAGATTCAGTTTTCCTGGTGAGCCGGTTTTTATTATTCAGGGAGATCGTAGTGCTACCCTTCCCAGCTTGATTTCTTCTCTTCACGCTGGTCAGCTCTTAAGGAAAGGGTGTCAGGGATTCTTAGCTTATGTTTGTGATACTAGCTCCACAGAGGTTCCGTTGGACCAGGTCCCTATTGTGAGAGAGTTCCCTGATGTATTCCCTGACGAGCTGCCTGGTCTGCCACCAGAGCGCGAGATTGAGTTCTGTATTGACTTGATCCCTGGCACGGGGCCTATTTCTATTCCTCCTTATCGGATGGCCCCGGCAGAGCTGAGAGAGCTAAAGGATCAGTTACAGGACTTGCTGGACAAAGGGCTCATCCGACCGAGTGTGTCACCTTGGGGTGCTCCCGTCTTGTTTGTTAAGAAGAAGGACGGAAGTATGCGTTTATGCATTGATTATCGTCAGCTGAACCGGGTTACTGTGCGGAACAAGTATCCCCTACCCCGCATTGATGACTTATTTGATCAGCTCCAGGGTGCAGGGTTCTTCTCGAAGGTTGACTTACGATCAGGTTATCACCAGTTGCGGGTTCGGAAGGAGGATATTCCGAAGACAGCTTTCCGTACTCGATATGGTCATTATGAGTTCTTGGTGATGTCGTTCGGGCTCACCAATGCCCCGGCAGCATTTATGGATTTGATGAACCGCGTATTCAGGCCGTATCTCGATCAGTTCATCATTGTGTTCATTGACGACATCTTGGTTTATTCTCGGAGCCGGGAGGAGCATGAGCAGCACTTACGTATCACATTACAGACTTTGAGGGAGCATCAGCTGTTCGCCAAATTCTCCAAGTGCGCATTCTGGCTAGAAAGTGTCGATTTCTTGGGTCATGTGGTGACGAGAGATGGTATTTGCGTAGACCCGAAGAAGATCGAGGCAGTTCAGCGTTGGCCTAGACCGGTATCAGTCACAGAGGTTCGTAGTTTTCTAGGTCTGGCCGGCTATTATCGACGTTTTGTCCAGGATTTCTCCCGCATTGCTGCACCGTTGACCGGGTTGACCCGGAAGGGGGTTCCTTTTGATTGGACCCAGGCATGTGAAGATAGCTTCCAGCAGTTGAAGACTCGTCTGACTACTGCTCCAGTGTTAGCATTGCCTTCAGGATCAGGCGGGTTCGTGGTATATTGTGATGCTTCTAGAGTGGGGCTGGGATGTGTGTTGATGCAGCACGACAGAGTTATCGCGTATGCTTCTCGGCAGCTGAGGAAACACGAGCAGAACTACCCCACCCATGATTTAGAGATGGCTGCAGTGGTGTTTGCACTCAAGATCTGGAGACATTACCTATACGGTGAATCGTGCCAGATATTCACTGACCACAAGAGTTTGAAGTATATCTTCCAGCAGCGAGATTTGAACCTGAGGCAGCGCCGTTGGATGGAGTTGGTGAAGGATTATGACTGCGAGATTTTATACCATCCGGGCAAGGCGAATGTGGTGGCTGATGCTTTGAGTAGGAGGCCCGGAGGTAGCTTATCTTGTTTGAGCGCAGTACAGATGCAGTCGACGGCGGATTGGCAGGCGTTATGTGATAGCAGAGTGCAGTTCGAGTTTACTCCTACGGGGGGACAGCTGGCCCATTTCAGAGCACGCCCACAGTTACTTGACCGTATTCGCGAGGCACAGTCCGGCGATGCCCGTATCTTAAAGATTATTGAGCAGATTCGGCAGGGCAGAGTTTCTGAGTTCGTGATTGATGATCAGGGGATACTTCGATTTGGGACTCGACTGTGTGTGCCAGATTCAGAGGGACTGAGGCGTGATATTCTCAAGGAGGCACATAGATCCGTATACAGTGTGCATCCAGGTTCCACCAAGATGTACCGTGATTTGAGAGAGGTTTACTGGTGGGACGGGATGAAGAAGGATATTACAGATTTTGTGTCGAGATGCCTGACTTGTCAGCAAGTCAAGGCCGAGCACCAGAGGCCAGCCGGCGAGTTACAGCCTTTGCCCATCCCTGAGTGGAAGTGGGAGCAGGTCTCCATGGACTTCGTTGTGGGTCTACCCAGGACCAGTCGAGGGTATGACTCTATTTGGGTGATTGTGGATCGACTGACGAAAGCGGCTCACTTTCTGCCAGTGAAGACCACTTTTGGATTTTCTCAGTACGCCCAGGTTTATATTGATAAGATAGTGCGACTGCATGGCGTTCCGACTTGCATCGTGTCCGACCGTGGCACCCAGTTTACCAGCCGATTGTGGCAGAAACTCCAGGAAGCTTTGGGCACCCGATTGAGTTTTAGCACAGCCTTCCATCCTCAGACTGACGGTCAGTCGGAGCGTACGATTCAGACTCTTGAGGACATGCTCAGAGCTTGTGTTTTAGATTTCGGTGGTAGCTGGGATCGTCATTTGCCTTTGATCGAGTTTTCCTACAATAATAGCTTCCAGGAGACGATTCAGATGGCACCTTTCGAGGCTTTATATGGGAGGAGACGTCGATCGCCAGTATGTTGGACAGAGCTCAGGGAGAGCAGTATTTTGGGGCCGCAGATTGTACAGGAGACGACCGAGAAGATACAGCTGATTCGGGACAGGATGAGAGCGGCACAGAGCAGGCAGAAATCTTATGCTGACAGGCGTCGTCGCCGACTTGAGTTCGCTGTTGGCGATCATGTTTTCCTGAAGGTCTCTCCGATGAAGGGTGTGATGAGATTTGGGCGGAAAGGGAAACTGAGTCCTAGATATGTTGGTCCATTCGAGATCCTAGAGCGTGTTGGTCCGGTCGCTTATCGGTTAGCTCTTCCGCCCAGCTTCCCCGATGTTCACCCCGTATTCCATGTCTCGATGCTCCGCAAGTACCTTCATGATCCTTCCCAGGCGATTCAGCACCAGACGATCCAGTTAGAGCGTGATCTTTCTTTCACCGAGCAGCCGGTGGTCATCTTGGATCGGCAGGTGAAGAAATTGAGGTCGAAGGTCATACCGTCTGTCAAAGTCCTTTGGCGTGGCCCGAACAGCGAGGAGGTCACCTGGGAGACCGAGGTCGAGATGAGGAAGAGATATCCCCATCTTTTTGAAGGTACGCGTAGTTAAATTCTAAATTCGGGGACCGAATTTCTTTAAGGGGGGAAGATTGTAACCCTTCGAAAATCGTTTAGGCAGTTTTTCGGTAATCGGCAAATTTTTCGGCTTTTTCCGTAAAAAGTCAAAAGTGATATTTTTTCATTGTAGACTTAATTATACAAAATTTAAATAAGATATTACTATAATTTTGTCACTAAAATGTCATTTATAATTTTCTAGTTAAATAAATTTTTTTTCGTAATTAATTATTTTTTTATTATTTTAAGCCTTTTTAAATACATTTAATTAGGGATAAATACAAATTTAATTAGGTAAATTTCTTAATTAGGAGTCTTTATAAGCTAAAATATGGTGTTAATAAAATTATATCATGGCTTGCAAACTTTTAGTTTTAAGGAAGGAAATTTAATGAAAAATGAGGTAAAATAAGGGTTTTTTTGTAAAATGTTGAAAAGAAATGCATTAAATGATAACATGGGGGTGTTTTAGACCTAGAAACTTCTCCAAAAATCCACAAACCCCCTCCTCCTACTGCTGGCCGAGCTCCAACTGCAGCAACCCCCATTTCTTCACTTCATTCTTGCTTCAAATTCATAGCAAAAATTCACAAAAATCAACAAATTTCCATCTCCATTCAAACCAAAAACCTAATCCATTCTCTCTTCAACCCATATTAGTTCAAAACATGATGAAAGGAGGCTTCTTGGAGACTTGATCAAGTTAGGGTTCAAGCTTGTGAGGTGAAAATTCTAATCTCTTTGTCAAATTGTAGTTTAAAGGTGCTAAAATAGAATTTTGAAGTATCAATTTAATAGAAATTGCTTGTTCATGAAATTCAAGAAAGGGATTTGATTGTGGATTAGTGTTTGAAGCATGGTTGATGTATTAAAGTTGGGGTTTGGTTATCTAATTAATTAGAGTGGTGAATTGTGTATTGGTATGCTTACTAAATCGATAAATTTCGATGTTTGTAACAAATCGGTAAAGAAATCGCTTGCTAGATTTTTTGTAGAAATAGTATGCGTTCAAATTGCTCTAGGTTAGCAATATTACTAACTTCGTATAGGATTATTAGAGTGCGCGAACGTGGGGTTTCATCTAGTCGGGTTGTAGTTTTGTCGATTTCCCCGAAATGACGATTTTAGCTAAAAATTAGCGATTTTCGTGCGTTTTCCCGCGCACCGAGGGCGTGCTATAATTAATTTGGGAGCGTTGATATTTGTATAATGTGACTTGCATCGTTTAGGGTTTTGTAATCTTATACTTGGTGTTGTGCAAATTTAGGATCGGTCGGGGAAACTTCGGATACGGCGCGAAAAGGCAAAGCGGTGGCCGGATCAGATTATCGGGGATTTCTGGTGAGTAGATATATTCATCTACGGGGGAATCGTCTGGATGGCGCGAGGCGCCCCCTCCCTAGTTAGGATTACTCTACTTTATGCAATAATTATATTGTTAGCTAGCTTATCCATTTACGCACATTGCATACCCTTACAGCTAACCCTATACTAGATTGCATGGACATTCATATGACATTCATATATACATATGCGATATCATTTCGTAGGACACGAACACCTTACCATTGGCATCTATTGCATGCGCACTATTCATGTGACACACACGCCTTTGGTATTTGCCATGCCACGTGCACTATAAAAACCTGTTTAGCTTAGTAACGCCATTGCATTCATGCAGGATATTTGAGATTGTATCGCACGCATATACCTCGCATTACTGTCATATTTACATAGATTTCTAGCCAAACTCTCACATCATATACATTGATATCATAGATACTTATCATATATAACATGTGGACATTATGATTTCTTGAGGATTTCAGTTTTGCGGCGATTTCTGGATTTTGGGGGAAAACCGCAAGAATTTAACAAAACCTTATATTTATCTTTTTCAAAACAAAGTTGCGGTTTTCTCGTGATGTATGTGTCGTCCACCATGAGTTTTCATGTTTTCTGTTGGATTTCGAGACCCGATTCGAGGAGTGGAGGAACCGTCTCGGGTACATGGTGGGCCCGGTATGGTACCCCGGGGCAAGAAGATCGAGTTGTAGACGATGAGCCTGGCAGGGGAAGACTACCTACCGGTGATGTCTGGCGCGGCGGATATCCGGAGGATACCGACCGTTGTCGTGAGATTTGTGATATGGGCCGATCCGAACTGACGGAGCCCGATATTGAGACAGATATGATTCCTATTTGGTGTCGATGCTTGACACGGGTTTTCAGAGGATTTCTTGATGATATTTAGCTATTATGCAGACATTCATTTTCTAAAAGTTAAGAATGCAGTAACATTAACATTTAAATCACTTAAAGAGTTAGAAAAGATATTGCATACATGTGCATGCATACTAGAGTTATTATATCACATATGGACATACATGTTGTTCCGCATTGCGTGCATTCTTACGATTGCCTTAGTAGATGTTATATTTACTCACGAGCTGGCAACTCACCCCCGTTGTGCCACAGTGTCTTGCAGGTCGGACGCGTCATCTTTGTAGCGGCGGGCTATCTTATCATCAGCTCATTTTGCTCAGACTCGCGACATCGCCCGTAGGTGGGTTGCGAGTATACTTTATTTCTTTTTGCTTTATCATTGTATCTAGTATTCTCCATCTACCACTTGTATTGTATATGCGACCTAGTGATGAGACTGAGAGATTTGTATATTTGTGGTTCCTTTTGGGTCGAGCTCACTTGAGCCGACGTGTGTTTTCTGGTATTTGCATCTCTTTTATGCTCTTTTTCTTGATATTACTATTATATTGCATGTGGTTGTGATCCGCCTTGGGCGAAGAGCTAGCTCCCGCTTGGGGATGCCATTTTTATAATTACAGGTTTATTATCTTGTTGTACCCATTTTGGGGGATAGAAAATACAGGGGAGACTCTGCCGAAATTTTCAGAAATTTTTGATGTTTTAAAAAGGGATTCTATGCAACTTAATTGATTTAAAAACCGTTTTCGTTTAAGGTTTTCCTTCACTCTCTTTTGATTTTGGGTTAGATTTCTGGGCTTTGGCTGACTTAGGTTACGGTACGCCTTTAGACATCTCGTAATCTAAGTGCCAGTCACGTTCCGTACTTTCGGGTCGTGACAATTCTAACATGATAAGGTTTTCATTTGAGAAAAGAGAAGAAGAGGTTTTTCATTCTTGAGAGTTTCATTCTTGATCTCATTTCATGCTAGAAAAATGCAAGCACCATTTTTCTTATCTTGATTCCTCCATCATCTTCAAAGGCAACAAACCCCAAATGAGACATAGGCTCTATACTACACATTCTACAGCAAATCTTGGACGCGTCGGCTAGCCTACTTCGCGCCCGAGTTGCCTCGGTATTGAGGTGGGAGCCCGTAAAAGATACAGGCGATGTGGTGCCCTTCCGACGAGGAGGCGACGACCGGAGTTTCCGCAGGAGATCGGGACGACGAGGAGAAGACCGGAGGACTCGGATCATTCGGTATATCTCTTCCCCTTCTTGTAGTTAGCTTTGACTAGTTAATGGCCCGATCCGGGTGTTTAGTGTGCGGTAGTGCCGGTTTGCTAAGTTCGCAAAATTAAAGTTTATCACCGCTTCCGTATTTGGCCATCGGATTGACGGCCGGGGCGCCGCCGTGCACTTACAGGTGCATCCAATGCTAGCAGAGCAAGATATCTACTTGCCTACTGTTCATGGTCTGGCGCCTGCTTTTAGGCTCTTGCCTCTCACCGTGTATTGCTAGTTATATAGCTCCTCGGCTCAACGGCCCAATATGGAATGACGACGGAAACCGTCCTGCTCGGTCACATCCTCTACAGATCTCTGGCCAACTATCTCGTCGACGATGCCGAACTCTGACCTACTGGGTGTGCGCAATATGACCGCTCCTGGGTCCAAGTATTCCAGAAAGGTCCTGTCGAGGTCTCTCTCAAATCTCGTTTCTGCCGAATTTCTCGGAAGTTACCACCCTTTAATAAATCAATTCCTTGTTCCGGAACGGCTGCATACTCAACACGACTCCTTCTGGAAGATATATCCATATACAATGCCTCTGCATGGGTGTCACATCTCTTATGTCGGCAGATTGGAACATCATCTCATCAAGATCTCGTACGAACCTCTTACTCCACTTTTCTCTGCTGTCGACTGCTTCGGGTTCGTCTCATCGTGGCTGCATGGACTGTGCTCCAACGGCTATACTCGTATCTGGAGTCTACCAAGCAATGCATCCCATCACATGATATCCGAAAGATGTCAAACCTTTTGATCGATTCGTTAAGATTCCATAATTCCTCCAAGAGCTAAACATCTTGGGTACAGTTTAATATTAGTCCAGTACATGCCACAGCACCTGTGGACCAACCGTAGAAGGGAAAACCCAAGCCTCACAAATGGCACCGCTGAACTGCTGCAAACCCTAAGGTTCAAAGGCGTTCTATGGTCATTACGTCGAGTTAGGGTTTCATTCTTCTAGAGGGTCCATAGCATTACTTGCATTTGTCTCTGAATACTTTAAACTTGGAAAATGGGCTCCTGACATTCGATCGTCTCCATCGACTCTCAACGTACCTGCGTGAAGTCGTTTCTAGCCGGAATCAATCTATCTGATGACCTCGCATCGGGGTAAGCAAACGAACCACATGTCCTAGTCTTTCATCCTCGGGTGACTAGTGACCTTTTATCATATCTTTAAGTACATCTCGTACAGCAATAGCTCCAACATATGGGGCGATATCTCGTCGTTCGCAGCAACAACTGGCTCATTTTTCCGCATGCTGAACAGTGCCACAATCATCAATTAATAGGTGCATCGACGGTCATCACATTCTGGCTGGCCCCAAGCAGTAGCCTGATCCTCTGGTGCTGATCTGCACGTCCGTGAAATCCCGTAAGAGCGATCCATCAAACGCTCATGGCGCGAAAACACAATAAAACGACTCCTCTATGCAATAGTATGTCCCTGGAATCATGCCATGGTCAGTCCTCGTCCGTGACGAGCTCGTGCTGACACAACTCTAGCCGTAGCTCTCTCTTCCCGTGTAATCGTGGCAGCAAAATCATTACCAATATCGATGAGGATAGATCATAGGAATGAATATAATATTGTGCAAGGAAATGTACATCCTAAGGCTCCTTAAGCGGAGTGGCGTATCGTAAGTATGCCGCGGAACAAACACACGGTATGTCACTCTCCTTAGGTCACATACTCCATCAACCAGGGTCAACCTATGCGACGAAAGTTCGGGTGTAATACCCCCTCGACAAAGTCTAAGTTCCGAAAAGTCAAGCCTAAGTTCCGAATATATACAAACGCTCTAGGCTTTACATAGTCAAATTTTGACTCGAACCAAGGTTAACCTAGCGTTTTGATAACATGTTTGTCACAAGCCGAAATGGTACGCGTCTGGCACTTGAATTATATGAAGTCTATAGGACCCCATCTAATTGAAGTAAGCCAAGAAATCCAAGAAATCTAAACCAATTAAAGAAAGAAGTGAAGAAAACATGTTTTAAAATAAGGGGTTTTTAAATAAGTAAGCCGAATATGCATTTTTTAAATCCCAAGTCCTTTCTGAAAATTTCGGCAGAGTTTCCTTTGTAAAAACTGGCCCCAAACGGGGTACAACAAGAATAATATATGCATAATGATAAAAGGCATCCCCAAGAGTGAGCTAGCTCTTCGTCTATCAACGGTCACAATCACGTAAGCAATTTAATATACAACACCGAAGGGCGAGGATCAAAACTCAAAAGGAAACTCAAAATCATGACGAAAACCATAATACTACAACACGCGACTCTATGGTCGAAATAATACACAACTGGTTTTCTAAGTCTGAAATAAATATACAAGTCTGGTTGATGGAATTTCTAGATACAACAACGAAAATAAATAAGTACAATGGTGGTCACGATGCGAGTGAACCCACCTACCACAGCAATCACCTAGAAAGGAAGAAGTGTGCCAGAAAGCCCCAATGAAACCTGTACGGCAAAACCTGCAAGAAACTGTGGCACAACGGGGGTGAGTTGCCAACTCGTGAGTAGAAAACATCACAGAGCAGAAATCGTATGTATGACTCAATCCTAGGTCAAACGATCAGTAATAACATATCATCAATAAGAATAAGTCTGAAGCATGATAAGGTGGCAAGGGTAAACATCTATACATAAGTGTAGTACCTAGTGCTTGTGCCAGTGCCTCAGGTAGCAACATATCATAAATATGAGGTAAGGTCAATGTAATCAACAGGAATCAATGTCAACTATATCACGAAGTCTATAAGTATGTGGGTATCATCCACGTGTCAACCAATGACACAAAACATCATGCATGTAAATATCATAAAGCATATGCATGGGAGTATGAGGATATAAATCAACGTGTGTCCCTCGCGACACATCGAAATCATGGAACCTGAGTGTCCAACATCGACACTCAAAAACATCATGAAACCTGTGCCCAGCATCGGCACGTAAATCCTCATATATATATAGGGCCCCGTCAGTCCGGATCGGCCCACGAGCTCCGTCAGTCCGGATCGTCCCGTATCATCTCTCAACTCCGGTCGGTATCATCCGGATATTCGCCGAGCTCAAATACAATCACCGGTAGGTTGTAGTCCTTCTGCCAGGCTCACCGTCTGTAGCACAACAATCCATTCTCACCCTGGGGTACCATACCGGGTCCACCATGTACCCGAAATCGGCCTTATCCAGCTCCTCGAATCGGGTTTCACATGTCATACGTCTCAGAAACGAGAAAACACATGGTGGACGCACTGAATTATCATATAAAAAGAAACAATGTTTTTAAGACAGTACATACTTTCTTTTGAAATAGCCACAGTCCTCAAATCCAGAAATCTCATGAAAACAGCATATCTCAATGCGTAAAGCGTAAAGCGTGATGTATGCGACGTATAACAGAAATGTAAGCATATATGTATATCATACAACATGGAATAGTAATATGCACTTATCAATGGAAAACCGCTCCTTCAAATAAATCCAGTTTTAAAATATATCTTGCGGTTCCCAAATCTCCGAAATCAAGCCAGAATCATCTATGTCTGTGCAAATATGTATGTATGCAAGTATGGGTGTACAATATGTGTGTACACAAGTACGCCATACAAGGAGTCATATCCTGATGCAACAATCCTATGGTCTAGTGGCATGGCAATTATCGATGATGAAGTGTGTAAGTCGGAAAGCAGGTGTACGTGGAACATACGCATCATCGATAATGGTGCTGGAATCCTGACAGCATGGGTTTAATATAACTATAAACAGATTTAAACATGCAATGCGATGAGAATAGCAAGAATATGCGGAAAATGAATAATAAACACAACAGTGAAGAATCTACATCAATATATATATATATATATATATATATATATATATCATACAGTTTTGCCATTTGGAATAACACGAATCGTGGGGTTTAGAAAAATAAGGGCTACGGTGTTTTTAGGAAAAGATGCGTATTTTGAAATATCCGTAGAATCCCTTAGACTGTCTTTTAAAATACTCACGATTCGTTAGTTTTGAAATAGGTATGACTCGGGTCTAGTCTAACAACTACTAAGTACTAGAGAACTAAACGAGCAGTCTAACCGAATGGATAAGGGAAACCACCTAAATCTGAGTCGATATACATATAAATATAATAGTTGGTGATCCCGCCTCAATAGTATCACATACGATACAATATACAATATGACATCCTCGAGTCAAGAGTGCGGATCTATCATCAATATATAGCTCGTACGTAAATCCGTCATACGGCATTCCAAATCTCGGTACGGGTCGAATCTCACATTTATCTCATCAATTATCTGGTATCCTTATCATCATATCTCATGAACTGGGGATACTGATCTAAGTCTAGTACAAACAGATACCATCTGCATATATATATATATATATATATATGCGTGTACGAAAACACACGCCTAAGGGCCCGCTATAACTCATGTTGTATTTCATAATATGAACCCCATCATATCACCGATCTTATGGCACCATGCCCAATCTCATCGACTCATCTCCAAATACCATAACAATCCTCATCATCCATGTATTGGTATACGTATATATATACCTATTCCCATACCTATGTGTGTGTATATATATACCTATCCCCATATACGCACAAGTATAACAAAGTAAGCATGTATGTGCATGTGGGTGTAAACCCATTCTACGGTTCGTGACTAAGAAGCTATACTAGTTTACTTCTAAAAACCCTAATCTAACAATTGAACACCTAAACATATCTTGAATATCCATGTCACACTTAAAAGATATCATATATATAGTATATATATATAGCATACTATACATAGAACTGCGGGGGTGCTATACGCCATCCACCCGACTTCCCCCGTAGATATAATCTACTCACCTTAATCTTGCTTGCCGATGTCGATGTCGCCACCATCTTCTTAATCGTCTAGAATCATCGTGGGGGTACCTACATGTCACACATATCGTATCGCATTAAAACCAAATCGAAACCAAAATGACATGCGGAACTCACATAGGTCAAAACCTATGGTCTGCCCTCGCAACTTAACTAAATAACACCCGATAGAGACGTACAAACGTCAGGTTATCGAATACAGCACAAATCAAAAAAATCCAGAATTCAAAATACGTAAAACAATATCCGAATCAAACAACAAATAAAGTATTTTAGTCCCAGATTTAGTATAGGGTGAAAACAATATGAGCAAACAACACTAGGGTGATATATAGTGTGTATATGACTTACTGAAGCAACCTGGGCCCTAACCCCCACCCCATGGCCAGCCATACCCCCAAGAATTCCGGTCTGATCGGTTTTTCCATGGAGTTGGGTTCTCGTATGGTTAGGGTAGTCTCGTGGTGCTCTAACTAGGCATCTGAAGTTGTTTATTTATCTTGTAACTAACCCAGGTCATACCAGATTTCCCTGCACACTCCAATAGCTCACAAACCGACATGAAAGTTCTGAAATTCCGTATTTTGGGTTTCATTTGGGTTTGGTATGGGTTTCTATCATTTATGGGGGTTTAAGGTCATCTCTAAAGCCCAGTTACACCACCTCTAATCAAATCAAAACCTAATTCCCAACTTGAGATTCAAAAGTTCACTAAACACCACCAAATCGATTTTATACTTGAATAGATGCATAAGCAAATGAAATACTACACTAATGATGGAATAATTACCTCATTTTGCTCTCATGAATCCCCTAAGGCACAAAAATCAAATTTTTCTTTGTCCATAGTGTAGCTTGTGAGCTTGTGCACAAACTTTGTGAAAGTGAGATAGACTTTGAATGAAGTTTTGAAGCTTGAATGAAGAGAAGAAGAAGAAGAATAAGAAGAAGAGGGAGAAGGGAATGGGAGGGACTGCTGCTGGATAATTTTGGAGGAAGTGAGGGAAAGAGAGAGAGTGTCCAAGTCAAAGCACCATGCCTCCTAACTACCCCCATGCTTATTTGTTTATTCCTTTTTTTTTTCTTTCTTTAGTTACCTTTTCTATTCTCTTTAAATTCAAACAACCATGCATAAATCATGAAGAAATGCCATGATAAGAAATGTAACAAGTGTAAAAAAGACTTTTGCATGTCATGTGCACAAAACACGTTTAGTGCCCGATTAGCGATATCTAATCGCGATTAGCGATATCTAATCGCGATTAGCACTAATTAGCGTATAATAAATCATAAAAACTTGTAATTTTCATAATTCACATAAAACACCCTCTTTTTAGTAATTTCCATAATTTTCCCAATTTTTTCCTAATTTATCGGTATTTAATTATACAACCTTATTAAAATAATCAATATTTTATTATTTAATTATAAAAATTCCCAAAAATAATATTTTATTTTTCTAAAATGTTACAATATCACATGTGTGCTCCTACTCCGTTTCTCCTGAGCCAGGAAATCTCTGTGTAGGACTCTAAAGACTCATCAATACGCCGGCAGTAGGTGATGATCATATCAAACACTCACAAGCTGCAAGCAGTCAGCTAAACATAACAGCCACCCGGGTATTGAGCGATCAGAAAATCAACATGCAAGCCTTCTCACACTCCTGCAAATCCAATTAGTGACACTACCGTACAGTCCGGTCTCTTCGTTTGATATGTCGCATATCCAGTCTAGGGGTGGTAAACGTCAGACCCCAGTAACCGATAAGTCGTGCCGATGTGAGGCTCATAACGGGTCAAGAAACTACTGATAACACTTACCAGTAGATCTCCATATTAGCCTTGGCCAGGGACTTCCAGTTATAGCCAATCGAGCACAGCGCACATCAACCCCCAATATCGGGAGAGACGAAACACCTCCTATTGATCATTGCCTCTATGTGACTCGGGACTGTACACAAAAGCCACCGTTTTGCACGTTCTCATGAACGTGGTAAGGTGGAAATCAAAGAACAGTGGGAATCACACAATTCTATATGACGATCTTAGGTCTACAGACTAACCTATACCAGTGTCACCAGAGAACTGCTTTCTGACGACAGGTATAAAACCATCTAGGAGTTCTCGGCGAGTCCGTTCAGTGTACCCATTCTCCACTTAGCACCCGTATATCATCTTTGGTGTCAAACACAAATGGATGTCAGATCATCCATCGCCCATTATATGGGTCAAGATGATGCGTATACGCTAGTCTACTCTAGAGTATCGATGCCCTATCTCGATACACCATCGACTAGGAACAATTATAGGATGTACTCGTTGAATACCCTGGCCCCACTAGTATGATCTCCATCATAGTCCTAGTAGTCAAGTACATATCCTAAGGGCTTTATCAACATGTGAGAGCAAGACAGTAAACCAATACAAGTCAACATATTAAGACAAAGAGCAACCATATAGCTTACTATCATATCGAGCATGAAAGTCTTCTCTATATAAATCCAAGCATCCACTATAATATACACCATATGTACAATAATGGCCTCTAGGGCATATACATTACTAACAGGGACTGTAACCAACTAAAACCTGTTTGTACGACTTCTTTGAGCCATGGTAGAGTAGAAATCAAAGCACAGTGGGAACTCACACAAGACAAATGACGATCTCAGGTCAATAGACTAACCTATACACATGTCACATGGGAACTGCTATCTGACAATAGGTATAATACCAACTAGTATGTTCCCGGCGAGTCCGTTCGGTGTACTCATAACCCAATGAGCACCTGTATACATATTAGGTGAACCAACTGACACCAATGGCTTTTGAGACCGGCCACCGTCCCTCGTCGGGGTCTCGATCCGTATATACTAGTCTACTCTCGGAGTATTGATGCCCAGTCTCGAAACTTCCTCGACTAGGGACACTTTAAGGATGTGCTTATAGACCACCCAACTTTCACATATATGATCGCCATCATACTGCTGGCAGTCAAGAAAGAATCATATAGGCTCTATCAACATGTAATAGTGATCTGTAATGCCACCTAAAGCATGTACACGATGATAAAGACAAACTAGATAGCATACTATCATCTCGAGTAAGACTGTCCTACCGGTATAGGTCCTCCCTCAATCATTGCAATCACGTGCCTACGATCCAATAATTGACTTGAGGGCACTATAGCCAACAATCTCCAACTTGCACTTAAGGCTAATTATTGCGGTGTCGCATACTCACAGCCCGTGTGATACCGAACGCCCAACTCCTCTACTAATCAGTTTCACAAAGCTCGTTTGCGAAACTATTGCGTTCGAGAAATATCCTCAGTGAGTGGATCCGCTCTAATGTTTCTTTCTATGTATCTCTTTATCTCAAGTTAGTGGAGAAAGCCATCACCCGAAATGAGCAATACCTGTCTTAGAATATGTCTGGATATCTGATGGGACCCAGTTCACAAATGAACTCCATATCCAGCAAACTTCTTAGACTGTATCGTCCACTGAACTTAATCGGTATCCTGTGCCACTCCTCCCTCGGTATCCGCTTGGACCACTTGTCCATACTACTTCCCCTCAAAAGAGGGAAAACTATAACTCTGACAGTCACTCTGCCATCCAGGTCACCTTGGAAGCCTGGAATGATAACTGTCTCCCGAAGGAGGTTGCCATTATCATATCCTTAGAATATCCACTTATGTTCATAAGCTGCTTCCGAACGTTTCTCCAGGATTGGATTAATATATCAACCTTTTGCAACTACTGCAAAAACAACATCTAGTGTGGTACTTGACAGCTTATGATTGACTCAATTGCCTAAGCAAGTGATATGCCAATCATGCACATCACTCTCTTTTAGTTTGTAAGACACCTTCAGAGAGGGTGACTCCATCACCAGCTGGTACACCACCATGCCAGGAGTCGTCCATTCTAAAATACCTTTAGAATACTGTCTAAGTACCTAGATTGGGAAACTACCCAAATATAGATCTAAAACCATAGATCTAGTAACCAGAATGTCTGATATAATATTCAAATCCTATATGGAGAAACCACGTGACAACCACAGTATAACTGATCGTAGTATAGGAATTTCACTTCCTACAAAGTGTATTTCATCCATATACCAGAACATCACACCCTACTACCTTCTTAACAGATCTATCTCCTATTCTGATGAAGTCAAAGCCTATGACTGTCACATCAAAAATAGATAATCTATCTCCACTATACTTTCTTTAGTCTACAAATAGACACAAGCTACTTGTCCACTTTGCTTTCGCTGCTCCCACTAACTACAACAACCCTCTAGCAAAGTCATATACACGTACACTTCTAAAGCTAGTATAGAACGACGCTATACTCATCCTCCTGCCGGGTCTCATAGTCTAGAACAGCAGTAATGGCAAGTTTAGGTGAATAAGAACCTCCATGTCACCGTCTTTGAGGATACCTAAGTACTTCTCGGGTGCCTGAGGTTACCCACCATATCTGCGGAGTGGCTAATGGAATGTCAAAGCTGATTGAATCTTTATGTTCTATTAAATTTTCAGTAATCGTTTGTGGTTCTAGAATCACTTCCAGTTCTACCATACTCCCACTACTGTTTTCTGAAAAAGTCCATTTTACTAAACCTATGGCGATTCAAGAACAATATCACTATTGATCTTCTAGACGGTAGAAAGTTAACCCTCGTCATAGCCCGGGATAACCCACAAACTTCCATTACAGAAATGTGCCTTGAGTCATCTAGAGTCTGGTTTTAAGCATAAGCCGGACAACTCCATATATCTTAACATCGTTAAGATATGAACCATTCTATATATATTATAAAAACAAAGGTACTGATTTAATTGGAACCAGATTCAAATCATGCAGCTGTCTCCAGTGCATGTCAACTAAATGGAGAGAGGCCGATCAATATTAGTCAACTAGGAGTGCATCTAGATATGAGTAACCTGAAAGAGAAATAAGTTCTCAAAACCATTAATATCAACTGAATACCAAACACAAGTATCCACATCTTTGATCACCTTGAAGAATTCTGATACTTGTAACACATGGTTCTCTACTTTATTCTTGTACCTATAACTTCTCAAAACTTAGACCTTGTATTTCTACGAAATACTTGTCTAAAACTGGATAAGTCACAAGTAAACAAAATATAGTACGAGTACCAACCCCTTTGTCCTAATGGACACTGGACAACATACAATACTTTGTATAAGTCCCCTGAGTTCAACAACTCAAACCCTGTATGTTGTAGGTTGAAAACTGTACTATGGTTAAGCAGAATTACACCATTGTTTAATGCTCCTTACCTAACCATCAACTGATATCGGTAAATGTCATGGACATAATTTCAAAAAGTTATATCTCATTTTATAAAATAAACGTACAGATATATCAGTTTGAAATTGGTGCATAACAATGGATATTCAAAACCAAATATTTGCCGTCCGGCAAAAACCAAGGTGATTTCCTCAAATATCACCAATTACAATGAATTCCGATATAATGAGGATATAATCACCTAATTCCCAATATCTTACTCCCACTCATCATCTGTAATACTATACTGATGTGAGAATCAAACCTGGTAAATACTTATCCTGGAGTAAGAATCTAATTGGGAAATCAGTTTTCAATTAACAACTCATAGTGAAACTGAAACATGAAAGTGTTTCGAAGGGGTATCCTGGTATTCCTAGTAATTCCCCTTCCATTATTCAGATTCATGACTATTACCTTATATTTCCTTTCCATCTGTCCAAATCCCTTTATTTGTCTTTACTCATTATCTTCTGTACACCACCCTTAGGCTAAATGGTTTTCTTCCTTCCCTACCGTTCGGCTCCAGCCTATGGTTTGGAAGAAGACTATCCAATAAGCGTAATAGGTTTACTCTTCTAATCCTAGGAGCCCTCACAACCTGAAAGAAAGTAAAGATAAAAGACAACTAAATGATCCTTATTCTATTTCTCCTGAACCAGAATCCATCCTCGAACTGGAACAAGTTCCTTCGAGTACGATGGATTATCCAATAACTGTGGATCTTCGTAGTGATACGGGGTGTTCTGGAGAAAATCAAAGGTGGATTAGGAGTGGCGATGAAATGCGTGGTTTGTTCGTAAGTGATAGTAGTCGCAATTTACTTTGCCCTCTTTCTAATCCCTTTATCTGTCTTTACTTATTATCTTCTGTACACCGCACTTAGGCTAATTGGTTTTCTTCCTTCTCCACCTTTCGGCACCTGCCTATGGTTTGGAAGAAGACTATCCAATAAGCATAATAGGTGTACTCTCCTAATCCTAGGTTCCCTCGCAACCTGAGAGAAGGTAAAAGGAAAAAAGACAACTGAATAGTCCTATTCAATTTCACCAGAACCGGAAACCATCCACGAATCTTAAACAAGTTTCTTCGAGTTCGTATGTAACTATAAGATGGTCATAACCGATAAATGTGGATCTTCATAGTGATACGGAATGTTCTGGAGAAATGCAAAGGGTAAAAGTAGGAGTGGCAATGAAGTATGCAACTCTGACAATCCAAAAGCCAGTGTTTTAAGAAGGTCCAGATAACTTGGCTACTTAGTTATAGTCTAGGGTCGGGACACGGTCGCTGCCAAAGAGAGAGAGAAAAGAAACACTCTGCGTTCACTCTAACATAGTTCAGAATGGTTAATCACTTTATCTAATCAGGATGTCTCCCACTGTATCCTCAAATTCTCCTCCAAACCTGAAAGAAGAATTTGTCGGGATCATCTAAAATCACCCGAGGAGTAAACCAACTCATCAGTAGGTATCGGGATCCCACTATCATCGCATGATAACCTGATGGAATCCTCTCATGTTATCACACTCCAGATGGTATGAGCATGCTTGGAAAGTTTCCTGTATGTTTGAAATTTCTGATGTGATTTTGACCCCATGCTCTTATGACCATGACTAAGGCCAACAAATTATAAGTCACATGTCAAGTTCTACCCATCATTGTCCAGGTTAATGTGAACCTACCCGTACTCGCCCTTGACTAAGGCCAACAAGGCTGTACGGCTGTCCCAAACCAACGCATCTATCTATACAACAGAAAAGTAACAAATAGCTACCATACACTATGCCCTGAATAAGGCCAACAAACATAGCATGAATACTAAATGCTACTCATCTGAAATGACGGAGGGTTACGAATGGTTTTTGGCGAAAAAACATTAACGTAATGAACTTGATATCGTTGAAGGAACCGGATAGCTTTTTACAAATGTATAGTGGTGAAAACATTTGCTAAAGAGGTCACTCCTGGTGAAGGGATCTCAGCTCTTTCCTTGTGGAATGAGGTGCAGGAAATTCCTACTGAATATCGCGATGCAAGGCAAAAAATAATCGACTATAGTGAAGTTATTACCCAGACGCAAACTTCTGCCTAAGAGGTCACTCCCGGTGAAGGGATCTCGGCTCTTTCCTCGTTGAATGAGGTGCTGGATATTCATAACCGAATACCGTCGTGCAAAACAAATGAAAACGTCCTTGTAATAACAGCTTTTGAAAATTGTTCCAACAGCATCGAATAGGTCGGTTTTCCTTGCATTGATCTGAATCAGCGCAGTCCCATCAATTAATCACACCACAAAAGAACGAAAATATGATGTACGTATATGCCATCTGCATTCGCCACTGTGTCCCGTCATGACCTGTTAGGTTACATAACTAACGACAGAGCGGGGACTGGCTAGCGCGGGTGTAAAATATATACAACATCTACTAGTATATATATAACTGTAACACCTTAGAATGCGATTAGTGTTAATTAAGCGTTAATGCCGGTTTTTAAGGAAAAGTTTACCGAATCGGTTTCCTCACGTTTTATAACAATTAATTAATATTTTATTATTAATTTTTATGGCTTGCACACACGTGTGCATGTTAATGTGAGGGTTAGTTTGTGTTAATCTTGTTAAGTGACCATGACACCTTAAGCTAATCCATGTCCTAAATTAACCTTGCCTTAGATATTTCTGTGAGAAATATCTTGGTTTTGGATTGAGAGAGAGCTGGCTAGGTGAATCAAGGAGGCTTTAATGAAGGCTTTAAAGCAAGCTTTAATGAGGAGAGGGAGAGAGTGAGTGTAAGGCTAAGACTCACCCCACACTCACCTCTCATCATTATCATCTCTCACTCTCTCATTCTCTCTCACTCTCAATTGTTCTTCATCCTCTCAACTCCCAAACTGAAACCCTCACTATCCCTTCAACAAATCTTTGCAAAACTTCACAAAAATCCAATTAAAACACCTCATATGTCATGTTTAGCCACTAGGATGCCTTGGAGCTTGGAAAGATTGGATTTTTGAGCAAGAGTGGCCAGGTAATAACCTCTAACTGATAATTAGGTGTTCATATTGTTGTGTTGCCTTGTAGTTATGGTTTAGAACACTAAAGGTTTAGTTTTGTGTAGATATCGTATTTTTAGTATCATATTGGAGTCTCCGTGATCTTCTATGACCTGGGAATTTTATTGTAAAATATATCAGTGCAGTAGTGATGTACTAGTGACCCTAAGCATTTACTTGAAGCACGAACCCCATAGGCTCGGATTTGGCCGGCGACAATGGGGGAAATCCGGCGACCTCGGCTAATTGGGGGAGTTGGGGTTTGGTTTTTGTAGGGTAGTTGTCTGCAGTTGTTTAGAGGTGTTTGGTACTGTTTGATTTTTGAGTTATGACAGTATACAAAATCTGGGATCACTTTGTTTTAATCTAGTGTTTTGAATACGCGTGTTACATTATCCGACACGGTTCGTGATCTTGTGTAGCTGCAGCACTTGGGTTGGTTTTGGAGTGTCGCTATACACATTAGCCACTAGACGAACACTTGAGAGTTGGTGTGTCGGTCAAACATAGTTTGTACATGATATTGGTCGATTTATGAGATTTTGCACTTGCTATGTTTGTGTTAATAGGATCGCAGGAGGGGACTTTGAATGCTGCGAAGAAAGGGAAGCAGGTGATTGGATCTACCTAGCTCGAGATTGTCAGTGAGTAGATTTAACATCTATGGGGAAATCGCCCGTATGGCGTTAAGCGTCAGGGCTAGATATGATTTTAGCTGCATTGCTTATATGCACATATAGGGATTGTGCATGGACATCATTGCATCTTATTACTTGTTGTGCCTGGACTTGTACCCATTGGACATTGTACTATTATTGACAGTTCATGCTGCACGAGCACTAATTGTTTGCTACACACCCACTATCGGTAATTGCCATGATATGCACAACACACATACATATGTGATATGGTATTTATTAGTGACATTGAGGCATTGATTCTTTTTCTATTGTGCATATGAAATATAGCATACCTGTATACCTACATGCTTACACATATGCCTTGCTAGGCCTACAGCTACACCTATACCTATATGGTATTGCATCATTATTGACATGTATACACATACCATGCTACAGCTACACCTATAGTTATATTGTATTGCATCATTACTGACATGTATATACACATACCTTGCTACAGCTACACCTATACCTATATGGTATTGCATCATTATTGACATGTATATACACATACCTTGCTACAGCTACACCTATACCTATATGGTATTGCATCATTATTGACATGTATATACACATACCTTGCTACAGCTACAGCTATACCTATATGGTATTGCATCATTATTGACATGTATATACACATACCTTGCTACAGCTACACCTATACCTACATGGTATTGCATCATTATTGACATGTATATGCACACATCTTGCTATAGCTGCATGTACATCATGCATACATACTTACATGTACACCCTTATACCTTTATATATCCACATGTTCACCTTTATATGATATTGCTTTGGATTTTAAAGAATTGGGAACCACATGATATTTTTAATAACTTGATGCATTTAAATAGCGGTTTTCCCTTGATATGCTCATATTAATGTTTTATGTTGCATATATTATATTTCATTGAGATATGGATTTCATGTGATTTATGGATTTGAGAACCGTGGGGGTATTTCAAGAAATTCATGTACTGTTTGAAAACCCGGTTTCTCTTGATATGATATTTCAGTGCGTCCACCATGAGTTTTCTCGGTTCTGAGACTTGTGTTAGATACTCGATTCGAGGAGCGGTAGGTGCCGTCTGCGGGTACATGGTGGACCCGGTATGGTTCCCCGGGGCAAGAGGTGATTTTCGTGGTATAGATGATGAGCCTGGCAGGAGGGCTAGTACCTACCGTTCATAGTATTTGGATTCGGCAGTTATCGTGGGGATACCGACCGGAGTTTTGTACAGACATGACATCAGAACCAGTCGTGGTGACGGCGCCTGACAGATGAGTATTTACATGTCGTTGCTGGATACGGGTTTCATGATGTTTCGAGTGTTGATGTTGGATACTCAGGTTCCATGAATTTGATGTGTCGTTGAGGGACACACACACACACAGATATATATATATATATATATATATATATATATATATATATATATATATATATACAGGCATATGTTTTCATGATGTTTCGGGTGTCGATGTTGGACACTCAGGTTCCATGAGACTTACAGGATATGAGGGCCGATTTGAGGATGCGGTGCCTGAGGATTTTGGGATTTGACGTGTCAGTGAGGGACACTGGGGTTTTTCCATGCTGTTGATTTTTGCATGAGGTTTTATTATATCATCCCACACTCAGGATTATTTTGATATGCATTGCTTCTTGTAGTTATAGTACCCTAATGGTATACCTTTACATGATTGTTGCATATTCATATTTCCATACATATGCTATCAGATTACATGTGATAGATTATCGCTGTTAGTGCATACTTGCGATTTTAGTATGATGTTATTTGCTATTCACGAGTTGTCAACTCACCCCCGTTGTGCCACAGTGTTTTGCAGGTCTGATCCTCAGAGTATTCGCGGCAGGGAGCTTATTATCTCTACTTTTGCGGATACCGCTACTGTTGGCTGTGAGGCCTTTTGCTATAGGTGGGTTTGCGGTTATCCAATGATGTCGTTGTATATCTTTTGTATTTAGTACTCTCTATCTACTACCTTCATGTATTGACTTAGAGACGACTTGTGAGGATCGATGTTGTATATTCTTATGAGTCCGGTTGTTGTGCTCTTGTGAGCGGGCTTTTTTTTTATGTCGATTATCTCATTTCTTCGCTACGGCGTCGTATATCTGTTGTGGTGGTTGTTTTCGCCTTTGGGAGAGATTTGCTCCCGTTTGGGGATGCTTTACTTATATCTTATGTTTGAACCCGTTTCGGGGCAAGTTTTTACAAAGGAGGTGCTGCCGAAATTTTTTGAAAACAAACTTAAGCTTTAAGTTCTTACTTGAGATTTTAAAGTGCTTATATCCTTTACTTCTTGTAATGGTTTAGATTGCTGGGTTTTTCGGCTTACTTAAATTGCGTTACGCATGTTAACGTTACGTAGTCTAAGTGCCGGTCATGTGCCTAATTTTGGGTCGTGACAATTACAATATATAATAATCGCTCCAGGCGTGATAAATGCAACATCACAGATAAGCAATAAGCATCACAGAACAATACAGATAATCTGGGACCCCCGGGTATCCTTTGAGCCGCATGTGAAACCCGACGTTCCCCTGGTCGTGCAGATAGCCTGTGCAATGAAAACCTAGACCCCTATGAGCGCGGCAAGTTACCCGGTAAAACCAGTAGCGAGGTTGCCCCTTCAGCAAAGTGAATGGGCCACCCAGCACTTCACGGAATCTGGTAACTTGAGCACTCCTCCTTGGGTCAACCTATACCCCTACGAGTGCGGCAAATAGCCCGCCAATTCTAGAGTGAGGCCCCTTCCTTCTCAATGCCATGAGATGCGAACCCGTTGCCCTCCAGAACCCGGCTATCCGTACACTCCACCGCGGGGTAATCCTAGTACAGAAAAGTAAATATGTACAACAGTGACATCGACCTCAACCCGGTCATGCCCCAAACAAATAATATACAAATAGGAAGTGACAGCAATCCACATGTCGGACGCACGCCCCGCGATATCAAATGTACAAATGAAACTAAACTGCACTAACATTGCACCCAAGCTATCCACCACGACGAATCCGCAACAAACACAGCACAACACAGAACATCAACGCGAATGTCACGTTCGCAAACCCGTCTAAAAGAACTTTAGCAATTAGACAAGTTGTACCGCTCTAATGACATTCACGGTCGCAGATAGAAATGTAAGTACTGTAAACTTTAAACAATGTTGGGAATATTGACTTCGAAATAACCCCGAATAGCCCCAAACAACTAGATAAAACCATATCCAAACTGGGCTAAACTAGCAATACCAATAAACCAATATTCCAGAGACTAGACTACACCCAAAATTTCAAACCCAGATGTAATGAAATGGTCGTCTAGCTCGGAAATTGTGGCATTGTGCTCGGCCCAAAACAGGTGGAAATGGTTCGTATTTGGGGTGCAGTTTAGTGGTCACTTAAGTAGTCTTCTGCAGTTGCTAAAATATTTTTAGAAGACCAAATAAAAATCGACAAAAACTGGAATGTGCAGGGTATTAATTTGGAGTTGTTTCGGTTTCGATACTTTAACATTTTCTAAACCAACTAGTATGAGGTTAATGGGTTGGCTCTGATACCATGTAAGGTTACGCCAGCGCCCCGGCCATCAATCCGTGGCCAAATGCGGAATAAAAACTTTTAAAACCCGGCGCTAACGTAACCCTAAATGACGGATCGTACCATTAACCCTATACTAGTTATATATAAAGGAGTTTAAGACATTATACCGATCGATTCGTGTCCTTCGGTCTTCAATCTCTGTCCTTAGCTCGTCGCGACTTCCTCGATGAAGTTCGATCTCCGGTCTCCCTCGTCGAAGAGGATCCACGTCGAGGATTAGTAATATGGGCTCCCGCTCAAAAACCGAAGCAACTCGGGCATCCGGTTTGCTAGCCTAGATGCACAAGATGAAGTAGAGAGAGAGTGTGAATACTTTGTCTCAAAACACCTAAGGATTCTCAACACATGAGAGGGTATGGGTGGAGGTGAAGAAGAAGCCATTGGATGAAGTGTGTGAGCTCAGGTTTTGGGCTTAAAGAAAAAACAAGTGAAGAAAAAAGTTATGTGTTCTTTTTCTTGAGTTGTAAAGTGTGATAAGCAACTCAAGAAAAGTTCCAGCACAAGAAAAATATCTCACCCTTGCACACAAATATCTCAACTCAAACAAAAACAATGCAAGCCCCAATACCATGAGTCACCAATAAGCACATGCCACCATCAATGCCCAAGCCAAAACTTATGCTCACAATTTCCATCATAATAAAACATTAACCCAAATGTTTAAACAAAAAGAGAATGGCATCTTCTAAAGTAAACTCGTAACGAATTACAACAATACCCCTCATCCGTAAATACATACCTGCATCTGTATTCCGACTGAATACGAATACAACGAGACGAAAGCAATCCAACAATATAATACTAGGATCCGGCTTAATCCAATGCCCACTAGTATTATCCGTTCGATCATGATCCATGCACAAGTGCACGTATACGATCGAACCCTGCCATAAAACCATACGGCCTCTACAACGTTTCACCCGATCCAGGGAAACCCTCCGTGTGGGACTCTAAAGACTCTTCAATACGCTGGCAGTGGGTTTAACCACAAGCACATCAGTGGCACTAGATGTACGTAATAGCTACCCAGGTAATGAGCGAAAGGGAGGCCGACGAGCGAACTCTTCCTGAAACCCTACTGAGCCAGACAATTGTTGGATATGTATTCTTTAGAGGCCATTACTGTATATGTATACATATGGATGCTTGGACATGTATATGTACAGGAAAGTCTTCCTCGATATGATAGTATGCTATTTGGTTTGACTTTATCTTAACATATGCGTGTTTTACTTGCTATTACATATCTTTTATACATGTTGATAAAGCCCGTAGGATCAATGCTAGACTACCTGCGTTGTGATGGCGATCATACTTATGGGAGCAGGGTAGTCGGTACGCACATCCTTAAATGGTCCCTAGTCATGTGAGTATCGAGACTCGACATCGATATTCGGGAGTAGACTATTGTATATGTTTGTAGACCCTGATGAGGGGAGATGGTTTGGTCCCGCAACCATTGTTCTTTAGATCTAAGATCGTATACAGGTGCTCACTGGGGTGAGTACACCGGACGGACTCGCCGAGGACTTCCAGATGGTATTATACCTATTGTCAGATGGAAGTTCTCAGGTGACATGAGTATAGGGTAGTCTTTAGACCTGAGATCGTCATTTGTCTCGTGTGAGTTCCCACTGTACTTTGATCACTACCCTACCACGGCTCTAATGAGTCGTGCAAACAGGTTTTGGTTGGGTACAGTCCCGAGCCACATGGAGGCAGTGAGCGATTCTCGGAGATTCGTCTCTCCCGGTATTGGGAGTCGATATCGCACTGTGAGATTGGTCAGGACCATAAGACCTTGGCCAAGGCTATTGGGATTTACTGATAGGATGATCAGTAGTTTCCCGGATTGGTTCTGAGCCACATCAGCACGACTTATCGGGTTATTAGGGTCTGACATTTACCACTCCCTAGACCCGGTATACGATACTCTCAGACAAAGAGACCGGACTATACAGAGATTGTCACAGATAGGCTAGGTAGGGATCCGGATGAGTTTGCTCGTCGGCCTTCCTTTTCGACAGGTACCCCGGGTATCCGTTACGTACAGCTAGTGCCGCTAACGTGCTTGTGGTTATGGATTTATCCAGTAAATCACTACCGGCGTACTGTCGAATCTTTAGAGTCCCACACAGAGGGTTTCCCTGGTTCAGGCGAAATGATGTAGTAGCCGTATTGGATACGTGCAGGATCTCGATCGATTGATGTACTTTGTACTCGGACTTTCGATCGGACAGTTGGTAATACTAGCAGCTCGGGTTTGAGCCGGATTATAAAATCAGGTATTGATTTAATAGTTTACATATATGTGTTTCGATATGTATATTCTAGTATTACATTCTTCGTGTTATTCTATCTCTTTAGGCATTCGTGTTTTTATCCCGAATGCAGGTATGTATATACAGCAGACTGTAATCCGTATTTATTACAGATTACCTTCTAGAAGGTGGCCACCTCATTATGCTTTTTCCATTTATTTGATAAATAGAAAATGAGGTGTAAAGTGTGAGGTAAGGGAGGAATGGTGATAACCATGCTTCAATATTTAAAAAATGAATTTTTAATTCATTTGGAGTTACTATTGAAGTATGGTTGTTGATTGTTTATTTAAGAAATTCATACACAAAACCTTTGTGTTTATTTTCTCTCTCATGGATGCTTCATTATTTTCTTGAGCTCCCATTTCTCTTCATCTCCTCCCTCCTCTTGAGTTTTCTCCACCTTCATCATCTTCCTCTTCACTACCATTCTCATGAGTTGAGAAACAAATGAAGAGGAAAGAAAGAGATAGCAAACACTTAGATCTTCATACTACATCCTAGACTACTTAGTTTAGCAACTCAAGTTCTCTAGTTGCTCCACTTGACATATTGTGAGGAGCTAGAGCCATGGATCATATCCCTCGGATGGATCATCTATGACAAAAGAGGACCGGAAAGTAAGATCGATCGCGGAGAACCAAAGGAGCCAACAAAGTAGATCAATCATATTCAAGGTTGCCACTTGGAGCTAAAGATGAAGAAAGAAGACCGAAGGACTTGGTTCGCTTGGTGAGATTTCTTCATCATAGTAGATAGCTCTCTTTATTTAGCTAGTTAGGTTTATTGTAAGATCCGGGTTAAAAGTTATTCTAGTGCCATGTTCTAATCGTTAGAAAAAATTTTGTTCCGCATTTGGTCACGGTATTTGGCCGGGGCAGTACCGTAACCTTTCAACAGTGACAATATTCGTACAGTCTGGTCCGTTCGTTTATGAGTATCGCATATCGGGTCTAGAGGGGTGGATAAAGTCAGACCCCTAATAATAGGATATTTAGTGTCAGTATGAAGCCTATCACCACTTGAGAAACTACCGATCCTAGATCCGTAATTCTCGACTACGTTGGCTAAGGATTTCTGGTGATGGTCATCCGTGCACACCGCGACATCAACCCCCATTACCGGGAGAGACGAATCCATCGACGATCCGCTCACTGCCTCCATATGGGTAGGGACAGTACCCAACTAAAAACGGTTTGCACGACTCCTTTGAGCCGTGGTAGGGTAGTAATAAAAGCACAGTGGGAACTCACAAAAGACAAATGACGATCTCAGGTCGATAGACTAACTTGTACACATGTCACCTGGGAACTGCTATCTGATAATAGGTATAATACCAACTAGCATGTTCCCGGCGAGTCCGTCTGGTGTACTCATAACCCAATGAGCACCTGTATACGTCTTAGGTGAACCAACTGACACCAATAGCTTGTGAGACCGGCCACCGCCCCTCGTCCGGTTCTCGATCCGTATACACTAGTCTACTCTCGGAGTATCGATGCCCAGTCTCGAAACTCCCACAACTAGGGATACTTTAAGTATGTGCTTATAGACCACCCAACTCTCACGTATATGATCGCCATCATACTGCTGGTAGTCAAGCAAGAATCCTATGGGATCTATCAATATGTAATAGTGATCTGTAATGTCACCTGAAGCAATTACACGGTGATAAAGATAAACCAGATAACATACTATCATCTCGAGTAAGACTGTCCTACCGGTATAGTGTTGGAGATAGTGCCCTCATAGTCAATTATTGGATCGCAGGTACGTGATTGCAATGATTGCGGAGGACCTATCCCGGTAGCACAGTCTTACTCGAGATGATAGTATGCTATCTGGTTTGCCTTTATCAGTCGTGTACATGTTCAGGTGACTGATTGCATGTTACACTTTGATAGAGCCCTTAGGATCTTGCTTTACTACCAACAGTATGATGGCGATCATATACGTGAGAGTTGGGTAGTTTATATGCATATCCTTAATTGTGGTCCCTAGTCGTGGGAGTTTCGAGACAGGGCATCGATACTCCGGAGTAGACTAGTGTGTACAGTCGAGACCCCGACGAGGGGCGGTGGCCGATCTCACAAGCCACTGGTGTCAGTTGGATCACCTAAGATGTATACAGGTGCTCATTGGGTTATGAGTACACCGGACAGGACTCGCCGGGAATCTGCTAGTTAGTATTATATCTACCGTCAGATAGCAGTTCCCTGGTGACATGTGTACAGGTTAGTTCATCAACCTGAGGTCGTCATTTGTCTCGTGTGAGTTCCCACTGTGCTTTGATTTCTACCCTACCACGGCTCAAAGGAGTCGTGCAAACAGGTAGCTTTTGGGTACAGTCCCGAGCCACATGGAGGCACGTGAGCGGATCGGCAGGGGCTTCGTCTCTCCCGGTATTGGGGGGCGAGATCGTGCTGTGTCTAGGAGAGCCATTACACAAATCCATGGCCATGGTAGGAGATTTACTGGTAGGTACTCCAGTAGTATCTCAGGGTGTATTGGGCTTCACTCCGACATGACTTATACTGCTATTGGGGGTCTGACGTTACTAGCCCCCTAGGCGGATATGCGATACTCATTGACGAACGGACCGGACTGTATATACATTGTCACTGTTAGGCTCAGTAGGGTTTTTCCGGATGAGTGCGCTCATCGGCATCCCTTGAGGTCAGTCCATGGGCAGCCGTTACGCATTGCTAGTGCCGCTGACGGTTTGTGGTTAAACCCACTGCCAGGGTGCTGACGAGTCATTAGAGTTCCCCACAGACAGTTTCCCAAGTTCGGGCGAAACGTTGTAGATGCCGTATGGTTTTATGGCAGGGTTCGGAAAATGCACGTGCGTTTACGCACGTGTCAGTTTTCGGGCAGATGATACTGGTCGGCTTTGGTTTAAGCCGGATCCGAGTATTATATTGAGTAGGTATAATATCTATGTCTCAGTTGCATTTGTATTCGGTCGTAATACAAATGCGGATATATTTATACAGTTTCGGGGTTTTCCTGAAAGTCGTTTCAGGATCACTTTTGGAAGTTGCCAGTTTCCAGTTTTCTATCAGCCGTCTTTTAACATTCTGTTAAAGACGGATTTATCTTTTCTTCAGATATGATGAGTCATGCTTCTAGAAGATTCTAGAAGGTTCTAGATTGGGTGAGGTGTCGTGTGACTCATGCTTTGTAATCAACCATTTCTTGTTATGCTTAAGATCTTTTTGCTAGATATTTAGTTTGTGTTCATATTATGATAAGGATGTTTTGTTATGGTTACCTCCTTATCTCCTCCTACACTCACCCTCCTCCTTCATATATGAATGGAAGGCCTCCTCTCTCATTCACTCTCACTTGTTGGTTTCATTTTAGAGAGAAAAGATTATGATAGGTTTTATCGGTGTATGGAATTTCACAGTCCATTTCATTCCATCACCCGATTCCTTCGGCAACTTCATTAACCGTCCGTCCATAGCTTTGGACGGAACGAGACAAAGTCATCTACTCATTCTTTACATCATTCTTGGTCGTCTCTTTTAGCAAACTTGACGATCGAGTTGCCTCGAGTCAGAGGCGGGAGCCCGTTTAAAGAACCGATCATGTGGTGCCACCTCGAAGAGGAGATCGGAGATTGACGAGATCGGAGCAGCCGCAACGGAGCGTGGGATGATGGTTGAAGAACGAAGGACTCGGATCGTTCGGTATAACATTACTACACTCTTTACAGTTTGTTAGTTTAGCAATAATGGCAGATCCGGGTTAAAGTATACGATAGCGCCAGTTTAAAAGTTTTGTTCCGCATTTTGGCGTCTGTAGACTGCCGGGGCGCTAGCGTAGACTTACAGTGGTATCAGAGCCTCACCATTTTGCTATACTAACTTGTGCTAACGCGTTTAAAACATCGATCCGACCGGAAATCGAAAACTACAAAATCCTATGCCGACAGTTCTGTTAATTTTAAACGGTCTCAAAATTCATTTCTGGATGTCTTAAAAATCCGTGCAGGGAATTCTAAGAGTCACGACAAAATATGGGGTCGTGATCCCTCCAACCCGCCGCGGAAGGGCGGCCAAACCCATGGTTTGGCCGCGCATCCGCGGCCACGTGGGGAGCACGTGCTCCCAAATTTTGTCAGTTGGTTCTGTTTGGGATTTTGTGATTTTTGGTATTTATAGTTTTGGCCCAGGTTTTGTTACTGTTCACCAGTAAGCAGTGGGGCCCACTTTTTGATATTTGGTCTTTGGTCGATCGAAATTTAAACACGTTAGTTTATAGTGCTTACATTATATCTCCAACCGGGAATGTCATTTGATCGGTAAACCGCGTTTGATTTCTATAGTTCTTTTAGACGGGTTTGCGAACGTGACATTCGCGTTGATGTTCTGTGTTGTGCTGTGATGTTGCGGATTTGTCGTGGTGGATAGCAGTGTGCAATGGTAGTACAGTTTGAGTTTATTTGTACTTTTGATATTGCGGGGCGAGCGTCCAACTTGTGGACAGCCGTCACTGCCTGTTGTATAATATTCTTTTGGGGCACGACCAGGTTGCGGTCGATGTACCTATTGTACTATTTTTCATTACTGTACTAGGTTTTGCCCCGAGACGGAGTGCACGGATAGCCGGGTTCGGGAAAGCAACGGGTCCACATCTCATGGCTTTGAGAGGCAGAGGGGCCCCACTTCAGAATTGGCAGACTATTCGTCGCACTCGTAGGGGGTACAGGTTGACCCAAGGAGGGGTGCTCAATTTACCGGATTCCGTGAAGTGCCGGGTGTTCCATTCACTATGCTGTGGGGACTACCTCGCTTCAGGTTTTGGCGGGTAACTTGCCGCACCCGTAGGGGTCTAGGTTTCATTGCACAGGCTATCCACACGACAGGGGAATGTCGAGTTTCAGCAGCGGCTCTGTGAAACTCGGGGATCCCAGATTATCTGTAATGTTCTGTGATGCTTATTACTTTTCTGTAATGTTGCATATTATCACGCCTGGAGCGATTATGTATATTGGCTTATATACTATTAGATATTGTATATGTTTTACATCCGCGCTAGTGCAGTCCCCGCTCTGTCGTTAGTTAAGTAACCTAACGAGTGATGACGGGACCCAGTGACGAATGCGGATGGCATATACGTACATTTTATTTTCGTTCTTTTCTGGTGTGATTGATTGATGGGACTGCGTTGATTCTGATCAATGCAAAGTTAAAACAAACATGTATACAGTTGTTGGAACAATTTAAAAAGTGTTATTGCAAAGACGTTTCCTTTTGTTATGCATAGAGGTATTCAGTGGAATATCCAGCACCTCATTCGACGAGGCAAGGGCCGATATCCCTTCACCAGGACCGACCCCTTGGACAGAAGTTTGCGTCAGAGTAATAACTTCACTATAGTCGATTACATGTTGCTTTGCATAGGGGTATTCAGTGGAATATCCTGCACCTCATTCCACGAGGAAAGAGCCGAGATCCCTTTGCCGGGAATGACCTCTTTAGCAAAAGGTTTTCACCACTATATTTTAAAAGCTATCAGGTTCCTTCAGCGATATCAAGTTCACTACGCTAAAGGTTTTTCGCCAAAAACCAGTCGTAGCCCTCCGTCGTTTCTTATGGATGGTCAGTAGTATTCAAGCTATGTTTGTTGGCTTTCGTCAAGGCATAGTGTTTGGTAGCTGCTGGGTATTCATTTGTTGCATAGATAGATGAGTTGGTTTGGGACAGTCGTACAGCCTTGTTGGCCCTTAGTCAAGGGCGAGTACGGGTGGGTTCAAATTAACAAGATAATGATGGGAAGAACTTGACATGTGACTTATGGTTTGGTGGCCCTTAGTCATGATCATAAGAGCATGGGGCAAAAACTATATCAGGAGTTTCTAAAGAAACTGAAACTTGCCGAGTATGCGCATACCTTCTGGAGTATGAGTAACGTAGATGCATTCCATCACGTTATCATGCGATGAGAGTTGGATCCTGATTCCCACTGATGAGTTGGTTTACTCTTCGGGTAATCCCGATTGATTCTTCTTTAGGTTTGGAGGAGAATTTGACAGGACAGTGGGAGGTTTCCGGATTAGATAAAATGATGACCATTCTGATCTAGGTTAGAGTGCACGCAGAGTGTTTCTTTTCTCTCTCTCTCTTTGACAGCGACCTTTGACCGACCCTAGACTATGACTCAGTGACCAAGTTGACCGAACCTTCTTAAAATACTGGCTTTTGGATTGTCTGAGTTGCATAAGTCATTGCCACTTCTTCTTTTACCCTTTGAATTTCTCAGAACACCCGTATACTACGGATATCCACTTCCATTGGATAGATCCATCGTATGGTTATATACGAACTCGAAGGAACTTCTTCGAGGATGGATCCAGGTTCAGGAGAAATAGAATTGGTTTATTCAGTTGTCTTTTATTATCACCTTCTCTCAGGTTGCGAGAGTTCCTTGGTTTAGGAGAGTACACCTATTACGCTTATTGGATAGTCTTATTCCAAACCATAGGCTGGTGCCGAAAGGTAGGGAATGAAGAAAACCAATTAGCCTAAGTAGGGTGTGCAGAAGGTAATATGTAAAGACAAAATAAAGGGATTAGAAAGAGGGCAAAGTAAATTGCGACTGATATCATTCACGACCAAAACCGCGTACTTCATCGCCGCTCCTATTTCACCTTTAAAAGAATAAGGTATTATTCAGTTGTCTTTTATCATCACCTTCTCTCGAGATGCGAGTACTCCTTAGTTTAGGAGGGTACACCCATTATGCTTACTGGATAGTCTTCTTCCAAACCATAGGCTGGTGCCGAACGGTAGGGAAGGAAGAAAACCATTTAGCCTAACGATGGTGTACAGAAGGTAACGACTAAAGACAAATAAAAGGATTTGGAGAGATGGCAATAAAATATACGGTTGAAGTCATGAATTGGATTATGGAAGAGGCATTACTATGAATACCAGGATACCCCTACGAAACATTTTCATGTTTCAGTGCATTGTTAAAGAAAAACTGTTTTCCCGATTAGACACTTACTCCAAGGGTATGTATTTACCAGGTTTCATTCTCATATCTGTATGGTTTTACAGATAATGAGTGGGAGTAAGATATTGGGAATTAGGTGATCATCCTCATTATATCAGAATTCGTTGTAATTGGTGATATTTGAGGAAATCTCCAGAGTACAGTTTTCAACCTACGACGCACAGGTTTTGAGTTGTTTAACTCAGCGGACTTATACAGAGTATTGTATGTTGTCCAAGTGTCCATCAGGACAAAGGGGTAGGTCCTCATACTTTTTTCTGTTTACTTATAACTTCTCTAGTATTTAGACAAGTGTTTCGTAGAAATACAAGGTCTAAGTTTTGAGAAGTTGTGGGTATAAGAATAAAGTAGAGAACCAGGTATCACAAGTATCGGGATTCTTCAAAGAGATCGAAGATGTAGATTCTTGTGATCAGTATTCAGATGATAGTGATGGTTTTGAGAAACGTGTTTCTCTTTCAGGTTACTCATAATTGGATGGATTCCTAAGTTGAGTAATGCTGATTAGCCTTTTTCCATTAAGATGATATGCACTGGAGACAGCTGCATGATTTGAATATGGTTCCAATTAAATAAGTGCCAAAGTTTCTGTATTGGATATAGAATGGATCGTACCTTAAAAGAAACTAAGGTACGGGGAGTTGTCCAGCTTATGATTAAAACCGGACTCTGGATAACTCAGGGCACGGTTCTGTAATGGCTGTTTGTGGGTTGACCCTGTCTATGACGAGGGTTGATATTCTACCATTTGGAAGATCAATAGTGATATTGTTCTTAACTCGCCACAGTTTTAGTAAAAATGGATCTTTTTCAGAAAACAGTAGTGGGAGTATGGTAGAACTGGAAGTGATTCCAGAACCGCAAACGATTACGAAAAATTTAATAGGACCTATACATTCAATCAGGTTTGACATTCCAATAGCCACTCCGCAGATTTGGTAGGTAACCTCAGACACCCGAGAGGTACTCCGGTAGCCTCAAGGACGGTGACAGGGAGGTTCTTATCTACCCAGACTTGACACTACTGTTGTTCCAGGCTATGAGACCCGGTAGGAGGGTTGTCGTAGTCAGTGGGAGCAGCAGAAGCATAGTGGGCAAGATGCTTATATCTATTTATAGACTTGAGCAGTTATAGCGGAGATAGATCATCTAATTTTGATGTGACAGTCATGGGTTTGACATCAATCAGAATAAGGGATGGATCAGTTAAGAAGGTAGTAAGGTGTGATGTCATGGTATCTGGATGACATACACAGAGTGGGAAGTAAAATTCCTATACTACGATCGGTTGTACTGTGGTCGTCACACAGTTGTTTCTCCAGACAGGATATGGATATAATATTTGACATTCTGGTTTCTAGATCTATGGTTTTAGATCTGAATTTGGGTAGTTTCCCAATGTGGGTACTTTGACAGATATTCTAATGGTTTTTGGAATAGTTGACTCCTAGCATGGTGGTGTACCTGCAGGTGATGGAGTCACCCTCTCTAAAGGTGTCTTACAGACTAAAGGGGAGAGGGAAGTGCATGATTGGCAGATCACTTGCTTAGGCAATTGAGTCAATCATGAGATGTCAAGTACCACACCAAATGTTGGTTTTGCACTAGATGCAATAAGTTTGTATTAATCCAATCCTGGAGAAACATAAGGAAGCGGTTTTAGAACATTGGTACATGTTCTACGGATTTGATAACGGCAGCCTCTTTCGGGAGACGGTTATCATTCAAAGGTGACATGGATGACAAAGTGATTGTCAGAGTTTTAGTTTTCCCTCTGACGAGGGACAGTATTATGGACAGGTGGTTCCAGAGGATACTGTGGGTGGCATGGTGCCCGATACTGATTAGGTTCAGTGATCGATTCAGTCTAAGAAGTTTGGATATGGAGTTCATTTATGAACTAAGGTCCCATCAGATATCCATACATATTCTAAGACAGGTACTACTCAATTCGGGAGATGGCTTTCTCCGCGAACTTGAGATTAAGAGAGATACAGAAAGAAACTTCTAGGCGAATCCACTCACCGAGGCTATTTCTCGAACACAATGGTTTTACAAACGGGCTTTGTGAAACTGATTAGTAGAGGAGTTGGATGTTCGGATTCACACGGGCTGTGAGTAGTCGACATCGCAATATTAGCCTTGAGTGCAAGTGGGATATTGTTGGAGATAGTGCCCTCATAGTCAATTATTGGATCGCAGGTACGTGATTGCAATGATTGCGGAGGACCTATCCCGGTAGCACAGTCTTACTCGAGATGATAGTATGCTATCTGGTTTGCCTTTATCAGTCGTGTACATGTTCAGGTGACTGATTGCATGTTACACTTTGATAGAGCCCTTAGGATCTTGCTTTACTACCAACAGTATGATGGCGATCATATACGTGAGAGTTGGGTAGTTTATATGCATATTCTTAATTGTGGTCCCTAGTCGTGGGAGTTTCGAGACAGGGCATCGATACTCCGGAGTAGACTAGTGTGTACAGTCGAGACCCCGACGAGGGGCGGTGGCCGGTCTCACAAGCCACTGGTGTCCGTTGGATCACCTAAGATGTATACAGGTGCTCATTGGGTTATGAGTACACCGGACAGGACTCGTCGGGAATCTGCTAGTTAGTATTATATCTACCGTCAGATAGCAGTTCCCTGGTGACATGTGTACAGGTTAGTTCATCGACCTGAGGTCGTCATTTGTCTCGTGTGAGTTCCCACTGTGCTTTGATTTCTACCCTACCACGGCTCAAAGGAGTCGTGCAAACAGGTAGCTTTTGGGTACAGTCCCGAGCCACATGGAGGCACGTGAGCGGATCGGCAGGGGATTCGTCTCTCCCGGTATTGGGGGGCGAGATCGTGCTGTGTCTAGGAGAGCCATTACACAAATCCATGGCCATGGTAGGAGATTTACTGGTAGGTACTCCAGTAGTATCTCAGGGTGTATTGGGCTTCACTCCGACATGACTTATACTGCTATTGGGGGTCTGACGTTACTAGCCCCCTAGGCGGATATGCGATACTCATTGACGAACGGACCGGACTGTATATACATTGTCACTGTTAGGCTCAGTAGGGTTTTTCCGGATGAGTGCGCTCATCGGCATCCCTTGAGGTCAGTCCATGGGCAGCCGTTACGCATTGCTAGTGCCGCTGACGGTTTGTAGTTAAACCCACTGCCAGGGTGCTGACGAGTCATTAGAGTTCCCCACAGACAGTTTCCCAAGTTCGGGAGAAACGTTGTAGAGGCCGTATGGTTTTATGGCAGGGTTCGGAAAATGCACGTGCGTTTACGCACGTGTCAGTTTTCGGGCAGATGATACTAGTCGGCTTTGGTTTAAGCCGGATCCGAGTATTATATTGAGTAGGTATAATATCTATGTCTCAGTTGCATTTGTATTCGGTCGTAATACAAATGCGGGTATATTTATAAAGTTTCGGGGTTTTCCTGAAAGTCGTTTCAGGATCACTTTTGGAAGTTGCCAGTTTCCAGTTTTCTATCAGCCGTCTTTTAACATTCTGGTAAAGACGGATTTATCTTTTCTTAAGATATGATGAGTCATGCTTCTAGAAGATTCTAGAAGGTTCTAGATTGGGTGAGGTGTCGTGTGACTCATGCTTTGTAATCAACCATTTCTTGTTATGCTTAAGATCTTTTTGCTAGATATTTAGTTTGTGTTCATATTATGATAAGGATGTTTTGTTATGGTTACCTCCTTATCTCCTCCTACACTCACCCTCCTCCTTCATATATGAATGGAAGGCCTCCTCTCTCATTCACTCTCACTTTTTGGTTTCATTTTAGAGAGAAAAGATTATGATAGGTTTTATCGGTGTATGGAATTTCACAGTCCATTTCATTCCATCACCCGATTCCTTCGGCAACTTCATTAACCGTCCGTCCATAGCTTTGGACGGAACGAGACAAAGTCATCTACTCATTCTTTACATCATTCTTGGTCGTCTCTTTTAGCAAACTTGACGATCGAGTTGCCTCGAGTCAGAGGCGGGAGCCCGTTTAAAGAACCGATCATGTGGTGCCACCTCGAAGAGGAGATCGGAGATCGACGAGATCGGAGCAGCCGCAACGGAGCCTGGGATGATGGTTGAAGAACGAAGGACTCGGATCGTTCGGTATAACATTCCTACACTCTTTTCAGTTTGTTAGTTTAGCAATAATGGCAGATCCGGGTTAAAGTATACGATAGCGCCAGTTTAAAAGTTTTGTTCCGCATTTTGGCGTCTGTAGACTGCCGGGGCGCTAGCGTAGACTTACATATAGGTCCTCCCTCAATCATTGCAATCACGTGCCTGCGATCCAATAATTGGCTTGAGGGCACTATAGCCAACACATCCCATTACTTGTTGTATATTGACAGTGTATTGATTGGACACTACACCATTACTAACGATTCATGCTGCACGAGCACTGAATTGTATGTCACACACACATTGTTAGTAATTGCCATGACACGCACACTATATAAATTACTATGGATAATATATATTGCATCGCCTTCGTTATCATTAACGGTTAGATAATAATTCTTATCCTATCGCACATATGAATTGCATCATACATGTTTGCGTACTACATGCATTGCTATAGTTACCCAATTACTTGAAAAGATGTTGTATTTCTATTTTTGTAGATTTGGGAAACTGCAAGATACCTTTGAAAACTTGATAATTAAAAAGAGCGGTTTTCCTTTGAAATGCTCACATTATTGTTTCGTATTTGCATATCTCGTATTTCATAGACATATGCATTGATTTACTGATTTCATGCGATTTCTAGATTTAAGAACCGCAATTATATTTAAAAAGGGAAAATATAATATATTGCTTGAAAAATGCGGTTTCTCTTGATATTATATTTCGAGGCGTCCACCATGAGTTTTCTCGGTTTTGAGATGTGAGCATATACCCAATTCGAGGAGCGTTAGACACCGTTTGTGGCTACATGGTGAACCCGGTGAGGTACCACGGGGCAAGAAGACTCGTATAGATAGGCAGTGAGCCTGACGGAGGTAGTACTACCTATCGGTGATTGTATAGAACTCGACGGATGTCTGGAGGATACCGTTTTGGTGTTATGAGATGAGATATATTGTCATGACCCGAAATAGCACGTGACTGGCACTTGAATCATGTGAAGTCTATAGGACCCCACCAAATTCAAGTAAGCCAAAAGCCCAAAAATCTAAACCATTTTAAAGAAGAAGTGAAGAAAACTTGTTTTAAAGCAAGTGGTTTTAATAAATAAGTGGCATTAAACATTTAAAAGCAACGTTATATTTTCCCGAAAATTTCGGCAGAGTCACCTTTGTAAATACTGGACCCAAACGGGTACAACACATGAAGTATATATAAATGAAGAATAAAGGAATCCCCAAGCGGGAGCTTTCTCTTCTCCAATTGGCGGACACAACCACGCAAGCGATATAATATACAACGCAGAAGGGCGATGATCAAAACTCAAAAGAAAACCAGTACCCACTAGAAAACCATAATAATACAAGCGCGACTCTAAGTTCGAAAGAATAAACATACTGGTTTTCTAAGTCTACTAAATATACAAGTCTGGTTGATGGAGTTTACTAGATACAACTGAATGTAAATAAAGTACAATGGTGGTCATGATGCAAGTGAACCCACCTACCAAAGAAATCACCCGGAATGAAGAAGTATGCCAGCAAAGCCGCCAAGGAAACCTGTATGGCGAAACCTGCAAGAAATTGTGGCACAACGGGGGTGACTTTCCAACTCGTGAGTAGAAAACATCACCGAGCAGAAATCGCATGTATGACTCAATCCTAGGTCATACGATAATGATATACTCAAATATAACATAAACCTGAAATCATCTACGCATAAGTGTAATATCAAGTGCTCGTGTCAGTGCCTCAGGTAGAAATATGTCACTAATATGATATGCAAATGCATTACAAATGAAAACAGAATACATCATAAATGGAAAACTGTTTTCTTAATTTAGTGAGATTTCTGTAAATAAAAATCGAGGTATCATCATTGAAATCAACATAGAATCCGTGTCAAGCATCGACACAAAACATATATCTCAATATCTCAATACCTCGGGCTCCGGCAATCCGGACTGGCCCATATCATAAAATCTCAATGTCTCAATATCTCGGGCTCCGGTAATCCGGACTGGCCCCTAGGCTCCGGAAATCCGGAATGGCCCAATCAAATCTCACGACTACGTCGGTATCCTCCGGATATCCGCCGTGTCACAAATAACCGGTCGGTAGTGCTCCCCTGCCAGGCTCAACGCCATCATCTGCGACCATCTTGCCCCGGGGTACCGCACCGGGTACACCATGCACCCGCAGACGCTTCCTCCTACTCCTCGAATCGGGTGTATGATATCGCTCAAGAGCCGAGAAAATTCATGGTGGACACCTCTCAAATCATATCACGAGAAAACCACAATTTTCTATCTTTAAAATGATAATAAGTTTATAAAATCCTTGCGGTTTCTCCAAATCCATAAATCTCATGGAAATCCCAAATCCCAAATCTCGAGAGTAAATAAACAGTGCATTACCGGCATAAAGCCCCATAATATTGCATGACAAATGAATATATGAATGCATCGGGTATTAAGCAAGGAATGCAATAATTAAACTAGCATATAAAAGCAATAATATATTGGAACTATCAGCTAGCAAGTCATGTCAATGAAGTAATACTTCTAAAGTGTATGTGTCATGGCAATTATCGATGATGATGTGTTTGAGCTGGCAAGCAAGTGTTCGTAGACATACGCATCATCGGTAATGGTGCTGGTTTCCTAACAGCATGGGCTCATAATAATTAATGAAAACACAATTAAGCATGCAATGCGATGCGAACGACAAGAATATACGTCATATATACGAGTCATACAGTTTTGGCATTTGAAATAACACGAATCATGTTTAGAAAATAGGGGCTACGATGTTTTTAAGAAAAGGTAGGTCCTTTGAAATATCCATAGTATCCTTCGGCCTGTCTTTAAAATACTCACGATTCGTTAGCTTTTTAAATAAGTATGACTCGAGCCCAGTCTAACATCTACTAAGTAAACTACAGGACCAAGCTAAGAGACAAATCGAAAGGGTAAGGGAAACCACCTAAGTCCGAGTCAATATATCTAGTAGTCGGTGATCCCGCCTCAATAGCGTCACGTACGATAAACTATAAATTATGACATCCTCAAATCAAGAGTGCGGATCAATTATCATATTTATACTTCGTACGGTATAATCTATCGTACGTCATCCCAAAATCGGGGTACGGGTCAACTATCACATTTAGCACATTATTCATATGGTATCATCATCATAATATCATAAACTAGGGTACTGATCTAGGTCTAGTACATACCAATACCATCAACATATATCGTCTGTGTATGAAAACACATCGCTCAACGATCAGCTAATAACATGTCGTGTCTCATAACACGACCTAAATCACGTCACCAATCTCATGGCATCATACCCAATCACATCGACTCATCTCCTAATATCATATACTATCCTTATCATATGTGTATACGTATATGTATATATATATATATAGCAACACATCTACATACATATATATATACATATATCATATACGCCAAAACATAACCCGTGTGTGCATGCGTGTGTGTAAACCTTATTCTAGGGTTTCGCGACTAAGAAACTAACTAACGACACTATCATCCAATTACGCTAAAATTCAACCCATGATCTCCTAAAATCTTTCTTTCTAATTATCCATGTTTCACAAAACACATAAATAAATATAAATATATAACACTTCCTTGCAACACTACGAAACTGCGGGGGTGCTATAAGCCATCCACCAGACTTCCCCCGTAGATATATATCTACTCACCTCGATCTTTGCTTGCCGAAGTCGATGTATCCATTCTCTTCTGCATCATCCGAAGTCCGCGTAAAGGTACCTACATATAAACATATAAGATCGTAAACCGAAATCGCGGATAAAAGCCAAAACGGCACACAAAACGCACATAGGTTAAAACCTATGGTCTAAGCATGCAAGAAGAACCAAAAACCCACTACATCGACGTACAAACGCCAATCGATCGAGACGGCACATAAATACCCAAGTTCAAGTTACAGAATTCACAAAACCGAAATAAGAAACGTTGTAAAACACTTCCATATTTTATCCCAGGCGAAATTAGCCAATTCTGCATATATAGGGGCCTAATTAAAGATAAGGAAACCGCATGCCAAGCACGAGGCCCAGAGGCCAAGTCCTGGCCGCAATTTGCGGCCAGAAGGCAATAATTGGCGGCCAAAGCTAAGGGTTTGGGTATCGGGTCTTCAGGGTAGCTTCTAGGTCACCTGCACACATCTCAGTAATCGCTAAATAATTTCTAGTGTCCCCGGGTGATAGCAGATCTCCAATAACACCTCAATTCCTACACAAACCCGATATCGGGGATTTCTAAGTTTGGTGTTTAGGGTTCTAGTCTCTGGTTTAGTTCAAAATACGAACACTACAGGGGTTGTGTAAGTCGACGTAAGACACCCCATGAGTTATGAGGAGGCGGAATAGGTAAAACAATCATTTTGTTTAAAACAAATATCGACTAATTTATGGATCTTTGCCAAACCCTAACTAAGAACATCATAGGAGGGATTAGCTACTATGAAAGAAGATTATACCTAATGAACCAAGTCCTTCTTGTTCTCGTTGACCACCTCCCCGTCGGCCTCCTCTTTGTGATAGAAGATCCACCCTAGAGCTACTACTCCAAGCTTGACCTCTAACTTGAGGTAACTAGGTTACTAAAAGTGCTAATCAAAGCAACCTAGGGGATATAGAGTGGGATTAGGGATCAATTAGTCTTGCTAACCCTTGATCTTAACACATGAGAGGTTGGGGTTATGGTTTGAAGAGAGAGAGCTTGAGGAAAGAGAATGTGATAATAATTATGAAATGGAATTAACTCATTTGTGTGTATATATGAAGCATAAGATATTTTGCACAAAAATCTCTATGCACAAATATCTTCATGCTTCATTTAATACATAATGAATCATCAAGTGAGTCATTAAAAACATTTAATGCATCATTAACTCTCTTGATGAATCATCACCATGAGTCACAAAACCATTTAATGCATATAACACCTAAGCACTCCTTGTCATCAACCATCTAGAAGCTTATCGACAATTTACGAGAACGCCCCTCCTATCCCTGAAAACACGGAAATACTGAGACTGTATAAATCCAATAATCCAATATTAGAATCTGGCTTAAACCAAAGCCTGCTAGTATAAACTGTCCGAACATCGTACGTGCGTAAAAACACGTGCGTGTCCGAATCCTCTTGTAAAACCATACGACCTCTATATGGTTTCGCCCGAAGTAGGAACACTGTCTGTGTGGGACTCTAAAGACTCGACTACTAAACTGGCAGAGGCTTTAACCACAGACCGGAAGTGGCACTAGCTGTACGTAACGCTCCATAGGTGCATGTCGATAAGAAGGCCGATGAGGAAACCCATCCGAACTCCTACTGAGCCTGATGTGACAATCTCCGTACAGTCCGGTCTGTTCGTCTAGGACTATCGCATATCGGGCCTAGGGGGCGGCAAGCGTCAGTCCCCTAAAAGAGGTATAAGTCGTGTCGGAGCGAAGCCCAATACACCTTGAGAAACTACTGGAAAACCTACTAGTAAATCTCGCTTGCCCTGGCCAGGGACTTTGCGTAATGGCTCTGCAGACACAGCGCGATATCAACTCCCTATACCGGGGGAGACGAATCCTGTCTAACCGCCACTGCCTCCAAGTGCTTCGGGACTGCACCCAACTGCTACCTGTTTGCATGACTCATTTGAGCCGTGGTAGGGTAGCAATCTAAGAACAGTGGGAACACACTCGAGGCGAAGCAGCAGTGTCAAGTCTGAAGTACTCATGTCACCTGGGAACTGTTAACTGACGACGGGTATAATACCAACCAATAGTTCCCTGCGAGTCCGGTCCGGTGTAACCGTAACCCAACGAGCACCTGTATACTATTTCCAGTACGACGTACTGATAGCTGTGGGACAAACAATCTCCCCAACTGGGATGAGAAGCGTACACACCAGTCTACTCCGGAGTATCGATGCCCTGTCTCGATAATCCTACGACTAGGGACCTAAAAAAAGATGTGCTTATAGACTACCCAACCCCCACTAGTGTGACTGCCATCACAACGCTGGTAGTCAAGCAAGATCCTAAGGGCTCTATCAATACGTACACACATATTGAGATAGATATAAACCAAGTAGCATACTACCATGTTTAGCAAGACTGTTATTATAAATGTGAATATCCCAAGCTTCCATTAAGTAATATACAAGCTAGTATGATACAATAATGGCCCCTAGGGAATATATACTAACAATCTCCCACTTGCACTAGGGCCATGTACTGGCATATCGAAGACCGATCATCTCGAGTAGTCTCTCGAACTGAATCTGAGGTAAGGCCTTTGTGAATGGATCAACAGTGTTCTCCTCTGTAGAAACTCTCCGAAACTTGATCTCCCGGAGATCTATGATCTCCCTGATCAGGTGATACCGCCTTAAGATGTGTCTGGACTTCTGATGGGACCTGGGTTCCTTCTCTAAAGCTATAGCTCCGTTGTTGTCGCAATACAGAGGTATTGGATCAACAATGGTAGGAACCACCTGAAGTTCTGTAAGGAACTTCTTCATCCAGACCGCTTCTTTTGCGGCATCGCAAGCAGCGATATACTCCGCTTCCATCGTCGAGTCAGCAACGGTGTCCTGCTTGGAACTCTTCCAGCACACCGCCCTTCCATTGACGGTAAAGACATAACCTGACATGGACTTGGAGTCATCCTTGTCACTCTGGAAGCCGGAATCAGCAAAGGTCTCGATCTTGAGGTATTTTGCGCCATAAACCAAGAACGTCTCCTTAGTCCTTCTCAGGTACTTGAGAATGTTCGTTTTTGCTATCCAGTGCTTCTCCCCTGGGTCTGACTGATACCTGCTTACCACGCTCAGTGCGTAAGCTACATCTGGTCTGGTGCACAACATCGCATACATTATAGGGCCTACCGCAGAAGCGTAGGGTATAATAGACATGCGATCCCTTTCCAAATCAGTCTTGGGAGACATCTCTTTGTAGGGGGTGATTCCGTGACAAGCCGGTAAACTACTGAGCTTAGAATCTTCCATACTGAATCTTTTCAGTACAGTGTTGATATACCTGGACTGCGAAAGTCCCAACATCCTCTTGGATCCATCACGATAGATCCGGATCCCCAGAATGTAAGAGGCATCACCCAGGTCTTTCATGGAGAACCTGTGTGACAAGAATCCTTTGACAGATTGTAGCATAGGAATGTCATTTCCTATCAGTAGAATATCATCCACGTACAAGACGAGGAATACGACAGTTCTTTCTACAATTTTACTATATATACATGGTTCATCTGGATTTTTGATAAAGTCATATTCATTGACTGTTTCATCAAAACAGATGTTCCAACTCCGCGATGCCTGCTTCAGTCCATAAATGGACTTAAGCAACTTGCACACTTTTCCGCTGCTCCCACTCTGATTGAAACCTTCTGGCTGATCCATATAGACGAACTCATCTAAATTACAATTTAGAAAAGCCGTCTTTACGTCCATCTTCCTGATCTCATAATCATGGAAGGCAGCAATGGCAAGAAGGATCAGAATGGATTTGAGCATAGCCACTGGAGAAAATGTTTCGTCATAGTCTAAACCAGGTCTTTGACGATAACCCTTTGCAACAAGTCTGGCCTTATAGGTTTCCACCTGTCCATCTACACCAATCTTTTTCTTGAAGATCCATTTGCATCCTATGGGTTTTACCCCAACTGGAGCAAAGTCCAAAGTCCATACTTTGTTGGTGTACATGGACTCCAACTCGGTCCCCATTGCATCCAGCCATCTTACCGAGTTGCCGCTCTGGATGGCCTGCTGGAAGCTAGTAGGTTCATCATCATCAATGATGCAATCATCTCTATCCCCATCTATGAGAAAACCGTAGTACCTCTCAGGCGGATGAGACGGCCTACTACTCCTGCGGAGGGGTGCGGGAATGTCCTGTTCTTCTTGAACTACTGGTTCTACCAAACTTTCAGTAGTAGTTTGTGGTTCTGGAATTTCTTCCAGTTCTAATGCTCTCCCACTTGCTTCCTTTTATAAAATCAGCTGTTCTAGAAAATGGGCATTACGAGAAACAAAAACCTTTTGTTCCTCTGCGTTATAGAAGAAATACCCCCTTGGATTTTTTGGATATCCCACAAACTTACACTGTACTGATCGCGCCTCGAGTTTGTCCGCATGCTGCTTTTTAACAAAACCTGGACATCCACATATCTTCAGATACTGAAGATATGGTTTCTTCCCACTCCACATCTGATATGGCATGGTAGACACAGTCTTGGTAGGAGGCCTGTTCAAAAGATATGCTGCTGATTCTAGCGCATAACCCGAGAAAGATCGCGGTAACTCAACATTACTCATCATGGAACATACCATATCCAATAGGGTTTAATTCCGTCTATCCGATACACCGTTATGCTGTGGAGTGTATGGAGGAGTAAGCTGAAAGAGAATTCCTTTCTCTTTTACGTAACCTAGGAACTCGGCACTTAAGTATTGACCACCTCGATCAGATCTCAGTGTCTTGATACTTTTGCCGGTTTGGTTTTCTACTTCATTCTTATATTCTTGGAATTTCTCGAAGGCCTCGGATTTATGTTTCATCAAGAAAATGAATCAATACCTAGAGTAATCATCCGTAAAAGTAATGAAATATGAAAAACACCTCTTGCATGTGTAGACATTGGACCACATACATCGCTGTGTATGAGTCCTAAGAGCTCGCTCGCTCTTACTCCATGTCCAGTGAATGGAGTCTTTGTCATCTTTCCTTTGAGACATGATTGACAAGTGGCATAAGATTGATATTCGAACGAATCCAAATATCCTTCTCTACGTAACTTAGTTAACCTTGTCTCATTGATGTGACCTAGTCCACAATGCCATAAGAAAGCCTTATTTATATCTGGAGACTTTCTTTTTAGTGTGTTCTGGACATTGAAAATCTGTAATTGGTTTAAGACATATATACCGTTATCTAGTGTACCGGACCCAATCAAACCATGATTAAGGTGGATGTTAACAACATCGCTTACAAACGTGAAATCATAACCTTCTTTTGATAACAACGAAACCGATATGATATTACACGTTAAACTGGGTACACAAAAACAATTATGTAAAACCAAAATATGTCCACTCGTCAATCCAAGGTGATAATCCCCTACTGACACAGCACCCACGCTAGCTCCGTTAGCAACCTGGAGGGTCTTATCACCAACTTTCAGCACTCTACGTTTTCTCAGTGCTTGCAATGAATTGCATATATGAGATCGTGATCCGGTATCCAATACCCAGGAAGTAGAATTGATTGACAGACAATTTTCAATTACAAACACACTTGAAGTTGAACCCACAGCTTGCTTCGGTTCCTGGTTCTTGGCATTCCAAGCCTTGCAATCTTTCTTCCAGTGCCCTTTCCTACGATAGTGGAAGAACTCGTACTTTGCCACTACTGGCACTGCAATCTTTGTCTTTCCCTTAGCTCCCACCTTGCTAACACCACCTCTTGGTTTGGTAGCAGCCTTCATATTCCTTCCTTTGGCCCTAGCCTTGGACCTGGAAGAAGAAGCACCGTGAACAAACATAGCAGGTGTTTCCCCTGCCTTCTGCAAGGTTCCCTCTACACTCCTCAACATGTTAAGGAGTTCTGGAAGTTCAACTTCTTTTCTTTGAATGTTGAAATTCAGAATAAACTGGGCGTAGGAGGAAGGAAGGGACTGAAAAATCAAGTCTGTATAGAGCTCGTTCTCCAAAGTCATCCCGAGGTCCGTGAGCTCTTTGATATAGCCAATCATCATTAGGACATGTTCTCTTACAGATGATCCGACGGCCAGCCTCGACTGAAACAAGTTCTTCGAGGTCTCGTATCTTGCTATATGAGATTGCTCTCTATACAGATCTTTTGAATGGAGAAATATGGATTCAAGATCCATATCCTCGTGCCTCCTCTGATATTCATTATTCATAGAGGCAAGCACGATGCACTTGGCCTTCGCGCAATCTAACTCCCAGGTATTGTGGATTTCCTTATCCGCAAGACTGGATTTTGGACCAAGGACAGCAGGTGCCTTAGCAGTAAGGACATACCCCAATTTGTCATAAGTCAAAGCCATCTTAACATTCCGCAGCCAATCTTTATAGTTTGGCCCTGTCAATATATTTTTCTCTAATAGTAACTTAAGGCCTGTCATATTTTGGGTCGCTGCAATGAGAGAGAGAGGGAACACTTTAGCTTGATGCTCTTGCAAGTTTAGAGTGGTTTTTAGTTTATCTAAACAGGATGGCTCCTACTGTTTCTCGAATCTCTCCTCAAACCAAAAAGGAAGAACTAGCCAGGACTATTCTCACCGTACAATACTTGCTTAACCGTTCAGCCAGGCCGGTGTCGGTACTTCGAGGGAGGTTTTACGACCCTTTCGCGAAGTTCCTTAATTAAATAACCTCTTTTCTCTGGGAGCGTAACCCCGCTGACACCTTTCTCGGCACCTACTTGGTTTATAGCATTGATCGTTAAGTGACGAATCTCCTGATGAGTAGCGGATACTCACAGTAGGATCGGGATCCAAATATCATCGTGTGATAAAGCTGAAGGAATCCTACCAAAATTATCACACTCCAAATGGTATGCATCTCTTTGCAAATTTCAGTTTCTTTAGAAATTTCCGATATAAATTTCTTCCCCATGCTCTTATGACCTTGGCGTTGGTCAAAATGTCATAAGTCACATGTCAAGTTCTACCCATCATTATCTTGTTAATTTGAACCCATCCGTACATACCCCTGACGTTGGCCAAATGATAATACGACTGTCCCAAACTAACTCATCTATCTATGCAACAAATGAATACCCAGCAGCTACCAAACACTATGCTTTGGCGTTGGTCAAATTACATAGCTTGAATACTACTGAATACCCAAATGAAATGACGGAGGGCTACGAATGGTTTTGGCGAAACCGTGAACCGAGTGAACATGATATGATCGAAGGAACCTGATAGCTTTTAAAAGGAGTGGTTAAAGCTCCGCAATTTTCAAAAATATCCTTTGTTTTAAAATAACCGAGTGGTTTCTTTTAAACTGTTCCAACGATTCAACTTTGGTTTGTTTTCTTTGCATTAATATAATGTGTCCCATCAATTAACCTATCATTGCAGAAAACAATGAAAATACATCCTCTTATGCCATCCGCGTTCGCCACTGGGTCCCGTCATTCACACGTTAGGTTACTTAACTCACGACAGAGCGGGGGCTGGGCTAGCGCTGGTGCAAAACATAAGCGACGCCTAATAGCTATCATATATATATATATATATATTGTATATTCGTCTGACGCAATAATATGCATTCTAGATCACAGATGAACATATTAGATTTTCTACGAATCCGCATTTCTTTTGAGCCTGCAAAGAAAAACGGATCACACAGTCGCGATGAATAGCCAAAACCCCACCCTAGACCCCTACGGGTACGACAAACTACCCGCCAAGTACCTGAAGTGAAGCGGTCTCCCTCAACAACGTGAGTAGGCCACTAAACACTTCAAAGTACCCGGTAGTTTGTGCATCCCATCTTTGGTCTATCCTAGTAGAAGAAAACAGTAAATGAAATTATACAACGGTGACTACAACCTCAGCCCGGATGTGCCCCGCAAAAGAATATTATAACAATTTACAAATTACATATGAATGAAAGAAACACTCATCTCACATCCCCGGCAATCCATTCACGACAATCCAACAAGTCCACAAACACAAACCATTACAGAAATGTGCAACCCCCTGCTAACCGACATCCTAGCAGTTTGGGGAGGTTTACGAACACATTAAACAAATCACAGATATAATCAAATTAGCCAAACATCGTAGAATTTCGATCAAGCAAACGCAAATGATTCTACTCCAAATAATTCTCTACGCACCTGAAACTTGAGTAGAAACCAAACATCCCAGAAAGAAAAAAATCAACACAGAAGAGTTACTGGGAAATTTTGGGTTGACTCGGCCCCAACTCGGCCGCGGATCCGCGGAGGATCGCTTGGATTGGCCGTGGATCCGCGGCGGTTTGGCCGAGTTAGGATCCCAAAATTCTCCAGTGTTCTTATATTTCTGTGCTTGTATTTCTAAGGGTCCCTGAAAAATTTTTATACCCCGTTTTAAAATCGGCAGAAACTTGGTCAAAATGATGTTTTTTTTGGTTCGTTTTGCGATCGAATTTCTAACGAATTTGCTAACAAGTTAGTTATGGTTTAGCGAGGCTCTAATACAACTGTAAGTCGACGTAAGACACCCCACGAGTTGTGAGGAGGCGGAATAGGTAAAACAATCATTTTGTTTAAAACAAACATCGACTAACTTACGGATCTTTGCCAAACCCTAACTAACAACATCATAGGAGGGATTAGCTACTTGTAACGCCTTGAAATTCGTTAGGATGTTTTCGCGTTAATTAGCAAGTGTGCGTGTTTTTCATAAAAACGGATATCTTATTTTTCCTTCTTGGCTAGTGATAATTTGTGTTGTGATGTGTTTATATATATATATATAAATATATAATTCTAGGGTTATTAATTATTTTGGTTGTGTTTACCCTAAGTGGGAAAATTTTGTGTTAGTGTACACTTGCAGACTTAGCCAATTTTGGTGGCCTAGGTTCTTATTGTTATTATGTTAACCCTCTTTCATTTTTCTTGTATGGTTGTTATTATCCCCCACTTCTTTTTAACTAGGTAACCCTTTTTAATAATTCAATTTTGAATAGAAAATGAAGGTATGGTGGTTAGGTAGAGATTTTGACTTGTTTGACCATTGTTTCCTCTCTCTCATTTCTCTCTCTTTCCCATTTCTGTGTTCTAGCAGAAAGAGCTGCAGCAACAACAATATTCCTCCCATTTTCTCTTCTTTCTTCACTTCTCTTTGGACCCCATTCAAAACCCTACACAAACAAGCCTTTTTCATCACAAAACCATGGGAAAACGGGGCTTTTTGAGGTGTTTGGGAGCAAATCTGCATACTTGAGGAGGGAGCTGGAACTTTTGGTGTTTCATAAGGTCTTTAGAATGTATTAGCTCATAGTTAACACTCTTTCTCCATATCTTGTAGTATCTTAACTAAAAATCATGTTTTATGTGCATTATTAGTGATATTGAAGAATATTTGTGAAGTATATGTTAGATTGGTGTTCTCATAGTTTAGTTAACTCCTTTTAGTGTTATTAGAGCTATTTAAACCAGGTTTTTCTTCAGGTTTGCACAAAAATACCATAAAGTACCTTTTTAGTGTAAAAATGTGATTTTGTAACTAGAATTTGGGTTCTGTTAGATCTGCTTGTGCCCGGATTATTTCAGAACGATTTTGGATTTACTGTAGCATGTATAGGGGGTATAGAGTGCACACACAAAACCTGGGAGTCCCTCTCCCTACCCAGGCAACTGGAAAAAGAGTTCTGGCCGCAAATTGCGTCCAGATGGGTGAGTTGGGGTTTGGGGTTTGGGCCACTAGAGTCTGCATCTATATGGAGTGTTTTGGTATATATATTTTCATAATATTTGTTCTGTATCAAAAAGAGTTGAATACCCTATTTCCCGTATTTTTACTCTTTCACGACATGCGTCATACGTGTGTGTGGGTTTGGGGTTTCTGCGTATCGCGACGTGTCGGAGTGACTTCAGGCGCGTAATCACACGTTTTAGCGTATCGCGCACACGCGCGCTTGGTTTGCCGCACGGGTTTCTAGTTGACTTTAAATGTCGTGTTTGTATGGTTTTGAGCTTATGTGTGATATTCTGTGGAATTCTAGGTTCGCAGGCAAGTGCGACGGACGCCGCGAAGAAGGGGAAGCAAATCGTCGGCTATACCTAGCGAGAGACTACGGTGAGTAGATTTCACATCTACGGGAAAATCGCCCGTATGGCGTTATGCATCAGGGCTGGTAGGACCTTGTATCAGCATATTACATTTACCTACATTGACTGTTCATGGCTACTATTTTGTGCATACCACATTCCCTTCTATATGTATATAAACTAGAATTGATAGGACACCGCACCATTACTAACGGTTCAGGTTGCACGAGCACTATCCTGCATGTTACACACACACCGTTAGTAATTGCCATGACACTCACACTGTAGAATTTCCATGATCATTATTCTGTAGCTCATCTTTTATATCACTAAACATGATATTCATACTTGATGCATATATCACATTGCTTTGACTTGCGTATTGATTCGGATTACATGATATTCATAGTTGATGCATATATCACATTGCTTTGACTTGCATATTGATTCGGATTACATGATATTCATACTTGATGCATATATCACATTGCTTTGACTTGCATATTGATTCGGATTACATGATATTCATACTTGATGCATATATCACATCGCTTTGACTTGCATATTGATTCGGATTACATGATATTCATACATTGATATCTTTATACTTGCGCACATACACATTGTATATTCATACCAGTGCACACCTACATTGATATCTTCATACTTGCGCACATACACATTGTATATTCGTACCAGTGCACACATACATTGATATCTTCATACTTGCGCACATACACATTGTATATTCATACCAGTGCACACATACATTGATATCTTCATACTTGCGCACATGCACATTGTATATTCATACCAGTGCACACATACATTGATATCTTCATACTTGCGCACATGCACATTGTATATTCATACCAGTGCACACATACATTGATATCTTCATATTTGCTTATATTACGCATTGAGATATGTTGTTTCCATGTTAATTCTGGATTTGGTAAACCGTGGATATTTCAAAAGAGAATAGTTAATTATCTAAAAACCCGGTTTCCCTTGATATGATATTTCGGTGCGTCCACCATGTGTTTTCTCGGTGCTAGAGTGATATATGTGAACCCGAATCGAGGAGTTGGATGAGGCCGATTACGGGAACTTGGTGGACCCGGTATGGTACCCCGGTGCGAGAACGGTTTCGCTGTGTAATAGACGGTGAGCCTGGCAGAGGGACTACTACCTACCGGTGATTGGTTGGACCTGGCAGTTATCCGGAGGATACTGACCAGAGTCGATAGATGGATGCGGGATGATCCGTACTGCCGGGGCCGAGGGCCGATACCGCAGACGGAGCCCATGGGCTGACCCCGACTGACGGGGCCAGATGGATGAGGATTTGCGTGTCGATGCTGGACACAAGTACTTATGATATTTGGGTGCCGATGTTAGGCACTCGTGATTCTCAGAGATGTACAGGATTGGAGGGCCGATAAAAGTGCCGGCGCCTGAGCTATTTGGGGGATCTGGGTGCATTGATGGACACCGAGTATATATTCCACGTTGACATTCCGTGAAGATGTTATATTTCCCATGCTCAACATTCATTATTGTATCTCATCCTGTAGTTATATTACCTGATAGAGCACTTGCATGATTATTGCACATACTGCTTATCTCGCATTGATATCATCTACTGGCATATGATAGAGTAGAGCAGTATGTGCATGCTCATGATTACCTTTATATGTTATTTCTATTCACGAGTTGGCAACTCACCCCCGTTGTGCCACAGTGTTTGTAGGTTGCCCCTCGGAGTAGTCGCGGCAGGTTGCCGTTTTGCATCTTTTGGCTACAGATACCACTATAGTTGGTGCAAGAGCTATTTTGCTATTAGGTGGGTTGTGTTATCTGGTTACTTTTATTGTACACACTTTTGTATCTAGTTGTAACACCTTAGAATGTGTTTTATGGCTAATTATATTTTAATCTATGGTTTTTAATAAAAAAAATTTACCAATTTGGTTCTTAAATATTTTATCCTATTTATTGAGTATTTTATTAGAATTTTTCTAGGCACACACACACTTGTGCATGTAAACTAGGGTTTAGAGATGGGGTTAGACCATGATTAGCAAGCATGATGGATTAACCCATTCTCTTTAAGTTAATTAATATTGTTTCGGTGCTTTTGGGTTTTTATTTGTTTATAGTTCTTTTCAAAAATAAAATGAAATTGAAAAGGGTTTTTAATTTGGTTTGAATATGTTGACCATGGTGAGAGAGAGAGAGAGAGTGAGAATGGGCATCATGGCAAAGGCCATGCTTGTATTAAATGAAGAGAGAGGGAGAGGGGTTGACCTTTTGTGCCATCATTACTTACCTCTCAATTTTCCCTTCTCACTTCACTCTCACTCAATCACACACACACACACACACACACCCCTCTACAGCAGTAGAAGAAGCCTCATTAGCAACAGCAGCAGCTCCATCAGCAGCTCAAGCAACAGCATCAACCACAACAACAACATTAGCAAGAACAGCAGCAGCAGGTGCTTCAGCAGCAACAAGAGAAGCAAGTAGCAGTTGTAGAAGCAAGGTAGCAGCACCTGAAGCAAACAATAGCAACATCAGCATCAACAACAACTACAACAATAGCAGCAGCACCAGAAGCAGCTTCAGCACCAGACAGCAACAACATCAGCAGCTTCTGGCAGCAGCAATAGGAACTCCAGCAGCTGTAGCCACCCCTCATCTCCTCCACAAACTTCTTCTCTTGCTTCCTAGGGTTCTCTAGGGTATATTTTCTGAACCCATCTCTCTTTTGCTTAGCTTGTGTGCTAATTAGTGTCGGTTTGTGTTTAATTGTGAGTTTAGCGCTAGTTATCGTGATGTATGTGGAAATGTTGATTAAGTGGTGATTGTTAGTTAACCCTACCTATTTAAGTGTTGTTAAGGTCACCTTAACTGAGATTTGACCCAGATTTCACTAAAATACCATAGGGTTTCCTTTTAGTGCGAATTAGCCTTTTTAAAGCGATATATTGGCATTCTGAGATCTGCTTTTGACCCGGGGCCTTCAGGACAAAATTGAGGAAACTGGGCATGCATACTAGGTCTAGAACACACCACCAGAGCACGAGCCCCTAACTCTTACCTTGGGCCGCAGATTTATTGTGTTTGGCCGCAAATTGCGGCCAAGTTGGGTGCTGGGGTGTTGGGGTCTTGGCTAGGGTTCTATGCTGTGTAGTCTAGTGTTTTGGCATGTATAGTTTTGTAAGATTTGACCTGCAGGAAAATCTAGGATCATATATCGTATTTATAGTCCGTTTTGTTTGCGCGATACGTGAGTGGGTTCTGTGATCCAGCGTATCGCGGCGTGTCGCGATGGTTTTAGACGCGTATACACACGATTTAGCGTATCGTGCACACGCGCGTTTAGTTCGTGACGCGAGTTTCTCGTTTTGGTTCGATATCGCGTTTTGCGGAATATTTGGCTTATATATGATTTCCATGTCTTATTTGCAGGTTTGCAGGCAGGGACTACGGACACTGCTACACGGGGGAGCAGATGGTAGGATTCACCTAGCGTGGAGCGTAGGTGAGTAGATTTAACAACTACAGGGAATCGCCCGCATGGCGTTATGCGTTTGAGCTAGGATTCAAATACTTGTCGTATATTCTACGTCATTGTTAGAATTGCGCCTTTACCTTATTTACTTGATATAGTTTTACTGTGACTAGCAGCCGTAGGACACTGCACATATTATTGACGGTTCAATTTGCACGAGCACGGATTGTATGCTACACACACACCGTCAATAATTGCCATGTCACACGCAACCCTTTATAGATACTATATTGCTTATCATACATGACATCTAGCTTATCGGTATACCTATAGTGTATATTACCATTAGTGATAGGTACATCTACACCTTGCGATACAGCTACAGGTATACCTTGAACATATTTTACTTATACCCAGGGGGGTACCCTTCATATTCTACTTATACCCAGGGGGTATACGACATCTTTTACTTATAGGTAGACACCTATACTTAGATGTACCTTATTGATTTCGCAGACATCTAAAAAGTTTACCAATTTGGTTTTTAAATATTTTATCCTATTTATTGAGTATTTTATTAGAATTTTTCTAGGCGCACACACTTGTGCATGTAAACTAGGGTTTAGAGATGGGGTTAGACCTTGATTAGCAAGCATGATGGATTAACCTATTCTCTTTAAGTTAATTAATATTGTTTAGGTGCTTTTGGGTTTTTATTTGTTTATGGTTCTTTTCAAAAATAAAATGAAATCGAAAAGGGTTTTTAATTTGGTTTGAATATGTTGACCTTGGTGAGAGAGAGAGAGAGAGTGAGAATGGGCATCATGGCAAAGGCCATGCTTGTATTAAATGAAGAGAGAGGGAGAGGGGTTGACCTTTTGTGCCATCATTCCTTACCTCTCAATTTTCCCTTCTCACTTCACTCTCACTCACTCACACAAACACACACACACACACCTCTACAACAGCAGCAGAAGCAGCCTCATTATCAACAGCAGCAACTCCATCAGCAGCTCATGCAACAACATCTGTAGCAAGCATCAGCTCCAGCATCAAGCACAACAACAACATTAGCAAGAGCAGCAGCAGCAGGAGCTTCAGCAGCAACAAGAGATGCAAGTAGCAGCTGCAGAAGCAAGGCAGCAACACCTGAAGTAAACAATAGCAACATCAACATCAACAACAACTACAACAACAGCAGCAGCACCAGAAGCAGCTTCAGCAGCAGACAGCAACAGCATCAGCAGCTTCTGGCAGCAGCAACAAGAACTCCAGCAGCTGTAGCCACCCCTCATCTGCTCCACACACTTCTTCTCTTGCTTCCTAGGGTTCTCTAGGGTATATTTTCTGAACTCATCTCTCTTTTGCTTAGCTTGTGTGCTAATTAGTGTCGGTTTATGTTTAATTGTAAGTTTTGTGCTAGTTATGGTGATGTATGTGGAAATGTTGATTAAGTGGTGATTGTGTTAGTTAACCCTACTTATTTATGTTTTGTTAAAGTCACCTTAACTGAGATTTGACCCAGATTTCACTAAAATACCATAGGGTTTCCTTTTAGTGCGAATTAGCGTTTTTAAAGCGATATATTGGCATTCTGAGATCTGCTTTTGACCCGGGGCCTTCAGGACAAAATTGAGGAAACTGGGGCATGCACACTAGGTCTAGAACACACCACCAGAGCACGAGCCCCTAACTCTTACCTTGGGCCGCAGATTTATCGTGTTTGGCCGCAAATTGCGGCCAAGTTGGGGGATTGGGTGTTGGGGTCTTGGCTAGGGTTCTATGCTGTATAGTCTAGTGTTTTGGCATGTATAGTTTTATAAGATTTGACCTGTAGGAAAATCTGGGATCATATATCGTATTTCTAGTCCGTTGTGTTTGCGCGATACACGCTATACGTGAGTGGGTTCTGTGATCCAGCGTATCGCGGCGTGTCGCGATGGTTTTAGACGCGTATACACACGATTCAACATATCGTGCACACGCGCGTTTACTTCGCGACGCGAGTGTCTCGTTTTGGTTCGATATCGCGTTTTGCGGAATATTTGGCATATATATGATTTCTATGTCTTATTTGCAGGTTTGCAGACAGGGACTATGGACACGGCTACAGGGGGAGCAGATGGTAGGATTCACCTAGCGTGGAGCGTAGGTGAGTAGATTTAACATCTACAGGGGAATCGCCCGCTTGTTGTTATTCGTCTGGGCTAGGATTCAAATACTTGTCGCATATTCTACGTCATTATTAGAGTTGCGCCTTTACCTTATTTCCTTGATATAGTTGTACTGTGACTAGCAGCCGTAGGACACTGCACATATTATTGACGGTTCATGTTGCACGAGCACGGATTGTATGCAACACACACACCGTCAATAATTGCCATGTCACACGCAACCCTTTATAGATACTATATTGCTTATTATACATGACATCTAGCTTATCGGTATACCTATAGTGTATATTACCATTAGTGATAGGTACATCTACACCTTGCGATACAGCTACAGGTATACCTTGAACATATTTTACTTATACCCAGGGGGGTACCCTTCATATTCTACTTATACCCAGGGGGTATACGACATCTTTTACTTATAGGTAGACACCTATACTTAGATGTACCTTATTGATTTCGCATACATCCGGTTTCAGCTACATATTCTCTTTTATATGCTCGCATTTCAGATATATCGCATATATTTATTCCTGGATTTGCGCATTGGTTATTGGGATTTTAAATGATGTTTTCTGGATTTGGGAACCGCGGGAGTTCATGAAATTATGCATACATTGAAAAAACCGGTTTGCTTGATATGATATTTGCGCATCCACCATGAGTTTTATCGGTGCTGATTTATATATACCCCTACGAGGAGGCGTCGAGGCCGTAGAGGGTACAAGGTGGGGCCCGGTATGGTTCCCCTCGGCAAGAAGATCGATGGACTTTGCCGATTGAGCCTAGAGGCGGGCGAGTACCTACCGGTGACAGTACCCATGACTCGGCGGGGATCATGGAGACACCGTTGGGAGTCATGTACGTATGCGTACGTGTAGCGCCTTGAAAAGTCGTTTTGGTGTTTTCCTGAAAATCGGTGAAAATTCGGTATTTTTCCGAAAACCGTCTTTCTCGTTATTTTGCAGTTTAGGACTAATTATACCTAAAATGGATAGGTAATTGCTTATTTTTAGTAGCCAATGAGTTACTTATGAAATTCTGGTCGTTTAAAAATTTTCCCTAATTTTTCAATTTTTTAATATTATTTTAAGCCGGTAAGAAAATACATTAAATTAGTAATAAATACAAATTTTTCTGGGCTAATTTTAATCTTTAAAATTATGTTAATTAAAATCTAGTTGTAACACAAATTTTTAGTATTTTATTTTGATTTTTAAATGATTTTTATTATAGAAAACGAAATTTATTGAATTTTAAGCTAAAACTTGCAATTTTGGACTTGTAGGGGGTCCTTTTGCATAAAACTTCTTTTGTAAACCCCTCTCTCTCTTCCCTCAGCCCTAGGCCGGCCCCACCATGATCAGGTCCAGAATTTTGATTGCCTCACTTTGACTTTATCTTTTGTGAATGAATTGTTTTGGTTAGGATTAAAATATAGTAATGTAGGTATGGGTTTTGAGTGCATGTGAGAGCTTTGACTTTAGTCTTTCCAACTCCAATTCCTCACTTTCCACTCCCCTCTCCCTCTCCTGGCCGAGACCTGCTCCCCCCCCCCCATTTCCATTATTTTCCTTTTTTTTTCTCTCATTTTCTTCAAAAAATTGCATCAAAATTCAATAAAAATCAACAAATCCTTCATTTTTTCAACACAAAACCTTATTCCCTCTCTTCTCAAACCCAAATTGGTTCAAATCTGGGAGAAAGATGGCATCTTGGGAGGTTTTAGCAACATAGGGATTGATCTTTTGAGGTATAATTTCTAATTAAATGGTTAAATTGTAGTTTAAAGTGTGCTAATTGAATTTTGAAAATTGTTTTAGTGTTAATTTTAGTGTTAATTGCATACTATTTTTTTTTAAAGTTTGTGGTTTGAAATTAATTTAGGGTTTAGATCACCATTAAGAGATTAATTAAGCTATTTTGTTATCTAGTTATTTTGTTAGCTTAATCTAAGTGGTTAAATTGCTAATTGGGCTAAAATCTAGTGTTAATTTAGTGTTAGATTCTAATCTAGTTTTTAAAGGTTTATGGTTAGAGTTAAACTAGGGTTTTTAGGAACCTTTATTTAGTTAATTAAAGCTAATTAGATATCTAGTTAATTACTAAACCAATCTTTAAGGTTACTTTGCTTAAGTGGCTTCTTATTAAGCTAATCTATGTTAAACTTGTGTGAAATTTTCATTAAGTTTGCAAATTACCAAAATCAAGAAGAGGTTTGTGTATGGAATGTGGGTTTTGTAGCATGGTAAATAAGTTAAAATTGTGTTTTTGGTGGCTAACTAGTCGTGTGGATTGGATGGTTGTGTTGGACCGTGATAACTTTGTCTCTATTGTCGATGTTTGCACCAAATTGCTTTTCTAGCTTACTAGTTTTTACTAAAATATTGTGATGAATTAATTGCGATGTCTTGATGAAATTTTTAGCGTATCCTATGACATTTAGGATGCGTCTGTGCGGATTTTTTTGAGTTGTCGGATTTTAGTTTTGCCGGGCGACCAAATCAGCGATTTTTGGCAGTTTTTGCGATTTTCGCGTATGTTCCGCGCACCTTGTGCACGTTGTACCTAGCTAGTGAACATTAGTATTTTCGTTTGGGTTTTGCGTCAGTCTTGATATGTAACCTTATGTTTGGTATTGATGTAAATTCCAGGTTCGGTCGAGGAGACGTCAGACGCGGCATGAAAGGGGAAAGCGGTGATTGGACACAGCTAGCTAGGGATTCCGGTGAGTAGATGTAACATCTACGGGGGACTATCGTTGGATGGCGCGAGCCGCCCGATAGTTTTAGTAACTTAAAAAATTCTTGTAATGTTAGTAATTAGGGGTGTAAATACTTGTATGATTATTTACTACATTCATGCCCAATATTGACATACCTATACGAAACCATTTTATAGGACACCGCACCATTGCCAGGGTTTTTATATGCAGCACGGGCACTATTCATGCTTACACCCACGCCCTGGTAATTGCCATGCCACCACACTAGATAACCTTTAAATTGAAACCTTTTACAATAAATGATACTTAAACTTGTGTTATTGCCTTTAATTCCTTAAAATGAAATCGTAGGATTGCTATTCATGTGCATGTGCTTCATCATATTATTTGTTCATGCCTAATCTATTAATCACACATCGCAACTTGATTATTGATACCATAATGCATTCATTATCATTGACATATGCACTTATGAGGATTTTTTGAGATTTTATGAGATTTCTGGATTTCGGGGGAAAGCCGCAAAATTTCTAAACTTATTATATTTTTAAAATATGTAAATTGCGGTTTTCTAGTGATGTAAGTGTCGTCCACCATGAGTTTGCTGTGGTTTTGGAGATCCGTGTCGAGAAGTGGAGGAACCGTCACGGGTACATGGTGGGCCCGGTATGGTACCCCGGGGAAAGATGAATTTGGTGTTGACGTTGAGCCTGGCAGGGGACGGATTACCTACCGGTGACTTCATTGGGCACGGCGGATATCCAGAGGATACCGACCGGGGCCGCGAGAGGATGAGATATTGATATTGAGATGGGTCAGCCGGATGGCTGAGGCCAGAGACACTATGACATGGATTTATGAGATTTGAGACAGCTTTTAGGTGTCGTTGCTGGACACCGGTTCTCGTCGATTCTTTGAGTATTATGCTGGCATTCTAAAAGAGTTTCAAAAACAAAAAGAGATAAAATGTTTCTTATATATACCCATTGAGACCTCAGATATTCATGTTGCATACATATTAGTACACTGATGTTGTATACACACCTGCTAGTGCATCCAGTCATACCTGTATTTTAGATGCTAGGATGCTTGTGTGCATGCATACGATAGCCTTTGTAGATGTTATTTATTACTCACGAGTTGGCAACTCACCCCCGTTGTGCCACAGCCTTTTGCAGGTCCGCTCCGTCAGTACAGTAGCGGCAGGCGCACTTGTTCTTTTGCCTCCTTTGCCTGGACTCGAGGTTTTGCTCCTAGGTAGGTTATATCATTATTTTTGTACCACCTTGTATATTCTTTGTATCTAGTACACTCCATCTACTGTATCTACCAACATTATTGTATATTGACCTAGAGATGAGACTGTGAGATTTGTGGACTTTTATGCTGTATTTTGGGGTCGAGCTCACTTGAGTCGACATGCTGTTTTTCTTATGCTTCATTATGTTTATTTCGCATGTTGTTGCTTTATTTTGCGTGGGATTTGTGACCGCCTTGTGGCGAAGAGCTAGCTCCCGCTTGGGGATGCCTTATTTGTTGGATTCATATATATTTTTGTTGTACCCATTTTGGGGGCCAGTATTTACAAAGGAGACTCTGCCGAAATTTTCGGAAAAATTGATATTGTTTTCAAAAAGGGTTTTACATGACTTATTGATAAACTCGCTTTCAATTGATTGGGTTTTCTTCACTCTTTTGCTTAATTGGTTTTGTTTTCTGGGCTTTGGCTTACTTATTTTACGGACGTCTTTAGACGTTTCGTAAACTTAAGTTTCAGTCACGTTCCGTACCCTACGGGTCGTGACAAAGTTGGTATCAGAGCGATAGGTTTTACCTTTTTGAGTGTAGGATGACCCTTGGTAGATGGAGTAAGTGACTTAAGTAGGGCAACGTAGCGTGTGTAAGTCCGCGGCATACTTACGATACGGTACTCCGCCTAAGTGACTTTAGGATATACTTGCTTGAAAATTCCTTCTTCAATTCCGCGTATCCTATGATCCTATTGCACTGTTCTTACTATCCGTTTTCCTGTAACAGCCACCATGCCGCCGAAGGCTACGAGGGCACAGAGGGCTGCCACCCGAGACGAGATTCGAGCTGGCTCGTCTGAGAATAGGACTGAGCAGGGTGGTATGCCTACGCCGCAGGGACAGACCGATCCACCTTCCCCAGGCCGTATGGATAGGCTCGAGATTGGTATGGAGGAGTTGCGACAGATGATGGGAGGCATGCAGGAGCTACGTCAGATGGTAGGATCCCTAGTTGCAGCCAGTTGTACACCGAGACCGGATGACGTACCTACTACATCACAGACGACCATGATACCTGCTCCTACTACTACCACCGTGACCATCCCGGTTTCACTACAGGATTTCATGAGGCTGAGACCTCCAGTATTCACCGGCACCGAGGCAGCGGAGGACCCACAGACGTTCCTTGACAGTTTAACCAGGATCTGCCGTTCGCTGAGATGTTCGGATGATCGATGGGTAGAGCTTGCGAGTTTCCGACTAGAGGGTCTCGTGTAGACATGGTGGGAGTCAGTCTTGAGAGGTCGAGCTGCAGGTCTACCGCCTATGACTTGGGTCAAGTTTACAGCGGTCTTTCTAGCCCGTTTCCTTCCAGAGAACGTTCGTGACGCCAGAGCTCGTAGCTTCGAGGCCTTAGTCAAGACACCTGGGATGACGGTGTCTGAGTATGACATCCAGTTTACACAGTTATCCCGATACGCTCAGTATTTGGTGGATACCGAGGAGAAGATGGTGAAGTGGTTCGTACAGGGACTTGATGCCCAGCTATATCTTGCCATTGGCGCCCAGCACTACGACACTTATTCAGCTGCTTTGGATACGGCATTGCGGATGGAGGCACGCATATCACAGACTTCGGCCGTTTCTGGGCCGAAGAGGATTCGCACCGAGGTACCGTCTCAGAGGCAGCACGCCAGATTCTTTCCGAGAGATAGGCCTGGCAGAGGATTTGGGCAGGGACAGTTATATGGTTCTTATCCACAGGGGCAGCAGCCGTCGCCAGGGTGTTTTGGGTGCGGGAGTTTGCACCATCTTGTCAGAGACTGTCCGGCGAGACGACAGGGAGCAGCGACAGTTCCGCATGTGACCCTGCCACCATCACCACCCCCTCCTCGGAGAGCCCTACTTCCTACCACCGGCGATGCTCCACGCCAGTTAGGTGCACCCAGAGGCCGTGGACGTGGCGGTCCTGTTCAGAGAGGACGAGGAGGCAGAGGCCGAGGTCGAGGTCAGCCCGCTATCGGTGGAGGACAGGCCCGAGTTTTTGCTTTGACACCGCAGGATGCGCAGGCATCCAATGCCGTTGTGACAGGTACCTTGCCAGTTTGTTCTTTCGACGCACGGGTATTATTCGACCCAGGTTCCACACATTCGTACGTATCTACACACTTTGCACCGATGTTGGGCCGTGAGTCGTCGTCGTTAGATCATCCGCTTGTTGTTAGTACTCCGGTAGGCGAGTCGTTTGTCGCTCGTTTTGTTTTTCGATTGTGTTCCGTTCGTATCGGGGAGAGGGATTCATCGGTTGATTTGATTCTCCTCGATATGTTGGACTTTGATGTGCTTCTGGGCATGGATTGGTTAGCCACTTGTTATGCTTCGGTGGACTGCCGTGAGAAGGCAGTCATATTTAGCTTTCCGGGAGAGCCAGTCCTTGTTATTCAGGGAGACCGCAGTGTCACCCTTCCCAGCTTAATTTCGTCTCTTCACGCGGGTCAGCTCTTGCAGAAGGGATGTCAGGGATTCTTAGCGTATATTTGTGATACTCGAGCTGCAGAGGTTCCGTTAGACCGGGTCCCGGTAGTTTGTGAGTTCCCTGATGTTTTCCCTGATGAGCTACCTGGGCTACCGCCTGAGCGCGATGTTGAGTTCTGCATTGATTTGATTCCCGGCTCGGGGCCTATTTCTATACCGCCTTATCGGATGGCCCCGGCAGAGCTTCGAGAGATGAAGGATCAATTGCAGGATTTGTTAGATAAGGGGCTTATTCGACCGAGTGTTTCTCCGTGGAGTGCTCCGGTCCTGTTTGTTAAGAAGAAGGATGGAAGTTTGCGCTAATGTATCGACTACCGCCAGCTGAACAAAGTTACCGTTCGGAACAGATATCCGTTGCCGCGCATTGATGATTTGTTCGACCAGCTTCACGGTGCGGGGTATTTTTCGAGGATCGACTTGCGATCAGGATACCATCAGCTGCGAGTTCGACAGGAGGATATACCGAGGAAAGCTTTCCGCACGCGCTACGGCTACTACGAGTTTTTGGTGATGTCGTTCGGACTCACCAACGCCCCAGCAGCATTCATGGATTTGATGAACCGTACATTCAGGCCGTATCTTGACTTGTTCATCATCGTGTTTATCGACGATATCTTGGTGTACTCCCGGAGCAGAGAGGAGCACGAGCAGCACTTGCGGATTACGTTACAGACTCTGAGGGAGCACCAGCTGTTCGCAAAGTTCTCCAAGTGTGCATTCTGGCTGGACAGCGTCGGATTCTTGGGTCACGTGGTTACGAGAGACGGCATTTGTGTGGACCCGAAGAAGATTGAGGCTGTTCAGCAGTGGCCCCGACCTACATCGGTTACTGAGATCCGTAGTTTTCTAGGCCTGGCAGGCTACTACAGGCGTTTTGTTCAGGACTTCTCCTGTATAGCTGCACCTTTGACCGGTTTGACCCGGAAGGGAGTTCATTTCGTTTGGACAGAGGAGTGCGAGCGCAGTTTTCAGCAGCTACGGACTTGTTTGACTAGGGCGCCGGTATTATCTTTACCTTCGGGATCAGGCGGATTTGTGGTCTACTGTGATGCTTCGCGAGTGGGATTAGGATGCGCATTGATGCAGCATGGCCGGGTGATCGCTTATGCTTCTCGGCAGTTGAAGAAGCATGAACAGAACTACCCCACTCATGATTTGGAGATGGCTGCAGTGGTCTTTGCACTGAAGATTTGGCGACATTACTTATACGGCGAGTCGTGTCAGATATTCACCGATCACAAGAGCTTAAAGTACATATTTCAGCAGCGAGACCTGAACCTCAGACAGCGTAGTACGATGGAGTTGGTGAAAGACTACGACTGCGAGATCTTATATCACCCAGGCAAGGCGAATGTGGTGGCAGATGCGTTGAGTAGGAGGCCCGGGGGTAGTCTATCCTTTTTGCGCGCAGTGCAGAGGCAGTCGTCAGCAGATTGGCAGATGTTATGCGACAGCCGAGTTGAGTTCGAGATCACTCAGACAGGGGGACAGCTCGCGCATGTTCGTGCACGCCCACAGTTGCTTGACCGTATATATGAGGCACAGCGCAGTGACGACCGTTGCTCAGAGATCATGGCACAGATGGGACAGGGCAGGTTTTCCGAGTTCGTGATTGATGATCAGGGGATTTTACGATATGGATCTAGACTGTGCGTACCAGATGCTGATGGATTGCGGCGCGACATTCTTGAGGAGGCACACCGATCAGTGTATAGTGTCCACCCCGGTTCCACCAAGATGTACAATGATATGAGAGAGACCTACTGGTGGGACGGGATGAAGAGGGACATTGCGGAGTTCGTTTCGAGATGCCTGATATGTCAGCAAGTCAAGGCCGAGCACCAGAGGCCCGCAGGAGAGCTACAGCCGTTACCCATTCCAGAGTGGAAATGGGAGCAGATTTCGATGGACTTCGTTGTGGGTCTACCCAGGACCAGTCGAGGGTACGACTCCATCTGGGTGATCGTGGATAGATTGACGAAAGCGGCTCACTTCCTACCAGTGAAGACCACTTTCAGCTTCGCTCAGTATGCTCAGCTCTATATTGACGAGATCGTGCGACTACATGGCGTACCGACTTGTATCGTGTCAGATCGAGGCACTCAGTTCACCAGCCTACTTTGGCAGAGACTTCAGGAGGCTTTGGGCACTCGTTTGAGCTTCAGCACAGCGTTTCATCCGCAGACCGACGGACAGTCAGAGCGGACCATTCAGACTCTCGAGGACATGCTCAGAGCGTGCGTTTTAGACTTTGGTGGTAGCTGGGATCGTCATTTACCTCTAGTGGAGTTCTCCTACAACAACAGCTTCCAGGATACTATTCAGATGGCACCTTTCGAGGCATTGTATGGGAGGAGATGCAGATCGCCCGTCTGTTGGACAGAGCTCAGCGAGAGCAGCATGTTGGGGCCGCAGCTTGTTGAGAAGACGACAGCGAAGATACAGTTGATCCGAGACCGGATGAGAGCGGCTCAGAGCAGGCAGAAATCGTATGCGGACAGACGCCGTCGCAGATTAGAGTTCGCAGTTGGCGACCATGTTTTTCTGAGGGTCTTTCCGATGAAGGGCGTGATGCGTTTTGGGCAAAAGGGGAAGCTTAGCCCTAGATTTGTAGGTCCCTTCGAGATCCTCGAGCGGGTTGGCGCTGTTGCATATCGTTTGGCCCTTCCACCCAGCTTTCCCGATGTTCACCCCGTCTTCCATGTTTCGATGCTCCGCAAGTACCTTCACGACCCTTCGCATGCGATTCAGCACCCGACAGTCCAGCTAGAGCGCTACCTTTCTTTTGCAGAGCAGCCGGTGGCCATCCTGGATCGGCAGGTGAAGAAGTTGAGGTCGAAGATTATACCAACCGTCAAGGTCCTTTGGCGTAGCCCGAGCAGCGAGGAGGTTACCTGGGAGACCGAGGGCGAGATGAGGAAGAAATATCCCCATCTCTTTGAAGGTACGCGTAGTTATATTTTTAAATTCGGGGACCGAATTTCTTTAAGGGGGGAAGATTGTAGCGCCTTGAAAAGTCGTTTTGGTGTTTTCCTGAAAATCGGTGAAAATTCGGTATTTTTCCGAAAACCGTCTTTCTCGTTATTTTGCAGTTTAGGACTAATTATACCTAAAATGGATAGGTAATTGCTTGTTTTTAGTAGATAATGAGTTACTTATGAAATTCTGGTCATTTAAAAAATTTCCCTAATTTTTCAATTTTTTAATATTATTTTAAGCCGGTAAGAAAATACATTAAATTAGCGATAAATACAAATTTTTCTGGGCTAATTTTAATCTTTAAAATTATGATAATTAAAATCTAGTTGTAACATAAATTTTTAGTATTTTATTTTGATTTTTAACTAATTTTTATTATAGAAAATGAAATTTATTGAATTTTAAGCTAAAACTTGCAATTTTGGACTTGTAGGGGGTCTTTTTGCATAAAACTTCTTTTGTAAACCCCTCTCTCTCTTCCCTCAGCCCTCGGCCGGACCCACCATGATCAGGTCCAGAATTTTGATTGCCTCACTTTGACTTTATCTTTTGTGAATGAATTGTTTTGGTTAGGATTAAAATATAGTAATGTAGGTATGGTTTTTGAGTGCATGTGAGAGCTTTGACTTTAGTCTTTCCAACTCCAATTCCTCACTTTCCACTCCCCTCTCCCTCTCCTGGCCGAGACCTGCTCCCCCCCCCCCCCGCCCATTTCCATTATTTTCCCTTTTTTTTCTCATTTTCTTCAAAAAATTGCATCAAAATTCAATAAAAATCAACAAATCCTTCACTTTTTCAACACAAAACCTTATTCCCTCACTTCTCAAACCCAAATTGGTTCAAATCTTGGAGAAAGATGGCATCTTGGGAGGTTTTAGCAACATAGGGATTGATCTTTTGAGGTATAATTTCTAATCAAATGGTTAAATTGTAGTTTAAAGTGTGCTAATTGAACTTTGAAAATTGTTTTAGTGTTAATTTTAGTGTTAATTGCATACTAGTTTTTTTTAAAGTTTGTGGTTTGAAATTAATTTAGGGTTTAGATCACCATTAAGAGATTAATTAAGCTATTTTGTTATCTAGTTATTTTGTTAGCTTAATCTAAGTGGTTAAATTGCTAATTGGGCTAAAATCTAGTGTTAATTTAGTGTTAGATTCTAATCTACTTTTTAAAGGTTTATGGTTAGAGTTAAACTAGGGTTTTTAGGAACCATTATTTAGTTAATTAAAGCTAATTAGATATCTAGTTAATTACTAAACCAATCTTTAAGGTTACTTTGCTTAAGTGGCTTCTTATTAAGCTAATCTATGTTAAACTTGTGTGAAATTTTCATTAAGTTTGCAAATTACCAAAATCAAGAAGAGGTTTGTGTATGGAATGTGGGTTTTGTAGCATGGTAAATAGGTTAAAATTGTGTTTTTGGTGGCTAACTAGTAGTGTGGATTGGATGGTTGTGTTGGACCGTGATAACTTTGTCGCTATTGTCGATGTTTGCACCAAATTGCTTTTCTAGCTTACTAGTTTTTACTAAAATGTTGTGATGAATTAATTGCGATGTCTTGATGACATTTTTAGCGTATCCTATGACATTTAGGATGCGTGTGTGTGGATTTTTTTGAGTAGTCAGATTTTAGTTTTGCCGGGCGACCAAATCGGCGATTTTTGGCAGTTTTTGCGATTTTCGCGTATGTTCCGCGCACCTTGTGCACGTTGTACCTAGCTAGTGAACATTAGTATTTTCGTTTGGGTTTTGCGTCAGTCTTGATATGTAACCTTATGTTTGGTATTGATGTAAATTCCAGGTTCGGTCGCGGAGACGTCAGACGCGGCATGAAAGGGGAAAGCGGTGATTGGACACAGCTAGCTAGGGATTCCGGTGAGTAGATGTAACATCTACGGGGGACTATCGTTGGATGGCGCGAGCCGCCCGATAGTTTTAGTAACTTAAAAGATTCTTGTAATGTTAGTAATTAGGGGTGTAAATACTTGTATGTTTATTTACTACATTCATGCCCTATCTTGACATACCTATACGAAACCATTTTATAGGACATCGCACTATTGCCAGGGTTTTTATATGCAGCACGAGCACTATTCATGATTACACACACGCCCTGGTAATTGCCATGCCACCACACTAGATAACCTTTAAATTGAAACCTTTTACAATAAATGATACTTAAACTTGTGTTATTGTCTTTAATTCCTTAAAATGAAATCGTAGGATTGCTATTCATGTGCATGTGCTTCATCATATTATTTGTTCATGCCTAATCTAATAATTACACATCGCAACTTGATTATTGATACCATAATGCATTCATTATCATTGACATATGCACTTATAAGGATTTCTTGAGATTTTATGAGATTTCTGGATTTCGGGGGAAAGCCGCAAAATTTCTAAACTTATTATATTTTTAAAATATGTAAATTGCGGTTTTCTAGTGATGTAAGTGTCGTCCACCATGAGTTTGCTGTGGTTTTGGAGATCCGTGTCGAGGAGTGGAGGAACCGTCACGGGTACATGGTGGGCCCGGTATGGTACCCCGGGGCAAGATGAATGTGGTGTTGATGTTGAGCCTGGCAGGGGACGGATTACCTACCTGTGACTTCATTGGGCACGGCGGATATCCAGAGGATACCGACCGGGGCTGCGAGAGGATGAGATATTGATATTGAGATGGGTCAGTCGGATGGCTGAGGCCAGAGACACTATGACATGGATTTATGAGATTTGAGACAGCTTTTAGGTGTCGTTGCTGGACACCGGTTCTCGTCGATTCTTTGAGTATTATGCTGGCATTCTAAAAGAGTTTCAAAAACAAAAAGAGATAAAATGTTTCTTATATATACCTATTGAGACCTCAGATATTCATGTTGCATACATATTAGTACACTGATGTTGTATACACACCTGCTAGTGCATCCAGTCATACCTGTATTTTAGATGCTAGGATGCTTGTGTGCATGCATACGATAGCCTTTGTAGATGTTATTTATTACTCATGAGTTGGCAACTCACCCCCGTTGTGCCACAGCCTTTTGCAGGTCTGCTCCGTCAGTACAGTAGCGGCGGGCGCACTTGTTCTTTTACCTCCTTTGCCTGGACTCGAGGTTTTGCTCCTAGGTGGGTTATATCATTATTTTTGTACCACCTTGTATATTCTTTGTATCTAGTACACTCCATCTACTGTATCTACCAGCATTATTGTATATTGACCTAGAGATGAGACTGTGAGATTTGTGGACTTTTATGCTGTATTTTGGGGTCGAGCTCACTTGAGTCGACATGCTGTTTTTCTTATGCTTCATTATGTTTATTTCGCATGTTGTTGCTTTATTTTGCGTGGGATTTGTGACCGCCTTGTGGCGAAGAGCTAGCTCCCGCTTGGGGATGCCTTATTTGTTGGATTCATATATATTTTTGTTGTACCCATTTTGGGGGCCAGTATTTACAAAGGAGACTCTGCCGAAATTTTCGGAAAAATTGATATTGTTTTCAAAAAGGGTTTTACATGACTTATTGATAAACTCGCTTTCAATTGATTGGGTTTTCTTCACTCTTTTGCTTAATTGGTTTTGTTTTCTGGGCTTTGGCTTACTTATTTTACGGACGTCTTTAGACGTTTCGTAAACTTAAGTGCCAGTCACGTTCCGTACCCTGCGGGTCGTGACAGTACGTCGAAAGGCGAGGGTCAGAGCTAGGCACTCGTGCTTTCGGGATAGCATATGATACGTGATCAGGATTTCTGTGTCGATGCTTGGCACATGGTTTTCATGATATTTCTTTAACACCTTTGTATATATAACAGGGTATTTAGCCGTTGTTATATATACCTTTACCCTAATATTAGTGGAGTGGGACGCTAATATATGTATATTGACCCCATCATATTTATTTCTGCATATATAAATATTTAGGATGCTAGAATCTTACTTGAGATGTGATTTGGGATATTAGGTGATTCATTGAGATTGGATACAAGATATCTATGAGATTGTCGATTTGTACATTCGGGATACAGGAGATTACTCAATATTGTACATTGGAGAGATGTGAGACTTATTTGATATGAGAGCCCAACTTGGGGGCGGATTTGAGGAATTGGGATTTGAATGTCTTAATGGATTATGACCCTACCACGATGTCAGGTTTCCGTGGGAACGACATTTTTCACTCCATACCTCATACCTATTCACTTATGCACGGTTTCATATATTGGTAGTACCTGTTAGTGTACCCTTATGATTGCTGCATATCTACTTTCTCATGTCCCTATTGCATAGTTATTGCATACTATTACAATGTCATTATTGATTCACATATTGATTGTACCTGCTAGTGTACTTTCCATTATTCTGCATTCACATGACATGTTATTACTGTAATCGCATATCTTAGATTCATGTTGTACGTAAATTCCTGCGATTACCTGCATATGTTATCTACTATTCACGAGTTGGCAACTCACCCCCGTTGTGCCACAGGTGTTTCAGGTTGTTCCCTAGAGTAGTCGAGGCAGGCTGTTCAGCTATTCATCTATCATCTTTTGCTACAGATACCGCATCAGCTCACAGTAATATTTTGCTTAGGTGGGTTGGATGATTATCTGTATTTCATATTGTACATACGTTGTATCTTGTACTCTCCATCTACTAGTATGTTGTTGACTTAGAGACTTGGTGAGGACGTTATTGTATAATATTTGTGGATTTGTTGTCTTTTATATACAGTTTCCTTCCTATTGTCTCTTATTTCTTCGCTACGGCGTCGTATATTTGTGATGTGATTGTTTTTCCGCCTTTGGGCCAGTTTTTTTACAAAAGGGGTGTTGCTAAAATTTTAAATATAGAAAGTGGGACATTTAAAGAATTTGGGTTGCGATTTCAAATGTTTCAAAAACTTTTATTATCTTTTCTGTATTTTCATCGTTTAGATTTCTGGGTTTGGATTTCTTTTACTGCGTTACGTCTTTAGGCGTTGCGTAGTATTAGGGCCGTCACGTGCCAATTTCGGGTCGTGACACTAGTATTCTCCAACAACCATATATGTACTGGACTTAGAGACAGTGTGAGAACGATGATGTATATTTTTGTATTCTGGTGTCGAGCTCGTCGGAGCCAACTGTATATATTTATGCAGTTTATTATGCTGTGATGTTTACTTATTGCTCATTCTTCGCTACGGCGTCGTATATTACTTTTGTGTTGTTGTTTCCCGCCGTTGGGCGTGATTTCTCCCGTTTGGGAATGCTTTATTTCATTATATATCATTTCACTTATATCCTGTTTTATACCCGATTTTCGGGGTTATTTTTACAAAGGAAATGCTGCCAAAATTATTAGAAAGATAACTTAACTTTAAAAAGAACTTTATTGAACTATTTAAGGTTTTCTAAATGTTTAATTGAATGTTTTCAACACTCACTACTTTTTAATGGTTTTGATTTCTAGGTTCGGCTTACTTAGTCGTGTTACGCCTGTAGACGTTGCGTGGTTAGGTGCCGGTCACGAGTCGAAATATAAGGGTCGTGACAAAGTTGGTATCAGAGCGTAGGTTTTACCTTTCGGAGTGTAGGATGACCCAGGTATGATGGAGTAGGTAGCTGAAGAAGAGTGGCGTAGCATGTGTATGTTCCGCGGCATAATCATGACACGGTACTCCGCCTAAGCGACCTTAGGACTTGTTGATTTAAATTCCTTCTCGAGTATATACATTCTTGTGATTCGATTTCCGTATCCTTATCGAATCCTACTTTTCCTTTCAGCGATTATGCCGCCAAAGACTACGAGGGCGAAGAGAGCGGCCGTGAGGGCCGAGATTCGAGTTGACTCGTCCGAGACGAGGACTGATCCGGATAGCACACCGGTTGTGCCCGAGCAGGATGTTCCTGCCGTGACAGATCAGATTGCCATGTTAGGGGCTGGTGTGCAGGAGATGCGCCGGGCGGTGGGATCAAGTATGCAGGAGATGCGCCAGATGATGGGATCTCTAGTTGAGTCACTTCGAGCGCAGCGACCAGAGGTAGTTACACCCGTTGCAGAGACCGTGGTGGTGCCCACAGTACAGGAAGTTGCCCCTGAAGCTACAGAGGTCATCTCCGTATCGTTATCAGAGTTTATGAGGCTGAAGCCTCCGGTCTTCACAGGCACCGATGCAGCCGAGGACCTACAGTCTTTCATTGATAGGATGGCTCGGATATGCCGTTCCCTCAGATGCGCAGATGCGAGATGGGTTGAGTTCGCGAGCTTTCGCCTGGAAGGTCTTTCACAGAAATGGTGCGAATCAGTCGAGAAGGGTAGAGCAGCAGGTCATCCTCTTATGACCTGGACAGAGTTCGTGGCGCTATTCCTTGCCCGCTTTCTTCCCCTGAGTGTCAGAGATGCTAGAGCACGCAGGTTCGAGTCCTTACGCCAGACTCCGGAGATGTCAGAGGCAGAGTACGATGTGCTGTTCACCGAGCTATAAGTTTATGCTCCGTACTTAGTGGCTACCGAGGAGATGCGAGTTAAGAGATTTTTCCAAGGCTTGCTCACACCACTGTTCCTTGCGATCAGCGCGCAGCATTACGAGACATACACAACAGCAGTAGATGCAGCATTATTAGTTGAGGAGCGCCTTGCTGAGACTTCGGCAGTCCCAGAGCCGAATAGAGTTCGTGCAGATACATCAGTGCAGAGACGACCTTTTCGGCGCCATGACAGGCACCTTGTAGGTGGCAGAGATTCGAGGCGAGGCCGGTTGTTTAGTTCCTATCCCAAGGAGGGTCAGGGACCATCATCGGGATGTTTCCGTTGCGGGAGTTCTTATCATCGTATGCGAGATTGTCCTGAGATACCACGGAGGGAGGCGACAGCATCGCATGTCACATTACCACCTTCACCACCCCAGAGGGCGTTGCCTATTGTACCTACTTTTACTCAGCGTCAGACCCATGCACAGAGAGGTCGTGGTCGCAGAGGATTTTTCATAGAGGACGAGGTGATCGAGGCAGAGGACGACCAGCTGCCAGCAGGGGACAGTCAGTCGCAGGTGGAGGACAGGCGCGCGTTTTTACTCTGACGCATCAGGATGCGCAGACGTCCAATTCGGTGGTCTCAGGTATCCTTCCAGTATGTTCTGTTGATGCACACGTGTTATTCGATCCCGGATCCACGCACTCGTACGTATCCACACACTTTGTGGCGAGTTTGGGCAGAGAGTCTGGTTTGCTTGATCAGCCACTTGTGGTGACTACTCTTGTGGGAGAGTCATTTGTTGCTAGGCACGTGTTCTGATCCTGTACCGTCCGTATTGGCGAGAGAGAGTTGCCTGTCGACTTGATCCTTCTTGAGATGTTGGACTTCGACGTTCTTTTGGGCATGGATTGGTTAGCCACGTGCTATGCTTCTGTGGACTGCCGTGAGAAGACAGTTAGATTTTGTTTTCCCGGCATGTCGGTTTTTGTTGTGTTGGGGGACCGTGGTGCCACCCCTTACAGTGTGATTTCTTCTTTTCGCGCTGGACGGCTTTTGAGGAAGGGATGTCAGGGATTTCTCACCTATGTTTGCGATACTAGAGCTACAGAGGTTCTGATGGATCAGATTCCGGTTGTTAGCGAGTTCCCTGATATGTTCCCTGACGAGCTTCCTGGCTACCGCCCGAGCGCGACATTTCTTTCTGTATTGATTTGGTTCCTGGCACGGGGCCTATTTCTGTACCGCCTTATCGGATGGCCCCGGCGGAACATAGAGAATTGAAGGGTCAGTTACAAGATTTGCTGGATAAGGGACTTGTTCGACCCAGTGTATCTCCTTGAGGTGCTCCAGTCCTGTTTGTCAAGAAGAAGGACGGCAGTATGCATTTGTGTATCGACTACCGTCAGCTGAACATGGCGACAGTGCGGAACAGGTATCCTTTGCTACGCATCGACGATTTGTTCGACCATCTTCAGGGGGCAGGATACTTTTCGAGGATCGATTTGCGATTAGGCTACCATCAGCTGCGGGTTCGACAAGAGGACATTCCTAGGACAACTTTCCATATGCGCTACGGCCATTACGAGTTTCTGGTGATGTCGTTCGGACTCACCAACGCGCCAGCAGCATTCATGGACTTGATGAACCGTATTTTCCGGCCGTATCTTGATATGTTCATCATAGTGTTCATTGACGATATTCTGGTGTATTCTCAGAGTAGAGAGGAGCACGAGCAGCACCTACGGATTACACTGCAGACCTTGAGGGGGCATTAGCTTTTCGCCAAATTCTCCAAGTGTGCTTTTTGGCTGGACAGCGAAGACTTCATGGGGAACGTGATTAAATGAGACGGTATATTTGTAGACCCAAGGATGATTGAGGCCGTTCGGAGTTGGCCTATACCCACGTCAGTGACGGAGGTTCACAGCTTTCTAGGGCTGGCAGGCTACTACAGGCGATTCGTGCAGGACTTCTCTCGCATTGCTACACCTTTGACCGGGTTGACCCGGAAGGGAGTTCGTTTTGATTGGACGGAGGAATGTGAGCACAGTTTCCAGCAGCTACGGGCTCTACTGACTACGACACCAGTGCTATCATTGCCTTCAGGATCAGGCGGATTTGTGGTCTATTATGATGCTTCACGAGTGGGGCTAGGGTGCGTATTGATGCAAAATGACAGAGTGATCGCGTATGCTTCGTGGCAATTAAAGAAACATGAACAGAACTACCCCACTCACGATTTGGAGATGGCTGTAGTGGTCTTTGCACTTAAGATATGGCGACATTACCTATACGGCGAGTCGTGCCAGATATTCACTGATCACAAGAGCTTAAAGTATATATTTCAGCAGCGCGACCTGAACCTTAGACATCGCCGATGGATGGAGTTAGTGAAGGATTACGATTGCGAGATCTTGTACCACCCGGGCAGGGCTAATGTAGTGGCGGATGCTCTAAATAGGAGTCCCGGGGGTAGTCTATCTTGTTTGAGCGCAGTACAGAGGCAGTCGTAGGCAGATTGGCAGATTTTATGCGACAGCCGCAGTTCGAGTTTACGCCGATCGGAGGACAGATTGCGCATGTTCATGCACGCCCACAGTTGCTCGACCGTATACATGAGGCACAACACAGTGATGACCGATGTTCAGAGATTAGGACACAGATTGGACAGGGCAGATTTCCCGAGTTCGTGATCGATGATCAGGGGATACTACGATTTGGGGCTAGACTATGCGTATCAGATGTTGAGGGATTGCGGCGCTAGATTCTTGAAGGGACACATCGGTCAGTATACAGTGTTCATCCCGGTTCCACCAAGATGTAGCATGACATGAGAGGTGTTTACTGGTGGGACGCAATGAAGAGAGACATCGCAGATTTTGTGTCGAGATGCCTGACTTGTCAACAAGTCAAGACTGAGCACCAGAGGCCCGCGGGAGAGCTACGGCCGTTACCCATTCCGGAGTGGAAATGGGAGAAGGTTTCTATGGACTTCATTGTGGGTCTACCCAGGACCAGTCGAGGGTATGACTCCATCTAGGTGATCGTGGATCGTTTGACGAAAGCGGCTCACTTCATATCGGTGAAGACGACTTTTGGATTTGCTCAGTATGCCCAGATTTACATCGACGAGATTGTACGACTGCACGGAGTTCCGACATGTATCGTGTCCGACAGAGGCACCCAGTTTACCAGCCGGCAATGGCAGAGACTTCAGGAGGCTTTGGGCACTCGCTTGAGTTTCAGCACAGCATTTCATCCGCAGACCGACGAACAGTCAGAGCGGACTATTCAGACTCTCGAGAACATGCTCAGAGCGTGCGTCTTAGACTTTGGTGGTAGCTGGGATCATCATTTACCCTCAGTAGAGTTCTCCTACAACAACAGCTATCAGGAGACCATTCAGATGACACCGTTTGAGGCTGTTTATGGGAAGAGATGCAGATCGCCCACCTGTTGGACAGAGCTCGGTGAGAGCGGTATCTTAGGGCTACAGATTGTGGAGGAGACGATCGCGAAGATCCAGTTGATATTGAAGGATATTTGTGTTTACCCTAAGTGGGAAAATTTTGTGTTAGTGTACACTTGCACACTTAGCCAATTTTGGTGGCCTAGGTTCTTATTGTTATTATGTTAACCCTCTTTCATTTTTCTTGTATGGTTGTAATTATCCCCCACTTCTTTTTAACTAGATAACCCTTTTTAATAATTCAAATTTGAATAGAAAATGAAGGTATGGTGGTTAGGTAGAGATCTTGACTTGTTTGACCATTGTTTCCTCTCTCTCATTTCTCTCTCTTTCCCATTTCTGTGTTCCAGCAGAAAGAGCTGCAGCAACAACAATATTTCTCCCATTTTCTCTTCCTTCTTCACTTCTCTTTGGACCCCCATTCAAAACCCTACACAAACAAGACTTTTTCATCACAAAACCATGGGGAAAAGGGGCTTTTTGAGGTGTTTGGGAGCTAATCTGCATACTTGAGGAGGGAGCTGGAACTTTTGGTGTTTCATAAGGTCTTTAGAAGGTATTAGCTCATAATTAACACTCTTTCTCCATATCTTGTAGTATCTTAACTAAAAATCATGTTTTATGTGCATTATTAGTGATATTGAAGGATATTTGTGAAGTATATGTTAGATTGGTGTTCTCATAGTTTAGTTAACTCCTTTAAGTGTTATTAGAGCTATTTAAACCAGGTTTTGCTTCAGGTTTGCACAAAAATACCATAAAGTACCTTTTTAGTGTAAAAATATGATTTTTTAACTAGAATTTAGGTTCTGTTAGATCTACTTGTGCCCGGATTATTTCAGAACGATTTTGGATTTACTGTAGCATGTATAAGGGGTATAGAGTGCACACACAAAACCTGGGAGTCCTTCTACCTACCCAGGCCGCCAGAAAAAGAGTTCTGGCCGCAAATTGCGGCCAGATGGGTGAGTTAGTGGTTGGGGTTTGGGCCACTAGAGTCTGCATCTATGTGGAGTGTTTTGGTATATATATTTTCATAAAATTTGTTCTGTATCAAAAAGAGTTGAATACCCTATTTCACGTATTTTTACTCTTTCGCGACACTCATGATACGTGTGTGTGGGTTTGGGGTTTCTGCGTATCGCGACGCGTCGGAGTGACTTCAGGCGTGTAATCACACGTTTTAGCGTATCGGGCACACGCGCGCTTAGTTTGCGGCACGGGTTTCTAGTTGACTTTAAATGTCGTGTTTGTATGGTTTTGAGTTTACGTGTGATATTCTATGGAATTCTAGGTTCGCAGACAAGTGCTACGGACGCCGCGAAGAAGGGGAAGCAAATCGTCGGCTAAACCTAGCGAGAGACTACGGTGAGTAGATTTAACATCTACGGGGAAATCGCCTGTATGGCGTTATGCGTCAGGGCTGATAGGACCTTGTAGCATCATATTACATTTACCTACATTAACTCTTCATGGCTACTATTTTGTGCATACCACATTCCCTTCTATATGTATATAAACTAGAATTGATAGGACACCGCACCATTATTAACGGTTCAGGTTGCACGAGCACTATCTTGCATGTTACACACACACCGTTAGTAATTGCCATGACACCTCACACTGTAGAATTTCCATGATCATTATGCTGTAGCTCATCTTTTATGTGACTAAACATCATATTCATACTTGATGCATATATCACATTGCTTTGACTTGCGTATTGATTCGGATTACATGATATTCATACTTGATGCATATATCGCATCGCTTTGACTTGCATATTGATTCGGATTACATGATATTCATACTTGATGCATATATCACATCGCTTTGACTTGCATATTGATTCGGATTTCATGATATTCATACATTGATATCTTTATACTTGCGCACATACACATTGTATATTCATACCAGTGCACACCTACATTGATATCTTCATTCTTGCGCACATGCACATTGTATATTCATACCAGTGCACACATACATTGATATCTTCATACTTGCGCACATGCACATTGTATATTCATACCAGTGCACACATAAATTGATATCTTCATACTTGCTTATATTACGCATTGAGATATGTTGTTTCCATGTTAATTCTGGATTTGGGAAACCGTGGATATTTCAAAAGAGAATAGTTAATTATCTAAAAACGCGGTTTCCCTTGATATGATATTTCGGTGCGTCCACCATGTGTTTTCTCGGTGCTAGAGTGATATATGTGAACCCGAATCGAGGAGTTGGATGTGGCCGATTACGGGAACATTGTGGACCCGGTATGGTACCCCGGGGCGAGATCGGTTTCGCTGTGTATTAGACGGTGAGCCTGGCAGAGGGACTAATACCTACCGGTGATTGGTTGGACCTGGCAGTTATCCGGAGGATACTGACCAGAGTCGATAGATGGATGCGGGATGATCCGTACTGCCGGGGACGAGGGCCGATACCGCAGACGGAGACCGTGGACTGTCCTGGACTGACGGGGCCCGATGGATGAGGATTTGCGTGTCGATGCTGGACATGAGTACTTATGATATTTGGGTGCCGATGTTGGGCACTCGTGATTCTCAGAGATGTACAAGATTGGAGGGCCGATGAGAGTGCCGGCGCCTGAGCTATTTAGGGGATCTGGGTGCATTGATGGACACCGAGTATATATTCCACGTTGACATTCCGTGAAGATGTTATATTTCCCATGCTCAGCATTCATTATTGTATCTCATCCTGTAGTTATATTACCTGATAGAGCACTTGCATGATTATTGCACATACTGCTTATCACGCATTGATATCATCTGCTGGCATATGATAGAGTAGCGCAGTACGTGCATGCTTGCGATTACCTTTATATGTTTTTTCTATTCACGAGTTGGCAACTCACCCCCGTTGTGCCACAGTGTTTGCAGGTTTCCCATCGGAGTAGTCGCGGCAGGCTGCCTTTTTGCATCTTTTCGCTACAGATACCACTACAGTTGGTGCGAGAGCTATTTTGCTATTAGCTGGGTTGTGGTATCTGGTTACTTTTATTGTACACAATTTTGTATCTAGTATTCTCCATCTACCATATATGTACTGGACTTAGAGACAGTGTGAGAACGATGATATATATTTTTGTATTCTGGTGTCGAGCTCGTGGGAGCCGACTGTATATATTTATGCAGTTTATTATGCTGTGATGTTTACTTATTGCTCATTTTTCGCTACAGCGTCGTATATTACTTTTGTGTTGTTGTTTCCCGTCGTTGGGCATGATTGCTCCCGTTTGGGAATGCTTTATTTCATTATATATCCTGTTTTATACCCGATTTTCGGGGTTACTTTTACAAAGGAAATGCAGCCAAAATTATTAGAAGTATAACTTAACTTTAAAAAGAACTTTATTGAACTATTTAATGTTTTCTAAATATTTAATTGAATGTTTTCAACACTCACTACTTTTTAAAGGTTTTGATTTCTTGGTTCGGCTTACTTAGTCGCGTTACGCCTGTAGACGTTGCGTGGTTAGGTGCCGGTCACGAGTCGAAATTGTAACGTTTCAGAAATCGTTTTGCGAATTTTCCCGTTTTAGGGCAAAATTGTCGGTATTTTCCGTTTTAACCCGATTTCGATCAAACATCCGTATAAGCTTATCGGCCCTTTTTTTAGCTAAATAAAGCTTGTGCGCGAACTTTAGGGTTATTTGGGAGGTTTTGGTTCAGATAGAAATTTTCCCAAATAAAATATTATTTTAAGCGGTATTTTGTGCACGTAAATCGGAAAATTTTTCTCTTGTGAATAAATTTTTTTTGTCACTATAATTATTTTAGAAGATTCCTTTTAAAATATCTAAATATTTTTTTGGAGTTCAAAAGGTTTTATTTTAAAAATAGAAAAGAAAATGTGTAAAGGTGGCATATAGCATTTATTAGCATTTCTTACTCTTTTTCCTAGCAATTTCTTCACAAAAATTCACAAAAAATACCCCCCCTCACCTCCTTGGCCGGCCCTTCCCTACCCCTTGCTGCCCCTTATCATTTCCATCCCTTTTCTTCTCATTTTGCTTCAAAATAATCATGAAATATCCAAATAAATTCATAGAAATTCAAATAAAATCCAAAACCTTCATTCCTCTTCACAAAAGTTGCATGGATCTTCATTCAAAACATCATTTTGGAGGAAAAGATGATGAGTTTGGTTTCTTGGTTTTGAGGTTTTGTGGAGGTATAAAACCCTAACCCTAATCTTTTTGTTGTTTCTAAATTTCTAATTACTATATTAATTGTTTATTTAAGCTTTTAATTTCATGTTTGAAATTCAAGACTTGATTTTTTTGATAATATAGTTTGGGTAAAACTTGATTTATGTGCTTATTGTTCATTTAAAGAGTTAATTTGTGTTTTGGAGTTGATTAACCATGTAGGAAATGTTAATTTTTGCTAATGAACACTTTGTTTAATTATGCAATTAACTTACTAGGTTTTTGCTAAAACATAATTAGCGAGTGTTAAAAATATAGGATTTGTTTTGATAGCTTAGTTAAGCTATTATAGGGTGTTTGTAATCGCTAGATATGCAATAGCTTGAAAGTAGTGCGAAATTTTGCGATAGGTTGCTTACTAGATTTCGGAGTTTTTCCGACGTGGGTTCGATTGGTCGTTGCGAGGTTATATCTATTGTATTCCTCGTAATTTTTGGGTTGTGTTGCGCGATCGGGACGATCGGGGTCTAGACATTTGTTTTGTAGTTTAGCGACCCCAATTAGGGTTTTTGGCCGATGTCGTGCGCGATAGATGCGCTAAGCGCGCAGTGTAATTTTCAGGGCGTTATTCTTGCGTTTCGATGTCTTTTGGTCGATGTAGGATTTTTGCTTATGTGATGTGTTTGTGAAATTTTAGGTTCGCAAGCGGGGACTTCGGACGCTACGACAAGGGAAAACAGGTGGTAGGCTTCACTTAGCAAGGAGCGTTGGTGAGTAGATTTAACATGTACAGGGGAATTGCCCGCATGACGTTATGTGTCTGGGCTAGAGATGTTATTTCTGTCGCATATTCTATGTCATATTTAGAATTGTGCATTTACCCTATTACTTAGATATTGTTGTGCTTGGACTAGTATCCTTAGGACACTGCACATATTATTGACGATTTATGTTGCACGAGCACAGATTGTATGCTACACACACCGTCAATAATTGCCATGTCACGCATAACCCATTTATAAATTTAATATTGCTGGGTTAGGGACATTGAGACTTTGATTCATATTTCTTTACGCAGTGACTTATAGCATACCTGTATACCTACATGCTTACACATATGTTCTGACATACTTACATGCTAGTTACCCGTATACTTATAGAGTATTGTACCATTAGTGATAGGTACATGCACACTTTACGACATAGCTACAGGTATACCTTGCCCACCTATTTCATTTATACCCAGGGGGTATACTACATTATTTACTTATAGGTAGATATATATATCTTGCTATACTTTTATGTTGCACATATATCTGGTTATAGCTACATGTTTACCTTTACTTGATGTTATTTTAGAATTGGAGAGATTAGGAACCGCATGATATTATATTAACTTGTTATTGTTAATTGCTGCTTTTCCTTTATATGCTCGCATTTCAGATTTATGATGCGTATATTATATTCATGGATTTTCGCATTGAGAAATGGATTTTTCATGATGTTTTCTAGATTTGGGGACCGTGGGAGTTCACGAAATTATGCATTATTTGAAAAACCCGGTTTCCCTTGATATGATATTTCAGCAGCCACCATGAGATTTATCGGTTCGGATATATATACCCCACGCGAGGAACGGAGGGGTCCGTGTGCGGGTACATGGTGGGGCCCGGAGGTACCCCGGGGCAAGAGTCGTGGAGTAGACGATGTGTTAGTGGGGGAACCATACCATCCGGTGACATTACCAATGACTCAGCGGTTATCATGGGGATACCGACGGGAGTCATATACGTATAGATACGTCGAGAGGCGAGGGTCAGAGCTAGGCACTCGAGCTTTCGAGATAGCGTATGATACGTACCTATCAAGGTGCCAGTCGTGGTGACAACACCTGATAGACCTGCATTTCTGTGTCGATGCTTGATACATTGGTTTCATGATATTTATTTTTACTCCTTTGTATATATAACAGGGGTTTAGGCCGCTGTTATATATGCCCTTACACCAATATTAGTGGAATGGGACGCTAATATATGTGTATTGACATTAAATTATATACATCATCATATTTATTCATGCAAATATATTTAGGATGTTAGATTTTTACTTAATAATTTGATTTGGGATATAGTTGATTCATTTGATATTGGATACAGGATATTTATGAGATTGTTGATTTTTACATTCAGGATATATGAAATTTATTCGATATTGTACATTCAGGGTTTGTGAGACTTATATGATATGAGAGCCAATTTGGGGGCTGATTTGAGGAATTGGGATTTGGATTTGTCCTGATGGATTGTGATCCTACCACGATGTCAGGATTCCGTGGAAATGACATATTTCATTCCATACTCCACATTTATTGTTTATGCACTGCTTCATGTATTAGTAGTACCTATTAGAGTACCTTTCATGACTGTTGCATTTACATACCTTTATTTATATGCATTGCTTCATGTATTAGTTGTACCTGCTAGTGTACCATTCATGATTATTGCATTCATATGACTTTTTTTATTGCTATTAATTGCACATGTTAGATTCACGATGTACGTGCATACTCGCGATTACCTGCATATGTTATTTACTATTCACGAGTTGGCAACTCACCCCCGTTGTGCCACAGTGTTTGCAGGTGTTCCTCAGGATAATCAGAGGCAGGCTATTGTCACACATCTTATCATCTTTTGCTACGGATACCGCATCAGCTTACAGTGTGCAGTTTGCTTAGGTGGGTTTTGTGGTTATTCGTTGTACTGTATATTCGTTGTATCCCTGTACTCTCCATCTACTTATTTCATATTGACTTAGAGACTTGGTGAGGACGATGTTGTATATTATTTGTGACTTGTTGTCTTTTATACAGTTTCCTTTCTATCGTCTTCTATTTCTTCGCTACGGCGTCGTATATTTGTTGTGGTGGTTGTTTTCCGCCTTTGGGCATGGATTTGCTCCCGTTGGGGATGCTTTACTTTTTATTTATGTTGTAGCCACTTTTGGGGTTGGTTTTTATAAAGGAGGTGCTGCCAAAATTTTAAAGGAAATAAAGTTGGACTTTTAAAGAATTTGAGTGGTGATTTCAAAGACTTTTAAATAATGTTTCTTATCTTTTCTTGTCTTTTAATGGTTTAGATTTCTGGGTTTTGGCTTTCTTTTACCGCGTTACGGCTGTAGACGTTGCGTAGTATTAGGGCCGTCACGTGCCAATTTCGGGTCGTGACAGAAATATTCGGGTCATGACACTACTATGAAAGAAGATTATACCTAATGAACCAAGTCCTTCTTGTTCTCGTTGACCACCTCCTCGTCGGCCTCCTCTTTGTGATAGAAGATCCACCCGAGAGCTACTACTCCAAGCTTGACCCTCAGTATAGTCGCGGAAATGCTTCTCTTTTCATCTACTTCTGCGGATACCGCTGCTGTTGGTCATGATTTTGGATAGGTGGGTGGTTTTGCGGTTATCCGTATGATCTCATTGTATATCTTATTGTATCTAGTACTCTCCATCCACCACTTTTATGTATATTGACTTAGAGACGAGTTTGTGAGGATAGATATTGTATTATTTTGTGACTCTGGGTGTCGAGCTCGTATGAGCCGGCTATTTTATTTATGATGTGATGTTGTTTCACTTCTTTATTGCTTATTACTTCGCTATGGCGATATATATATATATATATATATATATATATATATATATATATATATATATATATAAACTTGTTGTGGTTGTGTTCCGCCTTTTGGCGTGAGTTGCTCCCGTTTGGGATGCATTATATTTATGTTATGCTTGTACCCGTTTGGGGCTAGTTTTTACATAGGAGATGCTGCCGAAATTTTCATGAAAAAAAATTAAATTAAGATTTTATCACATAAGATTTTCAAATGTTTTAGCAAATGTTTTAAATGTTATATCTTTCTATCTTGTTATGGTTTAGATTTCTGGGTTTTCGGCTTACTTGAATTACGTCACGCCTTTAGACGTTGCGTGATTTAAGTGCCGGTCACGTTCCTAAATTGGTTCGTGACAAAGTTGGTATCAGAGCCCTAGGTTTTATCTTTCGGAGTGTAGGATGACCTTGGTATGATGGAGTAGGTAGCTTAAGCAGAGTGACGTAGCGTGTATGTTCCGCGACATACTTATGACACGGTACTCCGACTAAGTGACCTTAGGACATATTGCTTGAATTCCTTCCTTGATTATATATATCATTATGATTCAATTTCTTTGTTCTTATCGAATCATGTTTCCTTATTCCAGACACTATGCCGCCGAAGACTACGAGGGCGCAGAGAGCTGCCGCGAGAGAAGGTCAGGGCAGGCTCGTCTGAGACGAGGACTGACCAGGGCGATACGCCTATTTTACAGGAGCAAATTGATCCACCTTCTCCGGATTGTGATTCACCTTCTCCGGATCGTATTACTAGGCAAGTGGACGGTATGCAGGATTTGCGCCAGATGATGGGATCGTTGGTCGAGGCCAGTCGGGTGCAGAGATCAGAGGTTGTTCCACCTGTTACGGGGATCGTGATGGTACCTACTATTCAGACAGTCGTACCTACCGCTACGGAGGTTATCATCGTATCCTTATCTGAGTTCATGAGGCTGAAGCCTCCGGTTTACACAGCACCGACCCAGCTGAGGATCTACAGTCGTTCATTGATCGAATGGCTAGGATCTGTAGTTCGTTGAGATTCTCCGACACGAGATGGGTGGAGTTCTCTAGTTTCCGTCAGGAGGGTCTTGCCCAGAATTGGTGCGAGTCTTTAGAGAGAGGGCGAGCCGCAGGTCTTCCTCCTATGACCTGGGTTGAGTTTACGATTGTGTTTGTTGCTCGATTCTTTCCTTTGAGCGTTAGAGATGCTCGAGATCGCAGATTTGAGTCGTTGCGCCAGACTCCGGTTATGACAGTGGCGGAGTATGACAATTAGTTTACCCAGCTATCGGTATATGCTCCATATTTGGTAGATACTGAAGAGAGGCGGGTCAAGAGATTTGTACGAGGCCTAATTACCCAGTTGTTCCTCTCCATCGGTGCCCAGTCTTTCGATACATATGCAGCCGTAGTGGACGCAGCCCTACTTGTTAGTTATATGTATGCCCTAGAGGCCATTATTATACATGTGATGTATATTATTGTGGATGCTTGGACATATATAGGGAGGACTTTCCTTCTCGACATGATAGTATGCTATCTGGTTGCTCTTTATCTTAACATGTACACTTATTGTCTCTCTATTACATGTTGATAAAGCCCTTAGGATGAGTACTTGACTTCCAGGATTATGATGCAGATAATACTAGTGGGGAAGAGGTAGTCGGTAAGTACATCCTTCAATGTTCCTAGTCGTTGGAGTATCGAGACGGGGCATCGATATTCCAGAGTAGACTAGCGTATATGCTTCTCGACCCATATGATGGGCGATGGATGATCCCATATCCATTGGTGTTTGTCATCAGAGATGGTATACGGGTGCTCTGTGTAGACTGGGTACACTGAACGTACTCGCCGAGAACTCCTAGATGGTATTATACCTATCGCCAGAGAGCAGTTCTCTTATGACTTTGGTACGGGTTAGTTTGTCGACCCGAGATCGTCATAGAGTCTTGTGTGATTCCCACTGTGCTTTGATTTACACCTTACCATGTTCAAGAGATCGTGCAAAATGGTGGTTTTTAGGTACAGTCCCGAGTCATATAGAGGCAATGAGCTATAGGAGGGGATTTCGTCTCTCCCGGTATTGGGGGTTGATGTTGCGCTATGCTCGATTGGCCATAACAGGAAATCCTTGGCCAGGATTGTTGAGGTTTACTGGTAAGTGTTATTAGTAGTTTCTCGAACCGTTATGGGCCTCACATCGGCATGACTTATCAGGCTATTGAGGTCTGACGTTTACCACCCCCAATCTGTGATATGCGACATATCAGACGAAGATACCGGACTGTACGGTAATGTTATTTCTTGGATTGGCAGGAGTATGAGCAGGCTTGCTTGTTGATCTTCTGATCGCTCAATACCCGGGTGGCCGTTACGTTTAGCAGACTGCTTGCGGCTTGTGACTGACTGATATGATCACCACCTACTGCCGGCGTATTGACGAGTCTTTAGAGTCCTACACAGAGGTTTCCTGGCTCAGGCGAAACGAAGTAGGAGTATATATGTGATATGTCCGGGACCGAGATTAATACGCGCATATGATACCGTATTCTATTCTCGTGATATGTGATATCGATTGTTTATATGTGATATAGCCGGGTTATCGAATCAAGTGTTGATTCGATAAGTTGATACATGTGATATTAGTCGGTTATATGTGATATAGCCGGATTATTAAATCAAGTGTTGATTTAATAATTTAATGTATAATTATATATTTGATATATTAATTTACATTAACTAATATTAGCTTACTTAAGCATTTCTTTTTATCACTTATGTATGTAAGTCGATGTCGCGCACCCCACGTGTTCGCGAGGAGGCGGAAATTGCAAAAAATGATTTTTACGGGCATCGCAACACCGACTTGTACCAAGGATCGAACATAAACCCTAGATAGCAAACTACAAGAGGTTTAACTACTTGGAGGAATGTTATACCTCGTAGTATCGTGTCCTTCGGGTCTTCTCGATGTCCTCCTCGTCATCATTGGCTCCGAGGATCGAAACGGATCGTAGCTTCCTCGAGTCAAAGACGATCCACCCGAGAGTGTGGAGGAGATTGTGGAGTTGGAACGGATCGCAGAGCCGGAGTTTTCATGGAGTGAGATGTGGGTCCGTTCAGAGCAGAGGAAGAAGAAGAGCCTTCTGAAGAATGAAGAATAAGCTCAGAAGATGAGGAAGGAGAAGAAGAAGATGAAGCGGCCGGGGTGTCATTATCCTCAATTGTTGTGCCGATGTTGTTGTGCAGCATCCTTCCAGATCTTAATGTAGTCACGGCACTCACATTATGGTTCTGTTGTTCAAGAGCAACATGCACATTATGTCGGTGACCAGGATTTGGGAGTGGTTGAGATGGAAGCTTCCCCTTTTCTCTCTCGCTTAACGCCGCATTCAGCTGTGCAATCTGGGCTTCGATGGTCTTGATGCTTTGCCCGTGTGCAGCAGTGTGTTGCACCAAAGACTGAATAGACGACTGGATGTTTGTGGTGGATTGTGTCGATTGTTTAACGAACGCCTCCAGACTTCGTTCTAGCGAGGAAACCTTATCGTTGTTTGACGGAACAAAGTTGTTTTGAGGAAAAGAATTGTTGGGTGCAAAGTTGTTCGTCTGATTTTGAAAAGGTTGGGGTTGGAAGGGCTGCTAAAATTGATGTTGAGTTTGTTGCTGAGCTTGTTGTTGCGGCGGAGGGGGCCTCTGGAAATTGTTGCCTTGGAATTGATGCTGGTTCTGATTCCAGACGAAGTTGGGGTGGTTCCTCCAACCGGGATCGTAGGTGGAAGAGTATGGATCGTTTCTTTGTCTTTGCTGAAATGCAGCATTAACCCGATCCTGTCCTTTAGATGGTGGATTGTAAGGACACTCTTCGGTTAGGTGAGATGGATCGGAACAACAAGCACAAATGGTACGAAGGGGAAGAACAGGGGCAGGAGTAGGAGATGAAAATTTGCTCTCTATCGCTTCAAGTTTTCTCGTTATTGCAGCCATTTCGGCTTTCATTGCAATAGAGACATCGAGTTGGTGAATGCCTACCCTAGACTGACAAGTAGAAGTAGAGGAAGAAGAAGAAGTACTTGGTCTGGTGCTCTCCCATTGAAGCATTTGTTCCGCAAGGTCGTCGAAGAATTGCCATGCTTCCTCGTCAGATTTTGATAGGAAGTGGCCTTGACAAATGGTTTCCAACAACTGCTTGGTTGCTGGATTCAGGCCCTCGTATAAAGTTTGGCAAAGTTGCCATTTCTCAATACAGTGATGAGGGCACTGAACAAGAAGGTCTTTATACCGGTCAAAGCACTTCCAAAAAGGTTCAGTAGGAAGCTGAGCAAATTGGTTGATTTCATTACGGATCCTCGCGGTTTTATGATTCGGATAGAATTTCTTGAGAAACGCTTTCAAAAACTCGTGCCAACTGGTTATGGAGTGGGAAGCAGTACTATACAGCCACTTTTCAGCAAGATCGCACAAAGTGAACAGAATGACCCGTAGCCGTATAGCATCGTCTGACAGCTGGGTCGTTTTCATCATGGCACAAACATTCTGGAACTTGCTGATGAAGATATAGGCATCTTCAAATTCAAGCCCATGAAATTTCGGAAGAATGTTAATGAAGTGGAGCTTAATTTCGAAATTATCCCCATTGGCCGGTGGAAGGGAAAGAAAGGTGGGAAGTGCAGAGCGGGAGGGATAGAAACGATCCTAGAGCGCGATTCGCTGTGGCGCTACAACAGGCGGTGGTTGTGGGTTATTCGCATCCAAAGGAGGTGGAATCAATCCCGGGGGAGTCAAAGGGATGTTTGGATTAAATCCTGACATCGCAGAAGAAGAGATTGGTGATAGTGAAGGTGAAGATGTATGAACAGAATCCCGGTCAACGTCGGAGTTGGCTGGCAAAGGTAAGGGTGAAAGAGGCGTGGAAGGAGTTTCGACGTGTGAGTCGATCATGTAGTCGGTAGCGACTAACGTAAGCGGACTAGGCGGGCACTAGTGTCCCGAGTCCAACCGGACATACACTAAACGAGTTTAGTGTAGTCAAAGCGGAGAAGGTGAGGGTAAGAAAACTTCGATGGAGAAATACGATGGGAGGTGGTGAAAAAATGGAATTCTGGCGACAAAAGGCAAGTTTTTATAAAAGTTTTTTTTTGTTTTTTGTTTTGTGTTTCTTTTTCTTTTTCCTTTTAGAAAGAGATTTGCAGAAATATGTACGGACTTACGGCTTCAAACAATCACAGACAAAATATGCACAATCACACCTAGATCTAGGGTCACCTAGGTCAGCTAGACTGCTCCTAACTGTTCCAAAGGGCTAGAAATAGGACCTCAAACCGCCTCTTCACCTCCAATTGCGGCCATGTAAGTGCCAGGTAAGTGGGAGGCTCTCCACTACAAGTAGTGGACCTAATTAAGTAACCGCTTTCCTTAGACACACTTGCCTAGACACCGCAAAGTCAGGTTAGGATAAACGGCCGATGCCTACAACTAGTCCTCTGCCCTATTGAGCGCGACGTCCTTAGGGCTGAGTCTAGTATTTTTTTATTAAATAATGGTCAATGCATATGCCTTTTGTGATTTCTGGGGTCCTGGGAAGGGTGATGAAATCCCCAACGAATCTGGATTGGTTTCAAGCCCCTTAAAGTCCGATTAAAAATATGCAAAGCAGTAACAACCAATTGCAATAAAATTTATTTTTTTTAGCGTGGCGCAAATAATCCTGCAAAAAAATAATTTATTGGAAGGGGGAAGAGAGTTTGCGCAAAGAATGCTGCAGAAAAAACAGTTTAGTGGAGTTCAGAGGAGTGGGGAAGAGGGTAGAGAGACTCACAGAAAGTCTGGGTTGCTGACGCCAGCAACAAGCAGCGGTTCCGCGGCCAAACACACGCTTATGCCGTGGTTCCGCGGCATGAGAGTGGAGTTGGGCTTCTAGATTTCTTGTATGTGCTGGGTTTGGTATCCTCTTCTTGTTTGGAGCCCCTAAATCTTGATTTGTTTACTGGGTTTGCTCCAGAATTTTACAGTAGACCGTTGGTTCCGTCTTGATCAAACGCGGTGTAGCCGCGAGATATGGGTCTAACTTCCCACGTCTTTGGCACTGAACTCGACCCTTCTTTTTATCCTGCACACTTGCACAAAAACTAATCAAAAATAACAAGATGATTTTTAAAATATTTTTTTTTGTTTTGTTTTTCGGTTATATTCACAAATTAACCCGAACTTACACAAAGAAATAAACTACCGTCTCCCCGACAACGACGCCATTTGATTGTTAGACTTTTTGCGTGCTTAGTTAATTACCGCAATCAAGACGGTTTCGCTTGGTAGCTAGCCGGTTGAGTACGGGTCGTCCGCGGGGAGATGGGAATTTTTTTCTATGTGCTTTAACGAGTTAAGTCCAAATGTCCAGGTTTGTTCGAGATTAACTATGTGCTAAAATGTATATAAAGAGAGCTTGTTAGGGTTAGGATTTGGTTAGTTTGAGATAGGAGTCGCTCACTTCTTTCGTTGCCACTCTTAATATCGGTGTTACGGTAATCGGCAACAACGGGGATTAGCACGACTAGGTAGGAGCTTGCGAGTATAAGCTAGGCTTTCCAACGCTAAGTTTCTTCCTTTTGGTCCTTGTCCATCCGTTCTTGGCTCTTAGCCTTAACCTCTGGTTAATTCAACCACAACCGGTCTCGCTAAGGAATCACCGCTATCTTGTAGGATAGGGTGCCGTTAGGAGCGGATTGTGGTTCAATTAACGGGAGTCTGAATTAAGATGTTGGGTAAAAAAAGAGTGAGAGAGATTTCCTTCTCTCAAACTTTCCTTATCCTACCATAACAAGTGAGAAACTACTCACCCATTACAAAAAAAGGAAAATAAAACAAAAGGAGGAAGATAGAAAGAAAGAGGTTAGAAGATTACAACTAGCTATTTGAGACCTTACTTTGGCAAGGATCAAGCTTAAGCATCATTGTTGTTAAGGATAAAGAAAACTAGAAGAAGAAAGAAACAAAAAACAAATAACAACAACTAGATTAGCAAATGAAAATTACAAGCAATTATAATTAACAAAAGAACTAGACAAGCATGATAAAGAAAAGAACTCTTTTATTCATCACTTCACTCATACTAGTTCACTACAAGGTTTTAATGTTGAAAAGATGAAAAGAAGAAGAAGAACAACAAAATATATCCTAGAATCTAACACAAGAATAAGCACCCTTCACTTGGCATTGGTCTAGGCTATTTATAGGCAGGAAACTGAAACCCTAGGGCAACATTCTGGCCCTACATGAAGTTACCAATATGCCCCCAAAAATTCAAAACATGCCGAGTTGACTCGGCCGCGGATCCGCGGCCGAGTCACCATGTTGGTCGCGGATCCGCGGCCATTAGGAGGATTTGGCTCATCAAATTTGGTGGCTTTCCCTGTGTTGCTGTTCTTTTCAGTATGCTATACTTGGTTTCTCAGAATCTTTTTACATTTCTTCAAGATTTTCAGCAGATCAAAAGGTGATTTGATGTGGATCTTTTGCCATGATTTTCTTGAGCTCCGCGTAGATATCTTGGATCTTATGTTGACATTGTGCTTTGTGCATGAAAATGACCATCGATTTGCCATTTTGTCCCTTAAACTGGTGTGCAGCAACATACGGATAGAGAGCGGAGACCCGTATTTTATCTGTGGTTGGCAGTAATCCAGAATTTGTCGTGCTTTTCCATGAATTTCACTGCTTAGAGCTGAGAACCTGTAGCCTGCGATTTATCTAGCAAACACGGATCAAGAGCACCTACCTATAAGCAATGTGATCAAAAATGGGCGGTATAAAAATGCAAAAATCTGATATGAACAATACCCAAAATCCACCATTTTGCACGTTCTCTTGAACGTGGTAAAGTGGAAATCAAAGCACAGTGGAAATCACATAAGGCTCTATGACGATATCGGGTCTACAGACTAACCTGTACCAGTGTCACCACAGAACTGCCATCTGACGTGAGGTATAATACCATCTGGGAGTTCTCGGCGAGTCCGTCCAGTATACCCAATCTCCAATGAGCACCCGTATACTGTCTCTGATGTCAAACACCAATGGATATGGGATCATCCATCGCCCATCTACATGGGTCGAGAAGCTATACGCGAGTCTACTCTGGTATATCGATCCCATGTCTCAATACACCCTCGACTAAGAACATTTGAAGGATGTACTTAGCGACTACACTGTCCCCACTAGTATGATCTGCATCATAGTCCTGGTAGTCAAGTACTCCTAGTAGTCAAGTACTCATCCTAAGGGCTTTATCAACATGTAACATAAAGACAATCAGAGTACATGTTAAGATAAAGTGCATCCAGATAGCATACTATCATGTCGAGCAAGAAAGTCCTCCTTATATATGTCCAAGCATCCACTACAATATACATCATATTTACAACAATGGTCTCTAGGGCATACATATAACTAACAGCTCTCACGTATATGATCGCCATCATACTGCTGGTAGTAAAGCAAGAATCCTAAGGGCTCTATCAACATATAATAGTGATCTGTAATGTCACCTGAATCATGTACACGATGATAAAGACAAACCAGATAGCATATTATCATCTCGAGTAAGACTATTATACCGGTATAAGTCCTCGCTCAATCATTGCAATCACGTGCCTGCGATCCAATAATTGACTTGAGGGAACTATAGCCAACACCGGAGTGTAGCCTAAAACACTATGAGAAACAACTGGAATACCTACCAGTAAATCTCGCTTTCCCTGTCCAGGGTCATTATGTAATGGCTTTCCGAACACAGCACGATATCAACCCCTGATAACGGGAGAGACGAATCCTATCTAACCGCCACTGCCTCCAAGTGCTTTGGGACTGCACCCAACTACTACCTGTTTGCACGACTCCTTTGATCCGTGGTAGGATAGTAATCAAAGTACAGTGGGAACACACTCGAGGCGAAGTAGCAGTGTCAAGTCAATGGACTAAGTTGTTTTCATGTCACCTAGGAAATGCTACCCGACGATATGTATAATACCAACCAACAGTTCCCGACGAGTCCTGTCCAGTGTACTCATAACCAAATGAGCACCTGCATACTATCTCCAGTACGACGTACTAATGGCTGTGGGACAGACCATCTCCCCTGCTGGGATGAGAAGTGTATACACTAGTCTACTCCGGAGTATCGATGCCCCGTCTCGATAATCCTACGACTAGGGACCTGTATAAGGATGAGCTTTTAGATTACCCAGCACCCACTAGTGTTACTGTCATCATAATGTAGATAATCAAGCAAAGATCCTAAGGGCTCAACTAATATGTATAAGTGATATGCTAAAAGAATCACATGCACATATTGAAGTTGAAACAAACCAAATAGCATACTACCATTTTGAGCAAGACTATCAATACAACTGTGAATATCCAATGTAAACCAGTATGATACAATAATGGCCTCTAGGGCATACATCACTAACAATCTCCCACTTGCACTAAGGCCATATACTAGCATATCGCAGACCGAAGGTCTCGAATAGCCTCTCGAATACTGTCTGAGGGATGGCGTCTGTGAGTGGATCTACAGTGTTGTTCTCCGTATCTACTCTCCTCACCTCGATCATCTGGGATCAACGATCTCCCTGATCAGGTGGTAGCGCCTTAAGATATGTCTGGATCTCTGATGGGACCTGGGTTCCCTCCCTAATGATATATCAAAGTATGTTGTCACACTACTAAAGTATTGAACCAACAAATGGAAGGAACCATCTGATGTTCAGTTAAGAACTTCCATATCCATACTGCCTCTTTTGCGGCGTCTCATGCAGCGAACCACTCCGTTTCCATCGTCGAGTTTGCAACGGTGTTCTGCTTGGTGCTCTTCCAACAGACCGCCCCTCCACTGAGGGTAAAGACATAACCCAATATGGACTTGGAGTCATTCTTATCACTCTGGAAGCTGGAGTTAGCAAAGGCCTCGATCTGGAGGTCTATTTCTTCCATACACCAAGAACATCTCCTTATTCCTTCTCAGGTACTTGAGAATGTTCTTTACTGCTTCCCAATGGTTCTCCCCTGGGTTTGACTGATACCGGCTTACCACGCTAAGTGCGTAAGCAACAGCTTTTCTGGTACTCAACATCGCATACATTACAGAGCATACCACAGAAGTGTAGGGTATAATCGACGGGCGAGCCCTTTCCAAATCATTCTTGGAAGACATCTCTTTGGAGAGGTTGATTCCATGACAAGCCGGTATACTACCACGCATAGAATCGTCCATACTAAATATTTTCATTATGGTGTTGTTGTACCTTGACTGTGAAAGTCCCACTATCCTTTTTGATCTATCACAATAGATCTGGATCCTCAGAATGTAGTTGGTATCACCCAGGTCTTTCATGGAGAACCTCTGTGACATGAATCCTTTGACTGATTGTACCATAGGAATGTCATTTCCTATCATGAGAATGTCATTCACGTACTCAACGAGGAATTCAACAGTTCTTGCTACAATCTTACTATAAATGCATAGTTCATATGGATTTATGATAAAGTCGAATTCTTTGACTATCTCAATAAAAAAAGATGTTCCAACTCCGCGATGCCTGCTTTAGTCCATAAATGGACTTAAGCAATTTGCACATTGTCCCGCTGCTCCCACACTGATTGAAACCCTCTGGCTGATCCATATAGACCCACTCTTCCAAATTACCATTTAGAAAAGCCGTCTCTACGTCCATCTGCCGGATCTCAAAATCTTGGAAGGCAGCAATGGCAAGAAAGATCCGAATGGATTTGAGCATAGACACCGGAGAAAAAGTTTCATCATGGTCCAAACCAGGTATTTGACGAAAACCTTTTTTATCAAGTCTAGCCTTATAGGTTTCAACCTATCCATCTACACCATTCATCTTTCTGAAGATCCATTTGCAGCCTACGGGTTTCACCCATTCTGGAGCAATGTTCAAAGTGCATACTTTGTTGGTGTAGATGGACTCCATTTTGGTCCGTATTGCATCCAGCCATTTTACCGAGCCACCGCTCTGAATGGCTTACTGGAAGCTAGTTGGCTTATCATTGTCAATGATGCAATCCTTTCGATCCCCGTCAATGATAAAACAGTAGTTTCTCTCGGGCGGATGAGACTTCCTACTAGTCCTGCAGATTGGCGTAGGGATTCCTGGTTCTTTTGAAACCTCTGGTTCTACCATACTTTCAGTAATAGTTTGTGGTTCTGGAATTTCTTCCGGTTCTATTGCGCTCCCGCTATTTCTTTTTACAAAAAATTGATTTTCCAAAAAAAATTGTGTATGACGAGGAACAAAAACCTTTTGTTCCTCTGCGTAATAGAAAAGATACCCCTGGAGTTCTTTGGGTATCACACAAACTTACACAGTACTGAGTATGCCTCGAGCTTGTCCGCATACTGCTTTTCAACAAAAGCTGGACATCTCTATATCTTCATATACTGAAGATAGGGTTTATTCCCACTCCACATCTGATATGGTGTGGTAGGAACAGTCTTGGTAGGAACCTTATTCAAAAGATATGCAGCTTATTCTAGTGCATAACTTCAGAAGGACCGTGGCAACTCAGCGTTACTCATTATGGAATGAACAATATCCTATAGGGTTCTGTTCTGCCTTTCCTATACACCGTTGTGTTGTGGTGTGTATGGAGGAGTAAGCTGAGAGAGAATTTTATTCTCTTTCAGGTAATCCAGGAACTCGGCACTTAAGTATTCACCACATTGATTAGATCTCAGTGTCTTGATACTTTTGCCTGTTTGTTTTTCCACTTCATTCTTATATTCTCAGAATTTTCACAAAAAGTATTTGATTTATGCTTCATCAAGAAGACATATCCTTACCTAGAGAAATAATCCGTAAAAGTAATGAAATAGATCGTGCATCTGTAGATATTGGACTATACACGTTGCTGTGTATGAGTCTCAAGAACTCGCTCGCTCTTACTCCGTGTCCAGTGAACGAAGTCTTTGTCATCTTTCCTATGAGACAAGATTGACAAGTTGCATAAGACCGATATTCAAACAGATCCAAATATCCCTCTCTATGTAACTTAGACAGCTGTGTTTCATTGATGTGACCCTGTCTACAATGCCATAAGAAAGTTTTATTTAATTCTGGAGACTTTCTTTTAAGTATGTTCTGGATGTTTGAAAAACTGAGCTTTATTCAATATGTACTGTCCTCATGTGTAGCTGACCCAATTAAACTTTGATTTAGGTGGATGTGAACTACATCTCTTACAAACTAGACTTGGTACACACAAACAGTTACGTAGAAACAATATCTGCCCGCTTTTAAATTCTAGATGATATACCATACGGATACAGCGTCCACGCTCATTCCGTTATCATCCCTGAGAGTCATATCACCTTCCTTGATAACTTTACGGTTTCTCAAAGCCTATAATGAATTACAGATATGAGATCCTGATCCAGTATCTTGTACCCAGGAAGTAGAGTTAATTGACAGACTGTTTTCAATCACTAACACACCCGAAGTCGACGCCACAACATGCTTCGGGTCCTGGATTCTGGCTTTCCAACCCCTACATCTCTTCTGCCAATGTCGTTTCCCGTAACAATAGGAGCATCCCTCCTTCCCTACAGTTAACCCCGAAACTTTTGCCCTTCCCTTTTCTTCTATCTTACCGACACCGCCTATCTGCTTTGCGGATGTCTTTTTCTTCTCACCCTTGGCATCCGCGTTAGATCCAGAAGAGAAAGATTCTCCAATAAGCAGAGCGAGTGTCTCTCTGGTTTCCTTCTGGGTGACCTCATCTGGAAGTATAACTTTCTTCCCGTGGGCGTAAGTAGGAGTAGGGACTGTAGAATAAATTCAGCATATGACTCGTTCTCCAACGTCGTCTCTAGGTCCTTGAGGTTTTTAATATAGCTAGTTATTGTAAGGACGTTATCCCCTACAGATAACCCAACAACCAATCTTGCTTGAAGCAATTCGTTCGAGGTATCATATCTTGCTATACGAGATTGCTCTCCATATAAAACATTATTATAGAGGAAGATGGAAACTAAGTCCATCTTCTCGTGCTGCCTCTGGTATACACCATCAACTGAGGCCAACATGAGGCACTTGGCATTCACACTGTCCTTTTCCCTTTTCTTACGGATATCCTTATCCGCGACGGTGGAAACTGAACCTGGGATGGCGGGGGCTTGAGTATTAATGAGGTGGTCCAGCTTGTCATAAGTAATGGACATCTGGACAAACCTTTGCAAGTCATTATAGTATAACTCGGTCATTTTATTATCTATCTGTAACCTAATCTGGTCACCTGGTCGCTGCAATAAGGAGAGAGAAGAAAACACTCAGCTTGATGCTCTTGCTAGTTTAGATTGGTTTTTAATTTATCTAAACAAAATGTCTCCCACTGTTTCTCGAATCTTTCCTCAAACAATAAAAGAAGAATTAGTCAGGATTGATCTCACTGTACAATTCTTGCTTAACCGTTCGGCCAGGATAGTGTCGGTACTTCTGTAACGTTTCTGAAATCGTTATACGAATTTTTCTGTTTTAGGGTAAAAGAGTCGGTATTTTCCGTTTTAACCCGATTGTGTTCAAACATCCGTAGAAACTTTCCAACACGTAGTTTAGATAAAATAAAGCTAGTGCGCGAACTTTGGGGGTAAATGGGAGGTTTTGGTTCAGATAGAATTTTTCCCTAATAAAATATTATTTTAAGCGGTAAATTATGCACGTAAATCGGGTAATTTCTTCTAAATGAGAATCATTGGAAATCATCACTACAATTATTTTAGAACCTTCTTTTTAAATATGTAGATTTTCTTTTGGACAAAAGGATTTAAAATTTAAAAGAAAAGAAAAGAAAGAAAGGTGGCAAAATGCATTTAATGAAGCATTTATTGCTAATTCTTGCTAGAATTTTCCATACACTTTGCACAAACCCCCCCTTCTTTAATGGACGAGCACTCCCCTTGCTGCCGCCTTCTCTTTCCCTTCTCATTTCTTCATTTGTAAGCTCCAAAAATTTATCAAAAATCCAAAAATAATTCCACAAATTCATAAATAAATCATTTCCCATTATTCTTCATCTCTAATCTTGCTCGGATCTTCATGAAAAAGCATCATTTTGGAGGGTTACTTTTGGTGATATTGCAAAATTGAGATCTTGTTTATGAGGTATAAAAATCCTAACCCTAATCTTTTATTGTGATTAAATGTTTAAGCTAGCTTATTTAAATGCTTAAATATAGCTTTAAAGTTCATGAATAAATTAATCCATGATAATTTAATTACCAATAATTTTCTATGAAATTCAAGATTTGGGTTTAAGCTTGATGAAGTGTTTAACATTAATTGAAGTTTAAGAAAAACTTATTCTAGTGGTAGAAAATGATAATTATTGTTAATTACTACTTTGTCTAATTAAAGGTTTCTGCTTACTAGGTTTTTGGTAAACTTAATTAAGCAAGCCTAAAAATATGGAGAAGGTTTTGATAGATTAGTTAAGCTATTTTAACATGTTTGTAATCACTAGAATTGTTAAATTTCTAGACTTATGCTAAATTGAGAGAAAATGATATAAACTGCTTACTAGCTTTTCGGTAAAATTTTTGCGTGGGTTCTAACTGGAAATGGAGATGACATAATTATTAATACCTACGATATTTAGTGTGTTTGTAAATGTGTATTGGTATTACTGGATTTTAATGTGGTAGTTTTCCTGTATAGCGACCCTATTTAGGGTTTCGGCTACGTTTTCCGATATTTGGATTATTGGTTTTGAGTTTGGATGTTGTATTTGGTCGTTGAATGTTTGTACGTCAACGACAAGGGTAGTTGATTATTTTGCATGAGTAGGCTATAGGTTCTAACCTATGAGCGCACCGCGTGCCGTGTTTTGGATTTCGGAATTTGATGTTAATAGCTTTGCGAATTCATATTGATTGTAGGTACCTTCGTGTGGATTCCGAGACGACGAAGCGCATCGACTACGGCTAAGCGAGGAGTTTAGCAGGTGAGTAGATTTATATCCACTGGGGAAGACGGGTGGATGGCGTATATCACCCCGCAAATATTGGATTGAAACATCGTTTGATTATTATATCCAGATAATTGATAGGCGACGGATATGACCTTAGGACTTGGAAAAGGTAATATGATAGAGATGGACATTAGTGATCATATTGGTTTTGGAGAATACGAAATGATAAGTAAATCATGATAAATAAGATTTGAAAGAGAACAAGTGTGATGTTTTTGTTAATGTGTTGCGAGATATTAGTGAAATGAACGGTTATACGATGTGATATGATGACTTAGTGTGATATGTCGAGTCGATATGTGATTGTTGATACCTTCGTAGGTCCCCTGATACGAGATTGACATGGATGTGACCTGAGAGATAGGTATATATATATTTTTATGGATAATGATTGCATAATGAGTGATATACCATACGAGACTTAGATCCGTACCCCGATGTTGTATAGGTTGATAGAATCCCAATTCGTTAAAGCCACCATACGTTAGATTACCGTACGCGATAACTTTTATGTTGGAGGTAGTGCCCTCAGATTCAATTATTCGATCACAGGCACGTGATTGCAATGATTGATGGAGGACCTATCCCGCTAGGACAGTCTTACTCAAGATGATAGTATGCTATCTGGTTTACCTTTATCATCGTGTACTGCTTTAGGTGACCTGACAAGTCGCTATTACACGTTGATAGAGCCCCTAGGATTCTTGTTTGACCACTAGCAGTATGAGGGCGATCATATACGTGGGAGCTGGCAGTCTATAAGCATATCCTTAAATGGTCCCCAGTCGTGTGAGTTTCGAGATAGGGCATCGATACTCCAGAGTAGACTAGTATGTACATTCGAGACACCGACGAGGGGCGGTGGCCGGTCTCACAAGCCGCTGGTGTCAGTTGGTTCACCTAAGATGTATACAGGTGCTCATTGGATTATGAGTACACCGGACAGGACTCGCCGGGAACATGCCAGTTGGTCATATACCAGACGTCAGATGGCAGTTCCCTGGTGACATGTGTGCAGGTTAGTTCATCGACCTGGGGATCGTCATTTGTCTTGTGTGAGTTCCCACTGTACTTTGATTACTATCCTACCACGGCTCAAAGGAGTCGTGCAAACAGGTTTTAGTTGGGTACAGTCCCGAGCCACATGGAGGCAGTGAGCGCATCTTCAGGGGTTCGTCTCTCCCGGTATTGGGTGTGAGGTCGTGCTGTGTCTAGGAGAGCCATTACACGAAGCCCTCGGCCGAGGCAAGGAGATTTACTTGTAGGTATTCCAGTAGTAACTCAGGGTGTTCTGGGCTACACTCCGACACGACTTGTACCGCTTTTGGGGGTCTGACTTTTACCAACCCCCTAGGCCCGCCATGCAATGCTCATAGACGAACGGACCGGACTGTACAGATATTGTCACTGACAGGCTCAGTAGGGTTGTCTGGCTGAGTTCGCTCATAGACGTCCCTTTTAGTCAATACCTGGTAGCCCGTTACGTATTGGCTTATACCTCTGACATACTAGTGGTTAAATCCACAACCAAGGTGTTGACGAGTCTTTAGAGTCCCCCACATTCAGTTACTCAGCTTTCGGGCGAAAAGTTGTTGAGGCCGTATGGAGATATGGCAAGGTCCGAACAGATACATGCGGGATTGCACGGATCAGGATCGGACGGTTTGTACTACAGGCCGTATGGATATATGGTAGGGTTCGATCAGATACGTGCGGTATTGCACGGATCAGGATCGAACGGATATTACTAGCCGGCTTTGGTATAAGCCGGATCCTAGTATAGTACAGTGTGAATTTTGTCTCATTGCATTTGTATTTCGGTCGGAATACAAATGCGGGTGTGTATGCACAGTATCGGGGTTTTCCTGTAATTTATTACGGGACCAGTTTTATGGAATTGCCAGTTTTCTTTTCGTTTCGGCCGATTTCCTTTGTATCGTTCATTGGCCGAAGATTGGTGGAGGAGGGCTTATTTGCATTGTTGCAAATAAGCATTTGTGGAGGGTGTCTTTGCACTTTGTGATATCATGATTATTGCACCATACCTTGAATTTCTTTAGTTGATCATGGCTTGACTTTTGCTATCATGGTTGTTGATTGAGTGTTGGAATTGTTGTGATCTTTTGATTTTTCCTCATCATCATTTGCTTTCCAACCACCCCCTTGTTTTTGCTCTCTCTCTCTCCAATCACACAAAGGGGGGGGGCACTATTGGAGGATGAGGAAAATGCTTCCTTTTTTGGTTGGGAGAAAAAAATGATAATCTCATTCTTGGTATATCACATTTTTCCTCACCTCTCTCCAAGTTCTTTTTCCTCCACCACAAAGGCATCTCCATGAACCCCAAATGAGACTTGCTCACTAGATATTCTACAACAAACCTTTGGCACGTCGACTAGCCAGCTACGTGCCCGAGTTGCCTCGGCATTGAGGTGGGAGCCCGTAAAAGAAGTAGGCGATGTGGTGCACTTCCGGCGACGAGGTGGAGACCGGAGCTTCCGCAGGAGATCGGGACGATGACGAGAAGACCGAAGGACTTGGATCAATCGGTATATCTTTATTCCCTATCTTGTAGTTAGCTAGGACTAATTAATGGTTCGATCCGGGTATTAGTGCGCGGCGGTTTGCCAGTTCAAGAAAAATTTAAGTTTATCACCGCTTCCGCATTTGGCCGTCGGATTGACGGCCGGGGCGCCGCCGTGCACTTACAGTGGTATCAGAGCCTCGCCATTAACTTAGTCTAGCTTGGTTTAATGTGTTTGCATTTCCGATCGATCAAAAAGTTCCAAAACCGTGTTTTTCCAATCGACAGTTTTCTGTTGAAATTTTTTGGTCTCCAAAAATTTTTCAGGTTGTATAAAATTGATGTACTGGAGACCACTAGGCTACTGTAGAAATTCGACAGGGTGATTCGACAGTGGAGGCGCGGAACCGCGGCCAAAAACCCTTTTGGGCCGCGGTTCCGCCGCGCACTGTGGAGATCCCTGCACCAAATTTCTACAGTGTCTTTGTGGGCTTAAAATATGGGTTTTGGAATATTAATTTTGGGCCTAGAATTTCTTGATGTGCTACAGTAGTACTTGGGGGCCCACTTGTTAAAGTTTGATTGATCGGATATTTTAAACACATTATTTCACAGTATTTACATTATATCTGCGACCGTGAATGTCACTTGATCGGTAAATCCGGTCTAACTGCTATAGCCCGGTTAGACGGATTTGCGAACGTGATTTTCACGTTGATGTTCTGTTTTTGCTGTGATGTTGCGGATCGGTCGTGGGGGATAGCCTGGATGCAATGCTAGTACAGTTGTGGTTGTATTATGTACATTTGATATTGCGGGACGAGCGTCTGACATGTGGACAGCCGTCACTGCCTGATTGTATTATTCTTTTGGGGCACGACCTGGTTGCGGTCGATGTACCCGTTGTATTTATATTTTACTTTCTGTACTAGGATTACCCCGCGGAGGGGTGCACGGATAGCCGGGTTCTGGAGGGCAACAAGCCCGCATCTCATGGCATTGAGACGGAGGGGGCTTCACTCTAGGATTGGCGGGCTATTCGCCGCACTCGTAGGGGGTACAGGTTGACCCAGGAGGGGTGCCCAAGTTGTCGGATTCCGTGAAGTGCTGGGTGGTCCATTCACGGTACTGAAGGGGGCTGCCTCGCTTCAGGTTTTGGCGGGTGACTTGCCGCGCCCGTAGGGGTCTAGGTTTTCATTGCACAGGCTATCCACATGACCAGGGGAACGTCGGGTTTCAGTAGTGGTTTTGTGAAACCCGGGGATCCCAGATATCTGTATTGTTCTGTGATGCTGTACATTTCTGTGATGTTGCATTCTTATCACGCCTTGAGCGAAATATAATATATTGGTATATATATTAGTAGATGTTGTATATGTTTTGCATCCGCGCTAGTCCAGTCCCCGCTCTGTCGTTAGTTAGCTAACCTAACGGGTAATGACGGGACCCAGTGGCGAATGCGGATGGCATATACATACATCAGTATATTTTCGTTCTTTTTGGTGTGATCAATTGATGGGACTGCATTGATTCGGATCAATGCAAGTTAAAAACAAACCTAATCTGATGTTGTTGGAACACTTTTCAAAAAGCTGTTATTGCAAGGACGTTCACTTTTGTTTTGCATCGTGGTATTCAGTTGGAATATCCTGCTCCTCAGTCGACGAGGCAAAGGCCGAGATCCCTTCACCGGGAGTGACCCCTTGGACAAAAGTTTGCGTCAGGGCATTAACTTCACTATAGCCGATTACATTTGCTTTGCACCATGATATTCAGTTGGAATATCCTGCACCTCATTCTACGGGGAAAGAGCCGAGATCCCTTCACCGGGAGTGACCTCTTTAGCAACGGTTTTCGTCACTATATTTTTAAAAGCTCTCCGTTCCTTCAACGATATCAAGTTCACTACGTTAAAGGTTTTCGCCAGAAACCATTCGTAGCCCTCCGTCGTTTCATATGGGTGGTCAATAGTATTCAAGCTGTGTATGTTGGCCAAAGTCAAGGCACAGTGATTGGTAGCTATTGGGGTATTCATATGCAGCATAGATAGATGCGTTGGTTTGGGACAGTCGTACTGCCATTTTGGCCAAAGTCAAGGGTATGTACGGGTGGATTCAAATTAACCTGGAGAATGACGGGTAGAACTTGACATGTGACTTATGATATGTTGGCCAAAGTCAAGGTCATAAGAGCATGGGGCAGAAATCACATCGGGAGTTTCAAAAGAACTGAAACTTGCAAGATATGCGCATACCTTCTGGAGTGTGATACCGTGAGCTGATTCCGTCACGTTGTCATACGATGATAGTTGGATCCCGATTCCCACTGATGAGTTAGTTTACTCCTCGGGTGACCCCGACTAATTCTTCTTTCAGGTTTGGAGGAGAATTTGAGGTACAGTGGGAGGTTTCCTGATTAGATAAATTGGTAACCATTCTGATCTAGGTTAGAGTGCACGCTGAGTGTTTCTTTTCTCTCTCTTTGGCAGCAACCATTGACCCGACCCTAAGACTATGACTCAGTGACCAAATTAGCCGAACCTTCTTAAACACCGGCTTTTGGATTGTCAGAGTTGCAAACCTCATTGCCACTCCTACTTTTACCCTTTTCTCCAGGACACCTCGTTTTACTACGAACGTCCACTTCCATTGGACAAAACCATCGTATGGTTAGATACGAACTCGAAAGAATTTATTCGAGGATGGTTTCAGGTTCTGGAGGAAACGGATAGGACTATTCAGTTGTCTTTTCCTTTTACCTTCTCTCAAGTTGCGAGTACTCCTTGGTTTAGGAGATGGTACACCTATTACGCAAATTGGATAGTCTTCTTCCAAACCATAGACTGGTGCCGACCGGTAGGGAATGAAGAAAACCAATTAGCATAACGATGGTGTGCAGAAGGTATTAAGTTAAGACAAAGCAAGGGAATAGTAAGAGGGCAAAGTAAATTGCAACAGATATTCACGACTAAATCAAGCATTTCTTCGCCAATCCTTAATCACCTTTGTATTTCTCCAGGACACTCCGTATCACTACGAAGATCCACAGTTTATTTGGATACTCCATCGTATGGTTATATACGAACTCGAAAGGAACTTGTTCCAGTTCGGGGATGGATTCTGGTTCAGGAGAAATAGGAATAAGATTTATTCAGGTGTCTTTTATCTTCACCTTCTCTCGCATTGCGAGTACTCCTAGGATTAGGACAGTACACCCATTATGCTTATTGGATATTCTTCTTCCAAACCATAGGCTGGTGCCGAACGGTAGGGAAGGAAGAAAACCATTTGGCCTAAAGGGGTGTGCAGAAGGTAAAGACTAAAGACATATGAAGGGATTTGGAGAGGTGGCAAAGAATTATACGGTTACAGTCGTGAATCTGGAAGAGGCATTACTAGGAATACCAGGATACCCCATCGAAACATTTCAATGTTTCAGTTTCACTGTGTACTGTTAAAAGAAAACTGATTTCCCGATTAGATACTTACTCCAGGGTATGTATTTACCAGGTATGATTCTCACATATGTATGGTTTTACAGATGATGAGTGGGAGTAAGTTATTGGGAATTAGGTGATCATCCTCATTATATCGGGATTCATTGTAATCGGTGATATTTGAGGAAGTCACCTGGGTTGTTTGCCGGTCGGCAAATATTTGGTTTTGAATATCCACTGTTATGCACCAATTTCAAATTGATATATCTGTACGTCTATTTTCATAGAGTGAGATATACCTTTTTGAAATTATGTCTATGACATTTACCTATAACAGTGGATGGTTAGGTAAGGAGCATTAAACAGCGGTGTAATTCTTCTTGACAATAAGTACAGTTTTTAACCTACGACACACAATGAATGAGTTATCAGACTCAAGGGACTTATACAGAGTATTGTATGTTGTCCAGGGTCCATCAGGACAGAGGGGTTGGTCCTCGTACTATATTCGGTTTACTTATGAGTTCGCTAGTTTTTAGACAGTTGTTTCATGGAAACACAGGGTCCGAATTTTGAGAAGTTGTAGGTATTTGAATAGAGTAGAGAACCAGGTGTAGCAATTATCGGGATTCTTCAAAGTGATCGAAGATGTAGATACTTGTGTATGGTATTCAGTTGATAGTAATGATAAAGAGATCTTACTTCTCTTTCGGGTTACTCATGATTGGAAGCATTCCTAAGTTGAGTAATGCTGATCGGCCTTCTTCCATTTAGTTGACATGCACTGGAGACAGCTGCATGATTTGAATCTGGTTCAATTAAATCAGTGCCTCTGTTTCTATATTGGATATAGAACAGTTCATATCTTAACGATGTTAAGGTACGGGGAGTTGTCCGGCTTATGATTAAAACCAGACTCTGGATAACTCAAAGCACGTTTCTGTAATGGCTGTTTGTGGGTTGACCCAGGCTATGACGAGGGTTGACTTTCTACCATCTGGATGAACAATAGCGATATTGTTCTAGACTCGCCACAGTTTTGTTAAAAATGGAATTTTTTTCATAAAACAGTAGTGGGAGTATGGTAGAACTGGAAGTGATTCCAGAACCACAAACGATTACTGAAGATTTGATAAGGAACCTAAAGATTCAATCTGAATTGACATTCCATTGGCCACTCCGCAGATAAGGTGGGTAACTTCAGGCACCCGAGAGGTACTACGGTAGCCTCAAGGACGGTGACAGGGAAGTTCTTGTTTACCCACAATTACCATTGCTGTTGTTCCAGGCTGCGAGACCCGGCGGGAGGATGAGTATAGCGTCGTTCTGAACTGGCTTCAGAAGTGTACGTGTATATGACTCTGCCAGAGGGTTGTCGTAGTCAGTGGGAGCAGCGGAAGCATTGGTGGACAGTTGGCTTATGTCTATTTATAGACTAAAGCAGATATAGCGGAGATAGATCATCTATTTCTGACATGACAGTCATAGGTTTGACTTCATCAGAATAGGGAATGGATCTGTTGAGAAGGTAGTAGGGTGTGATGTCATAGTATTTGGATGACATACACAGAGTAGGAAGTGATATTCCTACACTACAATCGGTTATACTTTGGTCGTCGCACAGTGGTTTCTCCACACAGGACTTGGATATTATATCTGACATACTGGTTACTAGATCTATGGTTTTAGATCTAGGTTTGGATGGTTTCCCAATTAAGGGTACTTAGACAGCATTCTAAGAGTATTTAGAATGGACGACTCCTGGCACGGTAGTGTACCTGCAGGTGATGGAGTCACCCTCTCTAAAGGTGTCTTACAGACTAAAGTAGAGGGGATGTGCATGATTGACAGATCACTTGCTTAGGCAATTGAGTCAATCATGAGATGTCAAGTACCACACCAGATGTTGTTCTTGCACTAGATGCAATTAGTTGACATTGATCCAATCCTGGAGAAACAGTCGGAAGCAGTTATAGAACATAAGTGGATGTTCTAGGGTTATGATAACGACAGCCTCATTCGGGAGACAGTTATCATTCCAGGCTTCCAAGGTGACATGGACGACAAGGAGGTTGTCAGAGTTATAGTTTTTCCTTCTGACGAGGGGCAGTATTTTGGACAGGTGATCCAAGGCAATACTGAGAGAGGCATGGCGCAGGATACTGATTAAGTTCAGTTGACGATACAGTCTAAGAAGTTTGGATTTGGAGTTCATTTATGAGCTATGTCCCATCAGACATCCAGACACATTCTAAGACAGGTATTGCTCATTTCGGGAGATGGGTTTCTCCGCGAACTTGAGATATAGAGAGACATGGAAAGAGACAACAAGGAGGATCCACTAACTAAGGCTATTCCTCGAATGAAATAGTTTCGCAAGCGAGCTTTGTGAGACTGACTAGTAGAGGAGTTGGGTGTTCGGTATCACACGTGCTGTGAGTATGCGACATCGCAATAATTAGCCTTGAGTGCAAGTGGGAGATTGTTGGAGGTAGTGCCCTCATATTCAATTATTCGATCACAGGCACGTGATTGCAATGATTGATGGAGGACCTATCCCGCTAGGACAGTCTTACTCAAGATGATAGTATGCTATCTGGTTTACCTTTATCATCGTGTACTGCTTTAGGTGACCTGACAAGTCGCTATTACACGTTGATAGAGCCCCTAGGATTCTTGCTTGACCACCAGCAGTATGAGGGCAATCATATACGTGGGAGCTGGCAGTCTATAAGCATATCCTTAAATGGTCCCTAGTCGTGTGAGTTTCGAGATAGGGCATCGATACTCCAGAGTAGACTAGTATGTACATTCGAGACCCCGACGAGGGGCGGTGGCCGGTCTCACAAGCCGCTGGTGTCAGTTGGTTCACCTAAGATGTATATAGGTGCTCATTGGGTTATGAGTACACCGGACAGGACTCGCCGGGAACATGCCAGTTGGTCATATACCAGACGTCAGATGGCAGTTCCTTGGTGACATGTGTGCAGGTTAGTTCATCGACCTGGGGATCGTCATTTTTCTTGTTTGAGTTCCCACTGTACTTTGATTACTACCCTACCACGGCTCAAAGGAGTCGTGCAAATAGGTTTTAGTTGGGTACAGTCCCGAGCCACATGGAGGCAGTGAGCGCATCTTCAGGTGTTCGTCTCTCCCGGTATTGGGGTTGAGGTCTTGCTGTGTCTAGGAGAGCCATTACACGAAGCCCTCGGCCGAGGCAAGGAGATTTACTGGTAGGTATTCCAGTAGTATCTCAAGGTGTTCTGGGCTACACTCCGACACGACTTGTACCGCTTTTGGGGGTCTGACTTTTACCAACCACCTAGGCCCGCCATGCGATGTTCATAGACGAACGGACCGGACTGTACGGATATTGTCACTGACAGGCTCAGTAGGGTTGTCTGGCTGAGTTCGCTCACAGACGTCCCTTTTAGTCAATACCTGGTAGCCCGTTACGTATTGGATTCTACCTCTGACGTACTAGTGGTTAAATCCACAACCAAGGTGTTGACGAGTCTTTAGAGTCCCCCACATTCAGTTACTCAGCTTTCGGGCGAAAAGTTGTTGAGGCCGTATGGAGATATGGCAAGGTCCGATCAGATACATGCGGTATTGCACGGATCAGGATCGGACGATTTGTACTATAGGCCGTATGGATATATGGTAGGGTTCGATCAGATACGTGCGGTATTGCACGGATCAGGATCGAACGGATATTACTAGCCGGCTTTGGTATAAGCCGCATCCTAGTATAGTACAGTGTGAATTTTGTCTCATTGCATTTGTATTTCGGTCGGAATACAAATGCGGGTGTGTATGCACAGTATCGGGGTTTTCCTGTAATTTATTACGGGACCAGTTTTATGGAATTACCAGTTTGCTTTTCGTTTCGGCCGATTTCCTTTGTATCGTTCATTGGCCGAAGATTGGTGGAGGAGGGCTTATTTGCATTGTTGCAAATAAGCATTTGTGGAGGGGGTCTTTGCACTTTGTGATATCATGATTATTGCACCATACCTTGACTTTCTTTAGTTGATCATGGCTTGACTTTTGCTATCATGGTTGTTGATTGAGTGTTGGAATTGTTGTGATCATTTGATTTTTCCTCATCATCATTTGCTTTCCAACCACCCCCTTGTTTTTGCTCTCTCTCTCCAATCACACAAAGGGGGGGCCGGCCACTATTGGAGGATGAGGAAAATTCTTCCTTTTTTTGGTTGGGAGAAAAAATGATATTCTCATTCTTGGTATATCACATTTTTCCTCACCTCTCTCCAAGTTCTTTTTCCTCCACCACAAAGGCATCTCCATGAACCCCAAATGAGACTTGCTCACTAGATATTCTACAACAAACCTTGGGCACGTCGACTAGCCAGCTTCATGCCCGAGTTGCCTCGGCATTGAGGTGGGAGCCCGTAAAAGAAGTAGGCGATGTGGTGCACTTCCGGCGACGAGGTGGAGACCGGAGCTTCCGCAGGAGATCAGGACGATGACGAGAAGACCGAAGGACTTGGATCAGTCGGTATATCTCTATTCCCTATCTTGTAGTTAGCTAGGACTAATTAATGGTTCGATCCGGGTATTAGTGCACGGCGGTTTGCCAGTTAAAGAAAAATTTAAGTTTATCACCGCTTCCGCATTTGGCCGTCGGATTGACGGCCGGGGCGCCGCCGTGCACTTACATTTTACCTGTTGAATTATCCATACCCTTGATTAGAGGATGTCGTACGATGGATTGTACCGTACGTGATGTTGTGAGGCGGATGCCGATTGATAGATTCACCGACTCGGTCTTGTTGATATGTATACCCCATAGCATTTGATTCATTATAAGCATTATGCTGCATTCCTGCTATTCTCATTGCATTTCTTATACCTTTGCTAGTACACCGACACCATTATCGATGATGCGTATGTTACACATACACAGATTTGTCGGCTCACACACTTCTTCATCGATAATTGCTATGTCACTTACATAGTAGAATAGTTACATCATGATATGATATACTTCCATGTTCACATCGCTAAGCTAGGTTGCATGATATACTGACATGTACACCCACATACTCTGCTACAGCTACATGTACATCATGCCTACATACTGACATGTGATATTGAGACATTGTTAATTGTACTTATGAAATGCATCATACATAACTACTTACATGTAGATACTTAAACCATGCTACAATTACATGTACACTTCTTATGATGCTGCACTTGATCTCGGAGGATTTGGGAACCGCAAGATATATTTTTAAAGCTGGATTCATTTAAAAGAGCGGTTTTCCCTTTATATGCTCATATTGATATTTTATGTTGCATATATCAGTTTTATATGGATTTTACGCATTGAGATATGTGTTTCATGTGATTTATGGATTTGAGAACCGTGGGGGTATTTTCAAGAAACTATGTATTTTTTGAAAACCCGGTTTCTCTTGATATGATATTTTGATGCGTTCACCA